>JAWNPQ010000320.1:0-1348550 GCA_035047465.1 Drosophila sordidula
TTAAAGAAAAATTTAATTAACACGTAATATAAACTCGTGATACTTAAATATTTTTTTTTTTAATTTTAGCTTTTATACAATTATAATATATACATTGTATATACACATGTGTATGCAATCCACCGATTGCCATCTGTAAATTTGGGTATGTTCCAGTCCAAGTAGCTCTTGTATCAGTGTAGAAAAGGAATGACAATATCAAATAAAACTGAAAACGAAATCCATAACTATTGTGATGATAATATGGTAAAAAAATATATTTTTGCTCCTTACGTTTTTACTTATACTGTGCCATTTTTAAATGAATGAAATAAAATATTGATGACAATATTTAGCCCAGGTGGCATATGGAGACCATGCGGCATAGGCAGTTAAGCAAATTGCAAGAGCGACTTTTTGAAAATATGGGTTACTGGCAGCTCCATATACGAGTAAAGCATACGTTCAGAAATTGGTATTTTGACTTCGCTTTATGTGGTCGGTTTTTATACCCTGAATCCATTGAAAATGGATAAATCAGGGTTTAATGGTTTTGTGCAAATGTATGTAACAGACAGAAGGAGGCGTCCCCGACCCCATAAAGTACATATATTCTTGATCAGCTTGACTAGCCGAGTCGATCTAGCCCTGTCCGTCTGTCTGTCCGTCTGACCGCCTGTCCGTCCGTCGGTCGGTATGAACGCGTCGATTTCGGAGACTACAGAAGCTAGAAAGTTGAACTTGGAATTTTTAAATTAGTGTAATCTATACGCAGATCAAGTTTATTTCGAATCACCGATAACTCATCTCATTTTCTTAATATCGATAATGATCGGTTTTCGACTCGGTTTTCGGAGCATATCTTAAAAACCATAAAAGAGCTAGAGCTAGAGATTTTACATTTAGAGATTGTTCGCGTGAAGCATACGCAGGTAAGGAATATTTCAGATTTTGGATACCTCCACCCATTCGCCCCATATATGCAAAAATGTGAAAAATGTGCAATTCAAATACTACGGATTTGGGCTTTGGTTTGTACATAGACTTTAATGGCGTTATTAAGCCCTGAAAATTTTATTAAGATTTATTTTATTTATTCAAAGGGTTCGCCACATTGGCGTGAAATCCTCGAATTTGTATTACTAATTGTTGGTGAGGGTACTTACAAGCGGGTGTGTGTTAATAATTAAATGTATAATTAACAACTAATTAATAATAACTTTATGTGCATATTATGTCACACTACCAGTTGATTAAACGCGAACCGCCGCGTTTACAATTCTAATAAACAGAAAACATCTTTAGTAAACGCGGTGAGTTAAGTTTACTAATATTTTATTTATATTCTTAATTACTAATAATGCTATGGAAATACATTTGAAACGCGTGCGTCGAGTTGCGCGTCGAAATCCAGAAAAAGTGTTAAGCTTAAATCTTAATCTATTTATCGAGTGTATCAAACATATCGTTATATTGCTGAAATTACCGATTGGTGGCGAACAGTGTTGCCACACGTCTGGCACGTCAGAGCCATCTATTAATCAAGTTCAATAACACGAATAAATGTATAAAATGAATGTGAGCGCCACCTGTTGTTCAGTTGTATAAATATCATTATTATTATGATATGCTATTATTAATAATACTCTGACGCGAATATACACGAGTATATATTTCAAGTTTCGAGTCTCTAGTTTGGTAGATCTATTCAAAGTTTAGTTGACAATCTATTTATTTTTCTTAAAAAATGACTAAAAATCTGTTTTCATTCTGAGAATATCTTTGTAATGTATCAACAAATTATTATAATGTATATTGCCGACTATTTACCTTCGATGAAATCTAAGCGTCCAACTGTAGTGCAGATTTCACATTCTGTTTACAAAGTGAAAACAAGTATTATAGTATTACATATTATTATTATATATTAGTTTTGTATATGCTCATCTTAAGCATAATTTTTTTCGGTGCTATACGTATTTGTAGTAACAAAAAAAAGTGTTCACTTAAAAAAAAAAATTAAAAAAAGGCAATTATTTTATTTTTCAATTTAAATTGCAATTTATGGGTCTATCGTGGTGGGTCTATGGTGTATTAACCTTGCAACAATTCCCTACTAAATACATACATGTACATAGTACTAGTTATGTTAATTAAATTTTGCTCCTATTGTCTGTATTGGTCCACTTAGTATATATATTCACTTTTGCAAACATTTTTTAAATTCAGTGGCGCATTGGCTATGGTTACGACTATTACCATAGCCTGTTAACATAACATTTATGAGAGTCCCTTTAAATTAAATAATAATATAATATTAATATATGCTTCACTTTCTAGTGAAGCGATCAGACCAAAAATATTTTGAAGAAAATGAAACTCATATTAGCTACAATTTATTAGACACTTAAATATTTAACAAATAAAATCTTATATATTTAATAGTAAATCCTTAAAATAAAATTTATAATCATAGAATAATTTTTACTAAGACTTAAGACAATTCTGCCTCTCTTAAGCAGGTAAAGAGGAGGAAAAACTAACATTTAGATTCCCTCTTTAATTAATATGTATATTCAAAAACAAATCGAACGTAACTATACGTGGGATTTCGATATATTAATTAAATTTTAATATCAAGTTTATTTAGTGCAATTTTTAAGCAGAAGCTCACGGCTGTATTGACGCCGATAGGAAAGTTGAAACGGTCCTCCATGATAAGGGAGTTATGTCCTTGGTGCTGCTCTACAATCCCATGGTTACTGTCCACCACATCCATAAGCAGTGGACGGGTGATTGCGATATTACTGGCGAGAAACCTTGTCGCGGCATGTTGACAAAAAATACGTTTTTGAACAAGTCTCAATATTGCACTTAAGCATGGCAATTGTCTCTACGGTTGGTTTCACAATGGGCAAATTCTGCTCCCGTAACAAAATACTCATCATCATACTCAAATCAGAGTGTCAGTATGCCGACCTGAGCTACAAAGTCCACAAAATACCACATCAATCTGCTGGCCGGCTTCTTGGGGACTTGCCCTACACTCTGAAAACTGAAGCTCCACAGCTTAGCTATGGACTCGACGTCGTCCAAACTAGAGGTATTGCAAATTTGGTTGTTAAATATTTTATCACATTTGCAACACCACGTTAAATATGTATTTTTATTATATGTAAATTTTTCATAAGTTACTTATATAATAGCAATAAAAATCCGATTGTATAATTTTCACGAAAATCAGCGGTTAACTTTAGGGTGCCGAATATTTAACGCCCTTGTAGACATATAGAATATGCCCGCTATATGTCTGTCTTAACTTTGTGTTTCATATAAGGATATATTGGAATTCGATAATGGTGATATGTTGCATTTATGTTAGGAGCATAGCAAAACAATTAGTTGCTAATTTTGGTTCAGATATCTTATAGATCAAAACAGCTTTCTCAGACAAAATATCCTTTTTTGACTGAGTACGGCCAACTCCAGCATACGTATATATTGCCTGCAAAAATATACTGATATATGGAAAATTTCTGAAAGATTAGCTTAAATAGAAACATGGCTATATCCACTCAGCTGTTATAGAGTGATCATGTCATAATTTACTAAGTCGGAGGCGTCTCCTATTATGCGGTACACAGTTCGTAAAAATATCTCTGCAGGTGTATAGCAGCACACGATCATATGCACGCGGAGCATAATCGCATATTTCCGTGTTTTTAGTTGGGTCAAGTTATTTATTATATTATATTTTCCACTTTTGACGGTTTCTGTCAAACACTAACATATTTTTTCCGTACTAGTAAATGTTTATTGTATGAAATTGCCTGTATGCAAAAACCCTCTTCAAAGGCTTTCTCGAAATAGTTGTGCATGTATGCATGGATAAATACTCCAGGACACACATATGTGATTTTGCGCTGTATTGACTTTGCCTGCGACCGCTACGGTTTTGGATTAGTGGATGTAAGACGTAAAGTGTATACATATTTACTTGGAATATAAGTTTCTGTATCCCATATTGATTTTAGGCCATTAATTTTGTAGACGCCGAAATAAAGTATGTTGTATCTTTAAGACACTCTACGCGATTATCTTTGATACAGTTTGTACCTCCATGTTTATTTGAATCATGCTCTAAGTACTTATGTATTTTACTTGTAATTTGTATATGAATGTATGTACTACGTATTTATGTATTTATACAGAATTTGGTTTGTGCTTTCTTATTTAACTATCGGGCTCCGCTTACGATTTACAGCAACTAATTACATTTACGACTACAAATACAGTTCGATGTATGCACGAGCACTAAAAAACAATATGGTTTTTTATTACTGTTATAATTGTGTAAGTAGATGTGTATGTAAATAATAAATATTAAAACATGAGTTTTAAACGTATTCGCTTGAACATTTGCATTTTCATTATTTTTATTGTGATTTCAACTATTTGCGAGTGACTTTTCTATATTGCCAAACAAGTTTCATTTGTATTTTTTGTTTTTCAGTGCTCGTCAAAATGTATCGTCACTTCAAATAAGTATTTTAGCGCATGCGGTATTGGCTTTCAAATGCCTTTTAATTTCATTTTATTTTACTTATTAATTTAATTTTTTCTTTTTTTTCAATTACGAGTTTAGCAGAAGATATATTGCCTTTACATAAGTATGTAATAATTAAAATAACACTCATTCATACGATCACTTTTACAATTGTCAACATATGTACATACATATAAGTAATATTTATATTTATGTATGTAAATTTGATATATAAATCTAAATCTAACTTATAAAATATTTTTTCCTCCCCCTTCTTTTTTTCTGCAGCTATAGCAGCAGCTCTATCTGCTTTTTCCCGCCGCATATCATCTACCATTTTTTGAGCTACTTCCGCTCCATAATATTTTTTCGCTTCTAAATAAAAAGCTAATTTAGAGCGTCCCATTTTTAATTTTTGTATTAATAATTCAGTTTCCGTGTCTGAGTTATCGCATGTATTTAATTTATTATAGGCGTCCTCAACAATTGGAAATATATTTGCATTTGCATTATTTGCATCTGCACATATACTTGTATTTGCAATATCTGCATTGTCCATGCTAAGTCTGCCTGTAATTTTGTTGTTGCCCGTTTTGCTTATTGCTTGCCCAGTATTTTCACTGCTTGTACCAGCTGATGTCGGGTTGTTGTCGAAACTAAGCATATGTCTGTCGCTGTTCTTTTCATCTACAAGCGAGCGTGTTTCTATTGGCTCAGCAAGCGTTTGCATTGTCATTGCAGTCCCAGCGTTGGACTGCTTGCAAACTGCTTGCTGTGCCCTCTCTCTCTCTAAGTGTGTCTCCGCTAATGCTACGCTTGTCGTTTCGTTTAGCAAGTGTGAGTGTGTGTGCATGCCAATGCTGCTGCAGCTGATTGCATTGGCACTTGCACGTACACACACATTTGCATTTGTCATCTGATTAGCGTTGGTTTCTTTTGTCATTTGTGTGAGCGTTTGTGAGTGTAAGTGTGTGTTTGCGTGTGCGTTTGCTTTTTCGTTTGCGTTTGCGTCTGTGTTTGTCGCTTTTCTCGCCTTCTTTGGCGTCAAGACGCCAACTTTTGGCGGCGAAAGTGCCGCTGCTCTTTTTACCGCTTGTCGCTTTGGCGTTCCCGCTTGTTTTTCGGTGCTTGCGGGAACGGCAAACGCAGCTACGTTGCCGTCCCCCCCCCCGCATCGCTCATCGAATTTCTTATTTTATTTTATATATATTTATATATATTTTTTAGCATGCACTGCACTATGCACTCCAAAAAATACAAAATAATTTGCAAAAGGGCTGAATTTGTTCCCTTTATCTTCTCTTTTCTTTTTCACTTTTTAGAGATTTTTTGCACATCAGGTATGTTAGAAGAAAAATTTTATTTAATTTTATTTTTCTTCTTGGGGGCTTTGCATTACTCAGGTATTTTATTTAATTTATTTTATTTAATTTATTTTATTTAATTTATTTATTTTTTTTAAACTTGTGGCGCGCCGGGCAGCAGTCCGGGGCCTCTTTATTTCAACTTCCCTCTTACTCGTCTTATTAGCAACTTATGATTTTTAAAAAATCAAAATTGAGATCGAAGTCGAAGTCGAAGTCTAGGCTGGGTCGCTGGAATCTGTGCCCTTTCTCTTTTGCCTTTTTCTGTAGAAGGAAGGAGGGAGGATAGGAGTAGAGACAAAAAAGGCAGCAATTTGCAACGATTTATTGCAATTGCAATTGGATCGGTGTCTGGACTGAGATTGGTATTTACTTTTTTCATTATCTTTTCTCATACTTGTACATTACATTTGAAACAGTTACCCATAAAATTGTCTAAACAATATTTCTACTTAAATATATAAAAAAAAATAAATAAATAAATAATAATAATAGTAAATAAAAATAGTAATAGTTATTATTTTAGATTTTCATGCACATGCATATATGGGCATTTTTCTTTATTTTTTATCACAGCGTATATATATAAAAAATCTCACATTCACACACATGTACATATATATATTGATTGAATTAAATTAAAATAAATAATTTCTAAAAAATCTATATATATATATAATATAATAATTTCGACAAACTATAATCTCTTTAAATAATTTTATTTACTTTAACTTAATTTGTATATACATATTTGTACTTTTAATCATATCGGTGTGTCGTCGCCAAAATAGACATAGGTTTTTCCTTCTTTCAATTTTTTTTTTAGTCTGTCGGTCAGTGCAAAATCTGATTGCTTTTTGTCACTGACTGTACTTTCTAATAAAGACGGTATATAGTCTGGCAGTTTACTGGTCAGGGAAAGTGCTGTCATTTCTAGCACTTCTGCAACCGTAGGCGTCCCTTCAGTCGATACCTGAGTCAGAGTATCTAGCAAGCTCTTTCTAACAGGAGCTGTTGTCCACGTTGCATTTTTTCTATTTTCCAAATCTCCCATTTTATCTGCACTATATTTGCTTTTATTTGTCAGCCCTATTTTTTCCACAGGAATGGCTCTTGCCATTTCTGCTATTTTTTCCTCCCCCTTCTTTTTTTCTGCAGCTATAGCAGCAGCTCTATCTGCTTTTTCCCGCCGCATATCATCTACCATTTTTTGAGCTACTTCCGCTCCATAATATTTTTTCGCTTCTAAATAAAAACTAAAAACATTCAAATTTTATGCCGTCAAGAAAGTGTTTTTACAACTACGGTAAATTGGCGTGCATTTATATATTTTTAAGTTTCTATGAATTATTATTTTTTTTGCATATTTTTAAGTTTGTATTAAGTATAGCTAAAAAGTAAAAAATAAACAAGAATTCTCTATAAAGCCATTTAAAAGTTAAACTCAAGAATGAACGATTTTTATTTCGTCAAAATACATATGCCGACTAGTGTACTTAGTTGAAGCCAAGTGCTTAAGCGCGGTCTGCAAACGCTAATCAAACACAGGCAAATTTAGCATATTAAAGATAACATATTACGAAATAAATATATAAATGCAATTTTCTCGAAAACCTTTTAATTTAAAAAGTAAAATGATTGGATTTTCGATGTCTTTTCTGTAAATTACCGTGCAACTTGGGGCATTCTCTGTGAAAATATATATTTTTCGTTCTTGCTATATTCTGGGAGGTCTATATTTTGGATAATCGAAGATGGCTGCAGAATAAGAATCGTAAATAAATCAAAATGATTTCAAATATGTTTGCTTTCCGCCAAAAATCTTTATAAAATTACTTAACATTGAATCCACCCAATGGTTCAGTTCATATGTGAACTATCAGTTCGATAGACGTATTGAATGAACTAACTAAGGCTGGTTTACAATTTCTTAATTTTCGGTAATTGTCTAGTAGATAAAGAAAAAATCGGAGTTTTGGCTAAGACGATGTAGTTTTGCACAAGAATCGATTTCCGGTGGCAGAAAGTAGTTATAAAAAATAAAATAATTTAAATAAACAGTTTCTCGGGCTAACAGTGCCAAAATGAGTCGAATATCGATAAGTTTTAGAGGTGTACTTCGTCATTAGATAAAAATATTTCAATCAACCAACGTAAATTGAATTCAAAACCTTGCAGAAGTAAGCATTTACTGAAAATAAATACTATAGTACAATATAGTAAAATTGTGGATATTACTCATTGGAAGTAAGTACACTTTAGAAAGACATGACTTCAATTAAATTCAAAATAAATAATTTACATTTATAAAAAAATAAAATAATTGTATAAAAAGCTTAAATATTTAAAGAAAAATTTAATTAACACGTAATATAAACTCGTGATACTTAAATATTTTTTTTTAATTTTAGCTTTTATACAATTATAATATATACATTGTATATACACATGTGTATGCAATCCACCGATTGCCATCTGTAAATTTGGGTATGTTCCAGTCCAAGTAGCTCTTGTATCAGTGTAGAAAAGGAATGACAATATCAAATAAAACTGAAAACGAAATCCATAACTATTGTGATGATAATATGGTAAAAAAATATATTTTTGCTCCTTACGTTTTTACTTATACTGTGCCATTTTTAAATGAATGAAATAAAATATTGATGACAATATTTAGCCCAGGTGGCATATGGAGACCATGCGGCATAGGCAGTTAAGCAAATTGCAAGAGCGACTTTTTGAAAATATGGGTTACTGGCAGCTCCATATACGAGTAAAGCATACGTTCAGAAATTGGTATTTTGACTTCGCTTTATGTGGTCGGTTTTTATACCCTGAATCCATTGAAAATGGATAAATCAGGGTTTAATGGTTTTGTGCAAATGTATGTAACAGACAGAAGGAGGCGTCCCCGACCCCATAAAGTACATATATTCTTGATCAGCTTGACTAGCCGAGTCGATCTAGCCCTGTCCGTCTGTCTGTCCGTCTGACCGCCTGTCCGTCCGTCGGTCGGTATGAACGCGTCGATTTCGGAGACTACAGAAGCTAGAAAGTTGAACTTGGAATTTTTAAATTAGTGTAATCTATACGCAGATCAAGTTTATTTCGAATCACCGATAACTCATCTCATTTTCTTAATATCGATAATGATCGGTTTTCGACTCGGTTTTCGGAGCATATCTTAAAAACCATAAAAGAGCTAGAGCTAGAGATTTTACATTTAGAGATTGTTCGCGTGAAGCATACGCAGGTAAGGAATATTTCAGATTTTGGATACCTCCACCCATTCGCCCCATATATGCAAAAATGTGAAAAATGTGCAATTCAAATACTACGGATTTGGGCTTTGGTTTGTACATAGACTTTAATGGCGTTATTAAGCCCTGAAAATTTTATTAAGATTTATTTTATTTATTCAAAGGGTTCGCCACATTGGCGTGAAATCCTCGAATTTGTATTACTAATTGTTGGTGAGGGTACTTACAAGCGGGTGTGTGTTAATAATTAAATGTATAATTAACAACTAATTAATAATAACTTTATGTGCATATTATGTCACACTACCAGTTGATTAAACGCGAACCGCCGCGTTTACAATTCTAATAAACAGAAAACATCTTTAGTAAACGCGGTGAGTTAAGTTTACTAATATTTTATTTATATTCTTAATTACTAATAATGCTATGGAAATACATTTGAAACGCGTGCGTCGAGTTGCGCGTCGAAATCCAGAAAAAGTGTTAAGCTTAAATCTTAATCTATTTATCGAGTGTATCAAACATATCGTTATATTGCTGAAATTACCGATTGGTGGCGAACAGTGTTGCCACACGTCTGGCACGTCAGAGCCATCTATTAATCAAGTTCAATAACACGAATAAATGTATAAAATGAATGTGAGCGCCACCTGTTGTTCAGTTGTATAAATATCATTATTATTATGATATGCTATTATTAATAATACTCTGACGCGAATATACACGAGTATATATTTCAAGTTTCGAGTCTCTAGTTTGGTAGATCTATTCAAAGTTTAGTTGACAATCTATTTATTTTTCTTAAAAAATGACTAAAAATCTGTTTTCATTCTGAGAATATCTTTGTAATGTATCAACAAATTATTATAATGTATATTGCCGACTATTTACCTTCGATGAAATCTAAGCGTCCAACTGTAGTGCAGATTTCACATTCTGTTTACAAAGTGAAAACAAGTATTATAGTATTACATATTATTATTATATATTAGTTTTGTATATGCTCATCTTAAGCATAATTTTTTTCGGTGCTATACGTATTTGTAGTAACAAAAAAAAGTGTTCACTTAAAAAAAAAAATTAAAAAAAGGCAATTATTTTATTTTTCAATTTAAATTGCAATTTATGGGTCTATCGTGGTGGGTCTATGGTGTATTAACCTTGCAACAATTCCCTACTAAATACATACATGTACATAGTACTAGTTATGTTAATTAAATTTTGCTCCTATTGTCTGTATTGGTCCACTTAGTATATATATTCACTTTTGCAAACATTTTTTAAATTCAGTGGCGCATTGGCTATGGTTACGACTATTACCATAGCCTGTTAACATAACATTTATGAGAGTCCCTTTAAATTAAATAATAATATAATATTAATATATGCTTCACTTTCTAGTGAAGCGATCAGACCAAAAATATTTTGAAGAAAATGAAACTCATATTAGCTACAATTTATTAGACACTTAAATATTTAACAAATAAAATCTTATATATTTAATAGTAAATCCTTAAAATAAAATTTATAATCATAGAATAATTTTTACTAAGACTTAAGACAATTCTGCCTCTCTTAAGCAGGTAAAGAGGAGGAAAAACTAACATTTAGATTCCCTCTTTAATTAATATGTATATTCAAAAACAAATCGAACGTAACTATACGTGGGATTTCGATATATTAATTAAATTTTAATATCAAGTTTATTTAGTGCAATTTTTAAGCAGAAGCTCACGGCTGTATTGACGCCGATAGGAAAGTTGAAACGGTCCTCCATGATAAGGGAGTTATGTCCTTGGTGCTGCTCTACAATCCCATGGTTACTGTCCACCACATCCATAAGCAGTGGACGGGTGATTGCGATATTACTGGCGAGAAACCTTGTCGCGGCATGTTGACAAAAAATACGTTTTTGAACAAGTCTCAATATTGCACTTAAGCATGGCAATTGTCTCTACGGTTGGTTTCACAATGGGCAAATTCTGCTCCCGTAACAAAATACTCATCATCATACTCAAATCAGAGTGTCAGTATGCCGACCTGAGCTACAAAGTCCACAAAATACCACATCAATCTGCTGGCCGGCTTCTTGGGGACTTGCCCTACACTCTGAAAACTGAAGCTCCACAGCTTAGCTATGGACTCGACGTCGTCCAAACTAGAGGTATTGCAAATTTGGTTGTTAAATATTTTATCACATTTGCAACACCACGTTAAATATGTATTTTTATTATATGTAAATTTTTCATAAGTTACTTATATAATAGCAATAAAAATCCGATTGTATAATTTTCACGAAAATCAGCGGTTAACTTTAGGGTGCCGAATATTTAACGCCCTTGTAGACATATAGAATATGCCCGCTATATGTCTGTCTTAACTTTGTGTTTCATATAAGGATATATTGGAATTCGATAATGGTGATATGTTGCATTTATGTTAGGAGCATAGCAAAACAATTAGTTGCTAATTTTGGTTCAGATATCTTATAGATCAAAACAGCTTTCTCAGACAAAATATCCTTTTTTGACTGAGTACGGCCAACTCCAGCATACGTATATATTGCCTGCAAAAATATACTGATATATGGAAAATTTCTGAAAGATTAGCTTAAATAGAAACATGGCTATATCCACTCAGCTGTTATAGAGTGATCATGTCATAATTTACTAAGTCGGAGGCGTCTCCTATTATGCGGTACACAGTTCGTAAAAATATCTCTGCAGGTGTATAGCAGCACACGATCATATGCACGCGGAGCATAATCGCATATTTCCGTGTTTTTAGTTGGGTCAAGTTATTTATTATATTATATTTTCCACTTTTGACGGTTTCTGTCAAACACTAACATATTTTTTCCGTACTAGTAAATGTTTATTGTATGAAATTGCCTGTATGCAAAAACCCTCTTCAAAGGCTTTCTCGAAATAGTTGTGCATGTATGCATGGATAAATACTCCAGGACACACATATGTGATTTTGCGCTGTATTGACTTTGCCTGCGACCGCTACGGTTTTGGATTAGTGGATGTAAGACGTAAAGTGTATACATATTTACTTGGAATATAAGTTTCTGTATCCCATATTGATTTTAGGCCATTAATTTTGTAGACGCCGAAATAAAGTATGTTGTATCTTTAAGACACTCTACGCGATTATCTTTGATACAGTTTGTACCTCCATGTTTATTTGAATCATGCTCTAAGTACTTATGTATTTTACTTGTAATTTGTATATGAATGTATGTACTACGTATTTATGTATTTATACAGAATTTGGTTTGTGCTTTCTTATTTAACTATCGGGCTCCGCTTACGATTTACAGCAACTAATTACATTTACGACTACAAATACAGTTCGATGTATGCACGAGCACTAAAAAACAATATGGTTTTTTATTACTGTTATAATTGTGTAAGTAGATGTGTATGTAAATAATAAATATTAAAACATGAGTTTTAAACGTATTCGCTTGAACATTTGCATTTTCATTATTTTTATTGTGATTTCAACTATTTGCGAGTGACTTTTCTATATTGCCAAACAAGTTTCATTTGTATTTTTTGTTTTTCAGTGCTCGTCAAAATGTATCGTCACTTCAAATAAGTATTTTAGCGCATGCGGTATTGGCTTTCAAATGCCTTTTAATTTCATTTTATTTTACTTATTAATTTAATTTTTTCTTTTTTTTCAATTACGAGTTTAGCAGAAGATATATTGCCTTTACATAAGTATGTAATAATTAAAATAACACTCATTCATACGATCACTTTTACAATTGTCAACATATGTACATACATATAAGTAATATTTATATTTATGTTTGTAAAATAACTTATAAAATATTTTTTCCTCCCCCCTTCTTTTTTCTGCGGCTATAGCAGCAGCTCTATTTGCCGCATATCATCTACCATTTTTTGAGCTACTTCCGCTCCATAATATTTTTTCGCTTCTAAATAAAAAGCTAATTTAGAGCGTCCCATTTTTAATTTTTGTATTAATAATTCAGTTTCCGTGTCTGAGTTATCGCATGTATTTAATTTATTATAGGCGTCCTCAACAATTGGAAATATATTTGCATTTGCATTATTTGCATCTGCACATATACTTGTATTTGCAATATCTGCATTGTCCATGCTAAGTCTGCCTGTAATTTTGTTGTTGCCCGTTTTGCTTATTGCTTGCCCAGTATTTTCACTGCTTGTACCAGCTGATGTCGGGTTGTTGTCGAAACTAAGCATATGTCTGTCGCTGTTCTTTTCATCTACAAGCGAGCGTGTTTCTATTGGCTCAGCAAGCGTTTGCATTGTCATTGCAGTCCCAGCGTTGGACTGCTTGCAAACTGCTTGCTGTGCCCTCTCTCTCTAAGTGTGTCTCCGCTAATGCTACGCTTGTCGTTTCGTTTAGCAAGTGTGAGTGTGTGTGCATGCCAATGCTGCTGCAGCTGATTGCATTGGCACTTGCACGTACACACACATTTGCATTTGTCATCTGATTAGCGTTGGTTTCTTTTGTCATTTGTGTGAGCGTTTGTGAGTGTAAGTGTGTGTTTGCGTGTGCGTTTGCTTTTTCGTTTGCGTTTGCGTCTGTGTTTGTCGCTTTTCTCGCCTTCTTTGGCGTCAAGACGCCAACTTTTGGCGGCGAAAGTGCCGCTGCTCTTTTTACCGCTTGTCGCTTTGGCGTTCCCGCTTGTTTTTCGGTGCTTGCGGGAACGGCAAACGCAGCTACGTTGCCGTCCCCCCCCCCGCATCGCTCATCGAATTTCTTATTTTATTTTATATATATTTATATATATTTTTTAGCATGCACTGCACTATGCACTCCAAAAAATACAAAATAATTTGCAAAAGGGCTGAATTTGTTCCCTTTATCTTCTCTTTTCTTTTTCACTTTTTAGAGATTTTTTGCACATCAGGTATGTTAGAAGAAAAATTTTATTTAATTTTATTTTTCTTCTTGGGGGCTTTGCATTACTCAGGTATTTTATTTAATTTATTTTATTTAATTTATTTTATTTAATTTATTTATTTATTTATTTTTTTAACTTGTGGCGCGCCGGGCAGCAGTCCGGGGCCTCTTTATTTCAACTTCCCTCTTACTCGTCTTATTAGCAACTTATGATTTTTAAAAAATCAAAATTGAGATCGAAGTCGAAGTCGAAGTCTAGGCTGGGTCGCTGGAATCTGTGCCCTTTCTCTTTTGCCTTTTTCTGTAGAAGGAAGGAGGGAGGATAGGAGTAGAGACAAAAAAGGCAGCAATTTGCAACGATTTATTGCAATTGCAATTGGATCGGTGTCTGGACTGAGATTGGTATTTACTTTTTTCATTATCTTTTCTCATACTTGTACATTACATTTGAAACAGTTACCCATATAATTGTCTAAACAATATTTCTACTTAAATATATAAAAAAAATAAATAAATAAATAATAATAATAGTAAATAAAAATAGTAATAGTTATTATTTTAGATTTTCATGCACATGCATATATGGGCATTTTTCTTTATTTTTTATCACAGCGTATATATATAAAAAATCTCACATTCACACACATGTACATATATATATTGATTGAATTAAATTAAAATAAATAATTTCTAAAAAATCTATATATATATATATAATATAATAATTTCGACAAACTATAATCTCTTTAAATAATTTTATTTACTTTAACTTAATTTGTATATACATATTTGTACTTTTAATCATATCGGTGTGTCGTCGCCAAAATAGACATAGGTTTTTCCTTCTTTCAATTTTTTTTTAGTCTGTCGGTCAGTGCAAAATCTGATTGCTTTTTGTCACTGACTGTACTTTCTAATAAAGACGGTATATAGTCTGGCAGTTTACTGGTCAGGGAAAGTGCTGTCATTTCTAGCACTTCTGCAACCGTAGGCGTCCCTTCAGTCGATACCTGAGTCAGAGTATCTAGCAAGCTCTTTCTAACAGGAGCTGTTGTCCACGTTGCATTTTTTCTATTTTCCAAATCTCCCATTTTATCTGCACTATATTTGCTTTTATTTGTCAGCCCTATTTTTTCCACAGGAATGGCTCTTGCCATTTCTGCTATTTTTTCCTCCCCCTTCTTTTTTTCTGCAGCTATAGCAGCAGCTCTATCTGCTTTTTCCCGCCGCATATCATCTACCATTTTTTGAGCTACTTCCGCTCCATAATATTTTTTCGCTTCTAAATAAAAACTAAAAACATTCAAATTTTATGCCGTCAAGAAAGTGTTTTTACAACTACGGTAAATTGGCGTGCATTTATATATTTTTAAGTTTCTATGAATTATTATTTTTTTTGCATATTTTTAAGTTTGTATTAAGTATAGCTAAAAAGTAAAAAATAAACAAGAATTCTCTATAAAGCCATTTAAAAGTTAAACTCAAGAATGAACGATTTTTATTTCGTCAAAATACATATGCCGACTAGTGTACTTAGTTGAAGCCAAGTGCTTAAGCGCGGTCTGCAAACGCTAATCAAACACAGGCAAATTTAGCATATTAAAGATAACATATTACGAAATAAATATATAAATGCAATTTTCTCGAAAACCTTTTAATTTAAAAAGTAAAATGATTGGATTTTCGATGTCTTTTCTGTAAATTACCGTGCAACTTGGGGCATTCTCTGTGAAAATATATATTTTTCGTTCTTGCTATATTCTGGGAGGTCTATATTTTGGATAATCGAAGATGGCTGCAGAATAAGAATCGTAAATAAATCAAAATGATTTCAAATATGTTTGCTTTCCGCCAAAAATCTTTATAAAATTACTTAACATTGAATCCACCCAATGGTTCAGTTCATATGTGAACTATCAGTTCGATAGACGTATTGAATGAACTAACTAAGGCTGGTTTACAATTTCTTAATTTTCGGTAATTGTCTAGTAGATAAAGAAAAAATCGGAGTTTTGGCTAAGACGATGTAGTTTTGCACAAGAATCGATTTCCGGTGGCAGAAAGTAGTTATAAAAAATAAAATAATTTAAATAAACAGTTTCTCGGGCTAACAGTGCCAAAATGAGTCGAATATCGATAAGTTTTAGAGGTGTACTTCGTCATTAGATAAAAATATTTCAATCAACCAACGTAAATTGAATTCAAAACCTTGCAGAAGTAAGCATTTACTGAAAATAAATACTATAGTACAATATAGTAAAATTGTGGATATTACTCATTGGAAGTAAGTACACTTTAGAAAGACATGACTTCAATTAAATTCAAAATAAATAATTTACATTTATAAAAAAATAAAATAATTGTATAAAAAGCTTAAATATTTAAAGAAAAATTTAATTAACACGTAATATAAACTCGTGATACTTAAATATTTTTTTTTTTAATTTTAGCTTTTATACAATTATAATATATACATTGTATATACACATGTGTATGCAATCCACCGATTGCCATCTGTAAATTTGGGTATGTTCCAGTCCAAGTAGCTCTTGTATCAGTGTAGAAAAGGAATGACAATATCAAATAAAACTGAAAACGAAATCCATAACTATTGTGATGATAATATGGTAAAAAAATATATTTTTGCTCCTTACGTTTTTACTTATACTGTGCCATTTTTAAATGAATGAAATAAAATATTGATGACAATATTTAGCCCAGGTGGCATATGGAGACCATGCGGCATAGGCAGTTAAGCAAATTGCAAGAGCGACTTTTTGAAAATATGGGTTACTGGCAGCTCCATATACGAGTAAAGCATACGTTCAGAAATTGGTATTTTGACTTCGCTTTATGTGGTCGGTTTTTATACCCTGAATCCATTGAAAATGGATAAATCAGGGTTTAATGGTTTTGTGCAAATGTATGTAACAGACAGAAGGAGGCGTCCCCGACCCCATAAAGTACATATATTCTTGATCAGCTTGACTAGCCGAGTCGATCTAGCCCTGTCCGTCTGTCTGTCCGTCTGACCGCCTGTCCGTCCGTCGGTCGGTATGAACGCGTCGATTTCGGAGACTACAGAAGCTAGAAAGTTGAACTTGGAATTTTTAAATTAGTGTAATCTATACGCAGATCAAGTTTATTTCGAATCACCGATAACTCATCTCATTTTCTTAATATCGATAATGATCGGTTTTCGACTCGGTTTTCGGAGCATATCTTAAAAACCATAAAAGAGCTAGAGCTAGAGATTTTACATTTAGAGATTGTTCGCGTGAAGCATACGCAGGTAAGGAATATTTCAGATTTTGGATACCTCCACCCATTCGCCCCATATATGCAAAAATGTGAAAAATGTGCAATTCAAATACTACGGATTTGGGCTTTGGTTTGTACATAGACTTTAATGGCGTTATTAAGCCCTGAAAATTTTATTAAGATTTATTTTATTTATTCAAAGGGTTCGCCACATTGGCGTGAAATCCTCGAATTTGTATTACTAATTGTTGGTGAGGGTACTTACAAGCGGGTGTGTGTTAATAATTAAATGTATAATTAACAACTAATTAATAATAACTTTATGTGCATATTATGTCACACTACCAGTTGATTAAACGCGAACCGCCGCGTTTACAATTCTAATAAACAGAAAACATCTTTAGTAAACGCGGTGAGTTAAGTTTACTAATATTTTATTTATATTCTTAATTACTAATAATGCTATGGAAATACATTTGAAACGCGTGCGTCGAGTTGCGCGTCGAAATCCAGAAAAAGTGTTAAGCTTAAATCTTAATCTATTTATCGAGTGTATCAAACATATCGTTATATTGCTGAAATTACCGATTGGTGGCGAACAGTGTTGCCACACGTCTGGCACGTCAGAGCCATCTATTAATCAAGTTCAATAACACGAATAAATGTATAAAATGAATGTGAGCGCCACCTGTTGTTCAGTTGTATAAATATCATTATTATTATGATATGCTATTATTAATAATACTCTGACGCGAATATACACGAGTATATATTTCAAGTTTCGAGTCTCTAGTTTGGTAGATCTATTCAAAGTTTAGTTGACAATCTATTTATTTTTCTTAAAAAATGACTAAAAATCTGTTTTCATTCTGAGAATATCTTTGTAATGTATCAACAAATTATTATAATGTATATTGCCGACTATTTACCTTCGATGAAATCTAAGCGTCCAACTGTAGTGCAGATTTCACATTCTGTTTACAAAGTGAAAACAAGTATTATAGTATTACATATTATTATTATATATTAGTTTTGTATATGCTCATCTTAAGCATAATTTTTTTCGGTGCTATACGTATTTGTAGTAACAAAAAAAAGTGTTCACTTAAAAAAAAAAATTAAAAAAAGGCAATTATTTTATTTTTCAATTTAAATTGCAATTTATGGGTCTATCGTGGTGGGTCTATGGTGTATTAACCTTGCAACAATTCCCTACTAAATACATACATGTACATAGTACTAGTTATGTTAATTAAATTTTGCTCCTATTGTCTGTATTGGTCCACTTAGTATATATATTCACTTTTGCAAACATTTTTTAAATTCAGTGGCGCATTGGCTATGGTTACGACTATTACCATAGCCTGTTAACATAACATTTATGAGAGTCCCTTTAAATTAAATAATAATATAATATTAATATATGCTTCACTTTCTAGTGAAGCGATCAGACCAAAAATATTTTGAAGAAAATGAAACTCATATTAGCTACAATTTATTAGACACTTAAATATTTAACAAATAAAATCTTATATATTTAATAGTAAATCCTTAAAATAAAATTTATAATCATAGAATAATTTTTACTAAGACTTAAGACAATTCTGCCTCTCTTAAGCAGGTAAAGAGGAGGAAAAACTAACATTTAGATTCCCTCTTTAATTAATATGTATATTCAAAAACAAATCGAACGTAACTATACGTGGGATTTCGATATATTAATTAAATTTTAATATCAAGTTTATTTAGTGCAATTTTTAAGCAGAAGCTCACGGCTGTATTGACGCCGATAGGAAAGTTGAAACGGTCCTCCATGATAAGGGAGTTATGTCCTTGGTGCTGCTCTACAATCCCATGGTTACTGTCCACCACATCCATAAGCAGTGGACGGGTGATTGCGATATTACTGGCGAGAAACCTTGTCGCGGCATGTTGACAAAAAATACGTTTTTGAACAAGTCTCAATATTGCACTTAAGCATGGCAATTGTCTCTACGGTTGGTTTCACAATGGGCAAATTCTGCTCCCGTAACAAAATACTCATCATCATACTCAAATCAGAGTGTCAGTATGCCGACCTGAGCTACAAAGTCCACAAAATACCACATCAATCTGCTGGCCGGCTTCTTGGGGACTTGCCCTACACTCTGAAAACTGAAGCTCCACAGCTTAGCTATGGACTCGACGTCGTCCAAACTAGAGGTATTGCAAATTTGGTTGTTAAATATTTTATCACATTTGCAACACCACGTTAAATATGTATTTTTATTATATGTAAATTTTTCATAAGTTACTTATATAATAGCAATAAAAATCCGATTGTATAATTTTCACGAAAATCAGCGGTTAACTTTAGGGTGCCGAATATTTAACGCCCTTGTAGACATATAGAATATGCCCGCTATATGTCTGTCTTAACTTTGTGTTTCATATAAGGATATATTGGAATTCGATAATGGTGATATGTTGCATTTATGTTAGGAGCATAGCAAAACAATTAGTTGCTAATTTTGGTTCAGATATCTTATAGATCAAAACAGCTTTCTCAGACAAAATATCCTTTTTTGACTGAGTACGGCCAACTCCAGCATACGTATATATTGCCTGCAAAAATATACTGATATATGGAAAATTTCTGAAAGATTAGCTTAAATAGAAACATGGCTATATCCACTCAGCTGTTATAGAGTGATCATGTCATAATTTACTAAGTCGGAGGCGTCTCCTATTATGCGGTACACAGTTCGTAAAAATATCTCTGCAGGTGTATAGCAGCACACGATCATATGCACGCGGAGCATAATCGCATATTTCCGTGTTTTTAGTTGGGTCAAGTTATTTATTATATTATATTTTCCACTTTTGACGGTTTCTGTCAAACACTAACATATTTTTTCCGTACTAGTAAATGTTTATTGTATGAAATTGCCTGTATGCAAAAACCCTCTTCAAAGGCTTTCTCGAAATAGTTGTGCATGTATGCATGGATAAATACTCCAGGACACACATATGTGATTTTGCGCTGTATTGACTTTGCCTGCGACCGCTACGGTTTTGGATTAGTGGATGTAAGACGTAAAGTGTATACATATTTACTTGGAATATAAGTTTCTGTATCCCATATTGATTTTAGGCCATTAATTTTGTAGACGCCGAAATAAAGTATGTTGTATCTTTAAGACACTCTACGCGATTATCTTTGATACAGTTTGTACCTCCATGTTTATTTGAATCATGCTCTAAGTACTTATGTATTTTACTTGTAATTTGTATATGAATGTATGTACTACGTATTTATGTATTTATACAGAATTTGGTTTGTGCTTTCTTATTTAACTATCGGGCTCCGCTTACGATTTACAGCAACTAATTACATTTACGACTACAAATACAGTTCGATGTATGCACGAGCACTAAAAAACAATATGGTTTTTTATTACTGTTATAATTGTGTAAGTAGATGTGTATGTAAATAATAAATATTAAAACATGAGTTTTAAACGTATTCGCTTGAACATTTGCATTTTCATTATTTTTATTGTGATTTCAACTATTTGCGAGTGACTTTTCTATATTGCCAAACAAGTTTCATTTGTATTTTTTGTTTTTCAGTGCTCGTCAAAATGTATCGTCACTTCAAATAAGTATTTTAGCGCATGCGGTATTGGCTTTCAAATGCCTTTTAATTTCATTTTATTTTACTTATTAATTTAATTTTTTCTTTTTTTTCAATTACGAGTTTAGCAGAAGATATATTGCCTTTACATAAGTATGTAATAATTAAAATAACACTCATTCATACGATCACTTTTACAATTGTCAACATATGTACATACATATAAGTAATATTTATATTTATGTATGTAAATTTGATATATAAATCTAAATCTAACTTATAAAATACATATAATTTAAAAGTTTTCGTAAAACTTGCATGTATAGTTTTTGGTTGAGTTTCCCTTAGTGAAGATTTTGGTTTGAATCTTTATTCTACTTCTTATTGAGTAGATGCATTTTATAATTTTGCTACAACAACATATGTATGTATTTCCGAACATATACTCGTTTGCAGGTTGATTATATTCGTAATCTTTATAATTATTAATACACAGTATATTAGATCTGGTTGTAGTATCGTTCGCTGTCCCCCAAACGTACTCACCAATCGATTTTTAAATGCAAATAAACTAATTGTATGAGAATTGTTCTCGTTGAGTTCTGTTCATCGTCAGTTAAAATAACCACATCTGACTCTAAGGACAAATTTTTTTCTATTGGATAAATCTGCCTTAGTAATTGTAAAGATAGCGACATATGTATCTTTGGAACACTTATTAAATCCGGAGACTGTTCCCTTGAGACTCTGTTTGTATTTTTTAGTCTTATCCGCCGTCGGCTCGGTTGCTCGGTGAATTTTGACTGTTCCTACAGATACTACACAAGGAAAATATCTGATGTTTCCGACTTTGTGCACGCACTACCAGTTGGCGAGGCTGCGGATACCAGAGAGTTGGCTCTAGTTGCAGCAAGGGGTGAGCGCAAATCCTGGTTAAGGGACGCCTGATTCTGGCCCCCCTCATAATAGTACGATGAGTCTGCAATACAATGAGTGTAAGCTTCTTCTTTTCTTATTATTTATTCAGAATTACTTACTTATTAGCGCACTGCTAGTACCGTAACTGTATGATCCATAAGTGCCACCATATTGTGTATAGGCAGGGCTATAGGCGTAATCCGTGCTTGGCACTACAGAACCGCAGGCTAAAAATTAAAATGAATTGCTTTAACTTACAATAGAAGTTTATTTATATACTTAATAATAAAAACCCAAAGTGTTTAAAGTGCACGAAAAATGTAAATTAACAGGCACAGCTGAAGAAAATAGAAGAAAATCTCAAACAAAAAAAAACATAAATAATAACAATAAAAATAATAATTAAAATAATAATAATGCAATTAATACTTATACTTACAACTTAAGCAAACAATAATATACATACATACTATATGTATTCATTGCGGGAATACACTCAAGTTTTTGGTGCCTCCGCACATTCTCAGTATTTAAATTATCATAGACCCCAAAAAAATATTGACCGAAGCTAAACCTAAAGTGCCACCACCATGTGTTGTGCGAGAGTTTTACAATTTAAATTGCCAGCAGAGAACCAGCCAAGAGCAACGAGTGCGAGAGACTTGAGTCAACTTGCCTGCAGAGTAGTGGCTAAAACTGGGGAGCATTGTGGGCGTGGCATAAATAGCCGTACTATTGGTAGCAATATAATCGACATCAGACCGTCCGTCGACCGATGAGCTATTCGCATTCGACTGTAGGACTATTAGAGATGAGGTATTAGCGTTTGTTAGTGGGTTTCCATTGCTTGACAGCTGTTGCTGTTGTTGTTGCTGCTGTTGCTGCTGCTGCTGCTGCTGCTGCTGTTGGTGATCCTGCACTGATTCGGGCATAAGGTGAGTTATGGGTATGTGTAGGTCCGCATGGTTGATTCCACGATGCTTGCCTATATCACTGCGGATACTTTTGTTGTTGGCATTCTCGTCACTGGTCACATCACTGACCGAGTCTTTCAGATGCTGGTTAGCACTATCTACATTTTGGTCGCCTTGTTCATTTCTTAAAGCGTTCGAAGGAACTAAACTTGGCGAATTATTACAGTTCCCTGGACTTGAATCGTTCACGCGTACCACCGCGGAACTATTGGTGTTATCCAAGCTTGTTATTGTCGGGTAATTACCATTTTCAATGGCAATTGCTGATTTAAATTATTAATAGTATTGGTTTAGTTGCGTTTGATTTCGAAATCTGAGATCTAAAACTATATTGATGAAGTCCACATATAACATATCAAGTTAAAATCAAATTCTAGTATCGAACCACAGATTACCAATATGTAAAGTTATTGTGTGGCTTTATAAGTGGCAAGCGATTTAACAATATCATATCAAACGAAGACGCCAAAGCGATTTCATTTCTAATATACCATATACAAGGAAAACGAGTAGCATTGCTCTAGTTCGAAGTGTCCGACTAGAAGATACCCTGAACTGTCGTTACACACATTTCCACTTCCTTGCATCCCTTAATGCCTGCGCTTGGCTAACTTCTAAACTAAGAGCATGATCTTAATGGTAGACCTTAACAAGAGCAAGCTATATTATGGAGAGAGTGGGACAGGTATCTAAAATCCAAAAAAAAAATGTTAACCTGGTGGCTCTGCTCTTTTAGTTTCTGGGATATGCTCAAAAAACCGATAAGCTCGAGAATAAGAAACGGATCTGCGTATCCTATACACGCACTTAAAAAGTCGAAGTTCAGCTCTTGAGGTTTGTGAAATAAACACGTTCATACATACAGACGGACAGGGCTAACAATATATATACATATATACTTTATGGATTTAGAAATGTCTTCTTCTTACCACATTTTCCACGGGTTCAGGGAATTACAACAAGAGAGAGTGCTTGACTATATGATATCCCGTACCAGGCCTCAATTTGCAGAAACTTCTTTTTATACTCGTTCACAAAGTAAAAGGACTTTATTGGGTTTGTGCAACCGTCTTGCTATCCGTCCGCCCGTCTGCCCGTTTGAACGCAATTTTATTCACCGCTATTAAAGCTAAAGACTTGAAACTTGGAATATATACTCGTGTATACCTGCGTGTGTATCCGCAAAGTGTTAAGATTTTTAAATGTGGGTAAACAAATTTCCCGGTCCCTTTAAAGATCGTATTATATGTATAGATTTTATATCCATGTTTAAGTTGATAATTGTCCAGCATCTAGTTATACTTGGAGCAACATATATATTATAGAAAAGTTATAATTATTTCTATTCGATTCATATTTTTTATCAAACCATAATAATAATAAAATGGCTTATGTATTTTTATTGTTGTGCACAAAGCAGTTGAATTGAATTTTCAATTTCAAGAATATCAATCTAATGCTGATGTAGTTGTTTTAATTTCTAGACGGCTATAATATCGAGACTTCATTGTATATATACGAGGGTCGAAATTAACCTGTGTACAGGTCGAGCTTTCCCGGCTAGGCGGGGCATTTGGAAACCCCAGTTTTGGGTATTTTCTTACCTGTATAAAAGGGCGAGATGGTTTGTTCCTGATTATTTGCACTGAATTTCATGTCTTGCAAACTTAAAGGCACTAGGGGCGTCAAAGAACTGCTGCCTACAGTTATCGTTTTGAAAGAGGTGCCAATCAAATGTCGAATTAAAATGAAAATGACAAAAAAATTAAAAATTCAAATATAAAAAATAATATCTCGAGTTCTATAAGTCATTGGTGTCCAATAGTAGCAAAAGTAAATTTGTTAAATGTAGTAAATGCACTGACCTATTGAGGGTCCGATGGGAGGTGTATACAGCGAGCTCTGGCTCTGCGATATCGAGGCAATGCTGTCGTACATCATGGTCGAGTCGTTGCCAACAGCACTGGCCACACCCGCACATGATATGCTGCTCGTTGGATACCCGTTTGGGGCTTCATAGTAGGCTGGCGCGCTGCTTCCACTAGTTGTTGTGAAGTTACCTAGTTCTGAGAGCAGTTTGTGCTCATCCTTGATGCACCATTTTCCAGACCAAATCTAAAAGAGATTGTGATTAAGGAAGCAAGTTAAACATTTCAGTGGGTTACAAAACGAGTATTAATATCTATAGCGCCGAAAATAATTGCGATCAACCACTACAGACGCCCAAAACCCATTGAAGATGGAGAAAAAGGGTGTAATTATTGTGTTTTTTTTAGATTCTGGTATACCATATTACCATATTACACCATTATTTCCGATCAAATTTTAAGACTTGGTTTTTTTTAGCATATCAAGGACATTATAAGTGCTACAAAATTTAGTTTATTATATTCTCATAAAGCAGACGTAGATCAGGAATTTCGGATAGCTCCCCCACCGCTACTACAGACATACTATTAGTTTAGAAATTATTTACGAATTCAGTTTAATTATGCTCGTTCACGAAGTGAAAAGAATATTTTGGGTTCCGACGCAATTTTATCGCCGCTACTGAAGCTAGTGCCTTGAAACTTGGAATATATACTCGAGTATATATCCGCGCCAGATAAAATATTACAAATTTCGGCTACGCCCACTGGGTGCTTGGCAAGTTGATTTAATCAATATATCTCAATGTGTCACCACCTAGCGGTAGACACCACAATTAGAATTTAGAAATCCCTCAATCGCAGTATACTTTTGTGAGCATAATTATAATACGGTACGTCCCAGGTTCAAACATAAACTTTTTGGATATCGATAACTGATGACCTTCTCTAAAAATCGCACCAAATATTTTGTGTTTACGCCACTCCCGCACCCACAATGTCCAATAATCAATATTTGCACAACATCAATGATGCAAGCACAACATTTTATATAATAATTCTTATTGTTGAACTGGATTAGAACTATAAATGCGGCTGTTTGCGATTTTATATAAATATGTCACATTACTTGAGTTAAGTTTTGTCCCAACTTCATCGACGTAGTGTGGTCATAAAATTAATATTTGTAATTATTTGTTATTTATTATTTATTAAATTATTTATAAATAGTCTTGGGCAACGAAACTTGTTTATATTTACTCAATCAATGTTTTCGTTTTTACTTCACTGTGAACGTGTGTATTGTGCAGTCGGTAACGCCCGACTGTAACCTTCTTCCTTGTTTTATGTATGTATGCATGAAAGCAATGTTGTTGAAATAAGTGTCACGACAGCTCGCAGTTGGGCTGAGGATATCTGCTAGTCGGGCAATCCCGACTCTTATTTGTTCACCCTGTAACAGAGTATAAATCCCGAATAAAAAGCATATATTTATATATATATAACAAGTAAGAAGGCTCCAGACAGAAGCGCCCGACTGCGAGATACTGCAATTGCCCCCCTATAGAAAGTAAATAATTGTAGTAAATAATTTCTGGACTTTTTCGAGTTAGCTCTATCCGTAAGTCTCTCCGTCTGTATGAACGCCGCAGATCTTGGAAACTACAAAAGCTAGAGACAAAAACTTTGCGACTATAGATTTCCCTTTGAATATCTTGCACCGTTTTATTATTTTTGATAAAAATCGATTTTAAGACTTGGTTTTTTTTTAGTTCGGAGACTAAGAGATAGAACCAAGTTTAGTAAAGTAATTCTCATGAACATACGCAGGTTAAGAATATTTTGGATTTTGGATACCTCCCCCACTCGCCCCATAAATGAAAAAAAAACGCAATTTAATTGGGGCGAATGGGGTGAGGTATCCAAAATCCGAAATATACCTTACCTGCGTGGCTCTAGCTCATATAGTTTCTGAGATATGCTCAAAAATTGGGTCAGGAGACGAGTTATCGATGATTTGAAATAAACTTGACCTGGGTATGGTATACACAAACTTAAAAAGTCCAAGCTTATATTTATTTATTATTATTATCAACTTACATTTGTGTATATCTGATCTCCACCGTAAGCTAAGCGCTGCCGCTTAACATCCTCTTCGGAATGCATATTGACATCACGATTTTCATCTGAAAGAGTGAACATTTAGCTTATATTTGCAATTGCACAGATATATTTGTATTTATTAGCCTCTAGTGTTGCTTATCGCCGTGTCTCTTTTCTCACCTCTCTGTCGGCATATTTTTACATGAGTGTCTCCATCTTACCCGAACATTCCCTCATTCCCAACGTCAACCCTCACTTTTCACTGCTAATTTAATTACTGCTGTTACTTTTTCTGTCAGAGTGTTGTTGCTGACCTGACTGTGGCACTTGCCACGTGCCTCTTAAGTGCATTTACGGGTAGAATGATGGCTATTCCAGGATTCATATGTATTTAAATAAATATGTAATACCCCAAATAAGTAGGCTTATAAAGTAATTTTCAAGCTCCCAGTTAATAACCCAGTTTTTATATTATAAGTGTTTTCAAAGAAATTATTGTAATGGCTTCAATTTTGTGTTTACAATTGTTGGCAAGCACAAGCACACATACGTATTCATAAGATCAACAACAGCACGTGTAACTGCTATAAGTCAAAACTAGTGAGGGGGTTCTAGTCGGCAGCGCCCGGTTACGGGATACCCTGAACCCTGTCCTTAGAGACATTTAAAGTCCATTGCATACACAAAATCAGATATATACATACACACATGAATATGAAATTTTCAGGACTTAAGAACAAGATACAAATGTATGTTCAAGCCAAAGCGAAAGGCTGTAGTACTTGTACTAGTACTCAGACGGACAGACTAAAGAACATGGTTTACTCCACTCTGCGAGTGATGGTGACTAAGAAAACATATACTTTACATACGTTTGTACCAAACAATTGTACATTTTTTTTACCCATTTTCAATAGGTCTGTATGAAACTATATACTCATTGACGAAGCGAAAAGAGTATATTGTTGGAATATATACTCGTGCATACCGGCGTCGGATAAAGTATTAAGCTTGATAACTCATTACAAACATTATGAACTCTTTGTTTTACTTGTTTATATTAATAAATGCACACACATATGTACATGTATGTGAACATAAGTATAATTGTGTTTAAGTCACCATTATAATTAAATATTGAAAAGTAGTATCTGCATGCGTGTCAGTATGGTATCAATTTGCAGCCCTAATAAGCTTAAAACTGCTCACAGTTCACAAATCACAAGCACATATCAACATATCTGACGATAGATACAAAGATGATTGTTGTAAACCCATCCAGGGGGTGGAGCTTGATGCTCACACCCACTTTCCATCCCCTAACGTGACATCAGAGTAACGAGACTTTGGCCAGATATTCAGTTTCGTTCTGCCTGGCGGAAATCAAAATGATTTGAACAAATTCGCCACAAATTCAAGTGTAAGCATCCACTACAAACATTCACTTTGGGCAACTGGAACGCTATTCCTACGGGAATCGATAAGCAATCTCGAGAAAATGTACGAGTATGAGCAACAAAAGGACGGTGAAGGTCTGTGCCGATTTTGGTTCGGGTTTGTTGCTCTTTTATTGCTGGTACCCGAGAGTATGAGTGTCAGAAGCAACAGCATTTTATCGTACTCTTCTATTACTATAATTGTTTTGGCTGGGCGAGGGAAAGTGGACTAGAATGCTTCCACAATTGTTAATAAACAACCATCCTTGTCTGTTGAACTTATGCCTATGCCTCTGCGCAGAGTCGTCAGGGTGCGATTTTTCAAATTGCCCTTTGTGGGCGATTATTGAAAATGACAAGTGCGAGTCGCGTCCTCTTACAAATCCATCTGACATGGAATAGCTTTATTATTACTTAATGGCCTTCTGCACCCCATATAGATGGAACACAGTCAGATTCTGTATCTGCTTCTGCTGCTGCACTAGCCATCACCCAATTAAGATGATATCTCTCTATACCAGTTTCTGGGGTTTGATTCCATGGACACATGCCATGACGCAAACGGCTGTGGTTTGATGATGAGTCTAATATGGCCACAAAGCATTTCGCGGCAATTCAATGTTACCTCCTGCTATCCCCACACTCAACGTATTCCAAGATATGCTAATAAGGGGTTCACTTCCATGATGTGTGGTTTTTCCATAGCGGCTAAATTTCAATGGTTTTCAGAGTTCATGAAATCTTTGCATATAACAGATTATTTCCAAACTACGTGTCAAAGTTTGTGATTTGTCAGTCCGTCGGTATAAAGACTGCAAACAAATAGAGACATTAAATTTGGAATGTAGCATTGTTTTCTTTGTTTTTGATTTGCAGTTCATCTCAAAATTGTATGTTTTGTATTGATACATGTACTTATAATAAATAGTACAACAATTAAAAGTTGACAAAGTTGTCCACGAGATTTGCTTTTGTAATTTCTTTGAGATATCCTAAGCAAACTCAGCGATTGTGCTCGTCTTACTATTAGTATTACCATCCAAATAGACACAATTGGGCGGAGGGTATTTAGGCGTCGGTACCACAAATAAAAAGATCAAGACAGAATAAGGGTGGAAAATTGTTAGTGTAGAGGACGGGCTCCTTTTCCGAACCCATTTCTAATAAACATTACACAGTTGTTGGTACTACAAAATATAAGGCTTGGCCTGGAAAGAAGGGTTAGATGCTCTCTTTGCACATATGTCGTGTAAAGCAAAATAAAACAAGTGAGGAAGTGCCCGACTAGAGGATACCCTGAACCATGTCTCTACATACATTTCAACCCCTGGCATTTATACAAAAATAAACAAAATCATACAAACAGAAGCTGTGCACTTTACTCAGTAGCTACGTTTCGCCCTAACAACCATGTAAAAAAACAGATAATTATCGGTAATAAAAAAACAAGCTATCGATCTTTTGAAATAAACTTGATATACACGAACTTAAAAAAACCAAACTTCAAGTCTCCCAAAGCTTTTAAATTTGTCAAATTTTACCACATTTATTTTCTATTATGTGTTTCTAAACCGATCTTGATAAAATATTTGCAATAAATTTTTAGCAATCTTTATTCTTTAATCTTTAATCTACGAATTATGCATACACAATTTGAGGTTTTTGTCGATTGTTTTTTTGATTTAAATAAAGAGGTGTGGGCTATCGATCATTTGAAATAAACTTGATATGCGCGTGCCTAGACGCAATTATACAGACGGACGGACGGACAGATAGACAGAGGTTGTTGATCATGATGAAGAATATATATACTTATGAGGTCGGAGATGTCGCCTTCTCGGCCTTTTGCCTGATACATAATTTTGGACAAAACCATTATAACCTTATTACCCATTTCAATGGGTACAGGGTTTAGAAAGCATAAAACTAGTGTCTTACCATGAACTTCATTTCTTTTGCGTTTGCAATTTGGATCCGATGTGTTATTATTATTATTATTTGTGCTGCTGTTGTTGTTGTTGTTGTTATTGTTGTGTATATGATGCCCATGCTGCAGACCCAGAATGCCATTTATGCTGTATCCCGAACCAGACGATCGATGCTCAGTGCCCTGTTGAATCGATGCAGTTGTGCTATTGGGATTGCTGCTGGTGCTGCTATTGTGCGGAGCACTATTGCCGCCGGTGGCGCTTGTCTCTTGCCCGGGAACCGGGCCAGATCCCGGTGTGCGCGCAATGACAGACGCTGAAGCGTTGGTGTTGTTGCTGCTGGAATTGTTGCTGCCGTTGCCGGCGCTCGGCGCCTGCTGCTCGCTGCCCGCTCCCGTGCTGCTGTCGAGGCTCTCGGTGGCAATGTGACCATTACTCAAGCTTGGTGGCATCTGCTGCTGCTGCTGGTGATGGTGAACGTGCTTGGCCTTCTCCGCTGCCTTATTGCGCACGATCCTGCAAAGGGCCAAAAAAACAATGTCCAGTTAAGGTGCTATGCAAATTTCCGTCATATTCCACTAAAAACTAGAGCGCATTTAAATGCGGCTTCGCAACTAGTTTATTTTTTTCTAGTATGGCTATACATACACTTAGAAAAATTTTGATTATTGTACATTAATCAAACTCTCATTTTAAGCATGTTTAACATAATTTCTAAATATGAAAATCAAACACAGTACTTTATCGAATAAACGTTGTACTTTCAGTAAGAATGTTTCACGCCTTTTTTCCAGAATTTTATTGTTATAATACAGTCAAAAATGATTCATAATAATCTTATAAGAACGAAAACAGTCCAGTGTTCTAATCTTATCTTCTCTGAGTGTATCTACTAGCCTATATATATGTACTTCTTAAATTGAATGCTCGTTGAATTGAATTGAAATTCAAACCGAAACGATAATAGTCACATGTAGTTACAAAATCGACGTCAACCACCAGCCGAAAATTGCAATTGCCACTGAGATTGAATATTGGCTACTTATAGAGGCAGACAGTTCGAAGTGGACTTGTAATGGGGACGATTCGGTGATTTGCATGTGTGTACGTGCATTAGTATATACATTTAGTTAAATGCGTATGTATAACCTTATACTGACATGTCTATACATGGAGCTTAAGATCCTAAAAGTTTTACTTTAAACAATTCATACATTTCAATCCCCCTGCGTATGGTATACACGAACTTAAAAATTCCAAGCTCAGCTCTCTATCTTTTTCAGTCTCCAAAATCGAAGCGTTCATTCAGACGGAAATATGATTTTATTTAAACAACATAGGTGCACAAAAACAATTAATACTGTTCTTTCAAGATTTACAAGTTTGCTGTGTTAAGTTAAATAAATATGGTGTTAAAAGAAAGTTGATAAAATATTTATACTACGAAAAAACTTTGAATAAAGGGATAAAACATTGCTTTCTACTTTCCGTATAAACTTGTTTGTTTTACTTCTCCATAATGGTTCTATATAGCTCTATATTGTTATGTCTAAGTATACTTGTAATTTACTGCAAATCTTCTAATAATCTTCTATTTTATCGGTAATTATCCTGCAACATGCTCGCAGTTTAAGTAAGTCCTTTTTGAGAGGCTCGTCAATTTGATTTGTGGCATTGGCTAAGCTCACCACACAATTGAGGGGTGGTGCGAGGGTGTAAAGGTGCAAGAGATCCACTCGCTCTTCATTTGGAAAGCCTATTTCAGAACACCATGATTGCAGAGATTTTTCCAGCCACCAGGGGACTGCTTGGTACGCAATGTTCTGTTAAATTAAGCAATGTTTTATGTCTATGCAAGCTGTAGTTGCGTTAGGTGAGAAAATAACTATTGAGATTTAGCGAGCCGCAAGCAGCCTTGTTATGAGTGGTAATTCCTGTGACAGTTATTTGGTAGCGTTTTATGTAGATATGAATATATTTAATTTAGAAGAGAATCTAAATATGAGTATATTACGATATATAACATCCGCTCGTACATATGTGAACAAGTGCTCGATTCGAAAGTCGAGCCCCCACTTTCACTCTGAGAGCTGCGGATTGAGCGGGCAACTCAAGCGGAATGAAATCAAATTACGTATTTCGAAAAGGACAATCGCACCGGGTTGAGACATAATGCTTGGAGGGCACAGTGGTATGTGTTCTGGGACTTGTTGGACAGTGCACACAATTGGGACATATGTTTGGGATGCGCGGTGTTATGCGTTGCCTTCATATTTCGATTTGTTTATTTGGCTTTGTTTGCCCAAAGAGGGCAGATTGGCTTGCGTTGAGTGCTGCGAAAGTCACTCTATAAGTGCTTCTCTCTTGGGACTCGGATTGAATGGGCATCAAAAAAACTGGACTAGCAGTGCGACACTTGCTGTGAGGGTCTGTAAAATTGTAAAAACATATATATATATGCTCGCACCCGAAATCTACTTGTACGTACATGATTGAATCTGCGCCCTAATCATCGCTCGAGTGCCATTGAATCACACATTGTCGCATTAAGGCAAGTTAATGCTGATTATCCCTTGAATTACCCTCTTGAATTACCCATCACATCGGTCACATGCCCGATGCCCCAATACTAACGCTTTGCATACTCCTAGTCGCAGCGAATTGATTCTGAATGGGTGCACGTGGCGCGTGTGGTTTCAGCATCCAGCAAATGTTCGGCAACGTGTTCAGTTAAGTAAAGCTCGGGGTGGGCGCCGGCCAAGGGAGGAGTGGCTTGGATTGTGTGAACAAGTGCGGAATATTTTTGCGCGTTGACTTTAGTCACCTCTCGACAGCCGTCGTGTCGCAGCGCCTGTCATTCCCCGCCGCTCGAATTACAATTACTTTGTTGTGCACAGCTAATTTATGGTTTTCGTAAGGCGGGCCTCGAGCCTTGAGCAGCTGCCTGCTGGCATCCTTGGCCAAATAAAATGAATTATGGTCAAAGAGGAAGTGCGTACATTACAGTCCCGTAGAACGACGCCGCCGACGATGATGATGCGGCTGATGGCAAAAACGTTACACCGGAACACGGATAGGAAGCTGGCTTTTGTGGTGGTCGTGTGTCAAGCATTGTGCCGCAATTATGAACGCTAAAAACTACTTAGATATTTTTATTAGCTTTGTATTCGGCTTGGCAGTGTGGCTGAAGCCGCACCCATCAAGCAAGCTTTGGGCGGAAACGGATTCGGAAGTAAGCTGCATGACAGCAAGCAAGCATTGCAACACTAACACATTTTGGCAACGGACATCCAAATGTTGTACACATCTAGTTGTATGCCTGACTACACAATGGCTATCCTCAAAGGCCTCTTATATGCATACATAGATACATAGACAGAGAACTGACAAACTCATCATATTAAAGTCGAACTCTAGTTTGATGTAAATCGAATCCAATTGATTGGCAACTGTGCTTTCCTTGTGAGACACATGAAATTTGTCACCTTTTTTTCCATAAGTCGAATCTTTAACTGAAATATTCTTATATTTATTATTTGCAGCCAGCCACATAATTTCGTAAATACTAATCTAGATCCATTTGTTGGATATCACATGAGATACTGACTATATATAACAAATCTGTTTTTTCTGGGAGGTGCTTTCGATAGGACCTTTATCTCTAATGATAATTATTGATAATATAGGAAGTTCAAAACTCTTATGATTTTGTGCTTAATACCATCATGAGTAAATCAGAGTGGAGAGCAGAGTGGCACCATCGACTTTACAGCTTAAAAGAATTTTATTGGATACAGATTACATAAAACAATACTCAACACTGCAATTAGTTGAATTCCATAGATAAGGGAAACAAATATTCTTACCGGTTGATAGAGGATACGCTGGGGACATTATCTTGGGAACAAATACCCTCTGCCAGCAACCGATCACGAATCTCCCAAGCGAACATTGTGGGGTTCTCTCGTTTGTAATTCGCGATAGCGTCCACTACTGGTGGGGTTGCAACCTTTGGTTTGGAGCCGCCTATAACGCCAGCTTTAAAGCTCCCAGTCTCGTAATATCTGAAATAAAATATAAGCATCAAACATTATTCAATATTAGATTTTCTCTTGACCACAAATTGTACGGATTAAATTTGTATGCATATAAAAATAATATTAGGCTATTACGCTGTCCTCTACAACTTGCCGCAAAACACGCTCCCGTTTTAATCAGTACTAATATAGACTGTATTAAAATGTAGTATATATTATATATGAGCCGAAATTTTACGGTTCGATCTTTAGAGGATTGGTGATTATATTGGGCGAATTAAAAAATATATTGTGCGATATATGTTCATATATGTTTTAGTAATCTGTCAGAATATGTATGTAAGTATCTGTAAATATATTTAAATTTTAAACAGGGATTAAATCGTCCAGCAAAGTGGGCGTGGATATCCAAAGATATCATAGCTATCTGACAGACAGCACGACGGACATTGCATTAACTCAATATACCGCTTTCACGTTGTAAACGGGTATATAAATCGTTAGATTAATTTCTAACTATATTTTTAAATTTCCGCTTAGCTTCCTTGCTGTATCAGCTGTTTGTGGTTTGCTAAACAGTTGTATAGAATCGTTCACACTTAGTTGGACTGAACTAACCTTTGTATTGAACGAATTAACTAAATCCCTGATTATCGTTCATTCTAGTCATTTGAGTCCCATTCTAGTTCAGCGGCCAATCTTTGGAACTGTCAATTATTTTAAAAGCTTAAAATATTTTTTTGTTTTCAGTTAATTGAATCCCAAGCGCAAATTAAAATAAACCTGAAACTTGTATTATTTAAACACCTCTTCTTATTACGAATTTAACAATTTAAGTAACAAACAATAAAATATAATTTTTTATTTTGATTTTTGCTTCATGCAGCTCAAGAAAGCTGTCCGGGTTGATTCTACACATCAGATCGCTTGCATTTTGTAAACTTGGAAATTTAATTTAATTTGTCAAACCACTGTTTTGTGTGCTCGTTAGATCAATCAATCGATATCGAGTTTGAACGAACGACAAAAAAACAGATTACATTTAACGACTGTACGATGGGACTCAAATGACTAGAATGAACGAAATTCAACTGAACGTGACTAAAATGAAAGTTTATTTCGTTCAATAGGAATTAAACTACTGAACTAATTAAGTAAATTGAACTATAAAGCACAATTCTAGTATGATACTTCGATAAAAATTATTTCTAAAACAATTTTTAGTTCCTTTTTTTATAAATGCAAGCATAAACTAAAATAATGTGTCGATCTATGATTTGGCTCATGAATTGGAAATAAAGGGCTTACAAAATCATAGACATTTCTGTTTCAGCTTGCAGCCCTGGTTAATGCTAATAACTTGTACATCTGCATCTCCTAGTGTCAGCGCGGACGCTTTGATTAATGTAACCATTTTCAAACGGAACCACCAATTTTACCATTTCAATTACAAACAATTTAAATGTCAGCCATCGTTTAGGTCCGGGACAATGTTTCTCTTTTTCCATACTAACTGAGACTGCAGACACCGACATATGATTGCACCCAGTCCTGCACAGGCCATGCGACCGAAAAGATTTATTGTCCTATTTGCATTGAATGTTTGTGGTACCCAGGGCCCAAACTCCCAACCGAGAACGTATATTCCATATACCCACAACTGTATGCAGTTATCTGCAACTTCCCTGTTCGTCTTCCTTTTGCTTTTTACCGCCTGTACACCTACAAAAGCAGAACTGCGTCTCGTCTAATTAGGCCAAATATGTATCTATGTACATATTTATTTTCCTAGTCATAATATTCACAGTCAAATCATTTAAAAGACATTTTAAGTCTATAGTAATAACATATATGTAGCAGAGTTCTTTTGTATAAATAAAATTATCTGAGTGTCCGGCGATACCCTGTACGATGCTTTCTTATTACCGATACTTACACACTCAGAAGAAATATCATGAAATTGTATCATACTCGTTTACGGAGTGAAAAGAGCATATTGGTCTTGCTGTCCGTCCGTCGGTCCGTATGAAAACAATATTTTTCGCCGCTAATAAAGGTATAGACTTGATACTTGGAATATACTATATGAGTACTGCAAACCTAAAACAATAATGTCGTAATGTATGAAAGTTTTTGTTTTTCATCTAATCAGCTTTAAAAATCATTTTTAAAGCATTATATGAAATAAACTCAATCTTTAGAATATTCAACCCCGCCCGATCTAGCGTAAAGAAATCAATATTATCCACCTTCGAAATCAACTAAAAATTTGATTTCTCACCAATAACTAAAAGCAAATATTGATTCAGTTAGATTAAGATTTTCATACATTTCAGTCCGCTTGCATTCATACACACATACACAGAATCACACACACATGTAAACGCAGGCTGCACGCGGTGAACAGCTGCTACGCTTGGGCCCCATTATGGAAACTAAATTCGTGTATGACTTCTAAATTTTGGGCATTAAAATCTATGTACAAGCCAAAGCCCAAGTCTGTGGTATTTGAATTGCGCATCTTTCACATTTTTGCAAAATATCCCTCACCTGCGTATGCTTCACGCGAACACTTTGAACTGTTTGGCTGCTCTAGCTCTTATAGTTTTTAAGATATCTTCAGAAAACAGAGTAAAAAACCGATACTTATCGATAATAAGAAAACGAGATGAGTTATCGATGATTTGAAATAAACTTCATCTGCGTATGGTATACACGAACTTAAAAAGTCAAATTTCAGCTTTCTAGCTTCTGTAGTCTCCGAAATCGACGCGTTTATACAGACGGACGGACAGACAGACGGACATGGCTAGATCGACTCACCTCGTCGTCCTGATCAAGAATATATGTACTTAATAGGGTCGGAGATGGCTCCTTCTGCCTGTTACATACATTTGCACAAAACCCTTATACCCTGAATTACCAATTTTCAATGGGTTCATTAAGATCATACTCTTAGTTTACAAGTTATAAGCGAATTTAGTTCCCACAGTGGGGCCCAAGCGCAGCAGCTGTTCACCGCGTGCAGCCTGCGTTTACATGTGTGTGTGTGTGTGTGTTGTGTGATTCTCTGTATTTGGGTATGAATGCAAGCGGACTGAAATTTATGAAAAGGGTTCAGGGTATTTCCCAGTCGGGCATTCCCGACTGGAGCCTTCTCACTTGTTTTTTTTTTATTTGGGGAGAGTGGGGGAACGTTTCCGAAATCTGAAATATTCCTGATCTGTGTCTTATTTACGAAAATATAATAAACTCTCTCAAGGTTTTATACATTCCGAGATATGCTAAGTAAACCTAGTCTTAAAATCAATTTTTATAATAATGAAACGGAGAAATTAAACTTATTCTGCTATGTTTTTTAGTTCCCGAGAACGCTGCGTTCATACAGGCAGACGGGCGGACAGACGCACGGACATGGCTAAATCGACTCAGCTCGTTGTCCTGTAGGTTCTAGGTTCTAGATATACAAAACTTTTGAGTTAGCTAAGGAATGGTTTTTTAATTGGTTTCCTTCACTAGAGAAATTATAATCTTGATGACACAAACCATAATATCCATACACTAGACTAGGATTCAAACTAGGATACTCTACCAGGACAAAGCAAATAGTTTTGGGACGAATTGTACAGTTTTGACTCATTCGAGTACTTAATTTATTTAGAATTTATTAAAGGTAACGTTACTTAAAAAATAAAATAAAATAAAATATAATGTAAAGTTTTAAAGGAATTGTGCCATTTGTGTTCTGATAATATTTCGCCAAGTGCGGCGTTTTCTAGCACTCAAAATTATTTTTGATAAGTGAGGCTTACCAGTTGGTAGTTGCCAAAGTTTTCTATAAATCTTTAAGAAGTTTTGCAAACTCTGCCGAGTAGTTTATTTTGATAACAATTTATTTATTTATTTTCTTTCTAAAGGAAAAACGTACAAGGGAGTATAAAGTTCACCCAATGCCACAAAGGATTGTTAAAATAAGTAAGAATGCTTTAGTCGGAAGCGCCCGACTAGGAGATACCCTGAACTCAGCTGTCGTTACAAACTTTTCAACCCCCTTGCACTCATACATACATACACAAAATAGGGTATAATGGTTTTGTGCAAATGTATATAACAGGAAGAAGAGCGCAACTCCGACCCCATTAATCATATATATACTCTTGGTCAGCATTTACAGCCAAGTCTCTTTGTCCGTCCGTCTGTATGAACACGTCGATTTTGGAGACTTTTGAAGTTTGTGTATACAAATTATCGATAACTCGTGTCGTTTTTTTATTGTCGTTAATTATCGGTTTATTGGCCTGTTTTTTGAGCATATCTCAGAAACTATAAGAGCTACGGCCACCAATTATTTTTCAATATGAGCTCATGAACCACCAAGTCTTTAAATCGATTTATACCGATTTTAATGAAACGGTGCAAAATGTCGATGCTGTCTGTCCGTCTGAATGAACGCAACGATCTCGGAAACTACAAAAGGTAGAGAGATACTTTCTTCTGCCTATTAAATGTATTTGCCGAAAACAATTATAACCTTTTTACCCTTTTTTAATGGGTTCAAGGTATTGAGGGACACTGTTTATAATGTCTATTTCGAATTTATGGGAATTTATATATATTCGTAAGCTATGTGAATCTTCAGAAGATATATAACTTTGAAAATGTAATTTCTTGCCCATAAAGGAAGCTTTTTTCGACCGCATAAAGAATTTACCTCTACAAATTCCCCCCTATTTGTCAGAATCGGGCGGATTCACCATATTTAAAACCTTTAATAAACTCAAACTCAGTATTTGTGAGCGTCACTACTTTTCTAACATATGGGCAAACTCAATCATTAAACTATGAACAACGAATATAACGGTTCTCTCTTGTTTCTTGAATTTTAACTTAATATATTTTATATTTTATATTTTATATTTTATATTTTATATTTTATATTTTATATTTTATATTTTATATTTTATATTTTATATTTTATATTTTATATTTTATATTTTATATTTTATATTTTATATTTTATATTTTATATTTTATATTTTATATTTTATATTTTATATTTTATATTTTATATTTTATATTTTATATTTTATATTTTATATTTTATATTTTATATTTTATATTTTATATTTTATATTTTATATTTTATATTTTATATTTTATATTTTATATTTTATATTTTATATTTTATATTTTATATTTTATATTTTATATTTTATATTTTATATTTTATATTTTATATTTTATATTTTATATTTTATATTTTATATTTTATATTTTATATTTTAAATTTTATATTTTATATTTTATATCTTATATATTAAATTTTATATTTTATATTTTATATTTTACATTAGCATAGTTACTAACCTTGATAATATCTTGGAAACGCAGCCATGGCTCACTCGTAACTGACGGGATATGTCGCACGGACGGACGCCGTTGTGTGCTAATTCCACGATTCGCTGCCGCACGACGTCAGGTAGGGGCCGACCGTTTACGAACACGCCTCCTAATTGATTGACGCCCCCGTGACCTATGTTGAAATCAGTGAAAGAATTATCATTGGGTTACTATTGTTTTTAATAAATATTTTAAAGCCAATTTAAATATTAAAAGGCTTCTCAATAAGGGGGCGGAAGTCAGCGCTGAAAATAATATTGATAACATATTTTAATCATTACTAAATTAAAGAAGTGAAATTGCCGTAGTCGGGACTGCCCGACCAGGAGATACCCTGAAGCCAGACACACCCGCTGCGCTCTAAATTCTTGAATAACTTCTAAACTCAGCTTACGATCTTTAATTCGGGAATTTTCAGGACTTAAAAAGTGTATTCAAGTCTATGTACATACCAAAGTGCAAGTCTATGGTACTTGAATTGCGATTAGGGGCACGTAAGGTGAGGTTATATAAGAACATATCAAACAGTTTAGGCTTATTGCGTAGATTGTGAGAACTAGAGACATCAGACTCTATTGCGAAAAGCTTTATCGTATGATAAAATTTGAGAAGTCAGTTGGTAGAAATCGCAAGTGATTTTGTAAGCATTGGCACGTAGGTGTAATTCATATCATTATCATTATCATTTTCCATAGTGAGGATCAAGCACACCCGGTAAGTAAAGTGCGCAGCCTGGGTTGAAATGTGTATAAGTACAGCTCGTAGCTGGTTTCAGAGTATCTCCTAAACCGATCTACCCAACCTTTAACTTTTGCCTTTAAATCCATGAAGAAGGTTAAAATTTCCAATAAGTTGGGGTCACGAGTTGGAGAAATTTTATATTAATTTTGAAATAACTTTGAAAAATTAAAAGTTATATTGAGTATTCTAAGACTACACCTGAAAGTATGTAAAAAAAATGCAGGCTCCTAGCTGTTATGGCTGTGCTGTGTGCTGTTCACCAATCTGTATATCACCAATAAATAATACGTTGCTTTGGAAAATCCGGACAAGTATAGATATATCTGTGCGTTTATAATACAGTTGTTCTTCGTGGTTATTTATTTATATTCTTACACTCTACTAATTATTTGCCCTGCACGCGATATACCGAAACAGACGAAGCATCATCCGTCATGCACGGACAACCACAAAGAGAGACCGCCCCTAACTGATCAGAAGAAATCTGTCCTAATGACAAACATACAGCCAAAGCGGGAGTCGTTTACACATCATTTATTTTTTTGCACTTAAATTTCGCGTTTGATATGAAATCGCTAATTAAGTACGAATTGCAGTCTGACATATCTACCAGTACTCACAATATGACAATTCGGCCTTTGAGTTGGTTTAACTTTATATTCATTTATTTCAATTCTTTATTTATTTCATTTAATAATTACATTATCCATGTATCCATGAATCCATGTGTTTTCATAGTTTCTACTTTGAGCTGTCTCCCGCACGAATGCACATTTAAGTAGAAAATCCTGAGAAAATATCCCTTTCAAAAAATTGTTTGGTTTTTAGATTTGACTCCGATTATATTATGAATAAGAAGTTATCAATTTCGGGAAATATCGGCAAAGCTCCTATTATAGTGTCTGTGGATAAGTGTTTTTTTTTTTTGGAGTTAGTTATAAGTAAAAGTTATCTGCGGGAGGCCGAATATTAAATACTGCGACAGAGAAATTACAGATTTACAATTTATTTTCATTTAAAAGTTCAAAAACAATTTAATTTTTTATTTTTCTCAGGACACTCAACAGTTATTTTGTAACTTTTTTGAATAAAAAGTTATTCTGCACCTTTTATTTTTAAAGTTAAATTCAAATGTCTTTTGATATCATAAGGTTTTAGATAAATATAATCTTTGAGTGCATATATACATTTTCGTAAATATGTTAATTTCTTTGTTAGACTTTGAGTGTTGTGGAAAAAATAAAAAAATTACTTTTAAATAAAATGTATTTTGAATCTTTTACAGAAAAGTCAAAAAAAGGTGTTACAAACAATTTGTATTAAGAAAATAATAAAAAAAAGCAAGTGAGGCGGGAGCGCCCGACTAGGGGATACCCTAAACCCTGTCTTTACATACATTTCAACCCCCTTACATTCTTACATACGTACACAACATCACATATACACTTACACTCAAACACAGTATGGAAACTAAATTCGTGAGCAACTTCTAAAACAATAGTAAGATCTTTATGCAATTTTGAGGACTCAACAATATCACTAAAATCTATGTATAAACCAAAGGGTTCAAAATCGATTTTGATCGATATGATTGAAACGTTGCAAGATATAAAGAAAAAACATTATAAACTCACAAAAATACAACATTTTCAATGTGTTCAGGGTATCCCCTTGTTTCTAGTAAACTCTCTTCATAAGGATTTTATAAGTTTAAGTTTTATGTAATAACAGTTATTTGCATTGGTTTAATGCATAGTGAAACTCGTATAGCTGAACTTAAAATATTTTAAATAAAAGGCAACAATATGTTGTAGCACTGGTTGGCATAAAAACAGGAAGAAAGACAAAGCTATATTAACATCACGTTAAGTAACAAAATAAATTACCTTTTGATAACTGAATATGAAATCAAGAATTAGTTCAGTCTACCCCTTACGCAATTTGAATATGAGTTCCTAATACTAAATAAAATATACACATATATAGGTTTGCATATTGTACAATAATAGCAAAAAAAGAATAAGCTGACTATAAGGACAAAAATTTTATGCTATTTTAGGGGCGCAGCGGGGTACGAATTGTAGACAAAGGGCCTTTGAATACATGACAGAGTGCCAACTGGCAAATACGATTGTCATTTAATGAACTATCTATTGACTCTCAATATATATTGTTTTCATACAAACACACGCACATAGATGAATGCACAAATAAGTATGTTCAGGCAGCTACCGCTGCTTTGATTCTTCACTGCGAATTTTGACCCTCATCCTAACATTGCGCTATTATTCCCTTATTTTTGCTTTATGTCAATTGCCATCGCTTGTAAATTGTATTATATTTAACGACACTCTGGCAGCTTGCGACCAGGAACGAGAATTGTGCCACACCTTTTCATTGTTTTCGTTTGAAGTCGAAGTCCATAACTGTTTTGTCAAATGGATCCTATTTTGAACTGCTCAGGAATGTCACGTTAGGGGTTCAGCAAAATAAATCTCCAAATTTAATATTGATCCAAAAATGTTTAGAACATAGAACATAGCTCGGAAAAGAATTATTGATTCAATTTCAGACTACTATATCACATACATAATTCTGCCAAATGTCTGAAGGTCTATTTTAGCTTTCAGCACCTCAAATATAATTATTCTTATCTTTTTTAGATGGCATCTAAGGAGCAACGACTAATACTGAATATAAAAAATCTATCCGATATATTTTTATAATCGCTCGCATCGACACACGGGCGTACCTGAGACTTGTTTGGTGATGCCGACTAAGAGAGGGAGTACATGGGGAAGGGAGATATCACATATAAACAATAATTTAAAATATTTTTTTTGTTGGGATTATATACATGTATAATATTCCATCATGTTTTGATTGTAACGATACGCCGTTGAGAGATCCATGTCGTCGGTGCGGTTGTTAATCGTTCACGGTTTACGACAAGATATATCCCCAAAAAACAGGAATACGGAGACACTCAATACACTAGGTACACAGACATCCACACTATCCGAGGTAGCGACACTGATTACAACTTAGATAATTTACAATTTGCAAGTTCGGATAGGCACGCGCGGAGAAGAACAATGGCCGACATAGGTGATACCAATTAGGACGACGATATCGGTCGCATCGATATCGTCCGCGCCCGAAATGATGACTGCAACAGTATAGCGAGAACGTAACCGTACAGGAATAACGATACCAGAATTAGCATACACATCGGCATTCAACTGATACCGATTTTCACGATCCGCGACTCCGGATAGTGGCGAGGCGATTGCTGCTATGTCGGTGTCTATTCTTGTTCATGGCATGCATGTGGACGCGAGCCGAGCCAATTTCCTTCTTTTATTTTTTGTTTTTGCTATTTTCTTTTTGTTCAAATATTTTCGTCGTCGCCGTCGTCGTCGTCGTCGTCGTCGCCGTTGTTTTACTTATTATAAATTGTGTTTTTTGTTTCGTTTTCAGTGCCGTGAAATATTTCTAGCCATTTTTTCCGGACTGTTTGCTTTTGGTCGCTGAGATCCTGCGCACGTTTTGTTTCTTATCTGTGTCTGTGCGTGTGATTGTGCGTTTGTGTGTGTGTGTGTGTGTGTGTGTTTGTGTGCTTGTGGCTCTGTCTGTGTACATGCGTCTGCGATTCCAGCTCGTGTGTGCTGCGTGCTGAGCGTGTCCTTGGTCCTTGTTTCGCCACCGCACCGCCCAACCACATCGGCTTGCGCATACTTCACGACTGCCCGACTCCGACTCACTGCAGCGAGCCAATGAAGACGAACCAAAAACCGAGAGACAGCCGCAGCGGAGCGTCATTTGCTTTCTATTCTAGACCCGGGTACTGCATACTGAGTTCTGCTGACTGCTGCCGCTGCTGCTGCTGCTCGTTGGCAAAGATGAAGTTGGTTTGAGGTGGGTACGAAGAGAGTGGAAGTTGTGGTGGTGGTGTTGTGGGCAGTTGGTTTCGCCTTCTTTTGGATTGGTGCTAAATGTTTAAGCCCACGGCTTATGGTCAGACTCTTTCGTGTGTGTGTGTGTGTGTGTGTGTGTGTGTGTGTGTGTGTGTGTGTGTGTGTGTGTGTGTGTGCGTGTGCTCGTGTTAGTGTTTACAGCAGAAGGCTCGTGAATCCTGTCTTTGGTTTTCAGTATCTCATTTGCCCTCAATTCAGCTCCGCTGCTAGGCACTCACAGTTATTTGACTTTGTTTCAATATTATTTAAATCTTTGGTGTCTTTTTAATTAATGTTTCAGTTTTATCAATCGCAATTTACTTACTTTATTAATTTTAGATTTAATATATTCTTGATCTTTCGAACAGAACAAATATCTGCAATGACCGTCGTAAAACAAAAAAAAAGTGTTTTTTTCTGCTACGGAATTAGAGGTTACGGCCCTCCCACGCAAACACACAGACGCACTTGCAGAGCGAGAGAGAGAGAGCACGCGAGAGAGGGGAGCGCACCAACACGCAGTGGGATTTCCGCCAATCAGCACCAAGACCAAGATGTGCTTCGCACCAATCACAGCGGCCAGTTGTCGTTTCTCGTTACTACCACTTAAGCATTTATAGCTCTCTGTCTCTTTATTTTCTTATCTGTCTATCTCGCTTACACACACCGCCCAAGCTTTCTTGTTGTGATTGTTTGTTGTTGTTTGGCTGCACGTCGCGCTGGCTGCTCGCCATACTAAATTTTTTGCCTTTTTGCGTTCTATGAGTTTGTATGATGATGACATCAAGTTGTCACATAAAGACATAATAATTATGTTAGCGACAAAAATATTAGAAAACGGGTTTTACCCGTACACACAGCGATATGTTAATATGTAAACAGCATACTCGTATGCATTCTATGTATCCCCTATGTAACTGCATCATCTTTAATGTTGATGCTGTACGATAAGTATAAGTAAAGGAATGAGCAGCAAAACCTCAAACGCACCCACGCCCACCACAACGAGATTGAAACCGAGACACCTAAGTGGCGCACGCCCCATATTTGTGTGTATATCTCTTACAAGTATTCCCGCTACCCACAGTGTCAGCAAGCTCTTCAACAATAGCATCTCCCCGTTGATTAAAAATGTATATATAATTCGATTAAGATTATCTTGCGAAGTTTCCCGGCCTGTAGCCTGTATTAATGGTAAAATAGAGGAGTCGATATTGTGTTATGAAAACTCCTCCTGCAGCTAACAAGGGGACAATGACAATAGTTTTAAAATATGTCAATACGTTGCAGATTAGAAATCACAATAGCCACTGAAAGAGTATATCTTTATCGGGAGCCCCGACTAGACGATACCCTGAATGAAGTATAAATATTCTTCATCAGGGCGATGAGCTTGTCCGTCTTGCTGTCCATCCGTCCGTCCGTGTCTCTGTATGATCGCAATTTTTCTCATATACATATATTGAAGCTAGACACTTGGCATACCCGCGTCAGACAAAGCGTTAAGACTTTTCTGCCATTTCCGCTGGGAGGCTGGCAAATCAATAATATTAAATTTAGAGTCAGAAAATTTTGTTGTAGATTGCTGGTGACCACCCCAAAATTTGTCAGACAGTATTTGGGTGATATTCTTCCAAAATAACTACTGTGTACTGTGAACGAGTATTACGCAGTCGGTTACGTCCGACTGCTACGTTCTTACGTGTTACATACATATGGATGCTTACTTTAAGTTCTGAAAATCACTTAATTAACACTCTTTCTCTTAGCTTAGAAGTTATTCAAGTAATTCGTGGGGGCCAAGCGCAGCTGCTCAGTAAAGTGCACTGGTTAAAATGTATCTAAAGACAGACTTCAGAGTATCCCCTAGTCTGGCACTCCCGACAAGAGGACTCTTACTTGATATATTGTGCAATTGGCAAATGTCTGGAAGGGTATTTAGTAATTAGAACCCCAAAGAGAACAGTTTTTCTAGATACTTTTCAAATTTGCTGGTCCTTCGATCACCCAAGCAGTGACATTTATACATTTCTGCCATAATCAAAAAATCAATCAAACGATATGTGCAGAAAAAATACTTTTGCTAAGGGTCGTCCATGGCGAAAACCTGGCCAGATGTCGTTTCTGGGGACCGCACGAGCTGTGCTCATTTCGAAATTCCCAGTTGTATGTTCAACTGTTATTAAATATACCACAGTTTGGGATGGATCCCCAATGCCGGGGACTTCATTACGACTGCGAATAGAGAGACCCGGCTGGTGTTCATTTTAATTTGACAAATCACTTTTAACTTATGTTTTGACTTTTTAAGTAACATCCTTTGGGAATTCTTTTAATTATTATTGTGTTGCTTCGACTTTTGTTTGGCTGTTGATGTTACATGTTGCAATAAAGTCGAATTGCGTTCCGCTGTGGGGGTCTGCTATGTAAATCACAATTACATCATTTGCATAATTCACCTTATAGAAATTTGCGTTTAGCCCGAGATGCCACATAATATCCCACCGTTATATATTTATGTTCTCTGCAGAGGCATTTCTAATTTTGTCGCAATATGTGTATCACGTTAAATAAACATCCGACGTAAAGAAAAGCTAAAACAAGCTCGGATAGGATAGCGTTTTACAGCGTTTAGTGACAATCCCTCTGCATGGGTACGAGGACAATTTAATCATTCCCACGTTTCCGGATATGGATAGCTGAAGAAGAGGCACGAAGTAAAAGGTGGGAAACTGTTCCGAACCTGCGGCTTTTACATGCGGTTATTAGCTTGGCCTGATTGTTGCCAATAGTAGATGTGCTTTTTCTGCTGTTATTCCGAAGAACAAAGTCAAAATTGTAATGCATACCACGATCTGAGTGACCAGTAGGTCTCTGGTTCTGGTCGCTTGATAGGCATGTGAAGGCCAACAATAATACCCGCAATCCACAACCGGCGGATACAGATACCCACACCAATGCGTTAGAGACAAACTTATCAGCAGTATAACCAGGCACCATTTCGATTCGAGGCAAACAAAACAAGAAAAGTCGGCAATCCGAGATAAGTTGTAGCGAAACTAAAAACGCCTTTGTGGTCGGGCTGCGTTTTTTTCAATTAAACACGTAGTTACTTGAGACATTTCTCACTTAACCACAAGAGATTGACCGGTCGGTTGCCAACGTGGTCCGAGGCTATGAGACAAGGAGCCGAAAGCAGAAGAAACACTTCTGTCTGTGGCTATTGCTTGTCACACGGTGACTGATGATCAATAGCCTACTTAAGTGACACCGTATCTATGATGGGAACACAATTTAAATGTATTGCAAATCAACCTATCAAACTTACTCAAACAAAGAGTTTACTTTAAAGTGGATTTTACTTACCATCACCCGAAATGCTGCCTTGTGAACTGTGCGAATCTTCTAAAAATTAAATGAAAAGAACCAAAGCAAACAATTAATTATACATATATTCCTTTCTCTTTTTAATTTAATTTAAATTTAATTATTTTGTAATTTTTCTAATTTCTAAAAATAGGAAATTGAAAATAAAATAAATCTCACTTATTTTAAACTTTTACAACTAGAAACTTCTTGTAACTATAATTTTGGTATCATATTCTCTATACTCAATTTAAGACTGTTGAAGAACAACTTCGTTTTTCTGTCAGTGTATGTATATGCATGGATATAACTTACCTGCGTTGTTCTGGGCGTCATTCATGGCTGTTATCCATTCAACTGCCCCCTGCGACTGCCCTAAAAAACTGTTTCCAGTCAGCGTCGGCGATTCTTGGATAGCTGGTGTTGATATACCACGCACCAAACCATTTGAGTATTCGTCAAACTTTTGTTCTGCAAGTATATGAGGTATATTGTAATATGTGACAAGCTCAGTATTTTATTCCATTGTGATAACCGTGTAGCGATATGTAACGAAATTTCAAATTGTTTTCTAGTTTATTAAAATTAAAAGAAAGGGAAAGGAATCGTAAAGCCTGTAAATCCTATACCCATTATATTTATTTTAAAATAAATTCATTTATGGTGACTTTAAGAGTATATACACTCTACTCTACCTCTATAGTATACCGAAGTAAAGTGTATATATTCGTCAATCTCTAAGCTCATTTAGAGACTATTAGCAAATGACTTCATATTCAGAATTTAAGCGCTCGCATATCATACGTAGTTAATACTAAATAATTTTCCCACGAAACTGCGAGTTTACACAGGTGCAGGAGACCAGGAGCTGGATCTAGGGTATCTTCAAGTCGGGCACTCGTCTAGCTCACTCTTATACCCTCCGTCCCTTGTAAATGGGTAAGCCGGAAACAGGCCGAAAGAGACATATCCACTCCCAGAAAGAATATATATTCTTAATCAGTCCGTCTATGTGAACTCGTCGCTCACAGTCTCGTCCATGATAACCACAATTCAAATTTATTTCAAATCAATAAAAATCTACAACAACCTCAAATTTGTCAAGCCTAATAGATTATGAGAGCTGAAGACATCAAGTTTGGTTGACATGAATATTTTAATATACTATAGCACTAAAAGAAACGATAGCAAAACGTTTAATCAAGATCGATTAGGAAACGAAATTTAAAAGAACTGCAATATGAGTTAGAAAGTTGAAGTTTGCTTTTTAAGTTCGTTTTTAGCACGGTGTTCAAGTTTATTTCAAAATGTCGATAACTCGTTTCATTTTTTTTTTGTTTTTTTTGAGCATATCTTAGAAACTATAGGAGCTAGAAGAGATTAAGAATATTTCGGATTTTGGATACCTCCCCCCCACTTGCTCTAAATATGAGAAAAAAAAAAGTTAGGTACTACAGACTTGACTTGTTAAGTACTGAAAAATTCAGGTCATACTTTTAGTTTTCAATTTATTAACTTTTAAATTAATCATTTAAAAGACTTGTTTTAAGATATTTATGTGCTGTTTGCTATAATGAAGATAGAAGTTATTCAAGAATACATTTTCATTGTGACATTGTGCCACGCACAACCGCTAAGTAACGTGCACAGCTTGCGGCGTGAGTTTGTGTCTGCATGTGTGTTTTTTCTGCAGCGACACTTTGCAGCTGGGATCAGAGTATCCGTTAGTCGGCTACTTCTGACTCGAACAATCTTGTTAACACAAAATTTAATAAAATTTATAGAATAGTGTGTTTTGTGACTCGAAACAGAAATTTCAGGAGTAGCCAGACTCTACGTAGACTTTAACCATATAATAAAGTTTTGAATAAACGCAGCCTTATGACAAATAAGATAATACAAGAACAAGTAAGAAAGTTGCAGTCGGACGTAACCGACTGCGTAATACTCGTCACAGTACACGGAAATTATTATTGTTATTTTGAAAAAAATATAGAATTTTATATTTTGTAAGGGCGGAGGTGGGCGTGGCCAACATTAAGGGAGTGGGCATGGTCGGGAAATTTTCTTACCGAGCTTAAAAAGGGGTGACCAGCCATCTACGTTTAAAATTTGGTGACTCTAGCTCCAAAATTGTGGGAGATATAGGCTTTCGCACTTTGCGGGAGCGGGAGAGGGCGGGGGTGGACGTGGGCGGAAAATATTTGTACCCTTATTTAGAGGAGCTGACCACTAATCTACCTTCAAAATCTGGTGACTCTAGCTCTAATACTTTGGAAGATATAGCCATTTCCGATTTTTTAGGGCGGGGGCGCTGGGGGGCGTTCTAGTGGGCGTGGCAGAGAAATCAGGGCATTTTTTGGAGGAGATTACCAGCTGTCTACATACCAAATTTGGTGACTCTAACTTTAATATTGTAGGAAATATTCAACTTTAATCGATTTGCGATTTGAGGTGTATCGACGTGTTATCGATTTGCCAGCCTCCCAGTGGGCGTGGTACAAACATCTTAGCACTTTGCCTGAAGCAGATAACTACAAGTATATATGGCAAGGTTCAAGTCTCTATCTTCAATAGCGTCGAAAAATACTGCGTTCATACGGACAGACGGACAGCACGACGGACATTGCACAAAACCAATATACTAGTTTCACTTCGTGAACGAGTATAAAAATCGTTAAGCGTTTCCCCGAAATAAGTTTTTATTATTTATAGAAAAATCTCTGCACCCACACAGTTTAAAAGCTAGAGATCGAAGGTGGAGTACTTATAAGCTACTCAGATCGAGACGAACAAATTTCAGACTCGTCGAAATCGAAAAAAAGTATGCATATGTATTACTGAGGGCATTAAAAAAGTTAAATGTTCTTGATAAGTTTGATTGCTCAGTTAAAGTTATCGATAATTTTAAATAAATTTTATCCGTATCTCTGGGAATCGTCCAGTCTTTAGCTAATAGTCCCCGAGATCAACACATTCCCATTTTAACCATTTGAATGCTTTAAGCTGGAATTTTTGTCCACAACTCGATCCACTGTGCTTCCTTCTATTAAGAAATCCGTGACTGAAGCAACGAAATTTGTTCATTTAATTCAAAGACCATACATAACAAGAAAAAAACTTTGAACAAACGATGTCTGTGTCTGGCAATAACAAGCAGCATGTGTCTTATTCTAAAGTCGAACACTTGTCTTTGGCCTGCCCCTCCCTCCACAGTAACACGGCAGTCGCGAGTTTCAGCTATTGTTCTTCGGTAATATTTTAACTAGAGTTCGGCATCTACTCCTTTTTCAATGGTAGGAGCAGCCAAACCGTCTATACTTGTAAATGTATTTCGTTGGACGTTTTTAGGCTCCTAAATGTAAATGTGATCTTTTGTTTAGTTCTTTGTAATCCCCATCACATTATGAATATCTTCGTATTGGCGTCCACGTGATTTTAGTTGACTCGCATCGAGTCGAATACACACATATGTATTTACACATCGGCACATACATTCATTTTTTATTTTGATTGTACAAATCTATTAATAATGTTATTCATAGTGAGTTACTATGAAAAACTCCAACATACAAAAAATGTCTTAAGTTCCAATAAAGAATTTTTCATGGGGCTCTAGTCGGGAGCGCCCGACTAGGGGATACCCTGAACCCTGTCTTCAGCAAGCTGTACATTTTTCTCAGTCAAATGTACAACCAAAGCGCATGTCTATAGTATTGGAATTGCACTTTTTTCATATATCTGGAGGGAGCGGGATGTATCCAAATTCCGGAGTATTCTTAACCTGAGTATGCGCAAACATATGAACCAAATTTGGTTCTAGTATAGGACATATGCTAAGAAATCTAAGAAAAACCAAGTCTTAAAATAACTTTATATCGATATTAGCTTCCCTCTCTAGCTTTTGTAGTTTCCAAGATCGCTGACGGCCAGATGGACAGACTGACATCGTCCTGATCAAGTATATATATATACTTATATACATCCTTCTGCCCTTTACATACATTAACCATTTACCATATTTTATTATATTTATATATATATTTATTTATTCGATATTATTACAATTCTGCAAGTATCGGAAATCTCATCATCTAACACCCTCTGTATGGCAAGTAAGTTGGTAATCGGATTTACATACATACGTTAAGCCTATGATGGGCAGTTAATTATTGGTAATGAGGCGGGTAGGGAATATTTGGAGAGCAACATCTGTGAGTGGAACTTACCTTTCAACTTGTCATCCAATTGTGTTGTGGCATAGACCTGGCTAACCGCGTTCTGATGGTGATGCTGATGTGCGCTGATGCTGACGCCGAGGTGCTCGCTGGTCGAGGAGCTTTGGAGGGTGTGCAAAGTTGATGAGGCGCCCATCTGCTGTGGGAGTTGATGGTGGTGCTGGGTCGGCTGGCTGCTGCGCAGCGACAAGGGCTGGGTTTGCGATTGATGGATAATGTGGTGCTGATGCTGATGCTGGTGTACTAGGACCGGCGAGAGTGTTGCTAGCCCATGGCTAAGATGTGGCGACGTCTGCATTTCCATTATAAGCATATCATCAAAACCTGAAAAAGCGAGCGTGGCTACATCAATAACTCTTTTGACCCGACTCTGCCTCGGCCATTTAGTCCTCACAGCACAATCTTACCATCTGCTAAATACTGTGCTTCAGGGAAAGGTTTATGCCGCATCCGAGCAGACCGCTAGTCTATTCATAATTATAGATAACTAGAGAAAAAGTGTGCTATTTACAGCGCGTGCTGACAGAAGCCTAGCGACGACCATGATCGAGACCGAGACCAAGACTAAGACGGAGAACGGGTGCCAACCGTTCCTTTTTTTTTGTATTTTCTTTTTTGGCTTGCGCCCGAACCACGAACACGAAACCAACAAGCACCTGATGAAAACTACAAGGCAAGGGCGACCAACTGGCTAACAATCAGAACGAGTATTGCACTGGGTAGAGAAACAACAACAACAACCGATAGAACTCGACTAGGGCAGACCCTGTAACAAGATCTGCAAGCCTTAAGGGACAGCAGCGCATCCTACAGAGCGGACGGACTACTGCCGACGAGTGCGGAAGTAAGTCTGATTTAAATAGTGGCAAGCAAGGTAACAACACGTCGTATATACCCATTTTCCCGCTTGCAGAGAGAGTATACAAAGCGGTAACCAGTAGTGGCGACTGAGCGCACGTTCAAGAAGCAGCTCGCAGAGTTATCCCCACAGTTATCCTCGGCATAAGCAGTAGCTTAAAGCTAACGAAACGTTTAACAAGAAGTCGATGATGATGATGACTACGATGCGGACGATGCTGATTATGACCTGCAACAACAATAACGATTGCGATTCCTGCATAAGAAATACTAAAATCATGCCGGAAGAAGTCTTGCCGCTTCAGTGAAAGTAAAGAAAGAGAAGTTATGACATACCCTATATAATTGATTTATGCAAATAAATGTTCCACCCAAAGGAAGGTGGAAATGCCGACCCTACAAAATGTATAAATCTCTTCCAAAAACGTCTTAAAATTAATTTAAAGCCAATCGGATAAAGAGTTCTTCAGCACAAGTCAGTCAGGACAAACTGTCTTACCATATAAAAAAAGAGAGGAAATTCGGTATATAGGATCTCATAATATCTGTACCAACCTGTTAAGTTGAGTTTCGTTTTAGTTTCAGTTAACAAAGTTAAAATTGTCAATTTAAAATATATTAGTCGGGTTACAAAATGATAAGAAAGCAATTAGAGTAAATAAGTAATAATAGTAAAATAAGTTGTGGATTTTGTTGGATAAGTAAAAAAGGGAAAATTTGCATTTAAATCTATACAACACTCGCCTTTTTGTTTACCAACACGCCGCCGCCACATATATATTAATGAATTCATTGCAATGTGGCTACGCAGTAATTATATTAGTGATCCGTGATCCGGAGAAATCAAATAAAAATAATTTTCAAACGTTATATATATATATTATATAACATGTAACAAGTAAGGGGCTCTAGTCGGGAACCGGCTTTAAACCCTGGCTTGGCATACATTTCCACCCCCTTGCGTTTATACACACATTAAACTCACGCCGCAAGCTGTGCGTGTTTCTCAGCCGCTGCGCTTGGCCCCCACTATGGAAACTAAATTCGTGAATAAATTTTAAACTAAGAGCATGTTCCCTATGACCTTTGTAGTATTTTTCATATATGAGGCGAGAGGAGGTATCCAAAATCCGAAATATTCTTAACCTGCGTATGCTTCATGAGAAAATATTGAACAAAGTTTGGTAGCTCTGGTTCTTACATCTATGCTACATCTATGAGATATACTACGAAAACTAAAAATAATTTTTAATTTAATATCGATTTTTATCGATATTAATAAAACGGTGCAAAATATCGAAATCAAAAAAATCCATAGAAAGAGAATCTATAGTCGTTTAATTGATGTCTCTAGCGTTTGTTGGTATGTTCATACAGGCGGACAGACAGACGGACAGGGCTAAATCAACGCAACTCGTCGTCCTGATCAGAAATATATACTTTATGTGGTCTAAGATGCTTCCTCCTGCCTGTTACTCACAGTTGCACAAAACCAATTTATCCCTTTCACCCATTTGCAATGCATTCTTTCACATTTATAAGCCCAGATTACGGTTCGAACCTGGGTTCTGCTCCCTTTATTTTATCGTTTCGCCAGTTCGAGCGCGAAATAGCAAAAGTTCCAAAAAGAAATAAAATAAAAATAAAAAGTAAAAGTAAAAATGTAGGAAAAAAATATTTTTCAGTTTAAACAAAAAAGTTTAAATCAAACAATTTTTTTTAATAAGGTTCGGAGTCTCCCTTTTTTGAAACTGGTTCAGGGTTCAACTCAAAATTTAAAAATAATAGATGTGCCGGGTTAATACTGGTTCGCTTTAAAATCCGGTTTTACTTTGTCACTCAATACAAATTTTACTTAGTTTGAGTTTATTTATCTAATAAGAAAAGCTAACATATGTAACTTACGACAGTTTATATCTTGGTGAAGGGTATCTCTTTTGACACGAGCAATCAAATTGAAACATTTTACTGGAGTGAAAGTTCAAGCAATTATTGTGGATACAAGCTGCTACGCACTATTATGCAAATTACGTTTGTAATAAGAGGTTATCTTTGCCAAATCACCTCTTGATGTTAATCAAGCATATACCCTTTGCAAGGGTATAAAAAGCATTTGTTCTTAAAATATTTTCTATGCTTGCATTAACAATATCCATAGTGACCTTGGCTGTCCAACAAGGACAACAAAAGAACTACCTGTATGCTATGTGATGTACTAGCGGTATTTTCCCGCTCATTTCAATGCAGCCGCTCTCTAAATTTCCCGTCCTTTCGAGCTGCAGTGCGCACGAGCTATATAAGTGTCAAATACATACAGACACACGCACACACTACTATTCTCAAATGAGGCGCGCGCGCGCACTCATTCACCTGTTGTTAATTGACCTTTTTGAAACTCGCCCTTTCTTAGGGTCACTGCAGTCTGTCAATCGTCGAGTCAAGTGCATGTGCACGTGTATTTGTGTGTGTGTGTGTGTTTTTTTTACTTGGGGTTCAGCGTTCGGCTTATGTGAAGATATTAAAGTGAATTGCATATGATTTCTAGCAGAATAGGCCTGTCTATGTCTACACGTAGTAAGCGGACCATCTGTTTTTTCCTTCTCTTAATATCCCCTGTGCCCAAAAAAATGGGTAAATGGCACATTGCACAGAGAAGAAAAAAGTCACCTCCAAGTCTATAAGCATAAAACATATAAATATATATATATATATATATATATATATATATATATATATATTTTTTTTTTTTTTTAAAACTATCCTCATAAACCTCTTTTTAAGTTTCCAAACTCGGCCCAAACTCGATTTGTATACATTGTATAAAAACTCTTCGAGGGTATTTTATATTCGGCACTCCGATGCTACCTGTTCCGTTTTCCTTTTTGTAATTCCCACCCCTAGGTATCGGTGGCTAAAATTTTGTATGCCTGACGCCCACTAAGCGAACAAGTACGGATATTGGATATATTTGAAAAAAAAAAACAAAATTTAATTAGAAGTCATCAAAAGTATCTAACCCAGTTGTATTAAAGTCCGTTAAAAATGATCAATAAACCTAGGGAACAACAATGATCTTGAGGAGCGATATAAACACACTTTTTACTCTTCGTTCCTTGTCCCTTAACCGTCGTGAACTTTAAACGCAACCACCACCAGAAAGACCTCATGTGACCCGGCTGTGCCGCCTGTCGCTGACTGTGGCGGGAAAAACAAGAGTGCATCAAACCTAAGGAAGACTGTTGCGAGTGAAGTGTTCTAGTCGGGAGTGCACGACTAGTAGATACCTCGACTCTTCGGTTCGGTTTATTTTTTACCTATTATTGCCTTCTAGATTGACTCTGTAGTTGATGTTATCCAACAATTCATTTACTTTATAGGAGCTCTCAGAGTTCTGCCTAGTATACAGTTTCACAAGTTCTTTTGAAAGCGATGTTTTCTCCCCGTGACACGTTGTCGCATAATCGAAATGCAAAAGCCTAGCACGGCAAAGAGAACAGAGGTCACGGCCGGACCCACACAAATGCCGGAGACAAGGCCTGCTGTGACTCAGGGCCCACACATACAGACAGACATACGTACACAGAGTAGCTGTCAGTATTCTCTCTTATATTACATTTTGGCCGCGTAATACATTCAATTTGAAAAATAAAAGTGGGAAAATAAAAGCGTATTTTCACACACTCGCGCTGAATAATGGCGACGACACTGACGACGACGACGACGACCTAGCGCAACACGAGACTTACAAATAAACTCCACTAAGAAACGGGAAAAACAAGCTCAAGGTCAGTAGCGTGGGTAAATGTGCACGTAGCTATTCGTTATTTAAGCGAATACACACATATGTATATATAGTTTGTATATACATTTGTATATAGATCCATTTGTCTGCATCCATTCCGCATTTTCCCAAGTCCCGACGATACTTGGCTGGCCACAAAAGCAACAGAACAGCACAAACAAAATCGTCTTGGTCATAGTATTTTGTATCTTTTGGTCAAATACATAAACTGATCGGCTATGTTATATTTTCGATCGTTCTGAAAAACTGAAAAATGTCTGATTTGGTTCCTAGATCGTGACTAGGAATAGAGCAGACGAGGCCGGCTTACTTCGATCTATTCCCGCTCTAAAACTGTGGAAGATATCGATTTTTGGAATTTGTTTGTGTATAAAAGGAAGGATCACTTTCTACCATGGTCACTAATGTAGTCGAAAAACAAACACAAGTTTTTAAAAAACAAAACTTTTTCGTACACAAAACTTGTTAGTTAAAGTAGTCAAAAACTTCTCGTGATCTACGATCTGCTTCCAACGAAAAGCGATACAGCGATAAAGCCGATCGAATCTGATAACCGATATGCATACTTTATGAGGTCAGAGATGTCAGCTTTGACCCTCTGCAAGAATGAATTAATTAAGAAAATTGTACTCACCTTATTGCTGGTCAAATAGTTGACAAATAAGCATTTATTTGCATAGCAATTCGGGATATAATCAACAATAACTATTTCGGCTTTGTATAAAAACGCACTAAAAACAAACAACAGCAATTCACTCTGTCTTTTTATTATTATTATTTTCTTTGCAGTGTGTTTTTTGATGCAACATCACATTTTTCGAAACATATATTCACAAATTGATGTATAGTACATATATTAAACATCGCTCGCTCGATCGGTTTTGTATTTGCAATCACCAAATTTAGATGCCAAGTACTCGAAAATGAATCGCAGTTTCAATCATTCATTTATTTGTTTTTTTTTTTTTTGACGGTGGCAATGCGATAAACGAAACGCGTTCCACTTGCTACTTGCACTTTGTTGGCGACCGCGCTTCAGGTCCCTGCCAGGTGGATCGGTAGACCGCGCTCAAAGAGTTCTTAGGCGAAACTGTTTGGCTGTTGAATGTGAATGGTCGGCGGAAGCAGTTCGAAGCCGCTCTCGCTCAACAAGCTAGTTTTTGTACATGCATCTCTACATACACATGCATTGACTTGTATTGGCCTGTGTGTATTCTGAGCCGCGCTCAAAACCAGGCCCGAGCACAACCGGTGGCTTTACGGTTGGTCGGCTCCGTTTCCACTCAAACATGCTGGCGACTAATCGGGAGCGTTCGCGTTACCTGTGCCCGCTGTGCGAGCGAGTTTCGTTTTTTCTTTTATATTGTACCTTACGCGATCAACAGAGAGGCGCGATTTTTCAAATACATATGTATATGTAGTGCATATGTGTGCGTGTTCAGAGGAACGTGCGTGGCCATGTTAGTACCTAGGTGAGTGAGTGTGTAGATATGTGTGTGTGTGTATCCCGTCGTCAACCCAGTCACAAACACATACGCTTACGTATGAATGCTGTACATAACGAAATACATACATATATGTATAGATATATCTACTAGCATATACATATGTAATAAGTGTACATCTGAGTAGGGCTGAGTAGTGGATTTCACCTCAGCCACATATGTATCTACATATGGCATATAGTATATAGCAAGCATTGCGCCCGACTAGGAGATACCCTGACCCCATAAAATCACGCCTGCCTCCAGGAATACATCAGTTTTATTATTCATCAGAGCTTTATGATTTCATCGTGCTACCGCGGCTTAAATATGTACCCATGAATAAAATGAGTGATATTCGAGAGCGGACAAAAGAAAAACAGAGGCAAGCAAGTCTCCCCCATCAACCCTCTGCCGACAAATTTGTTTGGCCCTGTTGCGTTCAACATGTTGACGAAAAGTAATCACCTCCAGTCGGACACACATACACGTACATCCACACATACCTATGCATACGAATTAAATTGTTTGTAATTGTTTTGTTACTAAAAATGTATTCATATCTTAAGCTTTTTGATATTAATTAGAGGTACAGTTTCGTAAAGGCGAACACGAAAATATATGCAGTATACATATATATATATATATATGTATATCTACGGTGTGTAAAGGTAAGGTAAGGTGTTTATTCGGATTGTTAAATTATCGAAAATTGCACACATATGTATATAGCTGAATATGTGTTACCGGTTAAATATCTGAGGATGTTTTGGCAGGTAAAAAGTTGAGAAAGTCAACCCGACATGTAGATACCCTGTGGAAGCCATGATTATTAACTCTATAACCCACATACATATCTATAAAGTAGAGCTTAAAATATGAGTTTGCGACCGATCCAGGAAAGATCGGCCAATGAAGTCAAATTAGCTTTCTACAGGGAACAATTCATTGGGCTGTGTGTTGATCACCAATCAATTTTTTTTACTAGCTTCTAAAGGGAATACATTTAAGCGTATAAAGATGTCTGCGTTATAATAATTCATCTTCTACATGCTGGTGACATCCACATTTGCTGTAATTTATTACCTGAACTACAGTATAAGAATAATTATGTGTTGTATATGCTTACATATGCTTTTCTTTTGGTATGTATGCAAAAGAAAAGCATATGTAAGCATATACAATACATAATTATTCTTATACTGTAGTTCAGGTAATAAATTACAGTATTTAAGTCTAGTGAAGTACATGCATTTGCTCCTATGTATACCACTTTAAAGTACTTACCATTTACTCATATAGTCTAAGCTTTACTCATATATACTTACAGATATATACTTACACAGGTGTGTCTTACTCTTCGCACGCATGGGACAGGTGCTGGCAAGACCGACAAGACGGCGCGTGCCAAACAAACGGCTACTACCGTTGCCACAAAAAGCCACGAACGAGAGAAGGGTAAGAGAGATTGATCACTGAACCATCTCCTATTTCGCTCGCCGTACAATACGCTCGCGATGTCTAATTGCCAAGACCCATCATGGAAGTCGCAGCATCTATACTCTAAAAATTTGTGTAACACGCATTCATCATTTGGCTAATGCGTAAGGTTCATAGGACATAAATATGGCACTCAAATATGTTTGTACACCAAGGCTGCAAACTGGTTTTTATTTGAATCCGTTTGATATACATTTTTTTCGAAAGGAAGAACAAACTGCTGAATCAAAATGTAGGCTGTCAGCCAAGATTTGGTATTTGCCAATTTTCACGTCTATGTTTTCAATCTGCAGTACCACAGTACCAGTTCATTTCTTATTTTAGCAAAACTGCATGGGTTATCGATCGACTCAGCTGTTGATCCTGGTCAAGAATATATATACTTTATGAGGATATGCATTCCGCTGTCTTTTACATACAGTTTCAGTGGGTGGAAAATTTCGACCCTTACATATATTGCATGACCTTAGAGGCTACCTTATAACTTCTTCCTTATAAAAAATGTATGACTGGTCTAGTTGGGAGTGCCCAACTCAGAGATACCCTGAACCCAGATACAAGCCGAGCAGCCGGACGGACGGACAGACAGACAGACATGGCTACGAATCAGCACGTCGTCCTTACTACATAATATATTCTTTATGTATGAAATAGCCGCAAAAAAAATTTTGGATTCGAAATGTGGTTTTCCGCGGTCCACCCACCCCCAAGATGGCGTGATCTTGATCTGTTTGCAAAATTTTTTGTATCTAAACAAATAACTTATTTATTTTCAATTTAAATTTAAATTTAAATTTAAATACGTTTTAAATAAACGACTGCAAAGATCTTGTTTTTAATTTTTTTTACATCCGTGTATATTCGAGGCATATATTATTTATTGAGGGGAATATGGGTATTATATTGATATATTCTTCATCTGTGTATACCATACACATACACCCCAAATTCCCCTCTAGCTCCTCCATATTTTTCGATCCTACGTTCCAAGTTTAAACTAGTAGTCTTTGTTATCGACTGGCCCACAATTCTGATTGTTTCTCACAGAATCAACTCTTTAAGTCGTTTGTATCTATATACCTATTGAGAGATCTGTGTACAGGGTAACTTCTAGTCAAGCCCTCCCCCCGACTAGAACACTCTGACTTGCTGACTTTAAAAAAAGAAAGCGGGTTGGTTGTCGATTAAACTGCTCGGGAAGACAGCTGGCTAAGACTTAGGGTTTGTTTGGAATGGCTATGTACATATGCAAGAATGTAAACTTTACACACATATATACAGACATCCGCTCGTTTGAGTTTGTTTTCCGTGATCAAGTGAAAACCTCTTAGTGCTACCAAAGCCCGCGCTTTCTATACAGAACACCTGTTTGATAGATGGAACCATGACGCCGTAGCGGTGTTGGCGATCAGAAAAACCACCCCATGCCTTCCCCTTTATTACTTTTCCTTCCTTCCTTCTTACTTTTTTCAACTATACTCTCATTCAACGTTGAGTTTGGGTTCAACGTTCTGTCCAGGAATATAGAAAGAAAACAAGTAAGAACGCCGCATTCGGAATATGCCGACTGCATTTACTATATTAATATTTAAATTTGTTTTACAATTTTTAGGCATGGTCAAAAAATGTAACTTTTCTTACCTTAATTCGAGCAGATGGAATGGGAATATGGCACAGACTCAAATACCATATACTCTGGATTCTTTTAGAATAAAAACTCAAGAATTATCTAGTCAACCTGTTATAGTTTAATTTAACTATTAAATAACACTGGCTATACTACATCGACATACGAGGGACTTGCCTTGGATTTAAGCTTAGACAACTCGCCTAACTGCGACTACTTAAAGTAGGTACGTGGCTACATGCAAAAGTTGTAGGAAAAACATAAGCAATGTCATTATTATGCTTACCCATTAAAAATGTGTGAACCAGGATATAATGGTTTTATACAAATGCATGCAACAGAAAAAAATAAGCAGCGTCAACCCCGTAAACAATATACATTTATCTATATTTACATTTATATTTTCTGGTATACCATGCTCAAAAGAAGTTTTTAATTTTTTGATAACTCACTTAATTTCATTAATATAGATAAATACCGATTTTGAATTGAAAACGTTGATCAGGTTAAAAAAATTACAAAAGTCATTTTAGCTCATACAAATATTTGGATGCTCTATATGTCGTGAAATCGGACAATAAAGTCAGAAATGCCCGGTAGCAGGTACCCTGTCGTTACGTACATTTCAACCCCCTTCCATTCATAAATACAGAAACACAACACAAATGAAATGTATTGCAACTGGGAGCAGGGTATATTTTTAACTGTAGTTAATACATTTTTGGGCCCGCTAAAATTCTAAATTTTGTCCATTATATTAATCTTTGAAGTAGTTATACTCGTTCGCGAAGTAAAAAGAGTATATTGGGTTTGTGCAATGTCCGTCGTGGTGTTCATCTGTCCGTGTGAAGCTAAAAACTTGAATTTTGGAATATAAACTCGTGATGAATATGCGCCAGAAATCAGTCTGAATCCAGATCCACAAGAATACATTCTCCATATATAAAATAAGTAACTATATATATTCTATCTGTATAATATGAGTGAAATACATCTTATACTCTAAGTATCTTTCTCGGCTGTGTCGTACTGAAAATAGTTCAGGCATTCCTCTTGTTGGCATGTACTACTTGTATGTAAGTTATATCAAGTACATACACACGTGCATATACACGTCGACAACGTATGTACAATTATTATGACTATGTACATATATTATATGTCCACATATACAAACAGGCATACGAAACATACTCCAATGTGTGTACGTTGATCGTACAAGCAGTTATTATTATATGTTGTTGTATGTGGACGTGTGCCTGTGCATGTATCTGATTTTATGTATGTATGCTTGGCGTAGAGTCATCTATACCGCTTGCTCTTTATTTAAACAATCAGTATTCATATGTTTTCGGTATGAAATTCGGTATTTCAATCGTGGCTCGTGGCTTTTCACGGTCTGCAAGTCAACCGCGACTGCTTTTCTGCCGTTTCTTTTGGTCTTTGACTGTTGCTTTTTCTGTTAATGTTGATTTTGCTTTGGCTTTGCTACCGCTGTATTTGCTATTATGTGCCACTGTTGTTGTTATCATCGTCATTATAATACCCTTGCCGAAGATATTACAGTTTCGCGACGACGTTTGTAACGCAATCGACGAGACATACGTACCCAAAAGATTCGTGTAGAAAAAGATATTCGCGGAATGGAAAACTAGTAGATTGCTTCCAGACCTAAAGAAGCCACTTAAAACTGCAATATTAAACTATCAACTAAGAACGTTGCACTCGGGTGTAACCGACTGCGTAATACCAATTATGGAATTATATATTATAATATCGATCCAGCAATCTACATATCAAATAAGGTGACTCTAACTTGAATATTGTGGGAAATATGCAACCTTTTATCGATTTGAGATTTGAGGTGTATGGACATGTTATCGATTTGCCAGCCTCCCAGTGGGCGTGGCACAAAAGTAATAACACTTTGTCTAAAGCAGATAACTACAAGTATATATCCAAAGTTACAAGTCTCTAGCTTCAATAGCACCGAAAAAAAGTTGCGTTCATCTGGACAGACAGACCAATATACTCTTTTCTCTTTGAAAAGTCGAGTAAGAAATATCGAATTGTCATGCCCACCGAGGGCGTAGCTAAAAAAAACATGACCCTTTATCTTTGGAAAAAAAAATCAGATATCAATAAAATAAAAAAATAAAACTGATATAAAAATAACATAATAGAATTATAGATAGAATTATTTTGTACGTCATGTTAGCAATTTTTATACTCTTTCACGTGACAAAAGAAACAAAAGAGCTAGAGACTTGAAACTTTGGATATATACGTGTAGTTACCTGCTTTAAATAAAGTGTTATGATTTTTGTGCTACGCTCACTGGGAGGCTGGCAAATTGATAACATTAAATCGCAAATCGATAAAAAGTGAATATTTCCCACAATATTAAATTTAGAGTCTCCAAATTTGAAAGGTAGATTAGTCGTCACCCCTCTAAATAAGAGCAGCCGACACCACATACATCTGCCCCCGCAAATCGCGAAAATCTATATCTCCCACACTTTTAGAGCTACGATAATAACTTCTATGTACTGTGAATGAGTATTACGCAGTCGGATAAGTCCGACTGCAAAGTTTTTATTTGTTTCACTATTATTATCTCTAATCTCCATTGTTGATAATTCAGTATAATGTATAATGCAAAATGCATAAAAAGGATTTATAGAATATTAAATTATTTATTATTTAATAATTCCTATATTATATATGTAATATTAATATTATATATATAATTATTATTAATTATTATTTAATTATTAATTCCTGTAAAAAAAATAAATTTTAATTAATTTTATTTCAAAATCGTGTAATTATGAAATTACAGTTTAAAACAATACGTGCTTCGATTTTGTTCGTATGCCTAATTTTCCCCTCCCCAGAATCCGTGTATTGATTCGAACATATTTTTAAACTTTAAAGAAAAAAATTCATTTTGTATATTTACAGTTTTGATTTATTTTCATTGAATCAATATCGTTACCACATGTTAAATTATAATCACTGATATTTTTCTTGTTTTGTTTTTTTTTTCTTGTTTTAATTTCTTACCATTTATTTGAAAAATAACTTGAGTCTAATAAAATTTTGCAACTGGATGTAAGTAACAGGTATATGGAAACAATATATATACAATACATATACATATTTATGAATATCTGAGTATGTGAATAACATACTGAAACTAGTTGGTGGCTCTAGCTCTTTTAGTTTTGGGGATATGCTCAAAAAACACTTTTAAGACCCCGTTAACTATCGAAAAATTAAAATAAACTTAATCTGCGTCTGGTATACACGAACTTAAAAAGTCAAAGTTCAGCTTTCTAGCTTTTGTAGACTTCGAAAACGATGGATAGACGGACGGACGGACAGACATAACTCGACTATTGATGCTGATCAAAAATGTACATATATACAGTATGGGGTAGGAGAGCCTCTTTCTGCCTGCTCCATACATATGCACAAAACCATTTTCATTGGGTAGAAAAATAAATATCGATTGAATTATGAACATTTTTATTAAATTTTGCAGTTATAGCGTTAATATGTAAAACGGTTTTAGAAGATGATTTCGAAACAATATTTTTTTGTATTTTATAAAAAATACAGTTCTTGGTGGCAAAGAAAATGCACAGCCACGGTTATGTTAAAATGTATATACATACAAACACAAAGCCACTGGTTGTCCGTACTTATATTTATAGGAAATAAAGCAGCGAACCGTAATTCCTCAAACCACTAATACAATCAAAAAGTCACCGACACACTATGGGGCCACAGCTGTACTACTATTTACTATATTATACTCCCCGTTTTTATTCAACAGTAGTCGTAACAAAAGGGGAAAAACTCTTGTAATAGAAATTCACTCTAGAATGTATTGTTAAATAAAGTACCAACAAAAAAAAAAGCGAAATCGACAAATATGTAAGTCATCAACAATCATCAAGAGATTATCCATTATCCTTTTGTTTAATGCTTCTGCGGAGTGTTAAATTTATTAGGAATAATATTTAGAATTATATGCACACTGGAACATAGCTTATCAATACTTACCAGAAAAATACTTAACAATTTTGACAATTGACAACGGAGATCTAAAAGTACAGCAAAGGTTTTGTAAAAAGAAATAGAAAATAAATAAACAAATCTGTGTACAAACCAAAGCGCAAGGCGTTTTTATCATGTTTGAGGCAAGTGAGGGAATTATCCTAAAATTTACGAGGACATTCTAAACTATTTGCTGCGTTTAGATCTAATAGTTTCCGAGATATTTCTTAGCTTATCTCGGAAACTATGGGCGTGGCCAAAATTTGTGGGCTCGATCTTTGAAAAATGTATGCCAAATTTGGTGCCTCTAGCTCTAAAATTGTGCGAGATATGGATTTGCGCGGGATTTATAGATTTGATTAATTTGCCACGCCTGAGAGTGCTATCTTTAGAGGAATTCATAAATCTGTAAAAATTGGATGCATCTAACTTTAAAACCGCGTCGACAAAAAATCTTAATACGTTATCTGACGGTGGTATATTACTATTATTATAATTAGTAAAGTTATAGTTAAAACAAATAACCTAACTTAAATTTAGCATAGCGTCGAATGTCTTCAGCTAAATAAACGATTATATACAAGACAAACATTGCACAAACGAGAGAATAATGAACAACTCGATCTGCGTATAGAATGTCTACTACATAAATTTTATAAAAAGTGCCATGCGAGCCAGTTACCGGTTGATCTATGTAAATGCATGCGAGGGAAGAAATTGTTATATCCTGTACCCATCGAAAATGGGTAAAATGGTTTTGTGCAATCAGAGAGAAGCGGGTATCTCCGGCTCCATAAAGTATATGTATATTCTTGATCACTAGCATCACTAGTCGAGTCGATCTAGCCATGTCTGTCTGTCCGTCCGTCTTTTTAAGTTCTTGTATACCATACGCAGAGCAAGTTTATTTCAAATTATCGATAACTCGTCTCGCTTTTTTATTAGCGATAAGTACCGGTTTTTTGACGAACCGCAGGATAAGAATATTTTGATTACCTTCCCCTCATTCGCCCCTTATATGAAAAAATGTGAGAAAAATATTCAAATAATAATTAAAATAATAATAAATGTATAAAAACACAGGGTCCAGGGTATCCCCTAGTCGGACGCTCCAGACTAGACCCTTCTCACTGTTTTTTTTTTTGGTTTGGAATTGCTAAAGAGCACGAAAGGGACAGCTGCTGCTGTTTTACTTTGAGTATGCATCGATCGGTGTTGCTTAAGTTTGCAATAATGTTGCAAAGTTGCAAATAAACTCAAATGTTGGGGTAACATTTAATAGGGACAACAAACAACTGCTTGTCGGTCATTATTTAATAATTTTGTGGTGACTCATCCTGCTTTATTATTATTTGCAATTTCTCTCTATAAATAAGCAGGTAGAACCTATTTTTGCACAGCGGCCACTAATTACGACAATAATTTTATCACTGACGATTACTCTGTTAATGTTTGAGAGCTCTAGTTCAAATATCATCAATTCCATATATGTATTTGCACCATGTTAACATGTATGTAGATATGTACCTACGAATGCATTTACATAAATATCAGCAATCATCATCGGCTATGATATTCAAAGATACACAATTATAAAGTTTAAATATAACTTATACAAATAAATAAAGTGAATTCATTATTTGTTAAATTTGGTACTATATCAATTAACTTTCTAAATTAAAGAAATTTATTTTGACCATATGGCCGCATTTAGGAACTGCATCCTGGTTCAATTTGACACCACTTGTAGTTACTTATGGCCGCAAATTTTCAATAACGTCTGTTCTTTGGCCAAACTGCGGATATAAAGGTTATTGATAGGGAAGGCCAAAATATCACGATACATTATGCGAATATGCGATATCTACAACACGATTTAATATTCGAAACGATGTTACTTTGATATATCGATAGTACGATAGATGAGTATTTTCATTCGATAAAAACTCGAATACAATAGCCAAAATATCGATATATGAGTACAACATATTTTTAACAATAGCAGAAATCGTGTTTATAAAATATACAGTAGACGAGAACACTGATAATTTGGAAAAGAGATTGAAAAGCTAATAAAACGGATTTGCATAGATATATTCTAAAATCTATTCGATGAGATTCAATGCAGTCATGTAAAAGTAAACAAAGCACAACTGCTACAACAATCATTTCACAAATCAGCTGTTGTTAAAGATAAAGGTTTGCGGTATTGGCATTTGTTTGTATGTATTTTGATTTTAATTAAAATTCGAGTACCTTTGGAGGATTTACCTTGGAGACGATCAAAATAAACACTACTAGCTGGTGAAGCCGCACGCAAGCTAGGAAACCTACGAAATAACGAAAGCAACCAAATCAAATGCAGATTGTTCACAACAGCCATCGGGCAACATTGAGTGGAAATCGCTCGTAATATAATGAGAGTTTTGAGATGAGAGGCTTGATTACAGCCTCAGGTAATACTACCACTTGGGAAACCTATTGTCAGGCGCTAATCGCGCAGCAGTCGTAGAACCTTTGATAAACAAGTGAATTCTTACTTGTAAATCATCATAGCTGAATATCAATTAGTCAGTAGATTTCACTTTTGACAACAGCAATTTGGTTAGCAAAAGTCTACACTCATAGACAAAAAATTACATGTAACAATTCACACAACAAATGTTGTGTAAATGTCTTTATTTTATATAGATTTAAACAGAAATAGAGTGACCAGGTTTCGAATTCTGCTTAGTGCTTTCTTAGCTTTATAGCAGACAGCTTTTGTCCAGCAGCACTTTCCGTTGATATGTTACACCAGCTGACATGGGCAAATGCTAGTCGCTCGCATCGTTTTCCGTTAACCTGGTGGAGCAAAACTTAATCACAGTCATATCTCGTTGGAAAATATTGTTTTAAAATTGTATCCTTGTAGCAAATAGTTAGCCTTAGCTAGGGCGTTAAAACATATATGTAAATAAAGAGAGAGAATACGCACAGCAAAAATAAGGTATGAAAATATTTTTATTTTAATAATATTGAATGCTCTGCAATCAAACATAAAACAAAAATAATATTAACAAGCTTTTGAAATATTATATCAAAATCAAAAGACACGAAATCCACATTACAAAGAAGAAGAGGGATTAAAGTAAAACTTAAAATAATCAAATAAAAGTTCGTGTTTAAATTAAGAAAGTATTTGTATGCTAGTGTCCACTGTACCAGCTGATGGCAGACGATAGCCATTTCGCTCGTAAGCGTGTGTTCGGGTTTCAATTTTCATTTAGTCCGTTACCACCGAGCGGAATAAACGTTATTTTGGCTTCGCAAAGTGGCTTGCTCTGCAACTCTTACGATTTGGTGTCCAATAAATAGTTAACGTTTTCAATAATTATTTTAAACGCTGCTATCGTATTTAAAGTGCCAACAAAAAGTGAATAAATAGAAAAACTAAGGAAAGAAGATTGCTACTATACTATAATTTAAACTAAGGGGTGTGCTACTTGTGTTTGAATAAACGGCTTCAACTAGCCCAGCCCATTTAACTATTTCCGACAATATAGTAAAAATATGCAATATATCTAATAAATGAAATATTTTAATGTATTATAAATTATATCAATATATTCAACAAAAGAATGATTATAAATAAATAATACTAATCTGTTAAAGGAATTAACAAAACTACCCAAGCACAACTAAATGCATATGTAGGAGTATACACAAATATGGACATGTATGTATGCATATGTACAGATACACATTTACTTATTTTTAAGTATATATATACGTACACAACGAAGCCGACGATTACTTATATACCACACACACACACACGCGCACACACACACACACACACACACACACACATGAATATTTATTTGAATGTATGCATGTAAGTTTGGTGAATTTGCCATTTTTGGCTGACAATCGAATTTCACTCCATCTCCAACAAATGTGTTCCAGACGAAGTGTCTCCAATGCTTAAACAGTAATGGTGATTACATGGACATAATCTCATATGTATATATATCATATATATATTTATGTGAATTTCATGAGTATGTTTTATTGTATATATATACACTCGTAAACAAATAAACTTAGATTAGATATAATATTCGAAGAAGAGAAAAGCCATATTATATTATTATTTGTCGTCATTATGTGATTGGAAGAGAATATTCATATCCGGGCAACAAGTTAAAATGTCACGTGGATAGGTAGAAACACATCAGTTAATCATATATATATTTTATATACAACATATATATTAAGCTGTGACTGGCAATCATATATTTTCTTTTTTAAGTATAAGAAAAGGATTACATCAAGGAAAAAAAAGACTTAGAATACACTTACACGTATAGTATATCTGCATATGCATGACACATGACCAACAAAAAGAAAAGTAATAATAATAACAGCTGTCCAACACCAAAGCTGTGGACGAGAAATTCAAATAGTTTCTGTAGCAAGGGGGTGAGTATCTTATAAAATTGTGAAGAAAATTGATTGTGTCATCTTAGCTTTAAGCTCACCAACTCCTCTACTCTTCTATTCATTTGATTGCTGCTCTGATTGTGGCTGTAGTTGTGTCCTGCTCTTGCTCTTTCCACAGCCCACAGCTGGCATTTATATTGGTCGCTGTTGGCGTCGTCTCGTCGCATCCTTTTGTCTGTCAGTCGTTACAAATGGTTTGTATATACCATGTTATATGAACATTGTATGTATGTGTTCGCGTGCGGCGGTATATACATGTTTGAAGCATGTGAATATCTTGTTCGGGTATCCTTGAATATAGGATTGATCCGGTGTATTGTTTACTTTAATTGTTATTTAAGTTGACTATTACACATGTCGATATTTATATGTTTTTAAAAATAAAGAGTAGACGCAAAAAAACACCACCAAGGCCTACCTTGAAAAAACCGGAAGTTTCCCGACTGCGCAATACTCTGGTATTTCGATATCTGCGGCAGACTTAGACATTTGTGCAGGAATTGGGGAAGCAAAAAATACAGTACCTAATATTAGAAAGTTTTACGTTTATTTCAAGCATTTTAAATTCAATTAATTCTCATTTCCTACTTTTATTCTTATTCATATGATATAATAATAAAGTGCGATTATGTTATCAAGAATGGTGTATATCAAATTGAAGAATATTCAAGAACGAAATGTTCACGAAGTGAAAAGAGTATATTGGGTTTGTGCAATGTCCGTTTTGCTGTCCGTTCGTCCGTCCATTTCGCCGCTATTGAAGCTCGAGACTTGAAACTTGGAATATATACTCGTGTATACCTGCGTCAGATTAAGTGTTAAGATTTCAGCTACGCGGCAGATAATCATATTGATCTTGTGAATTTGGAATTCACACAATCGTAGTATACTTATGTGCGCATAATGATAATAGTAATTACTTGAACACTAGGTGGCGCCTGCATTAATTACAGGGCATTGTCAACATCAATGATGATAGCGCAACATTTTATGTATAATTCTTGTTGAACTTGATTAGTAGTTGGCACTGACTTACCAGACTTTTTCTTATTCTTAGAATTTAAAATGCGGTTGTTTGCAATTGCGTACAACTTAATCAACTGGTCGTGTGGCGGTGCAGTATAAAATGCTTTAAAAATGATTATCTTTAAATATTTGTGAATTACTATTTGAACTGTTTGTAAGCACCTTGGCCAAAGTAAACTTCTTTATATTTATTCAAATATGTTTTCGTTGTTATTACATTGTGAACGAGTATTGCACAGTCGGTAGCGCCCGACTGCAACGTTCTTACTTGTTTATTATTGTCAACAAAATATCCTCTACTTTGCTAACTACTTTGCATTATTAAATGGCTCGACGGTGCAAATCTCATTTTCTACTTTGATATAATTGTCAGGGCATGTCGTTCATGAAGTGAAAAGAGTATAGTGGGTTTCAGAAATATCCTTCGGACTGTCCGGATGAACGCAAATTGATAATTAAGTCTGGTTTTGACTGTCTTAAGCTGTTATTATTCTGTAAATGAATATTTTGCAGTCGGTTACACCCGACTGCAACGTTCTTACTTCTTGATGGGTATAAATAATACTATTAGGGTACATTTTTTGGGTGTGTATATACTGTGAGAAAGTAGTGAGCTGTCGGTTACACCCGACTCTGATTCTTGTAGTTTTACTTACTTCTAATGTTTTAGCCATATTTAAAAACTTGATTTTATGAATACACAATCAAAATTATTATTTAAAAAAATTTATGTCTTGCATGCAAAATTGCGATAATAATCGCGAAAAATTTCTACTTGAGCTGGGAAGAAATTTGAAATTTAATAACTCGAGTTAGATGGACTTGATAGTAGAGAATTTTGTCACTAAACGCTATTAGCTGTTGACGCTATTGGCTATAGCTCATATAGTTTTTAAGATATGCTAAAAAAGCCGGGACAAAAAAATTAATAATTAACGATAAAAAAAACCAAACCAAGTTATCGATAATTTGAAATAAACTTGATTTGCGTATGGTCCATCCACCAGCTCAAAAAGTCGAAGTTCAGCTCTCTAGCTTTTGTAGAGTCCAAAATTGACGCGTTCATACAGACGGACAGGTCGACAAATCTTAACATTTTATGTGACGCGGGTATATTCCAATTTTCAAGTCAGATTTATCTAGAAACTCAAATGCAGTTTTTCACACTTTAGGGCGAGTGGGGGACGTATCCTACAACCGAAAAATTCTAAATTCGCGTACGCTTTTCGAAAACATATAACACTAAATTTGGTGGCTCTAGCCTCCAACTTGACTAGGGATGCTGATCAAAAATGTATATGCTTTATGGTGTCGGATAAGCCTCCCTCTGCCTGTTTGATACTTTTGCACAAAACGAGTATACCTTTTTACCCATTTTCAATGGGCTCAGGGTATAAATAGAGAGATTTTGTTTCACAAAACATTGTCCAAGTCCAGCGAAAAAAAGGTAAATGGACTTTAAACGGGCACTTTACTCCAAAAGGACCAGTTGAGGAATATCCGCCCCAAGAAGTTTTGACTGAACAATTTTATAAATATGTTAAATATGTAAATCCGGTATTTTTCGCCCTCTCCTACTAACCTTATTTATCACAATCGATGGTCCGACCTTACAAGTCAAGTTGATTTGACCTTAATTTTGTCAGTAGAGAAGTGTGTTTATATTAAATTTTAAATTAATATTCCTACTGAATACTGACACTGAAACAAAAGGGTACATCGCAAACCACGGTACATGTATATGAATAGGAATATGATAACTTTGAATAAATCTTCGGAGCACCGAAGATTAAATTCCCTTGCAGATACAGAGAGAGAGAGATTACAGAATTCCTTTGACCAATTGTTCCCTTTGTAGTCCATATTATATAGTTTTGCATCAATATTAAGAGATATTATTCATACATTAAATAATTTTAATAAGTCGACAAAACGACTGTCAACATAAGTAAAAAGTTAAAAAAAAAATATAAATATAACTATTAAAAGCTAAAAGCCTACAATATATATAAACATTTCTAATAACACCCTCAAAACGATGAGGTTCTTTATTTGCCTGTCCGGCCAACTTTTCCCCTAATTAAAGCTAATTATTTTATTATTTAATTAGTAGTAAGAATATATTCTAAAATGTAAATCTAATTTAAAAGATAAACAACATGCGCGGGACTCTAGTCTGGAGCAGCCGAACTTTATCTTTACATTCACCCCCTTGCATTCATACTCACATACACATAAACACACGCAAACTCACGCGGCAAGCTCACGCGGCAATCTGCGCGCTTTTCTCAGCGTAAGTGAATAACTTATTAACTAATAGCATGATATTAATACACATTTCAGTACGTAATAAGAGCATTCAAATCTAAATACAAACCAATCGCAAATTAAGTGGCTCCAGCTTTTATAGTCTTCGAGATATGCTAAAAACCACGTCTTTAAATCGATTTTTATCGACAATATTGACGCGGTGCAAGATATTGAAAAGAAAATTATAAACCCGTACTGTGTATGGTCATAAATCGACTCAGCTCATCTTCCTGATCAAGAATATATATATTTTATGGGGTCGGAAATACTTCTGCCTCTTACATACATTTTCAGAAAATCATTATCGGGTATAATTCTATTTTACCCATTTCTACAAATTCAGGAAGAAACAATATTAGTCATAATAATTAGTATTTATGATATAGTAATCCGATCCGGCTGACAACATGTGAAGTGGCTGTAACGAAAATATGGAAATATGTAAAATTTCATGATGATAGCCCTCAATCTGAGAAACTAATTTGCATACCATAACTATACTTTGTTTATTGAGAAGTTTTAGTGTCCTATGATAATGAAACGTATTTTTAGAATTCTCACTCACATAAGGTATTATAATTTCGTCAATGTGAAATGTGTAACACATTAAGTCAAACAACTATATTTTTGATCCGTATTAACTGTCGAGTCGATATGAGTCTTAAAGCTATCTTAGTAAAATATTGACACTGATCCTTATTTCCCTACGCAGTACACAAAACGAATTCGGCCGAATTAGGCCATTATATCCGAAAGCAGCAGTAACGTAAGTATCTGTACGAAAACTATTTTTTGTTTTTAAAATATATGTTGAGTTAACTTACGAAATATTCTGATATGTTTCTATCCATTTTTGTTGCAGTATAAGTCGATATGGCGATGGGGAAGTGGATCATTGAAAAGTTGGCTAGAACAACACAAACATGGAGTAGCTGCTACCAAAAAATGACGATGATCTTCGACTTTGGCCAACAGAAACCGGCTGTGCCAGCAACAGCATCGGAATCGAAGGACATCAAGTGCTTCTACAATTGTCCATGCTTCTGCTGCCGACAAGGGTGTTGCGTTGTAGTATGCTGCTGCAGTTGCACTAACTTAAGTCTGATTTGCTGTACATGCAGCAGCCTCTACCCGCCATCTGGGAGGCACAAGGCCAGAGCCTGCATGAGAGTTGGGCCATCGATGGTGCTGGGCGTGGTGGTCACAGTTGCCCATCAGTGGATCGTCGCGCTGCTGACACTGATCACCAGCTACCTCACGCTGCAGAAGAGGGGTCAGTTGGCGGCGCCTAGCATCAGTCGAAGTGGATTATCAAAGACATCCGCGTTACCTGTGTCCAGCAGTTCACCAGTCAACGGCACTGGCGATAGTAAGCTGAAGGAGCAGTACGGGCACGGTCATGCTTCCTACGTTATTACCAATGACCAGCAGCTGAAGACGAACAACTTATGCAAAATGTTTTGCAATAATCGCAAGAGGCAAAGGAGACGCCGACGTCGGCGCCGCCGACGACGACGCAGGCACAACAACAACGGCAGCAGACAGACCGGAAACAGCAAACAGCAACAGTATCAGGATAGTATATTCATACTAAGCCAGGGTTACAGTCACAGCACGTGCCTGTCGCTGGAAAACGCGTTGAAAACAATTAGGCAGGACAACAAAAAGTACACATCAAGAATACGTGCACGGGACACGGCAACGGATGTGCGTGTGTCGTCCTTGAAGGCTTTCGTTTCATCCTGGCCCACAACTAATTATAGCACAATGCGCCAATTCTCTAAGGCCAAACGCAACCGTGCGAATCTCGTGTGGCTGCTAATTGGTCTCTTTTGGCTAGAGGTTAAACTAATCAACTGCAATGCCATTGCGGGCAGCGGCGGCTACGTTTCCAGCCTCGTCACGCAGAAGGGTTGCACTCTGTGCCAGCTTGAGGAGGGCAGCTTCTACAACGATAAGAGTGAGTTAAAATTAAAAAACTAAAATTGCTTACGGCCACATATCAAAGACAATACAAATACTAAAATGGGTAACGCCGATGTTTACATTCCGTTGCAATTGGCAGGTTTTCGATTTTGAGCTTGTATAGAATCCAAATAAAGCTAAAGTCTGATGATTCAAAGACGCTTAATAAAGGCCCAAATCTGTAATTAGATCAAAAACGTTCTTAAAAACAAAAAATTGACTTTTCATATGAATATTTCTGTATATATGTAATATGATATATTATATATGATATAGTGGTCTTATGCCAAATTTCATTAAGATAACTAGCATAGCTTATTCGAATTCGAATAATTGAATCGATCGTCCGACCAGTTCGAGTTAACACCGAAAGGTGTTTTAAGACATTTAAACATCGGAGAGTTCATCTTTTTCATCTATTGGATCTGATAGAGCCGTTAAAGCCTTCTACGGTTTTCTCGAAAAGCAGATCACAAAAGATATATATGTATATTCTATAGACTGTTTGTCGCTGAGCTGAGTCGATTTAGCCCTGTCCGTCTGTATGATCGCACCGATCTCCGAAACTTAAATCTATAGGCATACACTTTTCGACTATAGATTCTGCTAGAGCCACCAAATATAGTTTATTCTGTTCGCAGATCGGTAACACAATTCTTGGATACATACTGCACTAGCTGCGAGCTCTCGTTACATACATTTCAATCCCGTCGCATTATTTCATATACTCTTTTCATATTACGGGCGAGTGGGGAGACTTATCCGAAATCCAAAATATTAAATATATATTAAACTGCGTATTCTTTACAGTAACATAATAAACCAAATTTTGTATATAGTTTCGGTGATATGCAACAAAAAAAAACAGGTAAAAAATCAAATAATTATCGATAATAAGAAAACGAGTTTCTTGACGATTTCAAATAATATATATATGATATCAAGTTTTGTGACGAAGGATATTAAATTTAATATATGGAGAATTCGAAATGAAAAAAACCAGTAAGAACGCTGCAATCGGGTGTAACCGACTGCGCAATAATCGTTCACAATACAATAATAACGTAAGACAATCGAAAACGGTCTTAGTTATTATTGTTATTTTGGAAAAATATAGAATTTTTTTGTTTCGTAAGGGCGGGATGCAGTTCCCCAAGATATATATACATTTGATCGATTTGCCACGTGCCTATTGGGCGTATAGTTAAAAAAAACCTCTAGCTTCAAGAGCGGGGTTGACAAACCATATATCTTCCAAATTTAGTGACTAGCTTTAGCAATATGACCGATATAGATTTTCAAGATTTGCGGAAACGGGAGTTGACGTGGTCAAGAATTTTTTTACTGATCTTTAAAGTAGATGACCAGGATCTGAAAGTCTACAAGAACTAGAGAGCTGAACTTTAACTTTTAAAGTTCGTCTTTTTTTTCTTATTATCGATCATTATTGTTTTTCGAGCATATATCTCTAGAATCTATAAAAGCTAGAGCCACCAAATTTGGTTCAATAACTTCTCGTATAGCGTACGCATATTAGAAATATTTCGGATTTTGGATACTCCCCCACACTACAGACTTTGAGCTTTGGCTTCTACATAAGAGTGTGTGTGTGTGTGTGATTTTATGATTGCATGTGTGAGTGCAAGGGAGTTGAAAAGTATGTAAGGATAGCTCGGAGCTGGGTTCAGAGTACCTCCTATTAGGGCACTACCGACTAGAGCAATCTTAATTGCCTTTTTTATATAAGATGCAATCATACCCCAATACGGCGAATATGAAATATTTATGCATTCAAATTGAAAGAAAATTTTTGTAAAAATACTAACCTCAAAATATCAAAGTGAAAGTGTTGAGCTTAAGAAATTAAATTTGAAATTAAATCACCCTTCCAAACACGAATCCATACAACCTTTATACTTACAAAACACTTTACAATTGTCACATTTACACAGATAACCCACACACAGACTACAACAACAATAACAACAATAACAAGTACAATAACCACAACAACAATTACAACTATAAAAAATCTAATCGAAACCATAACAATATTGTGCTCAGCGATCGTGTTCGTTTGGAGTCGATAAAGCGACAAATCCTTACCAAACTCGGCCTCACCCATAAACCAAACGTATCCCATCCGCTGCCCAAGCAGTTCATCTGGGAGACGATTTATCGGGCGGATGGCGGTCAAATGGTTACCAATGATGTATTGGACAGCAGCATCGGAATGAACAGCGCCATCCTGAGCGATCGGCGAAAAAGGATGCGAGCAGTATCCGAGTTGAATGAATTCCACGTTCCGAACATAGCTGCCGTGAACGCAGAGCAGAATCGCTCGGCTAGTCAGAACGTGGCGTACACAATTAGCAGTACGGATAGGAGCCCTAAAAGCATTCAGAATGGAAATTTTTTAAGAAATCGATCAGTTGAAAGGGACAGATATCATTTGGAAGCGTCGTATGCAAATGATCATAGAAACAACAAAAATGCAGCCAGTTGGCAGAGGCCAGGTCAAATTCAAACCGAAACTAATGCAAAGACGAACCCGCGACCTCGCCTACGGACGGACAACAGTACACCTATGCGAGGTGCTAAGAAACAGGATGCGAACAACGGTTTCAACAGAAAAACCAAGTCAAATGCGTATAGTAAATCAACATATCTTATAGATATAAATCGTAGTAGTGATAGTGATAGCACCAATAACGACATAAGGGGTGGCTTTGAGCACAATGATCATGTTTATTTTAAGGACAACAGCGTCCAAATACATGGCAAAGGCCATAAGCAAAAAGGCGACCCTAGACTTGCGGCCACTAGTGCACATGATAAGAAAGCGGAGGAGCGTTCGATACACGAAACTCAGCCTTCCCAAGATCAGGAGGGTGTCGGCTTTGAGCGCGAAGACTTCTTTGGCAGCACACAAGAGATTATTACTTTTGCTGAGGAGGGTAAGTACCAACAACACTTTGTTGCTCTCGTTAACAGCAACCAAGTAGCAAATACCCCGTATATCCATCAGATGGCAGCAAATCCAAATTGAATTTATTATTTTCGAAAAAAGAAAATTTGTGTGTGAGTTGTCTAACTATGTATAACTGTATACTGTAGATAACCATACTTTAAATAATAAATAATAGTTTTTTGATATTGTTTGTAATTAAATTAAAGTTAACCGCATCTATAGTCTTGCAGAGGATATTTTAATTTTGTCACGAGAAGTGTAACTCATAAGGTTGTATACATATGTATATATATTATAGTCTCTAGCAAAGCGAATATATTCACTTGCGATGTAGCGCAAGTTTCCGATACCTGCTACTTAAGCAGTTTATCACATATACGCTCCATACTCGCTGCAAGTATCCAGACTGAATCCAAGCCCTGAATTCCACTTCTCGTCAGTCTGTGTCTAAGCTGGTCTGGCTGGGGGGTATCTCTAACATTGTACTGCAGAACAAGAAAACAATGCCAGACGTATTCGTTCTTTATAGGGTTTGCATTAGTAACGTAAGTTCCAAATATGTATGTAAATGTATATATGTGTATAGTTTGCATTAGTAACGTAAGTTCCAAATATGTATGTATATAGGAATTTGTACACGCAAATGTAAGTATGTATGTATACATACGAAATTACAGAGAACGTACAGACAGACAAATAATACGTCTAACCTAAGCAAGTCAATGCGGAAGGGTGACAGAGGCATGGAGAAGTGCTGCCAAGCGCTCGCATATGCATGTTTGTATGTATGTAGACAGACACCTTTATGTTGCCGGGAGAACGCTGTAAGTGCATTTCTGATGTCAGTCCTCACTAGAAACACAAGCAAGCTCAAGTATCTACTACAGCCGTACAGTCTTCTCATCGAAAAACAACTACAAACCACTGTCTATACATCTACAAAGGCACATACCTACTTGCGTCTGTATGTATATTGTCTGGCCAGGGGACTCCCCGACCCCAGACAACTCGCATACACACGTGGAAGTAATGTGCTGTCGTCTGAGTGGTTATTGCAGACTGTTGATGTGCGGTGAAGTACTTTCACTATTGTTCTGAGGTGTGAAACAAGAGCAACAGACAGAGTAAACAATTAAAAATGCAAAACGAAAAAAAATGTAACGAAAGTACCCTAGTCGGTATTTAGCCTTCGTCAGACTGTTTTTATGCATTTCTTTCTCAGGCCATCCTTTTGTAGCCAGTCTACTTTTTCTAGCCCGGAGGGCTGCTGCCATTCATTCCCACCATAACAGACTTCAATAGCTTCTCATTAGATAAGATAATTATTAGCTAGTTACGATGTCATCCAAACAATAAATATAAAAAGACATAGGACTCTGCCTGACTGAAGCAATTAATGTAATTCAATTACAATTTGCCGATAGTTTTATTTAGGATGCCGACTATTGAATACCCTTGCAAACATAAAGATAGGCTAGTTATTAAAATTTAATCTCACTTATTTCTCATATGGCATTATATTATATCTATATTATTTACTAATGAATATAGTTAGGAGTTATGTGTGTTAGTTTTAAATGATATGGTAAATATTGGAGTCCTTAATAAAACTTATTATTTTTGAAATGTTTTCTGGGTTGCGTTGGATAAAAAATTGATGGGTATAATGATAATGCATCTCCAAACCAATAAAGTGAATATTTTCTTGTTTAAAATGATTTAGCCCTGTCCGTTCGTCCCAGCCATCTCGGAACCACAAAATCTAAAGACCTAAACTTTTTCTATTCGACTCTCCTCTACCATACACAGAACAAGTTTATCATTATTTTCGATATCTTGCCTCGGTTCGATTTGGTTTTCTCAGCATATGTATGTATTAATTCAAGGAGGTTGAAATAGCTCGCAGCTGGTTGCAGGGTATTCCCTATTCGGGCACTCCATACTAGAGCCCCTCACATGTTTTATTTGGTGCCTTCTGTTAATTTACTGTTGCGTGGCGTTTGGGTATTGTTTATATTAATATTTTGATGCCATCTACTGCAGTGGAGGAGATTATTTTCTTTATTTGTGCACAGTTATTGTTTTAAGTATTTGGGTTTAAGGATAAGTGGCATTCTTAGCGCAGCATTCTTCGATCCGCATGGTTTGGTCTTTAAAGTCCTAGAATGCCGCCCAAATCAAATAAATTTATTAATATAAAGTTCTTTAAAATTAATGCAGAAACAACAAATTTATACGATGATATAAGTATGGGTTATAATCGATATTTCAAAAATGGTTTAAGTTTCTGCTTACGATATTAATGTCAGATTATTGTATCACACCCCACACGTAATCGCCCATCGTGTTCTGATTCCTGATAACTCTGCACTTTTGTTGTTGCCCAAAATGTCTGCAGCGCTGTGTTTGGGATATGATACAAAAATCTGATATTAATACCAAAGGCAGAGACTTAAACCATTATTGAAATACCAACTTTTGTTACTGAACCAATTCTGGCAAATTTAAATAACATGTAACACCTTAAGAAACAAATAGTAAATCGTATTTTTAATAAATAGTAGTTGATATATATCATTTCTGATTGTCTCCGGTCAAAACCACCGAAAATCGTATCTACCGTTAGTATAACATCATATAAATTAGTCGTTTTTGCATTAAATTAAATGAACGATATTTTAATATACTCATGTCATTATAAAATCCAACGGCCAGAAAACTGTATTTGATGCGGCATTCCTGGGACTTTAAAGTATAAATTTCGTAGAACAGCAAAAAAAATCATCTATATCGACAAGAACATATCTTGCATATAAAAATGCAATCAATTTCGCTAAAATTGACACCACACAGTTTCCAAATATTCTATATCAAGCACGAAGATACTTTTAGGAGCTACTAGGCTTATCAGGGCACTTTTTTTAGTAAGTAAATAGTTATAAAATTTCACATTTCGATAATTTAAAATAATACGGCTCCAATTTGGAAATGTTTGTAAATGCATTGTATATCCTACGTCACAAAATTTAATATTAATTTAATTAATTAATTAATGCACATTCTTTTTTAGGAGCTCAATATCGTCAATATCGTATCGTCGAGTTTGCTCCCCAAAAGGCCCGTGTTCCTAATCAAAAGATATCCATAAGAAGTGCCCAAATGCACATTCGGATTGAAAAACAGCTGAATGGATGGGATGAAAAGGCTGAAGTGAATCATCAAATACAACACTCCATAAACAGTAAACGGAAGAGCCACGAAAATATGCCCCGGCAAAGGATTAAAATTTGGGTATTCCGAATGACAGAGGGAATAAATATAACTGAAAAGGTTAGTTAACTTACAAATATTGTAAACCATACAATAATTACATAATTTGTATTGACAGGCTATAGATCAGGCATTCTTATTCCGTGCCTCTTTTGAAGTTGACACCGACCACCTGGGCTGGCAAAAATTCGACCTGACCGAAACAATACGCGAGTGGTACAGCGATCCTAGCGGTGAAAATCTGCGACTATTGATAGATTGCACTGGCTGTGGTAGCCAATATTCACTGCACCTGTTTCAATGGTCAGCCCCAAAGGCATATGCAAAAGTGAAGACCGCTTCGACCCATGTAAATCCGAATCGTCCCTTTCTCGTGCTCCACACTGAATCAACCAGACCAAGGCGTGTAAGAAGACGGGCGGTGGACTGCGGTGGTGCTTTAAGTGGACAATGCTGCAAGGAATCGTTTTATGTATCGTTCAAAGCACTCGGCTGGGACGATTGGATAATCGCACCAAGAGGATACTTTGCAAACTACTGCAGGGGAGAATGCACTGGCCCGTTTCGAACCCCTGATACATTTCAAACCTTTCATGCGCACTTTATTGAAGAGTATCGAAAGATGGGCTTGCTGAATGGCATGCGGCCTTGTTGTGCTCCAGTTAAGTTTTCGAGCATGTCTTTGATCTACTATGGTGACGATGGTATTATTAAGCGTGATTTACCAAAGATGGTTGTTGATGAATGCGGCTGTCCTTAATGTAAGTCACATATATATTATGAACAGCTGTTTTCACTGATCTTATTAATTTGCAACTTTAAGTTCTTCGTACACCATCCAAGTAATTTTATTTTTGACGTTAGCCGCATATATCTTTGCTGTAGTACAATCTATTGAATAAATTATACATATTTTCCCATGATTTTCGCAAAAGCCTGTGTACAAAGTTTTATTATAACAAAATAATATGAATCTTAAGGCTTTCAAGGCTTTTCTCTAGTCTTTTGATACCACATCCTTTAACATGTCTTTGGATTTAATTGTGTGTTAGCGAATCCTGTGCTCCCTGAACCAAAACTCATCTTCCAGGCCCAATTATTGAGCACATTGTAGCTAATTCTCCTTTTGAATTTTTATATAACCCATTTGATCCATTACAGATTCTATAAATATCAGTTTACCAATGGCATTCACTGCATGCTGATAATATATAATATAGATCGCATGATAAGTGAAGTCAATCCATCAACTTACGATTTTTCGCTAGCTTTTTCCCTGAACGCGTGATTTATTATACGTTCATTTTCCTTTCGCTTCCTTGTTCTCGATCGCATAAATTTTATATTTAAATGCATCGGCAACAGTCGTAACAAATTTTCAAGAATATAAAAAGTCCAAGGAAGTTAACGATAATAGCATTTTTGCTTATGAAACGCAAATTCTTGTTGTTCTTGTACGCAGACTTTTTAAGTGATAAATAAATTTAAAATATATAAATTGTATATATAACATACATGTACAAAAGGGTAAACTTGTTCTGCGCATGGTATAGGAGAAACTATAAACGAACAAGTTTTTTCTAGCTTCAGACGAACAGACGAACGGAGAAACAGACGGATAGACGGAAATGGCTAAATCGGTTTAGTTTGTTGTGCTAATCACATATATTACTTTATGGGGTCTGATACTTTCTTCTGCCTGTTACATACATATCCACGAAAAAAAAATACTTTTTTTTACCCATTTTTAATGTGTTCAGGTCATAATTATGGAAAAATATGTATAATTTAGAAAAAGAAAAAAATGAACTTTTGAAAAATATACATATTTAATTAAAAATTAAAATTATAAATTTTTGGGTAGTCTACGCAGAGCTTTGCGTAAATGTGTTATAAACATTAGTAATAAACATTTAATACAGTTACTTTAAACCAAGAACACATTGAAAATGTGTAAAAAAAAAGGGTATATTGGTTTTATTCAAATGTATGTTACAGACAGAAGGAGGCATTTCCGACCCATAAAGTAGATATATTTTTGGTCAGCATCTCGATTCTTATCGATAATTATTGGTTTTAAAAAAACAGTTCCCCACTAAAAAAACAATTCAAGTACTACAGGCTTCGGCAGGGTGTGTACATACATTTAAATACTCTTGTTAAGTCGTGAAAATTTCATCAAGATCATACTTTTAGTATAGAAGTTATTCACGAATTCGTCTGTTTGTGTTTTTGAATAAATATGAATGCAAGAGGGTTCAAATGTATGCTTCAGGGTATTCCCTAGTCGGGCGCTCTCGTCTAGAGCCCCACAATTATTATTATTCATATATTGCTTCTATTTTTCTAACATTCAAATTTATATTTATTTATTTATTTATATTTACTTTACATTTTTATTTACATATTTTAAAACATCTTTTATATGCTTAAAAACAGTTATCTATTTCAATTATTTAGAAGCACATAATCACTCAGACAATTTAAAAAATATATTATATCATATTAACTTGTCTTTTTCACTTCGTTTTGCAGCTTTCAAAAAATCTTTTCTGAAAAGTACAGATCAAATGGACTGGAGCTACTAAACTAGACTATTTTCCGTCCCTTGAAATCATAAGGTAATAGCTTCCTACCTTCCAAATGATTCACTCTTAAATATTTAAGTGCCGGCTTGCTGTACAAATGTGTAGAATGAATTTATATTCAAAATCAACCAGCAAAAAACGAGATCCCAATTAAAATATTAACGGTAATCGTTACAAAAGGGCTTATTTTAATATTGGTATTATAAAAACAAGAACAAAAAAATATATTGGCATATTCACATACACGATATACTTTGAATCAAAATTTTAAAATAAGTGTAGGTCGAACATTTATTCTATGTACGTATTTATATACCTATATCTAATTAAAGTTTACAAAAGTGCCTAAATCAGCGACAACAATACTAAAATGCATACTTAAACATTAATAATAAAAAATGCGAATAACATTAAGTAATAATACCACTACAACAAAAGTGTCTTTATCAAATACTTAATACGAGTACTCATAGGCGACAACTAGTATAGAGCTGTGCTGTAGCGTAGCCAGAATGTCAGATAGGGTTTCATATTCAGATTACCTATTCCAAATTTGATTTCAGAGTAAATTAAATAAATTACCCACATACGTACTTTATGTACTTCACCTAAACTAGGCCAATATAAGATTGTCGCCATATGTGTAACCCATCTCTGACTTTAAAAGGAATTTATATATATATATATATATATATATATATATATATTCTTGGCTAGAATCAACAACCGTGCCGAAACACATATTTGTCAGAGTATCAGTCCGTCTATTTCCGTCTATTTCCACTCTTCCAGGTTTTGTGATCCCTTAATGAAACATAGCACAGAACCATATTTGATATATCTAAGCGGCGGTAAAAACGAATTCCTTTATGATATTACTAGTTTCGTAATGCTTTATCATTTAGACAAAAATCTTATCAATAATTGACTGATTTCTGAACAGATGCAACTGTTCGAAAATTGAGTACATACTATAAAAATCGACGGTGTGTGTCTAACATCAAAATATAATATACCTAAAATACATTTGCTCCCCAGTTTAATTTAATTAATTTCCCAATCGTTTCTTTGAAAAGTTTTGGAATAGGCACATAATTTCGGTAGGCCGAATAGAAAAATCTACTAGTTAGAATAAAGGTAATCATACCCAATAAATGTTTCATTCCGAGCCGATTTTTGATAAGTAATACTAAGCCAAATTTATTAATTCAATTCGAAAGAAGTAAAACTTTCAGCCAATTCGAAAAATGTTAATTGTCATGTTCTTCGGTATATATGTTCATATGTATGTATACATTGTTATGTGTATGTATGTATGTATATACTGATAAAGTACATGTCTATATAATATATTATTATATAAGCCATTTATACTAGCTAGAAATTGTGTGTGGTGGAGTCCAAGCATTATATTGTACATTAACCCACTGAATGGCACAAATCCACACACATACATATACACATGTTTCTTTTAGTACTCGCACAGTTTAATATACAGACATTTATAAATTAAAAATACAATAAAACTCCTGTTGCTCAGAACCAAGCCGTTAAACAAACAGTAAAAACTTCAATTTGTTAATATATGATTAACAAGTTACTTAATAAAAACAATATTTTTAAGCTTTAAACAACAAATGAGTTATATTTAATTAAAAGGTTTTGCTTACTTTAGGTAACAATATCTAAGACAATGAAAAATATCACTAATTTACATACTCTAGCTTGGTGTTACCCGATGTCAAGAGAAACTATATACATTCACATCGTGCTATTGTGAGTTTCCACTATTTCATATTAGTGCACAATTAGCTCATTATTATTATTATTATTATTATTATTATTATTATTAGTAGTAGAAGTTTTAATACTATAATTTTTACTATTTACTATAACTAATTACTATTACTATTAATATTTTTAGAAAATTATAAAAGTATGCGCTTATCAATCTTATTTAAAGAACTATTGTATTTTGACGTTATCTAAAACCAAAACGTATTAATTACTTTTGAATACCACTGACTACTAAGGCCTTCGTCTAATTCATACCCGGATCATATTGTTCAGTTACCTAAATGACTTGGATAACTCATCTAGCGAGTACTGAGCTGGAAAATATATAATGTGTTTGCATTCACTATCTCATGATTTTGGTACCTTTGATAACAAGAACTACTATGAATCCATAGGTTTCAATGCAAACTAGCCTCTTATACAGATCCCATAAATTCTTTGGTTTTACATTTACTTTACCTTAGTTAAGTACTTGTATGAAAAGCTTTAATATTTTATACGACAATTTAATTTTAACCAAACTTTAAAACTACAAAATTCACTTTCTTGCGGACTCCAATGCACATATCTCCATAGAATTAATCCATAAAAACTAGAGTCTTTGTTTAAAGAACTATTGTATTTTGACGTTATCTAAAACCAAAACGTATTAATTACTTATGCTGTTATCCTTCCAATAAATGAGTTTAATCTTTTATTCATTAGACTTATATATAATACAGCTTCAGTAGGGAACCGATGAAAATCTCATTTTTATATAAAAACAATGTTGACTATATATAAATATATATTTTTAGTTTTACAAAATATTTTAATTTATTTTCTTTTTCATTTGCAATTTAAATTATTACATGACCTTTATTTAATTACATTTTTAATCTTTTATTTTTATATTATATTCCTCAAATTCATGTTATCTTTTGATGAGCTTCACAGGAATTTTTGTTAATATTACCTTGTCGATCTCGTTGCCGTATTGGACGTATTACCTTAGTACAATCTTGAAGGATTGGATTTTCGCACAGCAGGGGCAGGTAAGTTTTGCCTGTTCCATCGACAGAGCGGCATACGGTTTCTCGACATCTATAGGTGAAAAAGGCTCCTACTGCAAAGACAGAAACGTGAGACTCCGCTGGGCAGGGAGTGGGCGGAGCTACGGCGTATGAGTAAATATATAACATGTTAAAATAAAAAAAGACATTTTCAAAAACCTGGCAAAGCAATATAATTATTATAAGCGATATTCTTGAGAACTGTAATTTTTTCTGTCAGGTATGAGCAACGAGAATTTGTTCGCTTATCGAGCCGCGTTTTGCTTTCAAGCAACTTTTAATTAAAGATTAAAGTTTCTTATCAGCCATAAGCTGCAATTCATCGACAAACATACATTTGCATACATATATACATAAAACTCTGTGCATATGTACCCACATATCTTCACAAAAATATGTTCATGGATACTTCCAATAAAACGGCGCCCCCTCCCCACTACAACACATCTCCAAAATTTAATATGTGTTTCAGTTAGATTTGGTCCCTATATATATAATAATACCAATAATATATATTAAACGTAGAAGTTATTTAAGAATAGAAAGCATAGCCGCTGCACGAAGTAGGTAGTGTGCGTGCGCATCAATTTAGAGCTGGGTATACGGGATCGCCCAGTCGGGAACTGTCGACTATAGCAATTACTTGCTATACGCTTGCATGCGGTATTGCCATTTTATCACCCACTGTGTAAAACTTGGAAGCACAGATCTCCGACGCCGTTATTATTATTGATCAATAATAATCCGGTAAATTAGGAAAGTTGAGAAATGCCCAACGAAAGAAATAAACATTGCTTGTGCTTAATATAAGTATTAACATATGTATATTAACAAAATATTTTCAAAATCGAGTTATAAAGAAATGTAAGTTTTGATTTAAAACGCTGAAAGGGCATTTAATCTTCGGTACAGGAATATTTAATGTTCTTTCTTGTTGTACTTAGAGATCTACACAAATATATACACACATACCGAACATACACACTTACATTCAGACACACAGTGGAGATAAAGAGACTGAGCTGGGGTCGAATGCGTTAAATCCTCTTCTGATAATGGAAAATGATCAGCAGCAGCAGCACCCTTCAATATTCAAATTGATATTTCTATGCATGAGAGCAACCTGACCGTGAGAGCTGTGTTGCGAAGAAAGACACCCAAGAGTGTGCGCTCATCCAGAATATCGCCACACACATTTATTTATATATATATATACATATATGTATATATACATATATGTATATATATGTACCTATGTATGTATATACAAACATTTCTCCGCACAGGCAAGCCGACGTATTTAAATTCTGTTCTAGGGGAAAATGCGGCTTAATTCGAAGTCGGTTGTCGTCGGATCCATAACGAGTCGGTGTCGAGTTGTTTGTGTTTCTATGAACTCAGTTCCGTGAAAGGAATTGCCATTAAATTTTCCGTGTGATAAAGGTATAGCAGTCGCATTAAATATCCTTAAATCGTGCACAACAATCAAATGAATTATAAATTAAACCACATGCACAATATTCCATATGTTATTAGATTGAGTGAAGTGTACCATAACTAAGTGAAATATAAATATAATAAATTTGTTCATATGGATGCAATTTGGCGAACTCTTACAAATTAAATAAAAATACAAGAAGACCACATTCAAACTTGCATGCAATAATACGCCTGATAAATATATACATATACATATTACTAATGGTGTGCAATAATTTTCTGTAGGCTAGCCCAAAGGGGGCCGGTAAAGTTGGCAGGATGGCCATCCCTACTAATGTTTGTGGTATCCTGATTTTTGTGCTACTAGTCGCTACAGCAAATTCCGGTACGTACATACAATTTAAGCCACTTCAATTCTTATAAAACCCGAAAAATAGGTTCAAGAAAACAAGCAGACGTCGATATATTTCACGACAAAGACAAGAGCTCAATATTCGGCAGATTTTTAAATATACCCAAGCGAATTTAAAATTTTTTGGGAAAAAAATAATGATTTGTGAATACTATACGCCAACAGATCTAATTTTTGAGTCTCAAGCGCCGAAAATCGATTTAGAGCAATTCGATTTATTGGAATTAGAGGGAAGCCTCCAAATATTCTAAATGTATCTTGAGTTTATGGTCTCTATGATCGATACTTAGCTGTACATACTATGTAGAGTCGAATATACATATTATAATCCAATGCAAAACAAATTCTTCCAATGTGTTGACACCTAAACATGGAAGTCTGCTAAGTTTATGTTTATATGCTTTTTGTCAATAACAAGACTTTTTAAAAACTTGCCAATTCTTGAACTCTTGAAAATTCTCTTATTTGCGAATAAATAAATTTTATACACGCATCGTTAAAAACAGTCAAAAAGATAGTAAAATTTAAATCACAATAAGGTTTTTAAAAAAAATGTAAACCTTTAAATACAAATTTTATGTACAAATCAAAATTATACGACTATAACAGCAATTCATATTTCAAAAACAGTTTACAGGCATTACTCAGTAAAATTGCATTTTTTAAATTAAAATATAAGTGATGGGAGATATCGAAAAATATTCTTGATCTGTGTAGGCACATTTGGTAGCTCATTCTGACTTAGAATGTAGATAGTATACACAACTGTTTAGCCATTTTCAATGTGTACAGGGTATACAATATTGTAATCAAATCAGCTTCAGTGGGCATTGTATGCTTTTTATTGAAATTAATTGAGTTGCCCGCTGTGTGGCTGCAAGAAAAACAGATTTATGAAGTAAGTTGGCATCCGCAATGCTTTAAATGTGTATAAAATAAAGTAATGTTAATACGTATTTGATTGTATGTATTTTCGTACGCTTATGCGACTAGAGTTGTGCGCAAGTCGTATTTTCTCTCGTGACACGATCACGCACGACTCCGAACTCGAGTTCGTGCTAAAAGTCTTATTTAATTATTGTTCCAACTCGACTTAATACAGAAGTTTAAGGAATATGTAATAAAATTCAGGTTTCATAAAAGAAAATATATAACATCGATATTGATATTAAAATTAAATATATTGAAACAAGCTTGTTGGATTTTCGTTAACTTTATACCCTAAATAAACCGATAACTAACGGTAATACTCAGTTTTTAGTATTACCTATAATTATCGGTTTATTGACCCAGTTTTTAAGCATATCTTAAATATAAGATATAAGTTACGATTACTCTAGTCGGGAGTACCCGACCAGGAGATACCCTGCGACTTAAAGGCGTTTTGCTGGCAGAGTGGAACATAATCAACGTTTTCACTTTTTGCGAGCTCCACTGTAAAAATAATCCTAAAAGCTAAAAACTTACAGAAAATATTAAAAATTAAAGCAAATACGAAAAATGCACTTATTTCTACTATTTGTATTTAATTTTTTATTTTCATAAGTTAAAACTAAATGAAAATGTTGTATTATATTTTCTATCTCTATTCTATGAGATGAGCACATAAATATCCTTTTTCTTATGACTAGTTCTACTATTTTACAAATTTGAAAAAGTCTAGCTTTTTTGAAAGTTAATTTAGACAAACAGATAGCTAATTTGATAAAGTTTTGAGCACCGTCTAATGTGTCGATCATTCCATAATCTGCTTATTAAACATTTCAACACAACTTTAGTATACGCTTTTTACGATGAGTACATATACATATGTATTACAAGAATTAACATATTTTATTTGTTATTTATAGATGGTAGCTGCAATAAAGGATGTCCCCGATGTAAGTGCATTCTTTGCAATATTTTCGTTCAGCATAATTACAATAGAGTTTCTTTTCCTAATAGCTGACAATGGGCTTCTCAAATATACGCCTGGAAACTTTTACGAATACGCATTTGACAGCATCTTAACGGTTGGATTAAGTTCGGGCGTTGTCAATGAAGCGGACGACACCAGCCTCAAAATAACCGGGTCTGCGAAGGTTTTCGTTCAGGGTAACTGCGGCTATACACTGCAGGTTGGAGCTGTTAGGGTCATTAACACAAAGGAGTCAGTAGAGAAAAAGATAGTGAACAATATCCAAAAGCCCGTCCAATTCACACTAGTCAGTGGGAAGTTAGAGGCACAGATTTGCGGCGACGTCAGTGACACAGCCTATTCGCTGAACATAAAGCGTGCCATTATCTCGCTATTGCAAACGGAAACAGGAACCGATGTTGTTAACGAGATTGATGTTTTTGGTCTATGTCCGACGCACATTTCCACATCGAAGTCCGGTAACGCTGAGACCGTTACGAAGGTACGCAACCTGAACAACTGCGCTCATCGCGAACAACTCAACAGTGGTCTGCTGTCCGGCATTGTCAATGAGAAGGCTGGCGTCACGTCCAGCTCAATCTTTCAGTCCGACTATACCAAGGAATCGAAGATCAGTCAAGGCGTTGTCGAAAGTGTTCAACTATTGGAATCATATAAATTCGCTGGCACTGCAAAGGGTAACGCGGATGTTACTGCCAAGGTGGTTACGACACTGAAGCTTAAAAATGTTGTTGGCACCCCCGGTGGTGCACCAGCCAGTGGTTCGCATGCAACTAGCATCGTTTTTCAGAAGCCCGAAACTTACACGGCTAAGAATATTGCTGCTCTTAGACCGGTACTCTCGGATCTTGTCGACTCGACAACTGACTATGTTAAAAAGGACAGCGCAAAGAAATTTGTTGAGCTGATCCGTCTGTTGCGCAACTCAGATACTGACACCTTGCTTGAACTGTCCGCTACCCCCCATCCAAATAAAGAATTGGCGCACAAGGTCTATCTGGACGCACTATTCCGCACCAACACCGCTGAGTCGGCCAGAGCCATTCTGAGGCAGCTAAGTAAACTTAAGCAGAAGGAAAAAATCCTTGCCATATTGTCGCTTAACATGGTAGAGTCGGTGGACAAAGAGACGCTCACCCTAGCTGCTGGCCAGCTATCGGACGAATCGGCAAAGGAAGTGTATTTGGTCGTTGGCACCCTGGTTTCCAAGTATTGCAGTCGAAATGGCTGTCAAGTAAGTGATATTGAGATCATTTCGAAAAAGTTTGCCGATGGTCTTAAGCACTGCAAGCCGAATACCAAAAAGGATGAGGAGCGTATTGTGTACATCCTAAAGGGCATTGGCAATGCACAAAGTTTGGCCAACAATGTTGCTACAGCACTGAGCGAGTGCGCGTCTCCCGGCCGCTCAAATCGGATTCGTGTCGCGGCTCTGCAAGCTTTCTCAACCATTAGCTGCGAGGGAGCGTTAAGCTCCAAAGCTGTGGAGTTACTAAAGGACCACAACGAGGATTCTGAGCTGCGAATTGAAGCCTACCTAGCGGCTATTAACTGTCCTACTGCCGAATTAGCCAACCAGATTTCGGAAATTGTTAACTCCGAGAAGGTCTATCAAGTCGGAGGCTTTATTGAGTCCAATCTAAAGGCAATACGAGACTCGACGGACGCGACGCGTGAGCAGCAAAGATACCACTTGAGCAATATTCGGGTGACGAAGCGTTTCCCAAAGGACTACAGACGATACAGCTTCAACAACGAATTTTCTTATAAACTTGATGCGTTGGGCTTAAGCGCCAGTTCAGATTATAAGCTAATATATTCGCAGCATGGATTCTTGCCACGGTCAGCACGCTGGAATTTGACAACTGAGATCTTTGGTACCAATTTCAATGTGTTGGAGGCAAACATACGTCAAGAAAACCTAGAAAATCTCCTTGAATACTATGTAGGACCCAAAGGCTTGCTTAATAAGGACTTCGATGAGATTGTTAAAATCATTGAGTCTGGTAACAATGGGAATGCTGGAAATGGGGCTGGTGGTCGCGCAAGACGCTCCATTGCCGATGATTCTGCCAAAACTGCTAAAAAGTATAAAACCTATGGCAGCAAAAACGCACAAGACTTAAATTTGGATCTATCGCTGAAACTGTTTGGTTCCGAATTGGGATTTTTGAGTCTGGGCGACAATATTCCTACCAGTTTGGAAGCCCTTATCAGGCACTTCACCGAAGCATTTGACAATGCCAAAAAACAATTGTCGTCATTCGAGCAGCAATTCGTGGGCCATAATCTATTCCTCGACTCAGACTTTACGTATCCGAGCGGCATTGGCGTGCCACTAGAGTTTGCAGCCCAGGGTTTTGCCGCTAACAAAATTGACTTTGCCATTAAAACCGACGTGAATTACATATTGGAGCAGAATTGGCAGAAGGTCAAATACCGTTTGAAATTGGTGCCCAGTATCGATATAACTGTCAATGTTCAACTTGGCTTCAATACCCAGGTGTTGTCCACTGGACTCCGAGTTGTATCAAGCGCACACTCAGCCACTGGCAGCGATGTTAGCATTTCAATGATCAATGATGGAAATGGCTTCAATGTCGATGTTGAACTACCGAGAGAAAAACTTGAGCTTATTGATGTCCAGCTAAATACCGAATTTTACGTTGCCGAACAGGATAAGCCACTCAAATCCGTTCCGTTAAAGAGCGGAAAGAAGCAGAAGAACACAGCACCAAGCGAGCTATGCTTCAATCAACTTGATTTGGTTGGATTGAACATTTGTGTGCTCAGTTCAACCAGTCTCAGCGATATTGGAACTAGCAGCAGCAAAGGAAATTCTCTCGTCGAGGAGATCCATCTCTCGCGGCCATTCACGTTTGCCGTCTACTTGACTACCGAGCGTAAATTTAACTTCAAGGGATTGCACTCCACCCTACAGTCGGGCAGCCAACAGTGGAAACTAACGTATAGCACGCCGGGCTCCAAGGTTTCTCATGACACCAGCTTTGCTTTTGAACTCGGTACCACGCCACGCACGTACGGTCGCTTAACCCTCGACAATCCTCAGTATCATCTTGGTGTCGAGGCTGGCATTACCAACGACAATCAGGAGCTTGTCCTTTATGGTCAATATGAACAGGACAAAGATATCAAAAAGAGCAAAATTGGATTTACCAAGAAAGGCAATGAATACAAACCGATTATTGAAATACAGGATAAAAACGGCGTAACAAACAACATCGGTGGTTACCAAGTCGACGGCAAGATCGTTGTTCAAAAAACTGGTGACAAGCAGGCTCGCTACAACTTCCAAAATGTCCAAATCTTTAGCCGCAACAACGATCGTATCGTATTCCAAGGCTGGGTCGATGTCGGACCAACAGCGTTCAACGCCGAGTTGCATATTGCCCCCAATCAGCAACAATATCTTATAAAGAGCAACTTCAAACTGGGAAATGGTCAGTATGCTATTGGTCTCTTTGTGAACGACGATCGCAAGCCGGAGGATGTTTACGGTAGCTCGGCGGAGCTATCGATTGGCGAACAAGTTTATGCTTTGAAATTGACCGGCAAGGCTATCGCCTGGTCTATCAATAGTGTCTCAGAGCTTGAGTACGTTAAGGCAGACAACACCAACGGGTTGCGTTCGGGCAAGTTTACGCAGAATGTTGCAATTGAGCACAAGAACAAGCCCGTGGGCTCTGTGAAGGTCAAGTCCACATTCGATGTGAACAAATTTCAGCTTGACGCGGAGGCAGTACGCGACCAGAAATCGGCTTCTCTCAATGTTAAATATCAGTCCAATCAGCGATCAGTGCACGACTACGAATTGGAAGCAAAGGCCAAGCTGAACAAGCATACTGTTGATCTAATCTCCAAGTGCGATGTTAACGGAAATATATTTAATGTTGACAATTCCTTGACAACTAGCTGGGGCACTTTGTTAACGGCCAAGGGAGAGTTGGGCCAGCGCTACACGGCACAGGATGTCCACATCGATCTGCAGGGCAGTGCTCAGTTTAGCAACAAGGAGAAGCCCACCCAGTGGATCCTTAAGGTTCTGGGCACACCCGAAAAAACCAATACAGAGCTCCGAATCAACCGAGATAATGCCGAACTGATCAAATTGACCAGCGAATCGCAGCACCCGCAGGATAAAATTTCAGCCGCCAAAGTAAACCTGATTGTTAAAAATGTGCTAACTGCCAAGGGTGATTTTAAAATTGCTAAAAACGGCAAAGGTGATCTGACAGCCACCGTTGAGACCCAGAAGACTGAGCCAAAGCATAAACTTGAAATTACCTCCAAATTTCAAGTGCTGGCGCCGAAATTTGATATTGACACGAATATTGTACTCGATGGCGATAAAAAAATACACCTGAAAACGGAAAACAATTTCGATAAGCTTAAATTCTCGACTAAAAATATTCTTGAGTACAACGACAAAAAGATCGCGTTCGATGCCAACGGAAACGTGAAAGGAGAGTGGCGCACAAACGGAGATGTTGTCGGCACCTTTAAGCTGACAACTCCTGACGGACGCATCGTCGACGGTAGCATTAACCGCCATCTAACAACGAACGGGAAAACACATATAACCCAAGGCTCTGCAGATTTCGAAATCAACGACCAGGATCCCGATAGTGGTAAAAAACGTTCGATTACAGTCAATGGCAAGTTGAATGCAAAAACAAATGAGATTTCTCTTAACACCCAAGCGGCCTACACAGACTTCAATGGCCAGAAGTTGGAAGTCAACTATAACCTGCAGCATCAGTTTAAGGGCCTAAACGAAGCCCTAGACATTAGCATTTCCGCAAAAGGCAGCCTTCTCAATCAGCCCCTTGAGGCGTCTTTGATAATCGATGAATATAGTGTAAACCATGCAACTTATCGCATTTCCGGCAAATATGGTGAGCGTCAATCGGCCAAACTGAGTGGTAAATATGATGTTGGAGAGAGCAACGTGCCCGCCACGTTCGAGCTGCAGGGTGACCTGCAAGTGCCCGACTCTAAATTCAAGAGCTGGGAGATAACCAGCAATGGCAAATTCTTAAATCCAACGGACAGTGGAGCCTACAACCTTGAATTTGCCCTAAACACGAAATCCGGAGATAATCAATTCACACGTTTAAATACAGTGTGGAAGAGTACCTCGAAACAAGGCAGCTATAGCATTGATGTTCACAACAATAATATGCGCGCTCCTCTAAAATCATATGGCAGCTATCAGAATGAGCAGTCGGGCAGCATCACAGACGGCGATACCAGCGGAAAGAAAAAGTTCGATCTCAATTCACAATTTGGGGATAAATACATCAAGACCGGTGCGGTTATAACTTACGGTAATGCCGACGGGGCAACGGTAGTCTACACACTGGACTCCAGCTACGAGGCTGTCAAGGACATCGAGGTGACAATACGCAACAACAAGCCTGCCGAAGGCACTCACTTGGTTACCGTTCAGGTCAAGCAGGCGGGAAAGAGCTATAGCTTGGACACTAAATTATACAAGACGGACCATAAGAAGGGTCTGGATCTGCGTGCTTCTCTCTCATCAAGCCAGCCTATAGCTTTGGCTGCAATTGTGGATATATTAGGCGAGCGCAAGGCCAAACTGACACTGGAAATCGACAATCTCTTCGATTTGGACTTTAAATCAAGCGGAGAGTCGTCGTATACCAACATTGATGATTTTTACATCGTCGCAGGCTGGAACTCAAGGAAACTAAAGCTAGATAACTACGCTTTGGATGTCAGGGCCCAAGGCAAAAGCGTAAAGGCGATTCTTAAGAGCGCCAAGAGCACAGTGTTCTCGGGCACAGCAACATACAGCTTAAAGAAAGAGCAAAGCAAGGCGATCATCGAGGGCCAAGGACAGGTGCAATACCAAGGCAAATCGCACAACGCCAATTTCAAGCTAACTAGGCAACACTTCGATCTTAACACCGAAAAGGAAGTTGGCTTTTCGTACACATTTAATGGCAACTTTGGGCCCAAGAATGGCGTAGCAACGGTTAAAATTACCAACAAGGAGTTCAACAGCAAGGTATCCATCTGTGAGGAAAAGAAGCAATGTACCAACATACAGCTACAGTCAAGCGTAACAGTGGATGAACAGCAATTGGGCTCTGTGGAGCATGACGTTCTCATTCTGGTTGATCTACGTGAACTTGGCTATCCCTATGAGCTAGAAATCAAATCAAAGAACACCCGTCAGGGCTTCAAGTATCAATACAGTCTTGACGGCCATATTATTTCCAGCAATAACCTCAAGTATCAGCTCACTGCCAATGTTCTGCCAACTGGCTCAGCCATTAAGTTGACACTGCCGAAACGCCAAATATTATTTGAGTCTACCCAGAAGGTACCTACCGACGGTAAAATCTTTGGCCACTACGAACAGTCGGCTGCATTCTACATCGACAAGCTGCAGCGACCGAATGATGTGGCACGGGTTTCGGCAGTGCTGGAAATTTCAGGCGTTGAGCAAATTGCCCTTAACGCTAAGGGCCACTTAAAGGTTGAACATCCAACAATACGGGCCCTGAGCGTGACTGGAAGCGTTGATGCAAACCGTGACCAACGCGTTCTCAACAGCGAAGTTGTATTCGACATATTCCGCTCTCCGGAACAGAGGGTGATTGCCACAACACAGATTCGCAACACTCAAGCGAACAACGGTTTTAATGTCACATCGAATCAGCAAATCCGTTCCACAGGATTACGTCTCCAATATGAACTGAACACGCATTTATCGCTGAACACGGAAACCCGAGATTTCAGTGCCGGAACCGAGCTGCAGAGCAGCACAAGTGACCTGAGGGCTGGTGCCATTATCTTTGGAAGCAAAGATCGAGTGGAAATTTTGGTGAATGCCCTAAACGAACAGGTACTTCATGTAGCCGGCGACTTTGATCAGCAGAAGCGTTCCGCAAAAATCAACTCAAAGCTGCAAGTCTTTGGACAGAAACCTTTGGAAGTAATGAGTGAGATCCAACCAACATGGGCCAAGGTATCAGTGAAACGACAAAATCTCATTGATGCCAATGCCGAGGTGAAACTAGGCAAGGAGTTCAAGTTCGATATTGTGGGCTCAGGCAAGCCAATATTCAATGGACGCGTAGCCCTGGATCCAGCAAACTTCCTGCAAACCAACTACAAAACGAATGACGATGATGTTAAGGCATTCCTGGTAATAAAATTTGAATACATAATAGAAAATAATATAATCATATTATTACTTGATTATTACAGACCTCTGTTGAAGCTGAATTTAACAAAGAAACCGACGCAATTACCGAAACTTTGAAAAAGCGCTTCAAGAAGGTTCGCAACGATGTTGAGGAAAACCTTAAATTGGCTTCTGAAAGCAGCCCAGATTTTACAAAATTGAGGAACGGCTACGAGGATCAATTGAAAACAATTGTTCAAGAACTTGAAACCGATCCATCATTGGCACCAATCATTGACGCAGTGTAAGTTTTAGTATGCTATACTTCAAGCAAGAAATTGTTAGTCTCGAGTGGGCAATTAGGAGATATCCTTGGTTCTGTCTGAATGTTGTAAAGTATATTACGAGTATATATATAACAAGTAAGATTAAATTTCATCCCCGTCCAAGATTCATTAAGATAGTATTGTCATTATTATACTACATAGGGAGTAAAAAAAGAGTAAATTGCGACGTCACAGTTTTCAAAGCTAAGAATCGTGTGCTATTTTCAAAAAATCGTATTAATAAATCTTGTGTTATATTTTTTCACACACACTTCCAGCTAGAATTTTCAAAGCTTTGCGTTAATCTTACATTGGGTAACTAAAGTAAAAAAGTTTAGCTAGGCATCTCCGACCCCATAAAGCATATATATTCTCGATCAGCATCACTAGCCGATTCAATTTAAGCATGTACGGCTGTCTGTCCGTCCGTCAGAGACTTGGACCTTTTAAGTTCGTGTATACAAAACGCAGATCAACTTTATTTCAAATAATCGATAGTTAATTATCGTTTTTCTACCCGGTATTTTTTACCATATCTGAGATATGATTCAATGTTCTTGAAAATTTCATTAAGATCTTGCTCTTAGTTAAGAAGTTAAGTCACGAATTTAGTTCCCAGAGCATCGTGCGTTTGGATGTGTGTGTATGTATATGTGTAATTTTGTGCATGTATGAATGCAAGGGGATTGAAATGTATGAAGACACTTGTTTAAATTATATTTTGTGTTTATTTTAGGCGAACCCTCTTTGAAAAAATAAACAAGATTATCGATGAAGTAACAAAGGCCACATCAGAAACGTATGAAAAATTGCATAAGGCATTCGTGGAACTCTATGAGAAATTGGAGGATCTGTGGGAGAACTCATTGTTGAAAGCATTGGAACAGCTGACGGTAGCCATAAATAAGGTGGTTGGACAACTTCGTGTCGAGATTGTAAATATATACACAAAAGTATTCAAGGATGTGATTGCTTGGCTCGAGAAATATGGCCCAGCATTGAAGAACTATGGCAAAGCCATAAACGAATCGCTGAAGCCATTGCATGAAGCAGCACAGGAACTGATAAAAGTGGTAGTGCACGCAGTCGAGGAACTGTCTAGTGAAATCAAGGAGTATGTCGCCAAGTTGCCAACATTCGAAAGCATTCGCACTGAAATCACAAACAAAGTTCAGGAATTGAAGCTTGTTGAAAAAACCATTGAGGTCATCAACGCTGTGTTTGGCGAATTGAATATTTTACCGCAAACACCCGAAACGAGCGAGCTGCTGAAAAAGTTGCAGGAATATCTGGTTGCCAAGCTGAAGCAACAGCCGGTCAATGATGAAAAGTTGCTCGATGAGCTGTCCAAGCTATTGGTGAAGGCTGTCCGTTCCTTGTTGGCGGCAATTAAAACCAATACGCCTGTTGGTAACGTGCCAGCTTCCGACTTAGAGGGTTGGTTCACTTCCTGGCCCAGCTCAGTGGATGCGCTGGCCAAGTTACCAGCTCTGCTCTCGTTCCGAGCGAGCATCATTAACTTCCTTTTGAATGAGAACTGGGATGGCATATTTACGAAGGACGTGTTCTCCTCTTGGGTGTTCTTCCAAGATTTCGAGCTGCGCGGCCACATCGTTGATGGCCAACATGTGTTCAGTTTCGATGGCCAGACCTTCGCCTACCCCGGCAACTGCAAATACATCCTGGCCCAGGATAGCGTGGACAACAACTTCACTGTTATTGCCCAGCTGAGCAATGGTAAGTTGAAGGGTATAACGCTGATTGATCGCGATGGTAACTACATGGAGGTCAGCGATACGGCTGCACTCAAAGTGAACGGAAAGCCCGTCGAGTATCCACAGCATTTGCCCGGCATTCACGGCTGGCGTCGTTTCTACACGGTGCACCTGCTCTCTGAGTACGGAGTAACCGTGGTGTGCACAACAGACCTCAAGGTGTGCCACATCAATGTCAACGGATTTTACACGAGCAAAACTCGCGGCCTCTTAGGAAACGGAAATGCCGAACCCTATGATGACTATCTACTCATCGACGGCACGCTGGCCACTGACTCCGCGGCCTTGGGCAACGAGTATGGTGTGGGTAAGTGCGGTCCCGTGGCATTCGATAAGACGCAACTGGAGAGCCTGACACGCAGTGACGTATGCACCGAGATCTTTGGCCTCGAATCCCCACTGGCCCTCCACTACTTGACATTGGACTCCAGACCCTATCGCAAAGCTTGCGATCTTGCAGTGCTCAATGTCCCTGAAAAAGATAAGGAGTCGGTGGCCTGCACCTTTGCATTGGCGTACGGTTCCGCCCTGAAGTTACAGCACAAATGGGTATTACTACCGCCTCGTTGCCTTAAGTGTGCTGGCCCCGTTGGCCAGCGTGAGTTGGGCGAAGAGTTTACCGTCAAGGCACCGACCAACAAGGCCGATGTAGTGTTTGTGGTTGACATCAATGTATCTCCAAAAGTGTTGGCCAACTTGGTTGCCCCAGCAATTAGCGAGATTCGCGACTCACTTAAAACCCGCGGCATTACCGATGTCCAAGTCGGTGTTATTGCCTTCGACGAAACAAAACGCTATCCGGCCCTGTTAACGAGCGACAATGGCAAAATAAACTACAAAGGAAACGTGGCCAATGTCCAACTAAATGGTCCAAAGCACTTCTGCGAAAACTGCGTAGAGCAAATCATCACAGAGAAGCGAATTCTGGATATATACAATGCGCTTGAGCGTTTCATAAAGACCACCGTTCCACAATCCGATGAAAAGGCATTCCAGTTAGCCCTGGACTATCCATTCCGTGCGGGTGCAGCCAAGAGCATTATTGGTGTTCGCAGTGATTCTCTTGAGTACAATAATTGGGTAAGCTTCTACCTTTCATTTAATGTACGAGTAATGCTTTTAACACGGATTCCCTCCATAGTGGAAATTCGTGCGAGCCCAAATAACAGGAACCGTGACTAAGTTCGATGGAGCTCAACTGCATTTGATAGCGCCCATAAAAGGACTTTCTTTGGAGGGTGTACAAACTGAAAAGCTAGTTGGTAGGACCATTTTAATCACAATTCAAATTAAAATACATATTAACATATTCATCTCGCGTCCCTAACCAGGTTTCAACGCGCGGCTAGTCGCCACCTTGGATGGCAAGGATAACAAAAAACGCGCCAAACTGCAATTCGCTAACGACATGGGCATTGATTTTGTACTCAACAATGGGGGTTGGGCATTCGACACCCAGAACTTCGACAAACTGAAAGCAGCCGATCAAAAGAAGGTGCTCAACCAAGTCACATCCTCGATTGCGGACACACTCTTCAAGACCGAAACGGTCAGCGACTGTCGGTGCTTGCCCGTCCATGGACTACATGGCCAGCACAAGTGCGCCATTAAGTCGTCGACCTTTGTGCCAAATAAGAAACCCAAGGCCGCGTAAAACTACACTTCATTTCTTCGCATAAAATTATACAATATTATTTCTTAATTGCAATTTCGACCAAATGTGTAGATTGTATAAGAAAAAAACAAATTTTCAAATAAGTTATTAAAACAAATTTGTGTTAAAAAAAAAAAAACATTTTTTTCCTACACAGCTTTGATAGTATGGTAAATATGCATACATGAGCTCCAGTTAAATTAAAAGTGAACTTAAATGAAATACCCTTCCTAACTGCTGTCACTCAAAAATTTGCTTGAAAATATTAATATTGCCAAAGATGCAGATCAGCGCAAAAAAACTAACAATATTTGTTTTTCGGCAACCAAAGCCAAGCAACTAAGAATAATACATAATATTTTTTATTTATTTCAAAGTGTTGCCGATAGTCTTCGATTTGGCACTAATTTCCAAGAAATTACTCATTGGCTTCTTAATTACTTATTTTTTAGCCAATATAACTACTTTCCTTGAGTAAAACTACATAGATTTGACAAATGCCCGATTACTTTACACCTTCATTATCTACGGGACTTAATTTAAACAATTAGAACTATGGTTTGTTATCGATATGTTGATATCTTTCTTATTAAGTATTACCGATAGTTGATAGCTTACAGACGCTCACCTCGAACTATTTTCTGTTCTGCACAAGTATACATACTCACTTGGCTCTGTTAAACTAGTTTTATTTGGTAAATGTTTAATTTTTAGGCAAGATACCTACTTTTCGCCGCCGAAAATCGATTTTCCCGACAGGAATCCCTACTTATTTGGGAGTTCTTTACCTACGGGCAGTAAAATAAAAGATTGCTTGGAAATCAATGCAGCGATAATTGTCATCGAGTTTTTACGTTCTCAATTCTGTTGTGTATTTTATTAACCAATTCTTATTAACTGCCAATACAATTGTGTATTAATTGTGTGATGGAGAGTGATTTAACAAGTATCTAAAATTATCGTAATAACCATCAGTTGTCAATTGGCCGAACAGAAAAACAGCACAATGGATTCCTTAGATGAGCAATTGAGACATTTAACAATATTGAAAAGTAGGTGCGACGATGGACCTGTTAGAACCGGAAAGGTAGCCGCTTTGGTTGACAACCTACAGCAGAAAGCGAGTGCTGCACAAAGTACCGTTCACAATAGGACGCTCACAAAAGCGGCACCTTCGATTCCACCGAAGCCATTAAAAAAAACAAGTAAAATGCCTCAGGTGGGGGAAGAGACTGACGCGAATCTTATTAAAAATAAATTGAATATACATATTTTGACCAAATCTTTTTTAAGGTGCCACTAAGCAAACTGGTGACGGACACTCGAGAACCTCTTTACTCCCAACCTTTGCATAGTTTGGAATTGTGTAAGACCAAAGGAATTGCAAGCGGAACCACACTTCTACGCAAACAGCCTATCTATGCAGGGCAAACTGGCGAGAAATCGGGAAACAGTCAAACCAATTTGGACAACCCAGCTGTTTTAGAACAGCAACTGGAAGCTTTGGCGTATCACAAACAGCAAATGGAGAAGAAAGGACTTTTGGGATCGCAAGCTCAAATGACGAGGCCCATCGAAAGCATTCCAAAACTGTCTTCAACATCTCTAGGTGGCCATAGTTTTTCAAGCCAAATCGCATCAATATACAGCAACCTGCCAACTCCCCCTTCTTCTGGGAGCAGAACTAACGATTCAAAATCTGTATTCATGCATGTGTCACCGCAACCAGAAGATTGTGCCAATATGCAACAAGGCATCCCGCAAAAGGGTTAGTTCGAGAGCACATTAAAACAGATATTTTAAAAACGAGTTTAACAGGTTCGGTTCAAGAGACAAAACAACTGAAATTTCGGGTTGGATCTGTTTCGATTCAAAACATCATGTTTGTAGCTTTGTTTATAACGTACATAATTTGTTCTAATCTTTAAAATTTATTTTTATGCCATACAAAACTAAAAGCCAATTAATTATTACAGATGCAATCATTACTGATGCTAATTTACCCCGAATGCATTCCATTTGGACAAACCCATTGCTAGAAAAGGACCTCGAAGAAGACCTACCACCACCCCCCAGTCCGGTCAGCTCTTCTTATAGCGAGCTTCGGCGAGCAAGTGATGTCTTTGGCAAAGTGGTCGATTTTCACGAAAACAATCCAAATAAACAGCCCGGGCCATCAATTTCACGCGCAAATTACGCAAACCATTATACTTCAAACACAAGTCTCAAGGTAAAATATAATTTGTTTAAAACATACAAAATCCTTATGGTAAAAGTACTTTTTATTTGTTTATTTACTTTTAAATAATTTAATAAAGTTTTATTTACATTTCAGGGTTACCAAAACAAGTCATGCGTGGACTATTTTGGCTATGGTGCATTATCACAGGTAGCTTCGTACAAACACTAATCAAAGAACATGTTATGTATGTTATATGTTCTTTGGTATAAACTAATTTTAACTCTGAACTCATTGAAAATGAGTAAAATATATAATGATTTTGGTGAAAATGTATGTAACAGGCAGAAGGATGCATCTCCGACCCCACAATGTATATATATTCTTCAGAATCACTAGCTGAGTGAATTTAGCCCGATCCGTCTATTTCAACGCAACGACTATAGATTCTGCTATGATTAAAATCGATTTTAGTATTTGGTTTTCATACCATATTTTGGAGACTAGAGAAGGGAGAGCAACTAAAATTGGTTCAATATGTTCTCGTGCAGCAGTCGCAGGTTAAGAATATTTCGGATTTTGGATACCTTCCCCCACTTACCCCATATACAGACTTGCGCTTTGGTTTGTACATAGATTTGAATTCTCTTATTACCTACTAAAAATTTCATTTAGATCATGCACACAATACGGGGTTCTTCGCTCATGGAAATCAAAGAAAATGTTTACTTACTTTTTATATTCTGAACCCATTGAACATGGGTTAATAAGGGTATATTGATCAGCATCAATAGCCAAGTCGATCTAACCTTAACTTGGGCTCTTTAATATCGTGTATACCAATACACAGATCAAGTTCAGTTCAAATTATCGATAACTCGTCTCGTTTTGTTATTATAGATTATTTTCGGTTTTTCGTTCCTGTTTTAAAGCATATTTTAGAAATTATAAAGCAAGAGCTACCAAATTTAGCTCAATATGTTGCCGTGAAGCATAAAGAATGTTTCAGATTTTGGATACCTCCCCCGCATTCGGCCCATACATGAATAAACCGCAATTCAAATACTACGGACTTGCGCTTTGATTTCTACATAGATTTCTATGTTCTTGATAAGCCCCCAAAATTAAATTAAGATCATGCTCTTAGTTTAGAAGTTATTCACGAATTTAGTTTCCATAGTGAGGGCCCAGCGCAGCAGCAGCAGCGTGCATCTACATGTATGTATGTGTGTGTGTCTGTATGTGTGTATGGATGCATGGAGATTGAAATGTATGGAAAGGGGTTCGGGGTATCCAAGTCGGTCGCTCCCGACTAGACCCCATCACTTGTTCTTTTTTTATATTCCGTAACTTTTTTATTTAAAGGTTAAAAAATAATTAATATTTAAAACCGATTGGACACAAAATAACCTCTCATCCATATAATCAAGAAATGCAAAACACGTTTCCAATTAATGTTATTATCATTGAAATTTTGCAGAGCTCTTCTACTTATGATTCGATATATGAGCCCATAAATCCCCGCCCACCCAGTGATATGTCGTCACGTACCAATTGCAATATTTATGCTACGTATGTAAATCAAATCAATATACCGAGTAGTTCGAACGGGGGAAATAGTATTTTAGTAACGAGTGGATCAACTACTCCTATGTACTGCAATGGGGAAGCAAGTAGTGAAGGTAATCCAAATGACTATTGTAAAAGAATCGGAAATGACGAAAACATGGGCCAATATCATTTAGCATCGATTGATTCTGCAAGCGAAGGTGAAAGTTATGGTCAGTAAATCATTTAAATAAATCTTTGATATTATTCAATGTCATATTTCGGTGATTTTAGGGCGATGCTTTAAATGCGGTGAACGCGTGCTGGGTGAGAGCAGCGGTTGTACAGCAATGGATCAAATTTACCATATTTCGTGTTTTACTTGTACCGAATGCCAAATAAATCTGCAAGGCAAACCATTTTATGCCCTTGAAGGAAAGCCATTCTGCGAGTATGATTACCTGCAAACACTCGAAAAGTGTTCCGTTTGCCTAAAGCCAATTTTGGAGCGCATTCTACGAGCAACTGGGAAACCGTATCATCCCCAATGCTTTACGTGCGTTGTATGTGGAAACAGTCTTGATGGTAAAAAAAATATATAAAAAAATTTGTTGTATGTAAATAAATAAATGTATTTGTTTATTTACAGCAATTCCATTTACAGTTGACGCCACTAATCAAAATTACTGCATTGCTGATTTTCACAAGTATGTTTAGTATCTGTATATGAAAATGTATCTATTGACTTACTGACTGACTGACTGATTGATGAGTGATCAATGCCCAGTCCAAGCCATAAGAGCTAGGAAGTTGCATCTTTCACTGTTGGCACCTTGCGTTTAAAGGCTTGGAAAATTCCTACTGCAAGTCTGAAATATGGTTGTATGCAACTTTTTTGTTTCTTCTTAGACGTGGAGGGTGTATGGGAAAAACTAAACTGTTCGTCCGATCGACTTAAAACTGATATTTAACTATCTACAAAGTTTCACTGTTATAACAATAACACTTTTATTCGGGTTCAAACTCATTTTATAACAACTAGGGAAAATGTCAAGTTTGAACGAATACATTTTAATTTTCATAAAGGCCGGTTTAATTTAATTCTAATACCATAATAATAATGTTGAAAAAACGTATTAATTTAGAAAATTCGCACCTCGATGCTGTGTCTGCCAGGAGCCAATTATGCCAGAAGCAGGGCAAGAAGAAACAGTGCGAGTTGTCGCCCTAGACCGCAGTTTTCATCTAGAATGTTATAAATGCGAGGTAAGATTAAGATTAAGATTGGACTAAATCTAGTCAAAAACAAATAATTTAAAAACATTTTTTTCTTGGGTACAGTACATACATATTTTCGAGTTCCTCTTTCGTTTTAACAGTTCTTTAGGGTATGGAAAATAAATTCTAACAACCTTTCGTGTTTAATGTCCGATCCTTATACAATTTTAAAGTCTTGAAATAGCATAAAATATGTGCGTATTACGAATCTCGAGGTCAGTGAACTGAATATGTTTTTTTTAACTCACTGTACATGTCCGACCCCTAGGGACCACGAGCTGAATTGAGCTAGTCCTGTCCGTTTGTATAAAGAGGTAGATCTCGACTTTTCCTAAACTGGCAAGAAGAAAAATAGAATATACCACATGCAGAAAAATGATATATATATATACATTAAAAAAAAAATCTCCATATCTGAAATATCGATTAAAACCAAGGCCTAGATTGGTAAACCGTAAATCAAAATGCCGCAAAACGAATTCCATATTTTCATACATATATATTTAGTTTTTGATCTTCGATCATAATATATGATATAATATATGCTCGACCGTACGACCTATCCGAACACTGTCTGCAAAATTGGTGACTACAGCTCTAAAATGTTTGGAGATTTAGCTTTTCGCGATTTGCGGGGCGGTCATGGAAGGGACATTTTTTACCGATCTTTAAAGGGGTTAGGTTGTGGATACCTCCCGCCATTCGAATTTAATAAATCTAATTTAATTTTCCGTAGTAATCAGTAATCCGTGGTAATAAGTGCAGCCGCTAGTAAAGTACGCAGATTGCAGTGCGTGCTTGTTTTCGAATGAGTGATTTTATGTGTGTATGAATGAATGCAAGCTCGCAACTAGGTTCAAGGTATCTCTCCACTGTCGATTAAAGCACTCTTTTTTTTAAAATAGGGGAATGTTTCCTAACAATTATAATCTCAGAACAAAGTTAAAGGCCTGGATGCAATATAAATCAATATTTACTATTTTGAGGGAATGACGGGAAACAAGTAATAAGTTTGCAGTCGGACGTAACCGACTGCGTAATACTCGTTCACAGTAATTATTATTGTTATTTTGGAAATTGTTATGTTTCGTAGGGGCGAGGGTGGACGTGCCCAACATTTTTTAACTCGATCTAAAGAGGAGGTCACCTAAACACTGTGCCAAGTTTTGTGACTCTTGATTTAAAATTGAGGGAGATATAGATTTTCGGGATTTGTGGGGGCGGAAGCGGGCGTCGCTGGGAAATATTTGTATTTTGTATTGTGGTCTTGTGGCAAAAGTGCAAAACGAATGTTACAGAATATACAAAGACTTAACGAGACAAAAAAATTTTATTCGGTGGCTAAATATCAAATATCATTGCCAACAAATAGAAGATGTGCGCTATATATCTTTTTGACCGAAGGTTCTTATAGACGGCTATAGTAGAAGTTGAATTTTTTGGCAATTAGGTGTTCACGCTATTATTCTGCTGATTTTGATACGTTTGAGCTTACGCCTTACAGCTCTTACGAATTATTAAATAGTATATATTGGTATCTTTAACTGCAGTTAAAATTCTATTTACGATCAATCTAAAAGTTAATAGCACTAAGAAAAGGGCTGAAACGTTTGACTTAATTTTATTGACTATCAACCAAGGTCGTTAAACACTATCATTCAAAATATATAAAGAATAATTTTTATAAATATACAAGCTTAAATATCTTTGTCCACTTGCTCCAAGTTTTTTTTTAGAAAAATATTAATGGCAATTTTGTTCACATCGGTTCGGAATGTCCTTTTTATAGCCTGAACCCATTGAAGATGGGTGAAAATGGTATATAGATTTTGTGCAAAAGTATGTAACAGGCAAAAAGAGGCATCTCCGTCCCCATAGAGTGTTCATCCGTCCGTCGTCCGGTCGTAGATTATGAGAGCAAGACTAATATATTTCATCGGTTAAGAAACATCAGTAATTGAAGAAAACGAGAATTAGCAGCAATTGCTCCAGAACTAGACCGATATTTAAAGGCTATCTACCTTTAAAATTTAGTGACACTAGCTCTATAATTGTGGTAAATATACATTTTCGCGATTCGTGGAGGCGGGTGGCTGAGGAGCGTTCCAGTGGGCGTGGCCGGGATATCAAGGTCGCCGTTTTTAGGGGAGGTCACCAGCAATCTACGTACCAAATTTAGTGACTCTAACTTTAAGATTTTAGGAAATATTAACCTTTATCGATTTGCGAGTTGAGGAGCATCGAAATGTTATCGATTTGCCAGCCTCCCAGCAGGCGTAGCGCAAAAATCTTAACACTTTGTCAGGAGCAGATAACTACAAGTATATATCCACAGTTTCAAATGTCTATCTTCAATTGCGCCGAAAAAAGATGCCTTCATCTGGACAGATGGACAACTTACAGTTTTTACACATTAAAAACACTGATAATTAATAAAATTGCTTGGTCTAATAAATCTGAAAAGTACTTATAATAATAAAATTAATAATCGTGATCTCTTTACACAGGACTGTGCCCTCCTTTTGTCGTCGGAAGCTGACGGTCGCGGTTGCTACCCTTTAGATGATCATGTACTATGTAAAAGCTGTAATGCTCGACGCGTTCAAGTTTTAACAAATAGGATGACCTCAGAACTCTAAATTGTATTAAATGATCCTCCTAAATATTAAATTATGACATAAGTATTTGCATTTAATTAGACACTTAAAGGTGCGATTAAACTCATTAAATTATTCCATAATTTATAAATAATAAAAACATAATAAATATGCTGGCATGCTTTTTGTGGAGTTTTTAAAAAATCCGGCTAAAGATCAAATACCATTGCAGACAAATAGAAGATGTGCGTATATTAGGACAATTTTGGTTATTATTATAAAGATAATAATCTTTGAAAATTTATAACTTTTTATAAAAAACTCAATTTTCAATTTTAGACGAATCCGGTATAGAACAAAAGGACGTACTTATGCCAACTTTTATGACGACTGTTTTAACACTGAGAGAATAGTTTGCAATCAAATAGGCAGGTAGACTGGCGGGCAAGGCTACTCTCTGCAGGGTATACAAAGTGCGTTGAGGGGAACACAATTTTTTGGTAATGATGTGTTGACGAGTTCGAAAGGACAGACGAGATACTATTTGTATACGTTTGAGCTATCTGCTCACAGCTCGTACGAATTATTGACTAAGATCGTTATTCAAAACACTAGACATTAACAAGTAAGAACATTGCAGTCGCACGTACCCAACTGCGTAAAACTCGTTCACAGAAGTTATTTTTATTATTTTGGAAAAATATAGAATTTTTTTACCATTATTTAGAGGGGATGACCACTAATCTACCTTTAAAATTTGGTGAATTTTGTCCTTAAACTACGAAATTTTGTGACTATAACTTTAATACTGTGGGAAATAATCACATTTTATCGATGACTCTAACTTTAATATTGTGGGAAATATTCACCTTTAATCGATTTGCGATTTGAGGTGTATCGACATGTTATCGATTAGCCAGCTTCCCAGCAGGCGTAGCGCAAAAATCTTAACACTTTGTCTGAAGCAGGTAACTACAAGTATATATCAAAATTTTTAAGTCTCTATATTCAATAGCGTCGAAAAATATTGCGTTCATACAGACAGACTAGTTTCACTTCGTGAACCAGTATATCAAAGGGCAAAGTGGCTAGTCCACTATCAGAAAGCTATCTGAGAACACTAAAATTCATAATAAGTCAGTATTTATAACAATCTTCGCAAAAGAAGATTATTAAACTTTCCTTTCAAATTTTAAATAAATAATTTAGATTTCTCTAGTAAAATATACAATTTGTATGTTTGTTAACGCTTTGAATCTAAACAAGTAACAACCTTGCAGTCGTTCGTACTAAAAACTTTAATCTTTAGAAATCGATCTTAATTGTGACTTTGACTTTTGTCGATTTTTGGAATTTGTGGGGTGGAAGAAGGTGTGAAGGAAATTGATTGGCTGAATCTTTAGAAGAGATCATCAGAAGACTGTAGCAAATTTGGGGAGATATTGATTTTCGCGGCTTAACCGCCCGAAGATATATAGATTGTATCTGTTTCCTACGACCCCAGTGGGTGTATCTGCAAAAATTTTTATGTATCTTGTTTTTAAAGTCAAGGAGATGTTCCAAGAGATGTTCCACAGCCAAAAAGTCTCAACACTTTATTTGACGCGGGTATACACGAGTACATATTCCAAGTTTCAAGACTCTAGCTTCAATAGACAGAACCCAATATTGTCTTTCCAGTTCTTGAACAAGAGTGCTGTAGTCGGGAGCGGCCCACTAGAAGATACATACAATGTACATATGCATTTACTTACACAAAATCACACATTCACACACAAGCGCACTCCGCAAGCTGTGAATTTTACTCAGCGGCTGTGCTTGGCCCCCATTATGGACTCTAAATTCTGAATAAAACTAAACTAAACGTATGATCTTGATGAAAATTTCAGTACTTAAAAAGAGCATAGATTACAAGCCAAATTGCAAGTTTATAATATTTAAATTTCGTTTTTATTTGGTGAAGACCCAAAAAAAGTAAAAGCAAATATGCTCAAAAAATTGGACCATAAAACTAATAAATATTGATAATAAGAAAACTGGAAGAGTTAACGACAGTTAGAAAAATAACCTTAATCTGCGTAGTTTCTGAGATAGACGCATTCATAGGATAGGGTTTAAACCCGATGCCTCTTTCTGCCTCTTGGATACATCAAATGAAAACCCCCTTTTACGCATTTTCGATAGGTTAAGTGTATAATGAGCTTTTGTGCTAAATACGTGGTAGAATATTTATCCGAGAACTAAAATCAATTGGTGAATACGAGTATGCCTGAAAAGGAAAACTGTAAACTTTAACTTAAAACACATTCGTGTGAAAATGCATGGGCCCTATTTCGCTGGCTAGCTTCTTATGTTGTTGTCCTTAAGATTGTCGGAGAAATAACAAAAACGCAGGACAACAAAAACTAAAATGAAAACTAAAGCAGAATTATTGAAAAATGTTCTAAATTAGTTAGTTAGTGCAGATGAGCATTTAGTGCATGACCTGCTATCGATAAAGTAGTATATAAGCTTAAAAGCCCAAAGCTCACTGAAGGAAGAAAAGCTGTTTTGCTGCTCATGCGTTCAAAAGGTGGAGACTTTCTCTTGGAGCCATGTACGGCGTCGCTCAGAATCGAATAGTTGAACCAGAGAGAAAACACAAAACACTCAGAATAAAGAGGCGACCTGGGATACAGAAATATGAAGCAGAATATAGATATGCATTCCTATAGCATACTCCTGATGCTGCTTTGTATCAAAAGCCATCAGTATTGAATTCGCTTTGCTAACCAACGGACGTTAAACAAAATACTACGAAGTATATACACATACACATACACATCCATATACATATACATAGTCGCGTGTCGCCTGGTCCCGTCGCCCGTGTACACACATAAATATGTACATTCTATAGTGGAACACATTAAATATACATTGTATGTATATACATATTAATTCATATTGACAGATACAAACTTTTCACTTCTATATAGTTTTACATCGTATTATATATATAAAAAATAAAAAAAATAAAAAATATATATATATATATATATATATATATATATATATATATATATATATATATATATATATATATATATATATATATATACATTGGATATTGTGGTACGTTTACGTATACATATGTGTATAATTATGTATGCACGCATGTACGTATGTATGTATGCATATATGCATATATTTTTATGCGCACCAAAAAAAAATATTTTTATCTGCAAGCTGAAAAAACTATCTCACATAGCGTAAATTTTCATACATATACGTGTATATGTATGTACGTTTATTTATTTGTACCCACCGAGGTACATACATATGTACATATGACTGTAGCTACATCCCTGTGTAGGAATGTAAGTATGTATGAATGTATTAAAAATAATCAACACACGAAAGTGTTACATTTTCTTAAGCTATACTGCTATTGCTATTAAAGGGGAAGTAGGGGCGGCTACGATTCAGATAAAATATATGTATAAAAAGTGTGTATAAGTGTACACTTAATATATTGATATACATATTTATACATAGCAAATATTTTTGAAGTACATTAACTGTTATGTAGGCAAGCTATGGCTGCTAGGGCTCGCAGAGTTATTAAATTTTGATCAATATGTTGTCTATTACCGAAATTTCAATCAAATATACATCAACATTTTTTTGGTTGCGTCCTATAATTAATTACATGTATTTGTTCATATATGTATACAACTATGTATGTGCATATTGCGAGCTTTGAACAAGTATTTGGTATAAAAGTTGCACATGTATGTGTACACCAACACACAGAAGAAAACAGTGTGTATGATTGTACATACATAAGTATGTGTTACTTTAGTTGTTTAATTTTCTTTTCGCCTCGCCCAATTTCCAAAGGACATGCATGTACTTAAAGATGTACATACGTACATGCAGTTTAAGAATTAGATGTTATATATGTACGTTTGAATGTATGTGCTTTCTAGGACACACATATGTACGCATATTTAAATTTTTATGTATATATTTGACAAAATCTTAATACCTAGATACAAATATTTATGCACATAAATATTCACAGTGTGCATATGTATTTATTTAAGTACTAGTTCACAAATTTACTCATGCGACACAATGTTCATATACCTTTATTTTAACAAACGCATAAATGTACATAAAGATACAACAGTTACCTTTATTTACAAAAACAATTCTTACACATATGAACAGAGTACATGACTACAAAATAAATTTGTATGTATTCTGATACCCTCTCTGCATTACTAGCAATTGGAAAAACGGTGGAAGATTCATGCGCAGCTATAATGGAATATGGAAACAAGAGCAACACGTTCATATTGACATACATATGTATGTGCATACACACCCACTCACTTACATACTTATGTATGGTTGTTTGTAAAATTATATCAATTTCTACCCGTACAAATATACATACATACGTATGTGTGTAAATGCATATACATATATGTAACAGTAAAGTGATACCTACATACATATTTTGTTTGTGCATATTGAAAAACTTGTTGCGATTTATTAAGTAAATAGTCACATATATATGTGTATTTATGTGCATGTTTTGCAGTGAAAATATATCTATTATGCATTATATATCTGTATGTATTATACATGTCTACATATGTATGTTTGAATATAAAGTAAATTAATCGCAACATGTTCAATACAAATGTATGTACATACATATATAAGGGTAACTACATATGCACATACAATACAAATGTATCTATTTTTGAATGTGTTTTAATACACTGCATGCTGCTAATGGGACATTTATTTGCATTGTCATTAGTTTTTGCGATTGACTTGGCTACCTTCCAGTCAAACCCTCTTCTGGAATACGTGTTGGGTAACTCCTCAACTTACATACATGTATGTACATACATTCATGTAAACCAAAGCCAGCTGAAGCTAAAAGTGAAGTTAAAGTCTGTACGACATATGTATGTATATATATATATATATATATGCACAAATACTATGCACATAAATACATACATATGTATGTTAATGAACTTATTAATGATCGCACGATTAACGCTCGTTATGTACACATGTATGCAACCGGTGAATTGTAATTAAATATATTTACATTAATGTACATAAATAAATATAGATTCAGATTAATAAAAGCCTGGCAAACAGTTTTACTTAAGCATGTTACGAGCTGTTTTACGAACATGTTTCAGATTTACCCACCACCGCTTTATTGTATTTCTTTTTAGTTGTCACGTCATTTGACAAACTAACCAACACAGATGCGCGCAGTGTGACCGTAATCAAGTTTGTGGGCTTTCCTTCGACATTAACAAGAAAAATCGATCTCATACATACTAGAAAGGCTCTAGCTGCTTTGAAATACAAACACATATTGTTTATTCAATCAATCGATCTACTCTCTGAATAATGTAATTGGACAGTATTAACATTTACATAAAAGCACACTTCATAATATATAATTTTAATATCAAATAAAACAGTATTTAAATGTATTTTCAAATGCTTGATCATTCCGAGTGAACGTGTATTGCGTTAAATTTCTTGAAATATCATGTGTTTTAGTTATTAATTTAAAGCATATTATTTGATTAAATTGTTAAAAATAGAATTTGTTTCGAATGTGGATATGATCACCAATCTAATTAAAATTTTTATTTGATCCAATTTATATAATTATATAAAAATTCTTTAGAAACGACAAATAATTGGAAAAGCACTAAACGGTAAAAAAACAGTTGGAGAAAAGAACAACGGAAGCGCGCCACCAAATACCACAAAGTACACTAAATACAAAATACAAGGATTGCTGTAGTTTTTCTTCAAATTTACTGCCACAAATTTGTCAAGTGCAATACACTCTAATAGACAGACACACAATAGATTTTCTCAAGTGTGCCATCGCGATGGCTGCTCCAGCAGCCTGTACGCGTTTTTCGGACAACTATGACATCAAAGAAGAGCTCGGAAAGTACGTAAAAACACATACATACATATATCATAAACATAGAACTATTAACTACATTTATCAATTTTCTTTTTCATTTACCGTTTCTATTTAATAGGGGTGCCTTTTCGATAGTTAAAAGATGTGTCCAAAAATCAACGGGATTCGAGTTTGCGGCAAAGATTATAAACACCAAGAAGTTAACAGCAAGAGGTGAGAGTAGAATTCGAATAGTCTTAAAATGATCATATCTCCAGACATATCCATTCAAACGCTGTAATCTGGAATTATTTTCTTTCAGATTTTCAAAAGCTGGAACGAGAAGCTAGGATTTGTAGGAAATTACATCATCCCAATATTGGTATGATATATGAACCAGAAAACGAAATATATATATGTATAAATAAATAGAAATTGCCCATATCTCAGATAATATTAGTCAGTAAAGTTATGTCTAAATGTTTATCCAACTCACGCCAAGCCTAATAGTTTACTGTTTACGATTTTTATAAGCTTTATTTATATATGGGGCCAATGGGGAGGGGTATCCAAAATGCGAAATATTCTTGATCTGCGTATGCTTCACGAGAACATATTGAACCAAATTCGGTGCCTCTAGCTCTTAAAGTTTCGAGTCGGCTATTGATGCTGACCAAAAATATATAATTTTTTAAGGGATCGGAGATTTCTTGTTCTGCCTATTTGAATAAAAACATTATACTCTTTTAAACTCATTTTTAATGGGTTCATGCCATAAAGAGTTGCTCAAAATATTGGTAAACAGACAAGAATATATTCATATTCTTGATACGGACGATGAGCTGTGTCGGTTTAACCATGTCCGTCGCGAAAACTACAATTTCTACCAAAGAAATGCTTTAATATCAATATTAAGTTTTGGTTTTCTTAGCATATCTCCGACATTATATGAACTAGAGCCATTAAGAATATCTATTTATATATATATATATATATATATATATATTTTTTTAATATCTCCCCCACCAGACTCAAAAACGCAGTTCAAGTACGCTTAGTTTAGAAATTATTCAAAAAATTTGGTTTCCATAGTGACAAGCGTAGCCGCTGAGTAAAGTGCCCAGTTGGATCTAGGTATCTGTGTTCAGGGTATCTCCTAGTTGGGCGCTAACGACGAGAACACTCTTGGTTTATTTTACAAAACTTCATTACAATAGAAACGATTGCTTTTAAAGTAAATTCCCTTACATTTAATCCCACATTAGACGTCAGAGTCTGACAGATTCTATTCAATTAAAACAATAAGAGGAACTTAATAAGGAAAACATTTGTTTTATACTCTTGAAAAGGATTTGAAAATCAAGACGAAGTTTGTGAACTAATCCTTTAACATAAACAGATGCAGACATATCAAAAAAAAATCGTAAATCCAAATGAACCATCTTTTAAAAATGGGTTTAGCTGAAATAAGCATTTTCACAATGAAGTCCCCGCCCCGAATCATATATAATTTGCCCCAACCTTTGCATTTGTCTAATAACACATACATATCTCTACTTATCTTTATTAGCGATCAAATCTGTCGCACAAATTATAGCTTGCAACATTATCAACAAATGGGACCTTTCGGTTCTAAAATGTAAACTGTACAAAACCAGGTTTATGAAACGAGCTTAATGCATATCCGTATGTAAATATTTGATCCGTGAATTGAGTTGATGCGTCTGTATCTATGCAAACAAGTAGTTCATTTTTAAAAATAGCTTGTTGAAATTTGGCACATATTATGTCCGTATAGAACAAAATTAATCCAAATCAAGACAGGTTTTTGGAGTTAACAAGCTTTGTTTATAAAGCTACGATTTTTTGACAGGTTATGGTAAAATTACATCTCACAACTGAAATTCAATATTTTTGACAGATGCCACAGTGTTTATGTAGTGTCTGAGAAATGTATGTGGTGTTTTTCATTAACAAAAACATATCTTTCATGAAATAATTAATGTTGCTCACTCACTTTTATGACTTTCAGTTCGATTGCATGACAGCATACAGGAGGAGAACTATCATTATCTTGTTTTTGATCTGTAAGTAACTGCTCGCATACCCTAAGAGTTCTTCATGTACTAATGTGTTATGAACATAGATTGTTAATAACGAAAACTAAATAGAATTTAACTGTTTGTATATTGTGAAAAGCTTTCGGGTCTCTTTGTGAATAAAGCAATGACTTGACTATTGTTTATTGAGATTCATAGTACATCCTTTTCCCTCTTATTTAATTACTATACATATGGCTTCCCCTAATCTGTACATTAACTACTTATGTATATAGTAGATATACAAAGTTGTAAAAAAAAAAGAAATTTCAATTTCTGAACGAATCAAACAAACTTCCATCAACAAAATTGACTATACAAATACATTTACAGTGTAACTGGTGGTGAACTTTTCGAAGATATTGTTGCACGTGAATTTTATTCAGAGGCTGATGCATCACATTGTATTCAGCAAATATTGGAATCGGTCAATCACTGCCACCAAAATGGTGTGGTGCATCGAGATCTCAAACCTGAGAATTTACTATTAGCTAGTAAGGCAAAGGGTGCAGCTGTGAAACTCGCGGACTTTGGTCTAGCCATTGAAGTACAAGGTGATCACCAAGCCTGGTTTGGATTTGCCGGTACTCCTGGCTATCTATCGCCCGAGGTACTGAAGAAGGAACCATATGGCAAATCGGTAGATATATGGGCATGTGGTAAGCAGATGCATTTCTCATGTATTTATAAGTACTTATCTACTATGTACTACATTGTTGTTGTCATTACTCACACTCCGATTTATTAACTCAAATTGCAATAGTTGATGAACAGCTTTAAACATATTCATTGTTTACATACAGGGGTTATTCTCTACATACTGCTGGTTGGTTATCCACCGTTTTGGGACGAGGATCAGCACCGCTTGTATTCACAGATAAAGGCAGGCGCCTACGATGTAAGAGCATTATTTATCTCTCTAAATCAAGAATTTAATAATTCTTGAATTTTGTTGTTTCTATAATTACAATTTATGCATTTGTTATATTTTGGCCAAGCAATAATCTCAGTAGATCGTAAAGTTGGCAGCCGATGAATGAGAAGAAATTAAAAGAAAGCAGTAAGCATTTTAGTTAAAAAAAAGGCACCGAAGTTAGGTTAAATTAAAGTCATTAATTTGTATGTAGCTCATTCTTACCTTCGGCAGTTCATATTTAAGGTTAAGGTGCATAGGCAAATAAATTACATTTCTACCGTTTGCAAAAGGATGAGGTCATTAGCTGGGTTTACTAAGTTGTTGAGGTTATTGGCAACTTCGCCAAACTGATTCTGCTACCGTAAACATGAAAAAACGAAATCGAGTAATATATTTTAAAGAGTATGGACCATATCTTATGGTTATATTGGTAGAAAAATTACGCATGTCGTACTTTTTATTAAATAATGCATATTGTATTGTGTTATTTATTTTACTATAAGCGATCGCAGGTCGATGTATATCTGTTATTTTGAAACTTATATAAATCGATTATTATTATTTAATAAATCTTTTTATTCGTTTGCATATTATTATTATATTATACATCTTATTTTTTAGTACCCTTCTCCAGAATGGGATACTGTTACGCCAGAGGCAAAAAATCTTATTAATCAAATGCTCACTGTAAATCCAAATAAGAGAATAACTGCAGCTGAAGCCCTAAAACACCCATGGATTTGTGTATGTATCTCTTTTTTAATTATTTTAGTTTTCGTGTAATTTTTTGACATTTTTTATGTAATTTAGCAAAGAGAACGTGTGGCTTCTGTAGTACATCGCCAGGAAACTGTGGACTGTCTCAAAAAATTCAATGCTCGTCGTAAGCTTAAGGGTGCAATTCTCACAACAATGCTTGCAACTAGAAACTTTTCAAGTAAGTAGATAACATCTACCGTTTAGAACAGACATATTCAACCTTTGCACTTTGATTTTCGTTTAAAGGCAGAAGCATGATTACTAAAAAAGGAGATGGATCTCAAGTGAAGGAATCAACTGATTCTTCTAGCACAACACTAGAGGATGATGACGTTAAGGGTAAATATTTATATCTATTAAAACTGGAGTCTATGATATTTAATGATAATATCGCTGATGTCTGAAGTTTGAAATAAGAAGGTTTTTTATAGGCGAGTTGTACTCGTTAGGTTACAATTTGTAGTTGAATTAATTTCTTGTCACCAAAGTACAACTCAAAGATATTTACGATAGCAGATATACTTACATAACGAAAATAAAATATATATTTATGGTTATATATTAATATATACATATATATATTAATATAAATATATATATATATATATATATATATATATAATTAATTGTTGCATTGTGTAGTCCATTTGAACTTACTTACTTCTTTAATGCATAATTTTCGATTGCCAGTCATTTTTTCTTATAAACTGCACGTGTTTTTAAGATAGCTTTTTAATGTCGTTATAATAACTGTCGTGCTTTTTTCTTAATATGCTTGTGTATGATTTTTTTTGATTTCGTGCATCATTGTTTTGTACATATTTAAATTACGGAATGATTAATTTTTACTAGATTAAATTATACTGCCTATTAAAATTCTATTATTTAGCTTCACAAATGGAGACTGCCAAAATATATTTTTTTGTAAAAAAAAGTATGAAAGAATATGTTTTCCTGGCAGATAATATAATGAAAAGCTTACTACCTAATTGTTTTCATCATTACTTTAAAAAAGAAAATTTATGATTTAAACATCCATAAAAATGGGTATATTTAAGTTGTGTAAAATTATAAAATAGGCAAAATGGAGACATTTCCTACGTCATAAAGTGAATATAGAGAGTACGACATCTCCAAATCTAAGCCGATGATATTGAAGCAGCGCTTGGACCCATAAAGCAAGATTCCGATTAAAGAGTACAACTAAAGTGCTGTATATGTTTTAGAATTTTATATATGATGCTTAAATATTCGAATGTGCTTTAATTACATTTAATAATTGCCAAAACTGAGATATTGGTTTGTTTTCTGTTTGAATACTTTATAGTTGCTTTATTTTCATGATTAATTTTAAAATACATCTTACTCGTAAAATTAAAATTTTTTGCACCCCATAAACTTGTAAGACAAACAATATAAAAAAAGGAACCACTCCTCCTTGTGTATTTGCGCGCGTATATGGTCAGCACGGTTGCTATAATTTATGTGTATTTATATTTAAATACGCATTTCAATTGATAACTATGGTGAGGCTATGCAAACCCTATTTAAAAATATTTTCTTCATCTATATCCTATACACACGCAATTACACACAAAAAACGAAAGCAATAACGAATATTGGAAACAACACAGTTGTATTTTCAATTATCAAAAATTTGTTTTTTTTTAGAAGATAAAAAAGGGATCGTTGATCGCAGTACCACAGTCATATCAAAAGACCCAGAAGGTAAATTATCATTTCCATTTTTTCAACGAATTTTTTATTTTTATTACCTATTTTTGTTTATAATTTTTCTTCATCGCAACAAGAACTGCATATCTCTGTGCTCAAAATTATTAAGCGTATCCAAATACATATCCATTTTAAACAGAATGATTGTGTGCTTTATCATAGTATGAATTATGAGACTTAGGAGTGAATTTTGATTTTCATAGGTTTTTGTGATCGATGTTAAAGTGGTCGGCATCTAGTAGCTCAATCAAGAAGTTATTATCAGGATGTGTAACTGGTTTGAAGGCGTTGTCTTCATAGATTGAATTTTAATTTCAGCGCTGGAGCTACTTACTTTGGATTGAATCGAGAAACGGCACTTGACAGACCTTCGTCCCTCTTCATCAGTTAAACCGACCGTTATTTGGCAAGATCCGTCTCCACATATACAAATGTTCACTGTTTTTCTTTTACTTTTTTCGAAATAGGTAGGCTTTTTATAAAGAAATAGTGATCACAAATCGTTAATATTAAAAACAGTGGATAGCTTTATGAATGTTATAAAATATCTGGATTTATCCACACATTCTCAAAACAGCGTTTAATTTTGATGAACAGAAAACCTCTCTTGTAGTTTCTACTTGTAGATCAATTTTTTGTCGATGATATTATAATCATAGAAAACTTCTGCATATGTGATTATAAAAAATGGGATCGTTTCGGTTTTCCATCCAGCACCTAATTAACCTACAATTTCCAACTTTCCAAAACGATGCCGATGCTAATGGGAACAAGAGTTCGAATATAGCACAAATTACTTACAACATTTATTGTTTTTTTTTTCCAAAATCGGAGGCATTTATCAGTAAACGTGTAAATACGACAATTTTATTAAAAACGTTTCAAACATAAAAACAATTATAATAATATTCAAATGATACAATATTCCCTTAGACCAGTCGCTGCATGCTGCAAAGAGCTTTTACTAATAAGCATTTTGCCAGTCGCCGGGGTAAAACCATAATGATTGCTCTGTTATATTGTTCTGACTGTACAAATCGTTTAAACACTAGGCCACCAGACACAGAACCAATCCAAAAAGCCGACGAGCTACTACTCTTCCAATGTTAACCACGAGTCAGTTTGTACACCTTCGTTTCCCGTGCCATTCGGCGTTGGCTTCATCAAAATAGATGCCAACAAACACACCAATATCAATGAGAATACGAATGCCAATACCAAAATTATTGCTAATCAAAATGGCATTGATGGCTTTGATTTGAAAGGCCAAAGCCCCGTTTCTAGAAGTAAAAAACAGTCAAAGTCCCGCCTCAGAGGTGAGTATGCTCCACAAATGTCAGACGTTTTCACAAAAAAAAAAAACAATATACAGCAAATCCGACAATTTATTAACCGACTTCAAAGTGAATAAAGAATTAATTCACGAAGTGATAATGATAATGGCGTCAATTCGAACGCTTCTATTATTTTGATATACATCTATGTATTTTATTTTTTCTGATCTATTGCAGATCGCATGTTAAATTTTTGCTGTTTATCCAGAAAAGGGAGCTACTAAATTCAGCTGCGAATGCAAGCATTACGTATGTATCGTTATCCCGTCAACTCTCGTGCTACTACTACTATTTGTAGCTTCATGTAAGACATGTCTGGCATCGTATTATATATAATACTCCTACCTAATGTATCTATCTCAAGCTAGCTGATGTGGCTGTTGTTGAAATTTGGCAAGGAGGTTGGCGCTTAGTTGTAGATCGCTGCGTATGCATACTTATATATATATATATATATGCATATATATATATATATATATATATATATATATATATATACTTAGTATGTAATTGGGCCCGTATTCTTGCATATCAAAACTTTTATGATTGACTACTGAATACCCCTGTACAACTTGAATAGTGTTTCAGGTGTAATATGAATTGAATTTTACGCATATCAATATTCGCTTTCATTACAATACACAATTTTATATAAATAACCATACATTTTTTAACATTCATTTCAAAAACGATGTTTTGATTTGCTATTGTATTGAGTAGGTCGGATGTTCTTCTTCGTATTTTCTGAGCTAGGAGCACTTCAATGCCATCACCCGAACTCAAATCTTAATTCATTTTCCCAATACAATCAGTAGCGCAGCTACCAAACGTTTACCTACATGCATAATTATCTGAAGAACACAAATTCTCAATTTATTTATTCCATTTTATTTAATTATATATGTATATACAAATATAACTATATAATTATAATTATATATATGTGTATACATATATATATTTAAATTATTGAAATGTGTGCGTTTTAGAAATAAGGATTGTGTGTCCTGCAAAAACTTGCCAGCAAATGTCAGGAAACTCACAATGCTCTTCAGGTATGTATGTTGAAGGGCTTTGCTCCTTAGCTCCCATTATTTTCTTTTCACCAATCACACGCATCTTAACATAAAAATGTACAATCGTACAATGTATTCTGTATTTTAATAATGCTTGAATGTCGTATCGTATACAAATATGCATTTTTTTTTATTATTTTGTACAAATTTACTACTTTTCTTTCAATTTTTGTTCATCAGTCACCCGCATGCTTCTTTTATTATACTCTGTTCACAAAGGGAAAAATAGTATATCAATTTTGTATAATGTTTGTCCGTATGTCCAAACTTAAAGTTAAAGTCTAAAGATCTAATGTATATATACAAAAGTAGTAATTTATGGTAAACAGAAAAACAAAACAAACACAAAATGTTTTATAAAAAAAATAATTTTTCGACAGAATGTTTCTATAGTGTTATGATATGTTAGTATATCTTAAAAAACTAAAAGTTGTTTTATATAACAAATGGCGTTGCACACTTCGTGGCAAAATTACCCAAACTAGGTAAAAAAGGAAACAATAGTTTTTTGGAAATGTATGTAACAGGGAAAAGGAGAAGAAACCTCCATAAACTATATACACGTCAAATCCGTTTGCCTTTCTGCAAGTGTATATGAACGCAACAATCTCCGTGCCTATAGCCTATAGGTAGTGACTTGAAATTCGGAACGAAGGTTCGTCCTTCGCACGCGCAGATTAAAGTTAAGCATGTACCTGAGACTATAGACCCCAATATGGTATGTATATTCTCGTGTAGTATACACATTTCAAGAAAAAATTCACTTTTTGAATATCCATCCCAGTTAGAGAGTTGCAATTGTCTTAGAACGTAGTTTGTCATATTGCACGCCATAAATAAATATCGGGCTTAACCCCGATTTGTTGAACAGGTCTCGAAGATTATAAGAGACCCTATTTTTTGATATATATGTTCTCGTATAGTTTATACCGATGAAAATATATATATACATATTTTTTTTTAGTACGTTACGTTACCCCCAAACTGAAATAAAGCGCAATTTAAGAAGTTAAGAATTTAACACTGCGCTTTGAATTTTGCACGTATTCTAATGCCATATTTAATATATCTAAATGTCGTTACGATTGGTCTAGAAGCACTGAAGTTATTGAGAAATTCATTCCCCATAAAATAAGAAAACTTAACGAACCAACTTGCGAAGCAAACTTTGGTTTAAGGATGAAAAAAATCATGTTCACGTTACAAATCCAAAGAAAAGACATTGGGTCCAATCGTAAGCCAAATCTTGGTCAATTTGTATTGGGTTTGCAGCTGTGAAACTGTGAACAGAGTATGGTGGAGGCGGCTGTACTCGACTGCAATTATCTGGCTTGTTATTGCGAAATGGAACAATCCATATTGTGGGCTATTCCATAAGGAGACCTTAGCCGGCGCCAAATGTCTTCTTTGCTATCTTTAGCATCGGCAAACATAATGCATTTATGATAAGATACTTTATGAATTGTGAGATGTCTACTTCATTGTGTTACATATTTCGTGGAACAATTAAAATACTCTCGCAAACGACAAATGCTTGGTGCCCTCACAAATCAAGTTTTTGTTTTTTTAATTCTTGTTCTTAACAAAATAAATACATTAATATTTTCAACTGAAAAGAATAAGCAAAAAAAAAAATTAATAGGCAACTGAGTATCTGGCTAGAAAATCCCTATACAGAGGTATTAAGTTCCTAAACAATCGAGAGCCAACTTTTTCTTAATGTACCTATGATTAAATACCCTTGGAATATTTTTGGCTTACGATTTCCACGATTGAGTAACTATCAAACGGGGCACAAATACATAATTTATATAACTTTTAGTTGTAATAGAGTAGAACATTATTTAGCTACATTTGCCTTTCTCACATTCATATAAGTATGTGAGTGCTTTAATTTTATTTAAAATGCTCAAAAGTTTATTAGCATTTCGATCATTCGTAATTGAAGTGCATTAAGTCAACTTCTATCAAAACTACTTATGTAGTTCCATATTTATGTGTTTACTTGTAGGATAGAATCAGTCTTATCCAAATATAATTTGGCATATGTGTGTACATAAATATACTCTCCTATATATGTATGTACAGAAATGTATATGGATGTATGTACATATATGTAGGTATACTGCGTACATATGTGTAAGATTTACGTATCGCCATATAATTTCTTTTCAAAGAGTTTACCAAACTACCATTACATACATTTAGTTTCTGTTATGATTGTTTTGTTGCGCTCCTTCATTGGGGCGCTGGTTGGTTGGATCGTTCAATTGTAATTCTCATCCTACTATTGTACGTAATCGAATTCATTCGTGGTTGTAATCTCTGTGCAACAATGCAACTTAAAATAGATAAACACTATTAAATATAAACTGACCTCGTTCTCTGATCAATTTTAATTACTTATCAATTTGACCGTCATGGCCACAAATACATATATACGAAGCAGCCAGACGCCAGGAAATCATAAAGATCACAGAGCAGCTGATTGAAGCCATCAACAGCGGCGATTTCGACGGATATACGTAAGTTAATCCTTAGCACTTTGGTCCATCCAAATGCTATATTTATGACTATTTGCTTTCAGTAAAATATGTGATCCACATCTAACTGCTTTCGAACCAGAAGCATTGGGCAACTTGGTCGAAGGAATTGATTTTCACAAATTCTATTTTGAAAATGGTAAATAAAAGTTAAATTTACATTTTTATATATACATTAATACATATATCTCCATATTGTGTTTTCTTTTCGAAAACAGTACTTGGTAAAAATTGCAAAGCCATTAACACCACTATATTGAATCCCCACGTACACTTACTGGGAGAAGAAGCCGCTTGTATCGCTTATGTAAGGCTCACGCAGTACATTGACAAGTAAGTTTAGTTATCTTAGTTTTTTATAGAAAAATCTATTCAAAGTTGAAAGTTTCGCTTGCCAAACTTCTACCACCTTGCGTGATAATAGAAGAATCAGGCTGCCAGAGCGAATATTTAAATTTTGTAAAGCTCTATAAACAAAAATAATTATTTCTGATATTGAAGTAATGCAAAGACCAGAATGTGTGTAAACTAATCTGCATTTAAAGAAATTATTTGATTGATATGAGACAATTCAAAATTATCTAAGGGCGATGTATTTAATTCGTAGCAATATGCAATATTAAAAGTTACCCTTTGAAAACTACTATAAATTTGAATTTCGGTTTGAAAGTTATTCTTTACTTACCGTTTACATTGCACTTGATAGTGTATTTCTTTCCTTTAACAATTTTAAAAAATGTTCTTGAGCTTTAAACAGTATATTATGCTTATAATCAAATTTTGTCATCTTATTTTATCTTTTTGAATCGCACTTAAATACGCCATTAGGCAAGGACACGCACACACTCATCAATCAGAAGAGACACGTGTTTGGCACAGACGCGACAACAAATGGCAAAATGTCCACTTTCATCGGAGTGCGTCAGGCAAGATCAGTGGAGCAACGACTTTTGATTTTATAGCACAGAAGTAGGTGGAGCCCATATGCGCCGCAGAGGTTAAAGGATAGCATAAAAAATTCGCTCCGAAAGCCGAAGCCTAATATGATCTATGTGTATTAAACTTTACAATAAACAGCAGTAACAACAACAGTTAAACTCAACTCGTGTGCACTTCTAGACGGTGAAGCTGTGAGATATGTCGGTAAACAAATTGAAAATGTTTCCCTTATAAGTAGAAGCGACAATTTTAATTTAAAATATTTTTTCACTTATACCTAATTAGATTATTTTTATTTCTTTGGTGATCTATATGTATGTTGTCTTCTGCTTAATATCATTGAATATTGTATGTATGTGTAAACGAAAAAGGCAAACGCTTATTGAAAGCAAAATATCTACAAATATGTATTATAAAAAAATGAATGTAATAACAATGTGTCCACATATTTTACAAGTACCCACAATATTTGAACTAATAACTATGATGATTACTTTAAAAGGTTAACCAAAATCATTAAAAAAACAAACAAAACAAATTGACCCCAGATATCAAGAAGTGAAGCAAAAAGATTGGAACCTATTCCTTAATACTTAAAAAAAGAAAAATATTTAAATATAATAAGCAAATCAATATTTAGAACAAACTCCTCAGAGAGTTTGTAATACATACATATGTTGAATTTGAAATGAAAAGAAAAATTATGTGCTACTGGCAAGTAGTTTGTTACATCCATACACATACTAATCTTTTCTTTGAACATACATACATACACGTTTGTTTAAGAGTGCATACATGTGTCTATAGAGAAGTTCGTCATTGTTTAAAAAAGATCTCTACTAGCACACACATCAATCGCCTGCATATAAAGTTTTAACAAGCTATTCATATAATTGTACGTACTTACCTATATACATATATGGATGTGTACATGGATATGGATATGTATATGTATATGTATCGATATCTATATGTATATGTAAATGTTTATACATACGAACGTATTTATCTAAGCATACTGAAAACTTACCATGTTATTAACTTTAAATTTGGATACTAAAGTGTGAAAATATGAGAAAATCGAAGCTAGGAAACTGCATACACGCATTATTATTATGAATGGAGTCACGATATTGCAAAGCATTAGTTAATTAATAAATACTTAGCATTTACAAATTTAACTATACCAAAACAAAATACAACCAAACCAAAAACAAAATCTGGAAAAACTTTAGCTAATCGTTAAAAAAATAATTAAAAGAATAAACAGATATATACAGCTACACATGATTGGTATCTGAATCATTGGATCCAAATCTAAAATAAGTATCGAATTAGGAATCGAAGCTGGCCTCAGGCTAAGGGCCTACCTTTACCAGATCACATGCCACTTGGCCGCTTGAATTCCTACTTATCCTAAGTAAGGTCCTTAATGCAGATACCTAAGTTATTGTAAAATAAAGTGGTTACCATGCAAAAACAACAACCACATGCAACCAAAATGACAAAATAACAAATATGTTTTTATTATGATAATAATTATTATGTGTATTTCTATAATAATTTTTTCGAATTTTATACGAATATTATAGCAAAAAATATTCATCTAGAACAGCTAACATTTTTGACTAGAAAAGCAAATCAAATTGATCAACATGATCTTTAATATGCAGTTCTTTAATAACGTGCATTATCTTGTGGAATTCCGAAGCAGGAGTGCTAGGTTAAGCTATATACCTATTTATGTAAATCTAATTGTATATTTTTGTGTATGTAATGTATGTGTGAGTGTGTGTACGTGCGCGAGTTTTTCCTTATAATATACATAAACTTGTAAATTAATGTTTAGAATTTTTATTTGTTGTTACAAATCTTAGTTTTTAAATAAAACTGTACATAGTATATATTCGGCGTCGCGTCAAAATATTCTCTTTCAAACAGTCTGCACAAATCAGTTTTAAATTTGTTATATTATTATATTATATTATTTATTATTATATTATTTATAACTTCATATGCCATGAGAAACTTATATTACCCCTTATTTCTTTCATTTGTGTGTTTGCGTTTAAATATGATAAATATGTAAAACCTTTAAATTGATGTGTATGTGCAAATTAACAATGTAAAAGATTGTAAGTGCAGTAGAATCTTTTACACAACATATTTCGAAAATGACAAATTCAATGAGTGTACTTATTGTTCACAAATGTTGTTACACATAAATAAATAACAAAGAACAAATTACTGTTATCTTCGGAGAGCCGAAGATTAAATACCCTTGCAGTCATATAACAGATGTGCTATACATATTAATACGTAGGCAACAATGCCCAAATTTTCGAGCGATTGTTTCTATTGAAGCTGCAGTCTCATTCGGCTGAGTCAGACATATATAGAGGGGCAGACTATGTCATATTTATTTGTGTAAAAAACATACGCTTATATATATATATATTATATTTAATTAAGTTGGACTGTAATAATCTCTGCAAGGGTATACAAATTCAGTAATTTAAATACATGTTTACTTAAATACATACATACATACCTACATACACTCATATGTACATACATTTTTGGATGTGGCGATAAATTCTTATTTTCAAAAAAGTACACACAAAAATGCAATAATCACGGAGAAATTATAAAATTAATAAAGTTAATGCTGTTAATGTCGTGTATGCATGTTCAATTAATCCAAAAGCAACAGGAATAAATTTATTATTAACAATTTTCTAGTGTTTAACATGTTTTCTTAAATTATCTTCTAAAAATACTTATTATATTATAAGAACAAAAATATTATTACAAATTCAAATTTACAAATCGAGCGAAAAGTTGTTGAAAATAATAAGGCACACAATGATACAGAATATCTAACAAATTGTTTATCGAATGTCCCCTAAATAAAATAAAAACAAACTGAAAATCATGAAACATCCACAAATAGCAATTGCCTATTCGAATAATAAACTTGCTGTAGTTGATGTCCTCAAAATACTATAAAAAATACATATTTAAAAAAAATAATAATGATAACTCTAAAAATCAATATTAATTATTATATATTTATGATTTATTAACTACAAATACATACCTAATAAAAACTATTACAAATATCATAAATTTCCAAATGTGATTTTAATTATTTGCAGTTATTCTATCAAATGTGTAAAATGGTTGTGCAACTTCACCAGGACAGATTTTCCAAAAATGGTGAAAAGAAAATCAACATTTTTCCATGTTGAACCTAGAGAAATTGCGAATATATGTATACTCGTGTATACCCGCGCCAGAAGTGTTAAGGCTTTGTGGATACGCCCACTCGGGGCGTGGCAAATAAAAAAAGTATATTAAGTTAAGTTTTAAGGCGAGATGAATAAAATGCTAACACTTAGATTGCTGATGACCTCCTTTAAAGATCGAGAAACATTTTTTGCCTACCAACTCCAACCCCCACGTTACATAAAAATCGAAATTTTCATTTTTCTTAACTTAAGGTGAATTTCGTGATATGAGATAGGATATGATTTGTGGTTGTTGGTGCTGATAACTAGCACGATGTTTTGTTTATGCGGTAAGTTGAGTTGGAGTCCGGAGTTCAAATAACTACAAGCACTGCAAATTGTCGATAACCATCTCCGTTTACTTATCGATAGTTATCGGGTTTTAAACCGATTTTAGCATATCTCCGAATCTATAGCAGCTAGAGGTAAGTAAAGTCCGCAGCATGGGTCTTGTGTTTGTAACAGAAACAGGCAGACACCAGAATACTTATTTATTTATTTATTACAAAGTTAGAATAGTCGTGAAAAGAATTAAAACTAGCTGACTATTAAGTCCTGTAAATTTCATAAAGATCATACTTTTAGCTTAAAAGGTATTGAAGAATATAGTTGTTATAGTAGGAACTGCGGTTCAGAGAACTGTACATCTTGCGGCGTGAGTTTGTGTGTGTGTGTGTGTGTGTGTGTGTGTGTGTGTGCATGCGTGATTGATTATGAATGCAATGTAAAAACAGGATTCAGGGTATCCCCAGGGTGACCCGGTTTTTTAAGCATATCTCCGAAACTATGAGTGCTAGAGCCACCAAATTCAAAATATTCTCGAGGAGCATATTATGGAATATTTTGGATTCCAAATATAAACAAGTGAGCGCCCGATAATAACTTCAAACTAAGAGCATTCTCCTAATGCAATTTTCAGGGCTTAACGGGAGCATTGAAATCTGTGCAGCTCAAGTCCGTAGTATTTGAATTGTGTTTTTTATTTTAAAATTTTTGCATATATCGGGCGTATAGATAGAATAGAGAGGTTTCCACAATTCAAAATAATCCTTACCTGCGCATGCTTCATGAGAACATATTGAACCAAATTCAGTGGCTCTAACTTTTATGGTTTCTAAGACATGCGAAAAACCGCGAGTTAAACAAGTAAGGGGCTCTAGTCGGGTGCGCCCGAATAGGGAATACCCTGAACATTGGCTTCACATACATTTCAACTCCCTTGCACAGGCAGTGCGTTTTTCTCAGCCGCTGCGCTTGGCCCTCACTATGGAAACTAAATTCGTGAATAACTTTTAAACTAAGAGTATGATCCCTCTAAAATGTTTACTACGTAGAGCATTCAAATCTATGTACAAACCAAAGCCCAAGTCTGTAGTATTTGAATTGCGTTTTTTTATATATGGGGCGAGTGGGGAAAGGTATCCAGAATCCGAATTCTTCAGCTGCGTATGCTTCACGCGCATATGCCGAACCAAATTTGGTGGCTCTAGGTCTTATAGTCTAGGAGATATGCTAAGAAAACTAAAAAAAACAGGGGTTTAGTTCGGTTTGTATCGATATTAGTGAAACGGTGCAAAATATCAACAACAAATTATAACCTCGTACTGCGTATGGTATTACAGAATATAAAGTCGTTTAGTTTGTGTCTCCAGCTTTGTAGTTTCCGAGAACGCTGCGTTCATACAGACGGACAGACTGAGAGACGGACATGGCTCGATCGACTCGGCTCATCGTGTTGATCAAGAATATAAAAACCATTCAATGGTTCACGGTATAAAAACCAGTAATGATCGATAATAAGAAAACGAGACGAGTTATCGGCGATTTGAAATAAACGTGAAACACAAAGTTTGATATACACGAACTTAAATATATTTATATATATACTTTATGGGGCCGGTATCTTCGACCTTCTGCCCGTTACATACATTTGCACAAAACCATGGTTTACCTGATTTACCCATTTTCAATGAGTGCAGGGTATAAAAAGCTTGTAGCGGGGTTCAGGGTAATTCCTAGTCGGTCGCTCCCAGAAGATAGAGGCTGGTTTTATATACAATTTCGTGAGTTCCTCTTCGTGTTTAGTCCGCCAACAACGAGTTAACACAAAAATTACAGAAATACGGCGAAATCAAGATAAAAAGTGATTTAATTAAATTATTCTTTTTATTTGAAGTATAGGACAATTTATAAGCTTTTAAATTAACTGTTAACACTGGCTGCTGTTGCCTTCAGCTTAGAGAAAACTCTACACGTACTACGATCCTCGTCTCATCTACTGCGGACTACATTATCAATTAAATTAAAGGTTTGGTATTTAAAATTAAAAATGATTTAAACCTTTTGGCCCTAATTATTATTCTTAGCCCGAGTCAATGGAAGTGTGCTTTGATTGCAACAATACTAAAACCCTGGTACATATGCCAGCGAATTAAATTTCTATCCTGCTAAAAGTTTACCAGTCAGTCATGAGGCATGGGTTTAAGTTTTAGCAACTTAAATTTTTAATTCCATAGAATAGAATAACTCCACTCTTAATTTCTGCCCCACAGGTCGAAGGTGAGGAAATCAAAGGTAGAGTCCCACAAGGCAATGCTCCAGCTTCTTCGCCAAGCTGGACACTAGCGAATAACGGAGAAACCTAAAACGATTTAGAAGTGTGATTCGAGACTCAACTTTGAAATCTTTCAATCTAGTATGTTAAGATAATGTACTCATGTATGTTTAATTAAGTTTTATTTTTTTCATCTGTCTCTGACATCATTAATGCTTAATTCATTTGAATATTATTTTGAAATAGCCATTTACGTAATAGCCATTTTAGGCTGCTTCCTTGGCGAGACGATCGGCCTTTTCAACCACTTCTTCAATTGGGCCAACCATATAAAACGCAACTTCTGGGAGGTGGTCGTATTCACCACCCAAAATCTGTGAGAAGCCCTTAATAGTTTGCTCCAAGGGAACTAGTTTGCCGGCATGACCAGTGAAGACCTCAGCGACTTGGAATGGCTGCGACAAGAAACGCTGGATCTTGCGTGCACGCGCGACAGTCAGCTTGTCCTCCTCAGACAATTCATCCATACCCAAAATGGCAATAATATCCTGGAGAGATTTGTAATCCTGCAAGATCTTTTGAACGCCGCGAGCGATGTTGTAGTGTTCCTGACCAATGATGTTAGGATCCATAATACGTGAAGTAGAATCCAAAGGATCGACAGCTGGGTAGATACCCAATTCGGCAATGGCACGCGACAAGACAGTGGTGGCGTCCAAGTGAGCGAAAGTCGTGGCTGGAGCAGGATCGGTTAAATCGTCAGCTGGCACATAAATAGCCTGCACCGAAGTGATGGATCCCTTCTTGGTCGTGGTAATACGCTCCTGCATAGTACCCATATCAGTAGCCAAAGTGGGCTGATAACCGACAGCTGATGGAATACGACCCAAAAGAGCAGACACTTCGGAACCGGCCTGAGTGAAACGGAAAATATTGTCAATGAAAAGCAATACATCCTGTCCCTCCTGGTCACGGAAATATTCAGCAACGGTGAGACCAGTCAAAGCGACACGAGCACGAGCGCCTGGGGGCTCATTCATTTGGCCGTACACGAGAGCCACTTTTGATGTCTTATCCTTGAGCGAAATTACACCAGACTCAATCATCTCGTTATACAAATCGTTGCCTTCACGAGTGCGTTCGCCAACTCCAGCGAAGACGGAGTAACCGCCATGGGCCTTGGCGACGTTGTTGATAAGCTCCATAATGAGTACAGTTTTTCCGACGCCAGCACCACCAAACAGGCCAATTTTGCCACCCTTAGCGTAGGGTGCAAGAAGATCGACTACTTTAATTCCAGTAACCAAAATTTCCTGCTCGACGGACATGTCCACAAATGCCGGAGCTTCAGCGTGAATCTCAGCGGTCTTATCAGTTGGAATGGGGCCACGCTCATCGATTGGCTCACCTTTAATTTGGAAAACATTTAGTTTATCAAATAATATTACACTTAGCAATGTTGTACATATATAGAAATATATACTCACCAATGACATTCATAATGCGTCCCAAAGTCTCAGCGCCAACTGGAATACGGATTGGGGAGCCAGTATCGATGACCTTGTGTCCACGAACCAAACCCTCAGTACCGTCCATGGCAATGGTGCGCACGGTGTTCTCGCCCAAATGTTGAGCAACTTCAAGTACCAACCGTGGCGTGCGCTTGTCTACTTCCAAGGCGTTCAAAATTGGAGGCAAGTTATCATCGAACTGCACGTCAACGACGGCTCCAATGACTGCCACAATTCTGCCATTGCCTGCAGCGGCCGTCTTAGCAGCTGCTTTGGCAGCATGACCACGAGCTGGAAAAATTGATTTACATATATAAATGCAAGTGGACACCTTTGTATAGCCTAATAAGACACTACTGACATATAAAATAAACACTTATACGTCCACCTTTATGTCGTTTTCGTGCAATGTTTCCAATATACATACTAACGGAGATTACGTCAGAGGCGCAATTCATCTTAATAAATATGGTTTACAAGTTTTTAACTTAAGGAAAACTTTGCTTTAAGACCACCTTTACAACTTTTTTTTCTTTTTCTTCATCTTCATTCAATTAAAACACCGAACACAGACTTTAACACATATACAGTAATATCTCTATATGAATGTACATACATACACATTCGCAATTAAAGAATAATCAGATATATCTATAAAATAAGGTCACACATTTCTTTTTGTACTCTATTTCTCTTAAATATATAATTCACATTTACATAAACTAAGTCAAATTAAACTTTATGTATTTAAATTATTATGCAATCAGTTCTCCTTTTCAACCCCAATTAAGGTTATGTTCGGTTTTCACCAGGCTAATTTCCCTGGGTTGGTGCTCAATTTTAAAACCAGATTCATGCGGTCAGATAATCTTTGTCCCGATTACTTTATGTTGCATTTTACCAATATTAAATATACTTACACAATTGCCCCAAGAATGGCAGCAAATTTTTATCAGCTTTAGCGGCAGCACGTAGCGCGAACATTTTTAGACCAACTGACGAAGGTTTGTAGAACTACCTCTTGGTCGTCGTAATGTGAATACATAATTCACGGTTGTATTCACACTAGTCGATAGTCACGGTGGTATTAATGCGAAATATCGATAGTCTACTTGATAGAGTTATGCATTGTAGTTAAATTCAACGATTATTAGTCAAATTCCGCTATCAACATACCTTGCATATTTTTTAAATGTTAAAAATGTAAAATATGTTGCTTGTACGTTTTCCTATAAGAAGCATCATATCTTAAATTTTCAACGTAGGGAAACATTATTGCAAGTTGCCACAAGTAATTTTGATTCTTGCGATGATTTACCCGATTTCTTATCGTTGTTATGAAAAATATTAAAGTATCATACCACAAACAGCTTATAAACCAAAAGGTTAAGCGGCAATTTAAAAATATAATCAGAAATTGTAATTATCTCGCAATTTTTTTTATATGTAAAGAAAATCATCAATTCGTCTTCAGTTCTCCAATAAAATCATCAAACTCTTCCACACATTCAAGTATTTTACGCGATGTATTGAAAAGGGCGACAGCGCAGGCTTGTAAGTAACTTTAAGCACTCATTTGAAAAAGGTCGGTATATATAGTATATATATAGTATACTAAAATCTTTTCTGACAATTTTACAATTCTATATCAGAATGTCAGAGGTCTTCTATCCAAACTCAAAACTCTTTTTATGGGTAGCACTTTTTTTCTTTCGGACATTATCGCTTTTTCAGAAACTTGGTTTAATTCTACCACGATCGTCCAAATCGTCGTGGTGGTGGGGTATTAGTTGCAGTTTAATCCTCACTCCAGTCTGAACTTTTTCATTTTACAACGCCTGCTGATGCAGAGATTGTCTCTGTAAAAGTAACTTTCCCATCTTGTGCTATATTTATTACTTGCTCCCTTCCTCAAATATTGAGGTTTATTTGCAACATCTTGCCTGTATTAATCAGGTCTCCTCTTATGTCTGGGATAATGACTATTTTGTTGTGTTGGGTGATTTTAATATACCGAACATTTCATGGTCAATATGCACGTCCACAAATTACCTTGTGACATCTACCTGTCATGACCTATTATATGGTGTGCTTGCCCTCTCGTTGTTCCAGATCAATTCCATTTCTAATCAACTGAATAGAACACTTGTCTTAAAAAAAAAATAAATAAATAAATATATACATATGCAGCAATATATAGCAGCCCTTTATATTAGTTAATTTAAGATGGCACCAGCAGAAGCCTGCCCCTCGGATTATTTTTTTGGTAATGCCTAAAAGAAATAAAATAGAAAAATTAAAATTTCTCAAAAACCCTGCTACCGATTTTCATAATTGAAATAGCAGAATGATTGTTTTTCGAAATGCAAAACTCTTTCTAACCGTGCGTTCGGGGCTGTCAATATCTGCCAGCTATTTTGCGTAAGTCAATGTATAAGTAATTAAAACAATATCAGAATTTAATAACACTGTTCAATAATAGAGATTTTTTTATCAATTCTATTGTATTTTTGTTAGAGTAAATTTTTAAAATTCTCAGAATATCGTAAATAACTTAAAAAAATTTCAAATATGTATTCTTCCCGCCAAATGTCTTCATAAAATTACTTAACACTGAATCCACGCAATGGTTCAGTTCATATGTGAACTAGCAGTTCGATACACTTATGGACTAAGCTAGCTTAGGTTAGAGAGAGAGTTGACAATTTCTATTGTTCTAAATCTGTACTATCGAGATTTTTCAAATGAATTTTTCAATAAAGTTACTGAAAACATGAATGCATAAATTGGTATAGCTATCAACCGCAACACACATACTTTTAGCACCTTTTGTATGGGGCTGGCAACGAGGTTCCTGCATATTGTTTCAAATATCTCAGAAACGTTACTAATGATACAAGTAAATCTATCTGGAAAATGTAATTTAGTAAGAAAACGAAACAAGTTATCGACAATATGAAATATAATTTGCGGACGATACACACGCACCTAAAAAGTCCAAATCCACATTTATAGCTATTGTATTCTCCGAAATCGACAGACGGACGGACAGACAGATGGACATGGCTAAATCGACTCTGCTAGTGATGCTGATCAAGAATATATATACTTTATGGGGGAAGCCTCCTTCTGCTGTGGCATACGATTGCACAAAACCATTATACCCTTTCTACCCATGTTCAGTGGGTTCGGGTATAAAAAGGATTATGGGTTTACCAAGCCAGGCCAAGCAACAAAATGTCACCATTTTAAAACATACCGACGAATTAATACATGCAGACATATGGAAGTTGGGCGCTTTGTGTTTTTAAATTGTATTAAATATTTAACATGGAAGCGTAAAAAGAAAGAAAAACAAGCACTTTTTCGAACTAGTTCATTCGCCAATCATTCAATCTACTGAACAAAATGCCATCAAATAAACGTAGTAAATTTGCACTTTACAAGACCATGTTTACATATCTCTGAGATACGACCAAAAAAATCTACATTTAACATATCAAACCATGGCAAATGCTCAGCAAGATCCACGTGTTTGGGAACTCTTTGCCCTTTTGTATATTCAATGAATATAAAATTACCAATGAATTTTTACATATATAAGAGTGTGTATTTTTCAATCATTTAATGGATATTACTTCATTATATCATTACATTTTTCCAGCATCAGACTGGTGAATGACACATTTCCAATCAGATTATTTATCCAAAGCAGTATTGGTTTTGGTGGCTATAACGCACTCTTCGCCACAGGATTTCAAGACGGTGCACAATATATCCTTTCCGTCATCAAATTCGGACCGCAAAGTAGTTCCGACTGCACTTTCGGGAACCTTGAGATCCTCGCGGATGTCTCCGTCATCGTTCATCAGAGTAAGGTACCCGTCATCGCTAATATCGGTGAGCTGGTAATCTGAGCGTTTTACATGCGGCACATCCATATTGTGGGTGGAGGGGCAAATATCTTCGTACTTTTTTTGTGTAAATATGTCGATGCCAACAAGGTGGACTTTGGCGTGGCCATGCTTGCCTGTTTTGGAGGTAGACATATCCACGATTTTGCAGGGGCGTCCCTTAAGCATTACATATCCATTCTTGCGCAGTGATGAACATTGCATCGGGAAAGTTTGTGACGCGCCTGCATCTCCACTCTCAAAATGATGTTCCTCAATTTCTGCCATTTTGGTCAAATATCTTTATTAAAAACTTTACACGCGGCACGCTGTGAAGAAAAGAGAACTGAAAAATTGGTCACACTATAGAGATGGACAGAAAATCAGGGCAGTGTTGCATTTTTCAAAACATCGATAATTTTTGGGCGTTGTAGTGAGTTGCACCACGATTCTTAACCGTTGTAGAACACTGACATGTGTTTAATATATTAACACAATACTTTAGCCTGTCGATATTTTAATGTATCCGACATTTTGAAAATTGTAGGGTTGCATTCTAGTATGTCGCTGTATGTTTGTTTAGTATGTGCATGTGTGTATGTCGTTCGGGTGTCACAAAAAGTATACATGTATTGTGCAAAAATCAACTATTTAGCGTTTATCTAAGTTCATAGAGCCGTACTTTGTATTTATAAGAAAACTCAATTTTTGCATTTTATTTTGCCATTTATATATGTGTCGATATTTCCACGTAGATGTATTAACCAGAAATTTAAAAAAAAAAATCAAATAGTTAAATCGTCGAAAATAAGTTTTCTTTAAGGTTACAGATATGTACGTGCTGCTTGTATATTCATAAGTAGAGCTGTTGCATATTGCAAACAGTTACAACATATACACATGATGTTAATATCAAGTGTAAGTAGGTAATTTTTTATTGCAAAAAAAAAAATCGGAAAAAAAAACAAGCTACTGCAAATGCAAAGTGCGCATGTATGTCCTACACACATACATACATTATATGTGTACATACGTCAGGTGTACATTAATACGTTTATTCGAATCAAAAAAATGATTTCGTGCAATATTTAACGCTCGCTTGTGCAAAGAACAAAAACCTTATAATTTGTGAGCCTATTTCCAATGTCGCGTATACTTCAATTAGATTTATTAATATACACAACGGTCTCAATGTGCGCTGGGCGTGGGCTTGCTAGAATAAAAGTCACCGACATCGTATACGTTATCATAGTTGGGGCTAAAATGATCCTTGTGGTACACACACACACACACACACACACACACACACACAAATTACAAATTTCAATGAAATATGAAGAGACGAACGGTACTGCTACTTGTGCGATTAGACATTTTCAAAATAGTTGACATTGGCAATCTCAGGACTCTTAGTCATTCAATATAATGCTGAATCTAATTAAACGGCTAATTCTGTGATTTGTATTGGTTATGGTTGATTTGACAAGCCTTTTTTATTGACATGCATGCATACGCATATGTATATAAAGTCCAATCAATTTCATTCTTTACACTTCCACATTTATGTGCATATATGTATATGTATATGTATATTTAAAAAGAAAGAAAAAAAAACTGATAGCACGGAATACGGGTTCATTTTCATTGCAGACTATTCATATATCTTCTTATATATATATTTTATATATATCCTATATACTCGATGTGGCATCAGTGTTAATAGAACCGCAATTGAGAAAACTTTAAATTGAGAAAATATTTTAGGAGAGTAGTTACTTTAAAAAAAGGAGAAGTCGAACTACTAACCGGAGATTAATATATTATATTTATTTTGTTTTTTTCCGAGCTGTTTCCGTCGTAGCTGACAACAATAAAGAACATCTTTCATAGGGGCTGCAGAAGATTATATATTCTTTCTGGACATATTGGGTTTACTTATACTTGGATTTATTCAAATATTTACGGGTTCATTTTCATTGCAGACTATTCATATATCTTCTTATATATATTTTATATATATCCTATATACTCGATGTGGCATCAGTGTTAATAGAACCGCAATTGAGAAAACTTTAAATTGAGAAAATATTTTAGGAGAGTAGTTACTTTAAAAAAAGGAGAAGTCGAACTACTAACCGGAGGTTAATATATTATATTTATTTTTGTTTTTTTCCGAGCTGTTTCCGTCGTAGCTGACAACAATAAAGAATATCTTTCATAGGGGCTGCAGAAGATTATATATTCTTTCTTATTATATTATTATATTATTATATTATATGCTTATACTTGGATTTATTTAAATATTTTGAAATTTATACCAACCAGTTTTCACTCTTAAACGAAAAATGTATATGCCTGACAGAGGTTTGCTGCCTTGACTGAAAAGTGTAATCTGATCTTGCCCCAAAAAAAAGCAAGAAATCAAAGGCATTCATTTATAAACACAGTGGATTTGAATCCAAGTCAATTTCTGATTGTATTGGTCGAATGGTGTAGGAATCCGGGACTTCTTTTCTATCTTAGCTTGCAAACGGTATTATAATAATCTCACAAAATGAGTAACGCACCTCCACTGATAGAGTACATATATTCTTAATAAGTAACAACAGCCAAGTTTATGCAGAGTCGCAGCCGTACCACTATATCATAAAGTGAAACAATTGATAAACAATTTTGTTTTTGAATGATATTTTATAAATAATTACATCTTATAGCGCAAAAAAAAAAAATAATAAACATCTGTAGTTTCTTGTTTTATATCTATGCATTTGCCTTATTAAAAAAAAACAATAATAAAAAAATGGGGGAATAATATGTATGTATGTATTTTTTATTAAGATTCTATATTAGTGCTATCTTTTGGCGAATTATTTTCCATCTCTAATTTGTATTTCTTTTTCTCGGTAGTTGCACGTGAAATGAAAATAATGTAGCATAATTGAAACTGGGAGTCGATACGATACAAGAAGTTGTACATTATATATATATATATATATATAACTATATATATATATATGTATGAATGTATACCAAATGGATATGGAAAGAACAGAACTCTTTATTTGAGAGGTGGCATTCATTGCAGTTGCATGCAAAACATACATACGTATATCCAAAGTATTCCTATATATACAAATATATCCGTAAGTGAAAAACTGAGGACGAACTGGAAAACGCTGAAACATAAAGATAACGAATTGGAAATCCTTTGCCGAGGATTATTCATATTTCGATCTGATCGCCATTGTGGCGATTAGCCTGTGATTGTGGAAATGAATATTCTACTCTGTTTACTATTAATAACAATTTTCGGAAATCCACCATCACCATCAGCTCACGGCCAAATATTACACGGATATAAAAATCGTAATGATAAGCTAAATTCTGGATTAGCGCATGAGTCGCCTTCACTGGCTCTTCGAGTTAAAAGGAGTGGACGGAGTGTAGCAGTTCAGAAAGTTAATTCAACTGAAAGTGACTCAAATGGACTTGCCGGAAACTTCAGCAGCAGTATAATAACAAATGTTGCTAAATTTGATACGAAGCTCAATCATCTGCTTGTGGACACAATTACAGGACGTGTGTTTGTTGGCGGCGTGAATCGATTGTATCAACTATCACCAGACTTGGAACTGCACGAAACCGTAAAGACAGGGCCTCAAAATGATTCAGTCGAGTGCACTATACTTGACTGCCCCCTTAATGCGGTGCGAAAGCCAACAGATAACTATAATAAGGTGTTACTTATAGATCGGGCCACGTCGCGGCTTATTGCTTGTGGCTCCCTCTTTCAAGGCACCTGTACTGTTCGCAATCTCCAAAATGTTAGCATTATTGAACACGAGGTACCGGACGCAGTTGTTGCCAATGACGCCAACTCATCAACGGTGGCATTTATAGCGCCTGGGCCGCCTCAACATCCAGTGACGAACGTTATGTACGTGGGCGTTACTTATACGAACAATTCACCGTACCGCAGCGAGATACCCGCTGTGGCGTCTCGATCTCTAGAGAAAACTAAAATGTTTCAAATTGCATCATCGGCTGTCACGACTGGCACCCGCACCTTTATCAATTCATATGCTCGTGAAACATATTTGGTTAACTATGTGTACGGGTTCAGCTCGGAGCGGTTTTCATATTTCCTTACCACACAGTTAAAGCACAATCATCACTCGTCCCCCAAGGAGTATATAACTAAATTAGTTCGGATTTGCCAGGAAGACTCCAACTATTATTCCTACACAGAAATTCCGGTGGAGTGCATTAGTGACGCTCAGGGCGGTACTAAATTCAACTTGGTCCAGGCTGGATTCTTAGGCAAGCCCAGTTCCGATCTAGCACAAAGCTTGGGCATCACAATTCAAGACGACGTCCTTTTTGCCGTCTTCTCAAAGGGAGAAAGCAACGTCCCAACCAACAACTCGGCCCTTTGCATATATTCATTAAAGTCAATTCGCCGAAAATTCATGCAAAACATCAAATTCTGCTTTAATGGAAATGGCATGCGAGGCCTCGACTTTATATCGCCCAGCATGCCCTGTGTTTTAACGGTATGTATGAAAAATAGTTTATGTATATGTACACACTTTCAGGATATAGGCCATGCATAGGTAATTAGGGTATAATGGTTTTGTATGTGACAGGAAGGTCAGAATCAATACCCAAATAGATCTAGCCATTTCCGTCTGTCTGTCTGTCTGCATGAACGCCTCGATTTCGGAGACTACAAAAGCTAGAAAGCTGAACTTCGACTTTTGAAGATCATGGTTACCAAACGCAGATCAATTTTATTCAAATCATCGATAACTTGTCGTAATTTGCAGTTTTTTGCCACGATTTTTTGAAAATATCTTAGAAACTATAAGAGCTAGAGCCACCAAATTTGGTTCAATATGTTAGCAATTGGGTGCTTGTGTGTGTGTAAGTATGAATGCAAGGGGATCGATATGTATGGAAAGGCAGGGTGCAGGGTATCCCTTAGTCGGGCGCTCACGACTAGAGCTCTGACTTGTTTTTAATGTAAATTAAAAGAAATATATATTTATGTATTAGTTCCTTAAATTAAATTAGGAGCACAACAAACAATAAAAACCTGAAATATCTTGAATTTAAGAATGCGCGTCGTTGTTTCGACGAAGGCTGACGGGTGTGGGCGTGGCCGGGATATCAAGGTCTCCATGTTTTGGGGAGGTCACCAGTAATCTACATTTCAATTTTGGTGACTAACTTTTGAGGTGTATCGGCATGTTATCGATTTGCCACCCTCTCAGTGGGCGTTGAACAAAAATCTTAAAACTTTGAAGCGGATAATTACAAGTATATATCCAATCATATATCATGTATCAGCTTCACATATCTGTATCATATATCAGTTTCAAGTCTCTACCTTCAATAGCGCCGAAAACAGTTGCGTTCATCCGGACAGGCGGACGGACAGCAAGACGGGCATTGCACAACACCAATATACTCTTTTCACTTTTCAAAATCTATATCTCCCACAATATCAGAGCTAGAGTCACAAATTGTTAAAGGTATATGGTCACCGCCTTTAAAGATCGGTAAAAAATATTTCCTAGCCTCCGCAATTTGCGAATATATCAAATTGGCAGACCTTGGGCCTTTGGGCGACCTCCTCTTAGGATTGAACCGAAAAATGTTTGCCCCGCCCCTACGAAATGTACAATTCTATATTTTTCCAAAATAACAATAATTACTTACTTGTTTAAGCTTGTGTATAACCTACTCAAATCAGGTATATTTCAAATAGTGGATACCCCGCCCCGGATATTTTCGAATCTATAAAAGCTAAAGCCATCAAATTTAGTTTAGTATATTCTCGTAAACATAACACAGATTACGAATATTTGGATACATCCCCGTACTCGTCCTAAAATTGGGAAAAGTATTACAGGCTTGTACTTTGGTTTGTACAAGGCTTTGGATGCTATTTTTAAGTGTTGATAATTTCTAATAGATATGATTAACTTAGAAGTTATTGAAGAATGACTGTTTGCAAAGTTTTCAAGTGTGCTTTAAAAATATGGCGAAAACAATTTAATGAAACCAATTGCTTAAAAGGCCACGAGCCCTTGTAAATCAATTCAATAAATAAATAAAAACAAGGAGATACACTACATAGATACAAGCCACAAGCTGCGCACTTTACTCAGCGGCTTGCCCATACTATAGGACCAAATTATTGAATTACTTCTAAACTAGCAGTATGATCTTTATTCAACACCTAAGAAGAGCATTACAATCTATGTAGAAACCAAAGCGCAAGTGTGTAGTGCCACTTCCAAAATACTTTGGTGGCTCGACCTGTTATAGTCTCCGTGATATGCTAAGGTAACCAAGTCTTAAAATCAATTTTTAGCGATATTAATGAAACGCGGCAAGAAAATTGTTCTGCGTATGGCTTAGGAGAGTCTATAGTCGACAAGTTGATGTCTAGCTTTTGCAGCTTCCGAGATCGCTGGGTTTATACAAACGGACAGACGGACATGGCTACGACTCATCGTCCTCATCAAAAATATACAGTTGGGAAAAATAATACCCTGCACAAATACCTGCACAAGCAATGTTTACAAAAAGAAAAATGTTCATTCAATTTTTTATCGTTTTCGACATATTTAATGAATTTTATGTTTTTCAAATTTTCAAATATGCACTTAAAATTTAAAAATGAGAAATAATTTAGAACTTCTTTACTTTTTATCAATTTAATATATAATTGTATTGCCTTTATTAGAAAAAAGGGCTGCGTAACGTTCTGGCAACGATTCAACTAAGTTTTGGCATCGTTTTAGAGAAATTGCGTGAAGGATTCGTGAATGGTTTTCCAAACTGGTTATTTTAGAAGGAACAACTGCCTTTTTGACATCACTTTCGATGCGATTAATAAGATTAAGGTGACTGCGCAGCCCACTACAAACGTTCACTAATTTTATTTTTAATCATTCCTCTGTTTTCCTGGTGGCGTGCTTCGTAGCATCACTACATCCAAAATATTGACGCCATCGTGGTGGTCCATTATGGTTTTGACTCAATATATTGGACCTACTTCTGATAAGAAAAAGAAGCCCATATCATTATGCTTGTCCTCCATGTTTAATGGTCTTTGTAGTGAATTTTGGATTGTCTTTTGAGTTTTAAGGATTTTAAGGATAGATGTTCGAAAGAGAGCCTTTTTCACAAAAAATAACAACTATAGCCTCATCTGTCCATAAAATATTCCTCCATTTTTGGGCTGGCCAATGTTTTGCACGTAGACTTTAAAATATTGTTGTGTGATACATGTGTGAACTGTTTTCACCGTCGCAGTTGTATAAAGCTCTTTTTTTTAGCTCAGTTGCAGCCTTGAAAGGATCCTTTGTGCTCTTGAGGAACAACCCTTTTGCTATTTCCTTAAAATTACAAAAAAAATAAGTTTACTACCATTACAAGCGCAATACTATCATCGTTTAGAGAAAATACTAAACATTATATTAAATATCAAGTTTTTAAAATATCGCAATACTGATTATTGGTTTTTTGATCAATATGAAAATGTGTCATAGTGGTGCTATTATTTTTTCGCAACTGTATATACTTTATGGGATTGGAGATGTTTCCTTCTGCCTGTTACAGTACTATTATACTTTTTTTTACCCATTTTCAATTGGTCCAGTGTATAAAAAAGAGAATGAATGCTCTAGACAGGAGTACCCGACAAAATTACATATGCACACACACACACACACACACACACCATCGAATTTCTAGAAACTATCTTTCCTTGTTTTCTGTAATTTTGGTAATTGATTAAATATATAAAATATGTTATTATTGCAGAAACTACAAACCATTGGCGAAGACTTTTGCGGATTGGATGTTAATTCACCGTTAGGAGGGGAGCAGCCAATCACCGCCGTTCCAGTCGCCATGTTCAACACGAGACTCACATCGGTCGCTGCAACCAGCACTAGCGGTTATACGGTTGTGTTTATTGGTACCGTCGATGGGTATATTAAGAAAGTTGTCGTTGAATCGTCGACCGTTGCAAACGAATATGCTAGCTTGGCAGTGGATGTGGACTCGCCGATCAATCAGGACATGCAGTTCGACAACCAAAACCTTTACGTATACGCTATGTCCGAACGCAAGGTGTCCAAAGTTAAGGTGTATGACTGTGCCGATTTTAAAACCTGTGGCGAATGCCTGGGCGCCAGAGATCCATACTGTGGCTGGTGCTCACTGGAAAATAAGTGCAGTCCACGCTCAAATTGCCAGGATGACGCTAATGATCCATTATATTGGGTCAGCTACAAAACGGGAAAATGTACGACAATAACCAGCGTGGTGCCGCACCAATTGCAACGGACTACCGCTCGCACCTTGGAGCTGATCATTGATCACTTACCACAGCTTAAGGAAAATCTAATTTGCGCCTTCACCACCGAGGACAAGGCACTATTTACAAATGCGACAAAAAAACGTAATGGTGTTAACTGTACCACGCCCCGGACGGATATGCTACCGCAAATTGAGCAGGGTAAACATCATTTTACAGCGAAGTTGTCTGTGCGAACAAGAAACGGTCCAGATCTTGTGTCGACAGACTTTACTTTCTTCGATTGCAGTACACACTCGTCATGCACACGCTGTGTATCATCAGAATTTCCGTGCGATTGGTGCGTTGAAGCCCACCGCTGTACACATGATACAGCCGAAAACTGCCGTAACGATATATTGGTTACGGGCGTTAGCCGCATAGGTCCAAGCTATCGCTCTGGTCCTGGCTTCTGTCCGACCATCAACGCAACTGGCGATGGCAGCGAGGTCCTTGTGGCTGCCGGAACCAGTAAATCTATAAAGGTTAAGGTGCACATCATTGGCCAGTTTATTGTGCAGACACGTTTCGTTTGCCAGTTTAATATTGAAGGACGCGTGACCAGCCTCAATGCTCAATTGCTCGGCGATACGATCTACTGTGACAGCATGGAATTTCAGTATACATCCAGATCACCGAATTTAACCGCAACTTTCGCTGTTATATGGGGAGGATCCAAGCCCCTTGACAATCCCCATAATATTCACGGTAAGTTTTCCACGATTTGACTGGGTGCATGTGTCGCACCTCGTTTATTTCCATGCCATATATAAAACATAATCCGAAAAACTTTTTTGTTAGATTACTACCGGCGAACTAACTTACATTTGTATTTACATATATTTCTTAATGAGGTCGGTTGAAAATCTGTATCTGCTAAAGCCTATGTAACATTTAAATAATTGTTTTTAAACATTACAGTCGCTTTTAATGAACAAGATTTTAGCGACATGAATTCAGCAAAATGTAAATTAAGGAAATGTTGGGGCAAGACGTCTGCCGGGCCGATAATTAATAATAATATGAAAACGAGACGAGTTATCGATGATTTGAATAAACTTGGTCTGCGTTTGGTAAACACGAACTTATAAAGTCCAAGTTCAGTTTTCTAGCTTTTGTAGACTCCGTAATCGACGCATTCATACAGACAGACAGGCGGACATGGCTAGATCTATTGGGTTATTGGTTATAGGGTCGGTGATGCCTCCTACTGCTTGTTACATACATTTGCAGAAAACCATTATACCCTGTTTTACCCACTTTCAATGGGTTCAGGGTATAAAAAGGATAATCATATCCGGAACGTCATTTATTATCGGCGGCATTACAGAATTCTTTGTCTTAGATTTAAATAACAATTCAATATCTGCGTTTACATAACATTTGGTTATATCCTTTTCTTGCAGTTGTGATTTATCGTTGCCGCGTCATGGCGGACAGTTGTGGTATATGCCTAGCACTAGCTGAGAAGTATAATTGCGGATGGTGCTCATCTACAAATACATGCGAAGTGGTTGAGCAGTGTAACAAAAATAACGAGGGCAAAACGGATTGGCTCAATCGAAGCGAAATTTGCCCAAACCCTGAGATACATTCATTTGGTCCCAAGACTGGCCCCTGGGAGGGCGGTACCAATATCACGATAAAGGGCATAAATCTTGGAAAAAACTACAACGATATCTACTCTGGTGTTCGAATTGCCGGCATTAATTGCATGCCATTTCAACAGTTTTACATTGACACAAAACAAATTGTATGCACAGTGGACAGCCCCGGTGAGCAGATGTATAGAAACGGTCGTATTGTGGTGCAAATCGGTGACTATCGCGGCGAATCGAAAGAGGATTACGAGTTTGTTGATCCGAAAATATCAAATTTTCATCCCCGGTTTGGCCCAACTTCAGGAGGTACACAAATACGGATAATTGGCAAACATTTGAATGCCGGTTCACACATACAGGCCTTTATAAATGATCATTTGCCCTGTAAAATCATTAGTACTGACTCATCGCAAGCAATTTGTCGGACTGCGCCGTCTCCGGGTATTATTGAGGGGCGCCTAAAGATGTCCTTCGACAATGGACCGAGAGAATTCAACGACTATAATTTTAAATATGTTCTCGATCCAACTGTTGAGCAGGTTAGCTCCGGACCGAGTGGCCAAATTAAAGTGCCAAAGGGCATTCCGGCTGGCGGAATCCGAATTATAGTTACCGGGACACAATTTACCAGCATACAAGCACCAAGCATCTATGTTTTTTACAAGGGTCAAATGTATGCAAATCAATGCCGAGTTCAGTCCGATACAGAAATGCAATGTCCATCTCCAATTATTGAGGCAGATAGCCAAATCTTGGATCCTGAGAATCCCATGTTGCTGGAATACGGATTTCTTATGGACAATGTGCTAAGAGTGCAAAATTTATCAAAAAAACATAATAATCATTTTGAACTTTACCCAAATCCGGAATATTTCACTTTCGAAGAACGTGTCAAATACTTCAAGAGCGAATATCTTACCATAAACGGTCGTAATCTTGATCGCGCCTGCAAGGAAAGTGATGTTGAAGTAAAAGTCGGCAATGGCTACTGCAATATTACATCTCTTTCACGACAGCAATTAACATGCCGGCCACCCACTGAAGCGGCAGCGGCAAGCAACAGTCCCAGTGGACCCGAGGTGATTGTACGCATTGGATCGTCATTGGAGTATCGTATTGGTATACTCAGTTACGAGTCCTCGAACCTTATCATGGATTGGGGGGATAACGTTGTCTTTGTTGTAATAGCCGGCTGCGCAGTGTTTTTCATGATTTTCGTTGCATTGCTTGTGGCATATAGAAAGAAGACCTCAGAGTCTAACCGTGTGCTCCGCAACATGCAAGAACAGATGGATATATTAGAATTGCGTGTGGCTGCTGAGTGTAAGGAAGCATTTGCAGAGCTTCAAACCGAAATGACAGACTTAACGGGCGATTTAACTTCTGGTGGCATACCATTCTTGGATTATCGATCATATGCTATGAAAATATTATTTCCCAATCATGAAGATCACATCGTCCTGCAGTGGGAGAGGCCAGAACTATTACGCAAAGAAAAAGGCTTGCGTCTATTTGCTCAACTCATTATGAACAAAACGTTCCTTCTGCTTTTTATAAGAACATTGGAGTCTAATCGATATTTCTCAATGCGAGAACGTGTCAATGTTGCGTCATTAATAATGGTTACATTGCAATCAAAGTTGGAATATTGTACAGACATATTGAAAACTCTATTAGGGGATCTTATTGAGAAATGCATTGAAGGCAAAAGTCATCCAAAATTATTGCTTCGCCGCACTGAGAGTGTTGCTGAGAAAATGTTGAGTGCTTGGTTTACGTTTCTCCTGTACAAATTCCTGAAGGAGTGTGCCGGAGAGCCTCTTTATATGCTGTTTCGTGCAGTTAAAGGTCAAGTAGATAAGGGTCCGGTTGATGCCTGCACCCACGAGGCTCGCTACTCTCTAAGCGAGGAGAAACTAATTCGGCAATCCATCGATTTTCGGCCAATGACAGTGAATGCTAGCATCATACAGCAGCAAATATTTTGCAACAATTTGGACATGTTGCCGTCACACACAGAGAATGTGTCAGTTAAGGTGCTCGACTGCGATACGATCGGCCAAGTGAAAGAGAAATGTTTGGAAACAATATATAGAAATATACCCTCTAGCCAAAGGCCACGGAAAGATGACTTGGATTTGGGTATGTAATCACACTCATTATTTTTACGAAAATGCCCTAAATATAGTTGTACTTAATATTGAATTTTTTTCCTAATATAGAGTGGCGAACAGGAGCAACAGGGCGTGTAATCCTATACGATGAAGATGCTACTTCAAAAACGGAGAGCGAGTGGAAGAAACTAAACACATTGCAACATTACAATGTGCCAGATGGTGCTGGTCTAAGTTTAGTACCAAAACAAAGCTCCATCTACAATTTTAGTATATTATCCGATAAGAACGAGAAATCGCACAAGTAAGTACAACCATGAAGAAAAGGTTTACTTCGGGATGCCGAAGACTTAAAACTCTTGCAGAAATATGACAAACTTATGATTGCACGATATCTTAGTCAGTAAATAACAATCGTCCGATCATTTATAGACGGTGGTCTTTGGTTCTTGCAAGAATTTTTAAAGGCTTCATAAATCTTTTGAACTTTTGAAAAGAAGAATAGATTTAGAAAATCAGAAAGTTACGATTTTAGCACAAATTTGCTCGAGCCCATTAAAAATGACTATATAGTTTTGTGTAAATGTATTTATATACTTGTCTGTCTGTATGAACGTGTCGATCTCAGAGACTACAAGAGTTAGAAACTTGTAGGTTAGTTTTCCTCCCCGATTTGTTATCGATATATCTCCGAATCTATAAGAGCTAGAGCCACCCAAGTTGGTTTAATATATTCTCGTAAAGCAGTCTTCTTCCCCAAATATGGAAAAAACCCAAATTCAAGTTCTACAGCCTTATGCTTTTAGTGTTCCTCTGATTCTCTTTTTAAGTCCTGAAGATCTAATAAAATCATAATCTTAGTTTAAAAGTTATTCGTGAATTAAGTTCCCTTAGTGTTTGTAATTTCGTGTATGTATGTATGTTTGCAAGGGATTGATGTGTATGTAATGACAGCTCGCAGCTGGGTTCAGGGTACATAGTCCTAGTCGAGCACTCCCGACTAGACAGACACAAGAGTATTTATTTAATACAAAGTGGGAATAATCGTGAAAAGAATTAACATACAAACTATACCACTATCTGCTGAGTAAATTAGATAATATTACATATATATTTTGTTTTTATATATGTTTAGTAAGTCAGATTTTAGATGCTTAGGGCTTAGTATGTGGGAGGAGAATATCTAAATATTGTAGGATATGGAAGTTTCTTTATTAAAATGTAATATTTTTGATATCGATATTGCATAGGATTGAAGATGTCTGCTTTCATGCGTCTTACGATTGGGCGTTGACAAAATTATACTACCCTCTGCAAGGTTATGAAAACAGTGTGGTGTTCTTTAGCGTTATATTTTGAATTGTAGCAAAATAAATTGCTTCTCTGCCATTTAGGTATGAAACTCTAAATATATCGAAGTACACCTCCTCCTCACCGACATTCAGCCGCGCCGGCAGCCCCTTGAACAATGACATGCATGACAATGGGATCAAATATTGGCATTTGGTCAAACACCATGACAGTGATATTCAAAAGGAAGGAGAACGCGTTAATAAATTGGTCTCTGAAATATACCTCACAAGACTCCTTGCGACTAAGGGCACTTTGCAGAAGTTCGTTGATGACCTATTTGAGACAATATTCAGCACCGCTCATCGTGGCTCTGCCTTGCCATTGGCAATTAAGTATATGTTTGACTTTCTGGACGACCAAGCACTTTTGCATGGAATTACAGATCCTGAAGTCGTGCACACTTGGAAAAGCAACAGCCTACCTTTGCGGTTTGTATTTATATATAGTAAAAACTTAAGGCAATGTCAATAATTAACTCTTTGTTTCCTTTTGTTTCGTTGTTGCAGCTTTTGGGTGAATTTAATAAAAAATCCAAACTTTGTATTTGATATACATAAATCCAATATTGTGGATTCCTGTCTGTCAGTTGTAGCTCAAACATTTATGGATTCATGTTCAACGTCGGACCATCGATTGGGTAAGATAAACAAACTATAAAATACAAAACCATTTTAATATTTGATCAATATTTTTCAGGCAAAGATTCACCAAGCTCAAAGCTATTGTATGCTAAAGATATTCCCGAGTATCGCAAGTGGGTTGACCGGTATTACAGGGATATTCGGGATATGTCATCAATTTCCGATCAGGACATGAACGCTATGCTTGCTGAAGAATCACGGGTAAGTAAAATGCACAACGATTACGTACAAATGTCTTTAAAACTCTTTGATATAAAATACTGACACAAATTCCTTATAAACCAAATAACCAAATATGTGAAACGTGAACATCTATACAAACAAAACACCTGAACACGTTAAGGAACATTTCCGTCCCAGTATATAGTTGATATATGTCTGCAATTCTTTCTTGTTAGCTAATATTTTATACTTTGGTAAAGTTTCCTTCAATAAGAAGAGTCTTCGAGTTTAACCTACAAATATTTGTATATACTGAACTCATTGAAAATGGGTAAAAAAAAGGGTGTAATGGTTTTGTGCATAAAGTATATATTCTTGATCAGCATCTATAGACGAGTCGATATAGAACTTAAAAAGTTCATGTATACCATACGCAGATCAAGTCTATTTCAAATTTTTGTATTATCGGTAATTGTCGGTTTTAATACTCGTTCACGAAGTGAAACTAGTATGTTGGTTTTGTGCAATGTCCGTCATGCTGTCCGTCTGTCTGTCCGACGCTATTGAAGATAGAGACTTGAAACTTGGCATATATACTTGTAGTTACCTGCTTCAAAGTGTTAAGATTTTTGTGCCACGCCCACTGGGAGGCTGGCAAATCGATAACATACACCTCAAATCGCAAATCGATTAAAGTTGAATATTTCCCACAATATTAATGTTAGAGTCACCAAATTTGGTATGTAGATAGCTGGTGATCTCCCCCAAAAAATGCGGTCCTGATTTCCCGGCCACGCACATCAGAAATCGGAATGGCTATATCTCCCACAGTTTTGGAGTTAGAGTCACAAAATTTTGAATATATATTACTGGTAATTTCCCCAAACATCACATTACATCACAACAGAAAAAATGTTCTGGCCACGCCGCCTTCCGCCTCCGTAATCGCTAAAAACGATATGTTTACAAGCTCAAAACGGTAAGACGTGTATAATTAACACAATTTTAAAGCTAGAGACACCAAACTTGGTATGTAAATTGCTGGTGACCTCCCCAAAAGATTGAGACCTTGATATCCCGGCCACGCCCACTAGAGCGCCCCCCAGATATCCCGCCTTAAAAAACCGGAAATGGCTATATCTTCCAAAGTATTAGAGCTAGAGTCACCCAATTTTGAAGGTAGATTAGTGGTCAGCTCCTCTAAATAAGGGTATACAAATTTACCTACCACGTCCACCCCCGCCCTTTGCCGCCCCCGCAAAGTGCGAAAGCCTATATCTCCCACAATTTTGGAGCTAGAGTCACCAAATTTTAAACATAGATGGTTGGTCACCCCTTTTAAAGCTCGGGAAGAAAATTTCCCGGCCATTTTGGAGCTAGAGGCACAAAATTTGGGGGAAAGTGTTTGTGTGACCTTCTCTTAATGTTGGCCACGCCCACCCCCGCCCCTAAGAAATATAAAAATTCTATGTTTTTTTCAAAATAACAATAATAATTTCCGTGTACTGTGAATGAGTATTACGCAGTCGGTTACGTCCGACTGCAACGATCTTCCTTGTTTGAGCATATCTTAGAAACCCTAAGAGCTAGAGCCATAAAATTTTGTTTAATATGTTTGCGAAAAACATACGTTGGGTTAACTATATTTTGGATTTTGGATATCGCCCCCATTCGTCCCATTTGGAATTCTGGTTGGGCCGACTAGAATTGCCTCAATTGTTATTTTGGAGTAATATCGAATGTTAGTAAAAATGATTTTTTTCCACTATTTCAGCTTCACACAACTGAGTTTAATACGAATTGTGCATTGCATGAGCTCTACACTTACGCAGTTAAGTATAATGAGCAGCTAACGGTAACGCTGGAGGAGGACGAATTTTCTCAAAAACAACGACTTGCCTTTAAATTAGAGCAAGTTCATAACATCATGTCAGCTGAATAAGCCGCGTCACAATTCTCGAAAATGGAAATCATGCTTTTAATCAGAAGAAACCAGTATCGAACGTTTTTGTGTATTGTTACCCATTAACGATTGAACAGGAAAGCCATTTCTTTATATACATATACTCGTACATAAAACATACCACCTATGCAAATATATAAATGTGAGTGTGTGTAAGCCCCAATTCTTGTTTCGTACATTATTTGTTCAAATTTTTCATCTTATTAATGTATGTGATGCAGCCATAAATATTGACAGCTGTAAAGTAGTACTGCCATAAACTTAGCACATTCATACACATGACACTAACAGCATTCCATTGACTACAATACATGTCAAGGAAAGGAGAAAACTTTATTTTTTGTGGGCATGTGTAGACTTTGCTCATTGATATATATATGTATAATGTTTGTATGTTTATTGTACTATACTGCATGTCAGTAATATTATTGTCTAAGAACCGATATTCAATATATATATATATAAAATAATCCAAACGCAAACGCAAAAATCGACTGATTTTAATATACATTAAAACTAATTGATATTTTAATTTAAAATTTCAAAAATATATGTATCTATGTAAAATGTAATTTATAAATATGAATCTGCATCAAAATTGATAAAGATTGCAACTACAAAGTCACGTGTAGTAAAACAGACGAAATTTTGTATTACATTAGTTCTTCTATAAATGAATACTATGTTACCTGGTAACCCTGCGGAAACTAAACGTAACAATACTATAACCTATTCTTACCGGACGGTCAATCGGGGCCCAACGTCTTTGCAATAAATTATATGGCATCTACATTTAACACTACATTGTATTACACAAAGGCAACTCATCAATGAAATTTCAATCCATCATCAGCAGATTCTTCTTGGATAGACATATACATAGATATTACAGCACATGATGAATCCCGTAACATCCTTTCAGTTATTAGTTATAGAATATATATTCAAATATATGTGCATTATTGTTATAAGTATGTATTTACAGATGTGTATGTATCTCTGTAATTTTGATTTTTGATTATTGCATGTGTCTTTTATAACATTTGTATGTAAATTATTTATTCTTACTTCGAATTATAGGATATTATAGACACAACTATTGTTCACAATAGTGCAATGGAATAAATTTTATTAATTTAATTTAATTCACCTTGGTTTTTCTTTCGTTTATTTAGAGTTTGAATAATTGGTAGCTAATGAACAAACCCCAACAAAAAAACAAAATTTCTAAGACAAGCTCAAAAGAGTTGCTTATCTACATTACATATAAAAAAGAAAGAAGAAGGGTTCATGCGTACTGTGTTTGTATGTGTGTATTCTGAGAATGCGTAAATTTTCCTTCCATTATATACAACGAGCGGGAACTGGCTTAATCAAATATATTATGTGTGCTTATGCAATTGTATGTTTTCTAGAATTTAATTAAAATGTTCATCTGGTCAATTTTATATCACTAACGCGTATATATATCTTTATATATATATGTGTGTATCAAGACATGGAATACATGCACGTGTACGTGTATGCCCTATTGGTAATAAAATCTGTAGTAAGTAAATGTCATAAATGTATCATGTATGTATGTCTGTATGTATGTTTGTATAAAATAAGCTGCTACATTAGTAATACTGATCAACAATAGTTGTATACATGTAGAGCTGTATTTATGTGCACACACATAAATACATTCAACAAAAGTATTTCTAATATATACAAGTGTCTCTGTGTATGTTTCATTTGACTTTTATTAGCCAAAATAACGTGAAATTCTTTCTCCTAGATTCTATACGTCATGTTTAATTTTTTTATTACGTATTATGGCTTTGTAAAATTATAGAAATGTACACTTACATAAATTTAAACAAGTGTGTGCTCAACATCTTATTAAATCCACGCTGAATGTTAAAGCACGTAAAAATAAAGATGTAATAGATTTATATTAAAACAACCCACCAATAACAGCAAAACAGCTTCATACATGTATGTACATTTAAAAATGTTAATTTTGCATTTTTTTGAAAATCTTGTTTTAATTGTGTTGCTGTTTTTACATAGGTCTATATACTGTATTCCGAAGACTGAACACGCTACAATACAGTCAAAAGCTTTTTTATTTTGGTATAAAATGTGCGTGCTCTTAAAAAACAACACATCAAATTTGTTCAATTAAAATATGCACATAGTCCTCTTTAAGCTACGTCTATAGTACATATGTATATGTGTACTATTGAACCACCGATACAGGACCTGCATACATAGCATAAATGTATCAACTACCGTATGTATCATCTTATATGTATGATAATATTTTTACAAAATTTCCTTTGGCCAATATTGAAAAAAAAAAAAACAGAAAATCTCAAAATAAATAATAAGATTCGTATAATTGCAAATGGTTAGAATATAAGACCAGAAACTTAAACATTTTTTTCAATTAGGTTTGTACATATTATAGTTTTTTAATTTTTCCTTTCATGATTTTTTTGGTTAAAGTGTTTTTCTAGTTGTCAAAAAACTAATAAATAAATAATATATTTAAAAAAATTATTTGACAACTACAAATGGACTTTAATCAAAATATATATTATGGTTGTGCGTAATAAATATAATGATAGTCCATAAAATGATGTACATTTATGTCTAATTACTCTATCAATGGAATACTACAAAATAAAAGTAAGCATGAAAAATGAATCACCACTGTCAGCTAGGTAGGCACATTCATTACGAGTACATAAAATACTTAAGATACTTTTGTATACTTGTGTAACTTACTTTACTACCAAGTACAGTTTTACACAAGAACCGATCAAGATACAATAAATAAATAAATAATAAACAGCTTCCGCTATTATTAACATATCTGTTATTGTACCATAGAAAAAACTTTTATTATAAAGTTCGTCACTAACAACCTATTTATTTTACCAAAATAAACCCAGTTTTATTGAAATCTTATAACTAAGAAAGCCTCAAAGATTTATAAATCCAGACCACTTAGAAAGGTAAAAGTAAATTCAACTTAAATTATATTGATTTGTATGTTCCAATGCGATCTGTTCGAACCAACTAAGAATGTCAAGTATAAATATGTTTTTTCTAATTTTTTTATACTAAATTACATTTAGACCTAAGTCGACTGAGTCAGTCTCAAACTTAATACCTATGTAACATGTATCAGAATATGATTATTGTATTTGCATCTATGTGTGTGTGTGTGTGTAAAATATTTTAAAATATATGAATAAAATTTGTGAAAAACTGTCAAAGATTGGCTAGTTGCATTGTGATTCTTACCACTGCTGACGACAGTCAGCGCGAGTGGCGAAAAGTGCAAAAATAAAAAATCAATATATACGCGAACTGGTCTAAGTTTAGTACCTTGAGTACCAAAACAAAGCTCCATCCTTAATTTTAGTATATTATCCGATAAGAACGAGAAATCCCACAAGTAAGTAAAAACTTGAAGGTTTCTTTACTAAAATGTATTACTTTTGATATCGACAATATATGTATGTTTTGTATGCGATCGAAGATATCTTGCTACAATACTCCAATCAGATCGAGTTATATACCGAGATGAAGAAGTAATTAGGACAAAATTTAAATTTTTGGAGCTTATGGGGTCATTAGGGGAATTGGTTCAGACAGATAAATTTGTGTTTCGAATGGTACCACATTTATCCCGAAAATCCGATATTTCGTTCGAAATATATTAAGTAATTAAATTGTTTGTATATTTCTAAAATTCGGATGAAATACGTATGATAGCGTAAAGATAACTTTTTCAAACTTTGAGGACTTATTCCCTATCAAGAACCAAAAAGCTTTAGTTCAATGACTTTTGGAAAAAACGCTAGTTTGGATGGAAAACGGTAAAATCCGCTATAATGACAACCCACAAGCTACGAGCTACCAGGTTACCTTGCCTAATTTTCTACCCCGACCCCAAAAAGTATATATATTCTTGATCAGTATCAGTAGCCGAGTCGATTTAGCCGTCTGTATGATCGGGTCCATCTCGGACTATAATATTTAGAGAGGTTATTTAAGTCTATATATTTATAAAGACTTTTCGTATAGACTCGTCCAAGGCATTTGCAGGTCAAGTTTATTTCAAATGATTGATAACTCACGCCGTTATTCTAAAATTTATAAAAACCTACAACCACAAAATTGTTAAGCTTATTTCGGATATTATGAGAGCTAGAGCCACAAAGTTTTGTTGACATGAATATTTTAATATATTATTGCTCTTAAAGAATCGAATGCGAACAATTTTAAATAGAAAACTTATTAAAGAACAAGTAAGAACGTTGCAGTCGGACGTAACCGACTGCGTAATACTCGTTAATAGTGCACGGAAGTTATAATTCTTATTTTGGCAAAAATATAGAATTTTTATATTTCGTAGGGGCGGGGGTGAGTGTGGCCGACATTTTTCGGCTCGATCTTAAGAGAAGGTCACTCAAACACTGTCTGCCAAATTTTGTGACTCTAGCTCCAAAATTGTGGGAGATATAGGTTTTCGCAAGTTGCGGGGGCGGGAGTGGGCGTGGCCGGGAAATTTGTTTACGAATCTTTAAAGGGGACCAGCCATACACCTTTAAAATTTGGTGACTCTAGATCTAACAATGTGGGAGATATAGGCTTTCGCACTTTGCGAGGGCGGGAGAGGGCAGGGGTGGGCGTGGGGTCCGTGTACCCCTATTTAAAGGAGCTGACCACGAATCTACCTTTCAAATTTGGTGACTCTAGCTCTAAAACTTTGGAAGATATAGCCATTTCCGATTTTTTTATGCGAGGGCGCTGGGGTCGTGGCCGGGATATCAAGGCCTCAATCCTTTGGGGAGGTCACCAGCAATCTACATACCAAGTTTGGTGTCTCTAACTTTAAAATTGTGTTAATTATACACGTGTTACCGTTTTGAGCTTGAAAATATATCGATTTTAGCGATTACGGAGGCGGAAGGGGGCGTGGTCAGAAAATGTTTTCTGTGATGTTTGGGGGACCTTACCAGTAGTATATATTCCAAATTTTGTGACTCTAGCTCTAAAACTGTGGGAGATATAGCCATTTCCGATTTTTTATGACGGGGCCCTGGGGGACGTCCTAGTGGGCGTGGCCGGGAAATCAGGGCCGCATTTATTTGGGGGAGATCACCAGCTATCTACATCTATATTTTTAAAAATAAAATATCAAACAAAAAAAAAAAATTAAAAATGCGCTTTGTTGTTACTTGTTTTATACCCTGAATCCATTGAAAATGGTATAATAGCTTTGTGCAAATGTATGTAACAGGGAGAAGGAGGCATGTCCTATCCCATAAAGTCTGTTTGTCTGTTTGTATGCCTGTATGAACGCGTCGATTTCGGAGACTACAGAAGCTAGAAAGCTAAACTTGGACTTTTAAGATTTCAAATCATCGATAGCTCATATCGTTTTCTTATTATCGATAAATATCGTCCTTTTTACTCTGTTTTTTGAAGATATCTTAAAAACCATAAGAGTTAGAGCAGCCAAACTTAGTTCCAATTGTTCGCGTGAGGCATACGCAATGAATATTTCGGATTTTGGATTTTGGAAAGAAGTGCAATTCAAATACTATGGACTTGGGCTTTGGTTTGTACTTAATTAAGAAGTTATACGCGATCTTAGTTTCCATAGTAGGGCCCAAGCGCAGCAGCTGTTCGCAGCGTGCAGCCTGCGTTTACATGTGTGTGTGTGTTTTGTGATTCTGTGGATGTGTGCTTGAATGCAAGGGGAGTGAAATGTATGAAAACACAGGATTCAGGGTCTTTCCTAGTCGGGGGTTCCCGCCTCGTTCGACATAATGGAAATGCCCATATGCAGATTAAGAATATTTCAGATTTTGGATACTTTCCCCAATCTTATAATGATCATACACCTGATTTAGAAGCTAATCAGGATTTTAGTTTCACGTGCGTTAGTTTTGTATATATTTATGAATTCAAGATACTTAAAATGTGCGTAACGGCGGCTCGCAGCTGGGTCTTGAGATCTTGTAGACTCTGAAAAAAAACATAATACCGTGTTAACTCATTTTTAATCTATCAAAAGGTAGGTAGAAGAAAATCACAATTATACAAATGTGTCGATATATGAATTTATTATTCTCTTGTTGAAATTATCAGACTAATACTAAAATGTTACATCGACTTTTTCTACATATAAATTCGAACCATAGATTAAATACAATTAGTACATAAATATCTATTTAATAATTCACATTATTTAATTTAAGTCTTATTCTAGGGAGGTGTTTCCGAATGAATGGTTGGCATCTTTATAATTGATGGAATTGGAAATAAATTTTCGTTGCAATTCTTTTCGATTATATTTGTATTTGTAAGGTATTCTCCACTCTGGAGGATGATAATCTATTTTGTGGCTTAACAATATTTGACATTAAATGAGAGATGAGTTTGAAAGTTTTAAATTTTTAAAGTACCACACAGCTGCAATCCAAACCCAAAGAAATCCAGCCCATTCCATATAATATCGAATCTCAAATGTAATTTGTTATTTAAAACAACATTTAGAAAAAACCAGAAGAAAACATTTATCTGTGTCGTTGTAGGTACATTTGCTGATTTTTTATGCGAACTTATATATTAAAATAAATCAAAAGCCTCTGGATATAAACACGTTGTCGTAATTTGTAAACTTAGATAACAACAATTATATAAATTGATATCGAAAGAACTGACCAGAATACCCCTTCATTGAAAGTTATCCATAAAGATGATTAAATAAGTGAAATAAATTAAAATGCTGCTATTTATAATCAACTTAACCAGATTGAATTTAAATTAATTACAATATACATTTGAAGTGAATCCACGTATTCAAACATGTTTGATCGGGAAGTACTTGACGAATGATGAGTACAAAAATGAAGATTGTTATTTACATTTCTCATGAATACTATTATTCAAGATCTTATTATGTTGTTTTGTTTTTTTTTTTGCTCGAGTTCATATATCAGATCCGTGGGCCGCTCCTACTAAAATAAACATTTATTCACTATTTAATTTCTATAATTAATTTTGTATATAGCAAATTTTGTTCCTAACGATTTTGATCGTTTTCGTTATTGTGCTTATGCAAGACCTAAATTCAATCCATTCAAAAAATGGAACTCCGATGGCTAATTCTTGCATCAAATCGTTGTTGTGGGCCTCATGTGTTACAAAAGAGGATGGCTATAGGATGACGAATGAAAGGTATGCTGGAATCCTTGAGATTGGCCACTTGGATGACATGTAGAGCCCGTACTGGCATACATTGGGGGTGGGGACGTTACGGACGGTGTGGTAGGTGGAGTTAGGTTATGACTTATTGTGGTGTCAGCCAAGTTTGGGTATAGGGATGAGCTAGACGCTATTTGTGGCAATAGCATTGGTGGGTTATCCATAGAGGGTTTGCCGGCCACGTTATGCGCCTGTTGTTCCTCTACAACATGTGCTACAGCGACAGCAGCTGCCGCGGCGGCTTTCGAAAGCAGATCTGTTGGCAAATTAAAGATTGAAGATCACTGAAGACGCGGCCAGTAATTGGTGCCTGTCAAATCGGAAACGTTTTGAGTCGATATTTGTACAGGTACCGAAACGCCAGCAGATATTACACCTGCAAATCGAAATCGTTCGTTATTTAACTTTCACATATTCCATATATATATATATATATATATATGTATATATATATATCATATTTACCTGTATTGGCTGTGCTTACTGCAGAGCTGTTTCCATAGACCCCATGCTGTGGCGGCTGCTGATGGGCTGCTGCCGGGTTACATGCTGTATTCCGAGAGTGGGCAGCATAGGGGGATCCCAGGGATAGCGGATCGTGAAACATATATGGGTAGCTATCCCGCTGTTGCAAGCATGTGGGCGTCATCGAACTTAATGAGGATGTCATAGAGCTGTTGAACATTTAAGAGAGAAAATGGAGTCAAAATGTGTACGCAGTGCAGGAAAGTCTGATGCAAAACTGCTAACGGGTTTTACCCGATCAATGGATAATCCTGCAGAAACTCGTTTTAGAAATCAGGAAACTAAAAATGAATAGTGGTCCGATCTGGCCGACTCGGACATGTGTATTGCCTTTCATTACGAAAACTTTCAAACTCATGGAATTGTTTGCCTTGAAATATATTTTTTAAATCTGGTACACATTTTGTGATAAAATTGTAGCAGGCTGATAGCTCCACAGCTGTGAGATTACCCTCTCATCTCTAAGTAGTTGTTAACTATTTGTACATCACTAGTTCTTGAGTGTTGGATAATGTTTAATTCTAAGCAAACATTGAAAGAGAACAGACGTGTCTGAGGAGGAAAGTGTTACGGCTCCTACAAAATTAAAATAGCCTCAACCTCAGGTAGAGTGATGAAAACTTCCACCTTTTTATTAAATAAATCGTTAAATTAGGGACTCTCAACCCTATAATAAATAATTTAACATTTTACATTTGCCTGTTTTGTTATATATATGATTAACTTTGAACTGAAACCTTTTTTAACATTGTTATGAATGTAATTTCAAAGACTTACTTATAGTTTTCAGCCATAGTTGCGATTGGTTGCGGGATAGATGAGTACATTGTGTTGAAACCAGTGTTTAGGGGTAAACGGGGAGCGACGGCTTGCAGAGGAGGGCTCTCGGAGTTTGGATGTGCGTTGCCAGCATCACCGCCGTGGATCTACAAGTATATTTTATTATTGCTAGAAAGAGAATAAGAATTTGTGCTAGGTAATACTCACTGTCGGCCCATTAGAAGTCTCGGTTAGGTTGTTATTGTTGCCAGCATGGGCGGCAGCTGCGCCCTCTGACACGGCTGAGCCTACGATTCCGGGCGTTGAACTGTTCGCAGTTGTGGCATTGGTGGGCGCACTGCTTCCGGCGGGATTATTTGTGCTTGTCCGGCCGCTGCTGCCGCCCACATTGTCAACTGAGCGTCTTTGGGTGCGCAGCTTTTCTTCTCGACGCCATTTGGCACGGCGATTTGAGAACCAAACCTAATTAAAAGTTCGTAAATACTTAATATATACATTATACGCAATTATGTGATGCACGTGGTAGCCGAAATATAGACAAAGTAGAGGATAGAAATAAATAAAACAAAATAATGTAATCAATTTGGTAAGTATTTGCTTATCAAACTTACAACAATGTAAGTAAGCGAGAAACACAAGATATTTTGGGCACTTTCGTTTAAATATACATATGTATATTTATTTATAAGTGGTTGTTGTTATTTATATGAATTTTTATATAGTGCAGCGATTAATCGTAAAAGAGTTTAAAATTTGTGCAACTAATGGAAACAATTAACAAAAATTGTAAACTTTAAAAACGCATCAATTTTTTTCATAGTGTGGTGGCGCTTAAAAAAACACGTAAGATTACCTTAGTGGGGAGCGGCCGATTAGGAGATACCCTGAACCCTAATTAAAATCAATTCCTGAATAACTTAACGTATAATCTTATGATCGTAATGAAATTTTCAGAATTTAAAGAGAGAAAAGAGAGTAGAAAAGGAATCCATAAATAAAAAAAAACGGAACTAAACTAAACATCAGATTGATGCGTTCATACAGACAGACGGACGGACAGGGCTAAATCGACTCGGCTAAGCAGTGTCTTCACATTTAGGTTTTTTTATAAAATAAAAAATTTAATAATTTTTAATTTTAATAAAAATGTGCTTTCGTTTCGGTGGTAAATTTTTCAAAATTATTGCAATACGTAATTATTAATTTGTTATGTATATATGCTTTGAAAATGGGTTAGAAGACGATCAGACATAAATTAAAATTTCCATTCCCCATTTTTTACTGAGGTTGGTGGATTATTCGAAAAGTGTGAAACATGTCTAATGAATTTTTACAAATTTTCAGTGTCGAAGCTGTATCTTTCGATGCTTTGGCCATTTCTTCATAAATTTATAATACGCTTTGCATGGGCTTAAAAGTCGATTGCTTATCCGACTTAAGGATGTCACCCACAACATCGGATATATAGTACATACATCGTCCAATGAACACAGAATAAAAGCACTTGTTGTAGCTGTTGCAGTTGTTATTTCCTTTTCATTTTCACATGAAGGACATGACATTTATAAATGCTCGAAGCCAAATTCGTTCCATTGTGCTCGAATTTGTTTGTAGCAATAAAACAGGAAAACAAAAATAACAGTTATTCTCGGGGTGCCGAATATTTAATACCCTTGGAAATAAAATATATACACAATGTTGTTTCAATACTTTTCAAGTAAAACAAGGTCAGATTAATACATATTTTTAAGCTGAAAGACAAGTTTTGATTATATGTATCCAGCTACATATAATGAAAGTTAAAGGTTGTTTTAATCAATGCGTCACAAATTTCGTGATAAAATTATTGGTCTGTCTGCAAGGGTATAAAACAAAAAAAAAAAAAAAATAAAATACGCAGGCTCGACATGTAATGAAGTTTAAGCCTTATCACTTCAGTCGAGAGACCCTTTGGTTTTGGCTGAGTTTACTTGTTTATGTCGCGCTGACAAAGGGGTGAATGAGGATTACAATATTTGCTGTGCCTTCATATTTTCATCGTGACATTTATTACTTTGCGTTATTGTAGCCGCGTCTACTCATCAGTTGGCGTGCTTGACAAAACTCTTCAGCAGTTTGATTCCCCGGCGCGACGACTCAATGTGAAAATCACAAGTAGTTTCAAGTGTTTTTACAGTCAAATTGTTTTTATTCACTTATACATTATAAGCTGAACGAAAGAAGTATAAAAAAAAACACTAATAACAAATAGTAACAGGGGTGTGTGTTGAGGGTTGGCAATGATTTGCGATTCTGACTCGCGTGGCTAAAAGCCATAACAATCACTTCAAACAATCGGTTACAAAATCCAGCACCCCCATTTATGGCGACCCGAGGTAGAAGGGAAAGCAGAACCGAGTCTATTTGTAACCCTCACTGAAGAATTTGACTATATATTTAATGTACTAGTACCGAGTGTGTAAATTGTTGAAAGTAAACTGTAAAACTAAAGCATGTCAAATAATCGAAATAAAGATCAAACCAGAGCTAAACAAAAATGAATTAAACAAAACGGAAAGACAAACCTGAATACGTGCCTCTGGCAAACCAATTTTTTCTGCTAGCCTCTCCCGTGCGAAAACATCAGGATAATGCGTCCGTTCGAATTCTATCGTTGGTATCAAGTTGAAAAATATAACCAAGTTAGAAAGTATATTAAATGATGTGCATGTGTATGGGCCGAACCTTTTTCTAGGCTGTCTATTTGTTCGTTTGTAAATGAAGTCCGATTGCGCTGTAGCTTGCGTTTCAGTCGTAGCCGCATCTGTGAGTCCTCGTCGCCGGAAGAATTATGATCGGAATTGCCGTCTGATGTGCTTTCGTGTGAATTGGGATGAGAGAGATCGCCTGGATAAAGATCTGGAATGGAGAATGTGATTAAGTTGTGACAATATGCAAAATGTTTATAATGATAATTATAATATTATATAAATTAAATAACATAATATGCTCAAGCCCAAAATCGTCGCTGGCTTGATTTACGTGCGTAAAGTCTGGATTTGCATATTTACAAATATTTAAAATACAACAATGTAATTTTTAATATTTGTATTTGTATATTACTTCGATTTGTTTTAAGAATTGAAGTATCTTTAACCAAATTGAATTAATGAGGGTCGGACAAATGCAAAATACTCCATGTTATTTTTGGATCCAATTGTGACTTCTGCTCCCAAATTACATTTTATAACCAATTTAATAATAATATTTACAAATTTACATTTTTTGGTTCGGGATCATGTTTGCAATTTATATATACATATATATAATGTATATGTTTGTTGTAAGTAACATTTTAATATTAAAATCAGGACTTATTATTAAAAATATAAAGCAAACCTCAAATCCAACCAAGAAAATCAGCCGAATATAAACCCGAAACAAAACACATTTTCTTAAAAAGTAAATAATTAAATTAAAATTTTTCAATGTGGGAAATCAGGTTCACAAACCGAATCTAAATGCGAGACAATGGATCAGACCGTGAATGTTGAGCGTAACCGACTGCGCAAAACAGGTTCCCGTATAATTATAGCTTAAAAAAATCAAAAAGGTATGAATTACTATTTTTGTATTTTGTAGGCTAGATCTTTAGAAAAGATATGACTAAAATTGTGGGAGATGTGGGTTTTTGCTGTTTCCCGCCCGATCCAAGGTTTACACTATTACATTTATTCTTTAATTTCAAAACGACGCGGAGATAGTTTTATTTGTTACAACATATTTAATATTAAAATGTTTAAGAGTATAAAATAAATTCTTCAGTTAACTAATACAATTTGATACATTGTTTATTGTATTGTTAAGTTACTCTTTTTGATCTGGGAGCCATCTAGCCATCATATCGTGTAAAAATGAAATTAGTACTAAACTTATTATTCGTATATAACTGCTTGTAAAGGCTCAATGTTGTATCCATTTGATTGATCAACCCCAGTAATTTGAATGAACTTTGATAATGCAGTGGGTCTGAAGTACTGCTAAAAGCAACAAAAATCTGTTTCCAGTGCAGTGGCATTTGTAAAATCATTTTGCTGATTGCTTTTTCTTATCTTTGCGGAACATTTGGCTCACAAACACATACATATACATATACATGTTAGCATGTGTAAGTATTTTCCCTGTCGCATAGAAGCATGTTTGTGTGCGGATGCGGTTGAAGTTGTAATGGGCCGGAATGGGATGGGATGCTGCTTATTGGCAAAGGGACATATGTCAGCCTTACTTATTGATCGAAAATAAACAAAAACAATTGAAGGCAGCGAAGCCTTTATGGGCAGAATTACGCTCCTCAATTAGATTTAATGGCAAATAACAAATGACCAACAAATTAACTATTTGTTTGCCTTGATGTTTGATCATCTGTGACCAAATTTTTTCAATGTTTCGAATGCCATTGGGGTTGTTTTTCTTTCCTTTCTTTTTTTTCCTGATGCCTTTGTCATTAGGGCCACTTCCAAAGTTGCATCAGATTAGTTAATTTAGTACAAATTTGACAAGTCAAGCAATTTTTGTACACATGTGCATTAAAAAAAATACATACGTTTACGTATGTAGACTATTTCTTTCGTATGCAGTTAGTTTAGAAGTTATTAAATAATTTAGTTTCCAAAGTGGGGGACAAAGGGGTTGAAATGTTTTTTGCGACATCTCGCAGCTGGGTTCAGAGTATCTTCTAGTCAGGCGCTCTCTTACTTGACTTTCTTTAATTGCATAAAATAAAAGCCGACGGTGTCGGATTATAGGAATTTCAATTTTTATTATTAGAGTTTGTTTGTTTTTAAAGATTGTCTTTAATTCTTGTTGAATAACTTAAGTTGAATATCGGATATGGGAAATTCAATGGTTACTGATGCTGATGAATGGTACGAAGTTTCCTTGTTCCAGTTGGTAACGGATATCTTATTTTTTCTGTGTTTTAACGATTGCGTATAAATCGTATTGCATTACTTAAGCTGAATTTCGTCACAGCAAACGTCAAATGGTCTAATTTTGTGCAGTTCTTATCGATTCTTTAATATTATATAGTCTTAATATATGTAATTCATATAAGACAATTTACCGTCAATTTCGTTATAATGGAAGCTAATTTATTTTCGTTTATTACTGCTTTTTGCATAAATAATGTTATGCTACATATTTTAGTTGCTATTACATTGTAAACGAGTATTTCCTGTCGGTTCGAACCGACAGCAAATTTCACATTTGTTTATTATTATTGTCACCAATAGCAAACTATAATTTTTATACTTGTTCACAAAGTGAAGAGAGTATATTAGTTTTGTGCAATGTCCGTCATGGATGTTATGATTTTTGTGCCCCGCCCACTGGGAGGCTGGCAAATCGATAACATACCGATACAACTGGTGAGTTCCCCCAAAAATTGCTACTTTAACATCCCCGCCACGCTAACTAGAACGCCCCCAAGGCCCCCGCCCCTAACAATGGCTCGGAAATGGCTGTCTTCCATAGTTTTGATTTTTATATATTATTGAAAAACATAACAGAAAAATATCCCCCTGCCGGCTCCGTAATAGCCAAAATCGATTATTCCGAAAGCTCAAATCGATAAAATGTGTATAATTCCCATAATTTTAAAGCTAGAGATACCAAACTTGGTATGTAGATTGCAGGTGATTGCCACGCCCCCGAAAACCGCAAAAATCGATATCTACCACAATTTGATAGCTAGTCGCCAAATTTGGCATTTTTTGGATGACCTCCTCTTAAGATCGAGGTGAAAAATGTTGGCCTACGAAATATAAAAATTGTATATTTTTTCAAAATAAGAATAAATGCACAGTAGTCCGACTGCAACGTTTTTAGTTGCTTCTTTCTTCTTCTTTAAATTTAACGCCATTTAAACATTTTAGGTTGAACTTAAAATAAAACCTTAGCATGAATTAACAATTCTCTAAATAATATTTAAACATTATTTTGGGACCGCAAAGGAAATACATTTTTTGAGATTGGGGTAAAACAGGAGAAATTTAGTATTAGCTAATACCATTTTATGCGAATACATTATTACAAAAGTTTTGTCATTACAAAAAAAAAAAAACAAAAAACATTAAAATAAATCAAATGTGCAAAAAGCGGAATAAAACACTGCTGTGGTCCTCCTACCGACTATAGTATAATGAATTATGATATTGAATATTTGAAGTGCAAAATCTAGTAGGATCATAATCTCTCTTCTAACCTATCAACTAATGTTTTTTTTCGATGTAATTTTTTGTGTAATCACATCACGGTTTGTTCTTAATAAAATGATAATAAATGCAAACGTAAGAAAATAAAATTAGCAGTTGGAAATGTTGTAAGCTTACCTCGTTTTTGGACTTCATCTCGGGTTATCTGTCCAGATAAATTCGTTGGTACTGCTGTGGGCGTTGGTGGTAGTGTCAAGTGCGCCGTCGTCGTATTTCCTGGATACCAAGCCCATCCGCCGGATTGTCCATTAAACATTCTTAGCTTTTCATAGACAGACTCGTTTTGTTGCTGCGCCTGCTGCTCCTTCTGCGACGCTAAATTGCGCAGCACCCGATTAATAGATGAAACCTGCAATTAAAGCCAAAGTACAAAAGCGTACATTTGCATATTCATATATTATAATACGAGTGTGCAGGCATAATATAGTGAGTGTGTGCGTGCTCATCATCGTGTCATCTCGCCATTTCTACCCCCAAGCACAAATGCAATGCAATGTGCTGCCATTGGTCACGGAGTAACAGCCAATCACGTGCTGTTGTCCAAGAGCGGGATGGCAATACGACTGTGTAGAGTATTTTATATAGCGTACGCACGTATGTTAAAGCACTTTTTCAAAATAAGGCTTACGACTTTACATCCATACAATTGTCAACTTGAGCATAATAACGTACACACAAACACATAGTGCATACATGAGTATACATACATACGAGTTTGTGTATGCATAAATACATAAACATAATTAATCACATACTTACATAGGTATGTCAGAATGTAGGATGTAAATACATATATATGCATTAAAGGAAATGTTTTTAAATATTTGGAGTGCTTTAGCCTCGAGTACCTGACTGGGGAATACCCTGTTCATTACTACAAGCTGACGCTGCGTCAAAATGCACCCAATTATGTAAATATGTATATAAATACATATTTGTGTACATATAATAATTTAGATATGTACGACAAAGCTATATCTTTAGTTCCTATAAACTCTAATATATGTATTGTTGTATACTAACTACATATAACTAACTACTAAATAATAAAAACAACCATTTTGAATGAAGTTGATTTGCTTTTGATTTAGGACTCGGTTGTTGATGTTGATCAAGGATATGTTTACTTTATTTAAATATTGATACTAGAGACTTGAAACCGTTAAATTAAAAATTTTGCATTTCATTCTTTACAGAATCTTTCAAAATGAACATGAAATATAATTTTTAAATTTAAATTTATATTTAAATTCAAAATTTTGTTTGTATCATTTATTGGAGTTATGCAAATAATATGTATGTGTTAATTCTATGCGGACCGATAAATAGTACAGAGTACAGAGTTCAGAGTTTTAAGTCCTATGTGCGTTGAAGTGACCCTCAGAAATGACTTCAGATTTAGATTGTTATTGAAAACCTTTGATGTCTTTTGATGTCTTTATGTTAAAATACAAAACGGCCCGTAATTCATTATAATCGCAACAGTAGAGCCAACATCAACGAGGTACACGAGCATCCGGATGCAAAGAAATGTCCAAGTCCAATGCGCCAGACACGTGCCAACACTTAAAGCCCAAAGTGGTGTTTTCCATGTTCTTATTAATGGAGGCAAACAGCGTTAAAGGACATTTTCAAATGTTCGTCCCCACACGACCCTCAAATGCTTATGCACATATGTATATACATTTATGTATGTATGCCTGCTTTCGAACGTACTAATCGCACATTTATACTAATACCAATAGCCACAAGCCATTTCATAATCCAAATGGCTTGGGGTTGCGAGCTGCGTAACATATGACGCTCAAAATTCAACTCTATCGAGAACAAATTCCATAGTGGCTTTAGTTATTTGTCAGAGCAATCAAGTCCAGAACTCATTTGTACTTATTTTCAGACTGTTAGACGCTGTCTGCATGCCTGTATGTATGTATTCTAATATCCAGAGGAGAACAAGGGTGACTTCCAAATCGAATTTTCAGCTTGCATGTTTTACATCCCTTGCTCATTTTAGCCAAGGGGTACAACATTTATCGTACATAGCTTGTACATACATGTCTTACATAAGTATGAATGTACATACATACGTGATCGCCTTTTATTTTACATACACACAACGAAAGAGATATAAATGCATATATATATTTAGAGAGAACTGTCAATCCGACTTTATTTATACAGTGTTAAAAAGTGAAAGGACATTTCGGCTTTGAGTACAGTTGGGCGATACACGAATTTACACATATTATAAACGCGCCTGACTAGGGGATACCCTGCGCTTGGCACCCACTATGGAAACTAAATTCGTGAATAAAATATGAGTGCGTAGCATGAGCACTCAAATATGTAAAAACCAAAGCGCAAGTCTGTAGTATTTGAATTGTGTTTTTTTCATATAAGGCGCGAGTATCAATAGTCCGAAATATCCTTAAAATGCTAAGAAAACCAAGCCAAAAAATATATCTTTATTTAGCGTGGAAAAAAATGATGAACTCGTCGTGCGTATGGTAGAGCAGAATCTATAGTCTTTAAGAATCTATAAGTCTACATATATATTATATTTTCACACAGCTAAAGAGCTTCTGTACAATGCCTGTCTGTCCGAACGCCAAATTTCAATGCCTTTAAAGCTAGAAGCTTTTTACAACCACCTATTTTTGAGCGGTTTCTACCGATTTTGTACTGCCTCAGGTAAAACACTCTTACTCGTTTTACGGGTTTCGCTTTTAAGTCTTTACACCCTATACCTATTATAAATGTGCAAAACCGCTTAAATCGCTGAAGGACAAATCATCGTTGATCAGTAAACATAAACTTTCAGTTGCCTGTCGTCTAATAATTTTCTTTCTGGCCAAAGGTAGCAATCCGATCTTGACAGTTTTCAAACCTAAATTTTAATAAGGGTAAGTGCAAATTAAAAACCACTTGAACGTATTGAATCAGTTGATGATTTGGGTATCGTTCTTGATCCGAAACTTAAGTTTGACAACCATATTTCTACAGCTGCTTTTAGAGTCCTGGTCGAAAGAATTTGATGATCCCTACGTTACTAAAACTCTATATACTTCACTTGTCCCCAACTGAATCTGTACAAAAACACTTTCCGCTTTTTGCCCTCCGAGGTCTTAACTTTTTTTTTTATTTTCTTTGATTTTTAGCTAATTTATTGATACTATTCTTGAGCATCTTAACTCAGCTGTACAGTAATGTTTTAACAAACGAACAAACAAACTTTAATATTATTTTTTTAATTGCTGCTCAGCTTATCACGCGATCATATTCTATTCATTATCCATTTGTGATCTTATGCTCTAACTATAATAATCTTTCCGTATAATAAGTAATGCTGATTCTATTCCTATCCTTAAAACTTTGGTCTTATGTCATCTGCCTATTTATTCGCGATCTTCTTCGGTCACCCAAGGACTGTCTGCCAAATTTGGATTTGCGATTTGAGGTGTATCGACATGTTATCGATTTGCCAGCCTCCCAGTCGGCGTGGCACAAAAATCTTAACACTTTGCCTAAAGCAGATAACTGCAAGTTTATATCTAAAACCCTTATCATACATAGCGTCGATATTGGGCTCATCCGGACAGCCGGTGGACAGCATGACGGACATTGCACAAAACCAATACACTAGTTTCACTTCGGGAACGAGTATAAAAGTAAACAACTTTTTCCAACTTGAAGGTCGAATATTCCAAATGTCCACTTGCGTGCCAAATTATAGATTCTGGGCTGTGCTTTGGTTACCAATCACAAGTCCGTCAGTCAGTCCAGATGAACTGTTTTGTGTATACACATAATGAATATTCCAGTGCTTGTAGTCTAATCGGCAGCTTAATTGCGTTTTCGAGCGTTTTACGCTTACAGAGGACCGCCAACCGACCGAGGTTCTACTGAGTACGCTGAATGGAATTAGGTGAACTAGATCCATTTGTTTACCTGATGGAATAATGAAAATATCTTTTCCGGATGAGAGCAGTAACTGAAAGTATATCTAAATCTTAATCCATTTTAAAAACGAGGGGCACGCATTGTTTTGAAATTACTTAATCCATTGTGCAGCAAGGCTGCTGCGGCGGCTGCTGCCATCCACTTGGTTCTACTTTGCTACAATCTCGATAGCAGACTGTGGTTTTGAGCCTGGCTCTGCCTCTGGCTCGTTTGTAAGTGCAATCAACCCTCCCGGCTTTGTGTGTTTTTAAAACTAATCTGAACTATTTCTTCATATACCCTGTAGCAACTACAAACGTTGTGGAAATGTAGCAGGCAGAAGACGAAGAAGTCCACCGTACTTTATTACATATTTACAAGGTCGTGTTAAGGTATGTTCCGAATTGTACGTTTTTAGGGCTCTTACACTCTGAGATCGCATTCAGGTTCAGGATATAATAAATCTATATTGGTCCATCTGCCCGTTAAGATAAACGCAAGCCTATAGCTATAACAAGTAAGAACGTTGTAGTCGTGTGTCACCGACTGTGGAATATTCGTTCAAAATATAATAACAAATTAGACAGACCACAGTTAATAAAGGTATGACTGTTCTTGGTCCAAGGAGTTTGATGACCCATACATGACAAAGGTTCTGTTCATATCTCCAGTCCATCCTATTCTTGAGTTCGTCAAGAACCGAATCAAGACCGAATTGAGTCGGTACAGAAGCAATTCTTACTTCTTGCCTTTCGCCGTTGAAACCGAGACCCTAATGCCCGTTTGCCATCTTATTCTTATTCTCTTATTACTCTTATTAATAAAGCTCCCTTCTTTAACAAATCGGAGAACTATGCTTGGTGTAATCTTTATACATAAATTAAATTTCACGGTTCCTACCAGACTAACACGTCATTATAAACCTTTATCACTTAAACACTGTTTAACTAATTGTGCATTGTGCATGAACCTTTCCGCGTGATGATTATAATAAACATTACAAAGTCATCGGTTCGGAGTCTTTCCTCCCTAGTATTAACTCCTCGCTCTTAAACTTTTTAACATATAGATCATAGTTATATTGTATTCGACTCGTGTCTTACGTTATACGACTGCGCCCCTCGGTCGGTTGGGCGGGAGGTGGGAAAAAAACAAAAACAAGTAAGAACGTTGCAGTCGGACGTAACCGACTGCGTAATACTCGTTCACAGTACACAGGAGTTATTGTTATTTTGAAAAAATATTGAATTTTTATATTTCGTAGGGGCGGGGGTGCGCGTGGTCAACATTTTTCGGCTGTCTGCCAAATTTGGTGACCAGCTTTCAAATTATGGGATATATAGCTTTCCGCGATTTGCGGGGGCGGGAGTGAGCGTGGCCGGAATTTTTTTTACAGATCTTTAGAGGGGGCCAGCCATCATCTGACTAGCCATCTACCTTTAAAATTTGGTGACTCTAGCTCTAAAAATGTGGGAGATATAGACTTTTGCACTTAGCGGGGGCGGGAGAGAGCGGGGATGGGCACGGCAGGAAATTTGTGTACCCTTTCTTAAAGGAGCTGACCACCAATCTACCTTTCAAATTTGGGGACTATAGCTCCAAAACTTTGGAAGATATAACCATTATCGATCCTTTAAGGAGGGGTGGTTGGGCGGCGTTCTAGTGGGTGTGGCCGGGATATCAGGGTCGCAATCTTTTGGGGAGGTCACTAATGTAGTTTGGCAATCTACATACCAAATTGGTGTCTCTAGCTTTAAAATTGTGTGAATTATACCCCTTATACCGTTTTCAGCTTGCAAATATATCCATTTTAGCGATTACGGAGGCGGAAAATTTTTACTGTGATATTCCGATTTAGCTCTCTAGCTCTAAAACTGTGGAAGATATAGATATTTTCGATTTTTTAATCTCTAAAACTGTGGGAGATATAGATATTTTCGATTTTTTAATCTCTAAAACTGTGGGAGATTTTTGATTTTTTTAGGCGGGCGTGCTGGGTGCCGTTGTAGTGGGCGTGGCCGGGAAGTCAAGCATTTTTTGCATGAGATTACCAGCAATTTACATACCAAATTTGGTGACTGTAACTTTACTATTGTGGAAAATATTCAACTTTAATCGATTTGCGATTTGAGGTGTATCGACATGTTATCGACTTGCCAGCCTTTCAGTAGGCGTGGCATCAAAATCTTAACACTTTGTATAATTCCAAGTTTCAAGTCTCTATCTTCAGTAGCGCCGCAAAATATTGCGTTCATCCGGACAGACGGACCGACATTGCACACATCCAATATACTAGTTTCACTTCATGGACGAGTATAAACAACACGTGAGGGGTTTTAGTCGGGAGAAGCCGACTAGGGAGACCTAGTCTGTATAAATGCAAAGGGGTTAAATGCATGTAGAGACAGGGTTCAGGGTATCCCCCCTAGTTGCCTAATTTGTGGAAGCGACCGTGGCCGAAAATTGTTGGCTTGATGTTTAGGGGAGGTCATCAGAAAACTGTTTGCCAAATTCGATGTATCTAGCTTTAAAACTGAGAGCGATGAAGCAAGACGGACAGCAAGACAGACCTTGCACAAAGCCTCTTTTTTTCGTGGCCGAGTAAACAATTTATAAATGTAAGGAGTTTGCAAGTCTTACGAATGTATGTAGTTAACTTTTTATGTAACGATGTCTTTGAATTTAAAGTCTCAGCCCATAAATATTATTTTCGTTATATAGGGTATCTCTTTTTTTATATGAAGCAGTAAAATAAAACATCGTTCGATATTTATGAGCTTTTCGATACAATTGTATATATAAATACATTTGTTAATTTTAATAATAATACTTTTTTATTCCTCAATTTAGGAAAGGTGAGAAGAATATCACTTATTTGCGTATTGTTTACAACTTACTAGCTCAGAAATATGCTCGAAAGTCCTACCGTATATACAAGTTAAAAACAAAAAAAGTCGGCTGAATCTGACTTAACAATATTTTCAACTGCAAACATCTGTGGTCGTTAAAGGGTTCTTATACCCTGACCACATTGTAAATGGGTCTGTCTGAACACGTTGACTTCGGAGACTACTAAAGCTACCAAACGCAAATCAAGTTTATGTAAAATTGATAATTGATAAGTTGCCTCGTTTTCTTGATATCGACATTTATCCGTTTTTGACCCGGTTTTTTGAGCATATATGAGCTAGAACCACCAAAATTGGTTCAATATGAAGCGGATTTTGGATACCTACCCCCAAAACGCATTTCAAGTATTACGGACTTGTTAGCCTCCACAAGCCAAAATCTTTAATTGTTGTTATATTATATACATAGAGATAACAATGTAAATATGATATATAAAACACTTACGCTTGGAATATTATCACTATTGCATACTTGCTCCGAAAGCAGCCGATCCCGAATCTCCCATGCAAATATACTGGGACATTCCCTTTTGTAATCAGCTATTTTTTGTACGACGGGCGTTGTAGCTACACGTGGCTTTGAACCACCTATCGCTCGAGGTTTTATTGATCCAGTTTCATAGTATCTATAAGTAAAAATATATGTTTAATGACAGACACTTACCTAATATATTCAGGACTTAATAAGAGCATTCAAATCTATGTACAAACCAAACAATTTTAAATGCGTTGAATGCTTGTTGCGTACTACAAATGTTATTTAGGTTATTTATTTATTTATTTAGGTTAGTTAGGTTATTTATTTTCCATAGTGGGGGGCCAAGCGCAGTCGCTGAGTAAAGGGCTTAGCTTGCGGCTGGTGTTTTTGTGTGTGTATGTGATAATCAAAGGGGATTCAGGGTATCTCCTCACCGGGCGCACTAGAGCATTCTTACTTGTTTTTTTTAAAAGAGATTCAAGTCCGTTAAATTGTTAAGCCCTGATTGATAAACCCTGATCAAGTTTGTTTCAAATTGTCTATAACCCTCACTGTTCTTCTTGTTATTCTTATTTCTCTTATTATAAATATTTGGTATATTATATCAAATATCAAAAAATACCCAACTCAAGTATTTTTAACTTGCACTGTAAACTGAGCGATTTTTGCTTAAACGTTATTCAACAGTTAAGTTTCCATGGTAGGGCCCAACAAGCTTGCGATGTGTGATCTTGTGTGAGGATGGGATTCAGGATATCTTCAGGATATGTCCTTGTCAGGCGTTTTCCACTAAAGCCTCTCAGTTGTTATATATGAATAATACAGTACTATCTCGATAATCCCGACAATTAAAGAGCAGGTAGAGCCCGATTAGCGCATTTTCCAGACTTTCAAGCTGTTGGCATAACAGTAGGTTAACCTTTTCAAATTTGATTAGGTTTTTATCCTTTCAGTTTATGATAAAATTGTAAAATTATTACCCTTTCTTTCCCAAGTTTTAGTTCTGGAGAAAATGTTTTGGGTACGGGTTGCGAGTATCTTTACCGGCAGCTTAAGCCAAAATAGTGCCGTCTCTTTCGCATTATAAAGCTGAGAATATGTAAATTCAATTTCTGAAATTTTTGCGTGTAGCTTGTTAATAAAAGATTGAACGCCAGTTGAACTTTTGGAGAGTTTTCGTCCAGATAACTTGTGTTATATTATGCCATATTTTGATCGCAAATGTTTGCCAGCCGTTACTAGCCATAAACGCAACATTTGTGCCACATTTTTCAGTATAAAATTCTTTCTTTAGCAATAGTAACTGTATTAAAAAAACTTGTTTCAACGATTTTAAAGTTAACATATTCTTACTGACATACATTTTTAATGCAATTATTTCAATGTCAGATATTTTGGATTTTATTTAAAAAATTTAATTCAATAAGTTTATTTAACATTTCTTTCTATTATTCAAGAGATAATATATAATATAATATAAATTATACTGTCAATAATCTGTAATTGGTGCGTTTTAATATATAGTTTATATTGACATTAGTCAATTTTAATCGCACACCTTTTGCATACATTCAGTCTGTTTAAGATTATACTTATGAAGTGAATACATTTTTGTTTGAGGTCTAAGATAATGGAAGCTAGACGGTTCAACTAATGGTGATTAAACTAAACAGAATTCCGTAATAATAATGCTATAATATAATATATATAATGTATATAGTATAATATAACAGCAGCGAATATTTCTTGATCCTCAGTTCCCCTGTTTTGTGAAGAACGGGCCCAGCTAACCAAAAAGTGAGATACCTTTGAACTGTGTACACATCAAATTTAGTGTCTCTAGAGTGTCTAACTAGTATAGCCTGTGAATCGCCTCGAATGTTGAATGTTGTACAAAACCATTATATACCAGCATTTCTCTGATGCGGTAGTTGCTGCAACAGGCATTTCGATTTATAAAATTTTTGAAATCACAACTTTTACTATCGACACCAGACATTGATATCGACTTAGTGTTCGCAAAAAGCTTCCCAACCTTGCGAAGCTCATGCTTGTTGAGAATTCTAATAGGTCAATAAACGCACAACTAAATAAACACAACACAAATTTACATTTTGTTTCGCTTCGAATCCCAACACAGGCAAATGTATGAATTTAGAGTTTTGTGTATTTTCTTGAAGATTATAATTATTATAGATTTCAATTATTATAGATTTCAAAATGACAAGCAAGAGGTTGAATTTTGCAAAAAATAAGTGAATATCGGTTTTGAATTGTTTTAATAGAATTTCCATAAAATCTTTCTTTCAACTTTCCGAGTTGGCAAGCGGATTTTTTCAATATTTGAACATCGTGTTGTTAATATTTAATTATGAAAGTAAAACTTATGCGTCAGAAAAACTTTTGTCCATTGTCGAATGGTACGTCGAATTAGCCGAATTATGAAGAAATATTATATAAGAGAGATGTGAGTGACGCTTGGAATTAAAAGTTAAATTTTGTATATATTATACATATTAAATTTTATATATTATATATATGTATATATAAACCGAGCCGATGAAAACCTGCAATTGGTATATATCTTTTGGTATGAAGGGCACACTCAGCTCAACCATTTGCCAAAAAATCTGTCGATCTAAAGACCGAAGTGAACGATATTTTTCTTATACTCTTTATAGCCTGAACTCATTGAAAATGGGTAAATGAGGGTATAATGTTTATAACAATCAGAAAGTATCTGTAACCACCGGATGGACGGACCGGGCTAAATCGACTCGGCTTGTGATGCTGACCAAGAATATATGTTTTATGGAATTGGCGATGCCTGTTACATAAATTTGCACAAAACAAGTATACCCTTTACATCCATTTTCAATGGGTTCAGGGAATAAAAACAACGCGTTCAAGTATTACAGATTGCGCTTTAATTTGTACACAGATTTCGTAATCCTGAAGCAGTAGGGTCCAGGGTATCTTCTAGGCACTCAGGCACTCTCGACTAGAGCAAAACTACTTATTTTATTTTAAATAAGATATATCCTACTTCATGATTGATTTTCACTATCAATGTTCAACAGATAATACTTGTCTCACCTGCCCAAGATTTTGCTTACGCATCCGTTGGAAACTTGAAGTATTCGAGAAATATCACATGGACGTGCGCCGGAGTGAGCCAACTCGACAATCTTTTGGCGTGTGGAATCCGGCAGGGGTCTTCCGTTCACGTACACGCCGCCTAGCTGGTTAATTCCGCTGTGGCCCGCCGTCGAGCATCCGAATAATGCACTTTGGCCCACCCCCACTCCCACAGCTGAGTGGGGATGTCCATGCATGATGTGCTCCGTTGTTAGCATCATTTTGAATGATTATCGTTAAAACTAATTTCTTAAGCGTATCGAGATTTGAAATTGTTTTCAGTTGTTCTGATTTCTTCGTTATGGCAATATACAATGCCGTTGGATAATTGAATTCGAGAAAGCACTGAACAATTGACTATTTATTATATACTGCAGTATCCTCGTGCATTGGCGCTGTACTGTTCATTTCGTTGATGGGCTTTGTACTTGTATATATTGTGTATTTATGTATTTCTTATTCCACTTTAAAACTACACTACATTACACTACGTTACAATTGTGAATCCGTGTTGGAGGCATCATCAGATTTCGGCGGGCTTGTTATGCTAATTGTTATTTTTGTTTAATATATTTATTCGAAATTTTTGTACTTGTTGTCTCCAATTGGTTGACGCTCTTGTCGGTATATACTTTCACTTTGAACTCGAACTCGAACTCGAACTCGATTTTAATTTCAATTTCAATTTCGATTTCGAATTTTGATCGATTTCTCGCAGAGTTGGGAATTAGACATCGGTGCCGATCTGCCATAGGCAGCCAGCGACCCGGCGGCAACGCCACGGATTGCGAGCCCGTCACTTCTCTAACAATTTGCTTGCTTCAAAATGCAAAATAATCAAACTGCGGCGGCGGTGTTAGTGTGCCCTGAACAAAATTGTGTACGACTAACTGGTTAGCCAAGCGAAACGATAATGAGCTCTCAAGCGAAAGACGAAACCTGCCCAGACAGGGTAGCACATTAGAGGCAACGGCAAATGTGCCAGAGCGGCCATTTTGCGTGCCGGCTTGCCCAAGTGCGAGGGGGACGGCGCTGTTGCGGCTGCTGCTGCCGTCAAGCAGAACGGCGATAGTGGGTAGCATGGAGCGCGAGCGGGATGACAATAGTGTGCGCCGCTTGCTACAACAGGACGCAGAATCATCCCAACTCTCGCAGCCATTTACAATATAAAAATCGCGAGGAACTTTCATAAGAACGTTGAAAAACAGAATTACATTCGTGTATACACGCAAACATACATACATACATACATACGTATAGGCACACATTCACACGTACAAATGTATGCAACGAATACGAATACGCACGGTGGAGGATTCCTCAGTTATCATGTATGGTCTAATATGTATGTGCATACCAGATTAAAATGACATGCATATACACAAATCCACATACAAGCAGACGTAAGCAAATGTGTGCATTAAAAGGTCTAAAGTTGTATTTTAGATCAAGACTATAAACCGGGTTTTAAACGAACTGATTTGATCCTGGAATTGCTGCATATTTATTCATTATTACCTGAACCAGTGAATAGTTTGATCACAGAAATATATTAATTGCAAATATGCCAAACAAAATACATGTATTTAGAACCAGTATTTAAGTTCAATTGTTTCGCTGAATATTAAGATTAATGAGAGAAACCAAGTTGAAACACCCTGTGCCCAAAAATGGGGTACATATGTAAAAGACAACCGAATGGATTTTGATATTTTAATCACGGCGGCAAGCCCAAATATAAATATCGTTGGTTCGGTTCTCAGTTCAGGTTTATGAACCCAGGTTTTGGTTCGAACCTGAATTCGGCGCTCTTAATTACCTTTTATAATTTCGTCACAAACAAAACTCAACATTGATTAAAACTCTTTTGCCCACGGCTTCTAAGAAATCAGTTGCACAATGAAAAAACCGTACATATGCTAAAAGAAAATTTTTCAAATTAAAAAATATTATGAACCAAACTATTTTTTAATAAATGTGGTTCGGGTTCAGGTTCGGCTGTCTTTCTTCAAACAGGTTCGGTCCGGGGTGCGGTTTAAAATTTCAAAATAATGTATGATCCATTGCCTTGATTTGAATATTTATGTTTTCTCTCGGTCCGACGGTCTGCAATCATATAATCTAAGAAAAGACAAGTGAGGGGCTCTAGTCGGGATCGCCCGAATGGGGGATATCCTGAAAGCTGTCATTTCAACCTCATTCAATTTATACATACATACACAATTTAACTCGTTCACACTCACACACATTCATACAAACGCACGCCGCATGCTATGCACATTAAGCAGCTGCTGCGCTTGGCCCTCACTATTGAAACGAAACTCGTTAACAGCTTCTAAAATAAGAGCAGGATCTGCAGGTCTTACCAATAGGAAGAGCATCCAAATCTGTGAACAAGTACAAACGAACGCGCAAATCCGTAGTGTTTAAATTGTGTTTGGGGGGGAAGTCGCCAAAATCCGAAACATTCTTAACCGGCGTATGCTTCACGAAAACAAACTAAGACATGATAGTATCTAAGATAGTTCAGCTTTCTAGCTTTTGAGATGGACGGACAGACAGATATATTTAATGGGTTCAGAGTATAATAAATGAAAATATGTTTCTACAAGTATTAAATGTTCAATTCTTCTTTAAAATCAATATGTTTCAGTAGGTTCACAAATCACGTCGTATATATTTATTTAATTTAATCTAATTTATAGTATAAATTTCGATGTTATCCCTGTAGAATACAGAAGGCATGCTAGAGGATGAGTTTAAGTGTATCTCAAGAAAACTTAATTAATATATATTTAAATTCGCCATATATTCTCTCAAATAAATCTTGAAATTTCAGGTTGTGTGAAAGTTGAATTGTTGCCTATTGTTATTGACAAATTTTGAACAATTTTCATATATGATATGAAATAGTAAAAATATATATATAAAATATACTGCGTTTAGATATATTTTATATAAACAGAATTATGTTCCATATAAACGAAAAATCAATTAATTAACCTCACAATTTTTAATACAAAAAAAGCAGTACAGGATGAATTTTAGACATTTTATTACAATTATAATACCAAATGGGAAAAAGAAAATAAAGTAAAAAACTACAAACTTCGTTTCAGCAAATACGAATCGAAATTCAAGTTGTTGAGTTTGTTTTTAATTATAAAAGCCTTCATATTTTGCATATATTTATTTATTTTTCTATTCTCTCACATTACCACTAAACAATAATATAAAAATAATGATAATTAAGTATAATAAAAACATTGTTCTTTCCATTGTAATGCAAATAAAAAATGTTGGTATTTTTTTTTAACAATTCAGTTTAAGCACTAAAACTAATATATACGCATCAGCATATAAAAAGATAATTCATTTAACAAAACAAACCAAAACGTTCAAAACTTGTGACTTGGAACATCATGAGATGAACAAATGAAACAGATACAAGATTGAATTGTGTATTTTTCTTTTCTTTTATATATGCTCATATATTAAAGTAGTGTAACCTTCATGTTGGGTAATAGTCAATTAAAAATAAAAATGTACAAACGGTTGATAAAGTTAGACACCCAAGGATAGTAAAGACATCAGTTGCAACACACAACAACAAATCAAATGGGCTAAAATTGTGCCATATCACAAGCCGTTTCCACCCTCAAATAACTGCGGAAGCATCCACATCGCACAACCCATAGCCCAAACCCCAACCTTAACTCCAACGCGAACCCCTAGCTCAACTTGTGTCAGTCTTAGTCTGAGAAGCACTCGGAATACTCACTCTATCAGCATCGGCTGCGGCTGCGGCTACTGCATGGAGAGGCCAGGAGTACGTCAATTTCAACATGCTGCCCGACACGTTTTTGGGATTTTTGAAGTCACACGCATCAACGGTCGCACACCCTCACTGCCGGCATCGAAACAACGGAAAAATGTCGAGGCCTTCTTCAAAGCGAAATTCCTGGCACGGCCTCTCGAATGTAGTGGAAATTTCATGGAGCATTGTGAAGGTGACGAATCAGATTTTTGTGAAATGTGTGAAAAATGTTAATTTCTTTTATATTACATTCTTAGCGAAATAGTACCACTTATACCCGCGTTACAAGGAAAAGTACAATGTTCATCTAGATCGGAAAGATACTTGTATTTTAGATATTATGATAGATATTTTGGAAGATATACAAATTTATCGGCGCGAATAAATATCTAAGTTTCTGTAAGAAAATACATGTAACTACTTAAATTGAATGTAAAAGCTAATGATAACCAAAATTCTTGCTAAAATAGTAACAGAAAGCTAATTAATCATCACGAATAAAAACTAAAATTGATTTAAAAAAAAAATGTAACAAAATACAGTTACGGAACCTAAAGCCAAGAGGCGACTAGCGGGCGTGTGTCGCGGCACGAGCAAGGGCATGGGAGTGTTGGAAGGCTGGCCTATTGATTACTTCTGTCAACAAATTCTTGACGATCCCGAGGTGCGGACAGAAAGTATGTTTTAAACAACAGAGGTCTATTATTTTCATTGTGCTGCGGAAGAGAACAAACAAAAGGTAATATGCGTAACATTGGCCAAAAACCAACCGACCCCGAGCCCGACCCCGAGCCCGAGCTCATCCCCGACTCTGACAGCACTGTTACCGACTCCGCTTTTTACACGTCAAATCTGGCTGGGATAAGTTAAAAGAGAAGCAGGCAGCGGGAATGTTCTTTCTTGTTGTTCTTTCGTAAATGTTTTCAGCTAAATAAAGAAATCATGCAAACGAAATTAAAGTGAAACTTGAAGCTTACAACTCTTATTGGCAAGCAAACGTATATATAAATAAATAAATAAATGATGTGTGGTGTATGAAAAATTAAGAGTTTAAGTAAAGTGTAATATAATGCATAAGGTAACGATTTATTTTATATATACTTAAATTTAGAGTTAAATATAAACAGTATGGTTGGCTTTCATGTTTTTAAAAATTAAAATGTAGCCGTTTTCCCGTTTTTCTTGTAGTACTAGCTCATTTAGCTACATTTAAGTTGGCAGCACTGACGTACGCAGACCTCTCTCCTGTCCCAGGCTAAACAACAAGCCGCAGACTTAGCCGCAGTTGCAGTCAACGTCAGTCACAGGCTTATGAAAGAAATGGAAAGAAAAGAAAATGCAATAGACCGAGACTACAAAACGATAGGAGGAGAGAACGAGCGAGCGGGGAGGACGAGACCAAAATTTAGCTTAGATAAATAAGGCGAAGACCAAAAAACCGCAGCCGCTGCGGACAGACAGACAAGGCTCTACATATAATAACCAATAACAATAGAGGTCAAAGTAGTTACACTGCGTACTCAATAGTATGTGTGTGCGTGTGTGTGTTCAGTATAGAGATAGAGACACAGATACGAGTGCCTATACAATGGCTCGTGAAGCAGCTCGGCGGTTTATTAGACAGATGTAAGGACGTCAACCCCTACTTAGGGGTGCCCTGAGCCGAGCCGACCCGGGCCGAGCCGACCCGGGCCGAGCCTACCCTTGAAGTAAACAATTAAATGAATCGGTGCATTGTATCTGGATCAAAATGCAACCTACTGTTGTTGTTATTGTCATTGTTGTTGCGAAGAGGCGTAATGGGTATGTGGCGGCGGTAGCCTTCCCATACCTGTGAAAGCGTGTCTGTGTGATCAACTGGCCGAAACAATGAATGATTCCCATCTGTATCACATCAGAAGAGTATTGAACCATTACCGCGTTAATGTGTGTATGTATATATATTATCACCTTAATATACCCAATACCCATTGAGATTGGGTAAAAAATGGGTGCTATGACCATTTAAAGTATACACATATATATTCATGATCATTTTCAAAGTTTTTCTCTGAAATTTAAACTTGGGTGGAGTGGAGGGAGTTACTCAAAAAGTGGCAAAATATATAATATATTAGCTCAACAGTATATTAATATTGCACATGTTTTATACCTAAAGTCGAGTATTGAGAAATACTTTTTGAAATTTATTTCCATCTTGGCATTTGTCAACCCTTGTATTTGATTTGAGTTCAAAATTCTTGACTTCCTCGTTAAGTAAGTGAGCAGTTCCGAGCAGTAACATTGATGGAGATGGACCGTCGCCAGGTCTTAGGCTGGTTGTAGGTCGGTCTGCACGCGTCACGTATTACTTGCCGGATACGGAAATATTATTTTAAATAACTGCGCACAATCGTAGAGGCCAGACGTCCTGCCAGCAGTACGTCGGGGGACTGGTGAGAATCTTTGTATACGTCATTAACTGGTTTTTTGCCCGTGAAGTGTGTTCGGGGGGTGGACGTGTGCGTGTGCACGGGAAATTAACAAAGGAGCGTGCAGAATCTGATTCGTAATATTTGCTTACTAAAAGCTACCGTCACTTATTAATTTATTGCCTGGATTTATAAAGTAGACGTTGTAGACCCCAGCTTGACAAAGAAGTTAAGCATTTTTTCACAAATGCTTTAGTTATTGAGCAGATAAAGTTGCAAATTAATGACAACAAGGATTATGCTGTAAACTTCTGAGGACTTAATCTATTATTATTATTGGATACAGATACAATTATATCGTATACTTTGGTTACATTCCTCATTTTATAATGAACACTGATACTGAAAGCTTCTTGTTTAAATGTAAAATGTGTACTAAAGTTTTTAATTAGTTTGTTTGGTTCAAATATCAACACATATTATCATAAATATCCAATAACTATCCACCATGTAAAAATCTCATTTATAGTTTTTAACTAATTTAATTTAAATATTCTCCTTAGGTCTGACGCATATACTTTCTTATCAGAGTAACGCAATTATTTATTGTTGCCAATCATAAAAAGTCATAAAAATCGGAAAAACGAAAACTGCTTTAATTGATTGTTTCTATTGCATCTATCTAAATATATATATATTAGGATTTAAGTGAGCACTAAGATGGGATTTTAGAAAATGTGTTCCCAAAGTCCGAAAAATGAGAAAATTCCTTTCAACTAACTTTCAGGCTGTTTATGAACACTAAGTCGATAGGAAAGTCTTCTGATGATAGACAAACTTGTGATTTCACAAATTCAAACCATTAAGAATGTTGCAGTCGGGTGTAACCGAATGCGCAATGCTCGTTCAGAGTGTTATAAAGCTTAAAACTTGATCTTTAGGGGAGGTAATCGAAAAACGTCTGCCAAATTTTGTGAACTTAACTCTAAAATTTATATGGATATGGATTTTCCCGGTTTACCCGTCCCAAGATATATCAATTATTATATCCATATTTAGAGTACGTCATCAATAAGCTGATTGTATTGCATTGTATGTATCTAGCTTTAAAACTGAGGGCGATACCTATATTTTATTGATTTGCCACGCCCCAATGGGCGTAACCAAAAAATGGTAACACTATCTAATGGGGGTATGCACGAGTACATATACAAAAATTGCATTAATATTGACAGAATATTAATATGCTAGTATATTATATTAACTTCCCTTATGAAAGCTTGTAATCCGTACGTTGGGTCAAAGTATTGAAAAAGTTATGCATATAAGAAATCATTTATTGATCAGAACTAGCTTTCGGATGAAATTTTCTATAGTTTGGTCACATTTTAATTTCAATTCTACTTATGGAGCAAATATTTAAAACTGTTTCATTTGCAGGAATTCGTTTCATTTTAATTAGAATGGTTGAGACAAAAGTAAATATAATTGGCTTGTAATTTAAACTAGTTCGCGTTACAAAAGTTCGATTGGAACACTTTCGAATATGCTTTATGAGGATCTATTAATTTGACAAGAAAGCTCACAATTTTTAAGATTGTTTCGTAGATTCTGAGAGCTAGAGAGAGCAAATGTGGTAAACAGAGTACTGAAAAACTTTTCTTCACATACACTAGTCGGCATAATTATTTTGGCGAAATAAAAATCACCGGCTCGTTGAACCAAGGTTAAAATTTGATTACCCTAAACGCAAACGCCTGTCCTTCCGGAAATAAGATCATTGGGGAATCACCTTAACTGCAACAGGATAATGCCCATGTCACAAAGCCCGTTTGAAAAGCAACTTTTTGAACCAGAGGAGAGACAATTTCTGAGGTCTCTTTCCTTTGGAAAGAGATATCTGCAGAGATTCTTCAAAATTTAGTGGATTCAGTACCAAGACGCCTTCAAAAGAATATTGAAGCCAAGGGAGGTTACACATTTTACAAAATTCCTCTTCATTTCCTTGTTTGTTAAGTTTAATCTGTGATTTTTTAGTATTATATACTTGTCAAAATACTTATGCCAACACATGAAATTACTAATTCATTTATATATTTTTATTATTCTATGAATATATATTTGTTTGCCTATTTTTAAGTTTGTATTAATTATGGCTAAAAAGGGAAAAAAACAGGAATTCTGTATGAAGTTTGAAGTTTGAAAGTTAAACTCAAAAATGTACGATTTTTATTTCGTCAATGCCGACTAGTGTATGTTATTAAAGAAAACGTGTGTTAATATTTGACAAATTTGGCAAGAGCAAGAAAATGTTATATTCAAGTGCACGCACACATACATACACATGGTTCAGAAGTTATTCAAGCATTCATTTTCCGTAGTGGGGGCCAAGCGCAACCGCTGATTAAAGTGCGCAGCTTGCGGCGAGTGTGTGTGTGTGTGTGATAGTGTTTATGGGTGTATCTCAACGTATCTCCTAATCGAGCACTCCCGACTAGAGTTTTATTATCAATTTTCCTAGTGTAGCGGACTTATCGAAATGGTTGGAAATTATTTTTTCACAGACTTCAGATTGGATCAAAGCAAAAAGCAATTTTGTATATACATATGTACATACATATTACATATATAATATTGGGGGATGGGTGTGTTGAGCATTTGTGGATTTACCACTGAAATGTGCACCGAAATGAAACGAAAGCCACGTGTTGGCATTTTAATCACAAAGCAGCCCTTTACACCTCATCTTATTTAAAATATTCTTCAAAAATGTTCAACACTCGATGAAGGAGTCCCGCTAACAAGCGCTTTTTTTATACCCCGAAACGACTGAAAATGGGTAAGAAGGGAGGTTGTGCGCAAAAGTAATCGATCTAGCCGAGTTCGAGAGTTAGAGACTCATGTTTTTCGAATAGAGACTCGCATAATGAGACTCGTATTACTGGCGTACCTGTAAATCGTGAATACATCCAAAAACGACTTATGAGTGTGTGAATAATGGTGAATGGTGTACTCATAATATGGCTTGGAGAGCCTGTGTATGTTTATTGTGCGTACGTACTTCTGATTAAAGTGAATCATTAAAATGAAGTAAATTTCATATTTACATTATTGACTATAGGTATATAATATAAATAGATACTTAAACTTATCTTAGATTAAAATGATGCTATTCTAGAATGGGTAAATTTATACAATTTTCAACATTGGAATGAAGAAACATTATCTGATTCACCATATCCTCATTTGTGGTAATTTGGCAGCGCTTCTCACAAACTAAATGTTGCGGTACGGAAAAGGCGCTGCACTCGTTGCCGGAGCCGGTAAAATTTTACAGCTTGTTATATACAGTAGTGGCAACTGATATTTTTTTATTAGTGTTCCACCATTGCAAAATACAAAATTTACATTTGTATAGCCCTTTATTTCATATATAATTTTATCATCAATATTATTACTTTGGCAGGGTTGAGTGCAGTCGGAAAATATTGCGTCTACTTTTTGTGTGCTTCCCGATACGATATCCTGACTATCCGCTGTACTAGCATCAACAAATAATATCATGATTTCCCGGCAATCGTCGATTGTTTGTTTCTTTTTCGTTTCTATGAATTGACAAAGTTGGTTTGTTGGTGGTAAAAAAGAGTGCAATGTTATGAGATTTTGTTAAATATCTTAGTACAACAGACTCCAATAGATTGATCAAGATGTCCTTAGACTTTTTACAATGTCCACTATATATATATACTGAATAAAGAAACAAAAGAAACTAACCAACACATTGGTCTTAGTACTAAAACAGAACAATTGTTTTTTAATTCCACAATTAAGATCAATTACGACAAAAACATTATTTCCATTTTCCATTTTTACGTTTGTGGTAATGTTTATGCCCTTAACTTTGGTTTGCTGCTTTCTCTCTCTGTGACAATAAACTATGCTGCGGTCAACTTAAGCAACCAGAGTGCCCATTCTATTATTTGGATTGAGTCTAGCAATAAGTTGTTCCCCTTTTCTTTGCTTGTAGTGTACCCATTACAATGAGAACAGTGTGCAGTGAATGTGGGTACACTATTTACTGTAATAACTGTAGACGAAAATATGAATATATCCATGCAGGCCTCTAGTCTTGATCGGCAAGTTAAAAATAAATAGAATTTGGTGAATGACAAGATTTCTCACAGAATCGCGATAACGAGCCGAAGGCGTTCTCCAACTGTGCGCAGCGGATGTGCAAATCGGGCACATGTCAAACCGTGCACCGGGAGTAGGATCTTCCTCGTGTCAAAGGGTTCAGCGACAATAAAATAAATGGCATTTCCCCAGGGGGAAATTACAGATACGTAAGAATTGCTGCTCAGCGCACTAATTTTGTATGAATAAATATAGATTGAGTGGTTACATATTATCGTTAGCTATCGCGTTGACAACCACAAGCAAAGTGAGCACTCTCAGCCGGCAGAGGCGTTTAAATCTCTATTTAGTGCACCTCGTTGGTGCTGCCACCGTGAGGGGGTTGCTGTGGTGTTCCTCTCTGGGCTGCTGCTGCTGATGCTCCCGCTGCTGTTACCGAGGCTTTACGTCACCGGCACACAGTCGCACAGTCGGGTTGCTCGGCCCACTCCAGTGGGGACTCAGCCGCCTGCTGTTGCCAACGAACTAGAAAGAACAGTCGTTCGGCCACGTGTCGCTGACAAACTGCTTAAACACGCCGTTGATGAATTCGAATAGAGTTGTTGCCCGGACAGCCCCGGCGGGCTGCAAGGGGCAGGCTCGCCTTCGTCCTCGGCAAATTACACACTTTGCGGCATTTTGCGCTTTTAACAATTTTTGATTGTTATCGATCGTTGGTCGCCTGGCTGCCAATTATCAAGTGCTAGAGCAGACAAGCACCAATTGTGTAAATCAGACATATCGACATACATTTTTAGGCGGGTAAATACGTCGCATACGGCGTATGTCAAAAGCAAGCCACTACAAAGACTGGACCACGACAGAGACGAGATGGAGAATCAACGCTGAGGCGAAAGTAATTTACATATCGAGCACACCGAATGTAATTAATTATATGGACGGCTGGCTGTCTCTGATAAGCATACAAACCTAACCCAAAGCAATTACATACATCAAATACATATGTACATATGTGCCGAAACAAACACACAGTCAGTGCGATAAACATGCACGTGTAAAAAGGGATTAGTAGGTGGTCACCAAAGCTAAGCTGTAGGTGTACACGAAATTAAGGATTACACGAGCTCTTATGTCCGGCCTCTGCATTCGTCAATTTATAACGGTCAAGCTAGTTATTTCAAATTTGATCTGGTAGGTAATATTTTATTATGACCAATTTAATACTTTACCGAATCAACTCAGTAAAAGTTTAAAACAACTGTTTTTTCCCTTCTTCATTTTGTTTTGAAAAACTTTGACTCTAAAATTGTGGGAAATATGGTTTTCGCGGTTTCGATTTGCCACGTCCTCACTTTAACTGACGCGGCTATATACTCCTAATTTGAAGTCTCCAGCTTTATTGCTGGTGATAAAATTGCGTCCATATGGACAGACGGATATTGCACAAATCCAATATACTCTATTCACTATGTCAACGAGTATAAACAGAAATAATGATTACAAAGTATTTATGAATGAGGCTAATTAGTCATGAGTACTATCGAAATGCATGTTACTGATAATTATTAGAGATTTTTATAAATGTTCACGAAGTGAAAAAACAAAAAATTGTTGGCCCCGTCCATCTGTCTATTCGGCCGGATTTCGTTCATTCTTTCTAAGTTCGTTTATACCATACGGGGTTTAAGTTTATTTCAAATTGTCGATAACTCGTCTCGTTTCACCAAAGAATGTTCTGGATACTCTCGCCTTAGATATAAATGCTAGTGGGGGCCAAGCGCAGCTGCTGAGTAAAGTGCAGCGTGAGTTTTATATTGTGTATGTATGTACAGCAAAGAGGTTTAAACGCAGGGTTCAGCATATCTCCTCGTCGCGCGTCCCGGCTACAGCCCCCTCACCTGTTAAGTTCGGTATAAGCGCATTTCGTGTGGACATCGTTCAGCTATTGTCCCTTCGTCACTTACAAAATATTGCAATTGTAAACAAGTCCTGTTTTCATAATCGTTTTCGATCAATACGACCCCAAAGTTAAACGGCAGACCATTGCAGCTGCATCACTTATCTTATTGTCCTTTCGTGATCACTCAATCATCCTGCATGGTGATAACTATCACTCAAAGTGTCACCGTGAATCATATCAGGGATAAACTGCTCATAAGTAAGTTATTGCTAGTTGTTGCGCACAGGTGGACAGGTGCTGTTGGTTGAAAGTAATGCCTGCTAACCCACCTCGCCTAAGGGTTCGGGTCGTGACCTTATACATATAACCACATAAATAATCTCAGGTGTTGACTTCAACGATAGTTCGCCATACCTTTCCCAATTTGAAATTAACGTGAAATTAAAACGAAAACTCCTTTTATTTTATGTTTTATTTGTATACCTTGAACCCATGGAAATTTCCTAAAAATTGTAAAAATGGGTCAATAACCAAGTCGATCTAGTCATACCCATCTGTCTATTCGTCCATTCATGGCAAGATCAAGTTAATTTCAAATCGTGGATAAGCACGACCTTTCTAAAATCGATACAAATCCACAATAACTTCAATTGTTTAAGCCTATTGAGAGCTGAGGACACCAATTTGGTGCATAACTATTGCAAACAGTTTCATCAAGATCGGTTATTTCAATAAGAATATTATTATTCTATAATTTAAAAAAAAAAATGATTGTGTTATTTATCAATAATGTTTGAAACTAAATACTTTTGTATACTATTTTAAGTATAATAAGCAGATGAATTGTAGCTATCTTTTTGACAAGTAAATTGTTCCTATATTAAAATTAAAAAGTTGTGAAATTCTTGAGCCATTGCCGACGGAATTACAAACCATTAAAGCGTATAAAAACCAATGAAACTATCTAAAACTAGCTCGATATACATCTGCCTGAAAGACTGGGTCACTGAGGCAACTCATGGGCAATACTTACTTAAGAATTATGATTGGAGCAAATCTGAGAAAATTGTACATGCTAAGTATTTTTATGGATTGTCTACTGCAAAACCTGGTTCTGTACGGTCCTGTAATGTTCAGTGATTGGTATTATGCATACACATACATACTTTGCCATCCCAATGAATCGGGCTGGGCAAAAAAATTAAATTATTGTATAACAAATGTTACGGCAATTTTCATGAATTCAAAATCATTGAAATGAAATAATGGAAATCCCAAAAAACAATCAAAGGGATACCCATTCCAAATGCATGGTAGTAATTTTTTTATATATATTTCGAAGGGCGGCAAGGGCTCAGCCTCAGCTCGAAAGAGGTGTTTAGTGCCGACCAACCTACCACCCCACATTGTCCTGATCCTTCTCCAGTCCAGGGTGTGTGTGTGTGCACGCGTGCGTGTTTGTTGGTGAGCCACACAAATTTCTGTTCTTTAAAGACTAATGCTAATACCGAAGAGGGCGTAACTCTGTTGATAAAGTTAAATTAGCAGTCGGACATTATGCCTGTGTTTATTTGGTATATCTGTATGTGTATGTGTACATGTATATGTATATGTTGTTGTATATGTTGTTGTATATGTATATGTATATGTATATGTATATGTATATGTATATGTATATGTATATGTATATGTATATGTATATGTATATGTATATGTATATGTATATGTATATGTACATGTATATGTACATGTATATGCATATGTATATGTATATGTATATGTATATGTATATGTATATGTATATGAATATGTATAAGTATATGTAAATGTATTTGTATATGTATATGTATATGTACATGTATATGCATATGCATATGTATATGTATATGTATATGTATATGTATATGTATATGAATAAGTATATGTAAATGTAAATGTATATGTATATGTATATGTATATGTATATGTATATGTATATGTATATGTATATGTATATGTATATGTATATGTATATGTATATGTATATGTATATGTATATGTATATGTATATGTATATGTATATGTATATGTATATGTATATGGATATGTATATGTAGATGTATATGTATATGTAGATGTATATGTATATGTATATGTATATGTATATGTATATGTATATGTTGTTGCATATGTATATGCATATGTATATATATATATGTATATGTATATGTATATGTATATGTATATGTATATGTATATGTATATGTACATGTACATGTATATGTACATGTATATGCATATGTATATGTATATGTATATGTATATGTATATGTATATGTATATGTATATGTATATGTATATGTATATGTATATGTATATGTATATGTTGTTGTATATGTATATGCATATGTATATATATATATATATGTATATGTATATGTATATGTATATGTATATGTATATGTATATGTATATGTATATGTATATGTATATATATATGTATATGTATATGTATATTTATATGTATATGTATATGTATATGTATATGTATATGTATATGTATATGTATATGTATATGTATATGTATATGTATATGTATAAGTATATGTATATGTATATGTATATGTATATGTATATGTATATGTATATGTATAAGTATATGTATATGTATATGTATATGTATATATATATGTATATATATATGTATGTATATGTATATGTACATATACATGTACATGTATATGAATATGTATATGTATAGTTATATGTATATGTATATGTATATTTATGTATACATATATGTATATGTACATGTATATGAATATGTATATGTATAGTTATATGTATATGTATATGTATATTTATATATACATATATGTATATGTACATGTATATGTGTATGTATATTTATTCGATGCCTGTAGGGCGAATTGGCCCGAAGCGAACAATGCTTTGTTTCATTATTATTTTCTTTCAACGCAATAATGAACAACAGAGCAATCATTTAAACAACAATGCGATGAGCCCAGACTGCGGATAAAGATGACGATGGGCTATGACGACAATTTCAATGAGGATTTGGCCGCGGCTGTGGTGGATGGCCGTCATCGCTGAGTTCCGCGCCCAGACCCAGAGTCCTATGGCTCAGCTTCAGCGCAACTCTCTCTCACTCATAGCTTGAAGCTGCCAGTTGACTGGGCAATTAACCATTGGGTTGGAAAAGGAAAAAGGGAACTTCAGCAACAGCAACAGCAACAACAACAGCATCGCAGAGCTGCTCACAGTAAATTCTGTAAATTCTAAGCCCTAGCCTTAACGCCAGAACGTTGGACAGTGCGCACACGCGTTTGCTCCTGGTTTTCGTTTGGTAATTGGCAGACATACTGGCAGATTGGGACTGCAACGGGCGCACTATTTCCCGCACCACATTTGGAATACTCAGAATGCGTAGAATACTTTTGTACACAATTGATGGCAGCCTTCAGCCGAAAATATAAATAATAAAACCAATTAATTAATAAATTATTGCATACATCATTTTACTTGGCACAAGTGGAGCAATAAAAGTTTAAAAAAAAAAACTCTTTATCAATTTCTAAGTCCTTTAAGGGCATACGTACATATGTATGTCGATGCATATAACTATGCAAACCAGTTCAGATTTGTGCCGTATATGGTCTTGGTATTGGGACTATCAACAAGTCGAGTGGAATTAATGCGTTTAATTGCTGTGTCGAAGCGTCAGATATTTAACTTTATTAAAATGTTAGAGTTCCTTGTCCGAAGTTGGACTTTAAATTGGTCATCGAATGCGACAAGGAGAAATGAAAAGAAGTTGGGCGTAATCGACTTCGCAATACTCATTCACAAGCAATAACTGTTGAAAGCAGTTGAAAACAGCTTGGTTATTATTGTTTTTTTTAACACTGTCTGCCAAATTTAGCGACTATAGCGTCACATTGTGACAGATAAAGGTTTCCGCGATTTCCGATTTTTTGACTAATCTTTAAACAGGGACTCTAGTTTTGAAATCGTGGGAGATATCTGCTAGTGGGTGGGGCCGGGTTATCAAGGGAGGCCACCAGCAATCCAAATTTGGTGACTCTAGATTTAATATTGTGTTATCGATTTAAGCTGTCGCGTATATCTATTTTTACAAACACGGGGGCGGGAGGGGCGTGTCCGCGAAATTTATTTATTGGAAATATGGAGCCTCTAGCAGCAATTTCCGACTTTTTAAGGCAGGGGAGCTGGGGTCGACTGGGGGATACCCTGAACACTGTCTTTACACACATTTCTACCCCTTGCATTCATACATACATACACAAAACCGCATAAACAAATGCACGCCGAATGCTGCTCTTTACTCAGCAGCTGCGCTTGGCTCCCACTTTGGCGACTTAATTAGTGAATAAACTAATAGCATGCTCTTAATGAAATATTCAGTACTTAACAAGAGCATTAAAATTATGTTAAAATCAAAGTATTACTATTTGAATTGTATTTTTTTTGATTTGACATTTGGTGCGAGTGGGGGGAGGTATCCAAAATTCAAAGTAATAAAATTCTGATCTGTGTCTGCTTAACGAGAACATAAAAAACGTAATTTCTTATAGTCGCCGAGATATGTTAGGAAAACCATGTCGGACAGACAGAGGGCCCTGGCCATGGACAGACGAACATGGCCTAATCGACTCAGCTCGTCATCATGCTCAATAATATATTGAGAGTAAAAAAATAGTTATCTTCTCCCAGGCATAAATACCACACCTTCAATACATTTGTAGTATACCCATCTATTTGGGCAGATACACATTTTAAAAATACATTTTCGGCAGAGCCGTTACCCATACAAAATATAAATTCTCAATCCGCGTTAACACTAGAGTTGATTTAGCGCATGTTTATCCTTTAATGCTAGACCCTTAAAATTTCACAAGTTTTGTTCTTTCATTTCAATAACATTTTCAAGCCCCACATTCGAATTCACATTTGCGTGTGGCTGGCAAAAAGTTATTGCCAACAAATGTAATTAAATAAATTTAAATTTGGGTCACCTCAATTCAGCCAAATTTGGTGTCTGTAGCTTTGCTAATTTTTAAGGTAGGTATAAATTAGATGTTTATCAGCAGGGAAGAAACTAAACAATATAAAATAATTTCTGCCTGAATACTGTACACATGAAGCATAAGTTCAAAAATAAAAACTTTACTCATCAGAACACCATACAAAATAATGATTGGAAAGTAAATAAGATACCATAGCTTCGACTCACAAAACTCAAAAGTTGACAAGCATGTCGGTTGTAACCGACTGCACAATACACTGGTCACACTCTAATTACGACTTAAGACAGTCGAATAAGGTCTAAATAATTATTATATAATAAAATGCCTTCTGTAATTTCAGTGATATCTTTAGGGAACAAAATGTTGTGTTCTGTTCCATGCTCTTGGTATCTCCAATATCTTATTATATTCCGAATCGTGTAAATTGAAATCCACGCAAGTGTTGCGAATTTGACACTGATATAGTTATGGAAAAGTGAAACAGAACTAATGCAAATATTAGGCAAGTGTAAACCCAACGAAAGTCGTCAGATTATTTTTTTGGTTTAAGGAATTTTGCTTATGCCTCGGGTCGCATTGTTGGCGATGGCTTTAATCCAACAAGTGTTGTTGACAGCATCACTTTCCACATTTCACTTGTGTATCATTAATTTTCGAGTCGAACGAACCGCAACGTGAAAAATAACAGCTGATCCCGCTTGGCTTTACGCTTTGCGCTTGACATCAGCCCATCAAGTGGAACTAAATTGACATGTGATAAGAATATTTGAGATAAATCTCAATGCCCAGACCCTAGCACACAGTGTGCTGTTTGCTCTGTGTGGTGTGTGCCAAATTTGTGTGTGTATATGTCGTGGTAGTTGCCTTTAACCTGATTTGAATCGCGGCAAAATATTGCCACAGAAATTCTTTAAAGTCGAAGGATTAAGATAGCGCCGTTCATACCAATATTCAACCTTCAACGTTGAAACTTGCTGCTTTGAAACTGATCTAGAACATTTTCCAAAAGCAACCCCAACTGATGATAAATTAGGTAAGCCCTTTCAATTATGCATAACCCTATTGAAATGCATATTCCAACTGTATCGAATTCATCCTGGGAGTTTTTCCACTTGTTCACCTCCTTTCAAGTACACTGAAATACCTCGCACCCATTCCGATGTGTAACAAGGAGATATGTCGCCGCAGACTGAACACCTTACTCAGCGGCTGCGCTGGGCCTGCACTAAATTCTTGAATAACTTCTAAGCCAAAAGTATTATCGTTATGAGATTTCTATCCTAATAAGTAAGAGCCTATATTCGAAGAATTAAATATACCTCTTATAGTTTTTGAGATCGTCGCGTTTATACAGACGGACGAAGGGATTGACCGACTTTATGGGGTCCTTCTGCTTAACCCGCAATGTATGAAACGAATTTGTTAACTGCGCTTCCAAAAGTAAACAAAAAAGAGCCGTTATCTTCGCCGAAGATTAAATACCCTTGCAAACATATATTAGATATACTCTATCTTTACATAAAAGAGATGTGGTTTTGTGGGTGTTAGAGCAAGGTATCGACATCTTAATCGAAAGTCCGTTGTTTTAAAATGTCAACGTTGAAAATAAATATTATTTTTATTCAAATAACTAAATTGTTATACTCGTTGTAAAGGGTATATTGCTTTGTACAATGGTCATTTTGCTATCCGTCTGTCTGTTAGCTTTTTAAGCTTGAAGCGGGAGACTTGGAGTGTACACTCTTTAGATAATGTGTTTTTGACTACGCCCATTGGGGGCGTGGCAGTTTGATTAATCAAAATATCTTGCTACCTAGCTTAACTTAAAATCCAATCCTGGCTTTGCCTGCATAATAATAATAGTTCATAAGTTGATCAATAGGTGGCGCTTTTCGCCAATTAGTGGCCTAATTTAGGATACACCACAACCACAAACCGTTGTGTGTTCTAATTGGAATTTAGATTCTTATGCGATAGCAGAACTTGAATTTTGAATTGCGTTTGTTATTTGGGGCAAGTGGGGGAGGTATCCAAAATCCTTTCCTAACCTGCATATATACCCATTTTCAATGGGCTCAGGGTATAAAAAAAGTTAGCTCGATAATATTTTTTACGAATCAGGTATTCTTAAGCAAAGCTAAAGACACCAAAAAGATCATTTGCATGAAACAAAAACATAAGTTTAGATTTGTTAAAGTTGCTTAGTTTAAATATTTGTTCATATTATACTAATTCGGCAATTACATTCACAATGAAATGCATAATGAAACTACAAATGCTAAATACCTAAACTTTTCGACTATTAATTGTCCAATTTTATCTTTTTGGGTTGTTTTGATATCTCGCCCAGTTTCATTAATATCGATAAAAAAAATATCAGTGATATTTACATTTTTGGATACCTCCTCCTACTCTCTAAATAAACGTTAATGTTATGTAATGCAAGAATTTAGTTTTCATACTGGGTTTTCAAACGCAGCCGCTGAGTGAAGTTCGCAGCTTGTGAGTCTTTTTTTTTTTTTTTGGATAACGGGAAAGCATAAAAAGCCGAAAGGTGTGGGACTTTCACCCACTAAAACCACCCCTACTCTCCGTATCCCTCTCGCGGAACCACCGCTAAGTATGAGCTCTATCTAGAGTTTGGAGTCGAGTTGCGCTGTATTTGAGCGCTATGCAAGGATTTTACGACTTCTGCAGCCATGTGGGTTACTGCAACCCAATTGTCTTGCAAGCTAAGTAGGATGTCTAGCAAGCCAGTGACTGTAGAGGGTCTCCCAATTCTATGACTTAGCTCTTCCCGTTCTGCCAGCTTGCTAGTGTGCTTGTGTGATTTTGTGTATATAAATACAGAGCTCCATCACTTGTTAAAAGATCTATTATGTTACCGTTTTGGGAACGTAAAAAGAAAATTGAGGCAAAAAAGCATAAGAGCAGACCCAAAATTACAGTTTTAAATGCACGTCTTCGATTTGTTATTAAAGTGGGGATGAGTATTGCGCAGTCGGTTACACCTCAATTTGCACTCCTGATTTTAAACTGATTCCACACTTAACGAATAAAAAACGTTGACACGTTGGTGTATTCTGTGGATAAAACGAGCGCATCCTGAAAAAGCAGTATAACAGACTGTGTAAAAAGTGTAAGTGATAAATAAAAAAAGTGTTAAAAATTTTTTAAAATAATACTTGCGCACATAATAGCAAGGACACAAACCACTATGTTCCACGCTCGACGAAAATTTAGCTAAGACACGAACAATTATAGGTAAACACACTTGGGCAAACAGCATTGACATAAAATACTTTTGTGAACAGCAAGCGTGCCGACAGAGAGCACTAAAATACCAGCAGAGAGCACTAAAATACAGAGCCAGAGAGAACTAAAATTTTAGTGCTCTCTGCTGGCACATAATAGCAAGGGCACAAACCACTATGTTCCACGAACAGGAGCTTGTATAAAATTCAAATTCAACAAAGACACAAAACAGAGTTGGGCAAACAGCATTAACACAAAATACTTTTGTAGACAAAAAACGTGACAAACATTATACTTGGACAGCAAATAGCAGCTATAACAACTTCTATCTAAAATCAGTTTCGCACTTGGCAAATTCTTAGATCCGTTTATGTAATTCGATTGGAAAGTAAAAGCAGACAACAATTACTGTTTAAAACTGATTCCACACTACGAAGTCACACACCTAATGTCTTCTGTGATAAAACAATAATTTAATAGGTTTGAGAGCAACACAAAGCAATTTATAAGCTTAATGAGAATAATGTGACATTTAGCAAAGTGTTAACCAAGAATACATTATCATTAAACTTGGCAAGCAATTGCAAGGATTCCACACTCGGCGACACTTTATAGCAAAGACACAAACAATTGGTTGCATCCTGTGATAAAACGAATAACCTGACATATTTCACTGACTCCACACCTTAGCTTTTGTATGACTAGTATGCTTTAGCCTTGACTTGCAGACCAACGCTAGAAGATTTTGTAATTGAAACAACAGATGGCGCACACTTGTTTAAAAATTTTTAATTTACTACATATGTAAATATATATTCTTTTATACTCGTTCACGAAGTGAAAAGCTTGTGCAATGTCCGCGTTGCTGTCCGTCTAGCCGTATGAACGCAATACTTTCGCCGCTACTGGAGCTTGAGACGCAACTTTGAATATAACAATTCGATTTAGTTAATATATCGCCAGCGACCTAATTTCGAATCCACCCAATAGGTGGCGCGTTTCGTCACCTAGCGGCCTAATTTAGAAACAACCCCCCAAGACACAAACCCTGTTGGTTTTTATTATAATTTCACAAAGATCGTATTATCTTATTTGAACTTTGTTTAACTTCCAGTTTGACGGTTGGTGTCAATTGTGACCACGCAGAAGTAAATTTTGTTATGGTTTTTATCCTTTTATACTTGTATTTAAGCTTTTAAGTGCACAGCTTGCTTGTATGTGTGCTTTTGTGTATTTAAAGATAGCCTGAACCCATTGCAAATGGGTAAAAGACTATAATGGTTTTGTACAAAGAGGGAGGCATCTCCGACCCCATAAAGTATATATCATGGTCAGGATCAACAGCGGATTAGTTAGAGACTTTAAATTTTCGAATATCAGTTTTTTTTAATAGTCGATAACCACCCAGTTATCCTAAATTCGATAAAAATCAAAAACAGCCTCTAATTATACTCGTTACCACGCCCACTATAACAACCCGCCCTCTCGAATCGCAAAAGCCGATATCTCCCACAATTTTCGAGGTCACCGCCTTTAATTAAGGGTAAAAATAAAAATATTCCGGCCACGCCCACTGCCGCGACTATTGCGTACTTGTTTAAGTCCGACTGCAACGTTCTTACTTGTATTTAAGCTTATTTTGTGTGTTATAAGATCTAGAAACACGCAATTGGTAGATAGACATATTTAATTATACTATGGCACTTAAAGAATCCATTGCTTTATCTATTAAAAACCATAAAAAAGAGCTCGACTGTTGAAGTTTCGTTTTTCTTTTTTGTAGCTGTAGCTGTACAGTAATGTTTTAACAAACTTAGGATTAATGCTTAAGACATGATTATGGGTTAAGGATAATATTCTATTTTTATTACAGTTTAGCATATCACTCGATTAGGTAAATCTATTGGGTGCACCCTGCGAAGCCTATCTCACTTTCTGCTACAAAGTCTTCTGGCCAACATATTAGGGTGGATTCAGGTAGCTGCGGGATTGCTCTTGTATAAGGTCTTCTACCGTGGGGACTTTCAAATCTCTTGCTAGAGACACTAATCTTCTTCCAGTGAGAGTAAGCAGCCACCCCATAGATTTGGTTCGCGTACCGCCAGACAGGGGCAGTGTCTTATGTTGCAAGGTCCTATTGCGCAGAGATACTTTGCCACCAAAATTAGTTTAATATATTCCCCTAATCATTTCGAATACCTCGCCCCACTCGTCCCATTTATGAAGAAGTGAAAGGACTATAGTCGGGAACGTCCGAGATGCATCCTCCTGCCAGTTATGAACATTTGGCTCGGATCTTATTCCGCTGGCATTCCAGAAATTATTCGAGTAGTTCATTGCGCAGCTTCCTCAGAATCTACTTAAATTCCTTACGTGGTTTAAACTGGGATCCCAATCTTCGTCTGCCATCATACTCCAGCAGGCTTTTACTTCTTAATCCCCCGTCTCTACCCAACCGTAGGCTAATCCTTGGTGTTGTCTTCCTACACATGTTAATCCGCCTTGCTCTTACGTCGCCTGAACTTCTCGGCTCCGTTTAGACCTACTAGAAACTATTACCCCGTACTCCTTCCTACATGCACGACAGAGTACGCTTTGCATACTTTTTTTCGTGTCTTATGCCTACGCTATAATAGCCTTTACCACGTGCTCTCCTCTGAGCTCTCTCTTCCCCTAATAAAGTCAGTGCTTTCAGGATATCTTTGGGAAATCATTGGCATAGCTTGCCGGGCTAAATTTCTCTTTCCTCTTATCTATCTATCTATCTAATTCCAATAATTATTATTATTAATAACGAAAACAGTTTCCTCTACCTTCCTTTGTGTTTTCTTTATTTATAAGAATCGATTTAAATTTTAGAATTTACTCTTACTACTAACAACTTTGTCTTTAGCTGTAGGTTCTCTTAAAGTCAACAACAATCAGCTCTGATTACACAGAAAAAAAATGCCGTACTTTAAATTTGTGGACGATTCGTACTATAATTCGTACAAATATTGTAGAGTCTAGTACGAGTCAAGATTGAATGGTCAAATCAATGCCGAAATTCTTCGAATAAGTATATTCTTAGTTGATGTCCAAAATACTTAATTTTTGTGACCGAAAGTAAAAAGTACACCCAATGTGCAATGTTGGGAAGATCGCCAATTTGAGAGTTGCGAGACAGAACTTTGGCGAATTTCGTCACTCTGATAGCAAATGTTACAGAAAGTGGAAATGAAATAAGTGCTGAAAGAAGAGCTGCCTGATGGCAAATTATTAAAGGTTTTAAAGCTTTTAAACGTAGAGGCGGCGTTTGAATATTTGCAAGGTAAGTAGAAATATTAAATTATTAACGAAGAAATATGTAAATATAAATATTTATACATATGTATGTATGTACATACGATTTCTTTTTTTTACATAAATATACCGGCAAACATGATTTTAAAACTCGCACAGGAAAACTAAACTATTACGGTATCCCATAGAAATTCAATCATAAATATAATTGTGGAACAAGCTAGAAGCCAAGAAATTCCCATCAAAACTAACGACTTTCCATTGTTATTAAAAGAAACGATTTGCAGGTAATACCCCCTATATGGGCATTAGATATGCCGAACAGAAAAATAAAATACCCCCATTGTGTCGGTGATGTTATGAGAATTGTTTTCAATTCTTTTAGGCTTTTAGCTTTTAATTGTTATATTTATATACATTTCGCTCGATTTGTCAACCTATTAAATAAATAAATAAAATTCTCTTGACCTCTATCGGGTTGCTCAAACTTGCCGCAGGGCAATGCGTTTTAGTTTTATTTGCATTTGCATGGACGCATGCAAGAACGCTTCAAGCAAGACAGTCGCAACATTTTTATTTTTTCTACTCTCTGATGCTGATGCAAACAGTTTCACTTAGTGTCCCTTGCTGATTATTTCAAATTGTCGATACGTTCCCCAGTTTTTTACCCCACTGCAGCACTTTTGTGCGGCGATTTAAACACCCCATTACTCCCTCCCACCGGAACTAGTCGGTTCGACCAATACATATGTGTATATATTGCATGCTCAGTGGAAGGGTGGAATGTGGAATTAACTAAGATATTTGTAAAAATCACTTTACAACTCGATTGTATAGCCTGAACCCATTGAGGGTGTAATGGTTTTGTGCAAATGTATGTAACAGGCAGAAGGAGGCATCTCCGACCCCATAAAGTATATATATTCTTGATCTGGACGACGAGGTGAGTCGAGCTAGCCCTGTCCGTGTGTCCGTCCGTATTTATGTACAAAAGCTAGAGACTCAAACTAAACGACTATAGATTCTGTAATATAATACGCAATACGAGTTTATCATTTGTTGTCGATATTTGACTATAGTTCCTTACTTGTTATACCCTGAACGTATTAAAAATGGGTAAATCTATCTCTCTCTCTCTCTCTTTCTCTCCCTGTCTCACTCTCTCTATCTTTCTCCGTCTCCATCCCTCTGTCACTCCCTCTCCCTCCCTCCATCTTTCTCATACGCAGATCAAGTTTATTTAAAATCATCGATAACTCGTCTTGTTTTCCGATTATAGATAATTATCGGTTTTTTGAGCAATAACAGCTAGAGCCACCAAATTCGGTACAAAATGTTCGCATTAAACATAGGCAGGTAAGGCATGCTTGGATTTTGGATACCTCCCCCTATTCCCCCATATATGCAAGCGCAGCAGTCTGCGTTTACATGAAATATAAAATGTATGAAAACACAGTGTTCAGGGTATCCGCTAGTCGGGCGCTCCCGATTATAGCCTTCTCACTTGTTTACAATGTTTCAATACTGAATACAGAGTTAATGCCCAACACACGACCCAAATTAAATTTAATAACCAATTAACAATATTATTGCTCAATACAACATTTAAGGATACCTGCATTATCAAAAGAACCACCCTAAAAGTCTACTTTCCTTTAACGAGGATTGAAAAGTATCTAAATAAGCGAGTCCTCAAGTTCAAGTCTATGGTGTGCTGCTCTAATTGTAAATGGGTAAAACGGGTATAATCGTTTTGCGCTAACTTATGTAACAGGCAGAAACTATAAGAGCTTGAGCCACCAAATTTAGTTTAAGAAATTTTCGGATTTGCAGGGTATCCCCTAGTCGGGCGCTCGTAACCAAGCCTTCTCACTTCTTGCACACTTCATGTTGCTTCACCAATAGCGCTGACTGATATTGCTGATATTGTGGAAAAAGAATAAAAATAAATATATTTAAATATTAAAATTGTTATAATTAGTAATTATTATACCCTGAACACATTGAAAATGTGTAAAAAGGGTATAATGGTTTTGTGCAAATGTATGTAACAGGCAGAAGGTGGCATTCCCGATCCCGATTGATCTGGACGACGAGCTGAGTCGATTTAGACCTGTCGGTCTGTCTGTCCGTCCGTCTGTTTGTCAATAGTGGTGCAATAGTGCCCTCACTTGTTTTATTTTTCCATATCTCGCACAATTTTCAAACTAAACAGTTTTCTGAATATCGATCCGAAAAAATTCGGCCCCAAATAATAATCATGATCAAGACGATTTCGGGGTATTAAGCACTGGGTTACTTGTTTTCACTATGCATCGATAGAACTACAAACCGCACAAAATAAATGCTAAAGTAAAGCAAGAGTGCTCTAGTCGGGAGTGCTCGACTAGGCGATACCCTGAACGTCGAGACAAGGACGAAAAGGAAACCATCTCTTATGGCTAAATCGACTCGGCTGTTGATCCTGACCAAGAATATATATAATAAATTTGGTTCCAGATGCCTCCTTGTGCCTGGGGCATACATTTTCACAAAACCAATATACTCTTGTTTATCAATTACAGGGTACAAAAAGATCAATTTTCTTTTGTCTGACGAAGATTAAATACTCTTACCGAAATATGGCAAACGGTGGAGTTTTAGACACACAACGAAGTTGGCATGCACCTTAACTTGACTCCTTTCTAAGTATCTCCAGTTGCCAACACCTAGTGTTGTAAAATACAAAAAATATGCATTATATTTTGAAGATATTTGCTTCAGAGCGCTAAACGAATCGTAGTAAAATTAAAATACCCTCTGCAAGGGTAGAGAATTTTGCTGAATTGCATTTGAAGAATATGTGGAGCGAACGGTAAATAACCTTATTATATTAATATTTAATTTCATTAATCGCAGCAATGCGGATCGTTGTTATATTATATTACTTGTATAGCTGCCTAAATTGTAATTTGATCATATGCCAGCAAAATGAATCAAGTCGCATGTACAATGAGCAATTTGAGAATTTCAAGGTATGATTACACTGAAAAGGCTGGATAATATATTAACAATAAACATATAATTTCAGAAAACAAACAACAAAAGCTATATACGTCTCTATGATGAAATGCGCAGCTTTAAAGCTTACGAGGAAAATCAGAAAATTGTCACCGAACACAATAAATATTACGAAACTGGACAGAGAACCTTTAGATTGTCAACAAACATAATGGCTGATATGGTATTTATTCTCACACGATCTACTAACTAGCTGGCCCTGATTCCCTGATCCCATGCACATTTTTTAGCTGAAGACTTGGAATCTGGAATATATACTCGTGTATACCCGTGTCAGATAAAGAGTTAGCAGATCGGTTCAATCTATAAATCTCAATGTGTCGCCACCTAGCGATAGTATACTTGTGTGCCCATAATAGTTATAAAATTGAACAATAAGTGATGCTTTCATGCCTGCCATTTATGTTTGCCGTACGTACCAGGTAATCGATTTGCGGTTGCGGTGTATCCACACGTTATCGATTTGGCTTCCAATGGGCATGGCTCAAAAATCATAACACATTGTCTGAAGTAGATAACTACAAGTCCAAAGTTTCAAGCCTCTATCATCCGGAGATAATGTTTGTATAGTCCTGAAAATCTCATAATGATCAATCGCTTTATTCAGACGCTAAGTATACTACTGCGTGCGTTTGTATGCGTGTGTTAAAATGTTTGTAAAGATAGCTCGCAGCTGGGTATCTCCTAGCCGGTCACAGCTAACTAAAGCACTTTTTTAGCGCAATTTCACTATCAACATTTCTTACATCATACGAAATACTCGTTCACACTGTAATAATAACTGAAGTATGCACATCAAATATAATAATCGATTATGAAAAACCAAAAAAAAAAATTGCTTCTTAGCGGTCTTAAACGCCAGCGCCACCAACCATCCAGCTTTTAATGGGAATAAATTCGATTTGAGTTAATAAGAATTACGCCAACTTTTAATAAAAACAAAAAGAAAAGGATTTTTTTAAAACCGTTAACTGGAAAAGTTTATATTACTAGAAAATAGCAAGACCATTCCGCTTAATCTCAAACGTGACGAAATTAAACTTAAATTATGCAAAGGAATTACACGCAATTGTTAAAAAATAGCAACAAGTAAAAAATTCCGTTGCGTCGCGCGTTTGGGACCGATCGGGATTAGAAGTCGCGACTTCTATTGTTACCGCTAAAACATAACCAAGCTCCAGTCATCGCCACCCCAATGTACAATGTCTTGAAATTCAAGCTAAGTTATCCAAAACTGCAACCAAATAATGATATAACAAATAAGAACGTTGCAGCCGGATATAACCGACTACCTAATACTCGTTCACAGTACTCAGTGCTTATTATTGTTATTTTGGAAAAATACAGAATTTTTATCAGGGCTGAAAGGCCAAAAATAAATGGCGCTGATTCGGTTCACGGTTCGAACCGTGTGTCACCTCTGGGTTCGGTTAATGAACCTGGTTTTTTAGATTTATGAGGTTTTGGTTCGAACCTGGGTTCGGCGCCTCTATTTTTCCTTTTTAAATTATAACTTTTTTTCTTCTACTTCTAAGAAACGATACTCGCATTGCAAATTGGAGGCGTTGTCTAACTATAAACCGTTAGGCGCGTGGTATAACGTGCTTATGTACATTATGTTTGTACTAAAGAAACATTTTTCAAATTAAAAAAATGTTATAAACCAAATCATTTTTTAACAAATGTCGGTTGATTTGGGTGCAGGTTCGCCTGTCTTTCTTCAAGCGGGTTCGGTTCAGGGAACGGTTCATAATTTGAAAATATTGGATGATCCGGTTCGGTACAAGCCCGGTTTGTAGCCATGATTTTTATATTTCGTAGAGGCGGCGGTGGAGCAACATTTTTCGACTCGATCTTAAAATTTGAATATAGCGATTAAATTGTGAGATATATAGATTTTCGCAATTTGAGGGGATGGGAGTGAACATCTACCTTCAGTCCTAAAAATGTCAAAACGATCATAGTTTTAGTGTAGAAATTATTCAAGCATTTAGTTCCCATAGTGGGAGCCAAGTATATAACGACAGATCGCAGGGTATCTCTTAGTCGGGCACTCTCGACTAGATAAGTCTTACTTATTACTGACAGTAAATACTAATTCTATTGCTTACAGAGCACCGATTCATACCTCAAAAGCTATTTACGTTTACTTCGGAGTCCACCGATTTCGAGTTCAGATAATATGGCCGATATGGTGGGATCCACGCTGATGAATAATGTTCCTGAGAGTTTCGACTGGCGTAAAAAAGGGTTTATTACGCCGTCGTATAATCAGCAAAGCTGCGGCTCCTGCTACGCCTTCAGCATAGCTCAGAGTATAGAAGGACAAATCTTCAAGCGCACCGGCAAGATACTGGCCTTGAGTGAGCAACAAATTGTGGACTGCAGCATCTCCCACGGCAATCAGGGGTGCACAGGCGGCTCATTGCGGAACACGCTCAGATATCTGCAAGCTACCGGCGGTCTGATGAGGTCGCTTGACTACAAATACGCGTCAAAGGTACTATAAATGGTTAGCCACTAGCACATCGCAGCGGCCTTTGCCTGGCAGACAGTAACAAAAACCATTTGTAATTTTCAGTTTGGTCATTTTCGTTGTCATCGCACACTCGAATTCAGTAGTCCCATCTAAAAATTTAAACATATCTAAAAAAGTTTCATGTTGACCCGTGGCTGTGATTTGTACTCTGCAAATGGTCCCAACATTGATTTAATAAAATTTGTTTGTTTAATGTCCGTCTTGCTGTGTGTCCCTCTGTCCGCATGAACGCAATTTTATTCGCCGCTGTCAAAAATCGATATACCTGAAAACTCAAGTCAAATCAATCTTAAAGATTGAGACTTTGATATCGCGGCCACGCCCACTTGAACGCCCCCCAGCCACCCCATGTGTCCCACAGTTTTAGAGCTTGAGGCACAAAATCAGGAAGGTCGATTGTTACCCCCCTTAAAGATCGGTAAAACAATGTCCCGGCCACGCCCACAATTCAGGAACTATAGTCACCAAATTTTAAAATCGAGTCAGATACAGTGTTAAGGCATTTTGGGTAGGCATACAATAGGGCTATTGGGCGTGGCAAATCAATAAAATCCATTTTGGGGTCGGATAAACAGCGAAAATCCATATCTCCCACAATTTTAAAGCTAATATCACCGATTTCGGTAACAGTTTTCGTATGAAAAGAAAGATAAATGACCGAGCCAAAAAATGTTCCGTTCCTAAAAGAAAACAAAAATATATATTTATCCAAAATAAAATTAATATTTAAACAGTTATAAACAGTCTGTTGGTCCCCAAAGGGCGGCCAACGAGTTAACCTGATTACTGAGATAATCCAATGACTTCCACATCGCTTTTTCTCTACAATTTACTCTGAGGCTGGGGAAGGTATCAAAAAATTTCAACGTGGTGTTGAGAAATCTAAATGGGTTACTTTATAAACATATTGGCAGCACCATACTTAAAAAACACACAAAACTAATAACAAATATATTTTCTTCTAGAAAGGAGAATGCCAATTTGTCAGCGAACTGGCCGTGGTCAACGTCACCTCATGGGCAATTTTACCGGCAAATGATGAAAACGCTATTCAGGCGGCTGTGGCGCATATTGGTCCCGTTGCAGTCTCGATTAACGCGACTCCAAAAACGTTTCAGTTATATAGGTAAATTCAATTGTATCTGCTTATTTGTGAAGATAATTGCTCATCCAGAATATTTTCACAAATGAAATTCCCAACAAAACACAGGTAAAAACGTTACAGTCGGGTATAGTCGACTCCGCAATACTCGTTTACAGTGTAATAACAGCTTAAATCAGTCAAAAGTAGTCTTAATCGTTTCTGTTATTCTCTGCTCGAAACTAGGTTACTCTAGCTTTAAATAGGTGGGAGATATGTATTTTCGCAGGTTAACCTAAAGGAGGTGATCTGTTTAGCTTTAAAACTGAGGGAGGAAAATAAAAATCTTATCAAATTCGTATTCCAAATTTCAAGGCTCTAGCACAAACCTAATACACTCTTTTCACTTCGTGAACATTACAAGTTTTAATTTGTTTTTTTTTTATCAAATTGAGTTTGCTTTTCTATATACGCCCAGAATTCCTACAAAGGTTTGCAGCTGCCCCAATAAAAATCAAAGACCAGAAAAGTAACCTATATTGAAAAATTGGGTTTCCTAGATCTTACGGCTTAATCAGCCAGTTAAAATATATAGTATCTATGCTATTTATCTTTCTTCTTTTTGTTTTACAGTGAGGGCATTTATGACGACCCCGCGTGCACCTCAACGTCTGTAAACCACGCCATGCTGCTGATTGGGTTCGACAAAGACTTCTGGATTCTTAAGAACTGGTGGGGAGAAATGTGGGGTGAATCTGGCTATATGAGAATTCGCAAGGGCATTAACTTATGTGGGATTGCCAATTACGCAGCTTACGCAATAGTATAAGCCACACCTATCTGAATAAAAGCATATAATCGCAGATATTTTGTCGCCATAATTACACAGCCTGATCAAACATTATGTACATTAAGCTGCACATATTAAGTACTGCGTATCATGCAAATACAATAATGATTAAAATCGTGTTACGTGTCCGAAATACACATGTGTATATGTATTTACACGCCGGGCCGTGTCCCATGTCCCTTGGCTCGTGTCAGTTGTCCTGTGTTCCTCGTCCAATGGCTTAATTTAATTTGCATGCCACAATTTTGTTGGAAAAGTTAATTAAATTAAAAGCAATATTCACAGTTCGTTGAATTCAAAATACAAAATACGTGTTATGTGCAAATTATGGGCATGGTGCATGGGTCGGGGTGAATCTGGGAGTGCATTGTGTGCTTCTTAAGGGTTGTCTTACGAAAGACGCGCATGCGTATCTAATTTGAACACGCCCATCCGGTGAATCTTACCCTAATTGGCGAACCATGTGCCGGATACACAGTACTCTCCCGTATATTGCCTGCAAACAGTTGATCCCTTGGCCCTTATTGGTTGATTTTCCTGTCTGCCGCCTATTTATTGGGCACTCGCCTTTGAGTATTTGGCCTGATGGCTTTTGCAAAAGTCAAACGAACGGAATCGCTTTTCCTATTCAGTCTTCATGGTTGTTTCGGGACGCGAGATTTCTTGAACTGGTCGCAACGCTTTTCGAGAGCAAGCTTAATAAATATGTTTGAAAAAGTGAATTCATAAAATAATTACAATGGTAATAAGAGAAAAATTTGCCAATCAACTGTTTGATAGCATCTGTCATTAAAATTGTTCAAATATATACAAGGTGATCAACTTAAACAATCCTACAATCTAACATTGGCTACCCTTATGCGATGCATTGACGAAGGAATATCCGACCCAAACAATTATACTTACAATACTTGTAGTTAACAGGTATTATCCGGAGTTTTTCGGCTAAGTGTTTGTCAGCAAAACACTTAATTATTCTATTTCGTATTTGATTTTTAAACCGATCGGATGAAATGTATATCAAAATCAATTTTTTATACTTTCTCTGATATAACTTTTAATGTATATATTCCTTCACCATCAATATCAAAGTCGGAACATCCGAGTTCGTTTGTCTGTCTGTCCGTACGTTCTCTCTCTGTTTCTATACAAATGTACCTTTCTTCTACAAAAAAAAAAATAAAAAACATTACTTTTAACAATAGAAACGACCGTTTGAAAAATGCAGTTCTTGTTTCATTTTGGAGGTTTTCTTAGTTTTAACAGCAATAAAATCGATCAGCACAACGGATTTTAAATATCGGAACTAGAAATTTAACTGAATTCATTTATCTATGGCGATAGATGATAGAAATTTATTTTAAGAATTGACGTTCTTAGCATATCTCGGGACCATAAGAGCTAAACGCAATTTAGGTACTACAGTACTGGTACACATATTTCTATTGTTATTGTTTTCATAGTGGTGGTCAACCGTTAAGTCAAATGGGGTTGAAATATATGTAATGAGAATTCTCAATTATGTGTACGGTATCTACTAATCGAGCATTTCCGAATAGGTGTTAATTGTTTTAGTTTGATTTTAATTTGTATTAAACACGAACTTTAAGGTAAACACGAGTTAGGATTATAAATTGAAGACATTTCAACTGGAAACCGTCTTTGACGCGAACCGGTTCGAGCTCGAAAAGGCTGTCCTTTTTGCAATATTAACTGTTCCTCACAACGAACCAAGTTTCCCACAAAACAAAACCGAGCCATACTTTGCACAAATCTTAAAATGTTCGTTAGTTTGAACTATTGTTCGAACCCCTTTTCCTGCCAACCTTGATTTATGGGATTCTATTAAATTAGGAAACAACTTTGTTATTTTTAAGAAAAAGAAAAAGCATTTTATATAGCACTTTTAGTATGTTTTCCTTAATGCTATTAATTTTTGGTGTAAATTTTATTATTTATTATGAACCCAGCGTTTTTTTATATAGCACAGTCTGCTATGGCTGTCCGCTATTCGAACCCGCGTCCCCATTTCTCAGTTGTTTGAATTTGTTAAAGTTAATTGATGGACAAATTTTCTAAACTACCAAATTCGCTGTAGTTTGGTTCGAGCTTTGGTTCAGCTTCATTTTTCAACAAGTAAGAATGTTGCAGTCGGATATAACCGACTACCTAATACTCGTTCACGGTACACAGTAGTTATTATTGTTATTTTTGAAAAATATAGAATTTTTATATTTCGTTGACGCGGTGGTGGGCGGAACCAACATTGTTCAGCTCGATCTTAAGAGGAGGTTACTCAAACGCTATCTGCCAAATTTGGTGTCTATAGCTAGATATAGATTTTCGCGATTTTGCGCGGGGAGGGGAGTAGGCGTGGGCGGGAAATTTCTTACCCTTATTTAAAGGGGGCGACCACTAATCTACCTTAAAAATTTGGACTCTAGCTCTAGCTCTAGTGGGCGTGGTCGGAATATCAAGGTCGCAATCTTTGGAGAAGGTCACCAGCGATCTACCTACCAAATTTGTTGACTCTAATTTTAATATTATCGATTTGCCCGCCTCCCAGTGGGCGTGGCACAAAAATATTAACACTGTCTGACCCTGGCAGTCAGGAGTAAATATTCCAAGTTTCGCATCTCTAGCTTCAATAGCGTCGGACCAACATAAAAACAATATTTCCAAAGTAAATTAGGGGGATTAAAGCATTTTGTTAAAGTTAATTTTTAGGAACATTTTCAAAGTGCTAAATTCGCTATAATTTGGTTCAAGCTTTGGTTCAGAAAATTTAGTGTGTAACCGGTTCAGCTCAATTTTCAAAAATTTATATTTTTTCAGCCTTATAATTGTATATAAAAATTATAAAAAAATATGATTTAATTAAAAGTTATAAATTAAACTAATTATCGAATCAATAAGAAGAATTAATCCAAAAATCTTTCATTTGCGAATTTTTTGTAATGTGTACTTTATGTCGCTTTTACAATTGTTCCTTCTCAAAACATTTTCACAGTTTACTACCTTTTACTAGAAATAATAATGATTTTCCAAGAAAAATTATTCTTAATATGTGCTTTCCAAAAATTATTCGTAATTTTATTAAGTATTAATTTTACTTTAACGATTGTTCCTTACTACTACATACTACTAGAAATAATGATTTTCCAATGCACTTAGATACAAAAAAGCAACTTCTTTGCAAGGAACCAAATGGATGTGGAAAACCACGAAGCGAATCAATGTGAACTAGTGAATAAATCAGTTTATAATCAGAAAATTAAAGTTGGAAATTAAAATAGTTTTTTCACTGCGGTTTTTTCAAATTCGTTAACCATTATTTACTAGGAAATTGGGTTGTTTTTAAAAAAAGTTTACCAATTTTACCAATTTTGGACATTTTCAAAGTATTTATAGCTTACATATATATAGAACTCCACTACTTATCAAAGATTCGATAACCTACCAACATTATCAGCTGTTTGAACGGCGTCTAACGTATTTGGTAATTGAATATACTTCAAGTAGATTGTGTAATCTGTTAAATTTCTATGACTACGAGTACTTACCTGTAGAAAAGCACTTTTAATTAGGCAAAGTAAACTCAATTATCCGCGCATTTCATTTTCAAATGTTAATCGTCCACCAATTTAACCCAATTAAATATGCATGATGTTTTACGTGTAAACAAAAGACCATCAGCGGCATCAGTGTAATAATGATTACCCGCCCTCAAATGGAACACCTACTATTATTTGCCTGTTGACAGTAACCACTCAACCGAATTATTGCCAACTCATCAGTGGGTATTTTAGTCTTTATCTGCCTCTGTGCCCCGTGTGCGTCAAAGGACATATGCTTTCAAATTTCAACCACCTTTGGGACTCCATAGCCAAACTGTAATCGTTTTCAATTTCAATAGCCCATCGTATTCATTTTTGTGTATACAAGTTCAATCTACATTTGTTGAATACCCTGTGCCCATTAAAGATGGTTGATGTATGTAACAGACAACACTGATAAGGTAGATATGCTTTTAAATTTTTTATTCCTCTATGTGTTTTATTTGTAGTATTATTTTCGATATAGGATAAACTTATAAAACATACAGGCCTTCTTAGATTTTGATTCTTGAACTCAAATTTAAACAGGCTACAGGGTATCCATCGGTCTGGTACTCCAGAAACCTTCTGCGTAAACTGAAATATGAAACCTGATTGCTTACCCAGGAGTGGAGACAGAACAGCACGCCTTTTATAAACAAAGCACTTAAATTAATTTAAGGTAATTGCATTCGCATTGCAAACGTGTTGCATTGCGTTAGTTCCCCTTACCCAAACCAAATCTTTTTACATAGGACAGTTTGCTCTGGCTGGCGGACAGGTGCTGGTATTTAGGGCGTTAGTGAGCACTTAAATAATTAAGTTTAATTTAGTAATAATCTAAAAAAATCTATAAAACAAAAATAATAAATAAATAATTCGAGCAAAAAAAAACCAGTTTGATTTCCTAGAGATAAAAAATAAAAACATTTGATTTCTTGTCGGTTTCTTCAACCATATAAATTATAATATTAAAAAATTTGCAGGCAGAATTAAAATTTGAGACAAAGCTACTTATTTGTGCTTTGGAAAATCGGCGCTGTTGAGGCTTACGGCCATGGTTAACAGATGTAAGGAGATTTCATGATTATGGCCGTTTTTTTAAGCGTTGAATTTGTTTAAGTTGTGCTGACGAAAAAAAGGTTTTGCCTAATGGGGCTAAAAATTACCCTAAAATGCTCAGATTTTTATCTGATCCGCAAATTCTCGGGCAAAGTTGTCTTTGCACTAACTATTTTAATCAACCCAAACAATTACGAGATGAGTAGGAGAAAATTGGTTACAATTTTACGTTTGCCAAAAACTTGTGAAAAGTGCAAGGGCATTAAAAATTCGGCATTCCGAATACGCCGATTTTTGTTGTTGCTCTTACCGCGATGCTGTTGTATAATTAACAATATATGCAAAACAAATAGCGTCTAGCATTAAATTATATAAAAATTTCGATAGCAAAATCAACCCCGTTTAATATTTTCAAACCTTGGCCAAACATCCCCGATTTATTTTTACCGACTAGTTAAGTACATCTGCCAGATTGTTAACAATCTGCTGTTTTTCCAAATACTAACATAATTTTGTCATTATTTACGTCACTGGTTTGTAATTCGTTCAACCCTCTGGTGAATTCCTCCCCGTGCAAGTTAAGAAGTCTTGTAATCATTTGTTTCGCTTCCCGTAAGGAATACAGTGGCATTAAGCTTAACAATCTGTACTTTGTAACTTTTTTGTAACCATATTATCTTTAACGAACTGTCTCTAGGGACAATCTTCTTTTCAATTATGCCATTCACACGCATAATATAATTGAATGTGGGTGTTTTCGCACAAGGGGGCGGGCCCGCACAGATTGAATGAATTTGTATCAACAACAACTTCATGCCCGTCTATCTGTCGATATAGGCCTGTCGACTTAGCAGCTCCATCCTTGCTGTATTTTAATAGGTCAGTTATCTACCTAGGCCTACTATTGGTTGGTTCTCCTATCGCACGCACAGGTCGGTTATTTTACATTTTACATTTTCTTTTTTTTTTGCTTTTATGAATGAATATAATGAAACTAGGAGCTGCTCCTTTCCACACTGCCTATAAGAAACTATCGTGAGCTGAAAATGATCATTCGACTTTTTTTTTATTTCAGATCTTGTGCTAAATGGCATTCGCAGAGTCTATTCAAAGATCTACTCGGCCTTCAACTCCACCTAATGGAATGGAAAACAGCCAAATATCCGTATCCCCAAAATCAAATCATGTGCGTTGACTTTTACAAAAACACAACTCAATACCACAATACACATGCACATAATAGCTTGCAACTATTGAGATCCTATTGAAAATAAAAAATGCCATTTACTTATATTTTGGGGTGTGTTCTCCCACTCAGAGAAATCAAATCGAAAGCAGACAAATGTTTCCCTCGAGGTCTTTCAGATTACGTGCTTTGATTCTTTATTTGATAGAAATATAAAGAAAATATAATGCGGCCAATAAAAGAGTCAGTGGCAGCACAAACTTTTCTGCCATTAAAAAACAAGTTAGATTGTTTTAGTCCAGGGCACTCGACTAGGAAATACCCTGAACCCTATTAAAAAAAGAATCTCGCAAACTACAGTAGAAACAAGTCGGGTCTAACCGACAGCGCAATTATAATAATAAACAAGTTTTTTATGTGGCGAAAGTTTAATTATCGAATAAATTAACATTTCTAATAAGAATCAACGAAAAATTCAAATTTCTAAATTTGGCTGCGCTAGTTGGCGGTAAACCGAAAGATCTTGACACTTTATCAAACGTGGGTATGCCCGAGTAAATATTTTAAGTTTAAGTCTCTAGCGGCGAAATAAACGGACATTGCACAAACCCAATATACTTTTTTCACTTCGTGAACGAGTATAAAAAAAAAACTTCACGTCTATGTTTTTAACCTTGGAAGTTATTTTGCATTTCAAATTTTTAATGTTGAGACAAAACTGGCGGCCCAAGAAAACGTAAGGCAGCCAAACCCAATGCAACGCCTAATTACACATACATACATAAGTTGATATACACACACATACACGAACATAAATGGACTCATGGCAATCAGGAGTCGAACTGAGGCGCACTCTATTTGTAAAATTTTACGCTCTTTAAGTTGTGAGAGGGCAAGGGCAACGATTTCGTTTTCGTTTTTAATTTTGTAAAAATTATCTTTCAGTCAGAGAGAAAGAGAGAGACACAGAGAGAGACTGAAACAGAGAGAGGCAGAGACTGTGAAAGAGACAGACGTCTGTCGATTCGACTTGTGATCCTTATTTTTCTACCTGTTACATATGTACATCTACACAGAACTATATACACCGTACATTTTTTACCAAGTTTCATTAGTTTCTGGGAGTAAAAATAAACATTAAAACATTAATCTACAGTTATGTCACGTATAATTTAAGATACTAAGACATTTGGGATATGAAGCTGCAAGTAATTAGGGACGTATTTAAATTACACTACGTAACAAAATCCAACTATTGGATTGCCATTTTTGACAAACAATCACTTTAAAAACTTTTCTATGGTGAGACTTATCTGTAAAAAAATTTCAAAATATGGTATTTTTTTTTAGCTTTTTTTCAGAGGTGAGCCTGCATTATTGATCATTACTCGATCATTTCGCAACCGATATTGTAAAGCTTAACGCTTATTGAAAGCTAATGATGTATGATGTCTAATAATCAGTCCTACACACTTCTAATTTTAAATCACTGGTTTCGAATTAAGAAAATGATTTTTTTCTAGGGTATTTTTCACGGTGTTTTTACTTTTCGTGGAAAAGTCGAAAATATATAGTTGCAAAACGAATGATTTAAAATTAAAAGTGTGTAGGACTGATTAATAAATATATTCATTAGCTTTCAGTAATTATTCGGCTTTTCAAAATCGGTTACGATCGATTATATTTGGAAAATTTAAAAAAAAAATCTCACCATAGAAAATAATGGAAATTTGGCTCTTACTTAGTGTTATTGAAGCGTAAATTTAAAAATCGTTGGGGATTCGGCACATCACAAAAAGTTATTTTTAGGTAAAAAAAAATCTGGAGCTTTTTGCGTAAAGGGCGGAATGCTCAACAATTTTTACACTCCTTCACGGAGTCAATGTTTTTGTTTCGCCGATGACGACGCTAGAGACTTGAAACTTGGAATATATTTGTGTCCTGCGTCAGATAGTGTCAAGATTTATGGGCGTGAACATTAGAATTATTCTCTATATCTCAAATTTGGCAGTTTGCTGATACTTTCTTCTTAAAAATCGAGTTGAAAAATTTCGAACTCCCGCTCCCGCATTTTATATGGGTTCAGGGTTTAAAATTATATCTCTTTTTTTACTAAGTCGTGTCACGAAAAAAAAATATGCAAGATTGCTTTAGTCTGGAGTGCCCGGCTAAGGGACACACTGCATTCATGAAAACTAAAAATCCTACAAATTCACACAAAAACGCACGCCGCATGTTGCACACTTTACTCAGCGACTGTGAAAAAATATTTTTGAATAATATTTAAATCTACCGTCAAATCTTTATGAAAATATTTATCAATATTAGGGAAATGAGGCTAGATATCGAAAAACAAGAGAGTGAGCTCCTAAATCACACACACACAAAATCACACATACACCCACACACAAATGCACGCCGCAAGCTGTGCACCTTACTGAATAACATCCTAACTTAAAGTCTGATCTTTACAACCCGAAGCACAAGTTTGTAGTATTCGAATTGCGTTTTTTTTTTATATGTGTGGCAAGTGGAGAGATGTATCGAAAATCTGAAATATTCGCAATTTGCTTCACGCAAATTGCATTCGCAAATTGTTGGCTGTAGCTCTTCAAGTTTCTGAGATATACACGAAAGAACCGCTTCAAATACCTTTAAATATCGATAATAAGGCAACGGGACGAGCTATCGACAATTTACAATTTAGTTTACACAGTGGGGACATGCACAGCTCCCGAGTGGTTTTGTGTGTGATTTTGTGTATGTATTGTGTATGCGTAGCCCCCTCAGTTGTATTGATTGCGATTAGACTGTGAACGAGTATTGTACTGTTGGCCATACCCGACTACCTAATGTAGGAGTTTGTTCTAATCATTGAATTAAAACCTCACAGTTATACTCGTTAAAGAAGTATTGGTTTTGTGCAATGTCCGTCATGTTGCCCGTCTGTCCGGATGAACGCGGATGAAGATACTTGAAACTTGGAATATATACTTGTAGTTATCTGTTTCAGACAAAGTGTTAAGATTTGAGTGCCACGCCCACTGGGAGACCGGCAAATCAATAACTACACCTCAAATCGCAATATTAAAGCTAGAATCACCAAATGTGGTGCGTAGATTGCTGGTAAAACTCCCCAAAAGATTGTGATAGAACGCCCCCAACCACCCCGCCTCCACGATTCGCAAAAGCCTATATCTCCCACAGTTCAATATCGGTAAGAAAATTTCCTGGCCACGCCCTCTGCCGCCCACAAATTTAAAGCTGGGAAGCTACCAAAGCTAACAAATTTGGCAGTGTTTGGGTGACTTCTCTTAAGATCGAGCCGAAAAATTAATTGTTTTAGGTTGTGATAAATTATCTAATGGGTTTATTTTGTTAAGATTATACATTTTTCCTTCCATGAGAATAAATATAAAAATTATTATTATTAAATTTAAATTTAAATTTTATTATTATTACTTGTTTTATATTTTATATTTATATTTACGTTTTATTTATTTTTTGAAAGAAGAAGTAGCTCCTTTTACTGGACGGTTCTAATACCCGAGAGTTGTTTTAGCAAATGCCCATTGTACAATAGTTTTCTTGTAAAACAAGTATACTTTTCTTTTAGGTAAGCTCCGTACTGCTTTATGGTATACCCATTGTGTCGTTGTACATCGAGGGACAAGAGAGGCTGTGCCTGGCGCAAATCTCGAACACGCTTTTGAAACAGTTTAGCTACAACGAGATACACAATCGACGCGTGGCCCTCGGCATAACCTGCGTGCAATGCACACCCGTCCAGTTGGAGATACTGAGAAGAGCCGGAGCAATGCCGGTGAGCTCGCGACGATGCGGCATGATCACGCGGAGAGAGGCTGAGCGGCTGTGCAAGAGTTTCTTAGGTGATAACACCCCGCCCAGATTGCCCGACGACTTTGCCTTTAGCGTACAGCACAAGTGCGCTTGGGGCTGCCGGGGGTCGTTTCTGCCTTCGCGTTACAATTCGTCACGTGCCAAATGCATCAAGTGTACCTATTGCGGAATGTTCTTCTCGCCCAACAAGTTCATATTCCATTCGCATCGCATAACCACAAACGACAGATATATTCAGCCGGACGCGGCCAATTTCAATTCCTGGCGTCGCCATATGACGCTCAGTGGACATGCGCAGGACGAGAAGATTATCCATGCGTGGGAGGATGTGAAGGCAATGTTTAACGGCGGCACAAGGAAGCGCCTTGTCGGCTGTAATAATCATAGCAGTAGCAGTAGCAGTAATAATAATAATAATAATAATAATAATAACACTAATAATAATATTAATAACAATAATAATAGTAATAGTAATAACAGCAATCGAAATCAAAACTCCCCGGGCGGCAATGAGAAAAACGCTTGCAACTCCCCAGTCAATTGTCAGACGGACAGCAAATCAAGAAGTCTGCAGGAGGAGTCTGTTTGCTCCAAGATATCCATGGATCATCAATACAACTACAGCACAGTGGCCGCCGCCGCGGCTGTTGTCGGCGTCACCGCAGTGGCTGCCACCGTGGGCGTCCCCTTCAACTTGCACCGCTCGTCGGTGTTGTCGCCACTTCAGTCGCTGCGCAACGAGCACGACTTGTCCATTGTGCCACTTTCGCGGAACTTCGTCGTGGACTATACGATGTGGCAGCAGCAGAACCAGGCGCATTCCAAGAAGCTGGCCGGCAGCGAAACAATGAACGGATCCTGTCCCATACCGTGGGCCAGGCCGGACATGAGTGTATTGTCCACGGCCGGGAATGCACTGCGGCTGGTGGAGCATCAGCCGCTGAGTGTTATAAAGAACGAGCCCCGTTCGTCCAACTACGGCGCTCTCAAAAATCGAAAAATGTCCGATGCTGCCATCAGCGATCACTCCGATTTCAACATTCCCTCGATACTGAGTTCTTCTGCGTTTAAGCCCGTCGTCGCCTCAGCCGCGATTATGTCGACCTCGCTGTACGCAACGCGCTCCAACGATTCTATCAGCAACGTTTACATTAGTCCAACACAGTCGACGAGGACAACCACAGTGTTTACCCACAACAGCATCACGGCAGCGGCGTCGTCGCACAGATTGCCGTCGGGCACAATTCTCAATTCAGCTGCGGGTGCTTTTCCACCCATCTTGGAGTCGATCCAGTTGGGCGCGGAGAGTGAGCAGCTGGACTTTACGCCCCTGGGGGATAGTAATAACCATCAGCTCTCTTCAGACTTGATAAGCTCAGACAATTTGGGCAAATCGACGATAACATCCGATCCAATATACATCAACACAACGATTTGCCGCAATACCGACGAAGATGACGACGACGAAGTAGTCGATATTGAAACGACAGAAGATGATACTGAAACAGTGAATGATGCCTTCAACATTTGTCCCCACTCACCGGATGACATATCATCCCTCAGCGCCAGCCACTCACATTCCGGGAGCCCAAACGACGATGTTGACGTTGATGGCGTTACCACGGATGCCGAAGATCAGTTTGATTTAAAATCAAACATTTGCTCAAACTTTAATACTTACAATAACGAAAAGGATAAAATGTCATCAATGGCCCTAAGCACGGAAGGCGAAATACGTGCAAATTACATGAAAAGTAATGAGGTAAGAACCGATTTAGAGCCGTTTGACATGTTCCTGACAAAGATTTTTAACAGTTGCCCGGAGAATTTTTTTACCAAGTAGCATCTCAATTAAATTTCTAAATGACCACACATTTCACAGTGTTGTTTCCTCCAGTCACCACTTCCACTTTTACATAGGTCGTTAGTGTTAAACCCTCCGATCTATTTGTATATTAAAGACAATTTCACTTAGACGAAATACCTCCGGGTTTGTCGGTATAGCTGAGTCCGTGGGAAGATTGTGCTATCATGGAATTGACAAAGTTGAGTCCAAGATTCCGTAGGGTTTGTAGGATGCAGTGTGGTTGTCCCTCAGTGGACATAAGAAGACCTGCGTTATTATTAGCAAGTTATTATTTTAGTGAATTTTCTTTGTTATTGAGAATATTCAAAAACGGCACCTTCCTTTTTTGTTAGGCGCATTTCCTTCTGTTATAGTCTCATCTATAAACAAAAATATATATGTATTTAAATAATGTATGTTTTTTAATTTATACATATTTTAGGACGCAAATGGATTCAAAAAATTGTCTCGGCGAAAGTGCTCAAATCAACAAAACCAGCGGCAGTTTTTTAAAAAGAATGGATCCAAGCTTGACACCGATAAACTATTTTCATCACAATCAAGTTTACATATTCCACAGCGGGTCACTTTTCCTGTATTTTTAAGGTCCCATCTAAATTCATTTCGACAGCGCCACCACCGACAACCGAGTCCCAATACACCCAGACAATTATATTGCTGTGATACAACAGCAAGAGCTAATGAGAATGGCGTTGAATAATAGACAGTCTTAAGTTATTAATAATGTTACAACTAACACACATATTCAGATTATTAAGTTTAAGGTCTAATAAATTGAATAAACCGAAATGAATGTTATGATTTTAAATTTAGTGAAGCTAATAGCATACATGAATTCATTCATGTCCTAATTCAGCCCTAATTGATAATGCTATACCTCCTCAAATAAGAACCTAAGCCGGCGACTGCCTCAAAACTTTTCAATTTCAACTACAAACAACTTTAGAACAAAACAACAACAGTTCGCATAGTAACCGGGTTTGTCTTCTATTTAGGCAGAAAAAGAAAAAGATTTATCATGGCCACTATATATTTATTCTATCTCTGTTCTTATTGCTTAATGGCCTCCTCAATGGTCAAACTGATAGGAGTTAGAGATAATTATCTTATTTTAAATCCGAATTTAAAAAATAATAATAATAATGTAAATAATACTGCACATCATAATTTTCTTAATTCAAAAATATATAGTTGCAAAGCCAATGATTTAAACTTTAAAGATATATTCATTAGCTTTAAGTAATCATTAAGTTTTTCAAAATCGCTTACGACATTCCCCAGTAATGATCAATAATGTAAGCTCACATCTGAAAAAAAATCTCTCCATACAAAAAGTGGTTTTTCGTCATATGGTATCAGAAAAACTTGGTTTGGTAAACTATACAATTTGGCTGTTACCTAGTGTAATCAATGCGTGTCACGCTCTATGTCACGAGTGTTAGCCGTGAAGTACTCTTTCCACTTTGTGAACGAGTATAAAAAGTATAAGCTGAAAATAGAAGATAGTCAGGAGTGCCCGACAAGGAGATACTCTGAACCAAAGGTGCTGGTGCTGCTTCAGCGATTCTGGACTACGGGAACTGTTTCTCTGCCGGTGTAGCTTAGAGGTGAGGGACTGCCACTCACCGCCGAATCGCATAAGTACAAAATATTGTAGCTTTTCAGTCGATCAGCTGCTAAAAGTCGTAAAGAAGCTAGACAGCTAATCACCAAGTAGCTCTAAAGGGGGCTCGTAGGAAAGCGTGGCATACTTTTTGTTGTCCTAAAAATATTGCCTACTTGTAGGCTGCTTCTGATATCAGGTTCAGGTTCATCGCAGCGCCCAAACTATGTGAATACGCCTAAAAGACAAAGACAGTAAAGGGGAACACCTCCTAAGAGGAGCCAGTGTCAGGTAGAAAATACCGCACAACGAGGCGAGGCTGAGGTAAAGAATGCTGACAACAAGCAACCACCGAAGACCGACCCATCTTTGAAGCATCTGAGCGAAGAGGGCATTCGCAAGACAACTAATGGCGATCTTCTACTTCGTCTAAGCAAGCAGCCAGCGAGATGCAAACAGCAGTAGGGATGGCTTTCGGCGATCGAGCTGTTGTCCACAGAGAAAACACAAATCGAAATCCGCGACCCAGACGAACTGGCAGCTAAAGAAGTGAGACAGTCAGGCTGTCGAAGATACGCATTGGCTGTAATTTGGTAATTTGTAGCAGCCGGATCCGCATCAAGCCTCCCAAATGCTATCTGTGTGTGAAAATGGCCGAAAAAGTAAAGGACCGTGTCACAGCCAGGTTTAGATTCTCGGCGTACCGCAAAGTTCTTAACTTAACCTCATTGTACTGCCGTCCAGGCCAGAAGCACAAATGTAGCTATCATCAGCTATCCACACCGTTCCAAATCCAGCTGCTCCAGAACATGGACCTCTGACACCAGCGAGCTTTTCTGATATATCATTTAGAGAAGTTAAACCCTTTACAGCTGCTACGTGGCACCGAGACTGCAGCTTGGTGCGTTTACAGCTACACTTGAAGAACTGGCAGATAAAGTTAGAGGTCGCAATGGAGTCAACGCTAGGGCGGACCCGTGCATCCATTGACCTAGCGCTACCTAACACGAATAACCGCACATATTAGTAGAGCTGGGGTCAATCGTGAATTTAGCATTTGTAAACTCTTCACTACATAATGGAAAATCAGCAAAGCCTTCACGGCAAGCGACCACTTTACCATACTGTGCTCAATTAGAGCATAATTAAATTACAATTAAATTAAACAAATTCGCATTAAGATATATTAATTAAATAGAATTTCCTCGTACTCGAAATCTTTTAATACTTTATCTGACGCGGGTATACCCGAATCATATTCCCAGATTCAAATCTTTAGCTTCAATGGAGGTGAAAAAAATTATGTTCATACGGACAGAGGGATGGACGGAAAGTCAGACGGACAGCAAGGCGGACATTGCATTAAACCAAAATACTCTTTTCACTTCGTGATGGCGCACAGTCAGAGGAGGGCAATATCTCGACTGGGGTATACCCTGAACACTGTGTTTTCATACATACATTTCAGTCCGCTTGCATTTATACACACATACACAGAATCACACATACACACACACACAAGGCTTAGCAAGAGCATTGAAATCTATGTGTAAACCAAGTCCGTAGTATTTGAATTCCACATTTTTCACGTTTTTGCATATATGGAGCGAATGGAGGGAGGTATCCAAAATTCGATTATTCATTATTATTAATATTCATTACCTGCGCAAACGCAAACAGTTTCAATCAAGTTTGGCTGATTTAGCTATTATAGTTATAAAGATATCTTTAAAAAAAAAACAGAGTTATGCTGATGAAGAATATATATACTTAATGGGGTCGGAGATGCTTCCTTCCGCCTGTTACATACATTTGCACAAAACCATTATACCCTGATTCATCCATATTCAATGGATTCAGCGTATCATAAGATTAATATCGATATTATTTATTTTTAATAGTTGGTTTAATATTAAAAGTATCGTATTGTTATATATAATTATACTAAATTTATCACATCTCTAGGTAGTAATCAATTCAGCAGAACGTTATCATTTTGAAGAAAGTATCATATTATTCTATATCGATATATTTGAATCTTACATCACAGGTAGTTCTGCAAAAACAGCGATGGTCGTTCCATCGATTATTTTAATTATCGTTATATCATATAAGGTAGAAAGTGGTACAAAATTAAATGAATGCAATGCTTCATATTGAAATATAAACAAGGATTTCATAACCAAATGTATTTAAAGTAAAATAATTAAAATAAGGATTTTATTTCTTAAAACTTATTAAATGTTTTTAGCAAAACAGCAAAGCACTGACTGCCTTTGATTTATAATGTCTGAGATGCTCAAAAATTGTATAGCGCATTACATTGAGCATCAAATACATTGATATATCGATGGTCAAAAAACATCGATCTATAGCACAGTTGTAAAACCAGCGTTAATATCGATTAAACCATCGAATCAAATCCCTTGTGCAGTATTAAGTTCGATTGAACTAGTTCAATATTGAGCATAACTACAAAAGAGAATATTTTATGAAAAAAGTTAATATTCATGCCAACGACATAAACTATATTAATAAAAATGCTTTGTATAGTAAATTTATAAAAGAAAATGTGAGCAGGCAACACGTAAATAAAATCACAATCAGCTCTATCTTATCCATTTTAACATTTTCATCGTACATATGCACGTACATATGTAGGTATATTGTAGAGATACAACGAATGTACGTTTGTACATTTTTATTATTTTAATAAATTCAATAACTTTGGATACTATCTGCAGAGATAATTATGTTTAATACAGTTGAAATATAGAGTGTTTTGTGAACAGCAAACGATACACAGAATATACATATATTTATTAAACTATGTATTGCTAAGTTTTCAATAAAAAGAAAATTTTATAGATGTATGCATGTATGTATGCCTGTTCACACAATCAGCATACGTATGTATTTCAACATTTGTTTGTAAAAGTGCAGCATATAAAGCGAGGACAAAAGAGCAAGAAGGTACAAAATGGACATTATTAAAGATAACTCAAGGTAAGAAATGTGTTTTCTTTCTGTTGCGTGAAACTTCAATTGAAAAAGAGATTGCAATTATCGGAAGGCATTCATTCATACATAAATATATTAAAATACATTTTTTGTTGTTTTTTATATTTCTAATAATTAAATGCTGCTTTAAGCGGGTCAACTATTTTCACACTTTCACCAAATATTTACATACTTATGTGGGTGGCCGAATACATTTGGCTTGTAAAATAAAAGTACACACGACTTGATATATCTCCAAATAAATGTGCTATATCCTCAGGTATTCACGGTCGGATTTACTGGCACTACGCTATGAGGGAAGTGCACGACAACGTCCAAGTTGTGCGAATCGAACTGAGCTGCAAACATTAAATTTTTGGAAAATCAACGGAGGTCCATCGAATTTGAGCAACAGCAGCAGCAACAACAACTACGGGAATAAAACTGGATTATCCCCGGAAAGGGAAAGAGACAGGGAAAATTCCAGTTTAACTAGTTCTAATGGACTTATAAGCTCTCGTCGCGCCCTGCGGAACCGAGAACGTGCCCACAATTATTACCAGCGGTTTACCTCTAGCGATCAGATCGGCGGAGACGACCCACAACCTGGCTTGGCATCAACCACTGGCAACTTATGTGGTTCATATAAGTCGCCCAACATTGACCATCGGAGCATCTCCTCGTCGCATTTAATGCCAGCGTTTGCAAAGCGACGCTTCGTGGCAGCATCTGGAGGAAGCATTGAAGCGAATGAATTGCAAAATGAAAAGACGAATGCCTTAACCAATTGTGAAGACGGGCCGATAAATGCAAAGGAAACCCCAGCCACTCCTACCCAAGCCAATGTCGATCAGAAAAGTCATATACGTGCCATTAACAATTCGTTGGGTTCCCCTATTCGAAGATCTGCTGTGTTAGCCGATTGGGATCGCAGTGAAAAGCACTCCAATGCCTTGGACAATGAACAGTCGTTGGCATTATCACCGACATTCTTGTCAGGACGACAGGGTGGCAGCTTGAATGTTCAAGAAAGACGCATTGGCAGTGGCCGACTATTGCCACGAAACGATAATTGGGAATACAAAAACAAGGATACAGACTCTTTACTTAATAATATTGAAAAGGACAGACCTCTGAATGGAAGTCTAGCCAACCAGCAGCGCCAACGAACAAATTCTGGGAAACATAACGAACGATTAAACGATAATTTGGGAGAACGCGATCGGGATCGTGATCGAGATCGCCGCCCTAACGAACGCAAAGGTGCCGACAGTCGCGACCAAAATGATAGCAAAAAGAATATTCAGACCGGACGTCGCACATCCAATAAAGACAAATTTAATTTTGGTGATAGCACCATTCAAAGTCGAGGCAAGCGCATGAACCTATACCAAACACACGATAGACATGAACCCGAGTGGTTTAGTGCTGGACCGACGTCTCAGCATGAAACAATTGATTTGCATGGCTTCGACGACTATGAGGCCGATAGTCCAGCCGATTTGAAAATAGTCAAAGAAGATGCTAGCAAGGAATTCGACATAAAAGCAAATCAAATAGGGGCCCCGACGTCTAGAAGTAGCAGCGTCGCCAGCGTAAATGTCATCGAAGTAAATAGTAACAAAAAGGATTCCGATGAAATGACCATGTCAAACGTTCCGGCTAATAAGCGGAACAACGCCGTCAATCCGATTTCAAAATCTGAAGTGGAGTTCAATTTTGACGCCTTTCTCAACATGGATCCCATGGATCATGCACTTATGGTAAGTACAGTTAACAATTATTGAAAATGATCGTAAAATCCCAATTGAAATCATAATGTGTTTAAATTAGTTCAGTTTTTTGTATGACAACAAAACGGAAAACAACTTATCTGGTTTTATACCCTGAACCCATTTAAATGTATAACGGTATAATGGTTTTGTGCAAAAGTACGTAACAGGCAGAAGGAGGCATCTCCGACCCCAAATAGTATATATATTCTTGGTCAGTCTGCCAGGGACTACAAAATGTAGGAAGGACTGTGTTGTTGTATACCATACGCAATCCAGTTTATTTCAAATTGTCGATAACGCTCTCCGTTTTTTTATTATCGATATTTATCGGTTTTTTGACTCGGTATTTTGACAATATTTCAGAAACTTTAAGAGCTAGAGCCACTCACCCCACAGATAGACATAGATTTAAATCTTGATAAGTTCTGAAGTTATTCACGAAATTAGTTTCCATAGTGGGGTCAAGTGCAGCTGCTGACTAAAGTGTGGCCTACGTTTGTATGCGTGTGTGTTTATTTATGTATGTATGTGTGAATGCAAAGACTTCAGGGTATCTCCTAGTCAGGCGCTCCCGGCTGGAGCATTCTTAATTGTTTTTAAACTACGGTTTAGTTTTTGTTAAGTTCAATAATATTATTCAAGACTGAAAATACAAATAAGAAAGTACGAAGTTTTTTGTTTAATAAAATAATACTTTTTTGTAGTACAATGCAATTGTAGTTGATCACTGAGATAATATCAATTAGAGAGATTTATAAAAACTCCAAAGTGCAGGTTCTTATAGTATATAACATACACATACTTTGTTTATTTTGTTTTTTGCGACCGAAGCCACTTTGTTGGAAGATATTGAATGTCTTAATTGGGTATACTTTATACCTACTAATATAAATATACAATGTCTAAAGTCGCTAGCTCAAATCGCGTCGAACACATTATCGTACATACAGATGGGCTTATATTACAAATAATTTCATTACTTTCAGGGTAATGACTGCGAGGTGCAAGGCGATGTCAAAGGAACTTCGCGTTTCAGCCAATGGTTTGCATCCAAGGAGCCGACTAATAGCAATGATCACATATACTTTGGGGATTCATCTACGCCAGACACACAAGGTAAGTTATAAGTAAACAAGTGAGGGGCTCTCATTCTACAAACACTTAAAACATTAACATTTTTTTTTTTTTTGGGTTATCTGAATGGGTTGAAAGAATATAACTTTGGTTGGACAGCAGTTACTGTTTTTTTTTTTTTTTTACAAAATGGGTAGCGGCGAGAAATTTAGAAAATTGTAGATAGGTCAAATAAAAATCAGGCCTAAGGCACCTCGAAATTGCGTCAAAAAAATTAATGGTTGATCAAAAAGTAGTTGGTAATTTTATTCGAATTGAATCCAATTATCGAAATAATATGAAAGGAGGTGCTCACCAGCAGGCAATAGGACTTTTTATCAGAATAGCTTCGGATTCCCAACATTCAGCTATCAAATTCAGGAAAACTGCATTGAAAGAGACTAAAAATGTTACATAAAAAATGAAAGCGATTCTAGACAAAACTGTAATTCGATAGGCTTTTCCATAATTCTCTAAAAGGAATTTAAGGACGTACCCATTCATTTTGCTAGGGTGGTAAGGCAGTGGATTCACTTTACACCTACCCCTCTTTGAACCTATTCAGCTGAACCCAAAAAAAAATGTAATATATAAATGTAATGTAATAAAAAAATTGTTGACATTGCTTTTCAGAAATTCCCAGTGTTAAGGATTTGGAAGCACAAATGAGAAAAGTGGATATGCGTCCAGAATATGAGATAATAAACTCAATGGCAAATGCTCATCAGTCAAATCAAACTGAGCAAAGAGACAAATCTGTGACCAGAGATACCGAAGCGTTTAAAAGACTTTTGCAACAGTTGGGCTCCCAAAACAATTCGCATCCCGGCCCGGAAGCATACCCAATAATGACGAATGCACCAGCTGTGCGAGGTGGACAGCGTCCTAATACTCATGAGCGACCCCAGCACATGGCTCCTCGAGTTCAGGATTCGCAAATAAAAGATGAGGGCCAGCTTTATCAGCGTGTTACAAAGAAGCATGAGTCTCTACCACAAAGGCATATTGAAATGATTCCCCAAATGCATCCCACACTGACACCAGGTGTCCATGATTCAAACATATCAGGGCTCTTACCTTTGCAAGCACATAAACGTATGGAAATTCAGCACTTGCTGCAGAGTGAGTATTTCTGGCTTAAGGAATATTTAAATTGGCTTTATAAAAGGCTTAATTACCTACTCCATGGACAATATAAAATATTACATTACTTTCCTTTTCAGGTGTTGTTCGTGGAGAAGTTTCAGTTGAATTTTTAGAAAAGGAATTAACTAATCTCAACACACCCCCTCAGTCAAGGGAGATAATTGCAGCGGTACTCTATGAATGTTCCACTTCCGGGCGAAATGCCGTACAACAAAATCTGACGTATCCGAGTGACTTAAATTCCCATAATCCTGTGAAAAATCATCAATTTTTTAATAAGAATGTGGGGACCGAAGGTACGTTTTTATTGTGATTTATTCTTATGAAAATATATATAGTTTAAAGAAGGTTTAAGTGAAAAGAGTATATGGGTTTTGTGCAATGTCCGTCATGCTGTCCAAACGTCTGTCCGGATATACTTGTAGTTATCTGCTTCAGACAAACTGTTTCTGGCATGGCCACTGGGAGGCTGGAAAATCGATAACATGTCGATACACCTCAAATCGAAAATCGATAAAAAGGTTTCTGGTGACCTCCCCAAAAGATTGCGACCTTGATATCCCGTCCACGCCCACTAAAACGCCGCCCAGCCTCCCCATTTCCGCAAATCGCGAAAATTTATATCTTCCACAATTTTACAGCTGGAGTCACCAAATTTTATAGGTAGATGGCTGGTCACCCCCATCAACGATCGGTAAGAAAATCTCCCGACTATGCCCACTTCCACTCCCGCCCCTGCGAAAATCGATATCTATTAATTTTAAAGGGAAATGAACTTCGCTTTGGGTGACCTCCTCTTAAGATCGAGCTGAAATAGAACAATTTTATAACTTTCCAAAATAATAATATTGTGAACGAGTGTTACACAGTCGGTTACGTCCGACTGCAACGTTCTTACTTGTTTAAATTTAACACTATAATTGAACATTGTGTTTTTCAGATTTATTCCCTCAAAACACTCCGAGCCAAGGCATAAACCAACACCTAAGGCATAGTAATTCGCCCACACCTTTGGCATTTACTCCGACATCAGTTTTAAGAAAAATGACAGCTGACAAAGAAACAACATCCTCGCACAATAGCAGTGGCATTCAATATCAATATCAATTACCCACTCAGCACCCGAAACCGACTGTACACAATATGATGAATGAGGCACCCATAATACCTGCAATCAACCAACTGCAGCCCCGGATGATTTTGGGTGGAAACTATGCTATGCAGCATCAGTTGAATGCCAACAGCCCACAGATTTCTCCTAAACTACCCCCACAGATGTCTCTATCCCGAAGTCAGCCAAACAAATGGCCTCCTGGAAATATGCAACCATCGCATGGAACCAAATCTTTCGGTAATACGCGGCACATTTTTATACACTACTAATTCTTTTTCTGACTGCCAACCCAAACAAAACAAAACAAGTAAGCGCTCGACTTGGATATACCCTAATGTGCGGGCTGTCATGACATATATTTAAAGCGTCTAGGCCAAATTGAATAAACAAGGGTATAATGGTTATGTGTAAATGTGTAATAGGCAGAATGAAGAATTTCCGCCCTATAAATTATATATATTCTTGATCAGGACGACTAGCTGAGTCAAATTAGCCATGGCCGTCCGTCCGTGTGTAAGAAAAAAATGTCTTTCATATTTATATTAAGTTTTTTTCGTACATTATGAGAGTTACAAACACCAAATTTGACATTTATATTCTCTAATATTATATATTTGGATACCTCGCCACAAAATAGGAAACACAATTATAGAGGCACAGTCTTGCGCTTTATTTAATTATATATATATAGTTATTATTGGGATGCCACAAAATTGAAAGTTGAATAGAGATCGCACAAGGAATACCCGAGTGAAACCAGGGTGAAACCACAAAATGAAATATTCTTGATACTTAAACTCTTGTACAAAATTTGTTTTCTCTAGCCATTATATCCATTTTTAATGGGATCAAGGTAAATAAAATATTAATATATGGTCCAATATTTAAATATTCAGGTCGTCCAATTCTGAAAGGAACTTTAAACTCTGGATCGCAACAAATGCCTCCGCTAGCATTTTTATTAAATAATGACATGCAAATGCATCAGCAAAAACTAAAGTCGATGCAACCAACGGAAACAATAAATAACGATAATATGCACGTTGGACCTTCACCACTTCAAAATGTTCCATATACCGAAGGAATCTCCCAGATGCAGCAACATCATTATATGCAACAGCAACGATCACAGCCCAGACATCGAATTTTGCATGTGGATATGCACCGGCAAACTAATATGCCTATGCAGCCGTCAGCTTCTATGCCCGGTAATTAAGATGTCATTTCTTTCTCTCTATATATTCACTTTTTGGGTTTTATTCCTTCTCCGCCTAGGTGGCCCCGAAGTCGCCGAGCCTACAAATTTAATAAAAAATACCAGCATCGGTCCCATGAACTACCATAGAGATGAACGTTTATCACCTACAACAAATCAATTAGCCCAATGGTTTTCGCCGGAATTGCTTGCCAGAGCATCGGCTGGTAAATTGCCTCTTTTAAATATGAATCAAGCGCTTAGCTTGGAAGAATTTGAACGTAGCATGCAACATTCCTCAGCCACAGTGCTCAACTAAGACTAAGAATGAATCTACTTTGAAAGAGACTTAAACACAACTAAATAAAATAGTTGAAATGATTGCTGTATTATTTAACAAATGTTTTTCTGCAGTTTCTTTTTTAAATGATTTGAAGATATTGTTTTCATTTGTGCATAGCTGCAAGGATTGCAAATTTTTTTATCAACATTATGCTCGCACCAGCATATTTCTGTACACTCTGATAGTTTCATAATGCATTGAAATTCTAAATCAGAATATTTAAAGTTATTACTAATCGTAGATTGTATTGTAAAACAAAACACTTTTCTGTACATATAACAAAAAAAAAACGAAAATAAATTAAATTAATAATAAAGTAAAACAAGTAAAAATCTAGAAACGCTGTACGATATTTGTAAAATTACGATTATTAAAAAGTAAACCATAAAAGTAACCATGTTTACAGGTTCTATGTTAGAATTTGAAAGGTTTTATTCAGAAAAATAAAATGATGTGACCCTGTCATCATTAAGCTGGTTTTATGGATTATCCATTCCACCTTGTACCAATCTCTAAATGAATTTTTTGGTAACTGTTTCAGGTGCTAACTTATATCTGTACCAAAAACCAGTTAGAGTTCTCTAGTCGTAAGTGCCCGAATAGCTTTTGTAGTTTCCGATGTCGCTGCGTTCATGCATACGGCATTAATAGGTCCAGGTATAAAAAGAGGGAATTCAATTGATACACAAACAAACGGCTTTTGAGCTATGTATTATATTATATATGTATTTCGTCAAATCCCCTATGGGATGCTTAAATATTAAATATACTTAGTTACATTGGCATTTAGTTCTGAAAATTGGTTCAAATAATGCGATTAGAGTTTTTCCTTGGGAATAAATAATCGGATGATTACAAAACGCAGTTAACGTTGATACACTAGTACATATTTTAAACATTCATACCTAATTTGTCTGTGCAATTTTAATTTATCTTTATTCAAATTGTGTGTTCCATATGTATAAGTTTAACCATATTTGTAGGTGGGATAATCTGCGACTAATCCTACATACACTAATATACTATTTGAGCGACAAGAACTTTTTCAAATAAGTACTACATGGATATGTACATACTACATATAAGTACGTCTCGAAAAATATAAAATTACCAGAATTGAGCTACCTGGTTACTTAAGGAAACTTGTAGTATTGACATATCAATACCGTAACCGTTAAAATAACTTATGCAAACAAAACTAAACAACACCAAATTTTTTCAATAATCTTTTAAATATTTTATGGATCTCTAAAAAACGTTGTGATTTTATATTTCAGTAACTATGAATTCATCATTTGAAGTATTATTTTTAATTTTAAAAAATGTGGCTTACTTTTAAAGTTGTGGATCAATATGAACTTTATCAAGATGAAGGCTTGAAGGCTCTGTAAATCTTTTTGATTATCTATAAAGACAGCGAGTTGACATTAAGAAGCCTTGAGATCGTGTAGTCTAAAGCTTTATTCAGGTAGAGCACATATACCTTTGCTTATATACATAACATCAAATCCACAATGAACGATCGTTAAAGTACTTACAAAACAAGAAAATATGTACAGTGAAAATGTTTGCAATTTCATAATTCATCTACCCGTTTCGAACATTTTCTATAATTTGTAGCTTTTACATTTTAAAAGGTAAGCAGATACCACGGACAGTTTTCCCATGTGCAAATAAAATTGGTTTATCCTTAAAGAGCTATGTATGTTTGAGTGCATAATAACTTTTACTAACACTTTCAAATTCGTTCACTACCTATAGGAGCTTATGCATAATATATTTCTTGTTTACCATACTATGTGAACAGATAATAAAGTCCACGCCTTACATTGTACTATCAGCACTGACAGCGTGGGATATTTTATATTCGATACACTTAGGTTTTATAATATTTTTTAGTTCTCAAAATCTTACAATTCGTAAGAACGAAAGCTTCACTCAAGTTATTGGCTAGCCTTAACTTAAACAGTGTTTACAATGAATTTCATTTTTCGATTTATATTTCAGAGGAATATAACAATTTGATTTTTTGCAGACATGAAGTAAGTGCTTAACTGATTGATTTAATTTTATTTTACTATGTAAGGAATGAATATGCAAGGCAGAAGTTTGATCAAATATTTGCGTACATTAAAAACAACATTTTAGTATTAAGTCCAACCTGGAGACTACAGTACATAATCATACTGCAAAGTGTGGAGTCTCCGATATTAGCTGATTTGCTTTTTAATCTTCAATGCCAACGCAGGATGGCTCCCCAATGCCCATCCCGCAATCGCATTTCTCTGATGTGGGTGCACTATTAAAGCATTCTTCGTTCTTATGAATAATAGCAGTTCGGTTTTGGTCCAGCTCGGAACTGGGGCTGTTTTGGCTACCGTTTTGCGACGGTCGTTCAGATGCTGCTATAGTTGTGGAAGCACCCACACCGACGCCGGCGTCTGCAGCATTGAATCCAACTGGTGTGCGGCTATATCCAGAGCTTGTGGGCACCCCTTGAGCTCCCGCTGTTGTCGCCGAACGTCTGTACACCGTGCTGTTCATTGTCAGCTTGCGCACATTTTTGTCCGGATGGAAGACCAATATATACACCTTGGGCGAGTAAAGGCAGATTAGTGCCACAGAAGCACTTAAGCTGATCGAGATGCACAATGTAGTTATTTGAATCTGTACATAAAAAACATAAATTCGAATTAGAAACATTTCACAGTTAACCTGGGCTTGGGATTGAATTTGTTTAATTTATTTTCCCCTGAACCCACTGAAAATGGGTAATACAGACTATAAGGAGTTTGTGCAAATGTTTGAAACAGGCAAAATGCCGATCAATTTCTTTTCGTTTTCTAATTATGGATAATTATCGGTTTTTTGACCATTCGCTCTATCTATAGTAGTTTAGCTTGAGTTTCTAGCTTTTGTAACTACAAATTTCCGAGACGGAGACGGACAGGGCTAGATCAACTATATATACTTTATGGAGTCTAAGATGCTTCCTTTTGCCTGTTACATACATTTGCACAAAACCATTATACCCTTTTTACCCATTTTTAATGCGTTCAGGGTATAAATATGTATCGCGCCAATTTTTGATTAGCTATTTGATTACTTGCCCACTGGCCGCAAAGATGTACTAACTTTTAAGGATATAGAACTGGCAGTGGTACTTACCTCGTAGGAGTTACCGGTACCAAAGTAAATGGGTACAAATGCTAGCCATATTATGCAGGTAGTGTACATTGTGAATCCAATAAACTTGGATTCGTTAAAGTTTTCCGGTATCTTACGTGTTTTGATAGCATAAACCGTACAAATCGTAATGAGTATCATGTTGTACAGCTGCGAAAATAGGAAGGACATATCCTGTATCTTGCATTTCAAGATAACCTCGGTGCGGTCTGGGTAATAAAATCGCGTTCCTGGTGGCTCCACAATCATCCAAATCATGGTGATCAAAACTTGTATTGCTGCGTACAAAAACATAAGGCAATAGGATTACATTTTTATCTTAATAAATATAGGTAAGTGGTGTGGTTTCAACAAAGACAATATAATTTATATTGTCTTTGGTTCAGGGTATCCCCTAGTTGAGCGCTCCCCTTGCTTGTTTAGTATTATCTAGCACTAACCGAATAACATATGGGAGATCTAGAACAAAAAAGTCTGACAGTTCCCAGATCAACTTCAGTTTTGCTCGGGTCTTCATTCCACTGACAATCGCAGAGAATTTAAGTACAAGCGTCCCCTTAGTGAGGATTGAAGGAGATGGACGATTTTTTAGCAACTGCTCCCTCACACTGCAGAACATTGCCTGGGTTTACACTCAGTGATCCCAAGCAACAAGTGCGTAAGGAAACATAGCTAATGTCTTCAAGTGTACATACTATGTACTACATAGTAGAGTTCTATCGAATCATTCTGAATAAGTTCTATTGAATTACTCACTCAACTGAACGAACGAACTACGTCCCATTTTATAGTTCGTTTTATTCGTTCAAGTCCCATTAACGTTCGTTCCGTTCCGTTGAAACCAAACAGCGCATTATATCGCATATTAAATAACAAAAGCAAACTACCCAATATATTCGTATTCTTAAAGGAACGTAACTAATAAAAATAAAAAAGACAAAATGCAGACCTCGGTAGATAAGTTGTCCCAGTGCTTAGGCGTTTAGACAACTGAACAACACAAATAGTTAGGTTAATAGTTGATACTTTACTAATAATAATAAAGATCAATAATGTTTTCTTATTTAATTGGTTATTTAATGCACTATTTGATATACAATTCAAGTCTGGCGCCACATAAGGCAAAACGAACGATAATAGGATTCAAACGAACGATAATAGGATTCAAACGAACAGAACGAACGATAATAGGACTCAAACGAATGAAACGAACGATAATTGAACTCAAACGAACGAAACGAATAATGAACTAAGTGAACGAATAGTTAGTTCAATGACAATTGAACGACTGAACTTACTAAACTTACTGAACTGAACTTACATAGCATGCATACCAAACGGTTGTTGTTTCTATGCCTATGCAAATCTGTTGTTCATTAGCCTTGTAGGAATATCGACTGAATATCAGACACAAAACCAAATTGTAAATATTCTCTTACGTAAGGCGAATTCAGTAAAAATACAGTTTCATTTGATCAGCGGTGAAACAATAGTTATACGTACCGATCAAGGAGGTTGTAATCACAACCTGGGACTGTGGGCTGATGTACTTAAGGCGTTGCGCCGACTTCGACGCCGAGTGGAAGATTCGCGATATGCGATTGGTTTTGGTCAACAGGGCGCTGTAAATTATGGAAAAGCCGACGCCGATGCCGAATCTCTGCAGAACACAGGAGCCGATAGTCGGCTTGGCGATCAACGCGAACGTATTGCAGTAACACACCAAAATACCGAAAAGTAGGGTATAGCTCAGCTCACGGCCGGATGCACGGACGAGAGGCGTGTCATGGTTCTTAGCAAAGAGCACAATTACGATGATGGTCATTATAATGCCTAGAATTGCAATCGCCATGGGAACCAGTGCGAACAGCGAGTTCCAGCGCATGTACTGTATGTTGAGGGCGAAGCAGGAGAGCTTATCGGGAAACGGCCAGAGACCCGGACCACAGTCCTTGCAAGTGAACTCATCGTAGACGTATTCGTACGGCTCACAACTGTCACAGATCCAGCAGCAGGTGTCCCCCTGTGAATATGAGTGCTCGAACATGGGTTCACTTAAAAGAAAGTCACACTTTTATACCTGTTGTTTCTTTATCATCCCAGCCTCGCATGGCAATGAGCATGCGGAGGTAGGCATTTCATTTGCCTTGTTCCACACGACGGTCTCCAGGTTGATTTCGAGGTAATTGAACCACTTACCAATCACCTGTAAGGGCGGATACGTATTAACGAATTTCCCGTATACACCATAAATGTATGTATCAGAGAAGGCAGTTATATTCCCCTACTATTTGTCCAGGGTGCAATTGATTTATCATACTCGTTCACGAAGTGAAAAGAGTACATACATATATTGGGTTTGTGCAATGTCCCTCTGTTGTTTGTCCGTCCATCCGTGGCGTTTTTTCATATTTCTCGATTAATCTATATATCTCATCAGTTTTAAAGTTAGATATATGCGATTTATGAGTTTTTCAGTTGTTCATAAAGCATATTCGTGTTCTTGGTAAGCAGCAATAGCCCAGTCGATCTAGACATGTCCGTCTGTCTGTCTGTCCGTCCGTATACCAGATCAAGTTCATTTCGAATCGTCGATAACTCCTCTCGTTTTCTTATTTTCGACAATTATCGGGCTACCAAATGCAGTTCAAAATGTTCACGTAAAACATACGCGGGTTAAGAATTTGGATACCTGCCCCATTCGGCCCATGTATGAAAAGGCTAGGTTCAACGTATCCCCTAGTCGGGCGCTCACGCCTAGAGCTCTACACTTGCTTTTTAATTGATTATTCTTGTGTGAGGATATATTGATCCGATGTATTTAATCTTCGTCACCTCGGAGATAACTGTTTCTTCTTGTTTTTGTTTTTGCCATAATATGTGCAAGTACCTTATACTGATATCCGGAGGAGTTGTCGAGGCGTTGGTAGTTCAAAATATCATATCTGGCCAAACCATCTCCTTGACGATCAAACTTCACCTCGCTGCCAGCCAAATCTTAACAGGTACAAATGTAAATGTAAATCATTTAGTAATTGTGATTGGGGTAACTATTGGAAGATATGATCTCTGTTCAGTACCTACGAACGAAACGTTTAACAAGTAATTGTTGTAGAAGTCCTTGCCATCATAGCTGGCCATATCAGGACATGCCTGCGAGGAGCTATCCACTGGCTTGCGATACCAAACGGACTCGCTGTGCTGATGATGATGTCCTGGATTTTGATCGTTCTGGGTGCACAAGTCGTTGTGCAAGTTGTGAAGTGCATGGGCAAAAGCGTACACGGCGTCGACTACGAATTGGGTTTTCGATTCTTGCTCGTATCTGAATAGGGTCAAATATGTACATGAATATGATGTATACAAATAAGAGAGAATGCCACAAGCAAGGATTAAAATGTTGGCTTACCAATTAGCAAATTAGAAATGATAATTGTTTTTATAGAGTTTTATTATTTGCTGCAGACCCCACATTCTAATTCTGGTTTAAAACGTTTTTATTCTAGACTTGTACTTCAATTTAGAAGAATGCGTGAGTTCAGGCCATAAAATACAAAATAAGAAACATTTTCATATTTTTACATCCTGAACCTGTAATGGGTATACTGGTTGTGCAAGTAAATGTAACAGGCAGAAGGAAGCATTTCCGACCTTATCAAGTGTATACATTCTTGTATACACCGATGTCGGAAACTATAAAATCTAGATACTTGATCGTTTAAAACTATACGATATCTTGCTACATTTCATTAATTTTTATTTATTTTGATAATGAAACATGTTACATGAAAATTGCTGTTAGTATGTCGTAATCAACCCAAAATTAAAAAAAAAAAAAATTAATGATTTAGAGCCGTGCACTTTGGTTACGTTTGTTCGCCTGCAAGTTACATTAAGATCGGACAATAGACATCGATATATGGGCTTGCATTTCCCAAATTGTGGGACTGTGCACAGATTTCTCCTTTTCACCCGTTTAGGGCAATATCCCTGATTTTCGATAGAAGTGGTCAAATACCTACCCGACTTTCTCCGAGAGCCTGAAGCTATCATCGCAAATGAGTCTCTCCTTCTCGTTCGGCGAACTAGCGCCCTGTGCGCTGCTTTCGTTATCGTTCTTTAAGTTAACATCATTCGATCCAGGAGACAACACACAATTAAAAGTATCCTCCCAGTACTCGGCGAACCACGGATTACGCTGGTTGTTGCTCGGCGTTAGTTGCATCATGTATCGATCGAAGTCTTCAATGATCTCTGATTGCAGTTCAACTGTAATCGCACCCTCCGCAATGTCCTCCAAGCCCTCGAGCAGCTTCTGCTGCTTGCCCCAACCGTCGCTGGCCACCCAGTGGAAGGGCTGGGAGAGATTGGCCCGCTTGGCTGCTAGTAGAATGCGACGCGCATCCTCGGCCCGGGTGAAAAGAATGACTCCTCGGGCGTTCGGTTTCTTCAGCAGCTTGCTTATGATCGAATCGAAGACCTTGTCATCGGCTGCACTGGGCACCTTCTCAGCGGCGGCAATGCAGACATGTCGCTCGGTTGCCTCCTTGTGAAAGGCTTCGATTCCGTATTCACCGTACGAACCCTCTGAGTGGATCGTGGACACGTACGACCAGTTGAAGTTCTTAATGATGTCCACCAGGGCGACAGACTGGAACGTATCGGGCGGTACGGTGCGTGCGAAAAGGTCGAAGCGAGTCTTGTCCGAGAGGGTTTTCGCGGTTGACGCCGGTGATATTTGCGGTATGTGAAAGAGGCGCAACAGATTCGCAACTTGCAGGGATACCGAGCTGTATGAGCCACCGATAACACCAAAAACAGGGCCCGATGTCGCATTCTTCCTAAGCTGCGGCACTGATGCGTCTGAGCATTCGAAAGCGGATGTATCCAAGTTGTTCAGCGAGGCGCGCACAAATTGCAGCGACTGGTTGAGAGCATAGGTATCCCGGGAGCAGGTATCCAGTATGTGCACGCCTATCGTTATGCCCGGCAGTATGTTTGTGTCGTTATTTACCCGATCGATGGCATATAGCATGGCCTCCAGACGTTGAACGCCACGGTTGTACACCTTGGGTCCGCAGGGTGGTGCACCCTCGCCCTTCTCGTGAACGGGAAAGAGTCCGCCAAGTATTATATCACCTGGCTGGTACACAGACACTGACTCTTGACCCTGCGATGATCCAGCGCATGCCAGTTGTGGCAACCAGCTCCAGCAAGTCGCCACCATGAGCAAAATCGTAATTGGAAGTTGGCCGGCATCTGAGCTTCTTTTAAACACTTCCCACATGTTGGCCAGCTTGATAATTGCACCTCCAGCACAACGAATTCTTAAATGGATGTATTCACATACATGCTCATATGTGTTCCCCCATTGGCCCAAACGATCCAGGCGTGACTTTGCAAAACTCCTTAATGGCTGATATAGACGCATCAATATCCATGGACATTCTGAGTCATCTACAAGAAAAATAATCAATTCAATGCATGTGCATAATAAATCGTTTAATACGTAATTCCAAGATGGGGAATTTGGCTAATACTCCTCGCGAGGAACTTAGGAAGACTTAGATGACAAAACATATATAGCATAGTTTTTTAAATATTAATATAATATTTTTGTTGAAATTTTATATGCATTACAAAATTTAAAAAAAGTTAACAAGTTACATTGGTAACTACATTTTTAAAAGAAATAAATAAAAATTGTCAAAAAGAATGCGAGTCATGCAAATTCTTCAACAAACTTCACAGTACACGGAAATTATTATTGTTATTTTGAAAAAAATATAGAATTTTTATATTTCGTAGGGGCGGGGTGGGCGTGGCCAACATTAAGAGAAGGTCACACAAAAACTTTCTGCCAAATTTTGTGCCTCTAGCTCCAAAATTGTCGGAGGTATAGCTTTCCCGATTTGCGGGGGCGGGAGTAGGTGGGAGTGGACGGGAGTGAAGACTATAGATTCTGTTAGACCATACGTAGAAGACATATATTATTTATAAGTAATTCTTATTAAAATCGATTTCAGGACTAGGTGTTTTTTTAGTATATCACAGAGACTATAAGAACTGGAGCCACCAAATTTAATATGTTCTCATAAAGTACACGCAGATAGGAATATTTCGAATTCAAATATTCAAATATATTGCGCTTTGGTTTGTACATAGATTTGAACGATCTAATTAAGTACTGAAAATTTCATCAAGGTCGTGCTCTTAGTCGAGAAGTTATTCACGAATTTGGTTCAAAATAAATTATTAGTTATGTAAGAATTTTAATTTGAATTAAGAAAATTAGGATGTATTTTCCGAACTTTTTGATTTCAACTTAAGGGAAAACACGAATAAAAATTGTATTTTTTTGTATATGCAGATTGTGAGAAGTTCCACATGGGCCTAAAATGAGTTACTCTTAAACTACCTATTAATCACTTACCTGGATATAGATCCAACAATTCATAATAAAAGGCAGAAAAGAGGTCATAAACATGACTCCCATCGCTTTCCCCCATAGATACATCGTAGTCGATCTCAACCTCAAGCACCCCAAACCAACTGAGTTCCTAAATTTCAAAAGGAATAACTAGTCAACTTTTCTTAAAACCCTAGCAGAAATAAACCCCGCAACAGCCCAACAGCTTGCAACAACCAAGTTCTGGGGCATTGATAGACTTGATCTACCAGCTGCTCGCATGCAGGGTCGCGATATCTACATTTGGTTAAAGATAAAACTTGGACTTAAAGTCCCATAAAACGATCGCAGCTGCATAGACAAGGAAAAAGTTAAAGATGTTGGGCACTTCTTTTCGTCCTTCGGGTGGCTTCGCGACTGCCCGACTAGGAGATACCCTGAACGCAGCTACGAGCTGTAGTACATTTCAATCCACACATACACAAACACACGCCGTATGCTCCGCACTTACTCAGCGACTTTGTGCACACCAAAGGTTGAAGCCCCTAAATTTGAACGAGTGAAGTTTTGTATCGTGAATTCGTGATCTGCGTATGCTTTATGCGAGAATATTAAACACGATAATTAACGATAATAAGAAAACGGGGAAATTTCAAATGAACTCGATTTGCGTGTAGTATACACGAACTTTAAAAACCCTACTTCAACTCTCCTTCTGTGTTTCTTAACCGATATTGATAAACAATTGTTGTTGATGTTTTTTATTTTGCAATAGTTTCTTGAAGTAGTATATTGAAATATTCGTTTGAATCCAATTTGGTGTCTCTAGCTGTCATATATACAAGCTGAAAATATTAGAGGTTGTTCTAGATTCGGTTTTTGGAATTTAGGGTTTTGGGAATGGGATATGGATCATTTGAAACAAAATTAATCTGCACGTGCCATACACAAGTCTGTATCGACATGTCCGAATCGGACATGGCTAAATCGTTTCGGCTCTTGGCCCTGACCAAGAATATATATACTTTATGGAGTCGAAGATGCCTGCTTCTGCCTGTACATAGTTTTGCACAAAACCATTAAAACCCTTTTTACCAATTTTTAATGGGTCCAGGGTATAACAAGTAGAAGTGCTCTAGGTGGGAGTGGCTGACTAGGAATACCCTGACTCACACATATACACATGCCGCAAGCTGCGCATTTTACGCAGCGGTTACGCTGGAATATTTTCTAAACTAAACCTAATATGTTAATAATAGTTTTTAATTCTATGTACACATCAATGGGGGATGGTATCCAAAAAAAATGTATTTTATTATTCTCGTAAAGCATACACGAGAATATACTTAACCAAATTTATATTTATATATCTTCTGAGATATGCTCAAAATTCGACAATTTTACTTGACTTGAAAACCCAAACTTCCACTTCCACAGTCTTTGAAATCGACCCGAGCATAAAGATAGATCGTGCCACTGTAAAATGTCAGCCACATAACGGTACATCAAATTTTAGACATCTTTGGCACTGGATTTTCACTTTATTTCGCTTGGTCACGTAATAAGTTTTTTTTTAATTTGCCATATAATCAAATTGAGAAAAAAAACAGTTACCCTCTGTTTGCTTGTTTGCTTGACCCCACCTTGGAAACTAAATTGTGAATAATTTGTAAACTAAGAACATGATCTTAATGAAATTTTCAGAGCTTAACAAGTCTGTAGAATTTTAATTGTGTTTTTTTCCTGATAATTTTGCTTACATGGGGCAATTTCCCAAATCCGAAATATTTTTTACCTGCGTACTCCACCTACTACGCCTCCTACTGCCTCTTACATACATTTCAGAAAGCCATTATACATTATACATTATAAAATTTGTTAAGATCAGATCTGGATTTAGTCAGCAGAAATCCGAGAAGATGCAGTGCTATACTCAAATCGAAGAGCTATCCGACTAAATATTGAACTTAAACAATCAATTTATACTGACTTTTTCCCCATTGGAAATTAGTATAGAAGAAATCCAATCTGACCTATTAAATTTCGATCCTTTGAGTTTTTCGTTTTTAATGCTTAGATGAAACCCTCCATATTTGGGGTATACGTAGTGCCCCACAGTTGGAATTTTGATACTCGTTCACGAAGTGAAAAAGAGTATATTGGAGTCTTCAACGTTTTACAACTTTATGTCCGTCAGTCTTTAAGCCAAATGCAAAAACTGTTTACCGACATATTTTTGGATCAGATCTATATATATGTTCGGATGACCTCCTCCAAAGATATAGCCGAAAGACAGAGTGCAAAAATCGATATTTTTGTAAAATAACAATAATAATTAAGGCCGTTTTCAACTGTTTTAAGCGGTTATTATGCTGCGAACAAGTATTGCGCAGTCGGTTACACCCGACTGCAACGCACTTGATTAGGGGAAAGATGTGTGCTATTGAATCCTCGAGACTTCTTTAAGTGCGACTTGAATATATCTTAAAATGGTCAACTGTTAGACTGGATGCTTGTTTATTTGCAGACTCCCTTAAGTTAAGAGAGAGCAAGAGAGAGAGGGCGAAATGTCACAATACGCGAAAGAGACTAACTGTTAGGGATGCTTTGCACAACAAACACAAAAAGTTTTCCAAGCTTATGCAGAGCCAGCACACGCACACGGTCTCGAATAAGAGTGCGTGTGTGTGTGTGTGTGTGTTTATAAAGTAACAATGGCGACCCAGAAAAAGCTTCGATGCAAGAACTTTACCAGAAGTACCAACAAGAATGGTCCTACCGATGATGGCAATGCGCACACAAGCACGAAAGCAGCAACAGAAACATATATGTATGTGTGTATATAGGAATGTGTATGTAATATATACACATATACATATGATAGGGTATTTAATTGGTTAGGGTCAGGGAATTGCAATGGGGGACAGCTAAAATAAAAAACAAGCATAAACAGCCGAAAAAATTAAATTAGGACCAGATAAATGTCTGTATGTAGGAACAAAAGACTTGTTCAATTTGCGTTAACTGAATCGACTCCTGGGACTTTACTATATATTAGCGCTTACTCTATAGCTACTTTTCCAGTTTCAACAAATCCGTGCCCACCCCCTCCCGATTCCGGGCACGGTAGTCCTCATCTATTTGTCATGGCTCTGTTACTGTGTGAGTGTTAAGGTACTCATCGATATGTACAAACACACGCACAAGGATATATAGATAGAGTTGCAAAGGCAACGAGGACATAAGGCTATGTGTTTGAGTTAAATTATTGAATTCATATTATACAGTTGATTTGTGTTTTCCGTCATAATATGTACTTACCATAATTCTACTCTCTTTCCTTAGCAAATATCTGCACACGTATATATACTTTAGGTGTAGCTGTATTTATTAAGTCCTTTGGTTGCATTCACGTTACACGTTGCTTTTTTTTCTAAGTTAACATTTATTACAGCGACGAGCGAAAAACGCACACATCTGTCCATAGCATTAACTGTAGATAAACTGATTTACTCATGATAAGCCCAAACAGTTCTTGTACCAGCAGCAGCAGCAGCAGCAGCGACCACGGCAGCAACACAACAACAATAGGGAGCAGCGGGAGCGGCAGCAGCACGAAGAACAACAGCAGCAGCAGCAGCAGCGGCAGCAACAACACCCACAGCAGCCATCTAACTGTCCATCTCTCCTTGAATGGCCATTTTCGGGAGCAAAGCACAAGCACCGTTGCAGCAGCCGCAACGGATCTCAAAGAGTAAATGACAACATAAAACTAGCAGCTAAAAAACAAACAAAAAAGCATCAGAGAAGCGAACCAAAGACGCTCTTACCAAAAACTGCGCCTACCTTCCGTAGGTTCGTCCTGCAGCATTAGTTAAGAGCGGGCCAAAAGCTTTCCAAAGTTCGCTGGCAAGCTTTCGCCTGTCTCTTTAGCTTTGTCCGATTTCTGCGTAATTGCTCTAAGAGAAATCGAATGATTATATATATATGGTGCATTTTTGGTGATTGCTGCGGCATCAGATAATTAATGAGTAAGTAAAGCCTACTAAAATGGTCTTTTCGAAAGCAAGGTCAACTCTTCGGTGATTTTATTTAGAAGGAAGATTTTTTAGCGTTGGTTAATTAGTCTGTCTGAGACAACAAGAACTAGGGAACCGAACTTTGAATTTTTAAGTTCCTATCTACGCAGATCAAGTTAACAGTTGCAGCCACCAAATTTTGGCAAAATACGCAAATATATGAAGAAAGAATTAAATAGCATTTAAAAAACAAGGCCACAGTCTTGAACCGAATCGGTTCGAACCCGTATCATCCATTATTTTTAAATTTTGAACCGAACCTTGAACCGAACATATGTACATCTATATATACATAACCATGTTGTTGCACGCGCCTAAGGATTTTTCGTTAGACATCTGACGCCACCAATTTGTAATGCGAGTATCGTTTATTAGAAGTAGTAAAAACCTGGGTTCATAAATCTAAAAAAACAGGTTCAGGAACTTAACATAGAGGTGACCATGAACCGTGAACCGTGAACCGTGAACCAAACCACCGAAATTTAGTTTTGGATTTACAGCCCCGATTCAAATACAATACTTTTTGGTTTGTAGTTAATCACGACTTTAGTTTCTATAGTGAATTGAATTATATGTAAAGACAGGGTTCAGGGTATTCTCTCGTCGGGCGCTGCCTAATATGTTTTTTGAGCCGAGTTTCAAATTGATACTGTTGGCCAAAAACATCCGAAAAGTTTAATTTCATTCCATTAAAGAACAACGAGCAGTTTTGACTAACAATAAATATATATATGTATATATTATAATTATTAAAGTATATGATATAGTTATAAACTGTCAACATACATATTTTATAATAGTACTGCCAAGTAATAAATTTCTGGCTTTCAATTTAAGAAAAAAGAAAATGCAAATGTTTTGACATTATTTGAATTGTTTCATTTCAAATATGAGAGAATATGACAAGCCGAATTCGAAATTCAATCATGAGACATGTCGGGATATAAAAAGTTCTACAAACATACAATAACCTTTTTTTACCACTTCTTGCTATTCCAGCTATATAAAGATAATTTAGGATTTGATTTAAGTTTAGAATTTTATAAAATCAAGATACTCGAAATACAAAATGAACGGTTATAACAACAAGCATAACGACAAAAACCCAGAACTATTCAGCATTTAATTACGTGGCAAAACATATGTCAAAATTATTGAGACACGTATAAATATAGCTGCTTAAACGCATTTAGATGTGGCATACCCATGATATTCCCTTCGTAACGATATCAGCTGATTGCCACCTGCAACTGCAACTAATTTTAAGTGCCAATTTAAATAGCTTACGAACAAAAAGCTATCGGGTCTAACCGACAGCTCAATACTCGTTCACAGTGTAATAACAACTATGTGTAATTATAAAAGTAATTAAAAAGTTTAATTCTGCGGGGTTACAATTGACACATAAACTGCGTGTTAGACATCATCGACACCAACCATTTAGTAAAAATTCTATTAAAAACCAACAATGGTTTGTGCCATGGGTGGTTGTTTCTAAAGTAGGCCGCTAGGTGGCGGAATACACCACCTATTGATGAAATTGATAACTAGTATTATTATTATGCACAAAAGAGCACGCTCCGTTTGGATGGTTTCTAAATTAGGCCACTAGATGGCGATATATTGACTAATGAAATTGCCACGCGCTCAGTGGCACGCTTTATCTGACGCGGGTAAGTATTCCAAAGTGTCTAGCTTCAATAGTGGTGAAAAAATTAAGTTCATAAGAACCGACGGTCGGTCGAACAGCAAGAGGGTCATTGCATAAACCCAATATACTCTTTTCACTTTGTATACGATTAAAAAAATACTAAAAAAAAGTCCAATCGAAAGAGAAATATGTGATGTGGATACTGATATTCCGTTTGATGCAAGCCTGAGAGTATTGAAAAAATTATATTTGGCTACTTGTTTACAGGCCTGAATCTAACCGATTGAAATTATATATACTAATGGCCTCAAATATATTTATACTTCTACGCTAGCTCAATTCGTAAGCCAATATATAAATCCGACTCAAAATGGCAGACATAAATACCAATGCCATGTAATCGGCTTAGTTCCTGAAGTTGACTTTCACTCATTTATTTAGTGAGATGAATCCTGCCATAGCTACCAATAAAACAATGAGATAGTTTATATTTAGTATTAAATCAAGTATGGCAGTAATTTCTGTGAACTACAGACCGCTCCTATCGTAAGGCAATTCGATAATCCCGAAAATCAACGATGCATATAGATAGTTTTCTATACAATATATCGGTATATATCGATACGATGTCACCATTCCTAGGCAGCACATTGCATGTGGGATGAAATTGATAGAAAATTTGTTTTTGGAAATAAACATAAAGAAAGACAAGTATAACTTAGTTTACTACTGTGCAAGTATACATTTAAAGTGCAAGAATTGTTTTTGTTATTGTATATAATTGCTTGCCAATCTAGTGACGAATGCTCCAGGTAAAATAAATTTGAGAACGAGAACGAACGTGAAGTAAAATTACATGATGACATTTCTTACCACAATGCAATTAGTTGACGTTGCTCTCTCATTGCATATTTAACTTGAAAAATATAGGAATACGTGTTCCTTATGCAGAATTTCAGTTCTCGTTAATCTCTGTTTTGTGACAGTGTCTGTACAAATAGGTTCACAGCATTTTTTCTACCATTCATTTTCTTTGTGTAAGAGTTGTTCAGTTAATCTCTCTACCCTCCTTCGGTTCTCTCCGTCGCTCGCATGTGCGCCAACGTCGCAACGTCGGCAAATACGTGAAAAAGCATGATTATAAAAAGAGTTAGAATTTATTAAGGCTTGTACTTGTTAATAACAGACGACGAATGCAGTTTTAATGTAAATAAATAATTTTTCGAAGCAAGCATAGATAATATATTATCACATATATTGTGCATTGGCCATAAAAACATAAGTGACGTATATATACATATATGTAGATTATAAACTTTTAATTTTTTGGTCTCTTGAAAGTCCTATTTTCCTATATTAAAATGTAAAATTTTCTTTCGTTTTTCTTTTATTTAAATTTTGATAATATTTTCGAAAACTATTTGAAATATAAAACAAATTACAAATTACAAATAAAAAATCGTAAATAGCTTCTGTTTAGTAATTGTTTAAATAATGTAAATAATAAATATCTTAAAGTATACTTTTTATTAACTTACAGGTAGAGTCCTTGTTCACAAATAACCAGAATTGTCTTGCTGAATTTTTTTTTATATAAGAGATCAACATTTTTGCAGGTAAGAAAGATTGCCTTAAATAAACTGAATACCTAAAATTAATCATAATGTGTGATCCACAGCAGAATTATCAGATGGTTGTGTGACAGATTGCCAACGGGTCAAAAATCGCCCCGGAGATCGTCAACAAAACGGGAAACGAAACCGTTTGACGACTCCGCTTTCCAAACGGTTCGGTCTCTTCGTAATGCAACCAGCTGCTCCAACACTATCAACACAAGCCGATATTGCTACAACCATGCAGCCCCAAAATATGGTATGTGAATTTTTAATACTACGTACTTGCTTAACCCTGGAACCTCATCCTTTTTTTTTACACTAAAGTCATCCTTCGTCTTTATGACGACGCCCTAGTGGGAATCCGTATTAAAAAATTGCTGAACACAGATTATGTTCAGAAATAAATTTTTTTTTGCTGTTTAGTTAATTATTAATGTAAGATAAAAGAGATACATATTTGTTTCGTTTAACTTAAAATTGTGATCACAACAAACATAAAAAACCTGCAAATGCTTGAAAACAAGAATGCGTCGTCGATTCGACGAAGGATGACGGTACAGGGTTAAGACACTTTTAACAGCTAGAAGACTCTGTGGACTCTTTTCCGGTTCCCTTCCGACATAATGTCGATTGAGGCAAATTATTTTGGTGCTAGGATTAATTTATTTGTGTTATTTTTATTTTTAAACCATAAAAGCAGATTCATTTTGTCTGAAAGTTGCGTCAACAATTTTAAATTTAAATAGGAAATACAAATGAAAGTATTTATATTTGAACTCGCAGCGCGGTTTATAGTAACTCTATTCCCAGTATTTGGCAGGTATCGTAACAATAATAAGTTTTCTAATAAAATTTCCGATTTTATAAATATGGATTTTGCTCAAATTATGATTTATTAAATTATTTTCGATTTTTTCATTTTGAAGATTTGTATAAAACAAATCTGAAACAAGAAAATATAGGAAAAAATTTAGTTTTAAATTTGCTCGAACCACATCTACACTTCGAGATCCGCAAACTATATAACTAGGTGCTACCAAGAGGTGTGTGCTTTACAAAAAAGTGATTCCTATACTCTTGAGAGGGTATTATAAATTTGTCATGAAAGTGTAATGCATAGGATACGTTTCCGAATTGTTACAAAAAAAACCCAAAAAGTTTTGACTGTCTTGTAGCCAAGAAAATTAATTAATTTTTTTGGGCCTGGAAAAAATAGAAACAAGGGACTTAAAATTAAAATTCAACACTGAGTTTTGTTGAAGAAAACTGCAAAGCCTTTAATGCTAACATCATTTTTAGAAACTTTATTATATCGGCAACCCCCATCTACTAGTTTGCCACGACTTCCGTAATTCGATCAATGACTTACTACTCGGGGTGCATCATGTCGTACTTTTTGTAGTTAAATCCAGCAAAATTATTTCTTTAAACATTTTCCGTAGTATTTCTATAAATGCAATGTCTGCTTGTTGTGATTGGTATTCCATCAAAGTTACTTTGTTGGCCCAGAAACATTTTTTTGCAATTTGCGAGGAGTGCTTGGAGTCATTATTTATGTTAACACTATAATGACGTCGGCGCTGGCGCACATTTTACCTTTCTTCCTATATATTGGACCAACACCGGATGGGGAAACCATTCTCTTGCCAATATATTACCACCACTATTCTCAAAATTTTTTATTGTGTGCTGTGGATCGTGCGCAGTTGTTTTGGAGACTCTACCTTATTTAGCGAAATTGATTTGGTTTTGGATGATATTTTTGGTCGATTTCTCGGAGATTTTTTGCTTCATATCTCGATTCTCTTCGTTTAGTTTAAAATAATCACGGAAAATTTTTGTTTTATTTAAGAATTGCATTAACTTTCCTATTTCATTTATTATTTTGCCCTGTTTTTAAATATGTCTTATGACATCTTTCACAACCTTAAACATGTACCCACGACTAATTTGGACTCCAATAATAATACAAAATGTCGAACTTCGCAAGAATTACAACTTTTTAAAACTTCAAGATAGTACCATTTCACGCTTTTAAATACAATATGAGAAAATTTATGTACGTTTTTATTTGTTTATCCTAAGAATTATTATAATGCACACGAAGCACGCTGCGGTAGCATTGTTGTTAGGAAATTACCGATCCTGTAAATTGTGGGTCAAGAGTGAGAGTAGCCAAACATATTTTATGCGATCTTCATGTTTCTAGTTTTTTACCCGTTAAATGTGCACATTAAGCAGCTGTTTCAAATCTATACACAAACCGAAATTGGTAAACTTAGTTTAATTGTTTTGTGGAAAATGTATGTAACAGGCAGAAGGAGCCATCTCTGACCCCATGAAGTATATATTTTTGATCAGCATCAATAGCAGATTCGATCCAGCCATGTCCGTCTGTCTGTATGAACGCGTGCGTGTGTGTATGAGTGCAAGGGGGTTGGGCGCTCCCGACTAGAGCCTCCAAACTTCTTTTTTATTACTTTTAGTCTCTTCTAATGTCTGGCACTTCATTAGGTTTTCAAGTTGCCAGGCTTGCAATAATATTGCATTTTTCCAGATTTTAGCAGATGGATGTTGAGAATCTGAAGTAATTCTGATGAAAAGTCCTTTGGCTGCTAGTATTGCCGTGTGTTGAGCTCCTCCTTTCATATGATTTCCATCGGCCGCGTTGCTTTAGGCCAAATTCGGCATATCCTTTGATTTGTCCTATTTCAAATTCGTTAAATAGCTTGCCGCGATCTATTTTTTAAAAAAACAAGTAAGAACGTTGCAGTCGGACGTAACCGACTGCGTAGTACTCGTTCACAGTACACGGAAATTATTATTGTTATTTTGAAAAAAATATAGAATTTGTATATGTCGTAGGGGCGGGAGTGAGCGTGGCCAACATTAAGAGAAGGTCAGAAACACTTTCTGCCAAATTTTGTGCCTCTAGCTCAAAAATTGTCGGAGGTATAGCTTTCCCGATTTCCGGTGGGAGTGGGCATGGCCGGGAAATTTTACCGAGCTTTAAAAGGGATGACCAGCAATCTACGTTTAAAATTTGGTGACTCTAGCTCCAAAATTGTGGGAGATATAGGCTTTCGCACTTTGCGGGGGCAATACAATATATATACATATATTAGTTTCACTTCGTGAACGAGTATAAGAACAGCATTAATTAGTGTAATTTAAATAAAACAAATGAATTTCCTTCGTTACATATTTCCTGTATTTGACCAACCAATGTTATATTCCTTGAACCTATGTAGTTGAGCAAAAAAAAAAAAAACCAATCAATTTACAGTTATGTGTGTTGGAGATCCGAAATTTACGGTTTTATTACATATTCTATAATAAAAATATCATTAAAATCGGGCAACCGGTTTAAAAGATATGGCGATTTTACTTTTTTAAAAATGTTGAACCTACTCAGTTGCCCGGGAGTGTATGAGTAAAATATCACCAGCATAAAACTTCTATATGATATAGCCTCAAAAATAAATAATCGACCAGAAAACACTGTAAAAAAAAGAGGTTTTCTTGTGTTCATTTTTGTAATAGAAATGAGATTAGTTCCATTAAAAAGAGTTCAAGAACATGTTTATAATAAGAATCGACAAAATATCCATAATTTTTCATTATTATATCGACAATATTTGCTAATCTGTACATTTACAAATTAAATTAATTGGGTATATTTTTTCATATTTCTCATTTATTCATATTTATTCGAAATGTAAAATTACATTGCTAGAAATAAGTTTGATTTGAAGGAATGCTACAGTATCCATAATCGCGAAATGTCCACATTCTTCAGCTAAAAGTGTTTACAAAAACAGTATTCGGTTTTTCGAATGGTATAATATTTATTCATACTTTTTTGTTTTCAATTTCAACTTGACTTTTAAAATAATATAATTAGGAAAACAACTTTGTCTTATCTCTTACCTCATTTTGCTTAAGGGATTATGTATGATTTTTTTTTTGTTTTTTTGTTTTTTTTTTTTGTTTTCTTTTGTTAAAATACTGCAGAACTGTTTTTAAATTTATTGAACAAATTTCTCAAATACATTTATTTTACTACAGGCTGCATTACAATGTGTTTTGATAATCAATTGATATGTTTTTATGTAGCTTTAATTAGGTTAATTAGCGGAAGTTTAGTTTGGTTTCGTTGACATATACTGGTTCGGGGTTTTTTGAATCCCTGACATGTTGTCGTTTGTTGGTTATTATTTTCATATTTCGTTGCTCGTTTCGTTGATTTTGGTTTATATTTTTGCTATTTTTCCTAAATGATGTACCGTATGTACATGCAAATCCAATGCGCTGATGAATTCTGTGCCGTATTTATATGGCCCCAACACAATACCATACTTTTGCAATCTGTTGTAGATTTTGCCGGCAAATAAAAAGACCAAAAAGTACGCTTCGCAAGTGCCGCCCACGAAGCAGCCCCTTCCACAGCACAGTACGACCCAGCCGCAGTTTCAGATTAACAAGGCTTACAACGTAGTCTCCATACTGAAAACATCAACGACAAGCGCCCAGCAGTCAGCCCACATGGCACACCAGCCGCAGTCGCATCATCTTCAACAGCAACAGACACAGCAGCAGAGCTATGCGAACGTTGTGAACAGACCACCGGCGTCAATTTCAGCTGGAGCCCAGCAGTCGACGGTCATCTGCAGCGGCGGCAACATAATGACCGTGAACAACTGTCAACTAAATGCGGCGGAGCTGAATTCAGCCGCCATCTATAATCTGACTGGGCATAGGCCGCAATTGACTGCCGGAAACAGTGGAATCATCGAATCGAATTGCCGCTTTGTGGGCAGCGTTTCGGCAGTTTCGGACATGTCCAAAGGGACCGTTAGCGCTGGAAATGTTGCAGCGCCGAATAGCAACACCAACTTACAACTTACACCCGGCGGCGCCAGCGGCAGCAATAGCAGTCCCAGCACAGCCAACGGTGGTAATCAGAGCATCATTGCGCTGGCCAACTCGCATAGCATCACCCTGGGCTCGTCTAGTGCTCCTTATATACACGAAAAGAGCCTGTTGGGCGTTGGGGTTAGCGTCGGCGTCAGTTGTATCGATAGTAGGAAATACGACTATAAAAACAATAATCTACTGTCAAACAGTAGCTTCCAACCAGCCCAAGAGGTAGGCAAAAGAACAAAATTTTAAAAAATGTTTAAAAAAAACCCTGCCAGGTCAACACACAATTACATAATTATTTAGCTTGCAGAGGACATTATAATTTTCTCTCGAAAAGTACGTCGTATAGAAAAATTCGTCTCACCCTATAAAGTGTATATATTATTTATCAGGCCCGTTTCTTGCTTGCATTCAGTATAGGAGATACCCTGACCAATATGGAAACTATATTCGTGAATATAATAATAATAATTAAACTAAGAGTATTTATGGAATTTTAGAAACACATTCATATTTTAAGCATTGCGAGAACACACAAGATTAAATTTGGTGGCTCGAGTTTTTATAGTTTCTGAGATATCAAAAAATCAATAAATATCGACAATTGGTAATTAATTTGAGCTTAAACTTAACTTAAAAAACCAAACTTCAAACTTCTTGCAGTCTCAAAAACCGCTATATTCATAAAGACAGATGGACAGGTGGACTGTGTTAAATTTAAAACAATATAGTTGCAAAACAATCTATTTACATTTAAAAGTATGTATGACTGAATAATAGATATATATTCAATACCTTTCAAGCCTAAAGCTTTTTAAAATCAGTAAGGACATTCTCGAGCTATGATCAAAAATGAAAGCCAATCTCTGAAAAAACCAATTCAAAAATACTAGATTTTAAAAAAAATATTCAAAAAAGTATCATCATAGAAAAATTAGTCAACTGGTTTTCGTCATGTATACATCCGAAAAACAAGTAAGAACGTTGCTATAGTACTCGATTACAATACAATAATATTTTACAACAGCCAAAAACGTTTTTAGTTATTGTTATTTGTGAAAAATATAGAATTTGTATATTTCGTAGACGCGAGGGTGCGTGCGAACACTGCCAAATGTGGTCACTATGGCTCTTAAATTGCGGCCGGGCGTTAGCGTGTCTGGGACAATTTTTTTACTGATCTTTAAAGGGGCTGACCAGTTTTCTCTAGCTTTAAATTTAGCTCCAAAACTGTGGGATATAGGCGCTCGCGATTCCTAGGGGTGAGGTGGCTGGGGATGTTCTGGGTCGTGGCCAGGATATCAAGGCCGCAATTACGGTGGTGGGAGGGACCTTTACCGACAAATTTTTATGTGATGTTTGATGTTTGGGGGAGCTTTCCAGGAATATATATTCCAAATATAGAGCCTCAAAAACTGTAGAATATATGGGCATTTCTAATTTTTTAAGGCGGGGACGTTCTAGTAGTCACAGCCGGGATATCAAGATGAAAATTTTTGGTGAGTCTAGCTTTAATATCGTCGTGTTATCGATTTGCCACCTCCCATTGGGGGTGGCACAAAAATCTTAACACATCATCTGAAGCAGATAACTACAACAATATATTCAGAGTTTCAAGTGTATCTTCAATAGCGCCGAAAAAAGTAGCGTTCAAACAGACAGACAGCATGACGGACACTGCACAAACCCAAAATACTCTTTTCACTTTGTGAACGAGTATATTTACGATTGGTAACAAATACAATTTGGCTGCTACCAAGTGTAATCAGCCTGCAACATTTTAAGACTTAAGATCTTAAAATAAGGGAGATATAGATTTTCTCGATTTTTAAAGTCCCCAACTGGGTAAGCCAAAATAACTTACATTTTATCTAACACCGCAAGTTGAAATATTATGTAGTTTAGTTTTTCTGGTTTTTACGGAGAAAAACTATATTCTTTTTCACTTCGTGGACGAGTAGCAAAATATGATTCGGTTTAAGTTGGACTGTTTTTAACAGTTCAACTGAATTCGTTTAAGATTCGGTTAACGGTTCATAAGGTTGGAATTAAAAGTTTGAAGCAGTTGGTTCACGACGGTTTTTAGCTTTTTAAGATTATATATGTATATGTATAAAAACAGGTAGGCTACGTATATGCATAGGACTTACACAGTTGTGAAACGTTATTTCATCGCAAAAATCTGGTTAGTGTTTTCTTTGAAATTTAAGCAATAGGGAGGGGCAATATGGGACCGTCCATATCTCGAAAATGTAGCGAGAAACCTTCCTGATCCTATTAAATGTTGATGATATTCGGACGATAGATATTATCGTCTGGGTTTTGATAGCCGCCGTTTATCTATGCTTTGACTTTGCCAGCAGTTCTTAATAGCAACATTTGCTAGCTTGAATCCTTAAAATAAAGATAACTGAATCAAAACATTTCGCGGCTCTTGCAGTATGTGTCATCGGGAAACAACAGTTCTGGAAACACACGTTCAAATCAACAAAGTGGGATTTTTCGTGGACCGCCGTCTGCGTCTAATGCGCCACGTGGATCTGGTGCTGGGGGAGCCCGCCACGTACACATGCCAACGATGTATCCGAACATGGTGTTGCAACAGTACCCCCAATTTCCACAGCGACAACCAACTTATCAAACGTCACATATACAATATGCACCGCCCATTCCCTACTATCCCTACCAATATATTTCAACACTTCCGCAACAACCACCACACTCGCGCAGTGGTGTCGCGGTCAATACTAGTGTTAACATTGGCAACACGATGCCTGTGCTGCCCGGTCCCAATGGACCGCAGGCTGGTCCAGGGGCCTCGTCGTCCCAACTCCAGCTGCTAACTGGCGCCGTACAGCCGGGCGCAAACACAGTAATTGGAGTTGGTGGCACTGGGAGCGGGCAAGTGGGAGTCCCGCCAATGGTGAGCGTTATGCCATCTAACGTGGCGCCGCAGCCGGCTCAAGTGCCGCCGACGAATAGACGTCGACATCAGCATCGATTGCAGATCATCGATCCGACAACGAAAAAAAATATTCTTGATGATCTGGATAAGGTAAGTGATGCAATGTAATTGCAGCAACTTTCTGTATTCACATTATTAATTCCCATTTGATAAAACATTTTTTTATATAGAGTAATTCGGGTACGGACAATGAATACCAGGAGCCAGGACCTGCTGCGACGGTAACGACAGCAGCCGTCGTTCAACCAGATGTCCCAATGTGCATTTCCCAGGCAGATACTGCTGGTTTGTGTCTACCTAGTAGCGTGTTAATTCAAGGTAGCTCTGATCCAAGAGTCAATGTCCAGTACAAAATAGGTAATCATTAGCACCAATCTACCTAATTGCTTGGCAATCATATTAATTTGAAATGATCCTCCTAGATCAAATCCCCGCTCAGCGCCAAGATAATATTGTGGGACAGACCCCGGTGGTCTCTGCGATGTCCGATGCTCCATCTGTGGAAATATTGCCGACACCCCAGAAGAACAAGAGTAAAAAGTGAGTAGCTTAGAAAAAACTCAGTGTTTAATTAATAAAATCAATTCTATTGTTTCTTTTTTTTTTAGAATTCCTATAGTCTCCCCGAAAGACGGGACCGAATCCTCTGCTGGTTTTTTGTCAGGTAAGTTGATCTTAGTTGAAATACAAAACGGAAATCAGGCACACACAGGCAAGACCCCATTTTAGCTCTGCTCCTCTTCCCGAAAAAATTAAAAATTTACTCCTGCTGTAAATTTATTTAGACCGTAAAAAACTTGCGTTTGCATCTATAGAAAGTTGGTGCAAGGTTGCGTTGCAGTTTGCCTAAATGTAATTAATTATTTTATTTGGCAGCGCATTTCGACAAGCAAAAACTTTTATAACTTTATTTTTATTTATTATTTCTATATATATTTTTTATAAATAATATCGTTATTATCGTTAATCACATTGTTATTGTTTATTGGTCAACCACATTGCGAGGTGGCAACACTGACATTGGGTTTGCCTAACAGATCAAGTTAACGGCATTTTGCCAAGCGGGCTAATATATATAGTTTTGTGCAAATGGAGGAATTCATGATCAGGATCAATAGCCAACTCGATCTAGAGTCCGTCTGGCTGTCCGTTTGTCCATCCGTCTTTCAAATGAATGATAATCTTCTCTGTTTTAACTATCTTACCAGCTAACGATGTGTGTTTCAATATTTGTTTTACGATTTGTAAACATTTTCCACGAAATTGACCGACCGTCTCACACATGTGTCTATGAATTTAAAAGTTTTTCATTAATTTCTGAGTTGACAAACAAGTCTTTCCTCCTCCTCCTCTTTGCAGTGGGTTCACAATCCATCTAAAAGTTTTAAAATAATATAAATATTGCTTCAATAGTTTAAAATATTTAAAATTGTTTCTTTTGCATATGAAAGGCATTTTAAATTGACTTAATATTAATGTCTTCCATAACACCTATTATTATGCTCAATTTAAAGGGTCAACAAACTATTAGCAAACAACAAATAATTTAGCAAATAGTAGCTTTATTGCGGGAATAGCCAAATTACTTTCCGTTTGACAAAATATTCGTGGATGGAAATTCGGTCTATTATATTTTGTTTTATACCTATTGAAAATTGAGCAAGCGCTTTTTATACTCGTTCAAAAAGTGATAAGAGTATATTCGTTTTTAGCAATGTCCGTCATGCTGTCCGGATGAACGTAAATTTTGGATATATACTTGTAGTAATCTTCTTCAGACAAAGTGTTACGATTTGCCACGCCACGCCCACTGGGAGGCTGGCAATTCGATAACGTGGCGATACACCTCCAATCACAAATCAATGAAAGGAATATTTCCCACAATATTAAAACTAGTCATCAAATATGATATCTAAACTGCTGGTCCCCCAAAAACTCCCATCCACGCCCACTAGAACGCGCCCCACCGCCCGGCTTAAAAAAATAGGAAACAGCTATATCTCTCACAGGTTTTGAGCTCCATATTTTGAATATATATATTACTGGTAAGCTCCTTCAAACATCACATAAAAAATTTATCGGTCACGTCCCCCCCCCCCCCCCAACCTCCGTAATCGTTAAAATCAATATACCCGAAAGCTCAAATCAATAACATGTGTATAATTCCTACTATTTTAAAGTCACCAGATTCAGATGACCAATAAAAAAGGTAGTAGCTTAACCCATTAATAATGGGGGAAAAGGGTATATTGATTTTGTGGAAAGGTATGTAACAGGCGGAAGGGAGCATCTCAGACCCCCAAAAATATATATATCCTTGATCAGGACGACGAGCTGAGTTAAGCCTCGTCCGTCTGTCCATCTGTATGAACGCAGCGATTTCGGAAACTCCAAAAGCTAGAGACTCTAACTGAACGGCAATAGATTCTGTAATACAATACGGGCTTATAATTTTTTTTTCAATATTTTGCTCCGTTTCAATAATATCGAAAAAAAAAAAGATTTTAAAAGTTCCCTCTAGAGCACCTTACTTATTTGTAGTGTATTTGGAAAATAACAATTAATTTACGAATCGCGAAAACCTATATCTCACAGTTTGACAGCTAGAGTCACCAAATTTTAAAGGTATATAACTGATCAACCCCTCTAAATAGAGGTAAAATTTGGAAATTTCCGAAAATCTATATCTCCCAAAATTTTAAAGCTAATCGCCAAATTTGAAAGGATGATGGCTCGTCACTTTTTATTTAAATTCGGTAAAAAAAAATTTTCGTCCACTTCCGCTCCCACAAATTTAAGAGCTATAGTCACCAATTTTGGCGGATAGTGTTCGTGTGACCTCCTTTTAAGATCGAGCCAAAAAATGTTGGCCACGCCCAGCTCGCCCCTATAGAATATAAAAATTCTATATTGTTCCAAAATAACAAATTTGTTTTGCGTTCATGCAGACGGAGAGACGGACAGCCGAACACGGCTAAATCGACTCTGCCAGTCACCCTGTACATACTTTATGGGGTCGCAGATCCCTTGTTTTGCGTGTTACATACATTTGCACAAAAGTGTTATACTCTTTTTTTTACCCATTTTCGATGGGTTCACGGTATAAAAATGTCACTAGCAACGTCCCACATAGCAGTCTCACCCAAAACCTGCTTTCAGAAAGTGAAAAACTATAGCAGTTTAACTTTTTACGTCAGTTTTCCACACTTTTGGTATATTTGATGTATTAATCAATACAGTCAATAAGCATTAAAAGTTTTGGCCCGTTTTGATAACTTGTTTTAAATTATTGGCAATACCCAATTTTAATCGCAAACTTTTTGCGTACACAGTCGAAATATTCACTTAAAAAGCCTTTGGAATAAAAGTACCAAATGTTTGCTCGAGTTGTATAAAAAGTCGAGTTATAGTAAGTTGGAGTTATGATAGCGTTATTGCTATTGTTTGTGCATATGTTAACTGTTAACTATGTAGATTTCTGTTGCTTTGGCCAGACCCTATCCACGTGCGTGTGCGTTCTCACTTTGTTGGTTCTCTCGGTCCGTTTGCTCTCCCGCTGTTGCTCTCTGCCTCTCTCTCTCTCTCTCTCTCTCTCTCTTCCTAATGCTTGTCATTCACTCTCGCAATCACATTTTTGCGTTGTTGGTTCATTGATGTATTTAACATGATTGGTACACGCACACGAACACGTGCTTTCGCCCGAATTATTTGACTGTATTGTGTGTTCGTTTCTGCGTGTATGTTTGGATGTGTGCGTGGATGCGTGAGTGAATGCTTCGTGTGCGTACGTGTTCGTTTGTACGCGAGAGGGTGTGCACATATTTTCACTTTTGCTTTTGCTCTGCTCTGCTCTGCTCTGAGATGTTGAAAGGTTGTTTGCCGCCTTTTGCTTTTGCTTTTGATTGCTGCTGGCGCTAGTCGCTTGCCCGTATTTCTGTTTGCCTCGCCTGTGCAGCAATTTCAGTTGCGGTCGCTGCTCGTTGCTCAAACCGCGGCCGGTCCGCTAGCCGTTCCGTTCGATGCGATCATTTGGGTGTGTTTGTGGTTGTGCGATTCGATATCATATGTGTGTCTATCTATAGCGCTAGGCAACAACGCGACAATTGGTTGGACACACACACACACATACACACTCTCACACATCTCTCGATAAGAAAAGAATTAAAAAATAAATAAAATAAAACATGCACATACGTATTTACGTACATATTTAAAAAAACGTGTGCAAAGTAGTTCTGATACACCTTATTGGTTAACTACTTATTATCCAGAACCAATAGCAGATATAATTCATTTGCCGCTAATTCGCTTATACATAATTCACGAACATACACATGTTTGTAAAAATATTGCCAAATTCGGATGTTAATTATCTCAATCTTTGACATCATTCTCTTGACCTCGTCTGTGATACATAATTTCCAAGTAATGGATAGGATAATCCTGTAGCTGACAAAAACAATTGGTATGTCCGTTATGTTTTCTTACAAATAATACACGAAGGTGTATAGATACATACACAGACCATTATGCACAGAATACTTTCATATATGTATAACATTGGTAGGTAATAAATTCAATTAGTATTATATTCTTGGATTCGACAAAGACTGATGAAAGAAATGATATTGTAATATAAATAACTACGATATAGTGTCGTATACTTTTGTAAGCTTCTTGTACTCTGTAGAAAATGAAAATTGATAAAATGCAAAATATGTAACAATAAAATATTTTTGTATATGAGAGACTATTGTGTCCAGATTTGGAATGTAGGTTCTTCTATAACACGTGCGTATGCAAAATCGAGAACTTTTTCAGTTTAGTATAAATCAATAAATATCGATTTAGGAGTCATCGTTCGTATATAACCGGATCACCAATTTATAATTTGTATTGCAAGAATATTGCAGTCGAGTGCAACCGACACCGCAGTACTCGTTCGCACTGTAATAATATCCAAAATAAGTACCCTAGTTGTGCACACATTGAAAATAGTAAAACACAAAAAATGTTGCGGCTTTGGCGGGCTTCGAACTCGGGACTCACCGCAAACCTAAGCTGCAAATTGCGTGTGCTAGACCGTAGCGCCACCATGCCACAAAATTTAATTCAAGTTATCTAACAAGCATTAAAGTCAATCGTTAAAATCGGCAAAGAAATTCTAATAATGACAAAAATGAAAATTGACATTAAAGGAGACGCCGTCGGCACATGCTATTACTATCTTTTTGCAATATGAAAAATGAATAAATAAACAAGTGAGGCGCTCTAGTCGAGAACCTAGGCACCCGACTAGGGGTTACCCTGAACCATACATTTCAAACTCCTGCACATAACTTTTAAACCGCATGAGAGCATGATCTTATTGAAATTTTTAGTTTCTAATAAGAGCACTCAAAGCTATGTACAAGCCAAAGGGAAGTATCCAAAATCCGAAATAATATTAGCCTCCATATGCTTCATAAGAACATATTGAACCAAATTTGGTAGCTTTAGTTCTTTTAGTTTTAGTCTTATAAGAACTATCGGGTTTTTATCCGATATTTAACATATATAACAGCTATAAGAGCTAGAGCCATTAAATTGAATTGGCTTCGGATATTCGGAATACTACGGACTTACGCTGTGGTTTTTACATAGATTTCAATACTCTTGTTAAGCCCTGAAAATTGCATTAAGATCATACTCTTAGCTTAGAAGTTAAAGTGTGATTCAAGGGCACCGAAATGTATGAAAACACATAGTTCAGGGCATCCTCCAGTCGCGCGCTCTCGACTGGAGCGTTCTCAATTGCTTTTCATGAGCAGCTGCAAAAATGAGTTTTAAAGTCGCTGATTATTCTAATCGAAGGGATACTACTGGGAGTTGTATTTGTTTTGAACCTACCTTGATCGAACTTATATCCAAATTGAATGTCGCTGTACTATTGAGTTGTTCTAGAAGAGGGACAAGCAACCGGACCTTACTAAATGTGCCCTGCAAGGTCGCACATCCATTCCTCAGCTTGTTGCATTTTCACTATCGCTAATAATGCTAGAGAAATACACCAACCCCATGCTTCATAAAATCAAAGATTCTTCAGATTGTGTAACAAACAAAGGGCGACTAGCTCGACTCGATTAATATATTACAAGAGTGTAACTGTACTAAACCAGTTTCTTTTTCCAATTTTATAGTCCAAGTGGATGATGCTGCGGCGAAACCAAACACTAATACTACGATCGAGATTAATCATAATATCCAGTCGGACTGTGCTTCACATCAGAAGAATCAGCAAAAATTGTCACATCCTCAGCAGCCCCAACCCCAAGCTCAGGCGCAGAATCAGCAGCAACAGCAACAGCAACAGCAACAGCAACAACAGCAACAGCAACAGCAACAACAGCTGCAGCAGCAATTACATTCTCAGTACATGGCGCATGCAGCTGTCTCGTCGGAGGAAATCGACGTTATCGTAGATGAACCGTTCTCGCAAAGGTCATCAAGTGAATTGCCCACGAAACCAGTTAAAAATCTGAGTACGGCCGTTGGCCCAGAGCATGAGCCGGAGGTTGATGTCTCACTGAAGCCGGAAACAGTAACATCTGAGATCCCCACAGGTGCAGCATACGTTGAAATCAAGTCGCAATCACAACCCTCGGCCAGCACCGAAACGACCCAGGTTTCCGCGTTGGCCGACAGCGTGTCTACGATGCACATAGCTGAGCCGAGCGTGGCAGCTACAAAAACGCCTGTTGCTGCACCGGCGCCAGTTCTAAGCGAAAAAGCTGGCGAGCCTTTGACCATGGGACAGGTTGTCGCACATAATCCACCACAAAGCACACATGAGAGCACCCCCGATGAGACTGATCGTGCGCAAATGCTCCAAGCGGAAAAGGCTTGCTTGCCGACAAATGCAACAATCAAGGAAAATCCAGAGGAAAATATTGAGACAACGGACACAGCTGCTGCTAAAACCACAATCGCTGACGGCCCCGATACGGCGGAGCAAGAAACAGAACTTGAACGTGAACGTGAACATGAAAAGGAGGTGAAAACAGACACAGAGCTGGAACAAGTCACCGAGGCTACCGCGGAGTCTGAGGTCGCATCACTGATCAACTACAATGAGGGTCAATGGTCGCCGAGCAACCCCAGCGGGAAGAAGCAGTACGATCGCGAGCAGCTGTTGCAGTTGCGCGAGGCGAAGGCTTCCCGCGTGCAGCCCGAGGTGAAGAACGCATCTATTCTGCCGCATCCGAACTTGATGCCAACGTTTATGCGAAACAACAACAACAACAACAATAACAACAATAAGCGCGTGCAATCGATGGTGGGCATGATTGGCGGCAACCGGAACAGCGAATCGGGCAGCAACTTTGCTGGCAAACAGGTCTCCATGTCCGGCGTCCAGGGCGGCAGGGGGAGCAGCATGAAGGGCATGATCCATGTAAATCTGTCGCTCAACCAAGACGTCAAACTGAACGAGACCGAAAACGCCTGGCGACCAAGAATGCAAAACAAAGGGGAGGTTGAACCGTCCCGATCCGAAGTCAAGACGACCCACGAAAAAGACGAACTCGTGCGCAGGGTTCGCGGCATACTTAATAAGCTGACGCCCGAACGGTTCGATACACTCGTTGAGGAGATAATCAAACTGAAGATTGACACGCCAGACAAAATGGACGAAGTGATTGTACTTGTCTTTGAAAAGGCCATCGATGAACCGAATTTCTCCGTCTCGTACGCAAGACTGTGTCATCGCCTGATTAGCGAGGTGAAAGCCCGAGATGAACGCATGGAAAGTGGCACCAAATCAAATCTGCAACACTTCCGCAACGCTCTGCTGGACAAAACTGAAAAGGAGTTCACACAGAATGTCTCACAGGGCACCGCTAAGGAGAAGAAACTGCAGCCCATTGTGGACAAGATCAAGACGTGCAATGATCCCAACGAAAAGGCTGAACTGGAAGCACTCCTCGAAGAGGAGGAACGCAAGATTCGGCGACGGTCCGGCGGCACAGTGCGCTTCATTGGCGAACTCTTTAAGATATCCATGTTGACAGGCAAAATAATTTACTCGTGCATCGATACCCTGCTCAATCCGCAATCGGAGGACATGCTGGAGTGCCTGTGCAAGCTGCTAACCACAGTGGGCGCCAAGTTTGAGCAGACACCGATCAATACCAAGGAGCCGGCCCGCTGTTATTCGCTTGAGAAGTCCATAGGCAGAATGCAGTCGATCGCCTCGAAGGCCGATAAGGATGGTGCCAAAGTTAGTTCGCGCGTCCGCTTCATGCTTCAAGACGTTATCGATTTGCGCAAAAACAAATGGCAGACCTCGCGCAACGAGGCACCCAAGACAATGGGACAGATTGAAAAGGAGGCTAAAAACGAGCAGCTATCGGCTCAGTATATGAACTATAGCGGCTCATTGTCCACGTCAAGTCCCAATGGAGCGCAGTCTGGTGGCGGCAAACGTGACGATCGCAGCGGCTCTCGTTTCGGTGATTCCAGATCCGCCGGCGGATATGGCGGTAGCCACAGTCAACGCGGCGACGGCGGCGGCAATATGCGCCACCAGCAATCAAACAGCGGCGGCGGCGGCGGCGGCAGTGGCAGTGGCAACAGTGGCGGCGGCGGCGCCATCGCACACTCGAATGGAAACAACGACGACAACACGTGGCACGTACAGACCAGCAAAGGCAGCCGCTCGCAAGCTGTTGACAGCAACAAACTGGAGGGTTTGGTTAGTTTGCCTGTTCAGATCTTCTCGATCTGTTTTTTCACACCTTTATTTGTTATTATATTTGTTGCAGACATTACAGCTCAATCAAAATTTGGATACCAAGAAAATGGGCGGTCTAAATCAATTTATTTGGAATAATAACGCCAATAGACAATCGTCAACGCCAACGACAACACCTTCGAACTCCTTTGCAGCGCTCTCATCGTTAATTGACAAAAACAGCACCGACAGAGATCGTGATCGCGATCGCGATCGCAGTGGACCCAGGAATAAGGGATCATACAACAAAGGCTCAATGGAGCGTGATCGCTATGGTGACCGAGGTGAGTAATATCCTTTTACATTAGTTTGAACGATGAATCTTTAAAATTTGAATATCGATTAGGCATTCACTCACGAACTGGTTCGTCACAAGGCTCGCGCGAGAACTCCTCGTCGCGTGTTGGCCAAAATCAACAAAGCCGCGGAATGATGAACCCTTCAATGCAAAAATCTGCTAGTCACTCAAAGTACACCCAACAGGCGCCACCAAGCAGACTTTCCAATAAGGTAAGGGATCATTTTATTTATAATTTATAATTTATTATATATATCATTTAATATAAATTACTTGTAGGCTCTGGGTACTTCGTTAAGTAGCTCAGGCGCCAGTGGGGGCGGTATATACAGGGGTAGCGATCAACAGCAGCCTTCATCAAGTGCCTCAGTCTCCATCTCTGCCTCTGCCTCCCAGCCCGCTAAAGGTGTTGCGCCACAGGCAACTTTCACTAATCCCAGAGACAGCGACATAAAGATCTTCAAGACAGTTCTGTCGGACATGGTCGATCTGGCGGCGGCCACCAAATCTGTCACTCCAGCGGTTGTTGAATGCATAAAGCGGATATCAGAGCCACAACGCTGCGGATTCTTGTTTTATATACTAACTGATTATTTGCATTTGGCGAATGTGGGTAAAACATACAGGAGATACCTGGCGATCACCATTGTCCATCTTATACAGCAGAACTACATGTCTGTGGATCATTTCAAAATTGCATACAAGGAATTTAGTGACTTTGCTAACGATCTAATTGTTGATATTCCCGAATTGTGGCTGTATGTTATTCAATTTGCTGGTAAGTATTCTTTACGCTTAATGTGTCTTCTTCTGCTCGTTACATACATTTCCAAAAAAACATCAGGGTACAAATTCAAGATTACATTTGACTGTGGGCAAAAAATTATCTGACCGATTTTTTCATAGTGGTTCAAAAGTAAAGTCTTTGTGTTTATAGAAGTCAGATTCTTGCCAATATTAAATATAACAAAAGATTTGGTTAAAACAAGTAAGTACGTGAAAATTATGAAAAAGGGCAAAATGGTTTTGTGTAAATGTATGTAATAGGCAGAAGGAAACAATCATACACATAATTACGCCTCTAGTTAATACCATAATTTTTGTTTGTAGGTCCATTGATAGTCAAGAAAGTCTTGACAGTGTCAGATTTGTGGAACAAATATCTGAGAGAAAACAGCACGCCGAGCATGGGTAAAAAGTTCCTTAAAGCCTACTTGACATATTGTACACGGGAAGTGGGACCGAACTTCACACGCAACATGTGGACGAAATTTGGCATGCGTTGGTCAGATTTTATGCTCGACAACGAAGTTATCGAATTTATTGAGGCAAATGTAAGTTAAACGTGCAAAACAAAACTTAAAAAAACCCATCTCACTTTAACTATATATTGGATACAGAAATTGGAGTATGTGGAAAATGAGTTGAAGACGCCAGTGATTGAGGAGCGCGAGTCACCCGAAAAACACGTCAAAAATGTGATAGATCATATTGAGCACTTGCTAAAGGAAGGTGCAACTGCGGATTGCATCATTGATTACAGCAATGTAAGAAGATTCAACCAGATTAACAAAATGACATATAGATGGAACATCTAGAACATAAAAAAAAGGCACTCAGTATTTTCTGTCAATTGTCAAATTTCGTTCGCCTGTCTTTCCATTTGCTTGAGGAAGTTCGTCATGAAAACTTGGGAGTATTAATAATGATTGTTGGTGAAAGTATGAGAATGTTAGCACACTTATTCATTATTGTACATATAAGCATTTTTGTGGTTGTGTGTTTGTACAGAACCGAATAAGTATGCGTTCATTTACATCCCGAAAAATTAAAAATGTGGTTGCCAGCGCAACACCGTTTAGGTACCCTCACCAAGAGTTATTAATAAAAATCCTCAAAAGGTTTCACAACTTCATCAAACTAAACTGTAGAAAAGCGACCTAAAAGGCTGGGTAACTTTTTTATTTTGTTACAGTTGTCTAAGCTATATGTTTTTTTGCAAAGTGGTACAACAAAATTGATTAAATAATATCTTTTTTAATTATCAGGGAAATATTGTGGTGGCCGATAAACTGTTCATTAGAGGATTGACAGAAACTCTAAGCAACTTTGCAATCGACTACAAAGAGAATAGCTATAAGCTCGAGCTCAAGGCCTTTCGAAAGTTTTGCATACCAGTTTTTCAGCGCTATATTGATTTCAATGAGGACCTTCAGCTCGAGTGCTTATATGGAATACAGTTACTTGTCCACAGCTTGGAGCATCCTAGAGGTTAAACATATTTTTAGCGAAATATTTGGGCCCATTCTAAATTTAGCTACATATTTCAGGTCTCTTGAGTGAACTCTTCGCTGAACTATACGACAGCTTTGTAATACAGAAGGAGTCTCTCTATAAATGGCGTGATTCAAAGGATCAGTCTGCTGGCAAAGGTATGCATGTGAAATATACATTTTGAATATATTAATCATCATACTTACGTTTAATTATTTTTTAATGCAGGTGTGGCTGTAAAGAGTCTTAATCCCTTCTTCAACTCATTAATGAATGATGAAACCAACTAATGTATCAATAAACTCGTAGAGCTGACAGACATAGCGAGTTAGGGCAAAGCGAAAATAAAAAAAAACAACTTAATAAAAAAATCAATACACTTTGAAGAAAAATAATATATACTTTCATATGTAATAAGAAAGAAGTGTGAAGTTCGCGTGTAAGAACCAGAGAAAATATATTCTATTACAATATATGTATGCATATAAACTACTTCGCTGATGCAAAAACGCGATCTTACAGTACGAGTATATGCAATAATAAGCAAGTATGTAAATTACTCTGTACGCATGTACTATAAAATAAAGCAAACCTGATGGAAATTTATAGTTATAATTGGTTGCTAACAATGTTATTAAGCAGAACGCATTAAATATTGCGAATGCAGGCGCAGCTAAGAAGCTATTAGTTTCACAAGAAAATGGAACAAATGAGAGTAATGCATCATCACGATAATTAATGGCGACGGGTGACGCCTCGAACATTTTTGTAGATGAAAATTGTATGTCGAAGCAAAGAAAAAAAAGGAAAAAAAAGCAAACGATTTAAAACAAAATTCAATCCAACCAACCATAAGTAATCTTACAAAATTTTATAGACTTAATTGCCTAATCGTTTATATTTGTATCTCTAAGAGATTATCAATCTATTTGTAATTTAAAGAGGAATGATAAATCCGTTTTAAATATAATGTTTTTAAAGGTGAACTAAAACAACTGCCATTAATGTCGTATTCCTGTTTTATTTTAGTATTCTGTTTACAAAGTTAAATAGAATAAAATGGGTGTTACACTTAGTCCGTTAATGCGATTCTTTCGGCGCAACTGAAACAAGTGACTTAAATTTAATATATATTATTCCCGTACATACCCGCGTCAGACAGTGCTAAATATTTTGGGGACACCGAGGGGCAGGCAAACCGAAAACACAAAAATCTGTAACTCCCAAGGTCAACACCAAAATTTAGTATGTAGGCTGCTGAGGACCTCCTCTTGAGAATGAGCAAAAGTCAATATTGCAATGGCACAGTTTTAGAGCCTCGGCTTAGGAGTTGCACTAGGGTTGATCGATCTCAGCGAGCCTATTTTCGTGACACGACTCAACACAGCGTGCCCGTGTCATAGATAACAATAAAATAAATAACGACTTATCTGAGGAGTTTGATTTGCATACAAAGTCGCCGCTCACTTTATACACACATATAAAAACCCAAAATTCAACTATCTAGCACTTATAGTCTCTGAAATCGCCGCGTTGCTACAGACAGACGGATCTAGGTTAAATCGACTCGGTTATTGATGCTTACCAAGAATATATATACATATGTTTTATGAGGCCGGAGATGTCTTCTTTTGCCTGTCGCATACACTTCCACAAAACCATTTCGTGTCGGATCGTGTCAAAATTTGGTATGCGAACATTTGTTGGGCCTCCTTATGCCTGTTACATACATTTGCACAGATTCATTATACCGTTCCTACCGATTTTAGGTTCGGGATATAAAAAAATTAACGTGATTTAACAGTTTTTGAAAATCCGCCTGCAAAGTCGAAAATTGGGTGGAAAACTTATGAATGAAATAATTTTTTCATCCAATAAGCTTCAAACTCATTTCTAAAGCTTTGTATGAAATTTACATATTTAAAATATTCACCCCCGGACTCTGAGCGATTTGCCTAAACTAGAGTAACAACATTTTGATTTGATTTTCGCCAAGATCTAAAAGTTAATTTAGACTCAGATTACATTAAGACAGGAGTGCTGACACAAAATAATAAATAAAAAGTAAAAAGTAAGAACTTTACAATTTTATGACACTAGCTTTAAAATTATGGGAGATAGAAATTTGCGGGAGACGGTGCCATTAATTTTACCATTATTTAAAGGTAGACTCTAGACTGACTCTAGATCTCAAACTGTGGGAGATATGAGCTTTCGCGATTTGTGGGGGTGGGGTGGCTGGGGGCGTTCTAGTGGGTGTGGTCGGGATGTCAAGATCGCAATCTTTTGCGGAGGTCACCAGTAATCTGCATAGCAAATTTGGTGACTAACTTTAATATTGTGGGAACCAGTCACCTTTTATCGATTTGCGATTTGAGGTATATCGACATGTTATCGATTTGCCAGCCTACCAGTGGGCGTGGCACAAAAATCTTGACACTTTGTCTGAAGCAGATACCTACTATTCTATTTATCCAAAGTTTCAAGTTTATAGCGCCGAAAAAAGTTTCGTTCATCCGGACATACAGACGGACGGACACCGTAACGGATATTGCACAACCAATATACTGTTTTCACTTTGTGAACAAGTAGAACAAGCAAGAGTGCTCTAGATAGATTACTTATGATATCATCTAAAGATCGCACAAAAAAGTTTTTTGGATATGGGCAAATATATATATTTTGGGCCGATATAGTCACAAAATTTGACAGACAGTTTTCGAGTCGACCCCACAAATTACAGAAATTAATATTTTTCCAGAATAGTAATAAAAATAAAAAAAATGGTATGCGCTGTTTGTGGAATATCTATTTGAAAGTGAGTTTGAACCTGATCGGATGAATAACATGAATAATAAATTACATACCATGGTTTTCCCCATTGTCCGGACTTGTGTATTGAATTTTGTAAAATCCCGTGTTAATAATCACGTAGGTTCTAAGACGAAAGTACTATAAAAATTTCAGCTCTCTAGCTCTTATGGTTTCGGCCCCGTTTATATATATGTATACAGGTAAGTAAAGTAATCGAATAAAATGAAAAGTTTTTGAAGCATAAAATTTGTACCCAACAGAAACAGTTGTAATTAGTAGTAGTAAATATGAAATCAATGGTACTAGTCGTAGTCTAGGTTAAAAATGCTTTATTTGCAGCAATTTAATTATCATAAATTGATTTTTAATAATATTATAACAGGTATATAACAAATATGTAATTTCAAGGTGGGTTGAATTTTCGATTTTTCGTTTTTTAAACTCAGTTTCTCTTCATCAATTATAATTCTTTTTATTTCATTGTTTAACTCTTAAAGTCAATCTCATTATTTTTATGTTTGCACTTCATCTCAGTAGACGCTTGTTCCGGCAATGGTTGGCTAATTTCTTTACAGTTACTATTTGAATTTCTCAATGTTATTCTCTAATTGCCTTTTCTAATAAAAATATGTTATTACCTACAGCCTATTATTCTAAATAGTTTTGGTTTAAACTATGTATATTTAAGATACATGTCCTTTTCACACTTTTATTTTCTTTTATTGTAAAAGAAACAACAATTCGCATTTTAAGTAACTGGTAACAATGTCGTTTTACGAGTTAATATTAGAATCTAATAATAACAATTAACTTTTATTATGTACATATATTTAAGTATGTGATTAATATATTTCGCTCGAGAGAAATATTTACCTTTCCGCACACACGTAGGTTTTGTTACAGAATACTAAGACTGCCGATTAATTTATGCTAAACAATTATGTGTTTTTCTATATATTCAAAAATATTAAATAAATTTCTTGTCTGTTCGAAAGAATTCGAAAGAATTTCCTTCTTAAATATATATAGATATATATATATATATATATATTATATATTATATATATATATTATATATATATATATTATATTATATATATATATATATATTATTCATATTATATATATATATATATATTTTTTTTTTTTTTTTTTTTTACTTCGCGTTCAAAAAAGTAATGAAGGAAAGTTTTAAACAATCCAGTATAATATTTTTCCTAAAATGTGAGCTAGAAATTAAGCTAAAAGCTGAGACCTGGTCGCAAGAAACAAAACAAACTTTAAAAAGCTTTATGGAAACTCGTATATCCCGTATAACTGTATACGGCAACAGTGTATACACAAGTTTCAATACAATTTCCTTGTATCGGTAAAAGTTTTTTTTTTGCTTATGTGACTTTTTGAATTTTTGACTGGTTTATTCTAGAGTATCTATTTTAAATTGTCTGTTCAGCTTCAAGCTCTCCTTATAATCGAATATTAATCAGGCATAAAGAATAATATTGACCGCACTTGCATATAGCGTACAATATAAGCACAAATAAGAGCAATATGCTAATCTATTGCTGTGCTTTAAATTTTTATTAACTTTTTATGCTTTTAAAATATACGCAAACTGTGCGATGTCTTAGTCTGTATGCAGCCTGTTCGAATACTGCTAATTTGTTTTTTTATGCTTTCGTTTCTTTTTATAAAGTTCATTGGTAATCAAACTTGAATATATATATAACATATATATATGCATGTATATGTATGTATGTATGTACTATATCTTTTTATCCAAGTTAAATTTTGGTAGACTGCAACATTTACTCGGGCTTTAAGCGATGCCACTGCACTACAGTCTGCTTGGGTTTCGAGATCATATCCTGCCAATGCTTTGTCTCTGAGGCACCTGAACCGTTTTTACCTGTGGAAGTATTGTTATATATGTTAACACTGGAATTGTAATCTTTTCGATACAAGATTGACAAGGTCACAGTAATTGTGGCTTACCAGCTAATAATATTCTTCCGATCAGCTCGTTTCGTCCAATATTATCGAAATCCATAACCATGACATCCAAAGAACATTCGCGAATTTTTTCCCATGGCACGTTAAAACTAAATGATTCGTTGAAAACTGGATTCAACGTACAAGTAAATATAGGCGTTTTTCTCTTTTCCATCCGTTTATCCCCAAATTGAAGCCAAACTTTAACGTAAGGATCTGGAAGATAATTATTTGTGACATAGAAATACAACAGGTGATAACATTATAATAATATAGCATAATTTGATTCCTGAAATTTCAGAACCTAAATAGCATATGTAGACACAATATATATGTGTCGTATGTACTGTTCGACAACTTTTTACGCATCTAGCTCTAAAGCTGAGGGAGATAAACGGATTTTATCGACGTAGGGAAAAAATCTCAACACTTTATCTGACGCGGATATACAGGAGAATATATTCGGAATTTCAGGCCTATAGCTTCAATAGCGGCGGTAAAATTGCGTTCATACAGACAGACAGCATGAAGGACAATTTTCGTTTTCAAGCGAGACATTTGATTTACCTGACTTTCCATTGATATCCTTAGCTTTGAGGTTTCTCGCTTTTATCAGTGTCAGTGTTAAAATCGAATTTGAAGGATGATAGCAGAGCGAAGACAAAAGTTCGCCGCATTTATCTTTTGCTGGGGGTTTCAAAGCCTTCCAAAATGATTGTTTGCCAGCAAAGTCCACCTTAAAATAGATGTGTATTCGATTTTAATATAATAAATGAAAGAAGCGTTCACGCATATATGTGTATGTATATTAAATAAGAAAGTATGCCCTTGAAGATACTAAATACTTTACTTAGCCCCATCTAAAGAACATGAATTCTTTAATAACTTGTAACAAAGTTTTTTTTTGAAGGCCCAACGTTTATATTTATTATTAAAGATGTGAACTAAATTTGTTGTCTCTCTCATAATATAAGAATTAAGCTTTAAAAATTGCAGGCATTGTAGGTTCTTATCGATTTTGGGAAAACGTGTGGGTTATCGGTTTATTTTGAAATAAACTTGATCTGCGTACCATGGACAAGTCTATGTTCGAAAACAAATAGCTGTCTAGCTCTTATAGTTTCCGAGCTCAAGGCTTTCATACGGACGGCCAGACCTGATCTGATATCTGATCCAGAATATAAAAACTTTTTGGCGTCTCTTACATAAACATAAAAAACTTTTGTGTTCAAATTTGGCAATTTGATAATATAAAAAAAGTGAAATATTTTGGAGCTTCTTACCTGACATAGCGGCAAAAATACTTCCCCAATAGAATCGTCTCTTGAGAAACGGTCATAATCAAAGACATGTAAATGAAGAACCTAAAAATTAAACATTTCCAAAGCATCACAATTGATAAGTAATTATAAAGAGACTAGAAGAGATATTAACTACAGTACGTACACGCGATTGCAGCTTTTGAATTGGAAAGCCTTCAAAATAAAATGTTTCATTCCATCGAGGATTTAAAGTCCTGCGCTTTATTTTGGTTTCCAAGCGGTGCTTTTTATCCGGCAATAAAGTCACTCGAACGTATGGATCGGAGGTGCCACTCAAATCTTTAGCTGGAAGTTCTTTGCCTTGGAGCACTTTTAAAATAAGGGTTGTATTTTGGAAATCATATTCCAAAGAAAAGTGTATTTGTCCAACGTTTTCACTTGGATCCGTATCGAGGTACATATCGGTCATCGAGATGCTCTTATTCTAAAATGAAAACAAACGAAAAATATATCAAATATGTGCTGGTGAATTTATTTTATTTTATTTTATTTTCGGGTTGGAGATAACTTGTTTTTGTTACTACCTCCCGGATCATTGACTGGGAACCTTACTGAAGCAAACGAAAACTAAACGTTGAATCACACTTTGAATCACAGAATTAATATGCTGGGGACATGGGGACAACAATATTTTCTCAACTCTTGGTTCTGATTAAAAATAGTAAGTAATACTTAATTGGTTCGAATAGTAATAGTAATACCCACCGCTCCATCTTTAGATGTACCGTCGTTACCACTTGCACCTGTGGGAGTATTGGTTTTTTTTGTCGGTGTAGATGGTGACCCGCTTCTATAATTAAACAGGTTATATGTAATCTCGGCAACTAAAGTTTTAAATGAAAATAGTAAGCTGTTTAATAATAAGAAAATATTCGTACCCAATGAGAGGTGTTCTGAGATTTAAGAAGCCATTCAATTTTCGATTTATGTTATTTTGTATAGGGTTCGTAATCGCTTGGGCCACTGGTACTGGCGGTTTAGTAGGTGGATTTCCGGAGTCCCCAATATCCTGCGCACCTCTATAAAAAAAAGAACGTAATACAAATTTATTTCAGTGTAGGGTTTTGGTAGAAGTGGATATTCAGAGAGCATAACGATCACATAATAAATCCCCAAAGTTGGATAGCAACTAAAAAAGTTTCTATCTATAAGAAGCCAGACAGTCTTAACCAGGAATCAAAATTAGCTTTCGCCCTTAGCTTGCCAAAACACAGCTATTAATGAAATTTTAAGTTGTATTACAAAGTTATTATTTGATTTTAATAAATATGTAATATATGGATCTTTAATTTAAATATATGTGTGCACAAGCTAAAATACATGAAAAAAAACAGTAAAAAATATTTTATATTTTATGACTTACGAAAACATATAAACTTAATTTGGTGTTTCTACCCTTAGAGTTTCTGATATATGCTCATAAAACCGGATTAAAAAACCGGTAATTAGCGATAATAAGAAAACGGAGAAATTAATTTGATCGAATTTAAAAAGCCAATCTTGGATTCTCTGGCTTTTACAGCAGCGCTTGCTGTCAATGGGCTTGTCAAATATGTCGACCTTGTCAAGTTTAACAGCAGGTTTTTTAAATCCCTTCTCTGTTTCTCAACCGATATTGATGAAACTTCTTCCAATAGATTCATTAACTGATCTAGAATGAAATATTCATTTGAACCAATTGTTTTTTTTTTTGTCTATAGCTCTCAAATTATATGGCGTAAGCGTAAACAATTAGAGGTTGCTCTAGATTTGTATCGATTTTATTTGATCTGCGTTTCCGAGAGCGATGCATTTATATATACAGAGAGTAAGTAAGTACGGACAGGGCTAAATCGCCTCGGCTACTCATGCTGACCAAGAATATACTTATATACTTTATATATACTATGGACGTGACCGGGAAACGTTTTATCGATCTTTAAAAGCGGTAACCATCCCCGACCAGTCACCTATCTGCCAAATCTGATCTGCGATTTGAGGTGCATCGACATGTTATCCATTTGCCAACCTCCCAGTGGGCGTGGCACAAACACTTTGTCTAAAGCAGGTAACCACAATTATATATTCTCAGTTTCAAGAGTCTAGATGCGTTGCGTTCATCCGGACAGACAGGCGGGTGTAACTGACTGTGCAGTACTCGTTCACAGTATAATATCAGCTAAAAACAGGCGAACACTTTCTAAATTTTTTTTTCTTAAGATAAAATATTTTGGGGGCTGGAACTGGTCGTGGGCGTAATTTGTCGACTCGTAGAATAGAAAAGACTATAAAAGCTAGAGAGTTAAACTTTGGTCTTTTAAGTTCGAGCATACCATATTTCAAGGTTTTGACCCGGGTTTTTAAGCACATCTCAGCCACCAAATTAATTAATGCTTAATGGTTAATAGCAGAAGGAGGCTTTTCCGACCCCATAAGGTATAAATTCTTGATCAGGATCATTAGCCGAGTTGATTTAGCCAAGTCCGTCCACCATTTGGAATTCTGATCAAGATCAAGATCAAGTTCATTTCAACTATCGATAACTCGTCTCGTATTCTTATTATTGATATTTATCGGGTTTTTGACCCGGTTTTTTGAGCATACTATACTATAGAGCTACAGCCATCAAATTTAATGTGTTTCGCCCCAAATGTAAAATATGACAGAACACAATTTAAATACCACAGCCTTGTGTCTTGATTTGTATTTTAGGGGCCAAGCGCAGCTGCTGAGTAAAGTGCACAGTTTGTGTGCATGTGTGATTAGATGTAGGAATGCAAGGGGGTTGGAATATATTTAAAGAGAGGGCTGAGAGAACCCCCTCACTTGTTTTAATAGTGTTCAGTGTATCTGTTGTACTTGCTTTCATAATTATAACATAATTTGACTTTTGTAATAACTTACCTCAAACTATAACTACTCGATTCCTCGTCTTCATTTGGTTCAATAAACTGTAGTTGCGACCTTTTGTGTCTCCACCACAGATATCCACCGGCTAAAAATAGCGCTATCGCAATGATTAGACCCAATATAGCTAGGCAAGCTATTAATATTATGCTCGCCATATCTGTAAATAAATTACAAAGCATATAAGTACTTACATCCCTGCTTATGGATTACACTATAATAATAATAGGGAACAGAATTTGTCATCCAATTCAACCCATACACTTTTCTGATATAGTTTGACTCCGTTGCAGACCGCAACTCATTATAACGAAGTTTCTTTTTAAAGGTAAATTAAGTAAGTTAATAGTAAACTTTCGAAAAATGATACAGCAAATTATTAAAAAGTTGTTAAGAAACAGAATTTATTTTATTTTTCAGTGTTATAGCCAAATAATATAAAATATAAAGCACACAACACTTGGTGCGGTAAATGTATATATTATATTATATAATACAGAAAAATATAAAACTAGTCAGAACGTGGCGACTTGGGTGTTCTCAAACCGAGACACCTACCGCGCACTTTACCCGCGTGTTACACAGCGCCACCTATGAATCAACTTACGAACTACGAATGCGCTTGCAGCATTGATGTTGGGAAAATATTGATTTTTGTAAAATGTTGGGCGGGAGGCGGCGAGCCAAAATATTATTTGTGCGATCTTTAGAAGTGGTCTTGGGTACTGTTTGATTCGATTGATCGACTTGACACGCCCCCAAATTGTAAAGCCAAAATATCATTAACACTTTATTTGCCGCGGGTATACATAAGTAATATATACTTATGTATAAGTTTCAAATATTCAACAGCGGCGATAAACATTGCGTTCGTGTGGACAGACAGACGGACATTGCACAAACCCAATATACTCTTTTCGCTTTCTAAATGAGTGTAAAAAACATTTCAGTAATATATTATCTATACATACACTTATAATCGTCATAGGCATATACACATACATATACATGTACATATACATATACATACATGTACATATACATACATGTACATATACATACATGTACATATACATACATGTACATAAACATATATATATGCATATACATATGCATATAAATATACATATACATATACATATACATATACATGCACATATACATATACATGCACATATACATATACATATACATATTCATGTACATATACATTTACATATGCATATACATATTCATATACATATACATATACATATACATATACATATACATATACATATACATATACATATACATATACATATACATATACATTTACATATACATATACATATACATATACATTTACATATACATATACATATACATATACATATACATATACATATACATATACATATACATATACATATACATATACATATACATATACATATGCATATACATATACATATACATATACTTATACATATACATATAGATATACACTTATATGTACACTTATACATATATAAATATACACGTATACATATACATAAAAATACATATACATATATATAACATATACACATATATATTTATATCTATTTTTATATGTAGATATCAACCACCCTTACTTAACTTTCAATATGTAATGTCAGAAAGGCGATTGGGTTTTATAGTTAACTTCATGAACGTTTCACAATTGGAACCCATAAAATAATGGTTTTGTTTTTGTACAACAACTTTTTTACCTTTTAAATGTTTTCATATAAATATGTAATCCTTTTACAAAACGAGAATATCCAACTTGACTTATTCGCATTAGCTCATGTGATATATATTTTAGGCACAAATATGGAAACAATAGTTTAACATTAATCGGTTTATTGTTTATATTTTAACTGTGTTTTCATGATAGCTCTGTCTGTTATTTTATTTTTATATTTTATAAAACACTTTACTTCGGGGACTTATGCATGTATAAGTAAATGTGACTAAGCAGCAGGGGATGACGATGACAGTAACTGAACCGTAAGGAGCACACCGAAAACTGAAAGCTCGTAATCTATGAGAGCCAGAGGTGATATCGGAAAACACTGACACGTACTTTTACAACAACAACAGGAACAGCATACATATGGATGTTTGCCACACAGATATATCTACTCAGATCTATGAGTACCCGACGCTTTCCCGAATAACTTCACTGAACTCCTGAATGTCCTGTGTCCTAATTATTGCAATACTTAGTGAACAGGAATCCAGAGCATGGGACAATGCACAACCTAACCGCGATGTTGTGAATATAGGACTCACATACATATCTGACATTCACTCGCTTGCATTATAAGAGTTGTAATTGTGTAAGCACATCGCCTGAAAGCTCCTTTTGGGCATTACTGCGCATGTCGACCTATAATATCTTATCGGCAAGTCGACCAGGAGAGCACTCTTCTTCTAACTCGTACAGTAGTAACTCGACAGCTAGAACTGCTCGAATAATCCTAATAATTACACTTAGTCAAAGATTTTTACCAGCTTGTATTAAGGGTGCCAATTACATAAAACAAAGTCGGATAAAAGGGAACTTTGCTAATTAAATAAATTAAATACCTTAAACGATATTTGTTTTTACAAATCTATATTCCCCTCAATTTTAAAGCTAGACACATTTACAGATCGCCTGCTAGGGGCGTGTCAAATCGATTTGTTCTATATATCCCACAATTTAAAAGCTAGAGTCACCAAGCTTATAAGACAATTTTTTGATTACAAAAAAAAAAATAAAGATTGACCCAATATCGACTATTTTAAGCTGTTATTATACTGTGAACGAGTATTGCGCAGTCGGTTACACCCGACTGTAGCGATTTTACTTGTTTTTTATACCATAAGCCCATTGAAAATTTTCTGCAATTGTAATAAGCAGAAGAAAACATCTCCGACTCAAAAAGTATATATATTTTTGATCACCTGAGTCGAATGAACGCTGCGATCTCGGAAATTAGAAAAGCTAGAGACTATAGATTCTCCTATACCTTAAGAAGAACAAGCTTATCATTTTTTTTCTCGATATCTTGCTCCATTTCATTATTATCCACATTTTGACAGTAATACTCTTATTTTACGTAAGCGCGGAATGAGTTTTAGGAAGTTGGAAAGTTGAATTATAATAGTTTCCATTGCATGGTGCGGAGCTGGGTAGAGGGTATCTTCTAGTTCAATTCCTTGTCTACGTATGAAGTGACGGCTGCAAGGTAAATCTAAAGACCAGAGGAAATCGCCGGGCCGTATTGCAATATCAATTCTTTCTGTGTGACAGAGGAGAGGCACTGAGAGAGAACTCTCGCTACTTTTTCTCTGGGGCCAATTTGCCACATGCGCAATATGAATTTTAATGTCTGCGCATGTATCTGGCTCACGGAACGAATGTCTGGCGATACTCCACCAGAGTGGAGAATTTTCCATTTTTAGAACGTTTTAACGTGCCTTCTAAGCATACTACATTTGGCCAAGCGAACGGCTCCTCGGCATATATATATGAATATATGTATATACATATATATGCATATAGAGGGTCTTGTAAACTAAAGAGATTGATATGCACGCAAAGAGAGAAAAGAGCCATTTGTGCAGCTCCTCAACTAGAATTGGCTCATTTTAAATTTAGTCGAAAGGTACCCGTTTCGCACAACGCACCTACTCTGTCACTATTTGGTTGTGTTGAGTGCTTAAAATAATGTGTGTACATATATATATTTGTTTGTCCTAACGTAGGTATGTCGTTCCTGGCCTTTGTGCGTTCTCTGGATACGCGGCTACATGTTCTAAAATTATTTTCCTCTATGTTTTCAATCAAAACATTAAAAGTGCCCATAAGCGAATAGAGATAGCTGCATTCAATTTTACATGACATGTATGTATGTGCACATGTATATGCACAAGCACATATAAAAATAAATATATGTATGTACATTGTGTAATAATTGTGTAACGCTTAATGCTGAATATTGAAACTTGCACTAAACAATACCCTATGCCTTTGAGGACCTTGGCTGATGTTATTCAAAACGATTTCAACATATCAATAATATGAATTTGTATGATATAAATGTACTCTCCTTGTTATTTTAGCACCTACGACTCCAATATGAATATCAATTTAACAACATAATAGAAGATATGCTTTCTAAGAACAACGCTGACATAAAAAATGCCAACCAACATTCTTGTAATGTAATATAACTAAAAGAAAAGCATGCAAGAAATGATTCAAATATTCCGGTAAGTATAATCATTTCGATATATAAAACTGTTAATCCTGACTGGACCGATGGACCGACCCATTGACTTATTGACTTATTGATTGAGATATCAGGATTTGGATTTGGTTGCAACTTTTTTAGACGGACATAAACTTGTAAACTAGTCCCCTAGCTTCCTCAGCCTTTTACTCTAATTACTTACTGAAAAACAACGATATTAATTATAGATACTGGTCGATGCAAGCCGGCTTATAAGAAATTCAATGATAAATAGAGTGCGCAAGGTATGTTTATACCAGATACACTGAGAAGCTGTATGATCGAGACGGACGTATCTTCCTATTTACAAACATCATCGACCGGACAGGTAAGGAATTCAGCGTACAATGGCGATTTCCACAGGTACAATGCTTGTACTTTTAAAAACAGGAAATATATATTGCGACAATCGAAGATAATTTTTTTTTTAAATACTATACATACACTTGCAAAGGCTTAAATCAAATAAATGCAAAACTAAAAGCCGAAGCCAGTGCTGCGTATTGTCGTTAGAACTATAAATCTTTATGATACAAATAAAAATTATGAAATTACGATAGTTAAAAAATCACTGATATGCAATAGTTGATAGAACGAATTTTGAAAATTGTTTTTCTGATTTTTTGTTCTTACACATGTTTCGTTTAAATTGAATTCCGCCATTTTTATACTAATGAAGCATAATACCCACATAATAATCATAAGTATGATTACATGCCACTAATCGAAGTTAACTAATTCTATTGTTAGGTATAAAAATTGCTCTGGATTTTTAGGATAAAAAATTGCGAATACCATGTTTCAACATTAATCAATAATATTTCAAATGTAATTAAAATTTTTTATGATACTTTGAGTTTTCAATCAAATTCTTGGTGTCTCTATGTTGATATATGTAAACATTTGCATTCTTAAGTTTTATATAAAATAAAGCTCACATATGAGTATGTTGACTGCATCTTGTTGCCTTAACACATACATTTACTTTTTCATTATGCAAGAGTGTTTTCAGTATTCAATTTATGTACTATGTATATTTCATTTTATTTACACACCTAAGAACACTTTCTATTTTATAAACTCTTAAGAACACTTTCCCTACTTCCTATAGAATCAAGTAAATATACTATTGTCGGGCAGTCCGACTTCATAGGTCGTTTTCCTTAGATAAAACAATGATAATACTAAATGTAAGGAAAGCGTCCAACGTTTCCATAAATACGTAAATACAAAAGTATATACGTATGTATGTATTTTGAATTATATGTATATGTATGTTTTATAGTACTCGACCACACACATGAGCACACTGCTAGTCTGTGTGCTAAATCCTGCAATATCCACGTATCCAATAAATAAATATCAGAAGCAGGTTTTTCGGCAAGCCGAAGATTAAAATACCCTTGCAGTCTGCACATTTGATTACTTTTTCCCACAGAGTATCTTGAAAAAGAAAAAGTTTTACCTATATAAACCTTGATTTCGAAAATTCTTACTTCTTTATTTCTGATTCTCTGATATAAGATATAAACGGAAATCTTTGCATTTCCATGTCCGATGTGGCTATATTAATTCGGTTGTTGGAACAGATCAAGAATAATCAAGTCTCTGCAAGAGTATTAATACAAGTAAATACATTGCAGTCGAAATCTTCCGGCTGCACAATACTCTGTTCCCAGCTGAAAGTGATAGCTTGGAAACAGAGTATCTTTAATTGAATATATGTATTTGTGTCGCAGACGGCGTATTCCACATCACAATCCATTTCTCAGATTGTACTTTTTAACCATTCCATTAGTGTGTATTATAAATTTGTACCTATCTGTATTTGTCATACTTTCCATATGAATGCTTGATATATATTATTTGGAATAATTACATTTGTTTCAAATGCGTTTCAGTGTATTAAATGTTTAATAATGTGACCAACTAGATCAATTTTTTTTTAACCAGCAGGCTAAAGTTTTCTCGTTTGAGAATGAAACTGCGTCGATTTGAAATGGATCATCACATTTTTTTCCAATATAAGATATACGTATGGGATTTTCTGAAACCAAATTCACGTTTCGAAGCGCCCTGAAATGGTTTTCCTTCGGTTTCATTCTCAACTCGAGTATTGTGAAAACTTTCGAATGCTGTGTGATGAAAATCAATTTGGTATATAACTTGTAATGTGTGCCAATCTTTTTTATATAGGATGAATTTCACCCCTTCATTGAGGCATTATTACCATACGTCAAATCATTCTCGTACTCTTGGTTTAACTTGCAAGCTGCTAAACGAAAGTATTACAAGAAACACGAGAAGCGTATGTCCTTGGAGGAAGAAAGGCATTGCAAGGACGAGCTACAGGTATGGTTATACATATATAGTTTTCCTCATTAAATACTTTATAATTTCTTCAACAATATTACAGAATGAAAAAACAGAAGTGAAACAAAAATGGGCGTCGCGTCTTTTAGGTAAATTGAGAAAGGATATAACACAGGAGAGCCGGGAGGATTTTGTGCAATCAATAATCGGCAAACGCAAATCCATTTGTGTTCTATCCAACCCGGACCAAAAGGGCAAAATGCGGCGAATAGATTGCCTAAGGCAAGCGGACAAAGTCTGGCGTCTTGACCTTGTCATGGTTATTCTTTTCAAGGCCATACCATTGGAAAGCACGGATGGCGAACGCCTGGAAAAAAATCCCGAATGCCTCCATCCAGGTCTCTGTGTGAATCCATATCACATTAACGTTTCTGTGAGAGAGCTGGATCTGTATTTGGCAAACTTCATCAATACGCACGCTTCATCTTTGCATACTGTCACAAACTCGACGCTAATCGCCACAAGATCGGCCCAAGCTGCCATTTGCGGTCATAATCGAAACAATAACTTATCGGTGGATAGAAAGGAGGATGCCGATATTGACGCGAAAACCAAGGGTCTCAGACACAATCCATACAATGGAGTTGTTTGCAACGATATTATCCTGGCAACTGGAGTCTTCTCGTCACAAGAGCTGTGGACACTATCCAAAGGTATATTTGGTATATTTCCCTTAGAAAAGCTCATATATGTATGTATGCGTCCTTAAATATATTTAAGACTCAATACTCGACGAAGTGAGCGACAATAGCCTGCACACAAACATTATTAAGAGGGAGAATATGGGAGCTACCTATGACTGCAACACATATCAACTGACCCCAGATTCGCCGATATCCAGTTCGCAGAGTCAAGCGCAGACGGGTGCTATTGTCGCCAACCCGATCCCAGGGGGCTACAGCAGTAAGTAGCTGGCACTTGTGCTATCTGAAAGATATTGTTAAAGCAGATTCGGTCTTCGTTCCAGTTGACTTTGTCGATCAGAATCAGAGAAGTGTGCATTTATCACAGTCTCCGCTATTGCGCACCGACGCCACAAATGGTTCCTCCGATGCATGCAAGATCGATCACAGCTCGTCGCCGCCGGCTATTTCCCGTACAAGCACCAGCACTGAGAACTGTGCCACGGGCAGCTTCTCCGTGATACTTCGATCGGCAGATAACATCAACTCCAACAGCGAACCAACGGCCACGACTGAATCCTCAATTTCCCTGCATCGATACACCCCATTGAATAGCAGACCCCTGGGAGCTGCCATGCCGCCTATTCGTTCTGCAGAAGGTACTATATACTATGCATGCATATAATATTATAACAATTGGGCGCCCGTCGTGATTCCTTTCGTGTCACGCACACACGCCCAACACGTCGTTAGAGCTTACATATATTTTAACCCCTTGCTGCCGTTTAAACTAGAGCATGATCTTGATTAACTTTTCAGCGTTTAACAAATCTACAAACTAATGCAGAAATCTGTAGTATTTGAATAGCTTCTAAACTAAGAATATGATCTTCATGACTTAAAGAGACCTTTCAAAGCTAGACAAAACCCATCTTAACGTTTGCACACACCTGGCAATCTTTTTTATAACAAACACATTTCTTAGGTATTTAATCAGAAGAATAAATTTAAGGTAGAGAAACAAAACAAAAATAAACTGATCAAAAAAAATTAAATAAAAGTGTTAAGAAATAAGCACACTAGGGTTAATTCAAAATTGATTGAATTCAAAATTGAATTGAAATTTCTACTTACAATACAACAAACACAATGCTAGACAAACGTACAGACGACCGAAATACGCACAACGGGATCTAAGCAAGAGCAAAAGTAAAAGGAAAAGAACCGATCAGCACCAACAACAATGTTAATGTAAGCGCGGAGAGAGTAATTAGACCGTTTTAGAGCACGGAATGAGAATCGAACAACCGATTGTTAGTGCACTTACGTATTGTTATAAACACTAAACAATAAGATGTTTTTTTTATCTCAAAGCGTTAATCCTGTATGTCATACTTGCATCTATTTCCTTTGCAGCAATTTTGCACCATAACTGCTCCACATTTCTTGCCACCTCTGTGAGCCCAGTGAACACACTCTATTATCCGCAGCACAGCAGCCCACGACTTCCCCCACACACAACGACATTGGAGCAGGAACACGAACACGCCCAATCGCAGTCCCAGCAGCAACAGCACGCCGAAAAGTTTGCGGCGGAGAGCCATGATATCTCGGATTTCGTGACATACGTTTGTCAAGATGCTGGCCATTCGACAAGTGTGTCCGGTGGCTCCGGAACCATTGAAAATCCCGTGTTTCAGCACACCCACGCGCACCAACTGGGCCCGCACAGCCACAACCACGCCCACTCGCCTCATTATCAGATACACCAACAACTGAGAGGCTCGAAACTAACCGCGGCGCCCTCGACTCACTACCACAGCACAATGTTGCCACCCATGCTGCCGCCGATGGCACGACCTGTTGCCATTATCCGGACCAGTGGCGACCTGGCTATGGTCCAATCGCCCCCCTCGTCCTCGGCCAATCAGCCCTCGAGCCTGGCCCCGAACAGCCTTTGCGTGCCGAAGGCGAGCTTGGTCGACGATGAAAACCGAAGCGTGAATACCATGGAGAGCAATCACAGCCCGATCGACTCAGATGCGGATCCGAATACAAATGCCGACTGCACCACACTTGATTCAAGAACCTCACCCCAACCACATCCCTCGACAAGCCCTCATGTCTCTACCGAAGTTGGTCGATGCAAGATGCCACCAATAGCCTCAAATTCTCTAACTCGGATCGCAACGCCAATGTATCCGTCAGCCAATGGTCGAGAGTACTTTAACCACTTCCATACCCAGTCGACATCGGTAAGTAAAACTCTGCAAAAATGTCAAACAGATTGTTGTAAGTAGCTTTTATCTTAAGTGGAAAAACTATTGCGTCAGCTTACACTAAGCCCATTATTTACAGCAATTTTAAAAAATTCAACTTTGGGCCACTTAATGTCTGACTTTATATTCCTTCCAGACTTTTAAGCAATTTAATCTAATGCGTGGGAGGTATCTATGGGGTATATCCCGCAAGAAAATAGTTTTCATATATTTACAAGCATTTTCTATCCATTTTCTTCCCTTGTGGATCAATCTCTGAAAACCAACATACCAAATTTATGTTTTGGGAAAACCCTAATTCCACGATTTTAGTATTTATGTATGTAAATTATATTATATGTTTATACTTGCAGTTATTGGGATATGCTGGATCGATTTCCACAATGTCAGGTGTCATAAGTCCTACAAACCTAAGCCTATATTCAGCACCAACAATGGCTGTGACTTCTGCACACCGTTCAAGTGCCAGGTCCCGTTGGAACACTGGACTTACAGAAGACGAGTTCAACTTAATTCCGCACTCTGTAGCTAGTACAAATATAGAAAATACACAGGTTATATTAATGGAAGATTGTAAGTATAATTTCTAATCGTATTTGTATCTACTCGTATATAGAAATCTATTTGACGTTGACACGGCTGTTGATGCTAATGGCTGGCGGAAATTCCTTCTTCTGTCTGTTACACTTTTGTATATAACCGATATACCCTTTCTGCAATATATGACAATATATATACGACTTCTGCAGTACCCTGTTTCATTTAGACAAACTTTATCAAAACCTCGCACACATTCGTATGTTTTAATCATTTAACTAAAACCATTTGAATTAACTTATGACAGAAATTATAATTCAAAATTGACTGCACAACCAAATGTTCCTGTCTCTGTCCCAATCCTTCAGTATATATTTTGAAGTCATGAAGTGAAAATAAAATATAGCTTAATTACCTGGTACAAATATTCTCTTGGTAACAGGAACATTTCTGATAATCACCAACATCATTTAAAAGTTATACAGGGGTTTTTAAATGTATATATCATAGAAATCTCGTGCCATGAAGTTGAAAACTTCAAAACAGCAACTACCAGGAACTTTGTCAGAAACAGATAATTACCATTATTATTTAAAAGTGCTTTTAAAATCTATATTCAATAGAAATCAAACACCGAAGAATTTAAATTTGACCAATTGTTTGATTCCAGCAACGGGACGTTTTACCGATGAATATTCAACAAATCCAAATCGGGATTATGTATCGTGATTTACCGACAGAGTAACTTCAAGCGTCACTAGGCTTTGGGCAAGCCATAACTGATACATACACTTATAACAATAAATATTTATATATGTATATATTATGAATATACATAAATATATAAAACGTATATACAAATACACCTAGATACACACATTAATTTGTACAGCATACGTGTACTGCAATAATCCTAAGCTAAATAACTTTAAAATAAACCTAGGAAGCTGTACATAGTACAACTTAGAGTAAGTGGATATTCAATTACATACTTATGCATGCATATATATGTATGTATGTATAAACGTGAATATAATAATAATCAATGGTCTAATGATTTATTCATACATTCACACACGTACATACATATATACACATGCATATTATATTAAATGCATTACTCAGATTATATATTGAAATATTTAAACGTTAGGAGGATTTTTCTGTTAATATGTATATATACATTCATATGTGGTTTTGGGAGCACTGTGAAGTATGCATGAATGAAGTTCAGAATATTTTGTAACCTAGAAATGACTGAATTTATATAAAAGTATATATAAACAAATAATTATGTATATACCTATAAAGGATGTAAGTACATTTTATTAGGGCGTATGCACGTATTTACTTTCATTCAAACCCACAAACATTTACCGGTGGTTCGGTTCGCGAATCAATGAATTCAGGTTTTGGTTCAAATCTGAGTCCGTTGAATTTTGTATCAATTTGAAAGGAAACACTTTATTTTAATTTATAATTAACAACAAAGGACCTCTAATTTCCTTTTGAATTTTATTATTACCTTTGAGCTACAAATTGCATGAAAATGGAAATGTTGCAAAAGTATTTATTTCCGTGTTCGCGCAATATTTTATCGCTAGCCGAAATTCTCAACTACCTTTGGGAGTTTATTTTACTAATTAAATTTTGTATTAGGGTCAAAGTTAAACAAAATGTAATGCCGGGATTGAATTGGTTCGGTCTTAGCCGGTTTGCTGCCCCGCATACAACATTGAATTTCCTTAAATTGACAGTTTCCCTATTGCTACAATTTCGTGGAAAATATGAATGTATACGCATACGTCCTAATAGCAGACAGTACCTTCAATTGGTGTATGTAGATCTATGAGGGTTTTCTGAAATTTTGTATTTCTTCTTGAAAGCCTACATACAAAAGTGTAAATGGTTATAAACGATAAAGGAAAGAAAACATAAACTATTAATGTATTTTTGAAAGACTACACCCAGACGTGTGTAAAATAAGTTAATGCTAAAAATATATGTACATTTATACATATGAATATAGGCATACAGATGAATATGTGAGAACTTAATACAATTAAATATATTAATTAGTATAATTTATGTAATTTTAAAGACTAATCGCATACTCGTTCAACACTGCATATGCATTGACATACAAATACATACATATTATACAAATATATTATTTTATAAAAATTGTACATGCACGCGTGGAAATTGTAGATGCATATTAAAATAAAAATAATTAAAGGCGACAATATTAGAATTAGTAACAATTGTGACAAAACACATATAGGTACATTTGTGAATATACGTATATATGTGTGTATATGCTAGCAGCGACATTTCGTTGCTTTCTGAACATTTTCTATTTCGTTAGTAAAAAAAACTCGGTTTAAACTCTTATACTACTGAAAAAACCAGAAAATATTTGAATTGCGACGGCCTTTCATTATAGTAGTTGTGCTGACCAGTTAATATAGCTAGCACGGCATATATACATATAGTACATGTGTACTTATATGAAATATTTAAAAATGAAATATCTTTTTAAACATTAATATTACTTAGTACAATAATAGTCGTAAGGTAACGGCAAATGGCATGTGCAAAAATTGAAAGAATATTTATTGTACGTTGACAAATTGGCTGTGAACATAGTCTATTGCTAATGCTGGTTAGTAAAATACCAATGTATACAACATATATGTACGTTCATAGGAAGTATCTTCATCGAGTGTGAAAGTACATTTTACCTACTAAGCGTACGAGTGCTATCAGTTACTTTATTAGTACATACCAATAATACTACTATGTATGTATATTGCTCAATTGTAAACCGAAAATAAAGGTATAAATAAAATTTGAACAAACTCAACTAATGGCTAATGGAACTGTACTTTTCGTAAGTCATTGCATTTCTTTTAGAATATTTAATTCATATAGAGTTGTATCATATTTTAGTTAGTGACAAGAGAGAATACTTAATATCGGGGTACAGAAATAAATACCGTTGCATAGATTTCAATGTATTTTCATTGAAGTACACTATTTTCAATAGTGTGTTCTAATTGTGAGAATCACAACCAAGAAACACAACTATCATTTTAGTTCGTTTCCACACAAAAAACAGAGAATGAAGAAACGCAGAGTAAATTTCCGAAAAAATTGTTACTATTATCGCATTTCACCAACTTTTGCATATTAAAACCGGCTTTTTGGCTATTTTAAAGTGCAAGTTGAAGGTAAGATCTAGTCGGTAGCGTTATCATTTATGGGGCGAATGGAGGAAGATATCTAAAATCCGAAACATTTTTAATCAGTGAACGCTTCACGAGAATATTGCACTGTTTTTGTAGTCTTTGAAATCGATCATGCGGATAACGTACGGATATACTGACAGACAGACGGTCATAAAAAGGAAAACTGCTCTGATGAAGTTATAAAATGCGATGATATAGCAAATATTTGGTTTTGCTAGATGAAAAGAATTTATAATAAATAAATAATATAATGTACATAAAAATTATTAATTAAGTCATTTTTGAGTTAAATGTACTTTAAATCAAAAACGTCTCACAATTATGATTCACACCTGTATTTAGCAAATATCTGAACATTCCGATACTTTAAGTCTAAACATTTAACATTTGTTATCCTTATTTTCTATCAATAATAAATTTAAGTTTGTTGTCTTTATTCATACAATTTCTCAACGACATCGTGATCAATATTCGTGATACGAAAGAAACCACGAAACGCGATCATATGGACCGATATTTCGGTAGTAATTTTTTTTAACCGACCAGTTTCTAAATGCTTTTAATTTTGTTGATGAATAACTTACCCCTCTGTTATTCATTAAATCATTAAATTTGTACAAGTAGTATTGTAAATAAAATTCTATAAAACTTCATGTTTCTCGTCGATATTTGAAAAAAAGGTTCCTTTTAATGTTCAAGACTTATAGAACGTGATTCATTCACTTGAACCTCCCTCGTCCTCTAATTCACAATTCCATCTTGACTATTTGAATGAGTTATTCAAAAGTGCCGTCCATAGGTTTGATTTTGCTTAAATATTGCTCTTCAATTATACACATACATACATACATATATATACATACATATCGTTGAGACAATATAAATTAGTATGATAGCCGAGAATGTACTTATAAATTTTTAATATATTAGTACAAACTAGAGAGGCAGATATATGTATGTGTACATGTATGTGTATCTACTGTATATTTCAACATTTGTGTTTATCACTTTATATTTACATTTGTCCATATCAATACGAATACACTCGTGGGTACATGCGTATGTCTGCGCGACTGTGAGAGCGTATCTATGTATATATGTATGTCTGTATATAGAAACTCACGTTCACATTTGCATGGGTATGTATGTATTTATAAACATATGTATACATACAGCCATATTTTCTCAGGAATAAACTGATTTTTTTATGTATTCTATCTTTTTATGCGTGCTCTCAAAATATTTGACGTTATTCTCGAGACTTGAGTTTGTTGAACAGTCTAAATCGTTGTGTTTTTAAGATTTGCATAATTAAAAAAGTGGACTTTTAATTATATTTTGTTAATATAAACAAGTTCTTCTAATGATTAAATTTTGAAAATCAATTTCAAATGAATCACAAGTTGCAGCGACAAAATAATTTATACATGAAATATCCCTTTATTTGGGTACAATAACGTAATAATTATTGTGAGTATTACCCCTAAAATTGTGAACTTTGATTCATAGTCCACATACATAAATATATGCACCCACATTTAAATATAGGTATATATATATACATATATATATATATACATGTATATATATATCTTTATATATTTATTTATATATATTATGTATATATATGCCGCATGTATGTATGCATAAATTAAAGTGAAATTACGTATTTTGTATAAGTATGTTTACGCTTTACACACATCCATATATATATACACATACATCAATGTTTTACACAATTACCTAGCTGAATAACTTAATTGTGGACAATATCAAATCTTTATATTAACACAGAATACTGATGAAAAATCTAACAGAAACTACAATCAATGCATCATTTCTTAAATATGAATATAAAATTCTTTGGGACAGGGTTCGATTCCTAGTGTATAGGACATACATATAGATACTGTCATTTTAACCGAAGGCCATCGTAGTCAGTGCTTTTTAAAAGATTGAATGATCATACGACAAAAAAAAACCAACAATAATAATAATAGCAATAACACCAAGTATTAGAATAAACATGATACTCTAATAGAAACATATTTTTTTGTAAACTTTGCCTGTTCAACAATAACACTTGCATTTTGTTCAGCTAAGATCAACGCCTCTAAACTGTAAGTAAGTGTAATTATTAGTCTACTATATCGCCCATATAAATCTATATTTTTACAAGGTTGTTATTTTCCTTACTGAAGCATATACTTCATATACTCTTCTTCTTCTTATACCCTACAGAGGCTATTTTAGTTTTGTCATGAAATGTGTAAAGCATAGAAGGAAACATCTCCGATTTCGTCAGATGTATATATTCTTGATCAACTGCCGAGTCGATCAGAAAACTGTATGCCTCTCCCAAGATATACTGATTTTATCCGTAGCAAATCGATAAAATCAGTGTCCATATACAAATAGCTTTCTGTGGGATATTTAGAGAAGGTCATCAGTAATCTGTCTTACGTCTCTAGCTTTAAAAGTGAGGAAAATAAATTGACAAAAATTTCACCATATTATCTGTCGCGGGTTTACACCGATAATTATCGATAGTAAGCAAACGGGGAGCTTTAACTCTCTAGTTTTATTAGTTTCCGAGATCGACGTACATCTAGAAAAATCAGATTGTCAGCGATAGTCGGTTTATTTTAGCATAGTCTGGCACTCACTAGACTTACTGTTCTTGAATTAGTCCCGTGGATTATTAATTGAAAGCTTTTTCACTGGGATATATCCCGCTTACAGCTCAAGCTTATGGCTTTTACAATTTAGATTCTGTTTATCTAATTTGGAGGTTCATATCTTAAATTCGATAAATATTTCCGAACTTGCAATAAAATTTTATGTCTCTCAAGACAACGAATTTCTAAACGGTTCAAACTCAGTGTAATATTCAGTATAAACCAGTGTGGAGGCTATAGTCAGGAGCGCACGACTAAGGGATACCCTAAACATTCAATCCCCTTGCATTCATACATACATACACACAATCACTCACACACACATGTAAACGCACTCCGCACGCTGTTAACAGCCACTAAATTTATTCATAACTTCTAAACTAAGAGCATGATCTTAATGACATTTTCAGGAACTAACAAGAGCATTGAAATCTACGTACAAATCAAAGTGCAAGTCCTCAGTAATTGAGGCTTATGCATATATGAGGCGAATGGGGGGAGGTATCCAAAATAAAACTTCTTATCCTGCGTATGCTTCACGCGAACATATTGAACCAAATTTGGTGGCCCTAGCTCATATAGTTTTTGAGATGTGGAAAAAAATGGGTCAAAATCCCAATAAATAACGATAATAAGAAAACGTGACAAGTAATCGATAATCTGAAATCAACTTGATCTGCGTTTTTAGTTTTTGTAGTGTCTGAAATAGACGTGATGGACGGACAGACGGACATGGCTACATCGACCCATTTTCAATGGGTTCAGGGTATAAAGAGTTTTAATCTAGAGTACCAGACTAAAAGATGCTCTACCCACGTTATACTGTATTTTACCTGAATCATAAAGGTGCATATAAAAAACAAGTGGCTTTACTTCGAAACTGTGAGCTGATGCTTTTCCACAACCTATTGGAAGTAAGTTCAATTCAAAAAATCAATGTACGCTTTTTGTGTTTTTGTAAGATATATTGGCCAACCCGCCTCTTAGGGGTGTGAACATTAAGGATTATTGTGTTTCAACATCGGAAATCGCAAAATCGATAAACTGCCTGTCATTCCTTTTGGACTAATCTACGAAATATATTATATTAGCGATCATTTTGCACATATCCAAGGATTCTTGCCATAACTGGTGCCTTTTTTATTTGTTAAAAAACAAAACATGTAGCTCGAACCTCGTAAAAGTATTCATGATTATGTTTGTTTCAGATGGCATCGTCATTCACAAGAAAACAAGCTCTGGACTTAAAAAGAAATGATAAAATGCCTAGTGCGTCGGGACAACTGGTCAGCACGTTGCGTCAACCCGTAACAGTGATTAAAAAAAGATCGGGTCCGTTAGATGGTATGATCGATGAGCTTCATCGAATCGAAGAAGCAACTACTCTAAAGACAGTGGGCTCGGCGACAACGACAACGAACTTGAACTCGAACTTAATTGACACACAGCCAGATGCGAATTCCGAGAGTTCGGCCAGTTGCGCAAGGCCTTTGGGTAGAACATCCACATCGGCATCCGGACGTCGGCGCTACCAGACCAAAGATAAGGAGAAGAAGCGGGAACGGTGGCTTTTGACTCGAAAAACGTGGAGGTACATGACCGATGCTGGTCGCAAATTGTTACCAGATGGCAAACAGCATGGCATAGACAGTATACCTCTTATCGAGGCGCAGTTTCAGCGCGTGTGCGCTGCCGAGCCCCGCTTCATATTGTGGCGCCGGAAGTCCTCGTTTCCGGGAGCCACCAAAAGCTCTAGGAAGCGACTCAAAGTAATCTCGCAGCATCGAGGCATCAACTATGCGTCAAACTCCCTATTGAGAGATCAGGAGGCGAATGACAGTGTCGATCAGACAATTGAACTCCTGCAGTCGTACCTTAAGATTCGCGATTCTTATAAAACAACAACCCTACTTGGGTCCAAAACAGTTCGGCCCGACCAGACATCTTCGCCGAGTTCTCAGCGTCCTATTTATGACAAGGCACTTACATCGGTTTCTTCCGATTGTGGTTCCGATTCTCAGAAATATGAGTCAATTCTTTTAGATCGTCTGAAAGTGCTGAAGACCCTCTCGATCGGCGGCATACAATTGGGCCAGGTAACACCGGCAATTCTTGAAGATAAAGCACTTCTGAAAAAAATATACAATGCCTTAAAGAAGCAGCAACTACATCGTATTTTACATTCCTCTGAGCCAACAAAAACAAATTTAGCCCGCGCTACCTCAGTTTCGAGTCTATTCCATTATACAGGGAGCTACGATTTGGGTGGTTTCGAAGAGACCACAACGAAAAAGAATTCAATTAATAACCGTGAGATTCAGAAGCCCATATTGGAAAGCCAACGCAAACGTCAACAGAAACCACCTGAAACACTTGCGCTGAGCCACAGTACGAAAACTCCGCTACCAAATAGGCCCATAAATATAAATAATATAAATCACGGCGGATCCACCCGTGAAAAATGCATGAATTCGTGCGGAACCCAGACAAGTTTCATTCAACTAAGCGAGCTCAAATTTCTCGCAGAACAGTACGAACAAACGCTTGAGCACAACTGCAATAATTCGGAGAGTGAAGATACGGACAAAAGTTCTGTGGCGCACAATTCAAACCACCGAAGCTCGATAGACAATGAGGATGTTTCCCAGTCCGTCAGCAATACAATAAAACGGTACTTGAGAATGGCTCGAAAGAAGAGTATACACGATGCGGATGCAAGTCGGTTCAAGTCCGTTAACTACGACAGAAATTTGCGAAACATAAAGGCGAAAGGCGAAATAAATCCGCCGGGAATGGATGAGGGCAACAATAAAGCAGTACAAACGTTAGACGCCTGGGCTTTGGTCGCATTGGACTTTATACGCGGCAACGAGAGTTCGAAAAATCTACAAAATGCCCATATCGCCTGGCAGAACGACCTGGATGAGCGAATACGCAAGAAAACAGATTGGGAAAAGAGCTTTCAAGAGCGGCATACTGAAAACGTTCTCCAGTCCAGAAAGCACACCCAACCTCCCTGTCTGTCAGCGCCCACGTCTCCAACAAGTCCCAATCATCATCCCAAGGAGAAAACTGGAAGAACCGCAAGCGCCCTGCTCACATCCAGTTCGCATTTTCTTTCCAATTTTTGGCACGCTAACTCTACTGATCCCTCCAGTACTCAGAGCTTGAAAAATGGAAATGTTAACGAAACATTTATAAGTAAGTATGTGTACTCACATACAAATGTATGTATCTATACATGAGAAATTCTAAGAGCCAAGCGAGTAACAATCGGGAAAATCAATCTTAAATTTTACTTTTTTTACCCTGGTTCAACTTGTGAACAACAACTTCCCAACGTTCAGAGAGTGTCTGTCCCTGACCACGAAGACATATGCTAAATAATAATTTCATTGTTTGAAAGTCACTGCCTAGAGTAAAATGTTACCGGCTGCAAGTTCTTTCTCTTTATACCCTGAACCCATTAAAAATGGGTAAATCCAGTATAATGGTTTTATGCAAATGTATGTAACAGAAGGAAGCATCTCGAGCCCAAAAAATATTTCTTGATCAGGGCGACGAGCTGAGTCGAGTTAGCCCCGTCCGTCTGTCCGTGTGTATGAACTCAATGTAAACGACATTAGATTCTGTAATACCATACGAAGTACGAATTTATAATTTTTTCTCGATAGTTTGCACCGTTTCATTAATATCGATACAAATCGAATTTAGACTAAAAGAGAGCTGGAACCACCAAATTTGATTCAATATGTTCTCGTGAAGCATACGCAGCTTAAGAGTTTTTCGGATTTTGGACACCTCCCCCACGCGCACCATATATGAAAAAAACGCCATTCAATTTCTGCAGACTTGCCCTTTACTTGTATTAATTACTATCACTAACCATACAATAGTATATACAGTCGTCAAATCGACAAAAAAGGGATTACAAACATTTTCGAGCTCGTGGCACCCTTCTCATTTTCTCTTGCTCTCATTTTTTACGACCGCAGAGAGTAAGATTGCCGAGAGCGCAAGCTAAATGCCTAGAGAGCGAAATAGTGCTAAGCTCTTTGGTCTCACTGCATAGCATCTAGATCTTGTAGAAGCCCGTATAGTGTGTCTCGCTCACACTGCAAGGTGCTGGTTGAAGTCTCGTGGCACCCCTTGCATGTGTGTGTTTGCATGTGCACACAGGCTATACGTTTTGTTAACCGCCTGCGCATGTGTTTGCCGCTAGTTTCAAAATTGGGAAAGGAAAATTAGTTAGGCTTAGGGTATACCCTAGTCAGGCGCTCCCAACTATAGCCTTCTCATTTGTTCTACTTGTATTTATGTCAACTATTAAACTTATTTATTTATTTCGAACATGATTTTTATTCACTTTCTCTTAATTTTACTTTCAGATTCTAAAAATGAAACAACCAATATGCAAAAATCCAAATCGTTATCTAATGTTGGACAATTTGTTTCAAGAAAAATTTGGGGAAGTCGTTCAAAATGTCAAAATAATCAACATCAAAGTGACGACTTTGTTCCACAACATCAAAAATGGACTCCTTTGGTAAGAAATAGTCTTATATTTATTAATAGTAAATAAAATAGATATATTCACGAATTAAATTTCCATAGAGGCCAAGCGCAGGGGCTGAGAAAAACGCACATGAGTTTGTATGCGTATTTGTGTGTATAAATGCAAGGGAATTGAAATGTATGTGAAGACAGAGTTCAGGGCGCTCCCGACTAGAGCCCCTTGTTATACCCTGAACCCATTAAAAAGGGATAAATCAGAGATAGATTTCTCTCTTTTTCTCTCTGTCTTTCTCTTTCTCTCTTCCTCTCTCTTTCTCTTTTTCTCTCTCTTCCTCTCTCTTTCTTGCTCTGTCTTCCCCCTCTTTCTCTCTCTATCTCTCTGCATATGTATACCATAGGCAGTTCAAGTTTATTTCAAACCATCGATAACTCGTCTCGTTTTCCTATGATCGATAATTATCGTTTTTTTTATAAAATCTTAGACAATCTTAGATTTTGGATACTTCTCCCCAATCGCTCCATATACAAGCGCAACAGCCTGCGTTTACATGAAATATAAAATGTTTAGGATATGCGTTAGTCGGGCGATCCCGACTAGAGCTTTCTCACTTTTATTTGTATCTTTATTGTTATTGTACTACTCTAAACAAGAACTTTGCTAACTTCTTTCGCGTAGGAGAACTGCACATGGATATCGGAAGACGGTCAGGTCCTACAACTAACGGATACATCCTTGGAAAAGCTATCCGATATTGAAGCAGAGTATCTTATGCACATTGCTCTTGAAAAAATTAAGGAACTAAATATTGGCAAGAACATAGGTAAGTTATAGCACTAAGATTCTTTACCGTTGTTGGTGTCTGAAAAATATGATACATTAATAATACGGATTTACTTTTAACAAATAATCTTGGATGCAAATTGATTTGTTTTAAAAGAAAAACTTTCATAAGAATGATTATTTATTTTAATGCTGATCCGCTAGAACTATAGAAACAATTGCAACAAGCAATGTATACGCGAACTTTTGACACCCCCGTAAGATCAGATTGAGTTATATACCGATCGGTATGTTTCGCTTAAATCACATGTGATAATGAGATATGGAGCTGTAAGTGATTAGGACGACATTTAAATGTTTGGAGTTGATGGGGTCCTTAGGACATTTTAGTAATTCTTTTAGATATCGAATTGTTCATGCCAATTCGAATTCTATATTAATATATACATATGCTTATAATAGCGTTGAGATAGCTTTTTGAAACTTTGTGTACTTATTCCCTAATCCGTAAAATCAACACCCCACAGTTGCCAAAGCATAAAAGTTGTATGTTCTATATCTTGTTTGAAAGGTATTTAGGTAGCCGCAGAGTAAGAACAAATATATATATAATAATAAACTTATTTAGTGGCGCTAGTTCTTATAGTCTCCGAGATATGCTAAGAAAGCCAAGTCTAAAATGGTGAAATCGTTCTGCATATGGTATCTATGGTAACTAACTAGCTTTTGTAATTTCTGAGATCGCTGCGTTCATACAGACGGACAGACGAACAAACGATATATATATAAATATAGATATAGGTCTGCACAAAAAAAAAAGTTTTTTTTATAAAATTTTATATATGAAAAGGTATATATTGTTAATTAAAAATAATTATATAATTGGAATAATAATATTTAGATTTGGAACGAAAGACTCAGAAAATACGGGTCACATCAAAGAAACGAGCACTTACCACAAGCTTTTTTGATATTGGCAAAAAAGATGAACACAGTAAGTAATCCCTTTTATATAATCTAATTACAATTCATCTAATTCACGTTTAACAATCTTTTAATATTCAAGGAAATTTATGCATCTACTTATACATATGTGGTCTTCAGATAAAATACTCATTGTTCATTTAATTTCTAAACAAGTAAATGTGGATCTTTTCATGCGCGACTAATTTATTAACAGTTTTTAATTTATTTGGAGATGCAATATATCATTTCGACCCATTTTTATTGCGTGCAGGGCAAATAAGAATAGGTATTCAAAATAATAATCAATACATTACTTCCAAAATCTCCAATAACAAAGTTATAATGCTGGTTTTTAAATACTCTGGTCGCTCGATAATTACAGGTTTTTTTGATTAAAGTTAAACAACTTGCTTTAAGAGCTTATACCTATATGCTTATTACAGTTTTTATATCGAGCGTCCACTGTATGATTACTAACGATTACTAATTTCAGAAAATCTTAAATAAAATAACTTGTAAATATTGATAAAATGGAATTTTTCACTTCATTGATTTAATTATGTTTTATTTAATTAGGTGGACGTGGTATCTTATTTGGTTCCTCTTTGGAACATTGCCTATCAAGAGACAGAAAGCGGGGTGAAGAAGTGGTGCCCGGATCGAAACAATCGCTGACGTCAGTATTCCGTGGTAGTGTCAACAACTGTAGTCGAGTTGGAAAATTAAATGATAATGTACGTGTTTACTAATTCCAATTATTATCTATATCGTTCAATCATATCGATAACCTCTCTAAAAGAAACATCGATGTAAGCTAAATAAACTTTTCCCAGGCAGACTATTAGGGATCTCCTCTAAAGAAAACTGAATTATATACTTATAAATCGAATTTTCTAGTCTTTAGCTCAATAGCAGCGAAAACAAGTCAGAACTCTAAAAATAAATTTAATAACTATATCTCTTGAATTGTCGGAGATATTTATTTTTGCAATATGCGGGGGCGGGAGTGGGTGTGGCCAGGAAAAATTCAAATATAGAAATCATAGCTCTACAAACTGGGAGATACAACCATTTCCGATTTTGTAAGGCAGACGCGCTGGGGGCGTTCTAGTGGGCGTGGCCGGAATATTATCCACTCTTTGGGGAACATCACCAGCTGTAGCTTTAATATTGTAGGAAATATATGTATACCGATTTGAGGTATATCGACATGTTATCGATTTGCCAGCCTCCCAGTGGGCGTGGCACAAAAATCTTAATACTTTGTCTTAAGCAGAAACTTTAAATATATATTCAATAAGTCTCTATCTTCAATAGTGCCGAAAAAAGTTGCGTTCATCCGGACAGACGGACATACGGACGGACAGCATGCCGGGCAGTGCACAAACGAATATGAAATTCAAAGGCATCGAAAATCAAAATAGTGATCATAATTATTTTTTGTGAACAAATATTGCTCATACTACAACAACTTTCTTATTTGTTTTGAGTTTGCAGTCATGGCTCATGAAACTATTTTTCAGACTTTATTAAGTTGATATATATAAATGTATTGTAAAATATGGTCGCATCTTTATTTATCAGCCTATTTCATCAGAAGTCCCGGCATTTTTGATTACTTATCGATACATCTCCGAAGGGATGTATTGAGTACTTTTAACAGAGTTGCTTAGATATAGCTGCCCATCGATAAGACAGGTTAACCGCGGTTGTGTACGAATTCAAATTCAATTTGTTTCATATCTTACAATAAAGTTTCTGATATCTAGCCAACAGCGCACCTAGTTTAGTATTGAAGGGTTAAGTGTTCATTAAATAAAATATTGCTAAACTGTAATAAACCTTTTTTCACCAATTTAATTAAATATAACCTTTTTTTTGATTAAGTATAGCATTTGGGAATTTTAAATTAAATTTTATGAAGAAATCGTAAAAATAACCCAACACTGATATAAACAAATGCTATGTGTCCTTTATAGGTACGGTCGTATGAAAGTCTGCCAAGTAAATCTTTGGATTACGGACGATGTAGTCCTTCAGAGCGTGTGGCTTCACCGGAATACTTCACAAATCTTCAAAAGTCTGCATCGATGTCAATGCAAATGTCACGCAGTCAGTTTGATATGAGAAATGTTGAATTGGATCTTGACAGATTATTATTTGAGGAATCAAAAAATAATTGTATCTTAAACGTACCCATATTCGTAATCATTTGCATTGAATATCTGGAAGAACATGGACTACAAAAAGTTGGCCTCTTCCGAGTTAGTACATCTCAAAAGCGTGTGAAGCAAGTAAGTCGACAATAATAATCTCTCTATCTATACATACATATAGATAAAACCCAGCCCAAACTAAAAAGCTAACAATTGGCTTTACGCTTATTTTTCAACTTTAATCATTCTTTTCTTTAAATATTTTAGCTTCGCGAGGAATTTGATAAGAATTGCAACATGTGCATTCCTGAAAATACATGTCCACATGATGTAGCGACATTGTTCAAAGAGTTTTTACGGGACTTGCCTGAGCCCCTACTGTGCAAAAGATTATATACAACATTTTTGGAAACTCAACGTAAGTGACACAGATTGAATAATGAGGAAATAATGACGCTGAACGAAAGATGTTCTTTAATTTTAGGGATTCGAAATCGGCGTTTGCAGCTCGAAGCAATATCTAATCTTATAAAATTACTACCTATTGTGCATCGAGATACATTGTATGTGTTACTTAAGTTTCTTGGCAACGTGGCAGCACATAGTGACAATATATGCTCCCGGGATGGAACTGTTCAAATGAATGGCAACAAAATGGATAGCAACAATTTATCTACAGTTTTTGCCCCAAATATTTTGCGAGATTCTGGGCCAAAGACCGCGGAGTATAAGGAACAGGGAAACATGGCAGACGCAATAAATGTAATCAGGTAATATAAAAAAGTATAAGTATAAAAGAAATTAGTATATTATAAAAAATAAATTAATATTTTCTTTCCTAAATGATTTGAATTGAATTACTGTTTAAATATACTATACTATATACTATTGTTTTTTTTACAGAATAATGATTGATCACTATGAAGAAATCTTTAAAGTGCCTGTTGAACTTGTAGACGTCCTATACTCTCATATGCTGGATACTTGTCCTGAAAAATTACACGCTCTAATTACGAGCAAAATCAATCAAACATCCAAGTAAGAACTAAAGAAGTAAAGAATAAATAAAATACAATTTAGATTTTTAGATATTTCCTTTAGTTCCGTCATAATTTTTTCTTAAAAGTTTTCTTGTATTGGTATACCCTGAACACATTGCAAAAGGCTAAATCGTTCTTCTTTATATTCTATTAATTAATGATTGATATGCAACAGCAAAATGTTAAAGTAAGGTGGAGAGTCTGATCAGTTGAGATTTAAATTTAAATATAATTCAAATTGAAACAGACAGGGTATCCCCTAGTCGGGTGTCCCCGACTCTACCTCTTTCTTCAAAGCTAAATTCTAATGTAACAAGTAAGGAGCTCTAGTCGGGAGCGCCCGACTAGGGAATACCCTGAACCCTGTGTTCACATACATTTCAACCCCCTTGCATTCGTACACACATACACAAAAACACACACACACAGGCAAATTCACGCGGCAGGCAGTGCGTTTCTCCGCCGCTGCGCTTGGGCCCCACGAAGTAAACTAAATTCGTGAATAACTTTTAAACTAAGAGCATGATCTTGATAAAATGTTTACTACGTAAAAAGAGTATTCAAATCTATGTACTAACCAAATCCCAAGTCTGTAGTATTTAAATTGCGTTTTTTTAAAAAATGGGGCGAGTGGGCGGAGGTATCCAAAATCCGATATTATTCCGATGCGATAATATTCCTAAGCTGTGTATGCTTTACGCGCATATGCCAAACCAAATTTGGGGGCTCTAGCTCTTATAGTCTAGGAGATATGCTAAGAAAACTAAACAAAAACAGAGGCTTAGATCGATTTGTATCGATATTACTGAAACAGTGCAAAATATCGGTAAAAAATAATAAACTTGTATTGCTTATTGTATTACAGAATCTATAGTCGTTTAGTTTGAGTCTCTAGCTTTTGTAGTTTCCGAGAACGCTGCGTTCATACAGACGGACAGGGCTAGATCGACTCAGCTTGTCGTCCTGATCAAGAGATGCCTCCTTCTCGCTGTTACATACATTTGCACAAAACCATTATACCCTTTTTACCCATTTTCAATGGGTTCAGGGTATAAAAATGTTTAGTTTATTGAAACTGCTAGTTCAGGTAGTTTGAGAACACGATTTTAAGGTCAAGAACTTCTCCATATGGCCGCCAATGCTAGGGAATACCACATATTTGTCTATACAGTTGTAACTGTTTAACCTAACTGACTGACTGAGAAAGTGAAGTTGTTCCTCTTCATGTTTGTTAAACTTAATTCTCAATAATAGTTTAAGATCTATTTTCAACAATTTTTGTTTTATTCTGATTAGTGATGTTTAAAAATTGGGATAAGTGATTAAAACAATTTAAAGGATTTGCCCTGGTCAAATCCGGTTAGTGTCTGCTCTAAATATATATAAAATCAGTGAGAACTTAATTTTGATAATGTTATCATAACCATAGCTAACCTTTCTTTGGGATACAAAATATATTGATTGCATGTAGCACACCCTCCATCCTCAACGTTGATAATATTTTTGTTTTCTTTAATAGTACCCAAATTGAGGGACCCAAACCAATCGAAAATCAGGTACGTCAAAGAGATGCGACTTACGAAACGGCGCTTTTAACTGATGGAAGGCGTCAATCTACGCCGATTTTACTAGAAAACTCAAACGTTTTCTCAGCCAGTCTAAAGATATCAATGCCAGAAGAATCGTCCTTACAACCTAGAACAGCTGGTCAAATAAAAGGTAATTTTTGAATTGCACCTTAATTCCCCAGAAATTGTAAATAATATTGTATTTCAATTTTATATATAGAGAGAAAAGCACAAACTGCGAGTATTTCGGAGCCCAGAGTACCGGCCAGTATATCCAATATTGGTGGAGCAACATTATCTGCGAAGACGGCGGAGTTTGAAAAATCCACGTCTCCAAATTCAGCTCATGGAGCACAAATTGCAACAGCTAAAGCTAAACAACTTTATAAACGACAGCAATTGATACCCAGCTCCAGACGATAGAATATACAAAACGATACAAAACGATACAAAACTAGAAGAAAAACTAATTTTGCAGTCGGGTCCAATCGACTGCGCAATACTCTGTTCCCAGTGTAATTAATGATAGGTTAGGATTTTAGAAAATATAGAAAGGGTAGGGTTTTCAAAAATAAAGGTTTTTGGGATCTGCTCCACCAGTAATCTACCTACTTGATCATACCTGATCAGACACGGATATATACTTACATATATCGTTGAACTCAAGCAAACAGGGTATAACTATAATTAATAAAATTGCTGTACTAAATGCCAATATATGTTAAACTTATCAGTTAGTCAAAGGTCTCAACTGCCAACATAATAAATATAATCGCTTCAGTTTTAGTTTATCAACTAGTCTCTAAACATATTATGGAATAATAATATTATTTGCAAATCATATTCAAATAATAATAATAATAAAATATCCGATAATCTCTTGGACATACTTTTAGCTTCGATTTAACCAGTTTTAGCGCAATGTAAGACGGGTCAAAACAGTTTAGAGAATTGGCAGAAACCACAAATGTAATTGTCATACTTGTAATATTTACATAGTAATACCAATGTATATATCGAAATATATGTTTATGTGTATACATATATAAGTATTTATTATTGTTAGTTTTATTACATAAGACTATAGGAATTATACTTAATGTAGTGTCTATGTATGTATTTTAAATTTTATTTTTATTTATTTTTATATATTTTGTTTTTTTTTCTTTTTTTTTTTTTGTTGGTAAACTCGTTCTTTTACAATCGTTCCCTTGGAATATGCTTGTAATCTAAAAAAGAAAGGAATACGTTTTATTGTAAATGTGTAAACAACTAATTAAAAAAATATTATCGGAATTGCATAAAATTATGTGTATCAGAGTTATAATATATAATCATAGTTTTTATATGCAATCACATAATGTATACATTCAATCTGGATATATGTACCTTTAAAGAACATTTTTCGCGGTATGGCTGAATTTTCTAAGTTAGTCATCTTGAACTTCGATGTACGAGTATGTATTGGACTAGGTTTGAAATTTTAAACAACAATTCTTTTGATATGATCAAATACGTAATTATGATTGCAGTAGAAGCATTCTTAACGCTCGCAACACTTGTTTGCATTGCCGCTGGCTGCTCACCTACAAATATTCAAATACAAATTTCGAATTAGTAATTTAATCGAATATGATTATGGGCTGTTCAGTTGATTTTACAAATGTTTCCAAAAACGTCCTAACTGTCGCACGCATTCTGTTTTCCATTATAATACACTTGTAGAAATATTTCCTATAAAAGTAAAATATAATCTGCTTGGCTGCCTCAATAAGTAAGATTGTTAATAAATTTAAAGATATTTTTATAAATTTTAATAAACCAATATCAAACTAATCGAAACTATAAAATAGTTAGTTAGTGGCATTTTATGTATTGTTGATTAGGACGACGAGCTAAGTCGACTTAGCCCTGCTAGCGAATTTGTGGCCTGTCTCTGACCCTCTCTAGTTCCGACCTTGAGAGGGTCAATACTGATAGGGGTGCTCAGGACCTTGGCAATGGACATTCGTGCGACAGCTGCAAGGATTACTGAACCACCCTAACTGATCATTGCTCACCAGTCAAGACATGAACCCGAACAGAAGCCGGCACGGCTGCATTGGGTACGCATGTGTAGTTGCCGGAGTCTCGCAATGAAGCACGGGTCAGCATTAGGCGGCTGGTGGTGCCAGCATCGGTTTTTTCGGTTTCCAAACTAATGCCGCCTCGCAGGGAATCAAAATCGACAATCGCTGAGCCATGGTACCTTCAATTGCCGAGTTTAATGTCAGGCATCTCAGATTAAACTAATTCTGATGTATACTTACCACAATACAGATGAAGCATGGGCATTCACAGAACAGGCCAAAGCGATGGTGCTATCTCGCTTTACGTGTATTTCCGTTGATCCCAAGATCTTTGCCCGTGCGGCTTGAATTTAAACAATATTTTGATTAGTACCCTTAACGATTTTTCGTTCTTAAAATGTTAGTCTTGAAATGACAATGTTGGGCTTGATTCAAACAAATGCGTATTACCGTACTTTTGACACCGGTTGGGCACGATTCAAGCTATAAATTCTCAATTTTTTCTCTCTGTATATGTTTTGTTTACCCCAACTACTAATATTTCACTAATATTATGGTTCAATAGTTCAATAACTTTAATTGACCTCGAAAATGTCCTTTTATATATTTATCATATATCACTTAAAACAAACCTTTTGAATTGTAGTAGAGTTTCTCCGAGTTTCTTTCTCTCATATCACCTTCAGCTGAAATTAAACAGTTATATATTATTATTGCTGTTCTATTTGACAACAAGTGGGAGGGATCTAGTCGGGAAGCCCCGACTAGGAGATACTATGTACCCAGTCTTTACATACATCTCAAGTGGTTTTAGCTCTGATAAATTCTGAGATATGCTCAGAAAACCGGGTCAAAAAACCGATAAATATCCAAAAGAAAACGAGACAAACTATCGATAATTGTTGTTTTTGTTTTGTTTTTTGTGCAATTGAACTGCTGTTTCTTAGTTACTATAATCAATTTTAATTTACCCATTTACTGGATTAAGAAGTAGTTTTTTATTAGTGAGAAGTTTAAATAATGAATTTTTTCTCAATGTGTAAAGTCACTTTTTTTGCAAGCGCACCCGCTTTTAAGTACCTCACCAACAATCAATGTTGAAAATTTGAAGAGACCAGGCGAACCCTTTAAGACTGTCACTTTGCTATTCAATTGAAAGGGAAGACATGTATGCTTGTGCATACACACACACATGCATACATTTGTTGCTCAGCCTGTGTGCACATGCAAACACACACATGCACGGGGTGCCACGAGACTTCAAGCAGCACCTTGCAGTGTGAGCGAGACACACTATACTGGTTTCTATATTCTTCTATTTCGCTCTCTAGGCATTTAGCTTGCGCTCTCGGCAATCTTACTCTCCGGTCGAGCTGGAATTTTTTGCACCCACTTTTTGTCGATTTGACGGTTGTATATATTATATACTTGAGAAATTGTTTACCGATCTTTAAAGAGGGTGTTCAGTCATCTACCTTTAAAATTTTGCGATTCCAGCTTTTAAATTGTGGAAGATATAAATTTGAAGGCTGGGGGCGTTCTAGTGGGCGTAGATATGAAGGTCACAATCTCTTTGGGTGTTCAGCAGCAAACTACATACCAAATTTGGTGACTCTAACTTTAATATTGAGGGAAATATTCACCTTTAATCGATTTGCGATTTGAGATGTGCCACAAAAATCTTAACACAGTGTCAGATAACGATTTGAGATGTGTCACAAAAATCTTAACACAGTTTTAGATAACTACAAGTATACATATATCCGTAATTTGATGTCTCCATCTTTAATAGCGAACTGAGAGATCAATTTCCTCAGGAACAGACAAACAGATGGTTATATCGTATAAGCTGTGGATACTGATCAAGAATAAAAATACTCGGTCACAACAATTTTACTTTATAGAGTATTAAAAAGTGAACATTTTGTGACATTTATCTAAAAACTTGAAATAAAATTGCTTCAAAAATACCTGTGATTTCTAAAGTAATCGCCAAGTTGATTTTAGGCTCTGTATTTACTTGGCACTCGTAAATACCACTGTCCCGTGTTTGTGCGTAATCGATCTTCAAGTCCCAGTCGTCACTACTTGGCGGATGTATAACAGAGAACCGTTGATCACCGGTGTATGTGTAGATGTTTGTTGTCAGAATGTGAAGATCTCGCTTGCGCATCCACGAAACCTATAGATCGTTATTTAAAGAAAACAATTAATTTCTGGTATCAGCGATGTTTTTCTTGTGGTCGCGCAAAGCTCCAAAAAGGTGGATTCTAACTATTCAATATTATTACACTATTGCAGGGGATATTTGGTGTAATATTTATGTGAATATATTTGCGTACAGTTCGATTTCCTTTATTTTTGACCCGGCATCTTAGAATTGCCGTTTCATCAACAACAGCTGAAGCATTTCTTGGGCTTATGTCGTCAAAGTAAGGTCGATCCACATTCGCCAAGTCTAAAAATATTTGGTCTTAAAAAAAGCAGATGATAAAATAGTTTTTGGACGCTACCATTTATATTCAAAAACGTAGATGCGCTGATATGCTGAATACTGCTATTTAAGTGCAAGATAAAAAAAATGATTGTTTTAATTTTTTTTAAATTATCCGAGCACTTTGTGTTTCCATGTGAAGCCACCATTTCGATCACCTAGGGTTCTTCTCAGACCTTAAATGAAAATAATCCAAATATTATTAGCATTGTAGAAATTGGAAAGCTGAATTTGGATCAAATTTCGATTCCATGTGTTGCCAGAATCCATTAGAGTCTACACCTATGTCACTTCACGTTCACGCCATTGGTCGTAATGTTTTTCATACGGATATATATTTTGTATCCAGCCGGGGAACCTCATGCAGTACTCGGTATTTGTTGTCTAAATGCTCCAAGATATCTATGTGCACACCAAAGCGCAAACCTGTAGTATTTGAATTGCGTTTTTATACCCTAAACCCTAGAAATGGGTAAAACTATGGTTTTGTGCATAAAGTATATATATTGATCAGCATCAATAGCCGAGTCGATTTAGCCGCGTCCGTCTGTCTGTCCGTCATCCATCGATAACTTGTCCCGTCTTCTTATTATCTTCTTATTATCGACGATATATACTTGTAGTTATCTGCTTCAAACAGACTGTTAAGACTTTCGTGCCACGTCCGCTGGGGGACTGGCAAATCGATAACATGTCGATACACCTTAAATCTCAAATCGATCAAAGTTGAATATTTCCCACAATATTTAAGCTAGAGGCACAAAACTTAGTAAGTAGATTGCTGGTGACCTCGTCAAAAGATTGAGACCTTAATATCCTGGTTACGCCCACTAGATCACTCCACGCTACCACGCCACCACCAAAATTTTTAGGTAGATTACTGATCATCCTCTTTAAAGATCGGTAAGAAAATTTCCCGGCCACGCCCACGCCCACTCCCGCCCCCAAAAATTGCGAAAATTTATACCTTCTAAAATATTTGAGCTATAGTCACCAAATTATATACGATGTATAGCCTTCTTGCGACAATCTTTCTATTTTAGGTTAAATCGATTTGTATCGAGATTAATGAAAGGATATTGATGAAAAGAAGAAATAAGAAACTCATACTGTGTATAGTATTGCACAATCTATAGTCGAAAAGTTAATGACACTAGCTTCTGTAGTTTCCGAGATCGTTGCGTTCATACAGAGGGAGAGACAGACGGACAGACAGACAGGGCTAGATCAACTCAGCTCGTCGTCGCAGTTCCTTTTTATCCATTTTCAATGAAATCGACTTAGCTGTGGATACAGATCACGTATATATATATATATACGTATTTATATTTGAATTTGGTAGAACAGATTAGTTACCGCAATGCGTAGTCAGTAATCTGGCGGGTAACCAGCGATGGCTTCCAGCAGTAAGCCTAACCAGTAGGCGCTGCCTGAAGTGCGCAGCTTGCGGCATGTGTGTGCTTGTGGGCACACACTTATGTGTGCGTGTGTGTGTTTGTGTGCGTGTCTGTTACGGCAATCCGGAGAGGGTACAGCGTATACGCCAGATCAGTTTTGCAATATAGTAAACAGCTAGAAATACTTCTTCATTTGTCATACAAAGTAGTCACAACATTTTAATTTCTGGCAAACTGATTTAGGCGAGCTTTTTAATTTGGCATATACATGCACATATACATATATATATATTTGTTTATTAGACATAAACAACACACGCAAAGTATCATATGAATTTCTCAAATACACCTTGAAATCGTAAGTCGTTTGTCTTTATTTCCAATTTATTATTGACGCGCGAAACGATGTGCTGACAGCCTTTGACAATGTATTTGCTAGCAATGTACTTACTGCTTAATAGCTTGAAGCCTTATCCCTCGTTTTTATAAGCCATCAAATACCTTTGTTACTATTTTGCAAATAATGTCAACACATATTCAGAGCATCGGAAAACAAGGCGACCACAATAATTAACAAATCACATTGACAATAACTGTTTTTCGTGTGCAAATGAAAATGCTTTTTTTTCTTCTGCAGAAAAACTTGTTCAATATATTTAATCTTCCGATTTGTATTCACAATTCCCTTTTCCGCCTACTGCGCAACTCCGCCGTGTTCAACCACCAAAGTCGTCTCGTCTTTATTCGGGCTTACGCAAAGCTCGGATCCAAGAGCTTTTCCGAGGGCTGCCTTCTATATTGGCAACTTTCAACGCGATTTCAGATGGATTCACATCATAACACTTAATACCACTGTACATTGTTGTGAATCTGTGAAAGCAATCCGCGTACTTTTATCTGTCTTCGCATTACCTGTATATGTAACAAACAGATGAAGGTATCTCCGATGTCTGTTCCTCTGTCTGGGTGAACGCATCGATTCCAGAAACTGACTGAACTTAGTTTGCGATATATAGGGGAGGAGGGAAATAAGATTATTACGGGATATTGTGGGATACCTCCTTCCACTCGCCGAATACATAAGAAATCCCAATTAAAATACTACAGACTATGTATATGATATATGATTTTGTGTATGTATCAAAAAACAGGCTTCAGGGTATTCCCTATTCGAGAGCTCTCGACTAGACCCTCCAAACATGTTTTCTTAACATATTTTGACTTCAGATTACAACAGATTTTTATGTATTATAGTTGAACAATAATTCCCTCTGTTCGACCATATAAAGTAGAAAACTTATTAAATAACTGATTAAATAAAACAATGATTCATAATTTTATATTATTATTTTTAAGACGCAAATAAACAAACGCAATTAATAAACATAAATATTTATCGTATATATTCAAGAAACTGTAAGCATACATATATATGTATATGTATATGAATATGTATATGTATATGTATATGTATATGTATATGTATGTATATGTAAATGTATGTATATGTAAATTTATGTATATATAAATTTATGTATATGTATATATATATGAATATGTATATGAATATATGTATATGTATATGTATATGTATATGGCGGTTTCAAACTATGTTTTTAATATGGGGATATGGGAAGCTGCCCCTTTGTTTTTATCAACCCCCCTGCCTATCCCACTGTGTGTATGTGTATGTATTATGAAGATGTATGTGTTCAGGTGTACGTATTACATATGCATGTACATGTATATGTATGCATACGTTGAATATGGGCTAAGCATGTCGAAAATCGTAATCGGATAAAAGATCATACACTATAAATATTATGTCTGATTAGTTTCAGAAGTCCGAGTAGGGCAGACTTTCTGTCGCCACTGGGACCCTCGGACCGAAAGCATTTCGTTGAGGATTTGAGCCTGTGCTCCAACCACGAGCGCAGTTGTTGAAAGATTGGCCCTGATTGATTAGATTAGTTTGATTCGATCCCGCCCTATAGGCGTTTGGTCCGTAACCACTTTGTTGTGGCGATGAGGGCTTTGTGAAAGGCGACGATATGGGTAATCGTTGAGCATTATCAAAACTGGCACGATCGTCGATTCCTCCAGACCCGAATGGGGTGGGGGATGCATTTTGCACGCCTCTATATGCTGGCTGTTTGTTCACATTAAGATATCGTTGATTCGACACACCCGAGTTTCGCTGGTCGGGTTCTTGAAACTTTGAGAGCTTATCGAAGGACAACGGCGACGGATTGAAGTTGACCTGAGGGGTTGCCTGTACAGAGCTAGGCGGTATCTTCTGGTAACTCGCTGGAGCATAGAGCTGTTGTTTCGGTGGCACTGAGGAATACAAGCCGGGCGCTGGACTCGAGACAGGAAATCCGCTTGGCACCTCACCAGCGAAGGGTGCTTGGTATCCCTTTGAAAAGTCCGCTTTTGGGGAGTCCTGGTAATTATACGTGGGCTGCTGATTCCGGGGCTGTACTGGCGGGGGTGCATAGCTGGCCAGTGAGATCTCCTTTGGCACATAGAGGCCTAGAGGGCAATAATCAAATAAACGGAGCAAAATTAATACGGGACACATAACGTGTAATTAAAAACACACAAAGGCTGCAAACCAATTTTGAAACGAACCGGTTTTAGCCCGGTATTGAAACCCAACCGATATTAATATAAAAAAAAACAACATCGTCCCGCTATAAAATCAACTAGTTTTTATACTTGTTCAGGAAGTAAAACTAGTATATTGGTTTTGTGCAATGTCCGTCCCTCTGTCCGTATGAAAGCAATATTTTTCGGCGCTATTGAAGATAGAGACTTGCAACTTGGAATTTATACTTGTACTTATCTGCTTCAGATAAAGAGTTAAGATTTTTGTGCCATGCCCACTGGGTGGCTGGCAAATCATCAAATAATATGTCGATACACATCAAATCGCAAATCGGTTAAAGATGAATATTTCCAACAATATCAAGCTGGTATGTGGATTGCTGGTGACCTCCCCCAAAAATTACTACCTTCATTTCCCGACCACGGCCACTAAAAAGTTTTAGAGCTAGAGTCACCAAATTTAAAAGGAAGATTAGTGGTCAGCTCCTTTAAATAAGGTTACAAACATTTTCCGCCCACGTCCAACCAAGGCCAATAAATTTGGTTTGCAGCCATGATACGTACAAATATATTTACACGCAGACACACTTTTAGATATGAACATCTAGCGAGATAATCAGAATACGTTCCATCGTTAATCATTATATCATATTTCATTCAATGTAAACAAGGGGCGCTCGAATAGGAACACACAAAAGGACACAAAACCAATAAGCCCTTTTTACCCATTTTTAGTGGGTTCAGGGTATATTTATAAAACCGAATATTGTAAACTAAACAAATATACAAATAATTCATATATAAATACATATAATATGATATGAACAAAACAGATAGATGTCTTGTACTCATGCCTTTGATCGTAGATTCATCTATTTGATTTGATTGAGACTCGTCTATTTGATTTGTTTCACTTTCCAAAACAAGTCCCTTTTTGTCTGTCAGCTCGCATCTGCTTTTTTGTGGTACATCACATTCTCTGAGGCACTGTTGCTCAAATGAGAAAATTAATTCACGAACATTGACTGGTTCGTCATTCTCTATATTTTTCACTGTTTTATCTTCTTCGCGTACAGATTCTTTAGAATTCACAGTTGTTGATTTTGTTGGCTGACTAGACTTGGGGATCGTCTTCGAACTCATAGTTGTCTTATATTTATCAATAGGTATATTTTGTTGACCAGACCCCACGGGCATTATACGTTTCTTCTCTAAGTTCAGGCCTAATCTTTGCTGTTGCATAAAACATTGCTGAAATTGTTCCAGCTGTTGTAGCCTATGTTGAATTTCCTCGTTAAAACTTAAAACCGAACTTTCTTTGCTCAAGCTCAAATTAGGCTCTCCGCTAATGTACGGATTTGTATTTTCAGTAAGCTGTAAGTGCGGATTGATTCCATAAGCCCTTGGATCTACTAGAACATGTTCATTGGCGTCAGAATAATATTCACTCATATAATCTGTATTCGGGTTTTCATATTCTTGATGCTGGCCTTGCCAATAGTACTCTGAAATATTAAATGTGTTTCAGGACTAAGAAAAAACAAAATTAAGTAAAATAGTAGGCTGCTGGGAAAACAACCCACACTTCTGGGGATCGGTAAACAAGTTTTAACTATCAACTTGCTCGGAGTTGAAAATATTTTTCGTAACCTCAACGTAACGTAACGTAACGTATACTGATACTAAATAATTTACCTTCAACACTTTTCAATCAAAGAAGTATAATTCGCTATATTTTATAAATCTTCTCATTATAATCGTTATTTAAGTAAGGGAAAGTTTTGTATTTTTTTTTTTTGATAATATTGATTTTATATAGGAAGAATTGAAAGAATTTCCTATGGTGGCTAGTAATTTTTAGTAATTGTATAGTTTTATTTTATGGCTTAAAGGTAAAGATTTTCTATAATTATATTCGACAAATTTGTTACTCTTTTTTACAAAATAAAACAAAAAACTTCAACCAAACCGAGAACTATGCATACTTATTCGTCATGGCTTAGAAAACAAACATACTTTTGTTGGTAAGTGTATAAACAAAAAACCAACCAAGTTTTTTCTTTCAAATTAAGGCAAAAAACTTGTCCCAAGTCAACAAAAAGCTTAAACGAAATATAAAACATCTAATACATATTCTAAGTTCCCTTAATAGTTTACATCTTGATTTAAAACATTTTTTAAATTAAAATAAATAAAATAAAATAATCTTGGTAAATTTTTTTTTGATTTAAAAAAGCCGAAAAATATCATAATTCAAGAAGTAAAGAGATAGAATTCGTTCTGTTTTTCCTGAAATGTACCCGTTTTAAATTAAAATTTTTTGGTATTACCTGATTATAGTTGGCTCACAAAAAAAAACCGTTTCTAAATGCACATCGCATAATTATATTAAAACATGTTCGAATGTAGAAATAAGCTAAGGTTTTCATGTATAATATTTTAAAAGTCTAAAAATATATCAATTGATATACATTTTAATTGCCCAAATTTATAAAAGAAATTTTGTTAAGCCTTACCTCTTGGCAACTCAACATTTCGACCTCCCCAACCTTGTGCCACGCTTGGCTTATATGCCAGTTCTCTTTGGGGATTGCACGGCTGGATTGGTTGGCTCTTCGCGCGAGTATTAAATTGCTAAAAAAACAACAAGTTAGAATGAGGTTTAAATAACATTGTAAATACTAACGTTTTTATACAGATCCTGGGCGTTGTTTGATGATGTGCTATAGGAGGCAGGCGGACGCGAGGACAACTCAGAGTTGGGGCCAGGAAAATCGGTAACATCTTGGTTGAAATGCACAGGTGACTGTAGAGAGGCAATCGGCGTTTGGCTCCGATATTTCGAGTCATCCAAAAATGCTGTGCTTGCCGACCCGGTTTGGAGAGCAGCTTCCCAGGGTGATTTCACAACCTGGACACCGGGCTTTGAGTACTTCTCAATCAACTGATCCTGATGCAAATTCAGCTGGACGCGATGTTTGCCAGCATCCGAATATGCTGGCAAAATGCTCGGCGAGGTTGCCGGCCTGGGCTGATATTGTTGGTAATCTGGAATACCAGATGGACTGTGAGTGCCGGCATTTGTCTCGTCGATTACCCAATTTTCAGACTTTCTACGACGTTTTGCAAAAAGCTCAGCTCCTTCACAATTTGTTTAAATTCATTTACGTTGTTGTTGTTGTTATTTATTTCGGTGATAGAAGATCAGTTAAGCAGGCCGAGGCGATGGCGGAGGCGGAGGCAGGCAAAGCGAAAATGGCGTGGTACATGTTTTAAAAAAATAATAAAATTATTAGTTAGCCAACTTTTGGAAAAATATTTTGGTAACGCTGCAAAAACTAAATTAACCAAGTTTGAGAACTCTGTTTTATACAAACCAATGATTTATGTCATTTTGTGCTTATATAAATGATCATATTTTTAAGTGTCTGTCTGTGTGTGTGTGTGTGTGTGCACAAACTGTTACGAGTATATTTAAAATGAATAAATTAATAACAAATTAACATTTGTAATCTGTGCAGGGACCACAAATACCAATTATTTATCTACAATTATTTCTTATTTCAAGCTGGTATTTATGATTACTTTTTTACTCTACTCAATCAAGAATCAGTTCCTTACGGAATTCAATGAATATTACTCAAATTGTGATATTATATATAAAAGTAGGCAGTAACTATTTGCATAGAAAAAAATGACAAAACTCAAAGAAAATAGTTACTTTAAAAGTATTTAAAATATCAATAACTATTAAATATTAATTTTAATCATACAATATTTGTCAACTTGGTCTGTTCCCTGCAAATATTGTAAGCAATACAATTTTGGAAATGAATGTTTTAAAATATTGGTAAGTAATATGTGGTTATAATGTGTTTACCTCTGCCCTTTTGCAGTTGCAGCGCAGTTATTAGCTCAGCGCAATTGTCAGGAGATAAAAGGCCTGTTTCAATATTTATAGATTCTTTCAGAGAGTTATAATCACGCATTTGTCCTCGTGGATTCATGACTAGCTTTAATGGCATTTTTTCCAGCTTGGTTAGTTCCGGCTTCGAATTTGCATCCGCATTTTCTTTATATAATGACTGAGTTTCAATAATATCATCTTCTCCTATTTCTACAATACGATATTTATGGATTAAATTTAACAATTGCATTACAAATAAATGAAAGACTATTTTTTTATATTGTACACGAAAAAAAAAATCGTATTCATATTAAAATAAGAAAGAGAGAGAAAAATTGTTCAAAAAGTGGAATATAACTTTTTAGGAGAAGATGATTTAGTTAGTAATTACATTGTTATTTCTCAAAGCTGCAGAATACAAAACTGCTAAATAAGTTAAATAAACAGAAACAGAATAAACAATTTAATAAAGCTTCGCAATTAATAAAATGCAAAATAGAATTATACGCAGATATATATAAATATTTTAAAAAATTTTAGCAAGTACTGCATTTTCTTTAGAAATTGTGCCTAATCCATCTGATCTATTAAGTTCCCAAGATTTCAAACATCAGATCGTCGTATAAGATTAAATGGTCAGATATTTTATTTCGTTGGTTCGCGAAACGCTTTTTTTTATAACTCTCACAGTTTAAGAGCCACGCCCACTGCTGCCCCTTCAGATTACAAAAAACGACCCCCATCAAGAATACCTATTTCCACCTATTGCCTTTTTTATCTTTCGCTATAGCCACTGAACTATATGTACACTGAGAAAAACAAACATTAACAAATCTGGTGTAGGTGCATAATATACCTAACGTGAATGTTAAGTTGTAGAAACGTGACATTATTAAATAATATTCTGGAACGTTCGTTATACCTATTATATATAAATGTATATAATTCAATAACTAAATTTTTGGACAACATTAATTCTAAATTTAAAAAAAAATTCGTTTTACCTTTTTTCCTATTAAAATTAACTTGATTATTTAAAAGTAAATATAATAATAATAAATATCAGCTAATGACTTTTTACTTTTAACGACCACAAATGACTTTTCTGATACATTTTTGTGAATGTAAAATCTTTTACTTTTTAAGATTTAAATCTGTTTTATTTCTAAGTCACATCTTTATTCACAGTGTAATACTAACTAAAACATGTACCCTAATAAAAATAATAAAAGGATCACTCCTTGAATAGTTTCGCCCTACTGGCCAACCTTGATGACGACCTAGATCAAGCTCCAGTCCTCAGAACAGCTGTTAAAAATATAGTAGAAATGCAAGCTGTTGCAAGCGACCTTCTCTGAAGTCGTTGACAGTGACAGCTACAGCTACGAAGCTGGACGTGATGGTCAGGTGCGTATTATGGCTACAAGTGAGGCTATTTAAAGGAACTTAGTCAATCTGCTAACTGCAAAAAAATGTGGAGTTTCACACCTAGCAGCTCAAGCAGTAGCTGTCATTCGACACTTACATCACAGTACTTCCCTTGAAGAAATTCGGAATGCCCCACCACATAGCTAATGCCAGGAACCGCCTAACCAAAGAGCCAACTGCAATGTTTTTCGTAGACTTAGAACCTGCCAATAGCAACAATCAATATCCCTTGCGGCGACAGCCATACTACGTCTTACAAAGGATGGAGAATATATAAAGCCACAGTGCAAAAGAGGGATCATGGAAAAGCAAAACATATTTTTAACCGTACTTCGGCTACTCCCTCACAAGTAAGAACTAAAAATATCAGCTATGCTAGTATTGTAGGAGGCCAAGCCAAGAACAACATTCCTCTCAGTATGCTAAAGCAAGTTCAGGCCGAGCCTGAACAGCCAATCATCGCCCAAGTCCAACCCATGATGCAGCTGATGCGACAAAGTTTGCACAGATGACGCAAATGATGGGCACTATTTTGGCATCCCTATGCAAATAATAATAGTAATAATATGTATCTCAAAACAACATTGACATAATGCTCATTTCCGAATCCCACTTCACCCAGAGATCGTACCGTAAAATTAATGGCTACAACATAAATGATGCAAACCACCCGAGTGGCAATGCTCGAGGCGGGTCAGCACTCCTAATAAAAAATAACAATCATATTCGGAACGCACTCCCCTCCCGCCCGGGCACCAGATAACCTACCAAATGTTCTCACAATATTCAATGACCTTGGAAACAGATTCCTGTCAAGTCCTGAGCCCTGGCTAAAACGTTGGAACATTGTTGTAAATGAAAACAAGTCTAGAGACATTACTTTTGCTACAAGACCAAAAACATGTCCCTCAGTTTCCTTAAACGGAAACACCTTGCCGTCAGAGTCCACTGCAAAATATCTCGGCTTAACCTTGGACAGGAGGCTGACATGGTCAGCACACATAAAAAACAAAAGAAAGCAGCTAAGCCTGAAACTTAGACAAATGAAGTGGCTCCTTGTTTATAGATCTCAACTCAACCTAAGGAACAAAGTGCTGCTCTACAAATGTATTCCCAAGCCGATATGGACCTACGGGACACATCTGTGGGGCACAGCATCAACGTAAAACACTACGAAGTATGGTTGGCGCGCCCTACTACGTCAAACACCTGGTGATCCACAGGGACCTCGGGATACCCCCGCTGTCACCGAAGAGGTGACCCGATTCAAACAGAGGCACATCCAAAGACTCGACGCACTCTGCAACAATTTAGCCATCAACCTGCTCTACAACAGCACCCTTTAGATTTGCCTGTCAGGCCTCCTAAAGAATCGTAATGAAAAAACTTCGCATTCCCTACAAATGTGATTTGCTGTAAATATCTGTCTTTCCATAACATTTACTTATTGTCTATAAGATAGATTGTAAATAAGAAAGAAGTTAAAAAATAAAAAAAAATGTAAGAACATTGCAGTCCGACTGCGTAATACTCGTTCGAAGAACAAATTAATTATTATTGTTATTTTGGAAAAATATAGAGTACTAATATTTCATTGGGGCGGGGGTGGGCGACATTTTTCGGCTCGATCTTAATAGAAAGTCATCCAAACAGTGTCTGCCAAATTTGGTGACTATAGCCAGAGAATATTTTAGTGCTCTCTGCTAGATCTCTAAAATACCGGGAATTATACACATGTTATCGGGTATGTGGGTTTTAACTTGCGGGTATGTCGGTTTTAGTGATTACGGCGGCCGGAGGGGACGTGGCCGTACAATGGGCGATATTGCCCTTTCCGATTTTTATTAGTGAGCGTGGGCGGAATGGGGTTGCTGGAAATGTTCACCTTTAATCGAGTTGCGATTTTAGATTTATCGACATGTTATCGATTTGCCAGCCTCCCAGTGGGCGTGGCACAACAATCTTAACACTTTGTCTGAAGCAGAGAGACGGTCGGGTGGGCAGAAGGACGGACAGCATGACGGACATTCCACAAAACCAATATATTCTTTTCACTTTGTGAACGAGTATAATAAAAAACCAAAAAAAATAGTTTGCCTTAGCGCTGTCAGAATTGATACCTAAACTGCCACTTAAATATCATCGACACGAACCGAAGTTTTTGATGTAACAAATTTAAAGTTAAGCTATCCGATAACCTAACCTATGTAATAAGAATCAACGGGAAATTCAAATAAAAACCAACAAAGGCTTGTGGCTTGGGTGCTTGTTTCTTAATTTGGCCACTGAGGTTCAAAGCGCCACCACTGCCTTGGGTGGTTTCTAAATTAGGCCGTAAGATGGTGATGTATTCGGATAGAGCATAATTTGCTGAGCTGTCTCGAGTACTTTGCACAGACATTAGAGGCAGCTATCCTAAAAAGCAGCTAAATTAATTTTTTTTTATTATGTAATTCAATTTCAATGTGGTTACTTAATTTGTATTATCTTTTATTGTTCAACCAATTACGCGCTTTGTTTTACATAGCAGCAAAAACAGTAATCAACATTACTATTCTCATTGAATATAAAGAATTTATAATTTGCAACAGCTTTTCATAGATGGCGCAGCTAACTTTTCATAGAAAATGTAAAAAAATTACTGCTGATGTGTGGCGCTTAAGTGCAGAATGCTGTTACCTTACGAAATTAACTTTTAATGCTCCACGCCTCGGATATACATGAGTATGTATTCCAAGTTTCTATAGCTACAATAGTGTCGAAAAAAACATACTCTTTACACTTCTTGAACGATTATAAAAATATAGCAGCAAATACAACGTTCAGATCAATAATTAAAACTTTAAAAAAACGTATTAGTAGGAGACAAAAGGAACCTTGGTTGGATTCTTAATCAGTGAATTTGTTAAATTGAAATTAGATTTAAAATTTATATCTACCAGATTAGTTTTAATTTTAAAAATGTAAACTATATACCTGCACAGAAAAGAACAACAAAATTTTCTATAGCAAGAATGCTCCATGCTTAATTAAAGAAACTGATTTTCAGTTTTGTATTTTATAACGTTCCTTTGCGAATATGCATTAAAAAAAATATTTCTAATACTTTGCAAATTTAATTTGTTTTCCCAGTGTGTATCTTTTAAACCTTGACCTTGAACTGTCCACTTGTTGACCTCAATGATGCACATATGTATATACATCGTATTGACAATGTACACGTATAATACCTACTGAATAAAAGGACCTTTTGCATGCATCGACAAATCTATTACCTTGGCCACAACCTTCGTGAACCCATTTTACTGAGCGTTTTTTCCGATTCACATACATTGATTGACCCTTAGAAGTGTGATTGCTTATGTCACTCAATGAATGCGATATTCGGCGAGCAAGCTCAACCTGGTCCTCCACAGTGGGATGCAGTGTTGGGGAATAAAATGCTGATGAGGCATATAGCTTTCCTAGTTTAAACAAATTTAAGGTCAATTCATTTGCAAAATAAATAATATGTTCAGTTAAAAGGCGATACGTAATCCACTATGACGCCTCAGTAGTTCGAGTAAAAGCCACATTGCAGAAAGCGAATTGCACTTTTTGTATATATTTAATGTTAATATATATAATTATATATAAAGGCAGCAAGGGTGCTCAGAAACTCAATTCACAATATTACATTTTTAAAAAATATATAACAACGATATGAAAACTAAGTCAAGTTTATGAACTGAACCGTCACCGACAATATTTGTTTTAATTTGCAGCCAGATATATATATATATATATATATATATATATATATATATGCATTTAATGATTTGAAATGTAAGTAATATGGTAACTGGCGAGAATGATGATATTTATGGGGAAGATATGTTGCATTAATTAAAACAGCATACGAACGTAGGAGGCATTTATATTGGGTAACCGTGCTTAATTTGAAGTTTTATTTGTCTTTTTACGTATCACCTTTTCAATTTAATTGAAACACTACTTACGGTTCTTTGGCAATATTTGGGGAGCATCTGTAGCTGGAGTAAATATTTTGCGCAAATCAACAGTCCGTGTTATGTTTGATGATTCCTATTTTAATTACATACACATTCATATTGTCTAAGCTTCCAATTGTATATTCAAATTATTTATATGTATGTATGTGTGTATATGTAAATTGATAGATAATCAGTCATATCTGAAGTTACATATGTACATACGTAGTTATGGGCCCCACCTAACTCGAGGCAGTATCTATGCCAAGATCTACGTACATTTTTCCTTTGCCACAACTTTGTGCTCAGCTCGAGCAATATTTTCTTTTTGCTTTCATCGTACCGATCGCTGGGTCGAAATCCTCGTTTCCTTTCGATTGTACAATTATTCGGCTTATCCCGATCACGCGAACTCCATATTGTTTGAGGTAGGGCCTTAATATTGCATGTTGGAAAACCTTTTTGCATGTTTCAGATAATTTCGACTCGTAAACGCCTTTGGTGCAAATAAAATTTTTCTAACCAGAATCATCCACACACCCATGAGTGTGTGACTATGTGTGTGGCTATATGAAGAGCTCTCTCTCTTATGCTAATTATAGAGCCACTCGGAGAGTGGATATCGGACATATGGATTCGAATAGTACGAGTGTTATATACAAACATATATAAATACATACTTAAAAAAATATATATAAATATATATATATATATATATATATCGAGATATATATATATATATACATATGATATGTACATGTATATGTATACATACGTGCATATGAACGAGTTCACTGGGTAAACAAAGAACAAATTATTCATTTCTACACACGTATATATTGGAATATAGTGTACATTATTATAGTCTCTGAGAACGCTGCTCATACTGAGAAGGCAGACAGACGTGCCTTGAACGACTCAACTCATCGTCCTGATTATGAAAATACGTACAGTGGACTCTCGATATTAGCATTTAATACCAGCATATTTGCATTGAATGCTATGTATGCCCTGAATATAGTAATAAGATAATGCTATTTTTATAAGTAATTCTATTTATCGAGCGACCACTGTATATACTGTATTCGTTCGAAGATGAATTTTCATTTATTACCATTCAAAAAAGCGATAATGTGATTTTTATACCCTGAGCCAATTGAAAATTGGTAAAAAGGGTATAATGGCTTTGTGTTAATGTATGTAACAGAGAAAAAAAAACATCTCCAATCCCATAAGTATATATATTCCTGATCAGCACGACGACCTAAGGTAATTTGTATGACCGCCGCGATCTCGAAAACAACAAAAGCTAGCAACCTAAACTCGACTTTCGACTTAAGATTCTCGTATGCAGAACAAATTTATCATTTAATCGATTTTAAGATTTGGGTTTCTTAGCATAAGTATACGCAGATGAGGAATATTTCTAATTTGATGCCTCCCCCACAGGCCCCAAATATTCAAAGAACGCAATTGCTAAAGCCTTGCGTTTTGGTTTCTGAAAATCTCACAATCAAAGTTTGGAAGCTATTTAATGAAGCATTTTCCATAGTGGGGCCCAAGCGCAGTGGTTTGCGTATGTGTATGTACATATGTGTTTTTGCATACTAGGACAGCACGCAGCTAGGTGCAGGGTATCTCCTAGTCGAGCGTTCCCGACTAGAGCACTCTTACTTGTTCCATTTGTGTTGGCCAAACGTTTGTTCATTTTGTAACATAATACTATTGTGGCCTACCTTTCTTTCATTGAAATCTTCTTGCTGGTTATATACTTTCGAATAGTCCTGATATACTTTTGGAACAGTCTCCTCCCGAAATTCATTTTGGCCTTGGAACTGCTTGAATTGCTGCGCCTGCTGAGCTTGCTGAGCCAGCTGAGCCTGCTGAGCCTGCAGAGCCTGCTGAGCCTGCAATTCCTGTTCCTTCAGTTGATTTTGGGCAATCAACTTTTGGGCCAGTATCTGTTGCTGCTGAATCTGGTTTTCCAACTCCTTTTGTTTCTGAATTAGTTGGAGCTCTTGTTCCTTAAGTTGCGTTATTTTTTCTTGAGCTTTAATATTTATATCAATATCAGATATAATGTTCTCAATCTGATTATTAATATCCTTCTGGAAAATATTGTCGAATAGTATAATATAATAATAATTTAGTTTTAAGTCCAATCCAAGTATATGGCTGATCAGACATTAAAATATATCAGACATTTAAATAAAATAAATAAATTGCATATTTATGCAAACAAATTAAAATGTAATAATATTAATTATAATACGGAACTCAGACAAACAGATATGTCCGTTCTACCTTGAATTTCTTAAAAGATAATGTAACCCATCGAAAATCGAAGAGATTTCTCCTAAAACTGTGAACCAACATATATAATAATATATATATATAATAATAATATATTTAGTGGCCCTTCTCTTTGCGGCTATTTCACTTTAAAGGCGAAATCGTTTCCGGACCACAATATTCATATAATACACAATATAATTTGTTGTCCAATATTAAAAACTAAATTTTTATGCCTTTATTTTGGGCTTTCGAACAATCTAAAATATAAAATGGAAAGGTGATATTCGTTTTACGGCATTTCGATATACGGCTTAATTTTCCGGTCCCCATCTAGGCCGCTAACACATTGCATACCAACATATATCTACTCTTTTGTGAATACTTACATTTTGTTTATACACTTTCTCATCGACGTCTTCGGGGTTTTTCACCTCAGCAGCAACTGCGGGCTTTTCAGGAATATTGGATTGACCTTGGTCCTCGTCAATCTATTGAAATATAGTTATAATAACAATTAACACATATTTTCCCTTGCCATTGGCTAATGAGTAAGACAACTTATAAGTATTCAAAGAGAAAATTGAGATGTTTCCCTAAGCAACCCTCAAAAGTTTCAGATGTCTTACACAAAGAAATCATTTTTAGTTAACTAGCATTTGCATTAAGGTTTGGAAAATGCGCAAAAGATATATGTAAATAAAATATTTATACTTCTTCGATCTTCTCCTCTGTCTCCTGGTCTTCATCATCAGACGAAATTTCACTCTCTGACTCTTCCTCATTCCTTTCGGAGACACTAACAGTTTGTTCGGCGGCATCCGTAGATTTATCCAGAACAGTTGCTTGAGAACCCGTTTCGTCGGGGACCTCAGCGGTTTCGGGGCTCGTAGGCTTATCTGACGGCACTTCTTCATTTTCAGCTACCAAATTTTTGTTGCCATCATTTGCTTCGGTATTCGCAGGTCCCTCGTCGCTTTCTTTCTTATTGATAATCACAGTTGTCGTCGTTTCGGTTTCCTTTTCAGAAGAAGATTCATCTTCGTTTTCCTTCTTGGTGACAACGACCGTGGTTGTTGTCTTGGTTTCTGTTTGAGAAGATTCGTCTTCATTATCCCTATTGGTGACAACGACCGTGGTTGTTGTCTTGGTTTCTGTAATGGGAGCCTCTTCCCCATCATCCTTCTTAGTGACAACAACCGTCGTTGTTGTTTTGGTCTCTGTAAGAGCAGTTTCGTCGTCACCCTCCGCACTGGTTACATCAGCACTCACTTTTTCGACAGGCTTGGCATCATTGGCCTTTTCATTTTTTTGCTCCTTTGAACTGGCGCTCTCCTCACCTGCTTCAGGTGGGGCGTTTTCTTTGGGGTCTTTAGCCAATTGCGTACTTTCGGTTTCGTTTAATTTAGTCTTAATGTCGAAATAAAAAACAATAACATTAACAAAACGTTATACACTGCTCGCTGCGTTGAAAGCATTTGAACGAAAGCACTTAGGCACTTGTAATTAAGCAATCGGCAAGCACTGCAATCGATTATTAACTTTAATTTAATTTAATTGGCAGCATCATCTGTAGACCGTAGATCGAATCCTTGGTGAAGCTTTAGTAGACAGAGGACTGTATGGTCTCTGGCCACAAAACACCCTGTATTCAGGCCAAACACTGGTACTTACTTCAAAACACCCATGCATAAAAACAACTGATAACAATAGGTCCGTTTCTATTGGCCAATTCATCGGGTACCAATCAAATACTACAAGTATCATAAAACTTTTAAAACATAATGGTAAGTCAAACTGAAACCAAACTGTCCTTTCCTATTTGTTGAGTATTCTTTGCCTAATACAGGGTATTTATACAGTACAATCTCATTGATTCCGACCTGCTAAGACCACGCAATTTTGTGACCTCTAAAATCAGGATGCATTCATTTCTGTATGTCATAAAAGGTGAGAAGTAGCGAATATCATAATTATTATAAGATGATAATGAGTTTGAGGGAATTTAGAATTATACTGCAAAAAAATGAAGAAACAAATTTTACGTTTCTATCTCTTTAATAATAGAAATAATGTAATTGGATTGAATTTTATAAACGAAATTCAATATATCTGACATTATAATAAGCGGATTACAAATGATGTTAACTTTAAAATCGTTTAAGCAACTTTTTCTAATACAGTTGCTATTGCTAAAAAAGAATTTTGTACAGAAATTTGTGGCACAAAAGTTTCGTTTATGGCATAAAAGAGCCTAAAATAACTGGAGAAAATCTGTCCAAAAGTTCAACCGGAATTCAATCGTGAATATATGAAAAAAATTTGTATTATATATTCTCAGCTTGACTAAAGCTGCAGGAAAACCTGCTAAAAAAAAAAAAGCGAGTGATAATTTGACAATTTTATCATAAACTGAAATCAATGTGATCGGAAAGGAAAAAAACCCTAAGGGAATTTAGAAAGGCTAACCTACAGTTATGCCAACGTGGAAATGCATAACCATTATGCCCTTCCCTATCAAGTATAAAACATATGCAAATTATTCACCCCAAATATATTAAATAACAAAAAACTATTTTATTTTGTTAAGATATGTATGAATGTGAGGAGGCTTCAGGGTAACTCATAGTCGGGTGCTCCTGACTAGCGCACTCTTATTTGTTTTACGATTGTTTTGGAAAATTAAGGCAATGCTAAAATATTATTTTTTTTTGTTTTAAGTAAGGAGTTATAAACTGTTAACCTCTTAATGTTTAAATAGCACTGGCTGGACGAAAATCTCTTGTAGGCAGGAGCAACCGACTACAAAATACTCTGTTCACTTTGACATATCAGCTAAAACCTTGATTTTTTTAATTTGCGAAAATTTAAATTTAAACTTTATTCATTTTTATACATCTATTCAAATTTCAGACGGACTAAACAAAACAGTCATTACTCAAAACCAATATGCACCTTTTCAATTTGTGAACAGAGTACAAAGAGAACATGTTAAGTAAACGCCGAGCTAGCTTTTTAATTTGCTGAATATACGGTGTATGATGTGGATAAAGTTTGAAATGTATGAATTCTAAATAATATTTAAGGCAAAGCAAAAATTCGATCTTTTGTACTTACGGCGACTTCAGACTCCATTTTTAAGATATTCAAGTTTTTTTTCTAAAAAAAAGGAAAGAGGTCTTTGAATTAAAAATAATATATTTCACAAAAGAGTAAGCAATAAAAAATCTCATACGAATTTTCGCAGGGTATCTTAAGGTTACAAAACAGCATGTAGTAAAAGATCATCATATATAATAACATATAATTTATGTATTCTTGATCCAAATGACAAGCTAAGTCTAAGTCCAAGTCTGTACGTTTGATATATACACATATATGTATATATACATATTTATTTATACTAAATATTTTATGCTCTAACAAATATACAAAATCGTAGCAACACAGGACTACTATATCCTATATGTTATAAGAGACAAATATATTTTATCTTAAAGTAGAACACCAAGCTTAATAAATTATTATCAGAAATCATTCTATTCGCCATTAAATGGCATTTAGTTTTATTTTGTCCCTTGAACTCAGCCATTGAATCGAAACAGTTGTCAAAAAAAAATTACGAACATAAAAACGAATGTTTTGCCCCACAAAAAAATCAATAAAAGTTTGGAAATTAGCAAATATATATTTTTATTCTCGTTCACAAAATGAAAAGAGTATATTTGTTTTGTCCGCCTGAAATTCCGTCCGGATGAACGCAGTTGAAATTTTTGATATATACTTGTAGTTATCTACATCAGACGAAGTGTTGAGATTTGTGTACCACGCTCACTGGGAGGCTGGCAAATCGATAACATGTCGATATATCTCAAATCGAAAATCAATAACATGTGTATAATTCGCACATTTTGAAAGCTAGAAATTGCTGGTGATGTCTTCAAAAGATTGCGACCTTGATATCCCGGCCACGCCCACTAGAACGGCCCCCAGCCACCCCGCTCCCACGAATCGCGAAAGCCTATCGTGAAAATGTAGGAGCTATAGTCATCAAATTTGGCAGACCACCTCTTAAGATCGAGCCGAAATATATTGGCCACGCCCACCCCCGCCCCTACGAAATATAAAAATTCTATTATTATTATTTTCTAGAATACATCCTATTCTTTCATTTAAAATATTTGATTCACATATGTATGTATATGTTTTGATTCAATTAGAAATTCATTTGTAATTAATAACTATTATATTGGAACCGTGAACCGAACACCCGACAATTTTTATTGTATTAACATATGTATATGTATGTAGGTATCTACATAGATATGTACACTTAAATGTATTGAAAGAAAGAGCTTTGTTTTATTTCGCTCAATCCTAATCGCATTTATCACCTGTTGACACCTGTTATTATTTTCAGTGGATTTCTTTTATGTATTTAGGTGCATATGGATGCTTGTGTGTGATACATACATATGTATGAACAGTATATTCACATGTGTGTGTATGTATATATATTAAGTAAGCACATTTGCTTAAATAAATACCTCTGTATATTCATATGTACATAATTATATATATATTAAGTAAATAACTATTTGTACATACATATATACTAGTTCATTTGATGAATGTACATTTATGTATACAGGTTGGTATTTACAGTTGTCACATTACGTAACGCATTAATTATTTACATGTTCAAATAATATTCACTTTGTTCGCGATATTCTTGTATTTTTTCTTTCTTTTTAACTGCACATCATTAAGTCTAGTTTTTTACTTACCACACTTTAATTTTATTTAAATAAAACAGTACAGGGCTGTACAATCAAACTTAATTTATCGGTCTAAACTTGTATAAGATAACAATAAAATTAAAATACCGTCCGGACTAAAATAATAACCTCGAATGAACAAAATAAATCTACATAAATATGTATGTATATGCCGTTCGAATTAAAGAATATGAGTGCACATCAAAAATAGCGTCCACACTGTCCACATTCTATTTATTTACTATATTGCCAAGTTCCCGCACATTCACAATATAGTATTCAAACATATACATATGTGAATACACATGCGTATCCATACATTCACATACATGGATACATATGTATGTATATGCACGATATGTTTATTTAAATACGTCCTATATAAAAATACATGCACATATAATCGACCACATGCACGTACATAAATACATACATTGTTCATACATAGGAACATTTTCCTATTTCAGATGCCGCACACTATGGCCTAAATCTTCATTTTATTGGGCATAAATTTACAAATACAGTAGAATGGTTTAGTCGGAAATGCTCAACTAGCGGAGACATTCATACATATATGTATGTAAATACATATATGTTTGGGAGGTATGTACGTTTGTGTGTATGTTTGAATGGCTGTACATTCATAAGTTTTCTGCGCTGCCGAAAACAACATTTGTATATTTTAACTTGCAGTGCAACTTGGCGCCGCGAGCAGTTCTAATAACGGGACGGGTAATTGTGCACTAAAAATATAAATATTTAAATTTTTGTTTTTTAAATAGGCAGAAGCAATTGGCAGTTCTACAGTTTACCAGACAGGAAAATAAAAAACCATGTAAATTGGCGAATATGGAAAGTTATTTTGAAATTTGCCTTTTTATACCCTGAACCCATTGAAATTACAATTGTTTGCAAATACAAATTGCAAATGTATGTAACAGGACTCCGATCTCGCCCTGTCCGTCTGTCTTTCCATCTGATCATACTTTTAGTTTAGAAGTTATTCACAATTTAGTTTCCATATTGGGGGCCAAGCGCAGCTGTTAAGTAAAGTGCACAGTTTCCGGCGTGCGTTGTTGTATATGAATGCAAAGGGCGACATTTCGCAGCTACGTTCATGTTGAATTTAATTATTTAATAATAGCCAGTTTGGCGCCTCAAATTCTATTACTTAACGATATTTACAACCGAAATAGCCAAATTATTTCTTGTTAATATTTGTTTAATTAATGCGCTTAATTCGGTTGCGTTCTTCATGTTTATTAATTACAACATAATATTTTCAAATAAATAATCCTGAGAAAGCAAAAACCGCATCAATAATTTTTGATTACGGATTATAAAATCTTAAAACTCGAGTTATTTGAAAAAAAATGATCATATTACGCTATGCCAAACTACATTCAGAATTGTACGTTATTAACTGTAAGTTTTTAAATTAAATGTTTGTTGCTTGACAGCCTATCTATCTATCGAACGACGATACTCATCTCTAAGAGTTATAGATATTCTACTCTTTTTGGCACGTTAGCTCGACAAGCTCTTTTTCTTCATTATGTAAATACTTTTCGCAGGCCGAAATCGATTCCTTCAGAAAATCTGCAAAGAATTTTTAAAATATCCGATTCGTTTCTACGGGACCGAAACTAAATAACTTACGATAGCCTGTGGAATGACGATATTCATATTAATGTTATCGATATTCTACTCATTTTGGCACTGTTAGCCCGACAAGCTCTTTTTCTTAAATATTGCATTTTTAGGCATTAATACAACTATACACAGCTGGAAATCGGTTCCGTGTGTAAAAATACAATGCTTTAGCGAAACGCCCGATTAATTTGCAACTTCTTTACCTACTAGCCGTTAACGGAATAATTACAAATGTACATATGTGAGTTATTGAAATCGCGCAGCTTAGGTTACCGATGTAAAATTATCGATATATCGATACGATATCAGCATCCCTAAACAAATTATGGCAACATAATGTAAGAAAAACAGAAGAAAAAAATGGGGGCAACGATGGTGAAAAATGGAAATTTATTGGATGCCTTGCCTTCACAGGTAGCCATAAATAAATAGTATTTCATATTTACAAATAACAAAGCAAAACGATAATTGCAGGGAACTCTTCACGTCGTTATGCTAGGCTTGGACTCTGCTGGCAAAACAACAGCTCTATACAGACTTAAGTTCGATCAGTATTTAAACACAGTGCCCACAATTGGATTTAATTGTGAGAAGGTACAATGTTTCCCTAATTGTAAAAGGCTGAAATAATTTAATTGCAATTTGCAGGTCCAGGGTACTTTGGGAAAGGCTAAAGGGGTCCACTTTCTCGTTTGGGATGTGGGCGGCCAAGAAAAACTTCGGCCGCTCTGGCGAAGCTATACTCGGTAGGTAAAAACAGCTGTTTATTCACACAGGCATACAGAAATATGTATATAAACGTGAAACAAATGTATATAAGAGTCTCGGAGAAAGAAATACAGTTACATATATGTCGGGTGTTAGAAGCGAAAGTCTATGGGATACCCTGAACCCTGTCTTTTCATATATTTCAATCCCCTTGCATTCATACATACATACACAAAATCACACACGCGTACAAATGCGCGCTGTGCACATAACTCAACTGCCGCTAAATTCGTGAATAACTTCTAAACTAAGATCACAATTTTAATGCTCTGAATGCTTAACCATAGCATTAAACCAAGTCCAACGCAAGTCGAATGGGACGAATGAGGGCTGTTATCAAAAATCCGAAATTTTGCATATGCTTGCATATATTAGCACATATTCAATCAAATTTGAAGGTTCTAGCTCTAATAGTTTCCGAGATATGTTCACAACCCGATAAAAAACGATAATAAGAAAAGGAGACGATTTATCGATAATTTGAAATAAACCGACGGACAGACAGACAGACGGACATTGGTTCGGAGATACCTCCTTCTACCTGTTACATAGAAACATGTACATTTGCATTAAACCGGTTTACCCTTTTTACCCATTTTCAATCGGTTCAGGGTATAAAAATACTAATGCCAAATGATTCCGTATTTATTAATTTATGAAAAAAGAAATTATATTAAAGAATTTTGTGCATTTTCTAGGTGCACAGATGGAATTTTATTTGTTGTAGATTCTGTCGATACCGAAAGAATGGAAGAGGCCAAAATGGAGCTAATGCGTACAGCCAAGTGTCCAGATAATCAGGTATATTTGTAGAAAAACATAAGGCAGATTTGAAATGACTTTAAAATCGTTTTACATAGGGAGCTGTTTATTATATTAATTAAGTATATATTTTTTCCCCCTAATTCTAGGGAGTCCCTGTGCTTATTTTGGCCAACAAACAAGATCTACCAAACGCGTGTTGTCCAAAGGAACTTGAAAAGCTATTGGGATTACATGAACTACACAATCCAATTTCGAATATTTTAACCTCCACCTCAACTTCAACAGGGAACATTGTTGGCTATACCACTCCAAACCAAAGTTACACTGACCGTGGCACAACTTCAATGACCAAATTGAACTCGCCACAAGCGCAGTTGGCATCAGATGCCGATAGGGGCAGTGAAAAGCACGCATCGTCAAAAAGGGGCCTATTTCCACAACATTCCCACGTGGAGTCCAAGAGCAAGGGTTCTAGTTTGCCAAACGATGCCAAAAGCACAGCACCAACATCGCCAACGATGAGCAGTTCTCAATTTACAATAAAGCACAATAATTTGAACACATCTATGCATCTAAAAGGCTGGTACATACAGCCCGCTTGCGCTATAACTGGCGAAGGGCTACAAGAGGGATTGGATGCTTTATACGACATGATCTTAAAGCGCCGTAAAATTAGTAAGTCTCATAAAAAGAATAAACGGTAATATTGTCTTTAATATAGAATTTTAGAAATTAAAGTCTGCTTAGCACAATTAACAAAATGTACACGCACGAAAAACAAAATAAATATCGCCTATGTACAAATGTACGTAATCCAGAATGTTCACAATTTAAATATGAATAATATTTTATGTATAATATATATTAACAACTGGCCTAGGACTTCCGATAAGGTCATTAAGACATCTCATCCACCCATGACTGCATCTTCAAAACTTAGTCCAAGTCTTGGTGTGCAAGTGTCGTGCTGGGCATCGTGGCCCATGGGCCTTTATGCAAAATTGTCGGCATGGAGCCGAAAACACAAAATACACCAAAGTCTCCTATACTTTTTAGTAATTAGCAATTAGCAGTTTAGCAATTTTAGTATTTTAAAATTTAAAATTATCTGCTACCAGCAAAAAGGGTATTTTCAATATCTAGAAACATTCTAAATGATAGACGAATTTGATTATTGAGATCTAAAATCGATAGTATTTTATTTTAAAATATCGTATAAATATGATCTAATGAATAAAACATATTTTTTTGGGATATATGTGTTGTGTTATTGGGATATTTGAACCGTGAAGTGCGAGCTCGGACTTGCTCTAGCTTACATCAAAGGACATATTTTAAATTCTGATTAGTTAAAAAAAATGTTTTTATTATTAAGGCCAATTGTTTTGTTCTGTTAGTTCACATTAAAAACAAATAAATTGATAGAAACCAGCAACGAGTTCTGATATATTGACCTTAACTACAATAATGTTTTGTATAATATATTTTACTACATCACAATTGAATTTTTGAATTGATTCCAATAAGTGCTGTAGTGTGCGTCGTCACTACGAAAAATATATTTAGCTTATGAAAACTAACTGAAATGCCTTTAACATCGATTCATATTTCACCACTCGCTTCTGTTTTCGCAGCCTTGTAAAAAACAAACAAATTTGGCAGTAAATAGCCTATATATAGTTTAAGTTTATTTGAAGTGTCTTATTCGTTTTGTCACAAATATTCATTTTTGAAAGTCTTGATACAAAAATAATAGATTTCTGTAAGAGAGACACATATGTATGTATGTATGCATACACTTGGGTATGTACACACACATATATGCATACAATTTACTTAATTTTAAAAGCCTTAACCTTTGTTCGTAGTTTTTTGTTTTATTTTCCGAATCTGATTCAATTAAAATAGTTATAATGAACGCCCAAGTTTGGCATTGTTACATTAGTCGGCACGTAAGTGGACCCAGGAGCGCATTTTAGGCAATCGCGTTTCAGTGCAGGTCTCTGCTTTGACTTGGATCCCTGGCAGTGCATGGCGAAACGCAGTTCCTCGGCCATTTCTGAACACAAGGATTGATTGTCCGTATGCAAGTTTTTCTTTGAATTCCAACAAAATTCGAAAATGGCCACAACTACCGCAAGCGCAAGACCACAAAGTAGTACAACAAATACACCACCTGAAATGCATATAATAATGAAAGGTGTAATCACATATCTAATTTTTATTATCTACAGCTTTAACAAAAATTTGTTTGATGTTGGTGATATTTTTTGAAAACACTGTAACTTTGAAAACAAAAGTTGACTCTTTAAGTTGACCTCTTTAAGCAATGTAAAGATATATACGTACCAATATTTTCAACACCCAAAGCATTAGCTTTCGATTCCTTGCTTTTATCATCTCTGTTGCATACGTCGCCAGTATTCTTCCACCATTTGTCATAAAGTATCTGAATAATGCCCTTTTCTTGCAACTCTAATATCGCTAAAGAAATTTTATCTCTCCATGGAGATCCTTTAGGTGTTGCAATGCCATAACCCTTTGAATCTAAGAGGCCTCCAATCTGTGTCAAGTTACAATCCCTCTGAACGGCATAATCTAACATTGTTGATTCCATTAGAAAAGCATAGTTGCCCTCCATAACGCGCTTAATTCCATCCTCATAGGTTTTCACAAATACGGATGATTTCCTGTTTTCCATGTAACGCCACATTTTTTGATATATACCAATTTTCGAGTCCTAAAAGATTTAAATTATTTAATATTATGAGCTAGTTAAGAACTGAAATTATTTCGTCCACTAATATTTACCCTAAAAAATGTCATTGTTGAGCCGCCTTCCAAAGTGCCGTAAGCTATTTCAGTTTGATCTGCCAAATCGGACGCACTTTCAATTGGGGTAATCATGCGCTCCACTGTTAAAAAGGCAGCTAAATTAGCTGTATATGATGAGATTATAATAAGACAAAAGAAAAACCAGCAGCCGCCAACAATTCGGGTTGATGTTGCCTGAAAAAAAATAGTAATTCACTTTAGGACCAAAGTTGTATATAAAATCAATTCCAATTTTTCAAGTTACATAATTATAAACATTTTGAATGTCTTATAAAAATTATACGAATGGCTTCTTTGAAACAAGGCTGCAAACTGGTTTCCAATCGAATCGATTCAGAATTTATTAAAACAATAAAGAAGTTAAAAAAATATTTTTTTATAAAATGTAGTTCTTTTCTAACTGAAACGCAATATTATTTAAAATGTACACAAATAAATATTTTATTCAAGGTAATAAACTGAATTCTATCATTTAAAATAGGAAAGACCGCAGCTAAGGTTCGAACCAAGTCCCTACGTTCATGAATGTGGAAAGGCAAATCATTGCTTCGAACCGTAAACGAAAACCGAACTAACGTTGGGTTTGCAGCCATGCTTTGAAAAGCAGATTAGAAAAAGAGCAGATGAAATATCCATACCCTAGGATATAGATCAGCCCCTTGCTGCATAAGAGCGCCAATTGCAAACCAAAAACTATTTTTCAGAGTAAAGTCATTTTGTAAGCTAACTAATTCCAAAGTGTCCTCTGAGTCGTTTTCTTCATCATCATCAACATAATCATCTTTTTTAAAATAGTCCACAGTCTCAGCATTATCCTTAGTAGCAGTAGCTGAGCATGGATCATCGACTTTAAATTCACTAATGTGTTCAGTATAGAATTCGGTATCGGCATTGGCACGACTAGTCCGATTATGATCGTGTGGGTGAGTATTTGTTAAAGATTTTAGTTCCAATTGATCGTAGGCATTATTTGCTTTTTGAATTTTACGCAACATATGGTCGCATGCCATGGAACAGGCTGGTTTCGAGCGAACCCACTCCACTGGCGATAATCGTGCTACTATCCAGATACAGAGAGATACAAGAACGTAACCGAATGCTATATAAAACCATATTTCGATAGCGAGTGGATTCATGAAAGAGAAAAACTTCGTTTGCGCTCGATCTGATATCTGAAAGACAATACAACAACTTATTGAAATGCAACGGCTCGGCGTTATCAAATACTTTATAGCCATGGGAAGGGGAATAGGCAAACATTATCCACTATATATAGTATAGGTAAATACTTAACATAAATATAAAACATACCTTTGGATTCAATCCGGATCCTTGCCGTAAAAACGTTCCCGTTATAAACCAAAAGCTGTTTGATATGGAAAACTGGTTCTCGACGATATCAGTTTCCTTGTAGCAGGGGTGAGGGTTTTTCCACTCGTATGGAGAAAATCGAGCCATCACAAATAGCGCGAAAGATACTAATATATAAGCAGCTAGCACATACAGCCATATCTCGATTGCCAATGGGTTCATAAAGGAAAACAGTCGTGTGGGTTGACTTGTCGGCACCTAAAGGATTTCGGATTTAGCCAATTTAAAATATCACGCATAATTACATCTACACTATTAAAAAGCTGGCAACATGCATGCAAGTAAGTCAAATAATAATTCAAAATTGTCAAGTTAAGTTTGCAGAATAGGTAGGCGGCAAAAAACAACACGAACAATAGTTCTATTGACTAGTTCTGAACAAGTTCTCAACAATCGAACGACGTTCCAGTTTATAGTTCATTGTTCGATTTAATACTATTATTGTTCGATTAATCCAGTCCCGTTAACGTTCGATTGAATCCATTGAGTCCCAACATCGCTTTTAACATTTATTTATTGTTAGCCAACCCGAACAGTGGACAACTTAAACAACAATTAAGAGTGCTCGAGTCAGGAGTGCCTGACTACCAGATACTCTGAGCCCTGCTGTGAGCTGTCGTTACATTCACACGCACACACACAAACAGACCCCGCAAGCTGTGCACTTTACTCAGCAACTGCGCTTGGCCACCAGGCACTACGAAAACTAAGTTCTAAACTACAAATATGATCTTGATGGAAGGATCATCCAAAGCGTAATTCTTCCTGATCTGCGTATGTTTTGCTCTCATTGTCTCCGAGAGGTGCTAAGAAAACCAAGTTTTAAAATCAATTACGATATCGGAAATGCCTTCTGTCTGTTACTATATTTGCACAAAATATACACTTGCTACCTTTTTTAGAGTATTAAAGCTGTGATAATTTTTATTGCATTAATTGATAAATAATTTATGCAGTTTAATCGTATTGAACGATATTGGGACTCAAACGAACAAAACAAAGGATAATAGCACTTGAACGAATCAACGAACGAAGTGAACGATTTGTATTGTCCCGACGAACGGGGTCTTTTAATTGAACTACGATACACAAAAACGCACGGGCCTTAACCTCTTTTTTTCAAGTTTTCATTTGCTTCTTTAGGAATTACCAACTACAATATTAATTAACAAAATTTTAATTTATTTAACACGCGCCCAACTCTATTAATTAAACAATTTTAAACCTGAAACTTTTTCAACCAAAAAATAGCACAATATAATCCCATAAAAATGCTTTAGTTCAAATATGTTTAAAAGTTGAAAGTAATATTGCAAAAGTTAGTTAGTTTATTACTTTGTAAAAACTATATTTTTAGTGTTTGAATAAACTTATTCTGATAAAGCAAATGTGTTATTATAATACTCGTTCACAAAGAAAAAAAGAGTATATTGAAATATATTGACTGATAAAAGGTGAATATTTCCCGCAATATTAAAGCTAGAGTCACCAAATCTGCTATGCACATGGGTTGTGACCTGTCCCCAAAAATGGCGGCCTTGATATCCCGGCCACGCCCACTTAAACGCCCCCAGCCCCAATGAGTAGTTCTGTGAACGAGTATTACGCAGTCGGTTACGTCCGACTGCAACGTTCTTACTAGTTTGGGTTCATCGATTGTGATAGCCGTACTTAAACGCAAATAATTGATTCGAACTAAGCCACAACACATAAGCTAATCATGTTCAAGGGAATAACAATAGTGTACCTTGAAGAGGATGCCGATTCCCAGATTCATAAATGGTTTGGTAAAGTCAATAACGCTTTCCCGTGCATAGTTTATGGTCATCGAAGCGACAGCCAAATCCGCGCGCTAAAAATGGAATTAAAGCATATTGATTTGTCAACATGCAAATTGAAATAAGTGATTGATTATATAAACTTGCCCTCTCCATTAACTCTTGCACAATTCCGTTCCAGGAATTCGTTTCCGGTATATAAACCCCATACATATTATCGGGTACGAGTTCTATTTTATATTGGAAGCCAACTTGTTGTGCTATAGCCTTCAATAGGTCAATACAAAAGCCCTCAAATCGAGCATTTCCAGTAAGATTTGCATCCTCCTTAACCATAACATATGGACGTTCCTAAAAATACTCAAGTCGAGTATATATAGATATATAAGTTTATAAAAATAGATAATAGAACATACCTCTCTAGTCATTACGACCAGAGTTATATTTGCAATATTGGAGTCGTAAAATGCAGTTGGATCGGAAATATTTACTCCCACATCAGGTTGCCAATAACCAACTTTTTGTATTATTTCCTGTTTCAATTTTAGTATATCAATTTTAAATTTGTTTCTTCGCCCCTCAATAAAATTAACCCTTCCCGTCAAGCCATCAACTGCAGCCTATAATATTTTTTAAAAAGCAGATTAGTTGAAATTCAAAGCAATTAAAATTTGTAATTTCCATACCGAATTTATATAATTATAAAGCGAAAGTCCGTCGCTCCAAACTCGGTCAGAGTTACACGAAAGATTCTTGAACGTTAAGGTGTGACTACTATCCAAATGTTTTAGCCCATGGGCAAATGCATATACCGAATCGAACATGAGTGCAGACTCTGTCTGAAATAGTTATGAGTTTAATTTGTAATTAAAGTGTATTTTATATTTTTTCTCCTTTACCTGAATGTAAGGCATCCCGTTGATCGTGTCTAAGCCGCTGTGCTGGAGCTTTTGCATTTGATCTATGACTTCCTGGTAACGTTTGCTGCCAACGTCAACCAAACGGAAAGCCGTAATATTTACGTTGTTGTACCTAAAATCCTCTAGATCATAAGTCTCCAAATCCTGTGTATTTAATTATATTTGTTTTTATAAAGTTCATTTGAACACTTTAACTACTTACAAAAGTTGTAAACATGTAATGATATCGATGGTCATTCATTTGCAGTTGTAGTATCTGGAATTGAGTGTCAATGGATGTAGTTTGTCTTAAATCGGAGTGTATATATTCCATTAAAGATATTTAAAAATGTATACGCATGCTATCTATGTGTAATGAATGTATAAAAAGTACATAGAAAACCTTTATAGGGCCAAAAACGTTTTATGTAGCTTTTAACTTATGTTCTTAACAAACTTAACAAGGTAACAAGGTATTAATATATGATCTAAAATAGATAAATAAATAAATATTAGAAAAGTTCGATTCATTTTGACTATTGGCTATTGGCTATTGGCTATAGTTTTACAAGATTTTAAGGCCAATATTCATTGTTATACATTAACTTTCAGGCAGCAAAATTATGAAAATTATACTGTATTTCCCAGAGACTACAAGTTAACTTTTACTCTCTTACACTCTTTTATAATAAACGCAGACAACTGACATTCCCAAGATATGGATCCTTTGTTTCTTGCAAACGTTTTAAATCTATTTTTGGCCCACTTCATGGTTTCGGGATATTTTACAATACTTTTAGTGCAACTATTGTATGTTAGAGATGAATACATACTAATATATACACAAATAAATGATAATATATGAATCTTTCGTACTGATCGAAAAAAAGTTTTGATATTAGTTGGATTTGTGTCAACTATTATTTTGTAAATTTCCTTTTGGCGAATTGCTCGTAAAACTTGACGATAAGTCTCCGGATTTGCTTGCCTTATATACATTTCGGTTCTCATCTCCGCAGAGGAGTGAATTAGGTCCTGCTGCTTGAAAAGTCCTGAAATATATGCGATTTTATAAACATTAGTACTTAGAATATTAATTTATAGTTGTTCTTAAGTTTAACTATGTCTTCTAGATATAAACAAAGAAGGGGTGCCCACGAGAGGATATCCTGAGCCCACTATGGAAACCAAAATAGACCTTTTCACTTGTTTTTATCTCCTCCTGTTGTAAGCTAATGTCAAGTTGTTGTTTCAGAAGTTCAATATCGGTCTGAATTGTTCTTATTTTCTATTAATACTGTTTCTGTTGGGTTTTTGTTATATTAAATATGTCGAAAGTGTTAGATTTATTTCGTCTTCAAGGACGACTCTTGCTCTAGTACAAATTCAAATGCTTTTACAGTCATAAATTGAGATCACTTATTCTCTAATGTATATCGATAACATTGATTATAACTGTTTCAATAGGCTCAAGGTCTCAACATTTGGGGGATGCCACCAGAAATCGACATACCAAATTTGGTGGCTAAATAATATATAACATTTTGCGCGAGGTGATGTGGCCGGGAAATTTTTTCTGTGATGTAATATTGTGATTCTAGCTCAAAAACTGGCTTATTAGTGGGCGTGGCAAGGTTGCAATTTTTGGGGGCAGTCACCAACAATCTACATAGTAGATTTGGTCTTGGACTCTGTACTCCAGCTTTAATACTGTGGGAAATATTCAGCTTTGACCAATTTGCGATATATTATCGTTTTGCCAGCCTTTCAATGGGATGGGAATATAAGTATATATTCGAAATTTCAAATCTTTAGCTTCAATAGTGACATTGCACAAACCCAATATGCTCTTTTCACTTTGTGAACGAGTATAACATTATTTTAACTATTATATTTTTTTGGATTTTGAAAAGAGTTACCATAATCTTCCTCGTAAATGATCGCGACTTTTGTCCAGTTGAGATACATCATCAAATCGCGATAGGCCAAGTTCATAATGTTTTGGGACGGATACAGATTGATAGAGAACTCCTTAACGCTGATCTCTAAATCGATGCGGACTTCGATGTGAGGTATATCAAAAGCCTCGCAAATTGATTGCACGTGAGCGGCCAGTAGAGGATCTGTGGGGCCAAAGATGGCCTGAACTCCAGCTTCCAACTGGCGACAGACCTTCTTCGTGGTGCGGAAGGAGTCGTCGCGTGGCACATACTCAATATCGTAGACCAGCTGAGTGTTGGGCAGGAGCGATTTTTCTTTATTGATGCGGTAAATCGCATATTTGAATGCCGATTCAATGCTACTTTCGCGTTCGTCTTCGGTAAAAATGGCTCCTGAAAGAAAAGAAAAAAAAAAGAAGTGAGAAGTTGCGGGGGAAATATCGATTCTTGTACACTGTAAATCTGTTATATCAAGCAAACGAGCATTGAGCATCTATTTAAAAAGTAAAGCTCAAGTCCGTGGTATTTAAATTGCGCTTTTTTCATACATATGTATATGAAGCGAATGGAGGTATCCAAAAAACGAATATTCTTAATAAGAAGCTTTACGCGAGCATTTTGAACCAAATTTAGTGGCTTTAGCTCCTATAGCTTCAGAGTTATGCTCAAGAAACCGATAAATATCGATAATTTGAAATAAACTTGATCTGCGTCAAAGTTCTAAGCTTTCCAGTTTTGTAGTCTCCCAAATCGACGCGTTCATACAGACGGACGGACACACAGACTGACGAACGGACACACAGACGGACATGGCTAGATCGACTCGGCTAGTGATGCTGAATATATATACTTTATGGGGTCGGGGATGGTTCCTTCCGCCTGTTACATACGTTTCCACAAAACCATTATATCCTGATATATATATTTATACAGATGAATGCAAGGTGATTAAAATGGTAAGCCTAGTAGCTCTTAAGAATACCTTTCTAACAAGATATAGTAGAGGGAAGAACCCAAAGAGTATTACTCAGATCCACAACCTCCATACAAGTTCATGCTACCTCAGGTGTACCCCAAGGTAGTCATCTTGAATCTTTACTCTTTACTCTTTTTATAAATGACCTCCCTTCTATAATTTCACATGCTCGCATACTTATGTACGCTGACGATGTGAAACTAATTTATTCTTACATAGATTCCCAACATCACACTCGTCTCCAAGACGATATGAACTCTATGCAACTCTGGTGTTTGGCCAACCAGTTGCACCTTAATGGTTGAAAGTGTATATTTATGTCCTTTACTCATTCTAAGCCACATTTAGTTACTTATACCATTGAAAACCTTCCATTAAATCGTATACTAACAGTAAAAGATCTTGGTGTACTTTTTGATTAAAAGTTGAGCTTTAACAATCACATTCATACTATTGTAAACGAGGCTAAGGATGTACTTGGGTTTTATTAAACGTTGGTCGAAGGAGTTTAATGACCCCTTCACAACGAAACTTCTTTATACATCTTTTGTACGCCCAATCCTTGAATACTGCTCATGTATCTGGTGCCCGCAGTATAAAATCCACCAGGATCGAATTGAGTCCGTCCAGAAGCAATTTCTGCTCTTTGCCTTACGTGGGTTAAACTGGGATCCCAATCTTCGTCTACCTTCATATTCCAGCAGGCTTTTACTTCTCAATCTCCCGTCTCTAACCAACCGTAGGATAATCCTTGGTGCCCGCAGTATAAAATCCACCAGGATCGAATTGAGTCCGTCCAGAAGCAATTTCTGCTCTTTGCCTTACGTGGGTTAAACTGGGATCCCAATCTTCGTCTACCTTCATATTCCAGCAGGCTTTTACTTCTCAATCTCCCGTCTCTAACCAACCGTAGGATAATCCTTGGTGTTGTCTTTCTACACAAGTTGATCAATGGCGACATTGATTCCGCCTTTCTCTTAGGTCGCCTGAACTTCTCGGTTCCGTTTAGACCTACTAGAAATTATCTCCCCCTATTTCTTCCTACATGTACAACAGACTACGCTTTGCATAATTCTTTTCGAATCTTATGCCTACGCTATAATAGCCTCTACCACGTGTTCTCCTCTGATCTCTCTCTTCCCCTAATAAAGTCATTGCTTTCAAATTATCTTCGGCAAATCACTGACCACCGTCAGCTGTGAGCAGGGGTACAGCTTGCCGGACGGGCTAAATCTCTCCCCCATCGGGGGCAATAATTATAAGGGAACATACTGTCGTTCGTAATTTCCATGTTTGGTTTTTTGATATCCTGTGAAACATAATGTTTCTCAGACAACTAATCGCTAATCGACAACTAAATGATTTAGCGATAATCTGCCTGACAGATCAGTTTGAAGCAGGGTATAGAGTGAGGTGGACATTTCGTCAAATTTGAGAATCTTACCGACACGAATCACTGGCGGCAACGCATTGGCCACCAAAACCATGGACAGCAAAAGGAAATGTATGGTGTAGTTAATCCCGAAGGGGGCCTTCGAGCTTTGGGACCCCGTTGTCATTAAAGTGAATCGTTTGGGTTCCAATCGGTCGCAAAAAGAACAGCTATGAACATTATCCAAACTTATAGTATACTCATGTTGCATATTTTGTTCAAGTCACAGTGTTTTATTGTTGCACATCTTCTAAACTTGCAAAAGTTGCCAAATTAACACTTTCATCTGTCGTCCGCTTTACGCAATTCTCTGAACACGCTGTAAATCATGCCGGATAGTTTGCTGCTTTTGTAAATTGGAATGTCTCTTTTCATGTGTTGCGCATCGAAACAAAATCAATATATATCATATAGTTCAAACTCCGGAAATTCGATATATGCAGCCACAAATCTGCAAATTGTCACATTATATTTTATTTTTTAACGAAGCTTTCATATGGCTTTAAGCTTCACTCACATTTGCGGAGCGCATGCGCCTATAATTTTACCGTAAAGCTTCGGTTCATTACACTTTTCACTACCCGTTTAAATCTAATTAGATACGAAAGAGCTGATAGGCAAAATACTAAAAGTTTTGCTTAGTATAGAGAATTATAATAAATAGTAGGAATAATTCCTTAAGCTTTAGTTCGATTCCCTTTTTGGCATTTGCATAAAAGATAATACTTTACACAACTTATTAAAATGTGGTCCAAGTAAACACGAGTAAAATTGTAAACACGAACTCTCATTGTAAACACGTTTAGCACGCGCTCAGCTCTAGTATATATATCGGGATATATATGTATGTAATGTACGTGTGTAATTGTTTTCGTCGTGGGTGCATATATATTATATTCAATAATGAATGAATATGGGTTCAAGTTCAAGCCATTCACTGCACACCGCGCCAGTATAAAGCGTCCTTTCCACATTGGCGGTAACGCTCCAAAATTGTTAGCTGGTGAAAATGGGTGAAAACGTGAAAGTTATTGTGCGCTGTCGGCCCATGAACCAAAAGGAAATTGGTAGCAAAGCAGATGTATGTTATATGAAGTTCGATGATTAGTGCTTAAATAGGTTCTCACATAATTGTCGAATAAAAAACAAGTGTACATATATATATTTGAATGCACTCGTGCTGGTAATTATATATTTAGTTATGCACTCCTGAGGCTCAATTTACATTCTATCGTTTTATCACTTGCACGTAATTATACGTGGATAACACACATGTATATTAGATATATATATATATATCGATTTCTATATTCTATGCACGAAGTTGAGTTCACTATAAATTGAGTTCTGGGTAGATTTATTGTCTAACTGACACGCTAATGTATGAGTGCAGTTCTTTCTTACCCCAAGGCCTTAGAATCCATTGTTTTTTAAAAAATGGGTTGATAGCTTTTAACTGAAGTTAAATACGAAAAAGTTATATTTTAAAAGTGATTCCATTCAAATGACTTTGTTGTCTAGTCTCGAACTAAAACATCTCCGACACCATCATCAGTATCACTAGCTGAGTCGATTTAGCGACGTCCGTCTGTCCGTCCGTCCATCTGTTCAGATCAAGTTTATTTCAATGGATCGATCCCCTCACCGTTTTCCTAAAATCGATAATAATCTGCAAGAACCACCCATTTTTCAACTTATTTCCGATTATAAAAGCTAGAGACACAAGTTTTATTCAAGTAAATATTTTTTATACTATGGCACTAAAGTGTTAGTTAGTTAGTTTCATTTTCATTGTCTGAATAACTTTAAGAAAATCCCTTAGCCAGGGCGCCGCCGAGTAGTATTACTGCTGGTCCTTGAATAGTTACAGTTATTCAATTATCAATTATCCAATTACAATTGGCCTTATCTTCAATTTCCATTTGTGAACAGAGCATTGTGGAAATAGGTGACTACGTTGTGTCCGTGCTTAACCCCTTGGCTCGAAGTGCACCAAGGAAATCCTTCACATTCGACAGCGTGTACGATGGACTTTCGAAGACAGAGACAATATATAACGATATGTGTTATTCATTGGTGGAAAGCACCTTGGAAGGCTACAATGGCACAATTTTCGCGTACGGCCAGACTGGCTGTGGCAAAACACACACAATGCAGGTATGGGAACGTTATATAGTGTAGGTAGCCCTGTATCATTTCTAATTTATGGAAATATAAAAGGGCGAGGGATATTCGGTAGCTGCCGAACACAACGGCATTATTCAGAGATGCTTCGATCACATATTTGAAACGATCTCTATAGCCACTAGCGTCAGGTACCTGGCCCTGGTGAGCTACTTGGAAATTTACAATGAAAACATCAGAGATCTCCTGAGTACAGATGAGTCCAATAGCGTTAAGAACCATCCGCTCAAGGATGTGCCCGGCATAGGCGTCACAGTTCCTTCGCTGACTACTCAAGCTGTTATGAATGCTATGGATTGTTACAACTGGTTGAATATTGGAAACAAAAACCGTATTACAGCAGCCACATTGATGAACGAGAAGAGCTCACGATCGCACACAATATTTACTATAAGTCTGGAACAAATCCAGGAGTCCTCGTCCTCGTCCTCGTCCTCGCCAATCGTTGGCGGCATTCGTCGAGGTAAATTGAACTTAGTCGACTTAGCCGGCTCCGAACGCCAAGCCAAGACCGGGACTTATGGCGAGCGATTAAAGGAGGCGACAAAGATCAATTTATCATTATCGGCCTTGGGAAATGTCATATCAGCCCTAGTTGATGGTAAAACAAAGCATGTGCCGTACCGGGACTCGAAGCTCACGCGCTTATTACAGGTATTCTAAATAATATTCATGTGGTTTTCAAAAAACCAAAACCTTTAGTTTTTGTTCTTTTTATACTCGATCATGAAGTGAAAAGACTTGGAATATAGTATACTCTTGTAGACCCGCGTTAGATAGGGATGCAAATCGATTTAAATTTTTGAAATTATTGTTGACGTCCTCTACAGATTGCACACTAAAGGCATTATATATGGCGTAAATAATTGATATTTTATATGTATTAACGTATAATTTTCAATAATAATTTATTTCAATTATCTGCCTTAAAGTTAGTAAATTTCTACAACCCAACTTCTGGAACTCATTTTAAAATAAAATTGGGATAGGTCGCGGTCGGCGCAAGAAAACTAGAAACAAAAGTTTTTGGGTACCCAAAGTCAACGCAGTGCATAAATAACATAGGATAACAGAATTTTTCCTTCGGGAAGGAATTTTTTTTATATGAGGACTTTCAAGGTTGCCGCATTGTTTTTACAAACTTTCAACTGTATATTTAGATTGGGGATTGGATTTAACCCCCAAAAGAGCCCCTGCCTTTATTACCAAAAATATTTGTTTGGAAACCCCTTCCCCTACGCCACTGAAATATTCATACATATTGTGGTGTACTTGTACATACTCACAGACACACACAAACATATGCGCTCGCACGGCAAAGGCTGCGAGCGCTCGTCTCCAGCACCGACCATCCTTGCTGAAGCTACCCTGGCGACTGAGATCGTTGCTCGTGTCAGCAGCAGAGCACAATGACTTCGGCATTTCATCGTGTGGCGTTTGCACAGCTAAAAGCCACTCGGCTGGCGTGGCGTTTGAAGAGCGAAAAGCCACAGTATTCATTTTGTCTTGTACATATTGTGGCGTACTTGTGCATACACACACACAAACACAAACATTTGCGCTCGCACGATGTAGGCTGACACGAGCGCTCGTCTCCAGCACCGACCAACTTGGCTGAAGCTACCCTGGCGACCATAGAGTAATAAGAATAAAGAGCGGAATTGCGGATCCAAGCTTTTATTACAGTTATTTGTTTGAGGCCAACGGCTTAAGCTCGGTCTGAAAACAAAAATTTGGTTTGCATTTTGTGTTTGCGACCTGACTGGCTAGCCTGAACCACTTTGAATAAATTCCGCTCTTTATTCTTATTACTGTGGGTGCGATCTTTAGAAGCTTTAGCTCATAAGCCATATAATTTTCAAGAAGGAAAGAAAGCCTTTTTACGGGCTTCCGATGCTCTCACAATCTGATGGACTGTGCGTATAAGGGATGAGGATTGAGGGAGATAGAAGATGTTGTGCAACTTTCTCCCTCACTCTGCAGAGCATTTTCTGAGTTCGCACTGAGTGATTTGAAGCGGCAATAATCAGCTGTTAGTTAAATTCCTCTTAAGGTTGAGCGCCGCTTCTGGTGTTATACCCTTTCCGGTGAAGCGTATGTGTTATTTCACTAATTTCCAGGTTGGTGCTGTTCCTAGATTCGCCCAGGTATCATCTTCTGAACCGATCTAAAAACAGCAAATTGAACCGATCTTTATGAGAGTTATTTGCATATGAAGCTTCCTTTAAATAGGTTTTACGTATGTTTTAATAATTGCGAGCACTTTCGAGAGAGCAATAGCTTAGCCATCACTCATCACAACAGAAGAGTTTTGCGGTCGCGCTCGGCCTTTTTATAACTCGAAAAGCAATGCCGAATTGGACTACATGCCTTTTTGCTCCCAATACTTGCAGCGATTGGAAGGACATAACGGTGCTATGGCGTGGTTATCACTCGTTGCTTCTTCTGCGCTCATTCTTTTTCGCTATGGCTGGTCGTTCTTGTTCATTGCAAGTTGAGTATTAGCGGATGAACGTGCGTTCGAGAGACACTGTCGAGCTGGTCAGTTACACTCAAATACAGGAGAATTTAACTAAAGCGTGAGTCGTTACTAAAATGTCTCGACTCGCGCCTTGCGTAATTTTGGTGCCAAAACAGCTGGTCCCTACGACCAATAGTCAGAAAATTATATATTTAGATATATTTTAGCAAGATATATCGCTAAAAAATCGTATCGCTTTATCCGTCTCTACATACACGAGTATATATATTTCATATTTCAAGTCTATAACTTCAATAGTGGTACTATAAAAACATGGCAATACTTTTAACATCCATATTTAACGATAACTTTTGAGCTACAAGAATGATCAAATGTTTATGTGTTTGAGCATAGTTACCTTAATTTATGTAACGTATTTAAACACACCCATTAACAGGATTCCTTAGGAGGCAATACGAAGACGCTGATGGTAGCGTGCATCTCGCCAGCGAATTCCAACTATGACGAGACATTGTCCACACTACGATACGCATGTCGAGCGAAGAATATCTCGAATGCACCTACGATAAACGAGGACCCAAAAGATGCCCAGTTGCGGCAGTACCAGGAGGAGATTCTCAACCTGAAGCGAATGCTCGATGAGAGCCAGCAGCACGAGAGTGTGATCATGCACAAGTTCGTCGAGGACAACAACAAACAGCGGGCATTATGGCTGGAGGAGGAGAAGGTGAAGCTGCGCCAGCAAATGATGGCTGAGATGAGCGACATTAAGGGACCGCCGGGCGAGCCAATTACCAAGAGCGAACTCCCGCATTCTGATCGCAGCGAAAGCGAATACTGTCAGTTGAATGCACGAAAGCGAATTGATCTTATAAAGCAGGCCCTGATCGGCGGCGAAAGAGTTGATGATCTGCAACTGCGGGAGCGTCACAGGATGCGCAAGCTGGAGGCCAAGAGGCATCTGAGCGCCATTGCCCATGCCCTGAGCAGAGTGGAGAGCGAGGACCGTGACCTCCTGCAGGGTCATTATGCCAGCATTCAGCAGGAAATCAACATTAAGAACGAACGCATCAAGATGTGCAGCCAAAAGATCAAGATGCTGGAACGGGAGGTGGCCGATCTGAATTCCGAATTTCAATTGGACCGTGAGGATTATTTAGATGAAATTCGTCAACTCGGTCGCAATTTAAAATTTTACCAGCTTCTTTTGTACAAAGCGCAGCCTGTTCTACGAAAAAATGGAAGAAATTGGTAAAACAAAAGATATATAGTTTAAATTACTTAACTGTCCCTATATGTGATTTCCTGAATGTTTTTAATTTTAATAGTACTTAAGAGTTCATACTTCTTATTGAAAGTTGGAGAAGATATTTTAATGGTTTTATGGAATAGTATGTAAAGGGCAGACCCCATAAAGTATATACATATATTCTTGATCAGGACGACGAGCTATCTGTTCGTCTGTATGAACCCAGCGTGTGTGTGTGTGTGTGTGTGTGTGTGTGTGTGTGTGTGTGTGTTATTTTATGTATGTATGTATGTATGAATGCAAGCGAATTGAAATGTTTGTAATGGCAGCTTGCAGCTGGGTTTACGGCGTTCTCGACTAGAGTATTATAACTTGTTTGAATATAAATTTATCAAAAGCTACTGTTCGGTTTTAAAATCGAGCAACAGTGGTATGCAAATCCATTAATATACTTATCCGATTATGATTATAATCAAAATCTCAAATCAAATGTGGCAAAACAAATAAAGCTACTACAAATTATTAAATAGCTGCATTATTCATCTTTTTACAATATTCTTCCATAGGAACCCAGAACAAATTTTGGAAAATTCTTTCTGGAATGATGACCTTAAGACCTGGAAATTACCCAATGATATTGAAAACAATTTTAAACTACCACCTGCTATTATTAGAAGTGGTTTTCAGAAAACAAATGGTTGTGATAGCAAAGACTTGGACACCCATTTGGAAGCGCACAATGGAGTAGGCTCTCCCGAATCTGAAGAAAGTATTGTAAGTAAAAGTATTAGTATGTCGGAAACAATATAAATATTTGAATTATCTTTATATTGTACTATTGTATAGAGTTTTTATTATTCTATATACATATAAACACACATATTCTATAAAGCTGTTCAATTATTTTTATAGTTAATCTCTGAGGAAACCCCGGAGGAAATGTACAAATTCAACATTCTGAAGAATTACTTTCGGCCAAATCGTAAGATCAATGATCAATGGCTTCAAAGAACAAAAAGCTCCCAAATGTATGCTCGTGGTAAATATAATTCAATTTAGGCACAACTTTATGAACTTTGTAATCCACAAATATTTTGTTTATTTCTGTATGGTTACAGATTTTAAATTACGCAAAAATACTCCTCTGCCGATCAATGAGCTACAATCCCCTTTCCTACATAAAAATCCAGCTTTTAAACATGATTTTGGGCGAGCAGACAACCCTCAGGAAAAATCTTGGAGCAATATTTCAGAAATAAATACTATAAGTTAAAAACAATAAAAACTACAAAGAAGGGAGCTCTAGTCGGAAGCGCCCGACTAAGGGATACCCTAAAACCTGTCTTTACGTACATTTGAACCCGTTTGCATTCATCCATACACAAAATTTTCTGTTCTTAAAAAGAGCATTCAATTCTATGTATAAACCAAAACACAAAACTATATCTTGAGAACATAGTGGATTTGGAGACTAAGTCTTATAGTTTCTGAGATATTCTCAAAAAAAAAAAAACATGATGAGGGAATCTAGCACCTTGCCAGCCGAATCGATCAGGCAGATTGGTCGATAGGATGACGGCTCGTCAGGAGGTTTGCCGGGCTTCGGTATCAACACTAGGCGCTGGACTTTCCATCTGGTGCCGCCTGCCTGATGGCTGATATCCGCTTTGCCGTTTCCGCTGCAAAGGAAGCATTTTGCATGCTCGCTCTTGCATTCGGCGGCATCTGTAGCATCTTTTGCGGGCTTCTTGCATGTGTATGGCACAGCTAGTCCATCCAATTCGAACCTTGCGTAGAGCAGATATCTTGCTCGCCAGGTTTGACGGGACTGAGAACGTGGCCGCTTGGAAGGACGCATAAGAGGGTCGAAGGCTCTTGATCTTGCAGGCATCTTCTGGGATATTTGCCTGTTCAACCAGGGCTGCTACGATCTCCTGCTTATTCACTAATTCGTCGAGGTCTCTGATAGTGAAGTGGGTTTCCTCTGTGATTGTATGTGTGTATGTGTGCAAAGCGACTGAAATGTATGAAAACACAGGGTTCAGGGTATTTCCCAGTTGGTCGCTCCCGACTGGAGCCTTCTCACTTCTTATTGTACATTTTCTTCATTCGCTTGGGCTTCTCTTAATTAATAATTCATATTTCTGCTTTCTGTCGTGTTCATCTCTCAACCGAAAAAAAAGGTCAAGCTCCCAAAAAAAAAAAAATTCAACCTTCTGTTTCTTCGTCTCGGTTCTCTTGGTTCTTCTCTCTCAGAACGGAACCAACTTCTCTCGATATATCAAACGATATTCCCAAATCTCAGGACTTGTACGCTGTTTACCATCGGTCCCTAATATGCTGGCCGTAACAGCTTGAGTCTATATTAAGATGCGAAGTACAAAATGAAGGATCAAGAAAGCCAATTTACAGAGTGCATGTCATAGTAATATTGGGCAACCGTTAAAACATAGTAATAGATAAATTTGCATTCCATTTAATGACACTTTTTTTGAGAAAATAAATGTTTCTTATATTAACTTAGGTACGTAGCTACATATATACATACTATGCTCTTGTTATTCTTTAAAATAGATACTACATGTCCTTATAATACGCTTATCCAAAGATTGAGTTTTAAAATATACTAACATTTTAGTCGGCATACATTACAAAAGGGGCATGGGTATCTGACATAGTTGTATCACGCAATTCTACTTTAATCAAATTTGTAGCACTTTCCCCACTGGGACTAAGAGGTTCGTTGCTGGGGCAAGTGGTATGGCGCGGAGTACCTGTATTTCGCCTAAAATAATATATGATAATAGATAATTGCAATATAATGGCAACTTAATTCGCTTACTTACTTGGCTTTTGCATGTGTTAAAATATGTGACTTCAAATTTGTGGACTGAGCGAATTTTTTGTTGCAAGCATCGAAGGGGCATACAAACGGTCTGTCTCCAGTATGTATTCTCACATGTGTTCTGTGTGTTGAAAGTTTACGGTACATAAGACGCTTCAATATTCGATGAAAATAGCAATTTACCTTAAATTAAAGTCGAGCGAAAATCGTTTCCCGCAGCCTTCAAAAGTACATTGAAATGGTTTTTCTCCCGTGTGAACTAACTGATGTCTCTTAAGTTTGGAGCTTTCCACAAAGGCCTTGCCACATTCAGCACAGACGTGAACACGAGGACCGTGTGTATGCAAGTGCTTACGCATTGCGGACGAATCCCGAAAGTACTTATGACAGCCCTTATGAGGGCAGGCAATCTTCTTGTCATTGGTAAATTGCCCAAAATCGGATGTATCGGCGCTGCTTGCCACAATGTCCGCTGCCGGTGTTGCTATAAATTATTTGGTATAAAAAATAATGGTATTACACAATGACGACAATGGTAACGTGTTAGTTGCGGCTACCTTGACGACCCACGCCGAAGGGCACCGACCCAGACGCAGCTACTTCATTCGTTACGTCGCAATCGGCATCATTTGGCAGCAACGTTTGATTCTCAATGGTCAGGACAGTCTGCTCGTTAATCAGTTGACATCCCTGCGACATGACTGGATGACTGCTGCTGGCGCCTTTGTCAGCTGCTGTGGTCCCAGTTAATGGAACAGTCATATGAGGCTGAAGTTGCAGGAATTGTTCTTGCTGTTGCTGCTGAAAGAACAAGTGCTGCTGATGTAATACTGAGTCATTTTTCTGTAACTGTTCTGAGCTAAGTGCAGCATTGGGGGCATTATCATTGCCATTTAAATAGTCGATTTCCTCGGCATTCTGATCGGAGCCTGAGTACTCATCATCATCCGACGTCCCAGATGCCCACATGGTTACGCTGAACTCCCCCTCCATAGTCTTGATTTGGACTAATTTTTGCTCCCATCGTCTGGACTTGCCATTAGCTGCCAACAATGAGATATTTTTATTGTCCATAACTTCAGCATCCTTAACGCTTTCGTGTTGACGCAACTGCTGCATGCAATTCACGCCCTTATCGGTTTCCCCGAGTTGAGGCGCCTTCGAACCGTCAATCCTCAGCATAAAATCGTTACCAGCGTTTGCTTTTGCTTGCCTGCAAATTTTGTATGGAAATTATAAAAAACAATCAAATTCATAGTGTATACTTCAATTTACATACATTTTCGTTGACGATAGGCAAATATTTTTTGGCGTCTTTAATAATGATTTACCATCGAAGCTGATGCTGTTATGGGACGCCGATTGAACAAATGGGTCAAAGGCTTTATCATTCTGTGAAACAAGGACCATGTCGGTGCTCTGAACAATGTCTTCAGTGCCTAGAACTAGATCAATATAATGAAATATATGAAATATATATGAGATTATTACACATACCCAACGCAAATGATCTCTTTGCTAATAAAAGGAAAATAAAATCAATATTGCGTTCTTACAAAGAGAATATACTCTTTCTTTTGCTAGGGTACAGGGTATAAAATGAAAGTTGTCAGGCTCTATTCTGGCAGGAAACTTGTCCAAGCTAAACTAGCCTTAGATTCAAATGCGAGTCTTTTATATACAAATATATATATATTTATATGCTCACCCTCACTTAGATTTTGTACATTTAGAGTGCGAAGTTCATCGGGCTTGGATATCTCTTCCTCATCATTTTGAACTAATATCCCATAATGTTCGTAGGCAAAGTTAGTTGGATCCATAACTGTTACTGTTCTTCACTTGTTGTACATCGCAGGTAATGCCAAAATATTATTATTTACATATATATGTATCTATTATGTACAGGATCCTCGAAATTAAATTGCAACGCGTCTCGACTCGATTTCTAGCAAACAAATGACCGCTTACACTACGAGTTCTTAATTAATCAGTAAATTTGTACGTTTGCATTGCTTTCACACATATGTATATTATGAAATGTATTTTGTGGAGATCAAGAGTTAAAACTGAGGTCCGTCCATAAACAATGAAGTGGAGTTGTTTTCATGCAGCCCGATGCCAGCCGTATCCATATATTACATTTGAGACGGATCAACAATGTTTTCTCTATTGGGAACGGTGGCTGAAGTTGTATTTTCTGTGCTAGCACGTGTTGTAATAAAAGGTTGTAAGTAATTTGTTTATGTGACAAACAATTATAAAGTTTGTGGATTGCAAAAATAATTTAAAAGGAACTAAGCAGAACAAAAATGGATGCGATGAATAACTGATTGTGTGACCAGACTTTGCAAACTGTAAAATACTAAGTTCCCACAAAATGCAACCCAAAATCATCAAGCGATAACTTGATGGCATGAATGAAACAAAATGACAATTGAAATGGTGTTAAAAAATGTATTTCATATACATATTTCGTGATTAGCACAAAGTTCATAATACAACAAAATATATTTTATAAATTTATACATTTATCAATTTATATAGTATTTTATAATATTTTATGTCAGATTTAATATGAACAGAAAATTATTTAATTTTAGGTAAAATAACTAAATAAAATATGTAATTGGACACATAAATTACATGAATTACAGGTATAATTTTATTTATTTATATTTTTGGCACATTAAATGCCTATCACTTTATTAAAGCGTTATGTTTAAGCATAAATGAATTTTTTAATTTGTAAATTTGAATACAACCCTGAACGCAGGATTTATGAATTTACAAAATAAATTGAATTCATTTAAAGCAAACATTCGTAATGCACTGGAAAACTCCTACGATTATTTCTATAAAGTTAAACACACCGGATAAAGCATTAAGAAAAATGATTTTTTTGTGAAACCAGGCTACAAAACAATTTATACGTTTTTGCTTTGAAGTGTCTCACACACCGAATGGAACAAAACTGTTGCAAACCAGCGCCGTTGTCGATAATTGCCTAATTTCTTATGGCGCAACACACACCAAGTGAAACGAAACATAAGAAGCACAACAAAGCTAATTTTAATGTATTTGTATTGTAAATTAATTGAAATTATTATGTGTTTTATTTATTAGTTTTATATTTTTTTTACAACTTCCTTATGTCAAGCTTTACTTACTTCCATAAAACCTAAAATTAAGATTTATGGTTGCATTCTCCGACATCATATTCTTTTTATAGTTTATAATTTATAAGTTAATATATTTTAGTTAAACAAACTAAACAAAATTAAACATATCTATTTTAATAACTACAGTAGTAGTTCCAGATATATACATTTTAGATTTATCGGAAATCGTACCGTGTAAGGCAACCTTGGGTAATTTCTGAAGCGTTTATCAACACTGTGCACAGTTTCCTGCCTTTGACAGTTGGTCAACGTGACTCTACCTTTTCCGGTTTAAACGTTTACCATGGCGGTCGGCAAAAATAAGGGTCTCTCCAAAGGCGGCAAGAAAGGTGGCAAAAAGAAGGTAGTCGACCCCTTCTCGCGCAAGGATTGGTACGATGTTAAAGCCCCGAACATGTTCCAAACCAGGCAGATTGGCAAGACCCTTGTGAACCGCACCCAGGGCCAAAGAATTGCCTCTGATTACCTGAAAGGTCGTGTTTTCGAAGTGTCGCTGGCCGATTTGCAAAAAGATATTGACCCCGAGCGTTCTTTCCGCAAGTTCCGCCTCATCGCTGAAGATGTGCAAGATCGCAACGTGCTCTGCAATTTCCACGGCATGGACTTGACCACAGACAAATACAGGTCAGTGCATTTTTTTTTTGTTAACGCATGGTCGTTTGAGTCTCTTGTGCCTCTTGTCTAATAGACGTCTGCACGAATGCCAAAAAAAAGACATTCGAATCAACATTGCTCTATTTATTGAGCAAAATAGTAATCGACGCCGCAAAAGTTTGAGTGAAAGCCTACATTTTTATATCCAGAATGAAAATAAATGTGAAGTTTTGTTCATCATTTATTTATTAAAGTGGAGAAACGTAATTTTATTTATGTTGTCTGTAAATTTGTAGCATCTGAAAATGTTCTTCCAGATGGCCGCGCTACTTGCTGGAATACAAAATATTTCATAACATAACAGTAAATTAATCTACCCTGTCTATTGTCAATTTTTATCAATTCTGTGAATTCGTCGTCAGCAGAAGGTATTTCTGTTGGGTCAAATATATTGTCTGTAAGAAAAGAACGCATAATTTCCTTGCAGACATTAATTATGGTTTCCCTTTCAATGGGTGCAAATTGTATCTGTTTGTGGGTGGGAAAATAAATGGGGCTATGTTGTAGTGAGTGTCTATGTACGAGTACTAATTGTGTGCGCTTTCAAACAGATCCATGGTCAAGAAGTGGCAGACTCTCATCGAGGCCATCGTCGAGGCCAAGACCGTTGATGGATACCTTCTGCGTGTGTTCTGCATTGGATTCACGTCCAAGGACCAGCAGTCACAGCGCAAGACATGCTATGCCCAGCAGTCGCAGGTGCGCAAGATCCGCGCCCGCATGACGGACATCATCACCAACGAGGTGAGCGGCGCCGATCTGAAGCAACTGGTCAACAAGCTGGCCCTGGACTCTATTGCCAAGGACATCGAGAAGAGCTGCCAGCGCATCTATCCCTTGCACGATGTCTACATTCGCAAGGTAAAGGTGCTGAAGAAGCCCCGTTTCGATGTGTCCAAACTTCTGGAGCTCCACGGTGATGGTGGCGGCAAGACTACCGAGGCTGTTGTTTCCGCCGAGGGTGCTGTCATTGATCGCCCAGAGGGCTATGAGCCGCCAGTTCAGGAGGCCGTTTAAATTTGAATTCTACACGTGGGTGCACATGTGAATAACGAATGCATTCAGAGACCTATGTCTTAAAATATACAAACAACAAATAATACAAAAAAAAAATGTTCATGTTCGTTTTCTGCTGGTATTTAGGTGTGGGTGGGCTATTTTCTCTTTACAGGACTCCCCATAGATTCCATCACAGTTTCAAAAAGGTGAGTAAAATATAAAAAATATATGTGTTTAGTATATTTAATCGTATGCGACATGATGTTTTATTTTTCGTCTCTGTCAACTAATTGATGAAAAACCAAATACTAGCTGATAGCCATAATGGAAATGTATTTAAATTTTATATCTTATGCTAATTAATATAACAGTAATATTTTTTATATTTGCAGGAATCCTCAATTTGCAGAAGTTGGTTTATGTCCCGGACAGGATACAAACATAAATGGTGAGAAATCTCATTCATTTGGCTATAAATACATTTATATCCTGAAATATTGATGACTATTTTATTTGCTACTCTTGAAAAATTCTATTGATGAAACTTTTCACCTTTTCAACTGAATTTATTAAATCAAACTTGTGCTGTGTGTAATTTTTGTAGAATTTAGACTAATTGGACTGTACTTTTCATCTTTTCAGAATAATCATAATACACTCGGGCCAGGCATCTATTCTAATACAAGGTTCGTTAGTACATTAAAAATCGACATTAAATTTAAATAATAACATTGTGATGACAAACTACCCAGCTCGCTTCGATAAACCATGAAGAGAACTGTTCCTTAACCAACGCAAATAATTTAATTGCTGATATTATTAATATATTTTGGATAATGCAGTTAAAACTTAATCTAATTTATTTCGTTCATTTCTTTTTACAGCGTGTTATTTTTAGAAAAATTGTATTTTCAAGGGAAATATAACCTGGAATTTAATATATAGTATCCAAGGCCGTTAAAAATGTTATTTCAAAGGTACGTTCGCAAATTAAATTATTTTATAAAAATATATTAAAATCGATTATATACCGTGATGACAAACTTACCCAGCTCGCTTCGATAAACCATGAAGAGAACTGTTCCTTAACCAACGCAAATAATTTAATTGCTGATATTATTAATATATTTTGGATAATGCAGTTAAAACTTAATCTAATTTATTTCGTTCATTTCTTTTTACAGCGTGTTATTTTTAGAAAAATTGTATTTTCAAGGGAAATATAACCTGGAATTTAATATATAGTATCCAAGGCCGTTAAAAATGTTATTTCAAAGGTACGTTCGCAAATTAAATTATTTTATAAAAATATATTAAAATCGATTATATACCGTGATGACAAACTTACCCAGCTCGCTTCGATAAACCATGAAGAGAACTGTTCCTAAACCAACGCAAAAATTTAATTGCTGATATAAATGATTAACTAATTTTATTATTTAGAAAAAAACATAAGCTTATCCGTTTTGTTTTACATCATTTTCCTTACAGTTTATTACAATGTGAAGGACGAGGCTGACAATTGTCTGCAAGGGATCGATCAGGCAAGTATTTATAACACCATTTAGTAATTTTGTAAACAAGAAAATATGATGATACATTAACGGATTCCCCATCATTTAAACCACAAATGAAAAAATCCAATTCACTGAAATTAAAATCATGTCTGCAAATTCGAACGAAAGAAATATATAATATTACCGTTGGTTGGATCGGTTTAAGGCTCGAACAAATGTATTACTACCGGTTTGGATTCCAAACTAGAATTAAATTCAAACTTTGATTCTTTTTTTTATGCATTTTTTAATTTACATATTTTTGAAATATTTAGTTTTACTAAAAAAAAGTTGTATTGAAATCAGAGAGGCGCAAAAATATTTTTAAGTCAAAACATTTTTTTAATATGGTTCGGTTCGACTGTACTTGGCGAATTATTTCGGTTCAAAATTGTGTTCATAGTAAATTTAAATTTCCGTTTCAAATCGGTTCGATACAAAACCAGTTTGCAGTGTTGATTAAAATATATGTACTTTTATTTTATGCTGAACTGATTTTCTGGGATTAATAGGAATATTATTATTTGCAGGCAAAATACCATAGTCCGGAACTCAATAAAACCAACGGCACCTTGGACAATTAAATTGGTTACCCATAAAAATAAATCAATATTGATTATATCTTGATGGCAATCTTGCCCAGCTCGCTCCGATAAACCATGAAGAGAACTGTTCTTTTGCAGAAGTTGGTTTATTTCCCAAGCAGGATACAAACATAAATGGTAAGAAATCTTATGCATTTGTATATATATACATTTATATCCTGAAATATTGATGACTATTTTATTTGCTACTCTTGAAAAATTCTATTGATGAAACTTTTCACCTTTCCAACTGAATTTATTAAATCAAACTTTTGATGTGTATAATTTGTGTTGAATTTGGACTAATTGGACTGTACTTTTCAATCTTTTCAGAATAATTAAAATACACTCGGGCCAGGCATCTATTCTAATCCAAGGTTCGTTAGTACATTAAAACTCAACATTAAATTTAAATAATAACATTGTGATGACAAACTTACCCAGCTCGCTTCGATAAACCATGAAGAGAACTGTTCCTTAACCAACGCAAATAATTTAATTGCTGATATAAATTATTAACTAATTTTGTTATTCAGAAAAACATAAGCTTATTCGTTTTTTTAACTCATTTTACAGTTTATTACAATCTCATGGATGGGGGTGACAATTGCCTGCAACCACTTCTTGACTCGCAACAAATGAGCGATCAGGCAAGTATTTCTGATTAATATTAGATTAGATATTATTTTTTTAACGAGAAAATATGATGATACATTCACGGATTCCCCATCATTTAAACCACAAATGAAAAAATCCAATTCACTGAAATTAAAATGCTGCAAATTCGAAAGAAAGCAATACATACATATATAATATTACCGATGGTTTGGTTCGGTTTCAGGTTCGAGCTAATGCATTACCTTCTGGTTGGATATACGAACATACAATTGAATTCAATCTATTGTTCGTTATTTTTTTTATTTTTGAATTTTGAATTTATTTATTTTCGAAATATTTAGTTTACTAAAAAAGGTTGTATTGAAATCAGAAAGGCGTAAAAATCAAAACAATTTTTTTAATATTGTTCGGTTTGCCTGTACCTGGCTATAAATTTAAATCTCCGATTCGAATAGGCTCGATACAAAACCAGTTTGCAGTGTTGATTACAATATATGTACTTTTATTTTATGCTGAACTGATTTTCTGGGATTAATAGGAATATTATTATTTGCAGGCAAAATACCATAGTCCGGAACTCAATAAAACCAACGGCACCTTGGACAATTAAATTGGTTACCCATAAAAATAAATCAATATTGATTATATCTTGATGGCAATCTTGCCCAGCTCGCTCCGATAAACCATGAAGAGAACTGTTCTTTTGCAGAAGTTGGTTTATTTCCCAAGCAGGATACAAACATAAATGGTAAGAAATCTTATGCATTTGTATATATATACATTTATATCCTGAAATATATTGATGACTATTTTATTTGCTACTCTTGAAAAATTCTATTGATGAAACTTTTCACCTTTCCAACTGAATTTATTAAATCAAACTTTTGATGTGTGTAATTTGTGTTGAATTTGGACTAATTGAACTGTACTTTTCAATCTTTTCAGAATAATCAAAATACGCTCGTGCCACGCATCTATTCTAATCCAAGGTTCGTTAGTACATTAAAACTCAACATTAAATTTAAATAATAACATTGTGATGACAAACTTACCCAGCTCGCTTCGATAAACCATGAAGAGAACTGTTCCTTAACCAACGCAAATAATTTAATTGCTGATATAAATTATTAACTAATTTTGTTATTCAGAAAAACATAAGCTTATTCGTTTTTTTAACTCATTTTACAGTTTATTACAATCTCATGGATGGGGGTGACAATTGCCTGCAACCACTTCTTGACTCGCAACAAATGAGCGATCAGGCAAGTATTTCTGATTAATATTAGATTAGATATTATTTTTTTAACGAGAAAATATGATGATACATTCACGGATTCCCCATCATTTAAACCACAAATGAAAAAATCCAATTCACTGAAATTAAAATGCTGCAAATTCGAAAGAAAGCAATACATACATATATAATATTACCGATGGTTTGGTTCGGTTTCAGGTTCGAGCTAATGCATTACCTTCTGGTTGGATATACGAACATACAATTGAATTCAATCTATTGTTCGTTATTTTTTTTATTTTTGAATTTTGAATTTATTTATTTTCGAAATATTTAGTTTACTAAAAAAGGTTGTATTGAAATCAGAAAGGCGTAAAAATCAAAACAATTTTTTTAATATTGTTCGGTTTGCCTGTACCTGGCTATAAATTTAAATCTCCGATTCGAATAGGCTCGATACAAAACCAGTTTGCAGTGTTGATTACAATATATGTACTTTTATTTTATGCTGAACTGATTTTCTGGGATTAATAGGAATATTATTGTTTGCAGGCAAAATACCATAATCCGGAACTCAATATATGATAAATGAAGGCGTTAAGTACGTGGAATCTATGGCGAATTGTATTGGTATCCAATAAAAATAAATCAATATTGGTTATACCGTGATGACAATCTTACCCAGCTGGCTTCAATAAAACACGAAAATTGTTCCTAACCCATTGCAAAATAATAAAGTGCCTTGTAGATGGAAAGCCTATGGAAACCCAGTTAAATCTGTCTTCTGCCAGTTGTCGCGTTTAAAAGTAAGTTAAAAAAATAATTAAAGTTATACAGTACATATCGCTTATATCGAAAGCCCTTATAAGAAATTTTATAAATTCAATGCTGTTGCATATAAGCGATATGTATTGTATTTATCTGTTTATGATGAACATTTATTCATATTTGAAACATCCATGTAAAACGTTTTCTAATGATAGTAGAACTGATTAATATAATAATAAAAGAGCACATATAATTTTAAATATTACTAAAATTAGTTTATTCTTTGCCGTAGATCGGAATCACATCGTGGGATGTCATACAACAACCAAGGATTCGTTGGCCACTGCAGTTATATTGTTAATATTTTTACACTATGAACAACCTGTGATGACTAAAATAAACTCAGCTCATTTCGATAAACCATGAACAACACTGTTCTTTCGCCAACGCATAACTTTTCTGCATTTGTCTGTACAGTTTTTAAAGAAGCACATCTGAAATAATTGCTTTTGCATTATATTTTTACAGTGTAAAGTTTTTTAAAGTTTTTAGTTTTATTGCTTATTGAAGATAAGATAAGATATCAATTATTACACTTCAGCATCTGACAAACATTGTTTTTAAATCAAAATAAAAACACGTAACAAAACAAAAAAAATAATAGGGTATTTACCTGTTTCTACACGTACATTGTCTTTTGTTAAGATATTGAATAATACATTTGAAAAATAGTAAAGTCGGAAAACACGGGTTATGGCCCATTTCCAACATTCCGTTAGGATGTGTCCGATGTCGGTAACATATGAATGGCAAAATTAATCACTTGCATTAAATAAAACAGCTGATAGGTTTGTTTTGATTTGTATTTTCGGAATAAATAAGATAAGTATTGTCTTGTGGGATGATCTTTATATTAAAAGTTGTGAGGGGATTTCTAATAAAGTTTTAAAATTACCGATTAACTTCGTTGCTATATCACCTGTTTGTAATATGATACTTTCATATTTTTCATAACATCGATAAGAAATTCGATAAATCATCGCAATGCGGATTTACTCAGGGCGAATTGCAAACGTTTATGAATATGTAAGATATGTTATTTCTTATGGGAAGGCGTACAGGCAACATGTTTTAAACTTTTCACATTTGAAAAAAATATGAAAAATGATAGTCGAATTGGGCTATTAAACGCCCGAAAATATTTCCATAATTTTTTAATAACGAATCAGTTTTACTGACGAATTGTTCTATTTATCGTTTTAAAATTAAATATTGAAATACATTCGTATATCAAATGTTTTATTTTTTATAGCGAATAATATACTCGTCGGTATGAGCACCAGAACGAACACAGCTACAACGAATTTCATTTCCAACAAGAAAATATCGATTATATCGGTTTTAAAATACACTTATCGATATTTAACATGGCAAACAACAGCTGTTCTTCATTTGTACATAGGGGAGCACTAGCAGCCGAGCTGTTATTGTAACAGTGCCGTTTTTAAATGAATCTACAGCGGCTTCTGTTATTAACAGCTTTCAGTTGTGTTACAGAACCAACGAAGCTCTGTTAATTTTTCAGTTTTTGTTGCGCGAGGTTTGGAGAGCGGTTGTGTGATATTTTCAAGCGTTTTTTAAATTATAAATTTACCGCATTTTAAATTGCAATAAATTCAAAAAATAGACGTAGCTAAAATACTTTGTTGAAATTATAATAAAAATGATCAAGATAGTGATGTACGATAACTGTAGGATCGCGTCGTTGCGTCGTATTTATGCTGCTTAACGAAATCAAGATACATATGTACAACTGGCGTGTGTATGGATGGATAGATGTATATATATGTAAATCAGCAAATACTGATGCATACATATGACTGTGTCTGTATCTCCTCGCATGTGTGTGTGTGCCTTTGCATGTGTAACGTGTGGCTATTGTGATCGGGATCGTCATCGTCTGCATTCGATCGTGAATACGTGTACGTGTGTGTAGTGGCTGTGGTTGGTGTATTGGTATTGGGATTGGTAGCGGCATGTGCGTGTGACGAAATAAAGTTGGCGAGAATAAAATTGAATAAGTGCAAAGAATCAAATTAAATCAAATATCAAAGAGTGAAAATAAAAAAATTTGCATCAATATGCACACAATATTGTTTTAAATATTACAATTAACGTATGCATGTACATTTCCATGCACATATACGAATGCACACGTACACACACATATATTTATATATATATATATATATCCATATCGGAGTGTATGTATGTATATTCGAGAATAGATACAAATACACAAGGGAAATATACAAGTATCAAATGAGTGCCAATTTATTAGTGTGGATTGTCACCGATTCTAATCTTCTCGTGCCTGTGTCGAAAAGCGTTAAACCTCTGACAAAACTTGAAGGCGGCACACAACTGCGTTTACCCGTTTTACCGACGGAGAATTGAAATACATTTTTGTTGTTCTTCGAAAAGCACGCGTAGACAGCAACTAACAAATAGTAAGTAAAACTCGATTCATACACCAACTATAACTATACATATATATATATATATATATCCATATATATTAACCATAAAATATGGTTTTTTAAGTTGATGGCTCAAAAAGTTGAACGTATATTCCTCGAATTCACGCACACATACAATTACTTAAGCACACACACACACACGCTCATAATGCTGTTTGTTTATATGTATGCATGAGTATGGTTATTTGCTGAAAATACGAAACATTTTTCGTATTCTCTTCTTTTTTTGTTACGCTCGTTGCTGTTGTTGCTTTTGGTTTTGGTTTTTTTTTTCATTCTTCATTCTTTCTACCTGTTGATATATCCTACAATCACGTCTCTAAATAGAAACTCGTTGTGTCATTAGTTTTATGCCGCCACTGTTGTTGTTTTTGTCGTCGTCGTGGTTTTGGGTTCGCTTGTTACCTTGAACTAATAGTTAGCCTTATTCCCTGCTGCGAGTACACACACACACACACACACACAATCACAATCTGTTGCGAGGCCCGCACCTCACCAGGTACATGTGTATACATGTATGTATGAAGATAGACGACGCGACGTTCGAACTTCACATAGCCCTACGCAGAGTAACAAACACAGACACTCGGACGTTTCGATGGGCTCAAGCATGTGTGTGTGTGTGTGTACACAAATATTTATGTATGTATTTCATATGTTTGTTCGTATTCGATTGGTTCGCTTTCTGCATGTGAATTTCGTCTCTTCGAAAGAGACAGTGACAGCGGCTCGGCTCTCAACGCAAACAGCCTAACACTGACTGTTCTAGGAAGTCGTTTCTCGATCGGCCGACCGAAGGCCGAAGACCTTGTTAATTTTACTTTTGAGCAGTGTGACAGTAGGACATCTCTCGCTATATGCGAGAAATATATGTGTCCGTGCAGTAAAGGTATAGATATAAATATAAGGTTTTAAATATGAATGTATGGCGACTATGGCCATACCTGCGAAAAGGTAAAGCTGTTTTTTCTTTTTTATTTTTGGAATATGTTTTAGGAGAATACTTTTTGTTTCAATTTTTTTTTAGAAACTATTGAAATTCTGAATCACAAGGAAGCATTTCAATAAAAGTTCAAATATTTGATAATATCTGTATTTATATGCTATAGGAGCTTTGTATTTGTATAAGCTGGCGGAAATATGGTTCTAAGAAATGAACAATTAATTAATATCGCGTGAGGTAACAGAAAACAAAAGTTTGGATTTAAAAACGGATTTCCCTTAGCTTTGCAATCTACTTGCGTGGTTTAGCCCCTAACTAAAGATATCTTTAAGATAATCCATTTTGAACCGAAAGATCTGTTGATTAGTTGGTTTGGTGTTTGGCTACTTTGGTTGGTTAATGATGAAAACCTGAAACTTTTATATCATAGCCATAAATAAATTGTGTTCGGTTTGTGAATTTTGTTACTCGAATTCTTTTGGTTTAAATTTATTATTTAAAAGTAAAACATATTTTGTTTGTGTTCAACAAAGAGGAAAAACTCCCATTAATTAACTCCATCTGAGCTGATGCAATATTTTTGGGAGTAAAGTATCTTAAAAATAAACCACATTTTAACATAACGTGATTCGGTACGAGATCATGTTTTGCTGATTTTTTGGGCAACTGATTCAGTTGATGATTATAAAAATATTGGAAATCGGGATTCGAACCGATTTATAGTTATAATAGACGCCTTTGCCTGTATGCAGCAATTTTCCAGTTCCTAATAGAAAATACATACATTACAACAACAGTTCAAGTACAAGAATTGTAATGCTATATTTTTTGTTTGGACGTAGTTGTTAACGCGCGGACCCAGGCAAAATGCCACCCACCTCCCGCCCAACCGACCGAGGGGCGCGCCGCATAACGTGCGGTGACGAAGATCGCGAACAAATTGACAGATGACAAAGGACTCAAGTTTTAAGGATAGGAATAGAAGTAGCTTTACATATAATAGATAAATACGGTAAAACATAAACATAGAAAACGAAATAAATAAAAAATTGAAATGGCTGAAATTGTTTACATTTAGACAGACAAATGGACAGAGCGATAGAGGTATTTTGCTGTCATATCATTTAATTATGTGAATTAGAAGAATGTATTTTGGTTTTCATTATGAAATTTATTAAGGTAAATACTTGGATTAAGGGCCTTCGGCTAAAACCCACTAAACACTATATTTGTATATTTTATATGTTTACAAGTATTCGTTTTGTGAGATATATCGATTATCGATGTCATTAAAGCTAAAAACTGTAAACTAAGTGTCTAGTTTAGTTTTTTCTAGGTGGTTTCCTTTAAGGACCGAGCCAAATATATTTCTGAAAATATATATATAATATGTATACTAAAAAAAAAACACTTCGCATATTTATTTGGTTCAGGTGTTAACAGGATATTGTTTAACTTGTCATTCCCTATAAAATTTTAGATTTTGTTTGCGCCAGAGAATTAATAATAATAAAATGTGGAAAAATCGGGTTTAATACAGCAAACGCCAAACCAGTTTGTTCAGCACTTACCATTCTAAAATAAGGACTGAACATTTGTATTGCAAAAATTAATGTTTGTAATTGATATTGTTAAAATGATACTCCAATTAACATGAAAACCTTTAATTTCAATTTTCGATTTAATAAGAAAATGTACATAATAAATGATCTGATTTAAATGATTTAAGCTGCCCTCGCAAACAAGAAGTACTAATTATAGAGCGAGAACATTTTGATTATTTTAATGTAGCTCAAAACATTTTAAAAGCCTTTTTTAAATGTGTTGTCAGTCAGGTAGTCTTAAAGTCAAGCAAATAATGGGAAATATACGCATAATAACGGGTTTTGCAGCCAATCATTTTAACAACACTGAGAGAAATATGGTGCTTACTTTGATGTTCATTTGACTTCTTTGAATGTTGCTTTACATTCTCAAGTGTACTTAATAATAAGCGTTGTTTAGGATGTATTGATGGATATATTGGAATTGCACAACTTCCGTTTGACACTCTGACCGCATAAACGCAATGCGCTGATGAAGCGAGAGTCTCCAAACATCGTTTATACTCGTGGGTATACACCTTGGCTAGCCTTTCGGTGTAAACGACTGCGCAATACTCTGTTAACAGTCTTTACAGATTCTCGAAACTTTCTTACCATGTCCGTCTGTTTGAATGTTTTCATTCAGATATTGTAAGAACTAGAGTTGACTTCAGATTTTGAATAATTATCCTCTCAGAGCAAATTATTTTTAATGTGTGTGTGTGTGTGTGTGTGTGTATAAAAGCTCCTCTAAGCGAGGTAATAATCTAGTGGCAAAAACATTTTCAAACCTAAAAATTGCAATTTAATATAATAATATAAACAATCCCAAATTATAAAATTAGTTAGACATTTCGCACTTTACGCAGAGCGCTCAACCTTCTTTGTACCTAAAAATAACATTTTGCGGTGTGCAGAATGTCCGGCTATTTTTATAATTTAAAATTTTTCATTTACGTTCGTTTTCTTTTAAATTATTAAAATGTGCAGGTCCAAAGCTAAGCCTAATAGTTCTTTAAAATATCTTTCAAACAAAATATAGCTATCAAAGGCGAAAAAGTGGACCCAAATAGATTTTCATCTTATTCGCGGAAAGACATAAAAATGTAATTTCGGTTTAAAACGTTTGATGAATTTAATGAAATACTGTTCGACGCTTATTCGAGACTGAAATTGTTTGCCAATCTTACAGCTTACAGCTCCATGTCGTAGTCCATATTATATTAAATATAATAAATAAATATGCGAATCTGTTTGTCCACATTTTTGATGGCGATAAGCAATCAACGCAGGGCGCTAGAAAGTAGTAGAAGTAGTTTCGTGTTAAGTCATAACTTATAACTAAGATGGGAATTTAGAAAATTCGATCTCTAACTGTGGAAAATAAGGGAAATCGTTTTATGAAACTTTTCTGTTTTCATCCGATCAGCCTCAAACTTAGTTTTAAAGATCTATACGAAAATTCAACAATGACTGTATTCCAATATTTTCCTCCCTCCCTTGCTGGAAAATTTGTGCGATCAGTTTCAAAATCATTTTCAAAGGTGTATGGAAATTCCATAACAAATTATTAACTTTCCTTTGTTTTAAATCCACCACTGAGTATGTTTGCTCTAGTCGGGAGTGCCCGACTAGGAGATACCCTAAGCCCAGCTGCGGGCTGTCGTTAGATACCTTTCTTCCCCCTTCATTCATTCATACATAGATAGAATAAATCACACATACACATACATACAGTCGACTCGGCTAGTGGTGCTGATCAAGAGTAACACAACCATTTTCATTGGGTATAAATATAAATGGTAGTAAGGAAACTAATTTGCTCATTTGGATTTTGAAATTTTCAAAATCATTTTCAAAGTTCTACATCAAAAATGAATGAATTCGAATTTTACCGATTCAAATCCACCTCCTCCCCACCTTGTTTTTTATCTGAAACTTCTATGTAAAGTGGCAAAGGAAAACGGGTATTTTAACGTTTTTACAAAATTTGATATCAGAAGTTTTGGGGCTTGAATGTGTTTTCGCCACCAGACTGTTACCTCGTGTAGAGGTGTTTTTGATATCAGAATTTTTATGGATTTTAATTTACTTTTGACAGTGTTACTCTATCAAAAGATGTTCACTTTTCATATTCATTAATATACTAGGCGTTGTCGTTCAAATATTTTGAGAATGGAACTTCAAGCAAGCCTAAGAGGCTGAAGAAAATTATCGATATACAGATTTAATATTATTAAGAATTTTATTTGAGAAGCCAACAAACAATTTTCCACTAAGCAATAAATAATTCGTCAACTGATTTTGATTTAATTTTCATTTGATTTCATCTTTTGGTGAACATAAACAATCAGCTGATCCATACAACATCAAAACAAAGCGGCAGAGTGCTCAGAAAATTATCTGGGAACGCAGATAAATATTGCAAAATATCCAGCAAAAAACATTTTTAGCTTTATTTAGCATTTTTAAAAAATTATCTTAATTTTATCAGTAAAATAAACAATTTGTATGTTTGTTTACGTTTTGCGGCACAACCGAAAATCACACCAAAAACTACTTTTCGCGCCAAATTTTAAACAGAGTAGAAATCAAAATCCATGCCGTAAACTTATTTTAATTTGCTTAGATTTGATCAAAATCAGTTGACGCAATCTCTTAATAAAGTTATGCACAAAGAAACAGTTCAGTTCAATTAATTTAATTAATAGCACTAGAAGGCACGCATTTTAAAGGCTACTATATATTAAATATTTGTTAAAATTGGTAAAACCGTTTTCTTTTCAATTATCAAAATATTAAATTTTTACGTTTTTCACCTGTCACTTTTTATGTACTTAAGAAAAAATTAGTCTAGTTACTCATTAAAATACATTTTAAACAAGATATAGAACATACCTGTATCTTCTGCAGCCGTAGAAATAAAGCCTCTTGGGTAATAAAAGGGAATAAGTTCACAACTAGCTCAACGCTATTATACGCATTTCATCGCAATTTCGGAGAGACAACATTTTTAATTTCTTCATAATTTTTGAACGAGATATCGAATTGGCATGAATTAGGTCACATGCACAAATTTTTACCTGTCTGAACAAATCCCTAACGGCCCCACTTCCTTAGTTTCGTCCTAATTACTCACAGCTCTATATTTCGTAAATTATATGAACTACCACATTTTGTGGTATGTTCATACTCGTGCACAAAGTGAATAGAGTATATTGGGTTTGTGGAATATCCGTCTTGCTGTCTGTCCGTATGAATAGAATTTTGCTATTGAACCTAGAGACTTGAAACATTGCATATATACCTTTATATATCTGCTTCAGATCAAGTTTTTTGTGCCACGCCCACTGGGAGACTGGCAAAATGATAACATGTCGATACATCGGAAATCGATTTCCCACAGTATTAAAGCTGGAGTTACTAAATTTGGTACGTCGATTGCTGCTGACATCCCCCAAAGATTGAATGGTTTACCAGCCACGACCACTAGAGCGCCTTAAAATATCGAAAATGGCTATATACAGTTTTAGCGTTGGAGGCTCCATATTTGGAATATATATTACTGGAAAGCTCCCCCAAACATCATAGAAATGTATATGGCTGGTAACCTCACCCAAAGATTTAAACCTTGATATCCTGGCCACGCCCCTTAGAACACCCCAGCCTATATAAATCCCACAGTTTCTGAGTTAGTCACCAAAGGTTAAAGGTAGATAGCCATCATGTAAGTTTGGTACAAACTTTCGTACTTTTGCGGCCACGCCCACTCCTGCCCCCCCCAACTCGCGAAAAATTATATTTTTTTCAAAATTACAATAATAACTAAGAACGCTTTGGAATATTTCAAACTGTTATTGTGAACGAGTATTCTTACCTGCTTCTCCTTATTTCAACGAAACTTTGCGATCGGAGGTTTAATAATAAAAATGTACTAAATATAAAAATAAACTTCAGTTGATATATAAATATATTTATAAAATTCGAATCCAAGTTTAGTGTATGGATGTTGCGTTTCTTTTAGCCAAAAGCTTTACCAGCCGGAGGTATTTAAAACTAGTTATGTTAATAACTTATAACTATGTATATCCTATACTTGAAGTAACAATAATAATATTTATATTTATAATATTTATGAAAGTATAAATATAAATTTCAATATTAACATAAATATATGCAGACCAAAATTGGAAAAAATGGACTTTGATGTTGGCGTTCGAATTAGGCGTTAGCGTATTGAGGAATTGGCTGTCAATAATCCGGTGGATGTGCTGGAACGACATGGACGGCAAATGTATCTACCAGGATCTCCAAATGTGGCTCAATGGAGTGATGTATTATGCATTAATCAGAAGCGAGGCGATATTTAAATAACTTAGGTAACGCTCACAGTAGTGCCAACATCCGGAAGAATTAAACCATGCCGCATACACACACGCGTCATGGGTCATCCGGGGATGATTTAGGCAGCACGGACGAAGTAAAGATATTCAAGGATGAAGGCGACCGCGAAGATGAGAAAATATCATCCGAGAACCTTTTAGTCGAAGAAAAATCAAGCCTTATTGATTTAACAGAGAGCGAGGTACGTTATGCATTCTATTAAAAGTACTTAACTTTGGTATATCCAATTATATTATATCGAACCGGCGAGTTTTAGCTATGAATTATATTTGTAAACTTATTTGACGTTTTATACACTGTTCCAATTGAAACAACTGAGGGGTTCTGCACCTGACCTTACCTATATGTCAACCCTTTGCATTCATCATAAATACGCCCACTGTGGAAACTAAATTCGTGAATAACTTCTAAATCTGAAGTATTTTCGTAAATGCGAGTGAGGGGAGGTATAAAAAATTCGAGATATTCCTAATCTGCGTCTGCTTTAGAAACCATTTTTACCCATTTTCAATGGATTCAAGGTATAAATAGGTATTCTCGATAGTCTTGCTTTAGTCTTGTCTGTCTGTCTGTCTGTAAAGACCCACTGATCTCGGAAACAAATAAGAGCTAGAGACTTGAAATTTTGATCAACATGTTTTTTAGTGAAAAATAAAAATCCTGGAGCTACCAAATTTTGTCATGTATATTCTTGTAAAGTAAACACAGATCCAGAATATTTCAATCTCCCGAAAATTTGAAAAAATATTTCAATTTTGTGTGATTATGTGTATGTATGAATGCAAAGGAATTGAAATGTAACTTAAGTTCAGAGTCCCTCACTTTTACTACGTTTTACAAATAATACTGATAATATTTCATAACAATATTTTTCTTTACCTAGGAAAAGGGCAGCAAGACAGTGACAAGGCCGGATCACAGTCCCGTATTTAGTAAGTACATTAATAATATTTTATCCTAATACTCTTAACTAATTCTAAATATCTATGGGAAAGTTCCATTCGTTATCACCTTTTTCAATATTCGCATTAAAAGTTATAAGAATATTCGTTTTTTTTAAACGCATTAGAAGGACTTCAGCCTGTGTCCCTTTAACCAGTTGTCAAACGTGTATCCTGTGAGATATTTTAGCTGTTTCTACGATAACAGGCAGAAGGAGGCATCTTTGACCTCATATATATTCTTGTTCAGCATCATCTAGCCAGACTAGAAGAGCTGGAGAATTGCAGTTTGGTTTTTCTTTTATATCATACGCAGATCAAATTTATTTCAAATTTTCAATAGCTCGTCTTGTTTTCTTATCGATAATTATTGGATTTTTTACCCGGTTTTATTCATATCTTACAAACCATAAAGCCAAATTTGGTTTTCTTGAAGTATACAGCAGATTAAGAATACTCTTCCCAATCATCCGTGCCAAGCGCAGCTGCTGAGTAAAGTGTACAACGTACGGCGTGCGTTTGTATGTTTGGGTGATTTTCTGTATTTATATACATACATACGAATATAAAATTAAAATATATGTAAAGACAGGGTTCAGGGAATGCCCTAGTCGGGTGTTTCCGACTAGAGTCGTCGCCTCTCTTGTTTAATTAACAATTCGGAAAAGTTAGTCCTTCAATTCTGTGACCCCTTCCATTTGAATGAACACAACTGTATGTATAAGGGCTCTCACGTCAATTCGCATATTAATGCGTATGTATGGCTAAGTTAAAAACTTTCGATTATGGGGCATTATTTTGTATGTTAAAGTACGGCACAAAAAACAGAGCACAGTTCAGTGCACGGTTCTAATCAATGTCTGCTTTGAGGTTCGTCTTATGACCCGAATTTTCTTTATTTTTCGCATGAAAAGAGTATATTGGGTTTGAAATTGAAAGTGTCAGACATAGTGTTAAAATTTTTGTTCCACGCTCAGTGGGAGGCTGGCAAATCGATAACATGTCGATACAGAAGACTGCGACCTTAATTTCCCGGCCACGCCTACTCCCGCCCCCGAAAATCAATATCTCTCACAATTTAAGAGCTAAAGTCAACCAATTTTGCAGTCATTAAGCCGAAAACTGTTAGCCAAGTCCATCCCCACGATATAAAAATTCGGAATTTTTCCAAAATAACAATAATAGCCACTGTGAACGAGTATTACGCAGTTGGTAACGGCCGACTGCAACTTTCTTAAACTTTTGTTGTTAAATTGCTCCCAATTTAATTTCAAAATCATTAAATTAAACAGATATAATATGTTAAAGCAAGTTTTTTTTTTTTGTTTATTTTTAAACGGGAAGGATATATTCAATCTCTATTCCTTTTTAAGGTCTTTTAAGACAATGTCAGTCCAAAATTTAATTCTGTTCTAAGCTAAACCAATTTATTTTAAATATGGTTTGGTACGACTCGGTTCACGGTTTTTAAAAATGGAATGTGGATTTTTTGGGGCCGAGCCGGTTCGGTTCAAAACCGGTTTGCAGTCTTGTGCTTAAAATGCATATACATTTATGTATGTATGTATGTACGTAAGTATATGCATGTGTATGTATGTATGTATGTGTATTCACATATGTCATGCACTGTTTTTATAAACAAACTAAATAAGACGGAAAAAAACATGTGCTCACATTTGAACGCAAAGCCGTAGTTGGTGTGGGGCGGATAAATAACCGGCTGCTGCTGCCGGCGTCGCCGTCGCCGTCGCCGTCGCCGCTGACTGTAACTTTAGCATCCGTTCCATGGTGCTAACAAGGTGATGCAGATCGGCTCGTCGACACGCTACTTCATTTCTTGTTTTCTTGTTTTCTGTTTTCTGTTGGCTATATTTTGCTTTCTTTCGGCCGTCAGCGGCTTACGTATCGTGTCTGTGTGTGTGTGTGTGTATGTTCTCATAAAAGATCGAGTAAATAAATAAAGCGTGAATATATACGTACATATGCATGCATATATTTATGTACTTCTTGCGACCTTTGTTTGTGTAAGTTTGCAAGCCCTATACATATATACATATAATTTAGGGGCACGCAATATATATATATATATATATATATATATATATATATATATAAATAAATACATATGTACGATCGGAATTAAATTTGTGTGCAGTTCAAAATTTGAGCATTAAATCATACTAATTATTTTTGAGTCTACATTACATACACACATATAAATAAATGAAACAATTAAGAGTGCGAAAGTCGGGAGTGCTCGACTAGGAGATACCCTGAATCCAGTTGGGAGCTGTCATTATTTACTTTACTCAGCGGCTGAACGCAATATGGAAACTAAATTCTTGAATAACTTCCGAATTACTTGTTACGTTATTTTCATATAATAATTCAAAAATAATGTTCTTGCTATGGGACAATTTATAGTCAAAAAGTTTAGGCCTCTGTACTGTACGAGATCGACTCAGAGAGAATATATTTCCGTACTTCATAGTGTCTTCCCAACATATTTACCCACTTTCAATGGGTTTAGGGTATAAATGAAACTATGATATGTACCTGTAACAACACACAGTCGTGTTCACCCGCGCACACACATCCACACACACACTTATGCATATATATGTGTGTACATGTGTGTACGCATGCAAGTACCCACATATTCATTAAAACTTCAAACTGAGTGAAAATAGCGTAATGAATTAATTCTTTGTTTACTATTTGCTATCAAGTATTACCCGACTTTGCCCAAGAAACGTTTTTTCCCTTAGTTTAAAATTGTTTTTAAACTCGAAGTGAAAAGAGAATTTAAAGCTGAAGACTTTCGAATATATACTCGAGTGTTTAAATTTTTCAGATGCGCCTAAAAATCGATATATCTTTCAGACAGATTACTGACATCGAACAAAAATTGTTTATATACGCATATCAAGTATAATTTTATTATTGTGAATAGCTCGTCTCCTTTTCTTGCTATTGAGAATTATCGAATACTTGACCTGATATTTTGTAAAAGCTCGAGCCACTAATTTTGGTTTAATATGTAAGGGATACGCAGTTCAAGAATATTTTGATTATTTTGGATACCTTCCCCCAATCGTTCCAAATATAAAAAAAAAACACATTCAAGAACTATATACTTAAGACCTTAAAATTTCATAAGGAATTAGGTATTCATATTGGAAGTGCGTTTGTGTGTGTGTATGAGTGCAAGGGGATTCAAATGCTTGTAAAGATAGGGATCAGGGTATCCCCTAGTCGGCGTTCCCGAATAGAACCCCTCACATGTTTCTTCTTAACGAAACATGTATTTATATACATATTTTAAATGCAGAGCTTCACAGTTGTGATTGAGCTCGCTTGGAAAGTAAATAAAAGTATAGTGTACATTGCCAAAAGGGTTATATTTTCCAATTGATCTTGAGGAGATTTGAAAATACATCTCCGGTGGTCGGAAAGAGATATCAGTTTTTCGTCAAAATTTATAGAGCACTATTTTCGAAAAACCTAATAGTAAACAAATATTGATTAGTTAGCGAAATTAGAAGTATTGAACAAGTGAAATAAGTGTGAAATTTAAATACAAATAAGGAAAAGATACCGATTTTATATATGCCAATGCATGTGCTTGCACACTTGTGTATTTATGTGCATATGTATGTACATGCTTAAGTATGAAAGGTAAATATGTAAACACATATGCACAGAGAATACATATGTATGTGATATGTATGCATGTATGTGCTTTTCGGCGGAGTAGCCTTCGAATACGACGGGCCTGCGTTGTGCTAAACATAACTTGTTAACAACGCGTCGCCGTCTCCGTTGCCGTCGCCGTTGTTTAAAGCCCATAACAAAACAGTTAACGAGCTTTTTACCTTTACTTCTTTGACCATTGAAGGAGATTCTGCGGAACAATGTTCATTCCGAGCATTAAAAAACAAAAAACAAAAAACAAAAAACAAAAAACAAAAAACCAAAAACAAAAAGACAACGAGGCGTAATCAGCCATGGGCTTAGGCGATCGCAGCTTTAGGAGGGATCCTAATATGAAACATTATGAATTCTGCATACATATAGATTTATGCATAAAATAATTATACATATATGTACATACATATGTATATATATGCATGCTCATGTAAATGGAATGTGTGGTTACTAACCCCACGCTGGGGCTTTAAAAAATGCGACGGCATTGTGAGATTACCACGTCTGTGTCTGAACGCTGTGAGCATTAAAAAATAGTCGCCTGTGCTTACATACATACATATGTAAGCACATAGTGAACTTTGTGTGTGCACACACTTTATAGCGATGAACCTTTGAGGACATATACTAAATATTATTTATATTTATTGAAGAATATTTTTTAGAATATTATTATTAATGTTGCCCTAATTTTTGATTCTACTTAGGTTAAGCAAACCCTCTATAAATTAGATTTTTGTTTGTTTTTGAATATTAGATGTTCACAATGTACAATATAAAGTCAGGCTTCCAGTTTAAATTGACGTGATTCAATACCGGGTCTATGGATCTAATTGATATTAAACCAGCAAAGAGGAACAAAAAGCAGTAATACCTTTCTAACCATTTAAAATTAAACAAGTAAAAGTGCTCTATTAGTAGATACCCTCAACCCATGTAAATATACATATACAAAAAGAGTTACAAAAAGTTAAATATTCTCGATCTGCAATATTTATCAATAATAAGAAAAGGAAAAGGGTTATCGAAAATATGAAATAAATGTGATCTGTGTATGATATGCATGGACTTAAGAATCCAAACTTCATAGCTCTTATAGTCTCTGAGATCGATGCGTTCATACAGACAGACAGAAGTGGCTAATTCGACTCGGCTAGTGATGCTAACGGAGAATATACATACATACATCTGTATATACTGTATGGGGTCAATTTTTAATGGGTTCAGGGTATCACTGTGGACGGAAGTACACGCTTGTGGTACACTTAGTTTTTGTTTTTTAGTTTTCTTACGATAGTCCAATCAGATCAAGTTATATACCGATCGAAGGGTATCGTTTAAACTAGAAGAAAACCTACCACAACACTTAATAGCTGTCGTAGTTTTTGAGATATTAAATAATTGAAGAAAATTAAAATTTTTGGAGCTGATGGAGCGGTTGGAAGGTTTAGGAATACATATCTCGAATACGCGTGGAAGGGGTTCAAGCTGAAGATTATTCCAATCCGATTCCATAGCTCGTTCAAAAGTTATTACAAAGTTAAATATATTTTGAAATGTATTCTTAAAAGCTATTAGGCTTACCTTCGCATTTGCTTTCTTTACAAATTATTTTCCATTACAAATTATAGAAATAGTTGGGCATTGGGCACATCGCAAAATATTATTTTTAGGTACAAATTAGGTGAAGCTTTTTGCATAAAGTGCGGAATCCCCAACTATTTTTATAATTTGAAATTTTCCATATATTAAATTGAATATCCGTTTAGAAATATTTAAAATAAAAATTCAACTACTTTGACCGTCAAGTTCATTCAGTCGAAATATAAACAGATCTTTTATTTTCATTAAATGTCACATTATGGTATATGTATATATAATAGAATACTACCTGGTTAATAATTTTGAACAGAAACAACTGTATGATTTTGTTAAAGAATATTCATAATTTTTTTGAAGTTAAAAGAACATATTAATATATTGGTCGATTATGTAACATTATCGAGCATCACTTCCCACTGTGCAGCGATCAGTTTTATTTCTTAAGTATACAAAATATAAATGTGTGCAAGCATGTTTGTATGCATGTTGGCATACGTATGTATGTATGAATGCTTGTAAAAATGTATACATACATACATATGTACCCCTTTTTTCTTCCTCTTCTTTTCTTCTGCTTTTACTTCTTCTTCATGCATAAACTGCTTGTATGTTTGTTGTTCGTGTGTGTGTATACATATTCCCAAGTACGTCTGCCATAGTATTGTGTATCCTTGGAAATTAATGAGTTTTCGTAGAATCGACTCGGTCTCGTTCGTGCTGCCGCTGCCGCTGCCGCTGCCGGCGTTGAAATTGTTAGTGTGCTGCTGTTGATGTTTGAAGTTCTTGCTAGCTGGCAGACGCTTGTTGTCTCGAGAACGCGTGGATTATTTTGTTACCCATTACTTTTCGTACCTTCTTTGCTGCTGCTGTGTGCGTTGGCTAATTCTCATTCCGTGTTTACGGCTTCCTTCTCCTCCTTAACATTTTGATTTAAGATATATTTTTGTTGTTTTTTCTTGTCCTTTTCATTTTTTTTGTAGTCTGTTTTGTGTATTCCTCCTTGTCTTTATCATCATTTTAGGGTATTTTAGCGTGTCGTTTTTGCGCTTGCTTTTCTAACAAGCTGTGAATTATTTAATGATACGACTCTGATATTCTTCGATGTTAATATCACATCTACACCCATATTTATGTACACACAACATACAATGTATGTATGTACAGTTGCGGCAAAAAAAATAGCACCACTATGACATTTTTTCTTATTGATCAAAAAAATAACAATTAGTATTGCGATATTTTAAAAATTTGATATTTAATATATTGCTTAGTATTCCCCCTAAATGAAAAGGTAGTACTTCGGTGTAATGGTAATAGATTTTTTTTTTTTTTTTAATTTGAAGGGAAAAGGTCGAAAAAATGGCGAAAAAAATAATAGCACCACTTATGCTTTTTCATGAAAAACGTTAAATTTCGTACAGTTTCTTCGACAAAAAGCACGTACTCAAGAGATTTAACTTCGATTTCATTATTTCAAGCATTATGTTTAAAAGAAATCCAAAATTATTGATAGAATGGGCCTTGGAATACGGAAAAGTGCAAAATCATCAAAAAATTGATATTGTATGGAAAATTAAAGAGATAACTTGGTCGATTCATTGGCTATTCAATTCAAAATATACTAAATGACATAAACTATACAGGAAACGATGAAACACGTAGATAAAAAGGAGCTATACGACAGATTTACGTCAAAATGTTGATCCTCGAGAGCACAAAGTACCCTTTCAAGGCTGCAACTGACGTAAAAAAAGGAGCTTAATACAACTGTGACACTGAAAACACTTCCCACATGTGTCAAACAAGAAAATGTAAATGCTTGCAGCCCAAGAAAGGTCCGTCTCCTTAAACGCGAAACATATTGCCAAGCGCATGAAGTTAGCAAAGAATCATCAAAATTGGTCAACCCAAAAATGTAGTAATATTTTATGAACAGATGAGAGTAAAGTTGTTATATTTGGTAGAAAAGACTCTCGTTCGAACGTCTAGTACCCTTAAAACTCAAAATACAATCCAAAATTCACTACAAAGACTTTTAAACATGGAGGGCCAAAGATACTAGTATGGGTTTGTTTTTGTTATTATGAGTAGGTCCAATACATTGAGCCAAACCCATAATGAACCAACACGGTTGTGTTAATATCTTAGATGCAGTAATGCTACCTTACGCAGAGTATAAGATGGCGCTATTATGGGTCTTCCAAGAAGGCTATGACCCCAAACACGCCTCCAGGAAAGCAAAGGAATGGTTCAAAAGAAAACCTGTGAACGTTTTGGAGTGCGCTGTGCAGCCACCCGATCGAAAATCTATAGGCTAATGTCAAAAAGGCAGTTGCTAGTATTAAACCAACTAGCAACGGATCACTTTGGCAAGCCATTTACGAGTCCTGGTGGAAAATTCCTCTGAAACGATACCAGGACTTGGTTGAATCGATGCCAAGTCGTTAAGCAGCCTTTATTTCCAATAAAGGTATCGCAACTATATATTAAATTGATAAAATATTCTTAGTTTTGACACAGCCTTTATTTCCAATAAAGGTATCGCAACTATATATTAAATTGATAAAAATATTCTTAGTTTTGACACACAATTATCTTTAAGTAATGAAAGTCTTAAATATTTCTGTCATAGTGGTGCTTTTTTTTTGCTGCAGCTGTACATACAGACACACATACATTTGTGCGAAAATTACGCATAAGGTGACCCCATGAAATGGTGTTTACAGACATACATACATATGTAAATATGTATATACAGTGATGGAAAACATAATAGAAACGAAATATTTTTTTTGTAAATTGTAAGTTTTCTTCTGTAAAAACTATTTTGTTTCAAACGATATATTTTATATTTGCCGGGTTAACTGAAATGTTCAACCGACAGGCTCAGTTTTCAAAAGTCCTTAAGTATCCCTGCAGGACATTTATTGCCTTGTATATACATTGCTTCCTGGAATTTTCTATTGGAAAGGAAGCTCTTAATACATGGCTTTAATTTTGGAGAGCTGCCCGATCGAAGGTACTCGTAATCGTGGAAGGCGTCTAGGATTAAGCTTACCACGTGATGGAGTGACTCTAGGGCTCCATGTTTGAGTTCGAACCCAAACTGGAACTTTGGGATTCCTCGCTTTATAAACGATGCTTCCAGGACCCTGCTTAGGATGCATCTTTCTATGATTTTACCGAAAGCTGGCAGAAAGCTGATGGGGGTGACGACTTCAACTTGTCTGGAGGCTTTCCACTCTTATGTAACATAATGATCTGGGCCTTCTTCCAGGCCACTGGAAAGTGACCTAGCCGAAGGGACGCATTACCTACCTAACACAATGTAATCAACAATAATAAGTATTTCAAAATATTCCTTTTGAAATATCGTTAGTCTTATTGAAAATAGTAATGCAAATATATTGTGTATAATGTTCGTCTTGCTTTCCATCCGTCTTCAACTTCAACTGCAATTTCTTACTTATATTTTTGTACTCTAAATTATAATTTTTATACCCTAAACCCATTGAAAATGGTTTTGAGCAAGTGAACTTAACAGTCAGATGTAAACATCTCCGATCCCATAAAGTATATGTCCGTCCGTCTGTCCGTTCGTCTGTGTGAACTCGTCGATCTCGAACTGTATTTAAAATGATCGATCCACCCGTTTTCGTATTATACATATTTTCCGGGTTGCATATTCGTTCGCGAAGTGAAAAGAGTATATTGAATTTGTGCAATGTCCACAACTTTTTTCGGCGATATTGGAAATAGACTTGAAATTTGCAGTTACAGTCCTTCAAAGTGTTAAGATTTTTGTTCCATTGCTGTTGCTCTCTTCCAAAAATTTCGACCTTGATTTCCCGGCGGAAATGGCTATATTTTCCACAGTTCTTGAGCTGAGGCGCCATATTATATATATATTATTGACTCAGTTCTTTGTCTTGATTACCCATTTTGAAGGGTATAAAAAGTGAGAGTGTATAGGCGGAAATACTGTTATGTTCACCCTTTTACACAGTGGAAATATTATTGTACCCTCAAAGCAGTGGGTTTAAACCGATTTAAAAAAATGTGAACACATACTAATAAAAATATTTATTCAAAAATTGTATTAATGGAATAAACGAATTAAAGGAATTATGAAGTCAAAATATTATATAATTTAGAATTTTAGAGTGAAATTCGACTAATGAAAGTCTAAATAAGAGAATTTCGACTGAATTCCAGCTGTTACTGCTGATCGAGAATAGATGTAAATTATAATACCAACTGTGTACAATGGGTATAACTACTCTCCATACCCCATTTACCCGCACACATACATACATACATACATACATATATGTACATATATATATATATATATATATATATATATATATACATATATGTATGTATATATGTCACAAGATATTTTGATTGCAATATCAATTTGCTAGCTTGCCTGCCTGCCTGCCTGGCATAACAAATCGTGAAGTCAGAACGTCCTCAGTTCGTTATATTTATTTCAATATACAATTATACATACACACATTAATAAGTATGTGTGGTCGGGTGTGCGTATGTATCCACGTTTTCTTGCTTAAATTAATTTGTTCTTGGTCGTTCCCAGTTTCTTTAATAGATTAATGAGAGAGAGTTGGTTCATTTCTCCATATGTGAGAATATGTCGGTCGCTGAGTTAATTTGAATGCTTGAATATTTCGTTAATTGTTTTTAAAGTGCGACCTCTAATAGTTCATACACAGTAACAAATATTTCTTTTGAAATTTCAAACGATTTTCATGTTTCTAAAAAATATTTCAAACCAAAGAAAATAAAAGAAATTTGGCTTTTGATTTTGGTTTAGCCTTTAACCCAATTGTTCAGTTGAATTTGAACCAACATATTTCTTACTGTGTATGCACACTGACTGAAGGCCAAATAAAGCATTTGTGCGCTAAAAAAGCGTAGATTCCACATTAACGCGTCGGCAGAAATTACCTTCCTCTTGAATTGTATTTCATTAATTTATCATTGCTACTAATCATATCTTACTAATTGCGGTTATTACTGGTGCTGAATACACATATGTACATGCACATATATATAAAACAAGAGTGGAGGCTCCAGTCGGAAGTGCTCGACTAGGGGATACTCTGATACTCTGATACATATATAGAACAAAGAAAATGAAAAGCTTCCAAACTAAGAGCATAATCTTAATGACATTTTTAGCGAATACTGAACAGAGCATATTGGTTTTGTGCAATGTCCGTCTGTCCGGCTGAAGGCAACTTTTTTCGGTGCTATTGATGAACCGACTTGAAACTTTGAGTATGTACTTGTAGTTATGTTCCCAGTGTTCACCTCAAATCGTTAAAAGGTGAATATTTCCCGCAAAATTAAAGCTAGACCTCCTCACGTATCTCCCACAGTATTAGAGCTAGAGTCGACAAATTTTAAAGTCACCCCTTTAAAGATCGTTCAAAACATTTCCCGGCCACGTCCTACGCCCTATATACATATCTTCCATTTAAGAGCATTCTGTCACCAAATTTTTTAAGCACATTTCGTATATTAACAGACATCAAATTTGCTACAAATTAATATTTTACTTTACTAAAGCTCTCAATGAATCTATTGGAAAAGTTTTAAAGAATATATTGCAAGTTTTATCAGCATTGGTTATGAAATAAGGATTTTATGAAAAATTAGTGTGATAAAATTTGACAAATTTGACAACCCAATTGGCAGAAAGCGCTGCAATAAGACTTAGAGAGTTTATTTCAAATTTTTTACCTGGTTTTTTGAGCGCATATCCGAAACTATAAGAACTAGGGCCATCGAACTAGGTTCAATATGCTCGTGTGAAGCATATGTCGGTGAAAAATATTTCAGATTTTGGATGAAAAACACACTTCAAGATAGATTTGAATGCTCTTGTTAAGTCCTTAACATTTCATTAAGATCAGGCTTTGTATAATACTATAACATAATATATAATAATATAATAATTAAATATAAATATATAAAAAGGGTTCAAGGTATCTCCTAGTTGGCGCTTCCGATCAGAGCCCGTCAATTGTTTTTGTGTAAAATCCGAAGATAAATAAATTGTACTATTATCCAATTTCAGATAAACTCGAGCCGCATACACCTACCTTCAATATGGGATATCTGGTGTCACCGTACTCATATGCTAATGGTGCGCCCGGTGGACTGCCAGTAACTATGGTAAGTTCTGGAAATGTTATATATATATGGCTTTTTTCACGGAAAGGTGACAAACAAATTTAAACTTAATATAGAAACGTTATTTATAAGAAATATATGACAATTTTATTAATTTAAACAATTTTTTTAGCAGTAAAATACATGAGTAATTACCTTGGTAGAAAAAAAACGTATCGAATCAGAAAATACTAAAAAAAATAGAAAAGAGATGTTGTGATTTTGTTCCGTATATATTATTATATTAAAGTAACAGAAGTTAAGAAAATGTATTTTACTTTGACTTTTTTGTCGCTATACAGGTGTACGACGATCCCTTTCGAAACCGTGGAAATGCCTACATATACAAAGTTTCTTGTTGAATAATCTTTCAAAATATATTGAAGCCACTTCCCGAGGTCGGGATATGTCGACGCAAAATTCATTAAATATTACCTATTTACATTTGCACACATTTTTAAATTTCGTATTAAATATTCAAATATTTTTTTGCTTGGGAGAATTGAAGACAGCTTTCCTCAAGTCCACACCGGATTTAGCGCGTTTTTTCTTAAAAACCATAAATCGTAAGAAGACTTATCGCTGTAAGAGCATTAAAAAAATGTTTGTCCCTTGCACACATACACTCAAATTCGTATCTATGTATATGTTTGCGGGGCGGAGTCGAGTAGAAGGCAAATCAATTCACTGAATAAGTATAATCTTACAGGTACAAATACATTTTATTTGTATTTTGTAAGGGTAATTTTATTCCCACAAGCTTATAGGGCAATGTTAATAATTGTATAACTATTCGGGGTATTCTTTGAGCTAAATGGTAAAAAATTATACCTTTTGTGTGGTTTATAGAAATTGCGTACATTTAATAAATAACACTTTTCACTGCTGCTCTCGATAATTACAGACATACGAAAGTTTGTGGAAGCTGGGGGTTATCTTTTTTTAGGGGCGGATCAATTTATCAGCACTGAATAATACAACAAAAGGGAGTCAGGGGATGACAATATACTACGTACTTATTAAAAAACACTCAAATAAAAGTGTAGCGTCCGAAATGTAGTGCAACAGAACGGTAATTACATATAAAATTCGTTCGATAGGTTATTAGGGGAGGTTTGTCACCCTTTTTGTACCCGAACCAATTGAATGGATAAACAAGTACGATTTTTCTAGTTGAGAGTGGCCGACTATGCGATACTCTGAACCCTAGGCATGGCTAAATTGCCTTGCCTCTTGTTGCCGACCAAGAATATATATATATTTATATACCTTTATTCGATCGGAGATGCCTGTTACATAAATTTGCACAAATTCATTAGACCCTTTATACCCATTTGCAACGGGCTCGGTAAAAGAAAGCATGAATCTGATCCTAGAGACTACAAAAGGCAGATTGTTAAATCTCCTCGATTTTCATTCCCGGGTATATATTAAAGATAATAGTAGTTAGATATACCTTCTACCAATAAACCTATTAGTATTTTAGGGTCAAAGAACGCAGAAGCACATGCCTTGTTAGGGTATTGCTTAGTTAGCCTCTTTTGAAGAATACGCACTTACTTGTTTTTTTTTTGTTTAATATTGAAGTTCAGATTTTACCCATCCTTCATCGAAATTAAAATTACTCACATATGTGTATATAAAACATGTAATTTGTTGTCAACATTTGCTACCACGCATCGACATTAAAAGAGAGCTAGAGCACTAAAACATAAACCTACAGATTACATATGTTATCTACTACTATATACAGTGATGACAAAATAATAGAAGTGACAAGCAATGTAACACTTCGAAACATATTTTTAATAGTGTGAGCAAATTTTAAGCATGTTTATTTTGACAAAAAATCACAATTTAATTTAAGATACTCTTTTGAAGTTTTAAAATAAATAACATAAATGAAATTGGATTTTTATTAGAATCCGAAGGGGTTCTGGTTGCCGAAAGAAAAGTCATGCACGTAGGATTCAGGGAAAGATGATTTCAACATTCACATTTCAACATAAGACAAAATTTGTATCTTGTAATGAAACTGAAAATGGGTAACAAAGCAGGACGATTTCATAATATTTTTGGCATCTAAAATTCACAGTACTATCAGTTGAAGTAGTAAATGAAATCTGTATTAACTGAAGAAGCAGTTGGAATTTTTTTTATTTATTTTATTTTCCTATTTTATTTATTTAAAGATAGACAAGGTTTTTAAACTAAATCTAATTTATTTATAATATAGCTATATTTGGAAATTTAGATTTCTTTTGCACCTGTTTTAAGTTGTTGTTTCGCTTTGTTTAATATTGTCCTAACGAAAATCTAACTAACCAATAAAGAATTCGATTAACTAAATACGGAAAACCATTGATTGCGAGACTGTTGACAAACGTTTAGATTAGAAACGGATATATTAAGTTAGGCCATCAACCTGATGGGCCGACGCCAATTGCAGGTAGTGTCAATTTAATTTTCGGCGTTCATCTACCGAATGCCGTATTTGCTCAGAGTACTATTGGGCAAGCCGGAACGCCAAGCGGAAAGGAAAAACTCACAAAAAGCTTGCTTGGTCAGCTTGCTGGATGGACGCTCCTTCTACCACAGCACGGCTGAGTAATTTTACCTCATGGGGGGATTTTTATTTATTTTTTTTGTCAAACATTAGTTTTGTCAAGAAGTTCTGTCAGGGTCCCATTTCAGACAAAGATGACAAAGGAAGGTTAAGTACAATACCTTCAGCAAACATCCTAAACCATTAAAGGAGATTTACAGCAGCAACAGGTTCACTTCAAGTTGTAGTTAAGAAAGTGACGTTTTAAATGGTCAATGCAGACAATGGATACGTGCATTATATACATATAACATTTGCATAGAGATGATACACTGCTCTTAATAACCTTTAAGTAGAAGTAAAGATGCGGCTGTGAAATACGTAAGCTTGCTGTAGATGTATCTTATTTGAAAACATTATGGTTTATGACTAAATTCATCGTATAAACATTTTTAAAAAAGCAAAACAAATTAACTACGGTCTTTTTTCGTCTAAAAAGGGGTGATTAAGATAAAGATTAACATTTAGATATGATATTAATAACTTTATCGAGTAATAAATGAAAATAAAAATTTGCTGGCCGCTTAACTGGGATTCCAATCGTAGACTTTATGTTTGGGTGCGTAAAAAATACACCCTAAGCAATTTCCCTTTGTTTACCTATTTAATTATATTTACCATTTCCCACGCGAACAAATGAAAATGAAAATTTAGGTTGAACTTGGAGAACCAAAATTGAACCTTCTCAAATGAAACTGCATTAAAAAATATGAATTTAAACCTCCTCAATGTCTTGTTAATAATCAATTACTTCGTTTTTTTAGTAAATCAATAAGTTAGTATAACAATAGTCCTGGGTTCTAAGATATCATACTTTATTCTAAAGCATTTGCATAGATAATCCATGTAATTATGTATTTGACTAAATCGATTTTACTCGTAAGTAAGAAGATTGCAGAGCACCTAAAGGGAAATCAAAATTCTTAAACTCGTGGTTATTTTCTCTCGACATTTTCCTGTGAACATTTTTGAGTGCATTAAAAATATTTCAATTTAAATCTCTTTAATCAAAGTCTGCGAGGCAGTGCAACACCCCCAAAAGTACAGAGCGCGCTTTGCTCCACCCTCCTGGCCGTATCTGATGTCGGCTGCTATCGGTTCGCTGTACTTTGGTGGTAGAACTTTCAGGGCTTTCTCGTTGTACACGGAAAACGGACTCTCATTCTTTCGCTCTCTTTCTTTCGCACGTATGTAAACATAATCAACGGACTCACATCCACTACACACACACACACACGCACACACGCACACATGTACAGAGACCTGTTAGCAGTGTATTCCGAATCCAGGAAGCAATCTAAAAAAGCGCGCCGACTACCACAACTACAAGTCCTAAACAGCAGCAACAAGCAACCACCCAAAATGCTCAGTGCTGATGCTGATGCTGATGCTGATGCTGATGTGCCTTTTAATGAGAGACAAAAAACAACCCCCAAATCTTCCGCTGCAGTTCACTTTTAGACAATGGCGTCCAATTTCATTCTTACAGCATCTAAAGAAATTCGTTTTCTGCGTTAAAGCCCATTTCCACTTCTCGATTTTTGAAAACAGGATATACCAATAATTGTTCCTCAAAGTCGATGATTTAATGACTAGGTTAACCAAACGGTAGCCATATCTACACGTTCTCAGATGCATTTACCTGGCCAAATAAGGGAACATATTATCTAAAGCGAACATTTTAACTTCATGTCGGTTAAAAAGGATATTGTAATACTTAACTTTTCGCTTTTATCGATATTGAATATACATTTCATATATTTATGTTTACTGTCCAATTGTTTAATTGTCGTCTAATGATTTAAGATGGGATTCAAATATTAATATTCAACTTCATCTTAAAACAAAAGAGTAAGTAAAAGAGTAAGATTGCTTTAATTGGGAATGCCCGATTAGAACATACCCTGAAACCAGCTGCGAGCGGTCGTTACATATATTTAAACTGGGGCTGCAAACCCAAAAAATATATAGTCGTTGGTTCAGTTAAAGGTTTGAACCCATGAACCTGAGCCTTTACTTTATCTTTTATAATTTATTCACAAACAAAATTCAAAATTGATTTAAACTTTTTTGCCTAGTACTTTCTTATATGTAAAAATAATAAAAAAAAAACATAAACTAAGCCATTTTTTTTTACTAAGTATGGTTTGGTTCGGGTTCAGGTTTGGCTGTCTTTTTTGAAACTAGTTAGGGTCAGGGTTCGGTTCAAAATTTGAAAATTAGGGATGTTCTGAGTTCGAACTGGTTCGGTTCAAATCCGGTTTGCAAGGCTGGAAAATTAGTTCCTGAATAGCTTCTAAACTAAAAGTGTGATCATAATGATGAAATATACTTGGTGCGTATGCATTACGCTCTTATAGTTTGTGAAATATGCTTTAAAAAAACCGAATCAAAAACCGATAATTATCGATAATAAGGTTAGTAAACTTAATCTGCGTATATACGAATTTAAAAAGCCAAGTGTAATTCCCTAGCATTTGTGGTATTGAAAATCGGCAGACAGGCAGACGGGCATGGCTAAATCGACTCAGCTCGTGATGCTGATCAAGAATATATATACTTTCTGCCTGTTACATCAATTTACCCTTTTTACACATTTTCAGTAGGTTCAGTCTATAATAATCTAGTAGAAATTGATCAACTTTGGTAGAAAAAGCCTCTTGCTGATTGTTTCAAACTGCCTATGACTCTAATATATAATTTTACTTATTTGAGGCATAAAAACCATAAAGTAGTGCGTTCTACACTGCCTCTGTTTACCTGAAGAACTCTGCACGCACTTCCTCACATTATTGTTAACTTATTAGTTAATAACTTATATATTTATTGTCCGACCGTTAGGAATTCTGTTAGCTTAAATCTAGCATTGAAATGTGCGGATGTATTGGAACTTTAGTATGTATTTCTAAAAATATGTTTTTTTTTTGTTTCTTTTATTTCGGAAGAATGGAGAAATATTCTTGAACTGCGTATAAACAAGTAAGAGTGCTCTGGTCGGGAGCACCCGACTGGGAGGTACCCTGCGGGCTGTCGATATATACATACACATATACGGTATATACAAGCTCCTCTTGGCCCCCACTATTTGAACTAAATTGTTAAATAGCTTCTAGTCTAAATATTTGATCTAACTTAGAGAAAAAACATTCAAATGAAGTTTCTGAGATCGACAAGTGCAGTTAGTGCATATAGTGCACACATATATGCCAGTATACATACATTAAACATTTTGAATACCACCGAATACCCCATTTGAAATCAAGGAAGAACCGCGCAATACTCTTTTACAATATAATCACAGCTTAAATAGTCGTAAACTGTCTTAATTACTATTATTCACAAAAGCGATGATCTACTCTTGTTGCAGATATGGTTTATAGCGGTTTCCACATTGTAAGTCTCTTGCTTTAATAGTGTCGAAAAAATTGTGTTTATAAGTTATTCAAGACTATCTAAACTCGATTTTGTTATATGTGCTTTCACATTTATGTTTTGCTAATATTGTAAATAAAAAAACAATTTATTTGAAATGTAGTGTAGGGCATATTGCAGCCGGGCACTCCCTACTGAAGCAATCTGCCTTGTGTCACTTGAAACGAGTACACAACTGCAATATACCCTGTTTTGCCGATTGTAATTGAGAACGGGGTATAAAATAGCACAACCACAATTGCAAATGACGCAAAAATAAAAAAACCCCGAGCAGACGTCGAATCAACACACACACACACACACACACACATGTTTATCGGCAGCACCATGGGTGGTGACGGTGGGAGGGAGGGAGGGGTGAGCGCTTGAAACAGTGGGAAAGCCGCGGCGTTGGCGGCACTTTTTATATTCGTTTAGCGGCGGCTACATCAAAGACATATTTTCGGTTTCGCTGACTCGCTTGCTTTGTAGCCGCTGCTGCTTGTTATTATTATTGTTGTTGCTCTTGTTGTTGTTTGCATGTTGTTTTTGTAGTTTTATTCATCAAGCCACAACAAGTACGAAGGCAGCAACAACATCGGTGATAATACGAAACAAACTTACTTATATGTGTGTATGTGCGCGCGCACACACACACACACACACACACACACGCACACTCGCCTATATAGATTTTTATACATAGGCACATGGGCATAGGTGGGGCCAAGATTTTCTATGTGTTTAATTACTGGGCGGTGGATAAAATATAAAAAGTTTGAAAAAACTTACCAAACAATAAGTTGCAAAATGGAAACAAATTTATGTCTATAAAGTCGTGTTTTTGTTCTGTTTACCTACCCATAGAATATTGCCATTCCTGATAAAGAGCACACCAGTTTTAATCCGGCATTAAAAATTATAAAACTAATGCGGGATGGGTTGAACAAAAAACAAACAACCTAAACTTAAAACTACTCATAGAGAAAATAGGTTTGTAAAAGTTATTGGATCATTTTTTTTGGGTGTCTGTACTGCCGCTTTATGTATATACTATGGTGTCAATATATTATACTATATATAAGGTGTAAAGATATCCTAATTAAGTTGGACTTTGTCTGCTTTAAGCTGTTAGTCGGTTACACCCGACTGCAACGTTCCTACTTGTTTGTTATACACTGGAGGGGAAGGTCGTCTTTGGCGAGGGAACGCAAGGAGCTGCTGCGATATAGGGGATACGCCAGTCTGTTTACCAATTGTCCGCTCTGTAGTTTCCCACTCTTTCGCTCTTTATCTGCGCATTTCTGCACTGGCTCCGTTGGGAGGTTAACGTAGGCATAGCGGAGGTCAACAAGCGTCCAATGACCTTTCGTCTTTTGATGCATACTAATTCTGACGCAGTCCGTACTGAAAGTGCAAGAGAAAGCGGATGAGTTCAATTATTGCTATTAAAGGTGCTTGGGAGTTGTTTAGTGCACCTCACTTTGCGCACTTTTTAGCAATTATAGGCTCCATATCACAACTAATCTAAACAACTCTTTAAACGTATCGAATTATTTTGGTTCCGCAATTCGAAATGATAACAACATACTTGTATATTTATTGCAGGCGAATAAAATTGGGCTACCTCCATTCTTTTGCCACAACGGAGACCCGCTGTCAACACCGCCGCCTGCACATTGTGGAATACCTCCATATCAGCTGGATCCTAAAGCAATAGGTAAGTAGTTGAGTCACCTTAAAATTCGAAGCTCATAGGTCGAAAATATATATAATCGATGTAACAAATGGGTAGGGTGTAATAAAGTTGTGGATGGATATCCAGAGCCTACAAACAAAATGGGCATGACCAGTTTGTCCCATTAAAAAAAAAAAAAAACACTCGCTGTCTTTACATTCATTTCATTTGGTTTCATATATGGAAATAAAATCGCGTTAGCTTCACGAGAACCAAATTTGGTGACCTTACTTTCTGAGATATGTTCATTTTAACTCTCTTGATCATGAATATATATACCCCTTTAACAGTGCCTTCAGGGTATAAAAATAACTAAATAAATATGTCAATCCAAACCATTTAAATTTGAAGAGTCTGCCAATAATTCAATCCAATGCTTTTCACCTATTAAGATGCAAATGTATTCGAATTCGTGAACCCAAAATGACATGAATATGATAATCATTTGGCAATTGTCTGGAAAATTGCAATCATTGTCTCAAGTATTTTCTTTAATGGCCAAAATTGAATATTTTTTTTAAATTAATGCATTGCATTGAAGGCCAATAGATAGAACAGTTATTTTGGTATTGGCCTAGAAAGTCTGGTATTCTTATCCGGTTAAGTAAGAATGTATAACGGCTAAAAATTAGCGACTTCTTAGTTTAGAACATGGCTTACTACTGTTCAAGAATATAAATAGTTAATAGGTCTTAAACGTCTGATATTGTGTTTACATAAATTACAATATTCTTTGCAAGAAAGGTATAAATGGGCTTATTAATAACAATATTCGATTTGATACAGTTAAGTAATTTTCCCCATCAAATGCAGCATTTGCGGGTCAGGTTCTTATAAATGATTATTCACATTCATGGCTCTCTGTATGTATGCTCATCATGGTTGTACGCGCTAAGCCCTCTTAAATATGCACAATAAACAAGCAATTAACAATTTACGACTGCTCTAGTTCAGAGTGACTGACTAGCTGATACCCTAAAATTCGATTAAAAAATAAATAAATATTAACAAAGACTGTTCAGGCCATGCACTTACAAATAATTCTGTAATCGGAATATCTGAATATTATAAATGAACTACTTTTTTTTTTTTAAATATATGTCGTAAATGCTTTTAAAATTTAAATTTGAATAATTTTAATAATAATTTGATTATGCGAGTATTTGTTACACATTCAGCATATTCATCTACCCCTTGCGGCCTATTCCTTTTCAATGGGTAGAGAGTCTACCAATTACTGGATCGCAGTTTTTGGCCGCACAGTCCAAGCGGTAACAAGCGAGCAACAGCCGAGTAACCCAACCGCAAGCTATTGACTTTCTCACCCTTCACCTCAAAGGCGAAATTCAAACAAATTATGAAATAATAATTGCACATGATGTGATTTTTTTGGTGTGTATGCTCGATTACGGCATCCATACATACTGCCGAATTTCCCTTATCGCCCGTTCCGGGCCGTGTTTGCTTCAATGTTCCAAGGGGTTCGCGGTGGTTGGCCGTTTAAGGGCTCTGCTAATGGGAATGGTCGGCTGGCTGGTCGGATCTAATGGGAACCAGCAGCGTAAATAAAAGGCATGCACTTAAGAGCTGCTTGCGGATTACATGGCATTATGATCCATAACAATGGTGCCATACTAATAATTGAATAACACAATAAAATCCCAGCTAGCTGCCTGACAGCAACCTCGCTCCTGATCGACTTTAGAGAGGGTAGCTGGCGGTCGAATAATAGAAATCGCTTTCTATGAAAATTATGTTGTAAAGAGGCGAGTAATTTATTGTTTGTTTTATTATAATCTTTATGTTTACAAGTTTTTACTGTGGTAAATTTGCGTTTTTTTTTATATGAATATTTTTACTTTTTTCGACATAGATTCCGAATCAAATTTACCCAAATAATAATAAAACACAGATTTGGGCAATCGAATTTCCTCTAGTTACTATAATCAGATTTCATTATACTTCGTTATTCTTGTATTCGTTCTTACAATTTTCGGGATATACACAAAAAATTTAACTTCATATTTGTTCGAAATTTGGAAAAAGTGGTAACAAGACAAATTTACAAGGTGAAGGCAAGGATATTTCGCTGAAAAATGTATGTGTATATAACAGGCAGAAGGACCCATCTCCGATGTAATGGTAATAGATTTTTAATTTTTTTCCGCCTTGGAATACGGAAAAGCGCAAAATCATCTGAAATTTGATATTGTAAGCAGAATCAAAAAGATAACTTGGTCGATTGATTGGCTTTTCAAATAAAAATATACTAAAAATTTTATTTTCGACACACAAGTATCTTTAAGTAACGAAGTTCTTAATTATTTCTCATTTTTATACTTTTAAGTGCATATTTGAAAGTGGAGCTATTATTTTTTTCGGTCCTTTTTCAATTTTTCATAAAATTCCTTAAACATGTTGAAAACAGGAAACATAATAATGAATATTTTTCCCTTCCTTATTTTTTAAGTGTCTTCTGCATCTAAAACCATATTAATAATTTTATTAAAGTTACAAATGTAATTAAGACACTTTTGTAAACATTGCTGGTGCAGGGGATGCTATTGTTTTTTCGCAGCTATACCATACGCACAACGAGTCCTACTTAATTAATATCGATCAAAATCGATTTTAAAACTTGCGTTTTAGAATGTTCTCCTACAAACTTACAGACTCGCATGCAGCTGGGCTTACGGTATATTCCTGTCGGGCACTCCCGACTAGAGCACTCTTACATGTTTAGTCCACCAGAGGCCACACACTTATTTTAGCGGGAAGACAAATAGTGTAAACTGTATTTTGACATAATCTGTTTGTGTTACAATATAAACGCCTAATTGCCCAACTATTAGTATGTGCTGAAATGGGGGCGTTTTTTCTATTCAGCACTCAAATTTTGTGACCGCCCCCCGCTAGCACGCCACTCCAAAGGACTACGCGCATGGCCGCAATCAACCCTCGTGGTGACCCTCGTGACGAACAGCTCGTGCTGTTCATCGGGATCGGGATTGGGATCACAATCGTCATCGGCACATGCCTCTTTAGATGCCCCAGTAATGATATGCGCAGCTTAAGTATTACCCACAGCAGAAATGGCTGCATTCAGAATAGGAACGGTAAAGGGTCCGGGTCCGAGACCGGCTTTCCTCATTTTAAAGCAATAAGCTTTAATACGACATTTGCAATGACAAACGGGGTTGACACTGTGACGCTGGCGAATTGCTGCGGATTCAGCAAAAAGCCAAGCAGACTATCCAATACCCTTTTAAGTAAGTGTGCAGAAGGTTGTCTAAAAAAGCCGCATGTAGGATATTAATTCAACTGCACGAATTGTCTCAGTCCGTAGAATCTAAATGAATGTATTGCTTTATAACTATATATATATATATATTTTTTTTTTTTGATAAAATATTCAGTGCATTCTTTTGCAAAACCAAGCAATAACTAATCTTTTGTACATTAGACTTGAGCAAATATATATGTATACGTTGGTGTTGCTCCATTATGTACGTGCTGATAGCGTGACATTGGTGTGTCGAATCTACTATTCGACACTGCTCAACAAGTGAAGTGTATCCCAGTTAAGGGTTGCACAACGGACGCTGAGAGATATCGGTATCACTAATACGGTTAGACCCATTCAACTTGAAATCTAAAATAAAAAATAAAAAACGCCTAATGAATAAAAACATGTTGCACAACCACATAATAATGACATCCTTTTTGTCGGTAGATCCGCCGTACCGTGTGCTCTTTGCCCCCTCCTCCGTTCGATGCGGCACACGCACTCGCCCGCGGGTGATTGCTGTGGCAATGACAGCCCTGCGCCGCCCTTTCCCCTGCACCCTTTTCTCATTTGCCCGTTTTTGATACTATTTGGCTTACTACAATAAAACTTGAAAATGACAACAACGCCGAGAACTTCATTGTTAAGGGAATCAGCAGCAACAAGGACAATTGCAGCGGCCCATGAAATAGATGGGACAACAAATTTTCAATTAAAATGAATACGACATGAGAATAGAAATACAAATTACTAAATAATCCCATATTTACGCATCTACTTTACGGTCAGAAAAAAAAGCTAAAAGGCCCTTTCCCGCCCTTGGGTATCAGGATATTATCGTTGTGGGCCATCGATTGAGTTCCCTGAAACTGATGCGACTAATTTCTAGAGATAAACAAATGTTCACATATATTCAAATACGCACATAGAGAAGGCGGAAGCTTGTGTTGAAATTGACGAAATGAAAATGTCTCGATGAAGCCATTTTTCGGAGACTAATGTCTGCAGAAAGAAATTTGGATAAGTCTCCCTCTTCGGTCCACTTGTACAAGGAGATTATATCGGGAAGAAAAGCGGTTTTTGTATGAAAACCTTTTGTTTTGTTTTTATATCGTTGCAAAGGCTTTTATAATATTGTCGCGAAATGTTTAAAGTAAATATATTCTTGATCAGTATTAATATTCTAGTTGATAGAGGCTGTATGTCTGCCTGCCGGATCGGACCACTATATTATATCAATTATTGAAAGTGTTTCTCTTGGCATATATGCGAAATATTATCAATATTGTAGCACTCTCAGGAGAATCGGTCGAAAAATTAATTTTTGTGTGAAAATCGTTTTATTTTTAAAGATGTTAAATACATAATATATTGTCTTCTTTAGGAACAATTGGTCAAAATTATTATTTTGTATTTTGCAAACACATTTCGTTCCAAGGGCATTTAATCTTCAATACCCAATTTCTTATTAATATATCTTAGCCCACTCCACTAAATAATAACGTATAATATGCAATAACAATAACGTTGTCCATGCATTTTAAAGTGCAGTAAAACTTGCCAATAATCTAAACCTTTTGGCAACGTCGAAAATAGCAAATTTGAAACGAATTAATTAATTTTTATTTACTAAATATGCATAATTAAATAATATTAGTAAAGAGATTTTATTTTAAGTTATTTCATTTTTTAATTATTAAGGTACAAATGTTGCACTACAAAACTTACAATTCTCTATAATTTATTTTCAGGTCTTACTCGTCCTGCTTTATATCCATTTGCTGCCAGCCAATATCCTTATCCGATGCTAAGTCCCGACATGTCTCAAGTGGCTTCATGGTAAGTTTATTATCTGGAAACCGGAAAATAATATTATATCCCAATTGACATATATATTTGAACGGAAAACTGTTTACGTAATCATTACAAATGGCATAGATGCTCCACGAAGATAAGATTGGTTGGCAGATTGGTTGGTATAGTGGCTCTATATAGAAAAACTCTGACTAGATGTATTTAAAAAATCGACACATATTACTTTTCATCCGTGGCGAAAATTATACAATGAGAATTTCTAGCAAATTAATTGATCAAAATTAATTTTAAAATGTTACCTAAATATATGTACTATGCATACCAATAATATCCATAAAGGTGGAAACCAAATTTTCTAGCTTGACATCGCTTTTTTTTTCTTTTTTTTTTTTTTTTTGGATATTTTGCAACAGATCTCTGTAGTTTCTACAGATTAAAATTTAGGTAGACAAACGGACGCACCTGACTAGATCTATAGAGATGTAGGTTTCTGTTACGAACATATTCAATGGTTAAACAAAAAAGCACATTTATATTTGACGTTAATATTTTTCAGGCACACACCGTCGGTTTACTCAGCATCTAGTTTTAGAACACCTTATCCCTCCTCATTACCAATTAATACAACGTTACCGAGGTGATTATAATTTACCCAAATGGAGATTTGCCCAAAAAAACTAGATAAATATTTTAATTGCAGCGATTTCCCATTTCGATTCTCACCGAGTCTGTTGCCTTCAGTTCATGCCACATCTCACCATGTTTTAAATTCTCATCCAGCGATTGTGGCGTCCAGTTCCAAACAGGATTGCGGCGTACAGGATACCACAACGAACAATCGATATTCAAGGTAACATATATGCATACATAGATACATTATAGAAAAGCTGCCCTGTTCCCAGTATTTATCAAATATTCTTCACACAGCGACCTACTTTGAAAAATATGTCATATTTGCATATCCCCGTCCTTTGTCGAGGATAATTAAATTTATTCACGAAAACTTCTCCACAATAAGCTATAGAAATCAATAATCAGTCATTCGTATTTATTAAATTAGGAAACCCCACTCAAATGAAAATGAACTTCATAAACTTTGGTATTTTTTGTTTTGCAGAATCCTATTTAAATGATCATGACTCATTGCAATAATTAGTGGTAAATTGACTTTTAGAAAAAACGACGGCTAAGGGTATCTAATCTTGATTTAGAATTTCTATTATTATTAATAGTAATAAATTATTTGTTTTGTGTTTTCTGATCCCAAATCGAATATCTTCACACTTGGTCATTAAAAGGTCTATATACCGCTAGTCCAGTGGTTCATTGGGTGGGCGCTTTACAGACGCCATATTTAATTTACCCACAACTCACTTAAACGTCGACACACACACACACACACACACACTGCACACACCCTATAGAACTGTAAACTTTCCTATTGGCTCTCTCCATAGTACGCGTCTGCGCATTAGATTCCATCCCCTAAGGGGCATTGCGTTGCCCCTAATATTTAAAGACAAGTCGGAATGAAACGAAGCGATTGTATAATTTCCCCACTACGTTACTTTATCCTATTTTATTTAAATTGTGTGCAAGCAAAATTCATAAACCGCCTGTCTGTTTACTATGAAAAAAGGAATATGTCTGACCATGCTTACAACTACAGTCTTGGTCTAAGCAACAGTTTCTTCAGTTTTAACTAGAGACTCTAAGCATTGCAGCTTTATATAATTGATTCTTTACGACAATTATCTAATTAGCTGATGTAATTAGAGTAGTATGCCAATTAGATATTGCTTGCATTTTGAAATGCTTTATTCATTAATTTTTCCATTACCAATGCTTAAACTTATGTAAATTGAGACATGTAATAAAATTATAGCGGGAAATTTTCAGTTTCTTGTCTTGATTTCGGTAGGAATACAGGAAATGTATCGTGGTACTTTAATCACAAAAATTTCTTTCAATAGGCGGCGCCACTGTTGGTGTTGACAACAGTTGCGCAACTGTTTGAGCTAGTGAACGCAAATTTTATAGTATTTGCAACACTGGTGGAGTTTATCGAGTTTCTGGTTAAATAACTGTCAATTCTTTGTTTTGAAAATCCATTTTCAAATATTTATTGCTGAAACTATTGGTTTAAACCTACATTTGCGAAAAGTTTATATCGTAAGGCCATTAATAATTATGTGTTGCAATTTTATTTAACAGGCAGGCAAAAATTTTAAATAGGGGTGTTTGTGCTTCTCCGAGTTGAGTATTAGCCCAATTTCACTAGTTCCAAGAGTTTATTGGAGAATATGAAGACGATTTGGTGCAGACCTAAACGCCACAAGTCAAATAATGGGCCTTCATTTCACAGATGCCTTTCGTTATTGAATCATATTTGATTATAATTTATAATTATTTGTTAAAATATCCGCTTACATTCGTTGCTATGTCAGCTGTTTGATCTATGATATATTTATATTTTTCCTAGCATCGATAAGAAATTCGATTAATCATCGGAAAAAACATCAATCGAGGCGAATTGCAAAATTTTTTGCATATGCTAGAGATGTGAGATATGTTGTTTCTTATGGGAGAGCTTACAGGCAACATATTTCACATATTTTACATTTGCAAAAAAATTTAAGAAATGGTGATAGTGGAATGACAACATATAAACAATTTGAAAAATAGTTTGGTTTTAAAACAGGAATTATTGATTACATCCAACGCAAAAGCGCCTTTTAAAAATATTCACACGTGTATACTTTAACTTCGAACAAGTTTATCTTATTATAGCCTATACCCATTGAAAATTATTTAAAGAGGGTACAATGACGTTGTACAAGAGTATTAAACAGTCAAAAGAAAGCACCTCTGACTCTATAAAGTACATATATTTATGTACATACATACATGTACAAGTTTAACTTTATTCGTCGATAACTTTTGCTATTTTTCTAATATATTAATATAGTCTCTGTGCAAATAAGTTCAAGGGATATTTTGGAAATTATGGAATTAAGAAAATGTTCTCGTAGAAGACGTACAGTTTTGGGCTTTGCTCTGTTTTCGACCTCAGCATTTCAAAAGGATAGGACAATAAACATAGAAGTTTTTAAGGAATGCATTTTTATAATATGTGTAGTATAGAATTTATGTAACAGCACCTCCCTGTCCGGGACTCTGGTCTAGAGTATTCTTATTTTTTTTACACAAATGTATGGTTATCTTCTAATCGGATTCGGTTAAATTCTGAAATGGTATTTAGTTGTTATATTTTACATGGTAATTAATAAAAGTAATAAAAGTGCATTCAAGGCCTATTTTGCTATTTCTCGTTGGAATCAACAGTTCAGCTGACGTATTGCGTTATGGTTGTCTCAACAAACTAATAAATCGCACATTTGAAATTGCCTCAGAGACAACATTCTCGTTTTCTCTCTTACATTTCGCTGCGCTCTCAGCGCGCAGACACTTTGAACGTTGGCGCACGCCGGCCTCTCTCTGGGAGAGGAAAGATGAGAAAGGCGCTAGTCGAATAGCAGTGCAAATTGTTAGCTTAAAAGCACCCAAAGTCGGAAGTAATTCGTCAAATTTGTTGGGCAGACAGTTTAGCGAAAATCAAAGAAATCTGAAAAACTAAAGACTCGTTGGGCCAGCTCGACTTGATTTGTTCTGTGTTAAATCTGTGAAAATCGCATACATTTGGGGACTTCAATTCTCTCTGCCATCTGCCCAAATTCAGCCAGCCAAGCTGGAACCGAAATAGGCGATAAAGTCACGACAAATAATTCAAAGCAAAATACAATTTTTATGCATATCAAATGCATGTCCGATGAGTAAAATTGTGTGTTGATTGTGTGACAAAATAATGAAATAATATTCAAAATTCAAAAGTGCATAACTGTTGTGTGTTGGTGTACTCCATTCCAAATTCAATTTGAATTCCAATTCCAATTCCAATTCCGAGGCAAAATTGTGTGAAACGTTGTTCGTATGTAATTAGAGAAAATGTATCTACATTAAATTACCATACTTATATATACATCTAAATTGTGTTTAAAGCATCAGCCATAAATCAACTCTGAAATACACACAGACAACAAGGGGATACTCACCAACACATTCACTTAAGCACTCATCTCTCAGCGGCAAGAGAACTAACTGAATACAATCATAACAGTTGAATGTTTGACTCGAACTGGACACAAATGCATTTTGTGTCTACTTGTGCATTATAACCGTTCCTATCTAAAATAAATAAATACTTGCCCGATAACCCGTTCAAATTCAAATATAAACCGAAAGCGGATAACTGAAAAACTGAAAACCGAACTCATAATTCATGTTGCAGTTGAAAATCGTGAAAACTTTAAAATTGTAAAATATAAAATACATGTATTGTTTAATTTTGATAGATACTCGCATATGTACATACATATGTAAAATGTGTGCATATTCTCCCATTCAATCCGCAACAGGCAGGCAACAGGGTTATTGTTATGGCTACTGCGCCTGTCTGTTGCTAAAATGAGAACGTTGCAGTTGGCTGGTGCCGACTTCGGAATACTCTGTTGATAGTGCAGCTAAAACAGCTGAAAGAAAGAGGCGGAAAAAACAAAAATTATTTATTTATCTCGATCTATAAGGAAGATAAATGTTGAAGACGGAATAAACACAACTAAATTCCCAACTTTTGATGATATTAGCTTTAATATGTACTATTAGTACAACTAATAGACTCCTTTCCCCTCTTTTAAACAGTGTCTAAAAAGCTATAATGTTTGTGTGCCTATGAGAGAGCTTTTCAAATACAGCATCCATGAGAGAAGAATACAAACTACTCTCTGTTGGGAAATTGCTCTAGTGAATTTCAATAGCGATAGAGGGTAGTGTAGGTCAAGAATGAAAAATCATCATAGCAGGTCAAAGTTTCATTCATATAAATATGGCAATTTCATTTGTAATTGTTTAAATTTTTGACTTGGCTTTGGCTCATTAATAAAGCTGTTATTACAGGCTGTGCAAAAGTCCCGAGCATAATACTCAACTGAGAGATACCCTGCAACAAAGTTTTAACTACGCTATTTTTAACATATGTAAATATAAATATGTAATTTAGTATCTTTGCCTCATTTTCAAAGACTGCGATGATCATTATCTACGGAGCTATATAGTATAGGAGAGTGCTGGAAAAAACATAGATGTTTATCCACATCGATCTTTGATGTTTTTGAGGAAAGAACATTGATGTATCGAAGTTTTATTAATGATGAATTGTTTAAGTTTTTACATTATTGTGACTTGTCAATTTGTCAAATAATTCATATCAACGTGTCTTATTATATACAAATATATATAAATTTATACATTATAACAAATCAAGAATGAAACAAAAACAAGTGAGTGGGCTCTAATCGGGAGTGCTCGCTAGACAATACACTAACCCCTGTCTTCACATACATTTCAACCCCCTTCCATTCCTACACACACACACACACACACAAACGAACGCCGCATTTTGCGCAGTTTACTCAGCAGCTGCGCTTGACTCCCACTATGGAAAATGAATTCTTGAATAATTGCTAAACGAATTGTGTGATGGTTATGAGATTTCAGGACTTAACAAGAACATTCAAAAATATGCAGAAACCAAAGCGCAATTCTATAGTTTTTGAGCTGCGTTTTTTTTTTCCATATTTGGGGAGAGTGGGGAAGGTATCCCAAATATTGCTTCCGAGAACATATACCACCAAATTGGTGGGTATAGTTCTTAAAGTTTCTGAGATATGCTGAACAAAATCCTGGTCAAAAAAACAATAAATAAGAACAAATAATAAGAACACGACCGCGAACTTAAGAACCTAAATTTCACTTTAGATTTTGTAGTCTCTGAGATAGATAGATATGGGACTTGTTTCTTTTTGTTAAATACTTTTGTACAAAGCCACTATATTATATTCTAAAAGAGAGTATAGCATAAGCAAAATTCTGTTTTGGCCAGAAGTGATAATCTAATACTACTTTATTATAACTTTTTTTAGATCCATTAATTGTTATTAAATTTTAGATTTTGCTTAGATTTGATCGACCTTCTGTTTTCGCTGATTACTCGTGTTCAGTGAATGTTCCAGGAGCGCAGAAGATATTATTTCTGCATATCCATAAATGCTTTTTTGAGATCTGAAAAGAGAAAATTGTATCATTGATAACGTACCAAACCCACTATTGATATGCAAATTTATCTTCATTATGTTCTCAAGGTTATTTCGGATCGTTGATACGTCTCCGCACTCGTCCCATATATGAAAATTTGAATGTGAAACCCTAAAAATTTAATCAAGATCCTGATCTTTAAAAGTTATTGATGAATTTAGATCATATTGTAGGCACCTAGCGCTACTGCCGAGTAAAGTGAAACGTGCGTTTGTATGTATGTGTGAATGCAGGGGGTTGAAACGCATTTTTTTCTCTTTCCCTTCTTACCGCTTTTAATTAAAAACTGAAAACTCAGCCTTGAGCCTTCAGTTTCCACCCAAGGGGGTGGATTTTGCGGAAGTGTGAAAGACACCGTCAAAGAGTTATCACGAAGTTTTTTTAAAAACCGTTTCATACATCCACCAATCCAATCTCAGTCAGTCAGCCAAGGAAAACAATTGTATATATAAATTAGAATACCCACGATGTTTTCACCTATTTTGTCACGAGTTCAACAAACTGTTAAAGCACATTTTACATATGCAAGTTATGTGAATTTTAATTATTTTAATAAATCTTTCATTCGCAACGGAATAAAAACTTAATAAACTTCCAAATTAAAGAGCCAAATTTTGAAACTCGCACAATGTAAGTTTTTCAAAAGAAATGGACAAAAAGTGTTGAACGTGTGAAAGTGTGAAGCGAACCGAGTTCTTATCACCGCCCATTCGAACAAACAGAATCGCCGAGGGATCCCTTCGAATTGCCACCTGAAGGTGTTATGGATACGAAGAGTGTCAATAATAAGACCAAGACCAGAAGAGGCACCGCGGACACCCCAGAAGCTTTATCCCCGATTCGAGAGTCCGTAGATCTTAAGCAAATACAATTAAATGGCAACGAATGCGCCGCCGATCGGTCTAAGGAGCCCAAGGACTTTTCCCTACCTGCTGGCAGTTTAATGGATTCAATCTCGCAATCATCAATATCCTCAATATCATCGCCAGCAGCCGCACCAAATGCACAGTTCATCGATCAAGGGCAGCCAACGAGTGAGGGTGTTACCAAGGCTAATGCCGATGTGATGGATCACATATTTAATACGCCGACGAGCAATGCTGTGGTGCCGACAGCAACATCCGCACTGATGTCTGAAATCCTGCTTCGCCAGCAACACGATATGCTCCAGCACTGGTCGAAGTTGGAGGATCCTCAGCACAACTGGGATCGGGAGCAATTGGAGACAATTGGAAATCGCGATGCGCTGTTAGCTCGTATTTATAGCAATAATATGCTCTCCCAGCAAAAGTGCTCGCAACGACAGCAGCAACAACAACAGCAGCAGCAGCAACAACAGCAGCAGCTTTTGGCAACACAGTTGTTGTACGCACAATTTCTGCAACAACCGCATTTATCGTTGGAGGTTGACCAGGAGCGAGAGCGTAAAGTACATATCCTAGAGCTTTCTGGCTTGAAGAAATCGACGGTAATGAGCAATGAGGCAATGGCGACGCCCTCGTTGTCATCGTCATCACCGCAGGACAACAACAACAACAATCGGACACTTAGCGACATTGAACAGGGTGTTCGATACGACGATCAAACCCGCCGCGATCCAGCAGATACCCACGATCGACGCAAGCACTCGACAAGCAAGTCAGGCAAACGTACGAAGGCCCACGCAGCTTCCGACTCGAAGGGCTACTTTTTCCGAGAGCAGAAGAACGTGCTGTTCGACATAAAGAAGGGCTTGGAGCAATTGACCCTACTTTGTAGTCAGTTTCAGGACAATCTCACTACAGCTACACTTGATGGCCCCGAGAGGCTTGATGACGAGTCAAATTCGTCGAAGCTTGAGGTCACCGTGCAGCGGCAATTGACGAGCAATCGGCGAAAAATTGAGAGCATGTTGGCGCAGGTGCGAAGACTCTACCATCAGTGGAGTAGTGCCGAGCTCTATTATCTGCGGAGCCTTCAGCGGTTGGGCCTGACGCCCGACAGCAAGACCCTTTCCAGCAGTCATTCCACGCCGACGCACGATGTTATGGCCCTGGCTGCGATCGCTCTCTCCGCTGAATGCGATTCGGCCGAGAAGTCGCGAGGTGCGAAAGCGGCAAACCTAAAAGCCGGCTATAAGCAGGAGAACTCGACTGGTAAACTCGAGCTCGAGAAAATGCGTACGCTGCAAGATATCGAAAATATAATCCTACAGCAAGCCGCAGCCGCTGTTCAGCAAAAGCAGTCCGAGTCCGGTCCCGGAGCCGCTGCCGTAAATGGCCATACGGCCGAAAGCACGGCTAGCAGTGATAGCGAGGAAGAAGAGGAAGAGTCTGCGTGTATTTGGCATCCCAGGAACAACAATGTTCAGGCTGAGCCAGGCGACAGCTGCAGCACAGCGGCTGAAATCCTCCTGGAATACACATCCATGTCATCGGCGCAGGCGAAAATGAACGCCTTGACCAGCGCCGGCCAGATTTTCAATCCCGTTACAGGCAGTGGCACTCAATTAGCGGAAAACTGTCCCATCCTCAATTTATCGCCTGTGACGCCGCGCCCAAGCAATCGGGAGTCCACCGGAACGGGCACTGGCAGCGATCCACTCTATTTGAATGACATACAGTTCCCACCGACGCCAGCGACGCCGCCGACGAGCAGCAACAGCAGCTGTTCCACAGCGACGGGACCTCTGGGCTGTTCCTCCTCGTACGGTGCTCTGGGCGGCAGTAAATATCACCATCGCCGGAAGTCGAGATACGCACGACGTATCGAAACGCCCACAAACGCCGGCCAAATGGACTACTCTGCCAAGCAGATCGACGGCAGTAATGCGTACAAGGTGGTCGCCATCGCCAGCCTGCCCATGTGCCCATCCGCAGCTGCCGCCTCGTCCTCGGCCCCATCAGCCATCCAGGAAGCGCCTGCCTCCTCCGCAGTGGCGGCCGTTGCTGCGCTCCAGGAACGCGCCATAACGGACATGTTCAAGGCCCAGTTCAGCGCCCTGACGGCCGGTTTGGCGGCTGGCACGGCAGCTGGGTCTGCCCCTGGAGCTGGGCTGAATGAGAACTGTGATGGAATTCCAATGTCTGATGCTCCCTACGATCTGAGCATTGGCACCCGGCTGAAAAAAATGTAAATTTCTAAGAAGTTTCCCTTCCTTTAGACACTTTAAAACACACTTTAAAAGTTATTTTATTGGTCCGATCGAGGAATTCTGCCTTTATATGGTAAAAGAAAAATGAGATTGGGCTGAGAGCTCAGGGCGATTTCCGAAATAAAAGTAGACAATTTGAATGACAACCTGTTATTTCTGCTTATTACCAATTAGCCTCTGAAATGGAGCCAACGTTTTTAATGGAAGAAAAACGTGTCTTTAATTAAGTATTGACTTTAACTGCTTGGATTATTTAAAAATGTTTTTGAAATATGAATTTAGTTCGCAAGTTACTTCCACTTTAGCCAGATCTTGTCTAATCACACTTGGACAACTCGCTTGCCAAAAACTGCGATAATTTATCAATATATATGTATACGTATCTTCTTGTTCATTTATTTCAGAAACTTGGATACGAAAAGCTCATCGAATTCGCAAGCAAACGACTGTAAAGATAGTTCAAATGATAAAAAGAAACCACATATCAAGAAACCTCTGAATGCATTTATGCTCTACATGAAAGAGATGCGTGCCAAAGTTGTTGCCGAATGCACACTCAAAGAGTCAGCGGCGATCAATCAGATACTGGGGCGACGGGTAAGCTAACAAAATCATTAAGACTGGCGGCTGCTAGGTCGCATCTTCTATCTATATGCAGCTCTGGTAAATACAAGAGTTTAGGTTTTTAAAAGGGGTTCGAATTGACGCAAGTCTGTTAGACAAAACGTAAATCGATTTCCGGGAATGATTTTCAATGCTGCGAATGCTTTTGATATCAGATTCTTTTCTGATTAGAAAATAAAACACTGACATACTTACTACTGACATACGAAAGAGGCATAAGTCCCACGCACAATATATATATTTATTACTGATAAATGCTGTAGTAATTTGCGCAGAAAAAATTCGAAATCACTCCCAATAAATTCGTTATAAGTTAATGCTAACTGATTCCCACATTAATGATACTTTTGTAGTGGCACGAACTTTCCCGCGAAGAACAAAGCAAATATTACGAAAAAGCGCGACAAGAGCGCCAATTGCATATGGAGTTGTATCCGGGGTGGAGCGCACGAGATAACTACGGTTACGTGTCAAAAAAGAAAAAGCGTAAAAAAGACAGATCGACAGCGGATTCGGGAGGTATTGCACAAAATTGTCAAATTTGTAACACTCTTATTCTTCTCTAACCGCATTCAACTTTTATGTTTTTCCGTTTTTGTTTTCGTTTTTCGATTTAAAATTTCATTCATATACATAATAACAATAACAATAACAATAACAACAACAATAACACAAGCACACATTTAAAATCAGCTACTAACTCACAACAACAACTAGAACTAACAAATTAAATTAAACATGTACCTACTATCTATGTAATTTGTGTAAATACTTAGAATAAATTTAACTCGTACCACGCATCAAAAACTTGAAAAAAAACGAAATTACTTAAAACAAATACAAAAAAAAAAAAATATAAAAAAAAATCACATCTTTGAAACTAGACAGAATTTTAGCTATTTCGTAGTTAGCTCTAGAGTTGTGTACTAAGAAGATTCAAACCTTAAAGTGTACTTTAAAAACAAATTGTACCTGATATAGAAAGTAATTTAACATAATATGTTAGTAACCACCTTTGATACTCTCTTCGGTAGCCTTTTGTAGCTTTGCTTGTATACATTTCTGATTTTTTTTATTTCAGAATATTATTTACTTTTTTTATGCTGTCAAAAAGGGCAAAATTCCATCTTCAGGCCAAAGCTTTTTGGAATTTTCGCCATTTTTAACTCAAATCCAATCGATTATTATTTTCCAAATCGAACATAAAGAAAAAACAATATCGTAACGATACTATCTAACCGATTCCTAGAGTTTCGTGTGTACTTTTGTTTTGCTTATGGTTTCAAATTGAATTCTTCATTGAGTAAGGACCCAAGAACCCTAATGTATATATTATTAATATTCGTCTGTTAAAAATGCAGCTCATCAGCTTTTAATACAGCTCCAAACCAAGTTTAGGGCTTCCATACCAACTTTATTTCAACAGTAAACGAGACCTTACTTGTTTGTATTTGACAGAAAGATATGGATTTCGAATAAGTTGGGAAGGAGAAATAAAGATTTAATTTCATTTTGGAAGTACAATCTGTATTAACGCAATGAAATATGGTATTTGTTCAACTAAACCAGGGCTGAAAGTCAAAAAGAAATTGTCGGTGCTTCGCCCCTTATCTTAGGTTCGGTTCGAAATCGCTTTGCAGCCCTGTGGAATAGTTGATAGATAAAGCTTTCTTTACCTATGTGGTTCAATTGGCAAAATAATACACTCACACGAACACAATATACTTATGTATTGAATTGGCAAGCAAAAGTCCAAGGAACAGGAAAAAAAAAAACAAAAAAAGATAGAAACAAGAAAAAACATTTCATTTTATTTAATGCTTTCATTTCCATAGATTCTTGAGTACAAGAATCATATATAAACAATCTGAATAATCTATACGTGTGGACTTGAAATTGGCGAATGCATGCACCCGAAACCGTCTACAAGATCGATCCGTCAAAGCTTTTCAACTGTTTGCGCCAGAATCCACGATTCTCGTCGACCCCAACACGGGTTGTGGTGTCGTTGTTTTCACTGTGCTCTGATTTGCGGGTGCCTAATTAACTTAACTAGCATGTAAAACCACCGATTGATTAATGTATCTCTGCATATTATCTATCTTTATTTTTCATAATTTTGATTTGCGCATATCGCAAAAATATCTGAACAAAAAAAAAAAAAAAACAAACTAAAACAAACAAAAAACAAAATCAAAACAAAAATCTCAAAAATTTGTTTGATCGCCTCGAAACGAACGAAATACGAAATTTGATAAATGTATAAATCCGCACCGATTGCACACAACAATTATTACACACAATATTCTTTTCGCGACACCTCGCATTAATCCCACTCCCAGTGGCATGCCTTGGGGCGTGAGGAGCAGGCCAAGTATTACGAGTTGGCACGCCGGGAACGCCAGCTGCACATGCAGATGTATCCCGATTGGAGTTCACGCACGAACGCATCACGCGGCAAGAAACGGAAGCGGAAGCAAGATGCGACCAACGACGGAGGAGGTTAGATACATTTTCTTAAACTTTTGTACGATACATATGTACTATATCATACCAATACCAAATCAAAATTTAAATCTAAATCAAACAAAGCCAGACAAACGACTTCATCCTAACATGTCTTAAAAAAAAAAACACAAAAAGGATGTTAAGTTAATAAAAAAGAAAAAAATAATAATAACTAAATAAAATAAATCACGCACAAATGTATGCATATAAGAAAAATACTTGTTGTTGCGATTGGAACGAGGTTGAGCAAAAGGATTGTTTATTAGAAAAAAAATCCTATCAGCTTATTTATGAAATAAATAGATATAGGAGCTCCATAGTCCTGTAAATAATTTGCATCTGACTTTGCTTATTAACCCAAAGTGTTTGCAATCAGTGTGCTCTCGGCAATGCCGAAACAATCCTGTAATATAATTCATATCGCCCAATAAAAAGTACACTCATCATTCATACAGCATTGTTATATGTACCTACATATGTATCTATCTATGTATGTCTGATTGTCAATAAATGATTATGATCAACAATTGCAGTTACCTAGCTTAATAGTCCCAATGCCTGCACGATATATCATTTCCTATTGACACGGCGTTTATTTACTATGTGGGTATGTATTTGTCCAATTATACATACTCACATATGTATAGTATTTAGTGCATGCGTAATTTAAACGCATTTCTATCCGTACTTTGTATAGATTTCATACTTCATTTTAGTGTTAAATTAGTTTTGCTGTCGAAATTTAATTAATCAATCAATCAATTAGTATTTATGTGTTAGCCAATGTGAGTTATATTAGCCAGATTCCACTGAGAACATTGCTATTATTTAAAAATATTCAAAAAATGAAAAACATTATATTAACAAAAAAAAAAAGAATATTTGCAGATAGTTTATTTTTTATTTAACTAAAATATTAAAATTCACCTTTATTCATCAACCTCTTGACTCAATTTTTTTAAAGGAATTAGAGTCGACCAAGGATGTTAAGTGGAATCTAGTTAAAAATTTATTTTAAAATTTACGTACAATTTATTAATTCGAATATTTTGTCAACCCATAAATACATCTAGCTTGAGGTTTAACTATCTATTTCTTATTTATTATTTTGTTCATATCATGCTGTCATCGTAGTGCTCTGTCCTTATTTAGTCAGAAATTGTAATGCTTTAACCACATACCCGCTGCCCAACTAACAACTTGATCATGTCCATTAACAACGTATTCACCTATTATGCAACGACATTTCCAAAAACAAACTAATACATTCTTTTCCTAGGCAACAACATGAAAAAGTGTCGAGCGCGCTTTGGACTGGATCAACAAAATCAGTGGTGCAAGCCCTGCAGGTGGGTTTCATATATAATATTGACTTGTAATTTTCAGCTTGTTTGCGGCATACTGCGTTTATGCTACAAAATTCATTTCGGAAAAGCAAAATTCCAGAACAGTAGTTCCCAAACTTGCCCTAATTCATTTCATAATGTTTCAATGATAATTGATTTTTTAAATTTAAACACAAACAAAAACAGCAGCAATTCTTTGTACAATGCGTAAGCATAAACGCAGTAAAATATGTTTGTTCATACAGAGATATAAAAGATCTGATACATCAGATATGCATACATACTACATGCATATTCGAGTTTTGAACAATATTCAATTGCAACTTTAATTTAGTTGAGAAAGTAGAAATATTAACTGAGTGCAAAAATGTAAAATAAGCTATAAATCCTCGTCCCTCCGTTTGCTGTATGAGCTCATCAATCACGGAGATTATAAAAACTAGTGACTATCAAAATTAAAATAAATTAAATAAATGTTCACTAAATTTTGTGGTAACATGATTAATAACACTTTTTTCTATGCACTCTATGCACTTTTCCCAACATTTTCCTCCTCATGGATGGAAGAGAGTTATGTATAACTTGTGGAAACACATTTGGCCCGGCCAAAGGCGAGTTTCCTTTCGGAAGGAACTCTCTATAGTTTCAAGTTCAAATCGAAAAATTAAGAATATGATATAAATGTTATTTTGCAATTAAATCCGGGATTGATGAATAATATTTTGGAATTAACAAAATTAAAGTAACTAGTTCAAGTCGAAAAAAATTAAATGAAACTCTTATATGCACATATGTATGTGGGTATGTATGCACAGGACACGATGAAGCCGCTAAAGAATGCTGTGCCATCAATTGAATTATTTACACATATATTTACATAAGTACCATTAACTACCACACAGTATATTTCACACTCATACTATATACGAGCATACACAAACCCAAACACACATATTATTCGGTACCCAACTCTAGATAATAATTAACAGTAATTACAATTATTAAGTAACAAAGGGCATTGCGGCCGCAATCTATAAGGTCGATACTATTAAATGTATTTGCATGCGACTAAATGCTGTTTCCTACCCACAATGCCCCTTGCCTGCATATACCCTGCACAGGACCAAAGATTTTATTATTTATAAATTTTGCTGTTGATCTATTGGAAGTGGATATTCATCAGTTGTGACTTATTCGAAATTTCCTCAAATCGTTAAAACAAATTTTAATATAATTATATATACATATATGGCCGATGTGAAAGCTTTTGTAGCTGTTATAAAGTTGGATATTTTATAGGGAATTGAGTTCACATACTCCTACAATATACTTTTAATAAGATGTTTCAATTGTACCACAATTTTGGTGGATCACTTTTCTCCGTCTGTTAAATGTGTATTTTACGACTTGCAATAGATTTTGAATTGTGTTCAATATTGGAAACTTGTTCTGAATTTTCCAAGTGTACTTGTCAACATTCTCTAAATATCAAGCTAGATTATAGCCAGTACAACGGCCCTTGAAGCGTTATACAGAAGCTCGATTTTTTTTATTTATTGGAACTATATCATATCTTAACCAACCATGACAACCTTATCATAATTATTCGATCCAAAATATGTACTGCTTTCTATAAAAACAAGTAAGAACTATTATACTATGTAACTTACTTGTTCATAATAACAGTTTAGAACAGTCGAAAACGTTCTTAGTTATTATTGTTATTTTGGAAAAATATAGAATTTTTATATTTAAATAAAAAATATATTTATAGTTATTTATATATATTATATAGGTAACATGTTATATTACCAATACTTAAAGGGGGTGACAAGCCATCACCTTTCAAATTGGCGACTCTAGCTTTAAAATTCCGGGAGATAATTCTGTTTTCGCGATTCGTGGGGAGGGGTGGCTGGGAGGTGTTCTAGTGGGCGCGGCCGGGAAATCAAGGCCGCAATCTGAGACGAGTTTGTAATCGTGAACATGAAAATAAATATATTTTATTGAGTTGAGAGAGAGAGAAAACTAATAGTACCCGATGCAAGGAAATTTTTTTAATGAAATAATATAAGTAATATTATCTTGTCTTAATCCATTTAAGAAAGTCGTGTAAATATCTTTTTTTTAATTTATCGTAAATTTTGGCAGATGCTTTAGATAAAGCTTTTTTTTGCAAACTAAACAGTCCAAATATTTTTGTTAACGAGATTGCCAACAGAGCCAATAGAGAAAAAAGAAGTCCTATAAAATTGACGAATTAATAATGTTTTTTTAATAATTATTATAAGTTATACTTTATGCCCATTAAAAACACAATATTAGCTTTATGCACTGTAAATTTCAAAACTATTTGAAAATATATAAAAGCAAAATGTTCACTTTTTAACAGACATATTATTGTCTTAAAGATCAAAAGCACTGAAAGATGACTCCACATCCAAAATAGATCTTTTATACCTTTTTCGGTCATCGTTACACTGTGAACAGAGTATGGCGCAACCGAGAGATTCTGACTAACACCTTTTTCTTAAATTCGATTTAGCAGTTTTTGTTTTCTGTTGCATATATTGATCACATTCTTTGGTTCATTTGTCACGTCTCATCGATTATGAGACTCTACATAACATTGATGATTCCATAATTGCGAAAATTGGTTTATGTTTGTATTATTTGCTTATCTTTTAACAACAATAAACAATAACAAATAGGCGTTAATATGAAACAATACATTTTAGATTTTATTTTAAAAATTGTTTTCCATCTTATTATTTTTATATAGAATCTCAGTTTTAGCTAATGCTAAAAGAAAACCTTTCTGAGAAAGAAACAGGCAACTCATGATCCTTTTAAAAATAAAAAACAAGAACAATATGCTTAGCTGAAATTTAAATTTTTCATTGAAATTTGTATAACAGCAAAGTGTTTAATACGATTGATCGACAAAAGAGTCTTCCTCATTGTTTATATTGGACAGTTTAAAATTTAACACTTCAAATATTTGTACAATAGTATTGTCTTTATTTATTTTGGTATATGAAACCTGAAAAGTGTACTGTAAAAAGTTGCTTAAGTGAATTTTGCAACAATTTCCTTTGATGTTCCGGCACACATTTTTCCACATATAATTTAGAACAACTTAAAGATATTTTTTGTTTTGTCTTTATTTTGTTAGATTCGTTAGAGACTATATAATATACCTTATATTTTATCTTATTTTTGTGCATTGTGAACCAATAAATTTTTATTTGTTTTAATTTGTAAACAAATTGTTCGGTTAAGGGTTCGGTTCACAGCTCTAATTCGAACCGGTTCGTTATAAAAACGGTTAGTTCGAATGAAATATGAAAAAATGTTTGTTCAATAATTTCTTGGCATTAAGATATTATGATCCTTAATACACAAAAATACACATACCCACAACACACACACACACACACACACGAATATATATGGTGTTTTAATTGAGTAAACATATATTTTGACAAATCAAATTATCGTTCTTTTCTTAACGCTTATCCAAATAACCTTTTGGACCAATAACTGACCTTGAAAACTTGCTCTCCTAACTCAGTCCCAGTGTGGGTTTGGGCGTCATTTCATCGGCGAGCAACAGCAACATTGGCGGCATCGTCAGTGGCCCAGGTGTAAATAGCATAAGTGTCGGCATGCTGACGCCCAGCATGGTGGGGGCAACGGTGATGCTGCCGAATTCATCCTCGAGTTCCTCGTCCTCATCTACATCGTCTTCGCACACGCACACACACTTGCAGATGATGGCCAGCAGCACTGGAAACGGATCAGCAGCACCTCTCAATGGCAGCGCGTGCTCACAGTCTGGTGCCGGAGGCGGGGGCGGCGGCGGCGGCGGGGGCGGGGGCGGCGGCAGCGGCGGTATTGGCAGTGCGCCCGGTACGGCTGCGAGTAGCTCGCAGCAGCTCTCGCCGCAGGCACCCCCGACCTATGTTAATTTGTAAAAATCGATAAGCAGACATCCTCCCGGAAAACAACACGCATCCTAAATTCCAAAAGAGGCGGGCGTACGACTCTGCAGAAATGCCAGTAAATAACGAATATGTAATAATGTACAAAAATCAGTGAATGCCAACTTGCATTGCGATTAACAAAATGCATATCAATACTATTATGTTCTTTGCAATAACTACTAGCATCCGGCCGCATTAGCATTTATTTTCAATAACAAACAGCACCAGTATCTATTTATTATATAGGGCAGGAGCCCCAAACCATAATTGTGCGTCTTATTTGATTTTAACTTTGAGGATCCGGGTTATACAACGCAGGATAGTTTCCCACAAAAATCATGCAAAAACTATTAAAATTTGAATTTTAGAGAAATTTTTCAAATTTCAAATAAACTCTGTAAAACAACAACTGGTTTCTATGTCGATCTGCTTTCGTGATTAATTTTCTTATTTATTATATTATTTAAATATTAATAATACAAAAATAATGCCGATCTTTCAAATTCACACTTTCATTATTACGACTGATCATTATCCACAAGAAGTCTGATTAAACCAGCTTTCAGAAAGCAATTTATTAAAAACTTATTGAGTTAGAAAAGTTAAATTTAGTTGTGGGAAATACAATTAGCACTAGTTAATTTAAGTTATTTAATGTTACCCAAAATTATGCTAATGTGGCATTCGCAGATGCTGAAAAATAAGATAATGATATTAAATAAATGAATAAACCATAACGTCTTAATGTATATATACATATATATCATTTGCTTACCTATGTAAGTCTTAAATAACCAAAGTTAATGTATGGATTTCCCTCATGTACGAATATATGTAATTGTACGCACTTTGTGGCCTTTGTTAAAACTTTGATATTCATTGTAGGGAATATTTTGAATATATGTGCATACATACGTATATGCATATATGTATCTTTGATAATTTTAAAATTTTTGCTAGAGCTGTTTGTTATTGTTGTCGTTGCTGTTGTTGTTCTTGTTGTTGATGTTGTTTTTGATGCAGTTGTTTGCGTATTGATTTGACTATCTGATCATCATCAGTTTTACGATGAATCTATGTTTGTTTTTCTTTAAATGTTGTGTCATTGTTTAAAAATTTATTGGTAACACAACCATTTTTATCCTTATTAACCAATTCAATTTTAATTGATGTTTATTATTAATTGCAATACGTTTAAGTCTACTGATTGCTGATGCCATAATTTCCGTTTAATTATTTATTAATAATAATCTTTTTCGTTATTTGTTTTTTCTTTGTACCTTTGATTTTGCATATTTGGTGCAATATATTATTTAATTTTTCAATTTGCCCAATAAAAAAATATTCAGGAATATCTGAAGATAATTATCCTTTTTGCATGCCAGTTGGAATGCGCTAATTATGTTGACAGCACTGCTAATGTTCCAATTATAAAGTAAACATTCAATATATATAATTGATTGTGTATCCGTAGGTTCCAAATATTGAGCCGGATCCAAAAATTTTTTTTTGTTTTTGGGGAAATTGATTCTGTTCTTCAATTCTGAAACTGACGACAGTTATTGTTTTTTGTTTGATTTTATTGACTCGAGCAAATAAAATGAAATTATATTGTTGTTTCTGTTATGCATGCAATAATTGTTTTACCATTATTGCTTTATCAATTTGAGGAGTTATATTAAAAGAAGAGCCAGTTTTTTACTTGAAAAGGCAAATATATTTACACTTATATACTTTTTAATAAAATAGTTAAACTGATTATTGTTTTTTTAATGCCCAGATCAGTTTGCTAGATTACAATTATTTAAGGGGTCAGGTGGGTAGGAGAAAATAAGATAATTGCCTGCTTTCAATCCTGCATAATCAACTCTCATCCGCCTGGCTCTCTTGTTTTGAAACTTGACTTTGATTCATTTGACCCACTTATTTTGTAGACTCTTCTGTTAATCCCTTCTTTTTTTTTTGCACGATCATTAGTCAATTTGTGCCGTTTGTAGGTCCGTGAGCATGCACTTATTAAGTCGATGGTCATTTTGTTCATTTTGTTGTGGAATGCCTTCATATTTGCATAAACCACATTGCCGATGCTCCAATGTGTGGCTCGAACCTGACTAATAATGCTCTTTTCCACGTTCTTCTCTTACATTTGTGCAGACGCAAAAAGAAGTGCATTCGCTACATGGAGGCGTTGCATGGAAACGGCGGCCAGGAGGACGGCAGCGGCATGGACGACACAGGGAACATGAGTCAGCTGAGTGACGACGAGGACGACGACGACGAGCTGGGCGGCGTGGGCAGCTGTGGCAGTGGCGACGAGGCCGAGACAAACAAGATCCCGGATACGGAGGACACGGAATCGATGAGTCAGTCGCTCTCCAGCCCCGGATGCCTGAGCGGGCTGTCCAGTTTGCAGAGTCCGTCGACCACGACGAGTCTGGCCAGCCCACTCAATATGAACATGTTAACTAGTCCGGCGACGCCCGCGCTGCCGCCCGCAACCACCAGCCTGCTCGACCAGGCGACCTCGAGCGGCCAGTCAAGGTCGGGGTCGGGGTCTGGGTCTGGGTCTGGGTCTGGGTCTGGGTCTGGGTCGGGGTCTGGGTCTGGGTCCGGGTCTGGGTCCGGTTCCGGTTCCGGGTCTGGAACTGGGTCCAGCAGCGGATCGACATGCAGCGTTAATAACACACCGAATACCTCTAGCACGGCCTCGCCGGCGAACTCTGCGACCGGCACAGCGCCGAGCTCAGCCAGCGAGCGCGCCATGATGCTGGGCACTCGGTTCAGCCATCTGGGCATGGGCCTGACCATGCCCATGTGTGCCAGCAATCCGGATCAGTTTAACCTCGCGCCAGTGAGCACAACTACCTCGTTGCCAACGAACGGCTTCGGCAGTTCGTCCTCGGCGCCGGCGCCGGCGCCTGCCACGAGCTTGCATCGCAATCCGATTGGCGCCAATCCGCGCGACATCAACAACCCGCTGAGCATCAATCAGCTGACCAAGCGGCGGGAGGACAACGGCATTCTGATACTCGGGCACACGCCGTACGCTCACCCGCACCCGCATCCGCATCCGCACCACACGCTCTTCAGCAGCAGCTTCAGTCAGCACTTTCAGCAGCAGCTGAGCAACCATCTGGCAGCCACAACTGGCAGCGGCGTGGGCGTGGGCGTCAGCGCCAGCAGCAGCGACAGTCACAGCCACAGTCACGGTCATGGTCACGGTCACAGTCACGGTCACGGTCACAGCAACAGCATCGGCTCGGCGGTCCAGCCCATGGACACGCCCACACTGAACAGCATGAAACGGCGCAACACATCCGATCCAGCTGCAGGCAGCAGCAACGCCCCAACGCCGAACGCCACCGAAACTGGGGCCATAAGCGTCTCATAGCAGTCTGATTTGGCCGTAGTATGTCTCCATAGCCAGCTAACAGTAGCTGGCCCAAAGTGCAATAAGTACCGTCTCCCGCCATTTTCCCATTTCCCCACCATAGCTCCCCTCATCGATATCGCCATAGTTGTAACATGTAACATGTGGCCATTATTGGACAAGTGCCAAAAGTACTCACATCATATATACATACATATGCTGTACTATAACAACCAATCAATCAATCAATCAGCATCCGAAACTAAAGAGTGTGTGTGTGTGTGTGTGTGTGCCCTAGTCCGACACACGGCACACGACACACGATGCACATACTCGTCTTATGTACATATATGTGCAGGGCAAGTTGAGCTATACATACATACGTGCATATGTACACACATACACGCATACATATATTATACATACATATACATACATGAAATTGTTGTATGCACAATGCACTTGAAATTAACGCTAAACAAATAGACGTAACGCAGTAGACAACGCGAGTAAGAGTGCTCTAGTCAAGAGTGCCAAGCCCTACAGGGTGAACCCAGCTTTCGCACACACAGTTCTTTCCTCCGCCGCACATTATCAAAAGATTTCTTTCAAGCAATGTTTATTGTGAGTTTTTCGCTAGTTTAAATAAACCCCTTTAAATAGAAATGATCATTTTTGGCTGCGCCAACATTCGCTTAAAACAAAACCTAATTTTTACCCACCAAAAAAGTAAATGATCGGTTTTCAATTCATGATTTGAACAAATGCCTCTCCTTAAGGCTCACTTTATGAATATGGTTTTCTTTCATTCTTCATGTAAAAAATGTAACAATTTCAAAAATTATTTAAACTCACCTAAATTGGGCCAATGTTATTTACATAAAATATTTGTGGACTGCTTCTCTTGTTCATATTAAATTTAATTATTTATTTATAAATATCCCAAAAGGTTTTTTAACCAACCCAATTTCAGTCACTTTTTGCCACGACTTCATGGAGTGTATGTAAATTCTCGATTCTCGATCAGCATCAACAGCCAAGTCGATATAGTCACAGTTTTACGGTCATTGACCGCAAGAAGTATCTGGGATCGATCTGTCTATAATTGTCCCTACACACGCACACACATGTACATATTATATTAAAGGCACATGGAAAACTCTCGAGGCATTTCTTCATCTTTTGGTGAAAGACTCTTTAGGCTCTGTTTGTGATTGCGGAATAAATATAATTGAGGAATAATCCTTATAGCTTCCATTAAACGTCAAATATATAGTTGTATAAGCAGTCAATGTTGGTTAAACTTCAGCTTGCTCATATTCCCAAACTAAATTGTGTACTGAAACATTTTGTTTATTTTTGATAGTAAATATTATAATGTTAAGCAATAAATAAGAGCTTTAATGAGATCACGCTGAAGATGAATTCACACTTACAATTGAATTTGTTTCTGTGGCAGCTTAACAGATACACACTTATATGGTAGTCTAATCATAATTGAAATTATTCAAATAGTAGAGTAGAATAGAATCAATGACAATATAAATATTGTCTTTGGTGGAATGGTGATTGGCCATTCGATTCTGACCAAGTAAAAATTGAATCAACTGAAATTCTTTTTGAGACACATTCTTAATTTCGAATTAAAAGCAATACATTATTTTTGCAATAATATTTTTAATTTTAAATCCGTTAGTAGAGTCATAATTGTTATTTTGTTTACATATGTATTGCACAGCATTCTTATATAAAGCGTGTATAAGTATTATATCTTTTGTTTAGCAAACAACAACTATTGTTTTTTATATGTTTCCCATATTTGGTAACCTACATCTCTTAAACAAATTATTCAAATACATTTATTAACCCAAACAAAAGCAACTAAAAATAATATATACACACATTAAAATTTAAAAATATAAAAACAAATTCAAAGAAGGAATACGCCAATGTTGAGTTGAGATAATGTATGTGAAAATAATTTGTATTTCAATAACAAGTACTTTAAAACAACAGTATTATTTGATTATAATTAAAGAATAGACTGTATTTATGTATGTATATCTCTGAATGTATGTATGTATGCATGTATGTATCCAGAAACTTAAGACAAAACGTACGAATTTATTGAAAATTGGACCTGATAGCTACTACTGCATATTAAGTATCCGCGTCTATGAGTGTGTATGTATGTATATGTATCTGTATATATACAGTGTACATACTGTGTTTATACAATTTTTATGGGCATAAATAATATTCTTCGTTATTTGCTATTTTAACAATTTAATTTGGCATTTGAAAACCAAAATTAATGAAATGATTCCTAAAATCGGATCGGACTTAAATTTGTTGTCATCATCTGAAATTCAAAAAGTTTGTAAACTAGTTTGATATGATTTACAAACATTGTCACAGTTATTACATCTACATTACATCGCCTACATACATACTTACATGTGTTATGTGTCTGTATGTATGCTCATGCTTGGATATTTGGGTGCTTATGATGATATCGGTATGATAAAAGAGAAAATTAAGAAAAATAAAAATACACAGACATTAAATTAATAAAATAGTTATCAATATTAGGGTTAACTGTTTAAAAGTGGAATATTGCTTAGTATAAAAAATTAAACAAAAACAATTATATCCGATATATGTATGTATATGTGTGCGTGTGAGCATAAACCTAGATATGTTAATATTATACAACAAATAGAATGTATTAATATTCAACATATGTACATATAGTGTTGAGATCATATATAGACGATCAAGCCAAACAGTTAGTACAGAAGTATAAATACTAATGTGAATTTAATTAATGGGATATTAAGTAAAAATATGTATGTACATATGTAAGCACAACAATGTGTGTAAAGCCATTGCCAATTATAAAAAGACTGTTAAATACATATTTAAAATAAATAACATATGTATATAGGATACATACGAACATGTGCATACGCATACATACATACATACGTGCATACGTGCATACGTGCATACATACATACACAATACAAACAATATGCAAGCACTTGTGCTTGAAGTCAATAAATGTAGTTATGTTACTTTGCCACGAATTACTTACATTCGAAACTATGTACATAGGCAGACCCATAGGAAGAACCTCACATATTTATGTATGTATATAGTATGGGTATAATGTGTTATTATTAATGAACTGGCGTCACATGCTATGCATTAATTATGCAGACTCGTAACGATCACAATCACCCAGCCATTGACACGTAAATGGTATAAGGCTTAGTTGTATGTACACACATATCTATAAATGTCTGTATATATAAATATATATATATATATATATAAAGTGAACATTAGCTTTAGTAAATATTCTAATCAAAAGCAAAAACAAAAAGAACAAAAAAAAACAATACTATACATTTACGTTAACTATGCTTCCAATTTTCTGTGTTTTTATTTAAAGTTTTACCTAGTAAATAGTGCATATGAAACCGTTTTGCAATATTTACAGTTTTATTTATTGACCTTTATTCCTAAGTTAATATTAATCTGCACTAAAACCACGTGCAATTCATATCTGAAGTTTCGCATTGTAATACCGTACACCATTATATATATTCAACAAAATTTCTTACTGTGTATTATTGTTTATACTTACATATGTATGTATACCAAGTATTTATGTATTTATTCTCTCTTTAACTCAGTTAAATGTCTTCTTTTTTTTTAAATCTCTGCTGTTCTGTTCTTCAATTAATATCAGCTGAATATATTTCGTTTTATACATACATGTTTGCACACAACACAAATAAACTTTACGCTGTGAAAGTCTAAGCTTTTACTCTTTTTACCTGTTAACATGTGCATCACTTGCAGGACATAATTACAAACTAGTGTCATTCAATCTTTTGCTTCAATAATTTCTCTCGAAACGATCAGAAAATAATAGACAAATATTTCTTATCTGATGGAAATATTTTAAATATAACACACATATAAATTAATAAGATTTTTTCTGTGTATGTATGTACGCATGTTTGTTCGGATGATAGATATGCTTCGGTTCTTTGTATGTACATATGTATTTAAAATGCACGAAACGGAGTTATGAAATAAGTACGATTTAATGATTTGCATTCAAAGTAAGCTAAGTCAATAATTACACAGATTGGTTAATTGTTCCGTTTAATTTTAGTAGCTCTTTAACTGTAAGTAGATATAAATAGTAAAGAGGTTAATACTAATTACACACACATATCTAGATTTAAAAAGTATTTATATACTTATATACATACATATTTAATGTTATATACACCCACTTATTATAAACATGTAGTTACATTATCTATAAAAACAAAAAACAAAAGAAATAAAGCATTCACATAAGAACATTAGCTTAGTAAATAATTTGATGTATTGAAAATAATAATTATACAAATCAAATACAGTTTAATAAAAAAAAATGTTGACAAGAGAAACAGCCTTTATTGCTTTAATTTGAAGCTGACTTTACACGGTTACTCAAATCTGCGAACGTTTTTCATACAGACAATCGGTCAAAAAAATAGTTTTTGATTCAAAAAGTTGTTATAGTCGTTCGCGTAGTAAAAATAACCCCTAAACGTTTGACTTAGATCTAAAACCTCCAACAGGGTTATGCTACATTCATTGCTTTCAGGATACCTTCAGGAAATCAGTGATTTTCCGTCTCTGACTCTTTGCTTATTTCTGTCAATTTCAAAAGAATATTATTAATAATAATTAGTATTGTTTCTTTCACTTTCCTGAATATTTATACTCGCTCAAAAGTTCAGAGACATAAGCAAACACAAACAAAATGTTGAATTGGCGCACGATCTTACGTTTTCTACCGGTTTGACGCAAATAAATTAAGAAACAAATAAGGACAAGTGAGAAGGCTCCAGTCGGGATCGCCCGACTGGGGAAATACCCTGAACCCTGTGTTTTCATACATTTCAGTCCCCTTGCATTCATACACAAATACACAGAATCACAAATACACACACACATGTAAACGCATATTTTATTTGCATATATGGAGCGAATGGGGGGAAGTATCAAAAATCCGATAATAAGAAAACGAGATGAGTTATCGATGATTTGAAATAAACTTGATCTGCGTATGGTATACACGAATTTAAAAAGTCAAAGCTCAGCTTTCTAGCCTCTGTAGTCTCCGGACAGGGCTAGTTCAACTCGGTTAGTGATGCTGATCAAGAATATATACGTGCGTCCTTCTGCCTGTTACATACACTTGCTCAAAACCATTTTCAATGGATTCAGGGTATAAAAATAAATAATCACAAGAAATCAAAAACTTCGAAAATAGCGTTATAACTTTAATTAAATACGAAAAAAAAAAAGGACCACTTTACTCGATGCCAAAATACTTTTGCCACATTCTGAACTATCGTATTTTTGAGAACGTATGCTCTACTCTTATATGGAGTAGCAGAGATGTGAGATAAGCAACATAAACCGGGCCACAATAAGCCAGATCTTCAAAATTTAAGCCAAATTTTCCGCTATTGCATAATTGCTGACTGCCTTTGTGGCATGGTATATTTCTGTCTCCTGAGCTAAATTATGTTATTTTAAGCATATACAGCTGCGGCAAAAAAAATAGCACCACTATGACATTTTTTCTTATTGATCAAAAAAATAACAATTAGTATTGCGATATTTTAAAAACTTGATATTTAATATATTGCTTAGTATTCCCCCTAAACGAAAAGGTAGTACTTCGCTTGTAATGGTAATAGATTTTTTTTTTGTTTTGTAATTTTAAGGGAAAAGGTCGAAAAAATGGCGGCAAAAATAATAGCACCACTTATGCTTTTTCATGAAAAACGTTAAATTTCGTACAGTTTCTTCGACAAAAAGCACGTACTCAAGAGATTTAACTTCGATTTCATTATTTCAAGCATTATGTTTAAAAGAAATCCAAAATTATTGATACAATGGGCCTTGGAATACGGAAAAGTGCAAAATCATCAAAAAATTGATATTGTATGGAAAATTAAAGAGATAACTTGGTCGATTCATTGGCTATTCAATTAAAAATATACTAAATGACATAAACTATACAGGAACCGATGAAACACGTAGATAAAAAGGAGCTATACGACAGATTTACGTCAAAATGTTGATCCTCGAGAGCACAAAGTACCCTTTCAAGGCTGCAACTGACGTAAAAAAAGGAGCTTAATACAACTGTGACACTGAAAACACTTCCCACATGTGTCAAACAAGAAAATGTAAATGCTTGCAGCCCAAGAAAGGTCCGTCTCCTTAAACGCGAAACATATTGCCAAGCGCATGAAGTTAGCAAAGAATCATCAAAATTGGTCAACCCAAAAATGTAGTAATATTTTATGAACAGATGAGAGTAAAGTTGTTATATTTGGTAGAAAAGACTCTCGTTCGAACGTCTAGTACCCTTAAAACTCAAAATACAATCCAAAACTCACTACAAAGACTTTTAAACATGGAGGGCCAAAGATACTAGTATGGGTTAGTTTTTGTTATTAGGTGTAGGTCCAATACATTGAGCCAAACCCATAATGAGCCAACACGGTTGTGTTAATATCTTAGATGCAGTAATGCTACCTTACGCAGAGTATAAGATGGCGCTATTATGGGTCTTCCAAGAAGGCTATGACCCCAAACACGCCACCAGGAAAGCAAAGGAATGGTTCAAAAGAAAACCTGTGAACGTTTTGGAGTGCGCTGTGCAGCCACCCGATCGAAAATCTATAGGCTAATGTCAAAAAGGCAGTTGCTAGTATTAAACCAACTAGCAACGGATCACTTTGGCAAGCCATTTACGAGTCCTGGTGGAAAATTCCTCTGAAACGATACCAGGACTTGGTTGAATCGATGCCAAGTCGTTAAGCAGCCTTTATTTCCAATAAAGGTATCGCAACTATATATTAAATTGATAAAATATTCTTAGTTTTGACACACAATTATCTTTAAGTAATGAAAGTCTTAAATATTTCTAATTTTTATAATTTTAAGTGAATATTTGAAAAGTGGTGCTATTATTTTTGCCGCCATTTTTTCGGCCTTTTCCCTTAAAATTAAAAAAAAAAAAAATCTATTACCATTACAAGCGAAGTACTACCTTTTCGTTTAGGGGGAATACAAAGCAATATATTAAATATCAAATTTTTAAAATATCGCAATACTAATTGTTATTTTTTTGATCAATAAGAAAAAATGTCATAGTGGTGCTATTTTTTTTGCCGCAACTGTACATTAAAAATGGCACAGTATAAGTAAAAAGGTAAGGATTTGGTAAGCTTTTATTTGCTTTATAATGATTGTCTTTTTCATCTTCCACTGATAGGATAGCTGCTTGGCTTGGAACATACCCAATTGTATAGATGCCAATCCTTGAACGTTTTACACCTGTAGTTGTATACACAATGTTTATAATATATACTTTTACTATGTGAACATTTTTTGCTGACAAATGTACAAGCATTTTTAAACCAATTAATGTTGTAATGTTGTTTTAATTTTTTATTCTACTAATTTTATTTATTTATTTTTACTACCCCAATCGAATTTTCCTTATTAACTGCAAGTTTTTGAATTTAATTTCTGTTGCTTGATAGCTATCTATCTATCGAATAACGATAATCATATCTAAAACTTATCGATATTGTACTCATTTTGGCACTGTTAGCCCCGTAAACAACGGCAGAGAGCAGTAAAATACAGAGCGGAATCAGAGAGCACTAAGATATTTTAGTGCTCTCTGTCTGTATTTTAGTGCTCTCTGGCGGAATTCAGTCTTATACATGTTAACAGAAATGTTTTTATGGCGGGCATGAGATGGAGACGGTCTGCAAAAGCAAATTCAAACGCAGCAAATTTACCATGGGAAGCAACAACAAAGCTATATAAAACAACAACAGTTCCTCTTGTCTTCTTTGATTTTTTGATATTCCACGCTTCTTCTGTGCTAAGATGAAGACGTAGGCAACTCCGGGGGGAGCGGGATAACAACAACCACACTAATTTCGGCTGCACTTGTTGTATCGTTTATTGTTTTGATATTTTGCTTCTGTGCTGAGATGAAGACGTTGGCAATTTCGGGGGGAGCGGGATTGTAGCGTTTTTGTTTTGCTATTTCGCACTGCTTCTGTGCGGCGATGAAGACGTGGGCAATTTCGGGATGAAAAGGGTTACAACAACCACACTAGTTTCGGCTGCACTTGTTGTCGCGTTTATTGCTTTGAGATTTTGCGCTGTGCTGAGATGAAGACGCGCGCACCTTTGGCGGCGGTATCTGTATCTGCAAATGCAAAGCAATCTTAAGCTACTATATGCTAGACTACCTACCCTCCCACCGTTTCAATTAAAATTTTAAAATGAAGCTATTTAGAATTAATTAATTTATATATTAAATTATATTTTCTAGGATTCTTATTTCTTGCACTAAATGTATGAAAGTGCAAGTTTATTGCTACAAAGCCACTGAATTATATTAGGACACAGATCAGTTTGGTCATTTTTTGCACTAACAAAATAAAGGGTCAAAAGTCAGGTCAAATTATTCAGCCAGCTCGCAACTGACACTCATCATAAAATAATTGTCACTTGCGCCCAGGACACACATATATACAAACATATGTGTGCGAAACTGAAAATCCACAAAAATTGATATCTAGACTTTCTGCATCGAGCAGGCGGCCAGACCTATGGGCGGCACACAATTACAATATTGCATATGAAAAATATGAACAAGTGTGTGTGCACACTCATCCCGAAAAACTTTTCTTGCAAGCGCACCCGTTTCTAAGTACCCTCACCAAGAATTATTAATAAAAATCCCAAGATTTTACGCCAAAGTGGCGAACCCTTTAAATATTTCACAGCACTCTGAAAGCGAAAGTGAAGTAAAGCGACCGAAATTGATATTTCTTCAATTTTCGGCGCATTGCTGCTTGAAATCACACAGAATATGTTCTGCAGTGTGAGGGAGCAAGTTGCAATAGATCTTCTTTCTCCCTCAATCCACACTAAGCAAATGGGAATAGAAAGGATAGAAAAGAAAAATAAACAAAAATTGTTTTTGCATTTTGGGCAACAGAAATTATGGGCATAAAAAATCAAGCGTTGTGTTTTCATTTTGTGTTTGCGTCTCCATCTCCACGCACCAAAAACTTGCCATTACCGTTTATAAGACTGAATTCCGCTCTGTATCTTAGTGCTCTCTGATTCCGCTCTGAATTTTAGTGCTCTCTGGCGCCATCTGTTAATCATGTTCATCAACACGAATTAAAGTATAAAATGAATGTAAGCGCCACCTATTGGTCAGTTGCATAAATATTAATTTTAGTATGTGCACAAAAGTATACTGCGATTGAGTGAATTCTAAATTCATTTTAAGATACATTGATTATCGAATTGCCAAGCCCCCAGTGGGCGTAGCCAATTTCTTTCAGCAAGACGGACATTACACAATCCCAAAATACTCTTTTCACTTCGTGAACATTCCCATAAGCAAAAGAACAATTCGCAGGCGAATAATTGATGCCAATATGAAGTTGTTGCAAAAATGTTCGAGCTCGTGGCACCCCACCTCTTACTTTTTACGACCGGAGAGAGTAACATTGCTGAGAGCGCAAGCTAAATGCCTAGAGAGCGAAATAGTCCTAAATCCACACGGCTATTGAGTCCTACCAAGATTATATATCCTTTATGGTATCAGAAATGCATTCTTTTGCCTGCTACATACATACACAAAGTTATTATACCTTTTTAAATACACACCTGGGTGTCCGTTAAGACACCAGTGCAAGGGTAGCAACCACCAGTTACCTTTAAATATAAACGTACGCACGCACAAAGCGTTGGCCGGCCAAAGTCCTGAAAGAGACGCCTCATTTGTCACTGGAATCTTCGTGACCCGTCAAGATGCGTCAATGCTCTCACTTTGATTTTTCCAGCACGCCAAACTAGTTGAGCTTGTACGATTACTAGTGATAACTAGCGGTTAAATTATTACATCAAATTCCCCAACTCCCATTTAAACTCTTAATGCAATCACTCGATTTGCCGTAGTAGGACTTGTTGAAGTGTATTCCAAATAATAATTTCGTATTTTATTTCGTCTAACTAAATTATTTAGGCTGGTGTTGTTCAGAATAAACTTTAACTTTAATTCGTATATATAAAGTATGTCTATACATATGCATGCATATGTATATGCATATACATATGTATACTGTATCTATGTATGTATGACGTTTGGTTGATTATCATGATGATCAAAAAAGTAACCATAATACAACTACAACGAACGATGCTTGTATAAAATTTAAAGTACTGGAATATAAATTCATCTATATTAATATATTCATTCTTATATTAATATACACATACACACTTGTTTTAAGGTTAGATTCGAATAAATTTGTTCATAATAAAGAATAAATTTTACATACGTTTTTATTTGCATCACGTAAATGTAAGCACAATACAAATTGAAATCGATATATCAGATAGATATGTAGCCTATAATTTCATATCGTGAACCATATCTTGCGGTTAGTAAAAGGTCAATGTTTCCAATTGCTAATTAATATTTTTCAAATATATGTTGTGGTAAAGGCCAAAGATAGTATGTACGCATGTGTACGCATAAACATATACATATATTTAGGTATATAGTGTCTATATTTAAATATTGTTAGTTTTCAATAAAGCATTTGAACATATTTTTAACAAAATTCGTCTAGAAAATATATATTATGAAAACAGTATTTCTTGTTTAACTTCATTTTAAAAAGTTTTTAAATGAATCTAAGAAAAACCCGTTATAAATTTTTTTCTTAGTGGCGAAATTGAAAAACCCTTGCAGTTAAAAAAAAAATTAATCAGATTTAGAATACATCTTGATGGTTTTTTTTATACAATTTTATTTTTACCCTATATTTTCTATGAGAAGTATAATGAACATTATAAAGAATTGAATAAGTGCTTTTTTTTAATTTTGCGAGCTTAAGCTCGTAATTGGTGAGATTGATTAAGAGCGAAAAAATAGTTATAGAATGAAAAGAAAAGATTGCATAGAAATAGACCTGTTGACATACTGATATATGTATATATATATTTATATATACATACTGAGAAACGCTATTTGTAGTCGAAGTCCCACTCGTGAAAATTTATAATATGCTCTGCAAGGGCATAAACAAAATATACTGATGTACAAACATAAAATACAATTTCTTGAGTAATTTTTTAAAGCCTTATTTAGTAATATAATAATATATAATATTATTGTACATTGTACATTGTTAATATTAATTTGTATTATTTGGAAGAGTGAAATAAAAATATTTTAGAATGTAAGATTTATTGATTGGATTATATTTGTACATACTAAAACGAAAGAAAAAATCAAACAAACCAGTTGTTGTGCATGTATTTACTTTACGTATAGCCAGCAACGCGTCTGATGAAGAAATATGCATGTAGTAAGTATATTTAATATGTGAATTGATTTCCATTATTTTAATTATAAATTGTATTCATATATATAATCGTGTAATATTATTCAAGAGGTAATTATGTTATGCAAATGTAAGTATTGACGCTTAACTTGAGTTTAAAGTATTGAAACTAAGCACAAATTATTGTACAAATTAGTGATCGTGATGGTGCATGCCATTATTGTTTTTACCAGAAAGAACTGTTGTTTATATTGCAAATGATTAGTTTTATACATAAAAAATTATAATAAAATATATCGGCTAAAACGCTAGCCACAATCGTGGTAATCAGGTTTTTAAGATTGTATGCGAAATATCCTCTATACATTCACGAACATACGTATTGTTGCTATCCATTATTTTTGGTGTCTGAGAAATATTCTTTCGACTGTGGACTTGGCTCAGCAAAGCTACGAAGCTGCCATCAGGAGCTGGACGTGATTTTTATATGAAGATTTTATCCAGAACCGGCCCACATTGTCCCCGCTAACATTCAAAACCAGCCGCCGCTTCCTAGCTTTGAGCTAAGTCCACCTATGCCTTTACCAAGCAAATTGCCAACCCGACCAGCCACAACGTTGGTGACAGCCGCAGCTTGAGCGGCGCCAATTTTGGGCTTTGGCAGGCTCCGAGATGGGTGGGCGCCAGATTCATCCCCACCATCCTCCTCGTCACCATTTCGGATGTCGTCGCAATTTCTGTGTTAAGCAAAACAAAGATTATTAGAAGCACACACAAAAGTGGCCATAAATTGTACTCACTCATCACCGTCGGCCACCTCGGGCATGGACATGGCACATGTTGCCTCCTCAGCAGTCATTCGTTGTATAACTGTCTGATATGCTTTAGAGTTTAACTTGTCCTCGAGGACACCTTGCAGCTCAAAGTCCGAATAAATTTTCTAACCATCAAATATATAATATGAATAGTCAACATGTTACGTATTGATCATCGAAAGCAATTTGCGTCAAATGTTTTGTACCTTAATTATGTGGGAGATGGACGTGACCTGCGCATAATGCAGGGCGTGGTCCAAACGCTCTGATAGCCAATTGGACAGCATGTTTATTTGCTGAGCGTACCACTGCTCGAAGAAGTTGAGTGTCCATAGATCGTCGCCAATCTTGCCTCGTATTTGATCCATGTTGTTACGAAAAAAATTCACATAGCCTTGTCCGAGATCCTTCCCTGAGCTCGACACGTTTGTAAAACTAAGAATTGAGCCAATTAGGCTACCTTCATCGTAACGCGCCAATTTTGACAAAGTCGACTCTAGCACTGACATAAGTTTTCCACTTAATCCTTGTGTCATCGCTACATTCGCTTTGTCGATTTGATCATCGATTCGAGCATGGAATTTGTACTATTTAGGAAAAACAGAGATATAAAATAAGAATTATAAGAGTTACTTAATAAATGCATTAAACCTTCCCTTAGCAAGGCTGCAAGCTGGTTATCAAACTGGAAAAAAAAAATCCGAAAATAATTAAAAGCAAAAAAATAAAATTGAAATGGATATTTTTATTCTTTAAAAAAAAAAACTGTTAATGTGATCTGTCTAAAGAAATAATTTTACTAATTTAAAACATTGATATGGATACTTATATAGTTTTTTAAAGTATTATTGAAATATGTCGAATTTTTATATTTTGTAGGGGTGGGGGTTGGTTCGACCAACGTTTTTCGGGGGACGGACAGCATTACGGAATTACACAAAATTGCACTCTTTTCACAATTTTTCTGGGTTTGCAGCCTTGCTAATGAAATCTTTGTTGTTGAAAGAGTGCACATTTATGACATGTATACTATATAAATAGAAGCTACACTTACCAGATCGATACCATCAATGGTAGTTAATTTAAAGCTTTGATTTTTAGCATCTAATATCACATTTACCATAGCGCACATCTCTGACGGTATTATATAATCGGTCGATATGAAGGCAACATTTTTTTTTAACCAAGACTGAAAGGAGGAGTCTGTTCGCTGTATACATTGCTCAATCATATCAACAGCCATCATCTTCAGTCGCTGCTCCAAATGCTGACGGAACTCCGCATCCGGCCAGTGCAGATCTCTGATGAAGGATTGCAATGCGTCTAGTTTCCAGAACAAATCTTCGGAAGTGGCACAGCCATTTCTGTGCACATACAAAACAAGCAACATAAATTAATCAATAATTATATGTATACATATACATATATATATACATATATATATATATTATATACATATATATTATATATATATATATATATCTATAAGAAGTTTAGTGTAAATAAATATAATACCATAGCAACTGTTCTATATATTGTACATACTCGTATACATAGTCATATATAAACTCTTATTGGATATAATTTCAGAGCACTAGGTAACAATCGCAGGCGGTTTAGTTATGAATCTAAAGCTTCAGGATTACTTATCTAAAATGCTGTCGACCGATTATGTCAACCTCTTTTTTGGGGTTGTTTTTGGAATTTTCAAGCAAAACCATTCTACGGATCTCTCTTTCAATAGGCCAATGCTCCGATACATGGTTCTCGATATACTTTAGACTAGTTGCGCGGTAAAAAAAAACAAAACAAAAGCTAGAAAAGAAAATAAGCCCTGATAAGTACCCCTGATAAGTCAAAACCGAATCGTATATACAATATATTGAAATTGATAAAGACTTTTAAGCATGAATTGTATGCCACACCCCTACACCCTCTTATAAAGTATGAAATGCATTAGAAGCACCCATAAAGTTTATATATTCTTCATTAGAACTAAACAATGGGGAAAAATTGAGAGCACAGTTTAATCAACATCGGACTAGTATACCATATAAAAAGAAGTACGGATTCCTTGGGTGTAGCGAGCATTGAGCTTTTAAAATGATTGAAATCTTTTTTGTGATCAAACTAACTCATTCGTTAACGCTCACATAATAACCATGGTAATTGAAATCTCAGCATCTACTTTGTTTGAACATAATGCAACCAATGGGATAATAATAGCATTACAAATATCGGCGATTAACTTCAAGCAAGCAATGCAACTACAAAAACTTTGAAGGATGCTTATTCTACAATATTGCTAATACTGATAACATGTGTATTATTGCCATTGTTGTGATATTGATATTGACAAAAGATATAGGTAATAAGCGCACGCACAATGTGAAGTATATGAAGAGCTATATATTGAAATTATTTTTTTATAAACTTAAATTTAAATTGTTGTATTAAGGCATTGAATATCGGTTATGCAGCTAATACGCGGCCATTCGCAAATCAAATTTCTTTTATGCCCCCTCCCAAATTAATATCGAATTCCCGGAAAACCATAACAATCACGGTTTAGGCCAACTTCAGTTTATTGAAAATCCATTTTGAAAAATTGCGTGTATATATAAGTAATTACACATTCATAACATAATTACAAAAGCATTACTTTCAACGAATTAGGATTTAGACAGACAGACAGACGGATAAAGTTTAAAAAATCACCCAAGCGGACTAGATGTTGTGTAAAATTCGCTGAGACGAGTTTCGGTGAAGTCCGAAATAAAAATACATTAGCAGAAATAAATGCATTCCCTACAAAAGGCAAAAGGTAAGTACAGTAGACGCTCGATAATTGAATTCAATTGATTTCAAGGACAGTTTTAATAAAATCTCAGTTTTAAATAATCAATTCATTTTAATATTTTTTTAAGTGAAACCAAATATATAAGTATTGTGAAAGTCGAATATTTTAAAATCGAGTGTCCACTGTTATTCCACAAAAAAAGGATATTTTGTTAAAGCTAAGACAAGTTGAATGGCTGATTGAAATTTGTATGTGGCGAAAATGAAAAATTATAAAAAATAAACAATATGTATGTATGTATAAATATACACGGATACATACACACATATGCTTTTGGATACACTATATGTTGCTATTACTTTGCGTGGGTGGTCGTGGTGATGATAGTAGTAGTATAGTGAATTTTATCAGTATAACAATAATAATTATTACAATTATTATTATTATTATTATTATTATTATTATGAAATGTTCTAATTGTTAGCATACATATAAAAATTTACATTAACATTTGCATGTACTTCAATGTTATTGTGAAATGCATAAATATGAGAGTTATGCTGGCTAAAGTTCTAGTTAATTCTTGGGCAAATGCATGACAATTGGCAGTAAACAACAAAATGCAAAGAGAACTTATTTGAGAGTACGGCTACGTAAGATTCTTAGGTAGGTGCATCATTTAAAAACCTCATTTCATCAGCAGCTGCTGCAGCTGTGCGCCTTGGTAGCCGCGGCACATAAAAATTTACTTGATCTTTCTTGCCGCTCAGCAGCGCCGCTGGGTTGAGAGCTGCCGTGTTTAGCGCCTGGGCGGCATTGTTTAATGCGGCTGGGTTCAAAGCAGCGTTTATCCTAAAGTTTCACAGAAATATGAAAATAGAGAAATATGAACGGCATATTGAATTGCTAAGTATGGAAGTGAGACGCGCGAGAGAGGAGAGGAGACAGTGTGTGATATAAGGGCTGCTCAGCTGCTCGTCTGCGCACTATATACATTGAGTGCAGTTGCTTTCCACTTAATTTCAGGCATACATTCATTTATTGTGAACCTACCAAGCTGAATTTCGATTGTCAATTTGAAATCCCAACTTTACATCAAATACCAATGCAAACAGCTCGCCCATATGTACATGCTTCCACACACAAATGCATTTCAATATAATATATATGTTTAATATATGCGCATGCAGGTTATATCCGCCGATTTCCAACACATAATAAATTCTTTCATATATTTATATTTTTTCTTCATTAATTTCCACAGAGTTCCTTGAAGCCGAATGCACGATATTCGTCAGTTAATTACATAAATAGCTTTATATATTGAGAACATATATATTATATTTATACAGTTAAATGGCGAGCAATTGACCCAATTGCAGGTACAACAAAAAACATGTGCATTTGAATATAAAAACACATATACATCATAGGTCGCTACATATTTTTTTGAATTAAATTCCCATTTGAGTTTTTCAGATTTTTAATATATGTATACATATATAATAAATATACTGTATTGCAGATACAGTACATAGCAAAATGCATTAAATTTATTGCAAATAAGCAACATTTTTAAAAAGTGCAATATTGCCAATAAAATATACCCGACATTTATGCAATCAGCGATATGTACTGAATACTGCTCGTGTGCTGTATGTATGCATATAGAATGGTGTATTCCAAATTGGATAATATGAGACCTTCGATGCGATTTCGGTATATTTGAATGGTGAGCTGATTGGGGCGTGACATCACTTACCCTTTGCTTTCCCAACGTTCCTTCTCAAAACCCTTATGGATCGATTGAGCTATTGAGGATTCCATTAGATCTACGTACCGCACCACCAGAGGTGCAAAGGTATCGCGCAGGTGTTGATGGAATCGTCCATTTCGCAAGTTATCTGTTAAATGATGTTGAAGATCACTTAAACATTTGCCAATGCAAATTATATCCTATCATAATCTTACCATCGGACCTTAAATAATCGTTCAATATTTGGAATAACGGAAATGAGTCCCATGTATCTGGTGCCTGCTCGGACAAAACTCGGTCCATATCAACTGCAAAAAGAGACCAGAATATTTCCGCATGCTCAACCAGAAGATCGCTGAACCAAGCAAATGCCTAAGGATAAGAACAATAAAACAAAAATTGTATGACAAAATACAATACGAAATGGGCGCTACTATATTATTTAAACACTTTTTCTCCTCTGGGAATACTTTGAGCTTTCATGACAACGAGTATCAACTTTGGTTACCAATTAAATATATATTAGAAATAGTGGACGCTCGATAGAAAAACTCTAAAAAAAACATTGAAAATCGTAAAGTTGTAATCAAAAAAGAAATTTCTTTCAAAATGAAAAAAGTTCAAAACAGCTTTCACATTCCTTCAATTTAAATAAAATAAACGCATTCATTTTCTTTCCAGAATAAAATAACAAATTGCAAATTTTGAATAAATATATATAATAATAATGTAAAAAAAACATTGAAATCAATTAATTCTAATTATCGAGCGACTAATTGCTTATTTGCTTATGTACAAATTTCTTATATTATATATATATTTATATATATATTATCAATAGCCTTCGCAGTCATGAACACTCCAAAATTGTTGACCATATTTACGCATTTCGGTGAGCCGAAATCCCTACACACCTGCAGAAAGTATTTTCCATGGACAATACACTTTAAAAAATTTTAGGTGATTTTTAATATCAAGATCTTCAAAACGAAAAACTCACTGCATATTATGTATAGAGGATCGATTAGTCGGTTAACTTTTAAAGTTGTAGCCAAAAAGTAAAATTAAATTTTTATAATTATATACACAAATTCTTAAATAGGCCTGAAATATTTTTACAGAAGCTGCAAACAGTTTGGATTTAAAAAATCTTTAAATATGAATTTATCTCAGATTAAATTAGTTTAATTTTGAATAAGGCTTTATACAAGAATTTTCAGATTAAATAATTTGCATATTGATGGTGGGTTTTTTTCTTAAATTCTTGGCTTTTTTTTGGAGTTTACGTATTTAATTGAATAAGCTGACAACAGACATGTAGAAGGAAACGAAGATTTAAACGTTTTCTGCAAGCGTTGAACATATTTGTATATAGAATGTGTAGATAATGTAATGAGTTGTTTAAACAATGATAATGGCTACATTTTTTTTTGTGCTGATATGATATGAGTGGCGTGCATCATGTACATATGTATTTATTTTTATGTGTTAATGTAAGTTTACTCGGTTTGTGTTAACTAAATAGAATTGGTTACATATTATTCATTGTTCATAGTAAATGCCTTGTAAGTAAATGGGTAGAGAATTATCATAACAAAGATCCTAAGTACAACATACATGCATTTTGTATACCACTAACACCAATATTTAAATCGCGTACCTGCTTGTTCATTGTGAAATATAATGCTACTTTTGTTTGATGTATCTAACCTGCCATTAAACAAGCATTTAAACGTGGAACTGAAGTTAAGCTTATCAAAATTACTTAAAACACAAATATTTTAAATCTTTAACAACTTCTATTTTTTTCCCCCTTTATTTGTTATACCATTGAAATAGGGTTTTGTAAGACACCTCTCAGAAAATATATTAACTGTATTAACAGCCGAGTGCATTTAGCTATGTTCGTCTGTCTCTCTGCATTCATGAAAACTAGTCTCTTAGTTTTAAAGGAATAACTTGACCATCGTATTACAAACTTTGCAGATTTTCCATTAACCAAACTCATCAAAAATTAGTTTTTTTTTATATATATATATCATTCAAATTGAATGACTTTAATATATAAAATTTATCCTAAAAAAGAATCAGTCGAATACGTTAAATTTTTAACTCATTGAGCTTAACCATGGATATATCTGTTAAATATTTGCTTGGTATGAATAAATTGTAAGCATATACAACTACGTTCAGCTAAATGAACTTATCGGAAAAGGAAAGAGTAGAGACAGAGATAGAGAGCGAAATAGTGAAAGAGAGACAGAGAGAGAGAGAAATAGGCAAAAAATGTATAGCATTAACCGTTTAAAAAGACAACATTGACTAAAATATATACTCTTATATGATATGTAGGTTGATAAGCCAAACAGACTTCTTAGGCATGCTCATGCCCCGGTTGCCTGGCACTGTTACATGCGATTGAGATAGGTAGAGATCAAGCATAGGTACTACGACTTATATACAATGTATATACAAACATTCAGTTTTACAGAAGTTAATTGGGGAAATTGGTATTTTATTTAACGACCCTACATTGAGATTATGTAAAGATCATCATCAGCGTCTCCCATCCTAAATAATTCAGCTCGTACCCCTGCTTAGACACATAGGTATGTTGTTATTTGATACTGACATATCGACTCCTTTTTCAAAAATATTATATGTGATAAAAAATTACATAGTACTTCTAAAAGCCAAGAGTCGATATAGCCCCACTTCTCACTGCGTATTTCGTTACGTAGCAAGATTTTGTGATATTGTGTGTTATATTTGGCAAGGATATTTTTAAGATATACAGCACACATACGAATTTTTTCTCTAAAAGAGTCGATATGTTCAATAATATGGTATTATTTGTGATAAATAAATTAAAAAGCCTTGCATTCGGGTGTAACCGACAGCGCAATACTCGTCCATTGTGTTCTTACAACCAGAACATATACGTTATCATTATTTGGTCAAAATAAAAAATTCCTTTCGGAAAATCGGAAAACTATTTAGAAAAGGTTATCAGTAATCTGTCTTTAGCAGGGTTCTATTTAGCTTCAAATTTGAGGGAGATAAAATAAGGCAAAAAGTTGGCAAAAAGCATAACAATTTATCTGTGCATATTCCAAATTTCAAGTAACTGGCCAGATATACGGACGGACATTGCATAGACTTAATACACTCTTTTCACATCATGAACAAGTATATAAATTATAATACTCTAAGATTTGCTTTATTGATTAGCTTTATTTAGCTTTGCTAATGTATGAAAATTCCGAGGATTGTGTGTGCTTATACGCAATTTCATATAACCAAAAGCTTCTGTGTATGCATGATGTGTATGTGTGTATCTAAGTGTTTATGTTTATGTTTGCAATTACATATTTATGCACGTGAATAGTTGCGTTCTCTATTTTACGAGGTTCTCTAAAAAAAAAACAGTTTTGTTTGTACTAGAGAAGGGCGCGTGTCGGCTTCTTGCAACAGGATACGACAGGAGCATGAACCGCAATCAAAATTATCAAGAATACGACATATTTGATTATGTATTCGCTTAGACATTGAACCTATCGAGATTTCATTTCACGTTTGCCTAAAAGTTAATAAATATTTGAATGAAATAATTTTAAATTTCAATTTGGGCATAAGTTTTATTACATTTGATTGTCAACCTTCGCTCGGTCTATATCAAATATCCGTATTAAGTCGTGTGCACGTGTTTCAAATGGACACGACCGAAATCAGAATTTTGAACAAGAACACGAACAAGCCGTGTCACGAAAGAGAACACGATACGCGCCCCACTCTAGTTTGGTAGATGTATTAAGAGGAGTACGTGCCGTTGGTACTGGCGATGTGTATACCGCATGTGTGGGCATACAGTAACGAAATGGGGGCGGTCCGGCACTCGAAGCGGCAGCGATATCCAAAGCGCCCTTCGACGTTACTGGGTCCATCCCTGTGGGTCCCTGACCAGAAGCGCCCGTTTCGCACCGATTGTCTATGTCTCCTGCGCCATCGCCGGCTTCCTTTATTGTCTTAACTTTATCCTTTTTGTCATGTTTGCGCAGCTATATGTGTAAATCGAGTATACAAATACAAATGTACTACATACGAGTTATATCCATACTTAAGAATGTTTCGAAATCGACATCCTGATTTATTAATTCAAGTACTATGGTAAACAATATAATTGCTTTTGCGAATACGAGTCTAAATTTGGCCACTGTGATAAAGCGTACAGTCAACAAAACTTGAGGACAAATACACCTTTGCACGAAAGTAAATGAATAGATATTCAAATAGTTATTTACCAAACAAATATCATAGTGTATAATATGCTGCAACCTACATTTATGTATCTTTGCTAATCATATAAATAAAGAAAGACGTTCTATATGTTGCGATAATATAAACTAAACACAATATTAATTATTATAATTAAAAAAATAAAAAAGAACCAAATGTGAATATAAATCTCTTGCTCTCGACTTATATATATGTAAATTGAAATCTGCATATAAGACTCTTTTATATATTAGTAATAATATATGTCAGTTGTTGTGTTAATCAGTGTGACCTTTAATGTTTATATGGATATAGATCGATCGATAGAGACGCGAAAATAGGTATAGCGCAGATATGCATGTATACTCTCTCGTAATCAGTGGGAGGGAGGGGGAAAACACACAACATATACACACATAGATTAAGATACGATGTCAACTCGCATGGTACACACAAGGTGGCAAAGTATTATAAAACAAGTCAAAAGATAAAAGTTATGTTAGTTAATAGGAATAGGTAGATAGCCAGCTAGGTACATAAATTAATTAATACCAATATTAATATAGTTTTACACAATGCATAAAGAGTGCTGCGATATCCGAGTGAGCATTCCAACAGATAGACACATTAATTGCGACATTTGCACAACACCGTCTGTTCATAGCGATGTGTAGGTACACATACGTATTTGCCTACAAACACATTTAAACAATGCCTAAAAGGAACAGTTTACCCGTTACAGAAGTGTGGGCGAAGTATACAAATGTGAGAGTATAGAACAAGATGTACAAGTACATTGTATAATACTTACATTGACTGTCGACTTTATCGTGTATTGTATGTCTTAAATTCTTATCTTACTTCATGACAACGACAACTTACTTCGCCATAGTGCTCCTCATTTTGCTGCAGCAAATCAACACAGAGCTCAGCCAAGTGTATCAAGTCCTCCAGTTTTTTGGGTGGCGGCACGATGAGTTCACCGCGTAGATCCTCTGCGAATGTGAATATGAAAATTGACTTTAGTATCGATGCTAAGAACAACAATCCATGTGTTGTGGGTCACCTTCGATTTTCGCTTCGGCCGACAGCCGTGTATAGTTCACAAGCGCAGCGGTCTCCAGGCTCTTCTTTATCATTTGACGGACCTCTTCCGGTGGCACGGGGGTAACGATGTCTTTCATTAGAACCCGTTCCAATAACGAGAGCGTTGCTTTTAACGCCCCTTCAGGTCGACCGAAAGGAAAACAATATCTAAAATTTGTTATTTGAAACTCAAGAAGCTGCCGCAGACGTTCCTTTATCTCGGAAAACTTTTCCTTCTCCTCATGAGTAATGCTTCCCACTCCATCAGGCCTAAAAAATTAATTTCGAAATTAGCCTGGAATACCCAAAAAAAAAAAATATATATCTATATATACGATACCTATTGCCATGCACATGACTTGCGCAAAATGCAAACGAATAATGAATTAATGTGGGATCAATCATGTGCTGCTTTTCAGCACGATCCAAAAGATCGGAGAGATAGCACAAATGTCTATAGCATCCTCGCACACCATATCGGGCGCAATACTCGTCTAAGACAAACACCTGGCCCGGACTAAACCAGCCCTGTAACCAAAAAATAATCAAATACACATTAAGTAAAATAGAAATGCTCTATGGTCTCAAAAACTTACCAGAGACGCGTATGGATCATTTAATCGATATTCGAGTGTCAAGTTCTGTAATGTTTTAAATAAAGTTGCGTGGTCAAATGTACACGGATCCGCACTTATGTAATCCTCCATTCCATGTTTGCGAGCCTTATCTGCATCTGAATTATACAAGTAATATAATCACCGAGTTATGCTTAATACACCACAGGTTGTGTTGAAGGTCGGCTGCGCCATGTGCGGAAACCAAACTGCGGCCTGCGGCGTAGCTAGCAGCTGAGGCGACTTGGAAGCTTTCAACGATTGGCCTTAGCCAAAAGTTTTGTTACTTAATTCATAGCTGCACAGAAGGTGCGTCCGATCATTTGGACTGACGCTTACAGACTTCTTAGCTTAAAAACTCATCCTGTTGCTAAGCTAGCACATTTTCAAAGCTTAAAAAGCTTAAAGATAGCCTATAGATACTTTATTATACTTTTTACCATTTTCTAATGGATATTTGATATTAAAATTATATTTTTAATAAGATAACTTACCACCTTGAATCTTAGACATTGCCGAATTCTTGTCCTGTGTAATCGGTGGCGTGGGCTTGTGTGATTGACCGGTTGCCCTATACATCGCCATCACCCACAGGCTGCATTCGTTTTCATCGTCACAGGCGAACGCAATACTGTCTCCCTCTCGCACGGCGTTAAAGAAAAAGCGGCCACCATTCAAATCGATGCCGAACATGAGATTGGCTTTATATTTATAAAAACAAAAAAGAGGATATATTGTAAAATGTAATGCCAGCGAACGAAGATACTTTGCACATACCACTAGCAGCTTCAATGTAGTCCACTGTATACCCATCCAGCTGCATCATCTCGGACGGCTCGGATTTTTTTTCCTTATAACTACACATTGCAAACGTGTATTGAGAGACTTGAACTAAAACAAAGTATCGCCGTTTCCATTTTTTCCATACTGATTTGCCGATTGCGAAAAGATGCCTAAAATAATAATTGTTTATAGGTCATATAGGGTATGTACATATAAAAAATACATACAACATTTAATTTGATTTGACGAAAGTGTCGTTTTCACCTTTTCAACATTTGAACAACATTTTCCCCTAGCATATAGATTTTACGAAACCATAGATTCCTATCTTGAATTAACTTTTACATAATACTTGGAAAATGAGTTTAAGGCCGATTGGAGTATGTATATTAAGTATATTAAGAGTATGATTATTATGAGATTCTCAGGTATTCTCCATAAATGCCGATAATAATAAAACGGGGCAAACTGGCAGAGCTTGCTGCCAATTGACTTTACAAATTTGTCAAATGTTACATGTTTTCTTTTATAACTTTCGAGATCGACACTTTATTACAGAGGGACAGACAGACGAAAAGTAATGCTGATCACGAATATATTTACTTTATGGGGTCGGAGATGCCGCCTTCTACCTGTTACCTTTCTACCCACATTCAATGAATACAGGGTATAATTAATGTCACGCTGAGATTTTCTACATACCCGCAATGCTTCATATTCAACGGTTTATCAAGTCTGCATGCTATTTTGATTCGAACATCCTGATCTGGTACGTTTTTGGGAACAATCATACGGTGCCATTCGGGTGACTATCGAATATATCAAACAAATTATTCATTTGAAAACCAGTTACGTGTACTTAACAAAATAATGTAACTCACTTTGGAAGAAAGTGGAGTAGGCTTTATGGTGACTTTTCCCAACTCTTTGTCCTCCAGCGCCAACATTCCAGGATTTTCAGTGTATAGCTTAACTTTTACCACAGGCAAAGGATGAGTAGTAGTAAAATCGCCCTGAGTATCCCACCTGGGTACATAAATCAATTTAGTATAAAATAGAAAACAATCAAGGATTTAGAAAACGACATACATAGGCTTGGAGGCTTCGGCTTGATCTGTTTGAAGTTTTTCCCCATTTTCAACTTCCATCGTACAGTAGACAATCCGATTTGGGGCTAAAGACTTGAGGCCCTTCACCTCCATGACAATAACTTCCAATTGGAAAGTGAGCACAACGTCTAATTTGGTCAATTGAGTAGAACCATCTTCGGAATCACCTTCAAGCTTGGAGAGGGATCCATGGGAACGCAGAATCATTTTTCTTAATTTAAAAAAATAGAGTTAATGAAAGGTATATCAGTATAATAATATCATATCACAAATTCAGCAGATTATGGTAAATATGCCCGAGATGTTTCGCACATTCCGTTTTCTTATTAGATGAACTCCGATACCGGAGTTGAACCGGTTCCGTCATATAAATATATACATTTATATATAATATTTACAAAGTGAATTGTTTCACTTAAAATGAAATAAAATGCCTAACCAAGGCACGAAATCATGTTTCATAAAATATATAATATTAAATTAAATGAAAGGTATCCAAAGTCATATTATTATTTATATTTATTTATTATATATTATCGAAAAGAAAACGTGTTATCAATGTTTTAATTAAACTTTCAGCTCTCTAGCTTTTGTAGTCTCTGAAATCGACGAGTTCATATAGACGGACGGATCGACATGGCTAGATCGACTCGACTTTTGATGCTGACAAAGAATATATATATACTAGATTCGGAGTCGGATATGCCTTCTTCCACCTGTTACATTCACTTGCACATAACCATTATAACTTGTTTTACCCATTTTCAATAGGTTGAGGGGATTAAAATAATAGGAACTTACAAAAAGGATGGCGTGCTACAGTTAATTTGTAAGAAAGAGAAAGAGGAAAGAAAGTTAAGTTAAGTTATTAAGGCATTATAGTTTGAGCACAGTACCTGTGGTTGTAACGCTTCAATTTTTGCAGCCCGTATTTACTGTCCATATTGCCTTTTGATACCGGAAGTGATTCCAGATTCGCCATTAGAAGGTTAATAGACGATTTCAATTCCTCGATGTAAAGGGATTCCATTTCCTTAAGCACAAACTTTGGCATGAGCTTTCGATTTTTCTCCATTTCGCCTACTCGCTGCATACGACCATCCAATTCCCGCCTAATGGCCGCGGCCTGCTCATCAGCAGAGTCAAGCTAGTATGAAAAACGGAACTTGCAATTAAAATATACTTACAAATTAATCATACTAAGATTATACACCCCCAGCGATTCAAAAACTGAACTTCAATGTCGTTTTTATACTCGTGCATGTCCGTCCGTCTGTCTGCCGCTTTTGAAGCTAGAGACTTGAAACTTGGCATATATACTCGTGAATACAATTCGATTTAATAAATATATATGTCAGTGTCGGCACATAGCGATAGACAGCTCAATTAGAATTTAGAAATCACGCAATCATAGTTTACTTTTGTGCGCATTTTTTTTTTTTCCATTTTTATAAATTTATTTTATTTGTTGCAGCATACTGTCCAAGACTCTCTAGCGCATTTGTAACTAAAACCTTCGCAGTTGGTTGGCGAACCGCCTTTAAAATTATGACTATACTTAAGACTATGACTTATAACTATGACTATTTACATTTTTATATTTTTAATTTTTTTCTATAGGTTTATGTCGTTTCTGGTGTCTAAGGGGTGCAATCTTTTGAGTCTTCGCCTGTTTGTATTTGTGGCTAAGCTTGTTGCAAGTTGGTTTGGGTGTGCAGCAAGTCTGTCCGTATACCTTGAGCTGTGTCGTCCAATTAGCTCCGTTATGGTAGGGATGTTGAGGTCTTTATGCAGGACTACGTTTCTCACGAACCAGTCAGCTCCAGTCCATCTTCTCAGAGCCTTGTTTTGCAGGGTTTATATTTTTTTTATGTGGCGTATGTCGCTACTAGCATTCCAGTGTCAGGTGAAGGCAACGGCATGTCAGCTGTGTACAAGGTGTATAGTGTTGTACCGAGAACACTTCCTTGAGGAACACCTGCTCTTACTGGCCGTGTCGTCGATGTAGCCTGTCCTTTTGCGACTTCAAAGCTTCTTCCCGTCAGGTAGGAGGCTAACAGTTTGTAAAAAGAAGGGAGGGAAGTCCTTATCTTTCTCAGGAGTCCCAGGTGCCAGACGCGATCAAAGGCCTGCTTGACATCTAAGAAGACTGCAGAACAGTATTCCCTATCCTCGAAAGCACCCAAAATGTGGTGGGCAACTCGGTGTATTAGTTCAGGGGTTCCATGCTGGCTCCTAAATCCAAATTGGTGGTCAGGTATTGTCCCTCTTTGATCCAGCTGCATAAGTATTTGTCGCAAAAGTATTCTTTCAAATATCTTGGATAGTACTGACAGCAAACTAATTGGTCTGTACGAGGCAATCTCTCCTGTGGGTTTGCCTGGCTTTGGGATCATCACAATCGTAGCACGTTTCCAGCAGGCTGGAAAGTGTTGGGTGTGTAGAATAGCGTTACACAGAACTACGAAGTAATCGATTGTGGATTCTGGCAGTGCCCTGAGGATTACGCCATCTATTTTGTCATGTCCCGGGGCTTTTTTAGTTTTTATATTTTTGATTAAATTCAGGACTTCATCTTTGGTGCGTGCTCCAGTGGTGATACATCCTGCTCTTGGTGAGATCTCGGTTTCCTCGATGTCCTCGATGTTTAGTGATTCGGCGGTCAGCAGCGGGCTGAATTGTTCTTGGAGGTGATCGGCAAATGCTTCTCTGTCAGTGGAATATTGTGTCTGTAACGACATTGTCGATGGGAGGGGGGAGCGGCTAGGAGTGCCGCTTCAACTATGGCATCTCGGAGTCTTTCTGCTGCAAAGTCGACATCTTCAGGGGTGTTAAGTACCATTTCTGGTTGAAGTGAGGAGTGTAGTTGGCGCTTAAAAAGTCTGATGTTCGATCCAATTGGCAGGAGGCGTTGCCTGGTGGGGAAAAGCTGTGGCTGTGTGTGTATTGTAATTACCAGGGGTAAGTGATCGGAGGATAAGTCCAGGCACTCTTCGATACTCAAGAGTCGGTCACTGATACCTTTGTAAGCCGCAAAGTCGATTGCAGTAGGGCTGTGCCCGTTTACTGGATAGCGAGTAGGGGACCCAGTCGCAAGTATATTGTAATGCTGGTTGTGTATCGCTTCAAGTATCAATTCTCCGCGTTGGTTAGCTCTGTTGCTACCCCAGAAGGGGTGCCATCCATTCCAGTCACCACCGATTATGATTTTGTCCATCCTTTGACTAAGAAGTTCTATGACGTCTTGTTCGCAAAGACTTGCATTTGGCGGCAAATAGATAGACGCAATTGCTAATGCTCCGATAGATGTTGGAAGGCTTATAGCTGAGATCTGCATAAGTGCATTGGAGAGTGGAATTAGTGGTGTATGCGCAAGTGTAGATCTTACTAGGAATGATGATCCGCCAAAGCTGTTAGCTCCTCCGCCATGGGCCTGATAGTGTTCGTATCCGAAGATTTTTATTGTGGGACACTCACGTGTTTCAGCTATTAACATGATGTCTATGTGCTTCTGTGAGAGGAAAACGGCCAGTTCCTGAGCCTTGTTGCTAAGGCCATTGGCGTTCCAAATGCCCACTCGGAGAGACATTATTTGGGTCCTAGTTTAGTGATGAGAGCCATAAGGCTGGTCAGTAGGTTTGCTTGCTGGGATTGCAGTTCTCTCATTGCTCTGAGCTATTCATTAATGGCATCAAACTGCCTCTGTTGTTGCTGTAAAATCTCCATGATATTTGCATCAGCAGAGTTGGAGTTTGTGCGTGCTCTTTCACCTCGAACGGCCTGTGCATAAGATATTCCACGGACGGTTGTTGGAGTTATCGCAGTAGAATTGCTGCTTCTGTGTTGAGTAAATCTGGCTAATGCTGGTTCTTGTGCTGGATTAAGTTTGCGAGCTGGAGTCTGTAGATTAAGTAGACGTTTGTATACTTTACAGCCCTTGTAGCTAGCTGGGTGTTCTAGTTCGCAATTGGCAAGTTCGCAAGTTGGTGGTTGGCCCCTTTCCCTGGATAGATGTTTACCAGCGCATTTCACACATATTGCATTTTTATGACAGTATCTCTGTGTGTGTCCAAACTCTTGGCAGCGGTGACATTGTGTCAGGTCATTGAATTTTCTCGGAAGCTCAACAGTGCAGCGTTGCCTACAAATTACGCGCAAGTCCAGAATTTGCTTGTTATTGGGAGCCTGTGCTACATCTATGAAGAATAAATTCAGCGGTTTCTTTTCAATGCGGCTTAACGGGTTGTGAATATTTTTGACTCTATGACCTTTTGTTTCGAGTTCTTTTTTTAGTTGCTGGACATTAGTGCTGGAATGAAGTCCTTTGATACACACTCTGTAAGGTCTGCCTTCCTTCAGTTGGTAGCAATGAAATTGCAAGCCCAATTTGGAGAAGTAGTCTATGACAGCACGGTAGTCATCGCTGCAGCTGGTTAAAATTCCAGCGTCATCTCTTCTCGGTTTAATGACATAAGATTTTGAGTCGATCACTTGGTCTACTAACTCTTGTAGTTTTACTATGCTTTTGATGCTTGGGCACCAAATAGGAGGCGGTCGAGGCTTTGATTGTGGTGTTGGCTGATCAATCAATATTGGGGCTTCAGGCATTTGAGTGACTTCTTCCTCGTCTTCGTCGTCGTCGTTCAGCAGTGCAGTGAAATTGCTTCAGCTGCGACTTTACTGGTGCTCGGTTGTTCATTGAAGGAAAATTTTTTCTTGAGAGCTTGCGGTGAGCCGTGTTTCCGTTTTGAGTTTTTACTGCTGGAGTCTTGCACAAACGACAAATCTATTGATTTGTTGGACATAACTTTATCAAATCGTGCTTGGAGGGCTGCTTTGTACCTTACGGCTTCAGTAGTTGGATCGGTATTTTCGGTATTGAACATCGTGATTGTAGGCCTTATATACTCGCTTGAGCGCGTGCGCACTCGCGGAGAATATAGTCGAGATTTTTTAAGTTTGTTGATTATTTTTCGCTTTATATTAATAGTTTTCACAAAATGCAGAAAAAGGAAATATTTTCTTTTATTTTTTCGGTCCGGTATTGTTGTGAAACTGTTTTGTGCGCATTATTACAATAAATATAAACTTGAATATATATGACTAAATGCAAGGACGTTGAAATGTTTGTAACGATAGCTCGCAACTGGGTGCGGGGCTCCTAGGTCCTAGTCGGGCATTCTCACTTACATATGTATATATATATATATACGTTTGCTTACCATTAAGGCGTTAAACAGAATTTGATGTTCAAACTTTTTCACGGATAAAATCTGCTGAAACATATCATACAGCTGCTCTTTTGAAAGAATCAGTTCACTATTCAAGGATTGTTGCATGCGCGAAGGACGCTTTGTGTCTTCTTCGCCGCTACCTTTTAGAATTATGTCAAATTTGGCCATCCAAGAGGTCAGAACAGTTTCTTTGCTCAATCCGTCAATCTCTGGCAAGGACCTTTAAAAGATGTCAGGCATTAGGAATAACCGACGCGATGTTCAAGTAATATGTCGATGTATTTACCTCACTCGCTTTTCAATATTATTGCGGAAAACTTCTCGAAAATCGTGCTGCGAACATGCACCGGACTGAACCATTTTCATAACACGCTCCGATTTAAGAAACACGTCATGGTAGCTTTGCACGGCGTTTTGAAAAGCTTCATCAGCCATTATTTGTGTTTCGCCCTTCAGAAAAGCCTTGAAAAAGAATGCAATTAATTATTTTTATTACAATTATTATCATTGTTAAGCATTTTAAATATATAGTTATAACCTATCAACCGAACTTGTAAAAAACTTCTTATGCATTCAAATTTGGAAGGTAGATGCCGGGTCACCCCCTATTAAAGCTAGATACTTAAAAATGTTCGAATATGAATATATTTTGGCTACGACCACTGGGGGTGTGGAATTCTATTAAATTTATTAATCTCCCCCAGTTTTAAAGCTAGTTGCATACAATTTTAAGTTAAATTATGATTTAATAGATAATTATCAATATCACACAATCAATTTTTTGGATACGACAGCTGGGTGAATAGCAAATATATGAAATCTATATATCTTGGGGCGGGTAAACTGGAGAAACCTATATATCTCACAAATTTAGAGCTATAGTCACCAAATTTGGCAGACAATGTTCGGTTGAGATCGAGCCAAAAATGAAGCCAAAAAAATATGAAAATAGAATATACCTTGAAAATAGCAAGTTTTGTACTGTTTTAAACTGTTATGGTACTGTAAACGAGTATGACACAGTCGGTTACGCCCGACTACAACGTTCTCGCATGTTTATTCTTCCAAAGTGCCTCTTGATATTTGCATAACAATTTGCAGTTCGAAACACTATATACACATATTATATAGCTGCCATAGGAACGATCAATCGAAAATAATACCTTCCTTTGAAGTTGGTTGAGTTGGTTGATTATTTTTCGCTTTATATTAATAGTTTTCACAAAATCAGAAAAAGGAAATATTTTCTTTTATTTTTTCGGTCCGGTATTGACAAGCAGTGTTGTGAAAGAAGACATCTATTAACATTTTTTTATTTCTAACTTGATCCCCCATTTGCCACCCATTTTGTTAAATGTGAATCACATCCCGAACGAACTTTTCATTTATTAAATTGTGTTTGCAACTGATCGGATGAAAAACAAAGGTTCCTACAACTATTTTCCACCAAATTTATTATTTATAAATAATATATGTGAATGTTGACTGCTTACCTGAAATCGTTGTGTGATTATCTCCAGCTGCTGTTTTGTGACTTTCGGCTGCCTTTTGGTCATATCCGTGGGTTGTTTAGCGTTAAACGGATACGATATGCACCGCGATATAAACACGTACAACTGAATGCGTCGCTTGCGCTCCTCTTCCTCGCGCTCGTGTTTCTCCTGTGTGAAAAATAATTGAATTGAATTAGCTTGAGTTAGATGAGTTGTCAAAATTCTTAGTCATTTTTGCAGCTGATCCACGAGGATCCAGGCTCGAATCCCAGGCTAATGTTTGGGTATAGTGTTTGCCAGTGCCATTTAAAAATAGTTAGGTTGAAAGATTATAACTAAATCTGATACTATTAACTAAAAACAAGCGAAAACTACCTAATTTCATTGAACTTTAATGCCCCTAAATTACTAAATGTGTGAGCACTACCTTGAACTTTGATTACCTCCACTTTTTCAAAAATCGTAAATTTAAGTATTAAAACGGAGGTAATCAGTGTGTGCTCTGAATGGCTCAATTATTCTTCAATAGTAATAACTGGATAATGGGCTCAATTATATACCAAATCTACTAACCAAATTACTTGCTAACAAAATAAGCAGTCGTGAGTCCCGACGTCTCTAGCTTATATTTATCTTATATTTTCCGAGATCGGCGTCTGCTTGTTACATACATTTGCACAAAACAATAATACTTGTTTTTATCCATTTTCATTTTCAAAAGTTGGACCCAAGGCCTGAGGAAAACCAGGTTCACGAACCAGACCTTAGCACCGTCAAATTATTTATGCTGTTCAAAGTCTTGTTATATAAACTTCTAATATCCTTAATGGACAATTGGATTGGGTTGATTCGAGTGGACTTAGCTCTTTGGAATCAAATAATAAAGTTAAACCAAGATTGATTGATTCTACTCACATGGGGATCCCCGCAATCGGGCTTGTCGCTGGCAACAGAAGGCGATGGCGAAATTGGGCGTGGCAGCGAGTTGGCTCGCGATGATCCGACACTTTGGTTGAGGGTTTCTTGCGAAATGCCACTAGACGACGATAGCAACGTTTCATTATTATTTTTTTGGGTTACCTTCTGGAACGAGGCCTCTAACTTGGAGCGCCCACTGCTGCTGTTGGTGCTTAAAAGGTGCGATGGCGCTTTAATTCTTGGCATATTGGAGGCGTTAGCATTAGCACCACTGGCCACACCGCAAGCAGCAGCAGCCTTTTGACCGTTGAAATTTGGGTGCGGGGATGATATTTCATTTTGATATTTGTAATGGTGATGCTGATATTCATAATGGTGTTGACTTTGCTGATGAGCTCCCGGGCACAATTGCTGAATTATAATTCTACTACTGCCGTGCCCTTTATGGTTTGCTCTCGCTCTATGCGCCCAATTTTGAACCGAACGACGGGGTTCGGGTTCGGATGTTAAAATATGTTTTGGCAATGGTGGTGAATGCGATGGTCGATATGGATGTTTTGGTTCAGATTAGTATTTGTTAGTAGATCGGAATAGCCAATTTTGGTCCAAATACAAACCATCCACTCAACAATCGTTGTATATTTAATTAAAATGCGTTACATGAATGTTGATGTTTTTATACATATATATATATATATACATATATATATATATATATATATTTACAAATATATATGGAAATATTTTGTTTATTTTTTCATTATTTGTGCGTTATAGATGCAATCCATTTCGGAATTATTATATTTGATATTATTGTTTTCGGATATACGATGTGCCAATTAATATTTGTATTGATTTGTTTTTGTTGATATGTACATACATGTGCATGTGTTTAAGATTTGGATGAACGTAGAGCCGAAAAAAATATATTGAAAGGAGTTAATTTTTGCAATTAAAATAATTTTAATGTGGACAACAATCAAAAGGTCAAAAAGTGGAGTCTAATTCCAACTTTTAACCTAAATAAAACCATTGCAAAACAGGTCGGAGTGCTTTAATCGCGACCCGACTGTAACCAACTGAGAAGACACCCTGTACATGACACCCCGAAATGAGTTGGAATTCGCATAATGTACCAAAGTAATATACCAAATTAGCTCTAAATATTAGCCCTGAACCGTCACCTTTTCTTTGTACACTTACTAACAATGTTTATATTTATTTTTATTTATATTAAACGAAATACATATTTTTTAAAAAGCATAATAAAACGCGTTGTCATTTTAACGAAGGAGTAGTAAGTAAAGTAAAGTGAACAACATTTTACATGATCAGATAGACTTGAATCGAATCGAATCGAATCGTTCAGACTTAGTTCGATTGAACTAATCTTTGTACTGAACAAATGAACTAAAACACCGATTGTCGTTCATTTTAGTCATTTTAGTCCCGTTCTCGTTGAACTGATTTAAATCTCAAAATCGTTCAGTCGTTCAATGGAATCTGTTTTCTTATCGTTCGTTCAAATCGCGCATTCGATATTGATTGCCTCCCAATCATGTGTCGAGCATACAAAAGGCGGTTTAACAAATTAAGTTAAATTTTTGACATGTTTACAAAACGAAAGAGATCTGATGTGTAGTGACAGTTATCTTGACCTGCATGCAGCAAAAATCAAAATAAATGACGTAGAGAATGAAGAAGACCCAAATGAAAGATTGCTTCTTGAACTTCTGAACTAATTATTTGAACTAGAAAGAACAACTCATCAGGTAACAAATAGGGAAGTTATTAAAAACCAAGTTTGGTCTTCCAGCCTGATACTCCCGACTTAAGCACTCCCACTTGTTTACGTGTGGATATATGTAAACATATATGTATATATTAGTAAATGATTGAACCAGTGCACCATAAGAATGCAAGCTAAAATGCGTTTATAGAAAAAAGTGCACTGATCTTACTAACACATGATCATTTTTGCAGTGTTGAATGCAAGATTCTTTACATATACTGTATATCGTAGGATATACAAACCTGGGTATTCCATTGTTGGGAACCTCAAGGCTGCCTGCTTCAGATCCAAGCTGGGCTTGATCATTTTTAGATGATCCGCCTGTCCCGTTACTCCCATCGAATCGGGTATTTCCGCCTGCAACAGTCGATGGCCTTTGATTAGCTGGGAAATCGCCATTATGGGCACTTGGGCCACTTGTGGTAACAGGTACGGCCCCAACGGCCGATGTTGATGGCCCGGCTACGGGTGCGACCGTCTTATGAGGCGGAGCTCCAATACGTCCTTTATTGGGCAAATTGGCGACAGTGTCATCGTCTCCCTCTTCTTCACTAGAGCTTGGGTCTATCATGGCCAAGTGGAAGGTTTCTCACTTAAACGTTTTGAAGGGCCCTGAAAGATAGTCACGATTATAGTGCCTTTTATTATATGATGATGGGATCGGAGTCCGAAAATACTTTTACTTTTGTTTGTGCTAATTACTTGCAATATGTTCAAAAGTTGCATCTACGTCCATCATATATTATGTACCGATCATAAGAAGTTATAAGTATAATAAAATTTCATCTAAGATATTTTGTAAAATATGCTGAAACATATGTATATATATATATGTGTGCACATATACTTTCTACATATGTATATACATATATATATATATAAATATATATATACATACACACACGTACAAATCTACATATACATTTACACATGTCCGTATACATTAACATATATACATACACATGTAAGTACATATGTACGCCAAAACATGTTTACAATGTAGGTAGGGAATGTGGGGCTGAAGAGCGCCCTCTGCATGACCAAACCCCGAACTCCAGCCCCAACCCACCTTGAACCAGTTTCAACCATGTGTTACTAATAAGGGTGGAAACGAAAGAGAAGGAAAGAGATAGAGACAGAGCTTGGGGACTGTGTAACGTCAACGCTTTTGCTGCAGGTTGTCAATAATGCAAATGTAAACGGTTTTCGGTATAACGGCAATTTGCATATACTTAAGCCCTTTACATTTATTTTGTACTGCCTTTACTCAAGCAGTTGACGAAAGCTAGTTTAGAAATGCGTATGATTAAATGTTTATGCACACATACACGTATGTGCCAACTACCACCCGAGTAGGTGGTAAGAAAGAGCACACCCTCGCACATGCATACATATATAAATGCCTATGGGTTTGTGACACTTCTATTAAATGCAAATACCAAAAGCCCATTGTCACCATGGGCTTCATTTTTCACCGTTATTATTATTAAAGCCATACACTTACACTTTTAGAAAAAGCTGTTCAGTTTTGCACACATTTTTTTAAACTATTTTATTTTTCATTACATTAAAAGTTTACATCCACAGCTAAACCGATTCGAATGTAGATTTCCGCGATGGTTTGGGGTGGTTTTGATTTTGTCGTTGCCATCAATAGCAAATTAAAATTCATTGAAACATGGTTCCACTAGTCCGTTTCAATTTAAATGTACAACACATTTTTTTACTTGACTTTTTTATTGTGGTCTTGACGAATAACTAAACAATTTGTATAAAAATAATCGTTAACAATATTTGTACATTTGCTCGATAGATCGTGGTGGTTTACCGATGCACATATACCATATTGTGTACTTAAATTTGACTGACAACGCCACACTTTTTGGGGGCTATCGATAATGAAGGTCCCTAATAAGTTGCAGTAGACCAAAAGGGGTTATTATATGTTGATAATTCATTGTTTTAGTACCGTAGGTAAGAAGCATCCAAATAATGTTACTTAGTTTTTTACAAGGATTCCATTTCCGAAATTAAAAGTTAAGAAAACTAAAATTGTCGATAAATCGGTGGCAGCACGATACCAAAGGTTATTCCGCTTCGATACCATTTAACAAGGAATATTTGACTAACGGCTTCGAGATGAGCACTGGCGATGAAATCCATTATAAAAACGTATTTTCGATTTGTTGCAAATTGTTATGTAATAGTTTTAAAATATAAAAATACATACAAAAACACGTTCATTCAGACAGACGAACGGTGCGTGGAAAACCGATTTAATCTATATTCGACCTTAGTTTAAAAGCTAAATGCGTGGAAAACCGATTTAATCTATATTCAACCTTAGTTTAAAAACTAAATGCATAAATTTTTAGACATACTTCTGATGACCCTTTCTAAATATTACAACAATTTTTCATGTTTGTATGCGGTACATCTTGGATTTTAGAGCTAAAGTCATCAAATTTGGCAGACAGTGTTCGGATGACCTCGTCTTAAGATTTATTTGGTCCATGCCTACTCCAGCCCCTACAAAATAGAACAAGTGAGAACCCTGGGGCGAATGAGGGGAGGTATATTCTTTATCTGCGTAAGCTTCCCTAAAACGTCATACATTAAATTTGGTGGCTCTAGTTTCTTATAGTTTCTGCTCAAAAAGCCGCTAATTATCGATAATAAGAAGACGAGATGAATTATCGATAATTTGAAACAAACTTGATCTGCTTATGGTATACACTAGTGATGTTAAAAAACATCGACACATCGACTTATCGATGTTAACATCGGTTATGTTTTTCAATTATAACTCGATAATCTTTACGATATTTTGATATACATCGATCGATTCCTATGAATAAATCGGCATCCTGCGAATCAGTATTATGAAATTAAAGACGTTAAAAAATCCACAGAGCTTGCAAAAGTTAAATAGGAAATTTAATAAAAGCAAAAAAAAATAAAGTGTCAATCATGCCAAAGTAAGTATCCAATTTAAATATGTTTTTATATTAAACTAAACGGGTCGAGCATTGCGAACGCATGCACATTGTGAATTAATGCATATATGTATAAGTAGATGCATATGTATATATGTACTTAAATGCATATGTATATGCATTTAATATAAGACATATTTTTATTTCTTGTAATCACATGATTTATTTTATTTGCAAAAATTGCAGTGGCAAGTACTGCTAAAAAATCTGATCCTTGCACGTCATCGCAACTGATGACGGGTACCACAAAAGTGCTTGCATATGTACATACATTTATTGTTTGAAAGTGTTTTTGTAGACCCACTTAAATGATAACACTGGAAGATGTCTAAGTGTACATTTTTTACGTACGTACACATACAACCCATGTATTTTTCGTGTAGGTGCTAAGTTTTTTACTTAATGTATAACCAACATTTTAAAATTAAAAAAAAAAATTCAAAAAAAGTTATGTATTAGTTAAAAAGTATTACTTTGAATTAATAAATACAAAATATATTTTCGTTATAAGCTGTTTGGTTTTGTTTTGTGTATATATGTATGTTTTTTAGTTTTTTTTTCCATCACTTGCAAATTTATATGAAATAGTGATATATCGATGTATTTTTTCTCGATATTTTGATAAATCGATGATTATAAACAAGATTCTCAAATCCGATTTTTTGCTCTTCTAAATACCGACGAATTGATAGACGTACATGGCTTTATCGGCTCGGCTTTCGATCCTGAAAAAATATAAAAACACTTTGTGGGGTCGTTGATGACTCTTTTACCCATTTTCAATGCGTTTAGGGTATACAAATTTGTAATCCAATTGCTTTTTAATGAATGACAATTTACGTCAAATTTTAATCGATAGTGCACAGTTCTCCTCTGCTCACCTACAGCCCGTTAGCCAATACTCAAGTGGTAATAATACCGAACATCCTTTAGTTTTGTACTGCACCTATCTTTACATACGGTAACTAAAACGAAAAATTAACTACAAACATAGGGCTATTGTATACTCCATTTTATTTGTAATTGATTCGATTTATAAAATTGAATATATATAAAATGCATAATTTTGAACATAGTTTTCAATGGCGCCCACTAGTTACGATGAATGTGCTAAGCGATGAGTGCTTAGAACTATTTCCATTAATATTTCTGAGGAAGTGGCAACGTCATAACAGAATTGCGTGTGACCATCCGTACCAGTCTAGCTTCGGTCACACTGTTTCGCCAAATGAAAATTTGTATTAAAAGTTTTACGTTGGAATTGTATTAAATTGGCAATGTGCAGTCAATAGAATAATAGTCAGAGTTGAACGTATAATTTTTGTTGTATGTGGCATATTGTGAGTGATATTCGGGACGCGACCTGATTTTGCGTGCATACATATGTTATTGCACGTACACATGTATGCATTCATGCTGTATGTATATATTCCCGTTTTTGCACTACGTATTTTATGAAAATATATAGTATATACATGCATACCCGTTCATATCGATATTGATTTGTCGATATATCGATACATATATTCACTTAAAAATTAGTATTAAGTTGCTGTATGCTAGAAGCTACACGAATATGGACATTTATATTCATCTGCATGCATTAATGCATATGGCCAGAGATTGTTCTTTCCGTACATAAGTACATATACATATATATGTGGCATTCAATTCGTACTGAGAACCACAATGAGTAATAGCCGCAGCCACAGCCGCAGAGTATTGTTGGATGTGGAAGCAAAGTGAGTGTCCCGCAAACAAGTTAAATGCAACAAAGAGGAGCAAGAGCCTAGAGGAGTGCACGTTTCAAAGCAAAGAGCCGAATGCGCTTAAAAATGTTTTAAGCTACAAAATTCTGAGCGGTCTTTGCGGGCGGCAAATCAACAGGGACAGAGACACAGATACGGACACGGAAGCCCACAAGGAATATCCAGTAATTACCGCTGGAGCGACGCACGGAAAGAATTTCGAAGCCGATGTCTTTAATTGCAGCGCATCGCAAGTGTACCCAATTGATGGCCATTTAAAGTACGTTCGAAAAAGGCAACAGGGCTCGTTGCTGTCGGTTGGGCCCTTTGAGAGACGCACGAACATATCGATCGCATCTAATTATGGTCCGTTCCACTGTCAGCAGCAGTTGAGTCGCCATCGAGGAGCTGGCTACGGCACAGTAAGAAGCGGCACGCCGACGTTGAGCAAATTCGTAATCGATCCCAAGATCGATAGAAACTTGAGCATTTATCTGGATAGGGCCAAGGCGAAACGGGACATTTTGCAGTTGGGCCATTTGCAGAATGTCAAATACCAGAAATTAGGTAAGGGCTGCTTAAGCGATGATCGAGAATATTGGCCCCAACGAAAGTCGCCAATTTTGACGAGAGGGGCGCGATCGCTGGACAACCAGATTCGAACAAGTTCAATAAAACAGTACATTTGTCCAGACAACCGAAATAGCTGTTGGCCACCATTGGCAAAGAATTTGTTTTGTCTGACCACGCCCACGCTCCTGATTGATGCTGTGGCCCAGCATAAAAGTGACGAGATCGGTGCAATCAAGCGGCTGCCCGGTGATGGAAATACGGAACGGAGTTCAATAAATGCCTCAGGTGACAACGACAACAGTGGATCAGATCGCGAAACTGAATCCTGTGACGATGTAGACATAAAGAGCGTTCTTTCCGAGTGCACTCTGAAGAAAGTTCGTGGTCGGCTAGAGCGTCAGGCTGAGATTGGGGAGCAGAGCAGACTATCATCGTCCATTAGCAGCGATCGTTATGGTACTGCAATTGAAACGCTAGAGGACCTAACGTCTTGTACTCCCAGCCGAATCAGTCAAGGAGACGCACAATTCAACACGGAAAACACAAGCTCAGTTTTGGTGCCGGCGAGCTCGGGTCGCTTAGTAATGTCATTGTCATCATATAGATCGCAACCGCAACAGTTGAACAATTTTACCAAATCACAACAGAACCTCGGCCTCTCATCTAGTACTGCCCCCCGCTCGATGCTGGAACTCGGATCTCCGTTGAATGCCGTTGAGGAGGACCACAGCAAACTGTATCTGCGCAAGCCAAATGAAAGGTCGGCAATAAGGGCAGATCCTGGCAACAATAACCAAAAACAACACTATCCGAATCAAGGTCCTAATAACAACAACAGAAGCAACTATTCGGACGTTAATAACATTCAGCTGAACAACAACATTTTCGGCGAAATGGTTGGAACACAACAACAACACAACGCCAGCACATTCACGGGCGACTTGGAGCGACCAGCGGGCATCGATAAGACGTCTTCGCCCGCGATGCTGACCCAAAATCAGAATCAAACAGGCAGCGGATGTGGCAGCGGCACTGGCATTGTCAATCATTTAAATCCAAATAACTTATCTCATCTGCACACCTGCACTGAGGTCCCGTATTTCAGCAGCAGCTATGGGTCGACGGCAATTTACCAGGATCGTAAATTACTCTCTAAACATGAGATTTCCAACTATATTGGAGATGCCTCAATACACGGCTCGGCCATAGATGGATGTGGAATCTCAAGATCAATTCAAGGTATGTATATGAGCATATACAGTCATGGAGAAAATAATAGCACCATATTATTCATAGTGTATGCTATTTGCATGAATGACTTCAACTAGAAAGTTGATAGGAGTAATTTATTTTGTTTTTGGGCTTATGCATGTCCCTTTGTTAAGTGACCAAGGTTTGCAGAAAAAGCGGTGGGGTTTTAAAATAAGAAAACTGTTAAATAATCAATTCCTGCTAAGTTCGTCTTTTTGTATCCGAAGAAAACTCATAAGAAATCTTCAAAGATAAAGCAGAATAATGGATGAAATTTCTAAATTAATTCAGTTCAGTTCAATAAATATTTTTAGTTAATAGTTTTAGGCTAAAAAAGAGTAGTGAGGAAAAACCGATAAATTGGGAAAGCTTAGGGTTTAGGAGATACAAAATATTCAATTCATCGGAAGATCTAAGAAATGAGTTGAAAACACTTGTCACTAGTCATACAATTTAGAATTGGCTAATTGAAGCCACATTCTGCAAAATAGATTCCATTCCTTAAATAAAAATAACATCCAAAACAAAATGAAACTCGCTAAGAGATACTTAGTGCGGAGGAATTGGCAAAACGTATTGCAGTCAGTATAAAAAAGGGTGAATTTGCTTGATTCTGATCAAAAATATAAATAAGGCGCCCCAAAAGTACTGCCCACGATTGAGAAATACAACTATTTATAACAAATATTATAAATTTTAACATCACAGAAGAAAATCCTATTATTTTTTCCATGAAATTGTAGTTACGAATGATTTTCTCTTGCCCTTTTCATACCTGATATTTGTGAACTTTAAATTTTCAGCAAGCTCTCTGCCGAACGTAACAACAGGGACGCCCAAATTGGAGCCATCATCAGCATCGCCGCGCAACGACTTGTCCCTAAATGTGGCGGCAGTCGACGCACTTGCTCTTGTATCACAGCAATCGCAGAAATCGGTAATAGCCAGCGAGCATTTCTCATTTCATGAACAAATCATTATGTCTGGTCAACAGAAAAGTGAACTGCAGGACAAGCCAAAGGCGCTCGTTGTCTCGCCGCAGCAGGTCATGATTCTGTACATGCATAAATTGACGCCATACGAGCGTACAGAAATACTGGCCTATCCGCAGATTTACTTTATTGGCGCCAATGCCAAGAAGCGCCCCGGCATTTATGGGCCAAACAACTCGGACTACGATAATGAACAGGGTGCTTATATACACATACCGCATGATCACGTCGCCTATCGCTATGAAATGCTCAAGATAATTGGCAAGGGCAGCTTTGGCCAAGTGATCAAGGCCTACGATCACAAGACGCACGAGCACGTTGCACTCAAAATTGTCCGAAATGAGAAGCGCTTCCATCGGCAGGCACAAGAGGAGATCCGGATACTGCATCACTTGCGACGCCACGACAAGTACAACACCATGAACATCATACATATGTATGATTATTTCGCCTTTCGCAATCACACCTGCATCACTTTCGAGCTCCTCAGCATCAATCTCTACGAATTGATCAAGAAAAATGGCTTCAAGGGCTTCAGTCTGCAGCTGGTTCGTAAATTTGCTCATTCACTACTCCAATGCTTGGACGCTCTGTACAAGAATGAGATTATTCATTGTGATATGAAGCCGGAGAACGTCTTATTGAAACAGCAAGGTCGCTCCGGCATCAAGGTATGAGAAATTCTTGAATTTCCTTCATCTATTTATACTCGTTCACAAAAAATGTATTGTGGTCTTGTCTTGACTTGAAACTTTGGATGTAAACTCGAAGTTTTCTATATTTTTCCAAAACAACAACAATAACTACTTTGTGACCGAGTATTGCGCAGTGGGTTATGTCCGACTGCAACGTTTTTAATTGTTTCTTTTTTAAATTCGTGTTTTGTTTTTGCTGCTCTTGTTGCATAACGCAAAGGTCATCGACTTTGGGTCGTCGTGCTTTGAAAGTCAACGTGTCTACACATATATACAATCAAGATTTTACCGCGCGCCCGAAGTCATCCTGGGCGCCAAGTATGGAAGAGCCATTGACATGTGGTCGCTGGGCTGCATTCTTGCTGAGCTGCTGTCGGGCCACGCCATGTTTCCTGGAGAGAACGAGAGCGATCAGTTGGCGTGCATTATCGAAGTGCTTGGAATGCCGAGCAAAACCTATTTGGCTAACTCGAAACGGGCGAAAACGTTCTTTAGTCCAAAGGGATATCCCCGCTACTGTACTGTCCGCACCATGTCCGATGGCAAGGTGGTCTTAATTGGTGGTCAGTCACGGCGAGGCAAGCCACGTGGGCCACCGTGCTCCAAGAGCCTCACGAAGGCTTTGGATGGCTGCAAAGATCCGCTCTTTCTAAACTTTATTCGTGGCTGTCTAGAGTGGGATACTGAAAAACGATTAACTCCTTCTCAAGCCCTCAAGCACCCATGGCTGCGTCGCCGCTTGCCCAGGCCCCCAAGCAGCACAAGCGGTGGCGGTGGCGGCGGCGGCGGTGGCGATGGCTCCAGCAGTGCGGGTGGGGGCAGCATTGGCGGCGGAGACAGCATAAGTGGCGACCAATCACCAGTGACAGGTAAGCAGTCTAGATTGTACAAACTTTCTTTAATTACTTATATGTTTTTTTTATTTCTTTTTATATTCAGGCTTAAAAACATGCTATGGCAATGAGGCTGCCACAGCTTCGGCAGCGTCCGAAAGAGATAACAGCAATTGCAGTGGCCGTGTTAACCATGTTGGATTTGGCGCAAATTTCTCTGGCGCAACAGCATCTCCGGCCAGCAATTCGGCATTGCCAGTTGATCTCTTAGCAGACATCATAAGCAAAACAAGCGTTAAGTGTTCCACATTGGATGGCGTACCGGCTGTGGCTTCGTTGGACAGCAGTATTGGAACTATCGCGACCACCGCGCCCTCGAGGTATCCAACGTCATTGTCAACTTTTCCTCATGCGGCTGCGAATGGATTTGAACGTAATAATAATATGCGGGACTTGGCATTCAGTTGAACGGATCTTTGCATCATCGTGTATACATGTTTGTCTTTTAGGTTTGCCCACTATTTCCGCAATGAACGCGTTCAAGGGAGCCACAAAATCGATGACACACCTGTCCGAATCTGTCTCAACACCCAACTCATTTGCCGTATATGTTGCACCTACCACACCCATCCTAACAACGGCTGCTGACTCTAGCCTAACTACTATTAATTTGGGAGCCCTGGACATGGACTGCTACAATGCGTATGCAGTTGACAAGCCGATCAATCGATCTCAAAATGTCAACAACGTTCACCCGCACGCACAAAACATAAAGGCGCCATCAAACGACATTTAGCAGAATATGGAACAATTAATTGCCATGCATCTAAGGGCTTAAAGGCGGTGTTTGTTTGTTGTTAGTCTATATATTGACAACACACTGCCATACAAGTGATAGACTTAACACGGACTCCTATTTGGCTTTTTATTCAAGAAACCTATAGCAAGACCCTATAGCAAGTTAGGCGCTAGGCTGAGCACATTCTCTTCCTTGCATCCATCTGAATACCACTCACAGGCACAGGAGGCAAAGATCTCAAGCAGGCTAAATGAAATAAAACAAAACAAAAAGAAACAACAAATAATGTAGACAAATAGTGGCATTACAAATAATATACTACGAATTCAACGCTTGCATTTAATCATTAACTTATTAGGCATTGCGATACTTTTATGATTGGTTAGGCATTATACACACGCATATATCCTTACATACAAATATACACATACCAACTATCTATATAGTCGTATGAAGTTAGTATTAATTTCATTACAATAAATTCTCTTCCATGTTTCGTTAGGTTTTGTTTTTCTTTCATTAAAACTATACAGCGAAAATAAACAAATATATTCAGTATTTTGAGCATAAAGTAATACTCGATTTATGTTGACATCGGATTATGTATACGCCGATGTATTCAAAAGAAGCGAAAGAAATTCGCCAGCAAAATATTGTAAATTTAATAAAAATAATATAACTGTTCAGTTCCCTGTTTAGCTATAGTTATCGAAAGTCATACGTATATCGAATTGTTTGATAAAATATTTCTTCGTCCGCATGAGTACTTTTTATGTCTAATTCAAAACATGCATATTAGAGCTTAAAAAATCAAAACAACTACAGAGGGTCTATGTTTATAAGTTTAATTAAATAATTAGTTTTCGCCAATAGAATTACCAATTAAACAATCGAATTGTGACCATCACTTTATATAAATTTATTTATATACCTTTTCATTTTTATTTTGTATATTTGGTTCCTTCATCTTGCATATCTCAGTTATCTTATTTTAGCTTTTAGGTTTGCCTTAAGAAAATATTTGTACGCGCGTAAATATTAAATATTGAAAAATTAGAATATTTCAACGTTTAAATAAAGTGTTAATATTAAACAGAAACTCTTTTTAACCAAGGACAGCTTCAACAGTCAGAATATATAAATTATAGTTTACAACCATCCTTAATTTTATGGTCTCTTTTTAGTGATCAAATCTTAAATAAAGGGTTTAATATTAACGTGGCGACGCTCCAAAGGACGGAGCTTGGATCATAACACTATATCATATACATTTAAAAAGAAACCCGTTTAATTCAAGGACTTTTTACCAAACTTGATCCTGAAGGAAAAATTAAAAGAAAATGGAGTTGTATTAAAGCACGGCAAGGGTATATATTCTTCGGCACTCCGAAGTTAGAGAACACTTTTGTATTATATTACTGCAATTCTGTTGAAAAATGAAAAATCAGCTAATTTCGAAAATATGCTAGTGTCTGCATAGAGAGGTAACTCAGAACTTTTGTGCCGGTAAAAAGAGGCCATATTAAAAGCTCCTACAAACAATATATATGCCATGCCAAAGCTTGAATATTCTCTCATAGCTAGCATCTAATTCTGTGTTCGTATCTGGATCCGAACAGTCGTCGGTTGGATTTGCACTAAGAAACTTACGATCAGTGTCGTGTGCCAAAGTTAAAACAGTAACGGAAATTGGGTAGTGTGGGAAATATTTCCTAAAGAAACTTAGCGACTTCGTAAACTAAGGTTAGGAATTGTATATTTGTATATTTATTAAAACTAAGTGCCGTATGCGAATATATATACAATTTAATTACAATACAATCATAGTATGTTTGAGATAAAAATGAAAACATCCTGTATAATATCTATAACTTATATAAATCGAATGGCCTGCATGTGTTTTGAACTTATTCAGGTGTTGGCATCCCTTTGCCAAATGGAAATTAAAAGTCTATCTAACGAGTAATTACAAAAATTCAAATACAAAATCTAAAAAACTCTTACTGAAAAATATTGAGTACAAAAATAGCACACCATTTCAAGATTGCAGCCATAACATTTTGATAGGCAGATGCGTCAGCCATCTGTCCTCCTTCCGCCACTGTCTCTTCCCCTTCACACTTCACATTACCAACGGTATTCGGGCATTTACATGTGTGTATCCAACTGAAGGTATACACACTCATACATGCGTGCGGTGTGTAGTTGTGTTTGTATGCGTTGTGCCCGAATTCCGAACGAATGCGTATTTTTATACAGGCATGTACATCTGTACAAGCACACATACACACATTTAGATGTGCATTTAGGTCTCAGGTAAACGCAGATAACATAAAGCTACATATACATACTATATGTTTGTATGTATAATTTAAAAAAGTTCCTGCCGACTTGCTCCTATATACATACGAATGTGTGTAATTTAAATTTGCATACATTTGTAAATTATTTTTATGCATTTACAAGGAATTAAATATGAAATATACATATTTATAGGCTCGCCCAGTCTGCCAATATGGAAACCAAAAAGGTAAGCCGTTATATGAAATATTTAAATATATATTGTGACGAAATATGATGAAATCTGACCAGTCCAAAATCATGCAGCTATGCTTAAGATCGGGTTCTCTACAATTTTAGTTTTGCTAGAGGCACCTGTGAACCTGTGAACTACTAGTTCAAATCAAACGATTCAGTTCAATTTGACGGTTAAACAGTTCAATGCTTGTACTTTGCGCGCTTGAAAAACCGCAAGGCAATCTTCAAATTTACATACTTATGCAAAACTATGTACATAGTATACATACATACATGTCACAGTAAAGTTAATGCTTTCGGCAGTCTTTCCGGTAAGATCTGTCCTTTTTATACTTGTTAACGAAGTAAAAGAGTCCGGATGAACGCAAATTCTTACGGCGCTATTGAAGATAAGGACTTGAAACTTTGGTTATATACTTGTAGTTATCTGCTGCAGACAAAGTGTTAAGATTTTTGTGCCACGCCCACTGGGAGTCTGCCAAATCGTTAATCGTTAATCGCAATATTCAGTTTTTGTCAGAAAATCACCAAACTTTTTATGGAGATTGCTGGTGACCTCCCCCAAATATTCCGAGCTTGATATCCCAGCCACGCCAATTACTAGGAATCGCGAAAGCCTATATCTCTCATTCATCCCATTTTAAAGGGAGATTACTGGTACAGTGTTCGGTTGTCGAAAAATATAAGAAATCTATATCTTTCCAAAATAACAATAATAGCTTCTGCCTGGGTATAGGGTATAAACAATTCAGACAAGTGAACAAACCGTTAAAATATAAAATAGACAAAATATTTGTCTCCACTATGCCTCAGTTCGCCTTCCACGGCAAAGCCGGATAAATCAGTTACTCTCTATTCTTTGTTCCATCATATATGAGTATATTTTCGATGCACTCAATATCTAGTTAAAGACTGTAATAAACGCAGAGGAAGAGCACTTGGCCTCTAAGTCAGTAAAAACTACAAGGAAAATCGTTAAAAAGACATCCAAAACTAGTTCCAAAATTGAGACAGTTGTGGATTCAAAAATCGAGGAGTCGGAATCAACGAACACAGGTTCGGAGAACGGTACAAAAACTGCGGAACCCATTATACCGGAGACAGATCCCACACCAACTATAGCTGATGATAATATATCAGTAAATAACGCGGACGATGAAAACGTTGTCGTGAAGAAGAAGATCAAATCCAAAAAGTCAAAGAAATGTGAATACGATAATCAAAATATATCTGTGGTAAGTAATATTTCGGGCCTATGTACATCAATTAAACGAGACTGGACAAGTTTTCGAATTCCTTATGATATTTACTATTTATTTCACAGAAGAGCAGTTTTAGCAAGTTTGACGCCCTTCAGAAGCGCAATTTAATCCATGTACGTTCAAGTGATTCTAGTAAAGCCCAAGAAATCTTCAGTGTAAGCAAATCATTAATTAATCCAAACATTTTAATGAGCCACTACATCCAATTAATCCAGAGCATGGCCAATTGACCATTTGTGTACATAAATACATATGTATATTGCTAGACAACTTGATAAATATCACTCTTTCACTGAGAAAACAAAAATAATCAAATCAAATAGAAACGTTTTACTTTCGAGAACGTTACGAACCAACTGTTCTACTTAAAAAGCGTGACAAGCAACATTAATAAATCATATTTTAAATATTTCTTCTACTCAGTACAATTTACTTTTATCATAAAAATGATTTTTTAATTTAAGTTTTCGAAATACAAAAGTTTCTGTGGCAATTTTTCAAACAAGAACACCTTTTAGTGGCGAAAATGAATATATCTATTATTTGCATACTTTTTGTTTTCTCAATGAAGTCTTTCTTTGGACAACGAAAGCGTGGTTTGGATGGGAATGTATAAAACGAATTGTTTTCTTTTTAATAGAATCCACAAAATGAGCAGGAGACCAATTGCCGGCAATGCGCTAAGCCAGTGTATAAAATGGAAGAGGTCATAGTTCAGTTCAAGGCTGATAAAGGTATCTACCACAAATCCTGCCTACGATGTCAAGATTGCGCAAAGCAATTGAAGTACGTATTCAAATTTATTCAAATATATTCAAGCATATTAATACATCACACCAAGTAAACATTTTAGAATAAACTTTTTTGGTTTAGTTTCTGCGTAAAATTAAATAGGTAGAAAAAAAAAACTTTTTTTTAAATATTTCTATTCTATTCTATTACTATAGCTGAACATGAAAATTATTACCTTTAGACGATAATACCCCTTAAGTTGCAGTAGTTACATAATATCATAGGACAAATTATATACAAACCAAAAATTATTTGAATTTGTAGAGTAAAAAGTAATAATTATTTGCAAAGTAAGAAATTACTGATTATGAAATTACCCGATCGCGGGTCAGGATATCTTTCAGTTTTCAGAAAATGGTTCCTCTCGACCCAAAGCCAAATACATATATGTTTCGATTTATTTTCATGATTTATTTCTTTCCATTTATCAGATTCGACAACTACCAGACTCATGAAGGCAATCTTTACTGTAATGTACATTTCAAGCTGTAAGTGATTTAGATATTAAGCCGTGCTCAGTGTTCACTTCTCATCCTTCATCCTTGACCACAGGCTCTTTGCGCCCAAGGTTGTGGAGCAGGTTGAGGAGCCTAAGCCCCGCAAAACGGAGCTCATCATACGGGAGAGTCAGCCGACTGAGCTGCCTCCGGACGTCGTTCGTGGTAAGCTGAAGATATACGTCGGGGATGGGGTCACGTCACATTTCTCATTTGCTTCCATTTGTCTGTCTTCCAATTATGCACTGGACTGCTGTGATAATAGCAAGCTATTCTTGATTTAAATCAATTTAAATCCAATTCGCCCTCATATATAAAATGTGTTAAAGTTAAAACCAACAACCTCTCAAGGATAATAATCTTAACAAGGCGCAGCCCAAGCCGTAATAGTCTTATCTAATATTTTTAGCAAGACGATACATAAATTCTTTCAACTTATTTGTTTTATTCAAACTAATTTAAACAGTTGTCCTTAATTAAATCGAGTTCTCACGACCAATACTTGAGTATGTAATCCGAGTCTCAATATAGATTGTTTTGTTCTTTAAACAGCCTCTGATAAACCCGATCTGGGACTCGATGATCTGCATCAACTGAACGTTCGCTCAAGATTCGAAATATTTGAGAACGTCGAGCAGAAGAAGCTTCAGGAGGAGCAACTGCAAATGCAGCAACGACCAGTTATAAAGCGGAGCACTTCGGTTCTGACCAAGTACCGCTTAAATAGCGTCGATAACGAGAGCGGGGCTAATAATAGGGTTTCCGAGGACGACGAATCGGGTGAGGAGAACGAGGACGCCGACTTGATACGCTCCAAGAGAAGCACTCAAAAGGAGCGTCCCGTGGGAATCGGCGATGCGATGAACGACATCAAGACCAGGTTTGAGAAGGGAACGATGCAGTCTAAGGAGGAGCGTCGGGAGGAGCGGAAGCAGGAGATACAAAACATACGCTCTCGCCTCTTTATGGGCAAGCAGGCTAAGATTAAGGAAATGTACCAGCAGGCCGTGGCCGAATCGGAGCAGGCAATCACTTCTGCTGGCAAGCAGCCGGACGTGGAGATTGGCGGGGCTGCGCGGTCCATTAAAGAACGCTTTGAAAATGGCGAGATGTTCAACGATAAGGGCACCGACTCCGAGTCCCCCAACTGCAACGGCCATGGCTCAGGACTGTCTGAGGATGCCGATGTTTTCGAGTCTGGTAAGGTCATTTTGTAATACCCTGAACCCATTTGAAACGGCTAATTTTATAGACTTTTTTCGGTTCCCAATCTTACCTCTTTTTATACTCACCTCTATATATACAACATAGCTATCAGCAAAAAGTCGCGCAGCATTTTTATGGAGCTTGATGCTAACATGGCATCCAATACGAATGCCAATCACGAGTTTCAAAAACATCGACCTGTGTCCCTCAACAAATGCTCGAGCCAAAATCAAATTGGCTTAGAGGTAAGACCCCAAAGCACACACATATGCAAACAAGCACATAATTCTCTTTAAACATTAAGAACGTTGACATTGATGTCGTTAAATGCGATACCAGACCAGAAGATGTTAAAATTGCCACTGCCGAGCTGAGCCAGAAGTTTAAGTTTTTTGAGAGCTATCGCCCAAACGACGGCGCCAAGCGACAGTTCCGCATAACCCCGCCTCGGGAGGGTGTTGTTAAGATGCCGTCTCCAGATTCCGATTCCGGGGAAGAGGATGCCAAGCAGAACGCATCGTTCCACGATAATGTGCTGCAGAAAACCCAGACGACATCGACCATGCTAAATAAATTTCGCGAAATGGAGCAGAACAAATCCAAGAACGCGGAGTGTGAGGGTCCAAGGCCGTTAAAGTGCTTCACGCCCCCACCGGAAGATAGGCGGGCCTACTATGAAAAATCGAATAGCGAAGAGGATGACGAGGGGGACAGCGACGATGAGAGCGAAATCGACAAGGAAATTTTAGCTTTGAGTTCAAACAATGACGACGAAGCGCTTAAGGAGGTAAGTGGGATTTGAAAAGGGATTCCTAACGGTTATTTTCGCACGAACACGAGAAACAACTTTTTATTTTTATGTATACTTAGAAACAATCAAATTTTAAAATACATAAATATCTATTAAACATGCGTTGCTCACGAACACTTACGAATTTGGAAGAAAAAAACTTTCACCTCTAATTGATGTGCCTAAAAAGAAATACAATTGCATTTCTAGCTGAATTGATATTGACATTTATTTCATCATCACATACACTCTCACATAATTTGTTCAGTGCAATTTGGTTAATGTATAATTTGATAATAATAACTTTCGTTTGCAGGCGCAGAGCGCGGCGCGGGCAAAGCAGTTGCGCGCCAAATTTGAAAAATGGCAGGCTAACGAAATCAAGCGGGAACTGATTGAGGGCTATGTGGACATCTACTCACAGCAAGTCTCCGATGATTCAACAATAGAAAGTGCAAAGGCGTAAGCTCCACAATTCCATATACTCACATAGACATATATGAATCATTTTGAACTCGATTAATTGCAGAATACGCGAGCGCTTCGAAAATATGACAAACATTGAACGCAATTCTCCAACTGGGCCACGGTATCAGGTTAATCGATTTGTAGTAAGTATCTCCACATTATAATGGGAAAATACATGTTTTTATCTAGTTTTTCAATCCAATTTCAGTAACCGGGTTTAGTAATTGGACATAGATAATTACGCAAACCAAGAAATTTAATATCAATCAATAAAATAAAATTATTGTATTTACCTATTATTTAAATTTATATTTTATAAAAACATTTATTGATAACGCGAACATGTACCAAATTATTAAAAAATAACTGCATATACTTTCTTCAACATACTGGGTGTTAAAAGTTAAAACTACCGACTATATTAGAATTTTTATATTATTAGAGTTTTAAACGTAAAATTTGTTTTCTTGGCAGGAGCACAAATCGACTGCGTGATTTCCCAACTCGGGCCTCTTTATGCATAGATAAACATCGTTTTTTTTTCGCCTCCTTTATTTAACTTTGCGCTTGTCCAGGAATGTTTTATGGCAATTACGAAAAACCATTTGTTAATAATTTAATTTTGATGCACATTACAGAAGCGGGGGTTTTTACATGGCGATTGTGATTAATCAAAGATCAGATTGGAATAATGTAACGACATATTTTATATGTATACATGATTCATGTTTAATATGACAAATACAATTAAATATCTTATTCTATAGCTTTATCCATAAATTCCAGGAATCTTTTGGCATATTGTTCAGGATCACAAGTTGATATTCCATCAACATTACTACCATATTTAACTGTCTTTGCCGCTTTCGCTGCCTATAATACCAAAATAAATATATAGATTATACAAGGTTTATAATTAAATTAACTCAGTTTTCACCTGTTTTTTGACTCCGTATTGAGTTAGTACATCGATAATAGCTATGAAGTAGATTTCTCGTCTCTCTATAAAAAAATATTAATTGTGTTATTATATGTTCATCAATTATCTTTTAATAACACTACCTTCAATACTTGGAATGGCGTAAATGTCGACTTCATAAACAACTTCCTTATATTGTGCACCTCTGGGGGAATCGGGTGGTGTGTTATACGTCCAGCTTAAAAATGTTTAAATATTTATTTATTTTTGTTATGCAATTGTTTATGTTTGATTAACTAAGATATTAGGTTGCTTACCGTTCACCACTATCGCATTCTTCGCTCTCACTATTTTCGCTGCGTCCCGTAGCTTGGGCAGTATCTCCTTGCAGAGCCTCTTCTTCAGCCCGCACACAGTCGTGTATGCCAACCAGCAGAGAGTAGTCCATTATGTGTAACTTAGTTAGGAGCTATTAAAGTATACAAACATTAAAGTTATTCAGTTTTAATTCAATTTGATTTCACGACACTTACATCAATATCATTGTTAAGGGTATCCAGCAATTTTTTCTTCGGCTCATCGCCAATCTCCAATTTGACCTTTTGCTTTATAAAGTCATTGTCCTTGTATGTGGGTAAAAGTTTCTCAAGCTCTTTCTCAGAAGCCTCGCGATCCACGGTACTGCCTTTCAAATCAAACTTCCTACATAATTTTATAAAATATAGAAATAAGTGCTTAAAATGTTCATATATGGAATCGTACTTATGTATGGTCAAATGAGAGCTGAAAATATTTCTCATTACAACAAAATAATACTGCACGCTCTCCACAGTAATCCGGTACATGCCCAAGTATTGTGGCAACAATGTTTTTCCATGCCGCTCAACAACGTACTGGGAAAAGTAGATGGCAATTATAATGTATAAAATAGGTGGGTGATTAAAACCAAAACTCACTGGATGATAATGTTTAAGAAAGGCATGCATCCGTTCGATTTCCTCGGATGTTAGACTCTTAATTATAAAGAATTTATCGTAGCTCTGATAAAATTGTGCACCCGACTTGCCCGACGAATCGATTCGCAACGGCTGCGACCTGGTCAAAGACTCGCGATAATCAACGTCGTCGACGCCAAATCGCTCGCGCAAATTGCGAAATACTAGAGGACAGTACTCCTTTACCTTAAAATGTGACGGCATATTCTCCCTAAAAATTGGTAGGAACATTTATGTATACAATAGCATATAATTATTGAAGAAACCAATGAAATTCCCTACTTGTTAAATAAATGGTTGTCGACTTTAATTTTGGAATATGCCCGAAAGTCGTCTGGCAGCAACATTACCGGTATGTTGACATGACTTAATTCGTTTATCTGGAAATTAGTTGGCGTTGTAATTAAAAATAATGCATTGCACATATACAGGCACACAGGGTGGACTTACCGTGTGATTAATGCCCCACATAAATACGCTCAGAATCGGCTCATTAGCTCGGAATAGCTTGACTTTCTGATGTTTTACTCTGAAATGCTTTTTCTTCAAAATGCGCGGCTGCGATGTGGACGAGATCTTTTTATCCATTTTTCCGTTTCTTTATTTCGGCTATGTTGCAAAGAGTTCATAATTTGTTATTATATGTTATTCGACATGTTTAACAAAAACTTCAAATCAAATTATACATGTGTATGCGCATATCGATATATGTACATATGTATGTATGTAGATGCTTATACGTACGTAAACTGAAATGTACGGTACATACACAAAAATATTACATACATACGTATGTATGTAAGTCGGTTAGAAAGGAAACTAGTAATTTAGTATAGTTCGCAATCGTTACTCTACACATATATATGTTGAATTTACTAGAAAAATTGAAAGCAAAAGTAATATTTATATACATATGTACGCGTGTATTCGGCGACAAACAAAAAAGTCACAACGCAAATACACACATATTTATGTATATATGTTGTATGTATGTACACGTTTGTCTGAATGCAAGACGTACGAAAACGAATCAGGCTGCAACTGCAACTGCGTGTCGGTACGGATATAGCCGACTCCGAAATATCCAACTCACAATTAAATTACTATTGACATTAATATTATAACGAATTGCACTTGGAATGAAGAAATCTTTATATTATTTAATTTGTTCTATCTCTAAGATTTTTATCGGCAGAACCAACGATATTAAGCACGGATGATTTTTTGATACATATGCTATCGACAAAATGCATACGATTAACGTACGGACGTTGGAAAACATTTATGTTTTGTGTACAATTTATATTGTTTCCGTTAGACAAAAATTCTGTAATGCCCAATATTGATGGATTGACAATAGATGAAACTAGTTGTCACTCAACAGGTAATTGCAAATAGTTATTATTTTGTTGCGTTGTTCAAATATCGTTATCGACCAATTAAAAATCAACACTGATGTACTTTCAGCGCCACTCTCAATACAATAAAATTCAACGCGCTCTCTCTCTGATATCTAGTAGGCTATAAAATGAGAGATATTTGTCGATCGATTACTGGTTACTCTCGTAGGTCAGCCTGAAGTCTCTAAGACGCGTGTAAACTTGTGCAAAAATATGGAAACGTATCCAATTAGTCTCAATCACATTTGATAACTGATTTTAATTAAACGAATAGCAGTTTATGCATATGACTGTGTTTTTTGTACCGATCTGACCCAAAAGACACTCAATACCAGAAACTGTTATCGTCGGAGACATGGCGGAATCCGGCATTGATCTTGGCTTTGACTTGGAGTTTGATTTAAACTTAAATTTGCTTAACGATAACGACTCAAACATGGATTTCTTGCCCAATGTGACATTAGCTGGCAATACGGAGAATGTCGAGTTCTATGAATTAAAGTCTACGCGCTCTTTGCGAACAGACGAGATGTAAGTACGAGTGCATATGAACATACATATGTATGTATGAATATACATTCAGACATAAATTAATGGCTGCTCGCTTAAGCAGTCGAAAAAACATATAAATGTACATACACTTTTATATATGTACATATGTATGACTTCGGTTGTATTTTTCGCATGATTAGCACTCTTTTTATTATCTTATCGGGATTTATATGTACACACATACACACATATATGCACACATATACACAAAGAAATGCATATGTGTCTGTTCGTATGTAATTCAAAGTTAACGTCTTTTCTGTTTCTTTAGAAATCCATATCATATTAATGAAGGCTCTAATATCGAAATCAATATGTATCTGCATATGTATGTATGTTAGACATACATACATATGTACATACATACATACATGCAGAAGTAAACATTACCGCGTACATATGTAAGCATCTACATGTACATAAATGTGTATGTACACATCAATTTATGACGAATGTGTGATTTTTAGCGTTGCCAATTTAGAAGGAGCGATTGCCCATTGATAATAGAGGCTTAGTCGACTTTTATTGGATGTACATACACGTATACATACAAACATTTTTACTTGTGTATGCAACTGCCTCTTAGAAAACAATAAGCACCAGTTAGCTGCGTTTTTTCAAAGATCAAATACCTTGGCTAACATATATTATATTACCACCGTAATTCTCTAGTTCGTCACACGTTCCTTTTGACCGCAACGTGAAGTCCTGATTTGACACCGATATACAATTGCCAAAAAACATAATAGCACCACTATGTATTATGTATTATGTATTATGTATTATGCGCTTGTACAAAAATGTTTTTGTAATTTTAAGGAAAAATGTCGAAAAAATGGGGGAAAAAATAACTATATATTTATAGAAAACTTTAGAGAGATTTATTTTCGAATTCATTATTTCAATCAAGTTTAAAATAAATCCAATATTATGAGTACACTGGGCCTTGGAAAACGGAAAAGCACAAAATCATCGGAAAATGGATATTGTACGGAAAATCAAACTATACAAGACGCTGAAATACGTGGATGAAAATGAGCCCTGAGCCAGGTTTATGTCAAAGCTATCAAAGCTATGTCAGAGCTAAAAAAAAAGAACTTAATACAATTGCGACGGTAAAAACAGTTTACATGTGTATCAAACTACAAAATTTAAAAGCCTGCAGCCCAAGCGCATTAAGTTACCAAAGAATCATCTAAATTGACCAGCCAAAAAATTAAAAAATATTTTATGGAAGAGTAAAGTTTTTATGTTTGGTGGAAAAGGCTCTGGTTCGAACGTCTAGTATCCTTAAAACTCGGAATACAATCCAAAGACCATTAAACATGAAGGGCCAAGAATAATGGTATGGGCTTTTTGTTCTTATCACGAGTAGATCCTGAGTCAAAACCATAATGGACCAACACGTTTGGGTCAATATTTTGGATGCAGTGATTCTACCCTACGCAGAGTATAAGACGGCGCTGTTATGGGTTTTCCAAGAGGCAACGGGAAGTAATGCACAAGTTCTGAACAAAAATTCCTCTAAAATGGTTACACCAAGACGTTATAGCTATGTATTAAGTTGATAGAATAATCTTAGCTTTGATATACAATTATCTTTAACTAATGAAGTTCTTAATTATTTAATTTTTTTTGTTCCTTTTTTCAATTTTTCATAAAAATCCTTTAATATGTTGAAAATTTTAAACATAATGAATATTTTTCATTTCCTAATTTTTTAAGGCTTCTGCATGTAAAACCATGTTCATAAGATTTTACAAATGTGTAAGTGGTGCTATTTTTTTTCGCAGCTGTATATTGATCAGGATCAGCGATCTCGGAAAGTACAAGAGCTATATATCTAAACTTTTCGACTATATCAGGCGCAGAACGAGTTTTCGATATCTTGCTACATTTCATTAATATAAATATATAATAATATCGATGTTAAGACTTGATTTGATATTCAATTTGTTTACTCCTTTAGTGTATAATCGTTCACTCGTTATACGAGACACATTATCGTTCGTTATTGCTTCTTATTCCCAATTTTATTTCCAAGATAGTTCCATTAATATATATACTTTTTATTTTACACTTACTTATTGTTAATCAACTGTTGAACAATGCACAGTTGCATTATATGGCGCCAGATTTGAATATTTCAATCGAACTTATTCAGACCTGTTCGATAAAACTCTAATTAAAACCGGCCACTACAAAGAGTGTTTAAGAGAAATGTTTCGCTGAGGCAATGAGAGCACTTTCCATAGGGCGCATGTCCGTTCTTTGGCCAACATGTTAGATCACAGATACAAACACATGCCGTGTGTGTAAAAATACATAATGTGTCGAATGTTTTTACATAAATACGGTAAAATACAGGGTCACCAAGGGTTGCGATTTAGGGCTGCGCTTTAGGACTGTTCACTAAGCAGGATCTCGTCTTGGCTAAAGGATTTACGAAAAGGGAAAAGATGCATTCTAGTTTGGGTTTTGTTGAAAAAGGTCACCCATTTTTGGCAGCGGGTTTTCTTAGATGTATGTGTACATGAATACAAATGAATATATATATATATGTATATAAATATATATATATATATATATATATATGTATATGTATATGTATATGTATGGCCTCGCGTTAAACAATTCTCTCACCGAAAGATCCGTTTTTTCCGCATTCATATTTCGACTGGCATACACAAGATCAAGGCCCTTGTGATGTTTTGTACTACGATAAAGCGTAAAATTATTGGATTAAAGTAACGGAATTACCAAATATAAACATGTTTTCCTACTGGGGCAAGAAACCGGCAAATAAGAGCGCCGTTAAAAATAATGCACCGCCAGATGGATCGAGCGTGAGTCAGTCATTTAAAAATGTTGAAGCACGGAGTCAAACGTTAGAGACTCCAACACGGAATGTCGATATGAAGGAGCCAGCATCAATTTCACCATCTTCGGAGGAGCGGCTGCACGAGTTTCAAGAGTTTTTAAGGCGTGTCCAAACGTTGCAGATGTCCACAATGGAGCCAAATGGCGACCCAGAACAACAACAGCTAGCCGAACAGCAACAACGTTCAGCATATAACCCAGACATTGAAGTCGGAGTAGAGCCATCCGCACTTATGGAACTTGATGAACTATGCTACGATCCTGCGACTGCGATTAAAGGGCGAATTAGCAGCGAGAGTGAGAATAAACTCACGAGTACCGAGAGTAGCACGACCAACATTCGCGTGACCGTTGGCATTGATAAGGATTTGGAGATGATACTTGAAATGGATCCAAGCATTGTAGATTTGGGTGATATTGCTGTTAGCGAAACGACAGAGACCCGCGTTGTGGGTCTGCCTCCACTGACGGGTGGGTAGGTATTCCTTGAAGCAGAGCTTATTTCAGCAATTACCTAAATATTAGTGTTTAATATTATGTTTAGCACTTGGATTGAATAATTGCGTTTGTTGATGTGTGTGCTTTTCTCCAATTTAGACCCACATTCAAAACGGCGGTGCCCACGTCTCGTACACAGCTGAAGCTTCAACTGCAGCGCGAGCAGCAGCAGCAGGAACAGCAGCAAATGCTGATGCAGCAGCAACAGCAGCAGCAGCAGATGCTACATGCCCAGGACCAAGCAATGCTGAATGCATTCGGCATGCCCGGCTGCTTTGATTTTGAGGCTATTGGTGGCAGCAATAGCACCAGCGCATGCGGCAGCGGATCGTCTAGCCTGAATCAGTCCTCGCAGCTGGGCCAAAAGGAACGTCTTCCAGCTTCCAGTCCCGTTGCGCTCAAAGTGCCATTGCAGAGCATTGGCGTAGACGTGCCGCCCCAGGTGCTACAGGTAAGCCGGCCAGCGCTTCAACTAAATATTTGTGTTGTGTACCAGATTTCATACTCTTATAGGTGAGCACAGTTCTTGAAAATCCAACCAGATATCACGTCATTCAGAAGCAAAAAAATCAAGTGAGACAGTATCTCAGTGAATCGCTGAAGCCATCTGTCTGGGGTTGCCAAAATTTCGATGTAAGTTTGTCCCATAGGGAGTTGGCGCTCATGTTTCAATAATATCATTTAATTGCAGACTAAAACCGCAAATACCTCGGCCTCGACGGGAAATCTACAATGTACTTCTGCACTAGGCAGAAATGTTCATGCCGAGCGACCGAACAGTTTCGGAGGCGATGGTGCCGCTTCGAATGTCGGCAAAAAAATAATGCATTCCGAGGATTCTGCGCACGTGTCTCCGTTTGGAGCTGGTGGCAGTTGCACGAGCAACGGTAACGGTAACTGCAATTCGAGTTTTTTCGGAACTGGCTTGGATACCCAGAGTGTCGGGGACGGCGGTCTTTCCAAAGGATTATACAGCAAGCCGAGCTTAAATCCAAGCTCATCCCTAACGGCCCGATCCACTGGCATAATCAATACCATGCGCAACTCCAACTACTCTGGGACCAGCACGGCGAGTCCATTACAATCCACGTCTGCTCCCATGTCCCCGAGCTTAAGCTCTGTGGCAACAAGTGCGTCGGAGGTGAGTGTCATTTATTATTTAAAAAGACTCGTGAGCTTATAGTATTTATGGTTACAATCGTAAAAGAAATTGTTGGTGGTGACTTTCAGTTCGTGAATCCGCTTTTTCCTGTGTCGATATAGTTCCATATTTCAACTGAATAAGTACAATTTTTAATTTGCACAAATAATAATCTTTCGAAACCACGAAATGTGTAACGAATGGAACTAGACATCTCCGACCCCATGTAGTATATATATTTTTGATCAGGACGGCGGTTCGAGTCCTTATACCAGAAAACTTCTATATAATCATTAGATGCCAATATGACAAGCATTTAACTACAGCAATACCGCACACTTCTGGTTTATGTCTGCAAGGGAATTCAGTTTTCGTCATCCCTAGGATAACTATGCTTTCTCGTTTTTATTAGTTATGGTTCATATTTCTTGAAATCAGTAAAGATTCAAAACCGCAGTTTATACAAAGATTTCCAGCTTCTGTGAACCTAAGAATATCTTTTTGGGGTGTGCCAAATCCCCAGTTATTTTTTACATTTTTTGAATTGTTTATATATTTATATCACAAAATTTGATAAGAACAAGTGTGGAAAATCTAGTCGGGAGTGCCCGACTAGGGGATACCCTTATTATTAGTTATATCAATTTTCAGTACTCAACAAATTGAAATCATTGAAATCTATATACAACCCATGGCGCGAACGGGGGGAGGTATCTAGAATCCGAAATATTCTTAACATAGGCTCTTATGGTAAACCGATAAATATCGATACGAAAACGGTTATCCACAATTTGAAATAGACTTCGGTATACATGAACTTAAAAACCCTATCCTCAACACTAGCTCTTATTGGAGCGCCAGCTTATTTGGCTGATAGCCAAATTTGACCGCACGTTGTCATTAATAACTTCTGTGTTGCTTAACCGATATTGATAATACTGTTTGCAATAGATTTTTAAAGTATTTTTTTAACCAAACTGCTATCGGGTCGGAGATGCCTCTTTGCGCCTGTTACATATTTTTGCACAAAACCATTATATCTTCTTTACCCATTTTCAATGGGTTTAAGGAAACTAACTTTTGAACTCTTTCGCAATTAAGTAGAGCACAGGACACCACCGAAAATATCGATAAATGTATGTACATTGTGTACATTGTACATCCCTAGCACAATGCAGCTTTTGACAGAGTGCTTCGTTTTGGTATTTTTTCGTTGGGATTATTTTATTTGGGATTTATTGGTGTTTTTGTTATGCGGCAATTGATCGTAAGCAGCGGCGAATGTAAATAATAAGTAGTATTTTTCCATTGCCCTGACAACTTAAAACAGTCGATCAAGCAGGTTGTCATGGCTCGGATTTATGAAAAATTTGTGCGCGGAATTTCTTTCTACTAATACTTTGTAGGGAGGAGTTGTGGTTGTAATTTTCAAGAACTTCTGATAAATTTAAATATTTTTAAAAATCTAGTTAATTAAAAGCATGCCGGTATCTATTTAATTCAATGACACATTTAAAACCAAATCGGCAGTGTTGAAAAATGATGTGGGTCCGTTTGTACGGGTATAGCTTAAGGATATTTTTTGCGGCTGCGAAGTGTTAAGACAGCTCAATAAATGCGTCAAATGCATTCACAACCAACCCAAAATCAATAATCTGATAACAGATCTTAACACATTCACACAAAAGCACCGAAACTCTATGACCGTGACGGCTCCGTATTGAGTAGCCGATTAATAGCAAATTAGAAAGAGCGAGGTCTAATGCACGTGCTACCTTGGATAACAGCCGCCAGTCCGTCGGAGAGGCGCATTAAACGTTGCTTGGCGACTACCGTTGCTCAAAGGATCGGCCTTAGGCCGGCTTCAATAGCAGCCAGGACACAGAGCAAAACGAAAGCGAGCCCCAGAGGAGTTGAGCGATCAAGTCGACGTATAAATATGCCGGTACTCAGTATTTTATCGCGCAGGCATACCAAGGTACATATTTTTCTCTCTACAAAATAAACCACCCTGCCAACTGCAGCGCATGCGCTTTAGAGAGAGGGATCGAGAAAGGGAGATTAGGGGGAGAGCATAAATCACTTACACAATGGCGTATTTGCCCTCGCTCGACACTAATATTAATTCAAGCTTAAAAATTTGAGACGGCAAATGTTCTGCTAACGTGTGTGCATGTGTGTGTGTGTGTGTGTGTGCATATCATGTACGCATGTACATGTGTGACCGTTAACTTTGGGTAGGTGGGGATTGGTCGAAATGTCGATGTGTATGTAATTACATACGAAATAAATTACTTTCGGGCATACTAATTATATTTGAATACTCAAATACACAATGTATGTGTGTAAGTATATATGTATATATATATATATATATATATATATATATATATATATATATACTTGTGTGTAACTTGCCAACCGAACGTGAAACTTGTTTTAATTTGACTTTTTGCGTAGTTTTTATTTTTTTATTTTATGACTGGTATCTGAATGAACGAGCAAACGAATGCGCGACAGCCGAGACGAGCGAGTGCTTGCGAATATTTACAATTAATTATAATTAACAAATATTTGTGCAATTGTTATTGATAATACATGCATATGTATGTTTTTTATTTCATATTCTGTACTTTACAAGTGCATAGACGTATGTATGTAAGCAGAGTATTTATTATGCACGTACATACAAATTTACAATTTACTTCGTACATACATACATACATGCATAGATATGTATGTAAGTATTAATTTGTTGACGATCTTTTTCTGTATTTCTTATCCAATTATTTATTTAAATAAAACTGTATGCAATATGTACATATGTATGCATGTATCTTTGTATGTTTGTGCTTCGGTTGCCGATAATTAAATACACTTCTGTGCTTAAAAAAAACATTTATAGGTCTTATGGAAAGCATTTCAATGTTGGTTTTTGTTTTATTAGCAACTGTAAATTGGCTTCATCCCGGCCAAGTGGTTTTAAATTTAATTTTTCAAAAAATTTACGTACAATTTGGACTCGATCAAAAGGAAAACAAAAAAGTTTTTTGTACATTAGTTTTCGCATATTTTTAGACTGTGGCTTATTTTTTTGTAGCCGGTATGTCGACAATTTTAAAAACCCTTTTCTCCTTTTTGGGTTTTTCTAAAGTTAGAAGAATATTGTACCCTTTAAAAATTAGTTAAAATGCTTTTATGAAATAAAATTAGATATAAGAAAAAGTAGAACACATATCCAATCCAATTAAGTAAATAAAAAATATTCTACGTAAAGTATTAAGCATATCCAATGTATTCCAGAAGATTTGGTGATAGATATAGATCATGTATTCAATAGGATCAATGGTGTGTCCTTCTGTGCGGTACAGTAAATGAGAGGTGAGGGGGGGGGGGGGGGTATAAAACCCAACAAAGTCCTTCAATGTGTAGCTGTGCAAGTGCTCAATACATTTTAGGCAGTTTTGCTTCGCAAACCGGTTTAATTCGACCGGCAAACTGTTAACTGATTGACACATATTCACATATAAGTGTGTATGTATGTATGTTTAAACGTACGTTAATATGCATGTATGTATGTGTGTGCAAACAAATATATACAGTCGTAGAAACATATTGAAAATTAGACAACATATTAGCGCAAAGTGTGATCTTTAATAAGTGTCTTGTATGTATTCGATTTGATAACATTTCCACTAGCAATGTACACATTGATATATATGTGCGAGAGTTAATATTTGATTATCTTTCTCTCCGTTTAAAAAATCAGTTCATACCTGTAAATTTCGCTTCTGTTTTATATTATATGTACATACATTCGTTTATATATCGCTATGTATATATGAATGTGTGTCTGTGTGTATCTTGACAAGTTATTTATTTTGTTTGCCTGGTCGTATACGTAATGACAATAAGATTTCTGTTGCTTAGATAACACGAACAATTTAGGTTCTCTTTTTTTTATTATCGCTAAGGCCTTCATATATGACAAGCACTATACGCTCCACGTTCTTGCGTATCTGCGCGTTTGCTTGTATGTGAGCTAGAATTTATTGTATTACAAACTAACTGATCTATGTATGAATGCATGAAGCTTAAAATAAAATAAAGCTCGTAATCAAAGGGAAGTAACTCATGCTCTCCTAAGATGGGAGTTTTTTAAATTCAATCTTCAATTTTACAAAACCCCCTTGAATATGTGTAAATGGATTATTTTGCATTAAAATAATAGGAACGCATCAAAAGCAAGTAAAATTACTCTAGTCGGGAACCCGACTAGGAGATACCCTGAAGCGTGTCTTTATATACTTTTCAATCCTCTTGCATTCGTACACACACACACAAACGCACGCCGTAACCAGTGCACCTTACTCTGCAGCTGCGCTTGGCCCCACTATGGAAATAAAATTCTTTAATAACTTCTAAGCTAGAAGTATAATTTTTGAGATTTTCAAAACTTGAAATAAACATTCAGTTATTTTAAAGCGGATCGGACTTAAATTGAGCTCTCGGCTTGCACCCAAGGTGATAAATGTGAAACACGCGTCCAAAAAGTGTTCAGAATGATCAATTTCTCACATAAAAAATAAAAAAAAAACAACAGTTTCCACAAATTTTCCCAGTATTTTCCCATTACAAAGTATTAACCAAGGCTGCAAAGCGGGTTTGATCCGAATCAGGTCGAACGTGCAATATTTTTAAATTTTTAACCGTAACTTCAACCGAACCAATTTGAAAAAGACAGCCGAACCTGAACCAGAACTAAACCTTACTTATTAAAAAATGGTTTGGTTCATATTTTTTTTTTATTTATACATACATGGGCACGCATCTAACATATTCTTCATTAGACCACTGGCGCCACGAATTTGCAAAGCTAGAGAAATGGCACATGGGTTCGAACCGTATACCGAACCAACGACATTTTATTTTTGTGTTTGCAGCCCTGGTATTAACTACAGTCAAAAAGTCAGCTTTTTAGGTCTTCAAGCTCGAGCTGTTCGTTAATCAACAAACCGTCAGGCAGTACAAACAGTTCCATATACATGTGGATTAAATCGAAGTACAAATAGCTCTGGGCGACCTTTTAATATACGAAGAAAAAACCGATAAATAATAACAAAGCCCGAACATTTAACGAAATACAGAGGCTTGACACTTCGTAAGCTCAATTATTCTTGGAGCACGCACATAGTGCCGTCGCAGTCGTTGGCTTTTATTTTTGTTTGGGAGGCATAATTTCGTTAAATTCTTTTTGTGATAATGTCAACTTTATTGACTGGTTAATGTTGACTTTAACGAGGAAGACTCGAATGATAGCGAGTGTGATTCGTGCGATGTGTGTTCGATTTCTTTATTTATATGTATCTCGGTGACGTTTGTAAAGTACCCGTAATTGGTTTTTAAGCCTATATTCGTAACGTTTCGTAACGTTCATATCAATTTGAGTTGGTAACCGTCGCGACGCGACGGGACGCACATTCCATATCATTTCCCCGTCTCTCAATGGCTGCACTTATTGTCAAATATGTCCCAATAACCTTTGCGCATGTGTATGTAAAAGGCGAATGCCAACATGCTAACATCGAATCCACAATTATATGCTATAAGTTCGGCGCTGCCTCAATCCACAATTCTAACGCATTGTAATTAACTTGTATATTTTCCTTTGCTTTCAGCTTCCCTCATTTGACAGCGATGTAAGTGAATATATTCAAATTAATTTTATATTTACCGACTACCAACCGTTATTTTTTGCTCTATCGATTATCGATAGCCGTGGGTGCCCGAATTTAGGATACCCTGCTCTACAATACCGTGACATTCGCACAACATTCACACACACAACACGCACATTTCGCGCAAGGTCTTCTTTTTCTATATTCATTCCCTATTCACTTGGGGTATAAGGTATCCACAAAGTGAGATATTTGTGATCTGTGAATGAGATGTAAAAAAGCTGACCCTAGATATTGATATTTCTCGATGTACGGCAAATGGGTCGAGTTGTCATAAGGTGATCAAGGTTATTTCATGTTTTTATGCTCGTTCACAAAGTGAAAATGGGTAGATTGGGTTTGTGGAATTTCCGTCTTGCTGCCCGTCCGTCCGTCCATATATGGGGGTGTGGCAACTTGATTTAATATATTTATATCTTTCAGGGCAAAGCTAGTTACATTAAATTTGGCGGACAGGTTAGTGACCTCCTCTGAAGATCGAGCCACAAATTACAAAAATACATTTTTTTTTTCAAAATAAAAATAATTTTTTCTAGGACATTGCATTTATTTATAGAATCTTCTTTTTCTAAGGGACTAACAATATTTGATCAAACTTTATTTTTGTTTATTGTACAATTAAAAATAATAATTAACACCGTTTTCGACTGTTTTAAGCTATTCTTTGAGTTCTTACTTTTTTTTTTTTTTGTATGTATATTTAACTCGCTTGTTCATCCGTCTCACCAAAACATGAAAACAATTAAACCAGTTTTAGAGCTCGTGTTTTCTTAATTACAGGTTGTTGGCCAAAGCAACTGAAAGCCGTATTTAGTAAGACAAAGCTACAGGATATCTGGTAGTCGACTAAAGCACTTTTACCACTTGTTTTGAATTCAATATTGATTGCTTCCATTAATAATTCACCGCAGGTTTGGCGACCGTCTCGTTACGCACGCAATAACACTTTTCTGTGTGCAATTCCAATTCAAAATAAACTACTGTACTTTCGATAAAAAAGATTCACAGTCATGCTGTAAGCTGTAAATGCAAGATATATACACATATTTGTGTTTGACAGATGGGTCTCTAAAGGTTGCTGCGTTTACCCAGCGTATATCAATTACTTATGCAATCAGCTTGACCATTTTTTATATTTTTGAATAACTCTGTTGGAGAAGGGTGGGCGATTTCCACTTCCTAATCAGTAGAGCACGACTGCCTAATAATCACTATTACCTAAATTTGTGCTAAACTGAAATCATATTAGATTCTACCTTGAACAATATCGTGTGCCTATATACACACACAAATGGGGCCAAGCGCAGCCGCTAAGCAACGTGCTCAGTTTGCGGAGTACTTTTCTGTATGTGAGTGTGCGTTATATTATATATAACGACAGCTGATAGCTGGGTTTAGGGTATCTCCAAGTCGGACACTCCCGATTAGAGCAATCTTACTTATTTATCAGTAGTTAAGACCTCTGTGTAATTCATTCATTGAATATCATTAACATTTTTGATTAATGGAACAAATGTTTGAGTTCTGGATGTTCGAGTTATATAGCCAAAACTAATAGAATTTGGTAGATAGTTTAATTTAGGGAAGTTCGACTTTCAATATATAAATATAAACTTATTCACTAATTGGTGACTAATATTTATAAAGCACTATCTTTCTAAAATGAGGCTTCAGGTGAATGCAAAACTATTATTTTTATATCCTGAACAATGGAAATGGGTATAATGGTTTAGTGCAAATGTATGTAACAGGCAGAAGGATCAGGACGACGTACTCGATAACTCGTCTCGTTTTCTTATCGATAATTATCGGTTTTTTGACTCGGCTTTTGGAGCATATCTTAGACACCATAAGAGCTAGAGCCAAATATTTCGGATTTTGGAAACCTCCCCCCATGGAAATTCGAGAAAAAACCGCAATTCAAATACTACGGACTTGGGCTATGGGGTTTACATAGATCTCAAGGCTCTTGTTAAGCCCTCAAAATTTCAGGGTATCCCCTAGTCGGGCGGTACCGACTAGAGCCATCTTGTTTTAAATCCGGTTTCCTTCCATTTGCCGCCCTTGGAATGGGTTTACAAAATCGGTGAATCAGGTTTAATCAAATTACACCTGTTGGTCCCCAAATCAGGTCCTGTTGGTCCCCCATTGACATCCAGGGGAATACACGAAATATTTCAGAAATATTAAATGTAATATTTAAAAATATGTTGAGCTTATAGTCTATATATAGCTATAGTCTAGTCATATGCCTGTATGTATGTGTATATATATTCCTTGTGCTTGCAGGCAGACGATCTCTTTGACGACATTCTTCAAAACGATTCATATAACTTTGATAAAAATTTTAGCTCCGAGCTATCCATTAAGCAGGAGCCACAAAATTTAACCGATGCGGAAATAAATGCATTGGCAAAGGATCGACAGAAGAAGGACAATCACAATATGAGTGAGTGTTGATTTATTTGGGCAACATTCCATTGAATTAAATGTTCCTTTTTGCATTTAACTTTTCAGTTGAGCGTCGGCGACGCTTCAATATCAACGATAGGATCAAGGAGCTTGGCACTCTGCTGCCCAAGGGCAGCGAGGCCTTCTACGAGGTTGTGCGTGACATTCGTCCCAATAAGGGTACAATTCTGAAGTCTTCGGTCGATTACATAAAATGTTTAAAGCACGAAGTGTCCCGCTTAAGGCAGAACGAAAGCCGCCAACGACAAATGGAGGTTCAGAACCGAAAGCTCATATCTCGCATTCGGGTAAGATATTCATTTCTAGGCTCCTCTCTTCTAATTAATACAATGAGCGAATGATAAACAGGAGTTGGAAATGCAGGCCAAATCCCATGGTATTCACCTATCTGATTACAACCTGACATCAGTATCCGCGCCCACGCCTGCCATCTCGTACCTTAAGTGCTCCAGTCCGACGCCATCTGCATCTGTGGCCCAAAGCCGCCACAATGCCACGCTAATGGAGGATGTTATCGAGGGCAAGGCAAGTTGCGACTTGGCTTTCTGGGGCTGGCCAAAACGAAACTAACGAATCTGTATTTATTTACGCAGCTTCCAGTGATGGGCAGTGATCCTGGTTTGGGACTGAATCAAATTGACGAGCTAATGGAAGACTGCAAACATCCGGTGCAGGGCGGCGATCCGATGCTCTCCTCACACAGCAGCCATTTGATGTCGGCTCCACATTCTCCCATTGCGACGCAGCTGCAGTGTAATAGTTTTGGGCACAAGAGTGGCTCAGATGCTGCTATCTACAGCGCCACGTCAGGGGGCGTTCACATGGGCGATGGGGATTTGCAACGCGGCTGCCGTGGCGTTGACAACAGCGCGTGCTGTGCCCAGTCGGAGCATTCTCACCGCACGAGAAGGCAGATGCATCAGCATCATCACAGGGGGAGCGAACAAAACTCGGCATTTGGCATGCTTAACGATTGCGATGGCTCTGGACATGATCCCCTACTCTCCTCGTCACAGCAATCGCACGGCGTCGACGATGATCACCACCAATCGGTGGACCTGTCTGCCGTCATGATAAATGACTCGCTATCCTCGTTGGTGGACGACACTCACAGCGAGCCCATGTTGTTGACACCAGATGCCTTGGATATTGACCTCTGAGCGACAATCATTGCCAAGTTGAGCAGGAGCAGCAGCAGTAGCACCACCACCACTGGCCATGTCACAGCCCGACGCACAGTTCAAAAAATTCAAGGAATAGCTTAGTATTATTGCTTGCATTGAGAAATGCTTGACTACGTTTATGGAAATAAGTATTAATGGAAAAATGTTACAATAATGCAATTGTTATGTCGTTGCGTCACAAATCAAGCACCCCGCGCGTGTGTGTGTGCATGTATGTATGTATGTGCAATGTGTATATATTCAAGATAGATATGTATTTACAAACTACAAATATGTATATGTGTAGGTGTACTCACATATACATCCATACAAATGCATTCCAATGTTCCGGCTACTTCAAAAGTAGCCAATTGTCATATTTGTTGTACTTACTTTTACATACATACATGCATATTTTAAACAGTTTTACAAATTTTATTTTGATGCAATATTTATGTACATGTAGTCGCCTAAGTTACCTCCGTTCTCGTATACATTTAAAAAAAATAACGTTTTGTTGAGTTTAACCCAGCCTGAAAACTTGTATCAATAATCGTTTGATATATTTATGTTATCTTTATGGTTTTTTATGCCGAAATGATATGTCCTCACAGCACGCACATTGTACATACTTTATCTTGATGGCTGCGCGTTTTGTATTGTTTTTGTTTTTATGCGTAATTTAAAGTTGTTGATTAAAGTGTTATATACATATATAAAACAAACCTGTGTTGAAAATGATATCGTTTCCTATTGCAAAAAAAAAAAAAACTTCAAAGATTTTGACTTATACACATACATATTTATTAAGAATCTATTCAATAGTAATTGTTTTTATGGTGAAGACAAAACAAAATCTTAGCGCTCGATTGGAAAATATTGCATTTTGATTCAATAATCATTTTTTGGCCAACTCAGCAGACAGCCAATCTAGGCCCTCATATAATCCGTGTCCTTGGGTAGCGCAAGTGGACTGAATGAACCACTAAGTAGAGAAACAAAGCAAAATAAAGAACCAAATGAACCACAGTTGGCAGGAGGATGTACGAATTTGACAACTTACATGGCGGTTTCTCAACTGATTGAGGTGCAACTTGTCAGTCAGTTCGGCGGCACTCATAGCATTCGGCAGGTCCTGTTTGTTGGCAAAAACTAAAAGCACGGCGTCCCTCAGCTCGTCTTCTTGCAGCTGTAGGAAATAAACCGATAAAACATTGTGTGCGGCGTGAGGCACCATATTTCGCGTACCATATTTTGAAGTTCCTTTTCAGCCTCATTAATTCGATCGCGATCGTTGGAGTCGACAACAAAAATTAAACCCTGTGTATTTTGGAAATAGTGACGCCAGAGCGGCCGAATTTTGTCCTGGCCGCCGACATCCCAAACGGTAAAACATATATTTTTGTACTCCACGGTTTCCACATTAAACCCGATTGTAGGAATGGTCGTCACAATTTCGCCTAGTTTTAGTTTGTACAGTATGGTTGTTTTTCCGGCAGCGTCCAGGCCAACTGTTCGTGGGTGAACAAAAGAACGTTATTCTATAAACGTATGTATATGTACGTTGGTGCATATGTATGTGTAAGCTCAACATTGCATGCATACACCCATACACATACATGTGTATGTTTTCTTTGTATATAGCTATTAAAGACACGTCAAATCTGAGAACAGCTTGGGATTGCGGTCTATGTACATACATATGCAGATGGCTGCGTGGCTGGATCTTTACCGTCAGTTTAAAAGGAGGTGTAATTGTAATTAATTACGTATTGGCGTGGCTCGCCGCTAAAGGCTGCCGCCCGACACTTATTCTGCATCGAAGACCTACCCATTAGAATACGCATTTGTTTTTTGCCAAAAAGTCGTGTGAGTAAACTGGATATTGTCAATCCCATTTTCCTTTTTGTTCTCCGCTCAAATAATTATAATCGAGATTTTCACACAAATTTTGTCACTAAAAATTGACGTGTAACGATTGGAGTAAAATTGCTATCGATATTTTTCGTTTCCATTTGTCATCAATATGTTATTGGTTTAACTATCGGTTTGACCTTTTTCATTTTTCGAATAAATATGATTTACTTATACAGAAAACGAATATCTAAAGTGAAATATAGAATGTTAATTTCCATCGAAAAGAGTTTTTCACCTAATATAGTATATCAACAACTTTGGGTATTTTTAGCGCTTTTTTGGAAAACAGTATATTCATAGTCCATCTGTTACCAAAAATTACAGTATAAATTGGGCTGCATTTGCTCTGCTCTCAGTTAGAGATAGCTATCAGCTGTTTGTTCATTTATAACTAACTGAATATAATTTTAATTTATCAAATGAATAATCCACAATTATAGAAAGCAAAGTAATTTAAAATTAATGGGATGCGAGCATCTCGCTGCTGATGCCTTTGTGGGTGAAGGGAAACAAATGATCAAAATTATAATTAATATTAAATGAAATACATAAATAACGGGTATATTTGGATTTGAAAGAAATGCGCGGTATAGTTAAAACAAATATTGATATTGAAATTGATACATTTACAAACTTTTAATATTTTTCTTACAGTCTTACCAAATAACCCAAACATGCAATATTTTTACACCTAACGCCTTGCCGTTAAGCGGTTTAAACCAAAAAAAAACGTTTGGTTTCATTTAAAAAATGTATTTTATTTAAAAAAGGGCAATTTCGAACGTAATTGGCATTAACGCGGTTATGAAAGTCAAAATCCAGGTTCACAACCCAAACTTGTTAATTAAGTTAGTTGTAAATTAATATTGTATTCTATCGGCCAGATACTATTTACCGTTACCGTTGATAGGATAGGCAGGACTTGACGTTTCGAATTGTTTCGTAACAAACTGTAGTTATTTATTGTTGTTATGAAATTAAAGCGAACTCTTTATTTGGCACCAATATACGCACCAAATTTGGTGGCGTGGCTGCAGCACCGGCTCACCAAATGCTCTTTTCGCATGCGTAAACGCCTAAACGTGTTGTAGCAGAAAACTTTGCATTTATGTATGCATGTGTATGTGTGTAAGTGCTCGTTGGTGTATTTGTATTAAATTAAATGTATAAAAAATCTTCCACTAAGTACAGGAGTTGTTGAAAGTTTACATATGTATGTAATATGTATGTAAATGCATTTGTAGTGTTACATATATGTGCCCGCACTCATACATATATAATATGTATTGTGCATGACATACATACGCTAATATCGACGTCAACACCTAAGTCGACAAAGCTCGGTTTTGTTGCTCGCAGACCGCGCGGCGAGTCATATCTACAGAAAAAATAAAAAAAAAACAAAAAAGAGGAAAAAATAAAACTCGAAAATCCACAAGCACGATTTCGCCTATAAATAGTGGTGATACTGGTCCGGTAGTTTCAATTCGGTGTTTACTTTCGCTTGAAGCGGACTTGTTTCTGGTCGGCGTTCGGAACCGTCGATCTGAACTTCATTGAGTCGTCGTTACAAATACAACAAAAAGAAAGGGCAAAAAGAACCCAAGATGAACAAGTTCATTTCACTAATAGCTGGTTTCGCCATGGCCTTTCTTCTGGTCCCTTCCATTGCGTTGGCGGACGAGAAATCGGTAGCAGATGAGGCGCAGAAAGACGGTGAAATCAAAATCTACAAACGCCTTATTCCCGCCGATGTGCTCAGAGGTGAGTCATAGCAGCTGCAGCTGAATCTCGCCCAGTCTCTTGCATATTGGGAATTGCTTGAATCGTGTCTTATCTGAGCCAGAAGCTGTGAATTAGTATTATGGAATTCGTACGTACATACAGAAATGGATATGCAGCTATTAAAACGAAGTCGTGGCCACTAAATTTATATACACATAAATATGACAGTTTTCAGTCGATTTCAGCGCTGTGCGAAACCAAAAGCCAGTTTATAGCATTGCCGCAGTCGCATTCAACCAATGTAGATTCGCTTGAGCTGTTTTGAAAGCATTTGAGTACAATAATAAATGAGAAACAACAACCTACATACAAATTACTGAGTGGTCCGACTCTTTGGACCAATGCCACTCAAGGGAATGGGTACGCGGGAGTTCAATTCTAGCTTATGCATAAGAAGCCAGCGATTATCTATAATTGTTGCAAAAACTAGTTTCTACACTCTGTGCCTGAACAGCCACTTATCGCCATTATAATTGTTTCTTAGAATTAAAGCTTATTTATTACTACTAGGCTTAGATTGTTCAGATTGATAGGTTTAAGTTTAATTGGAAAGGGAAAACCAGGTGAGAAAAAAGTCAATTGCGTTGGGTCGGTTCATGGTTACAGCCAATGTCTCGCCTTTAGATTCGCTTCGTTAGCCTGGATTTCACGTTCAACCTTGGTTCGTCAAACTCTTTTCAGTTTTAACTGACATATTTTTTACTTAGGAGTTGAGATATCTTTTAGTCAGCCATTATAATAAATATTTCCAACTGTGACAAACACTTTTGAAATTTTCGCCAAATATTTTGAACTTTAAGAGTTAGTTCAAGTCCAGGCTTGACTGGCTTTTGGGAAATAGATTCGGTTCCAGGCTCGGTTCATAGTAAAATATATTCTTAATCTAATCTATAACAAAAAATATTGGAAGTTATAAAATGTTTTGCGTGTTTTTGAAGATTTTCCGGGTATGTGCTTCGCGTCGACTCGCTGTGCCACAGTAGAGCCTGGTAAGACGTGGGAATTAACACCATTTTGCGGCCGTTCGACCTGCGTCCAAAACGAAGAAAATTCGTCAAAGTAAGACCATAAATAAATAAAAATAAAAATTTGATAAATCAGCACTCTCTAAACATAATACTTGCAGGCTCTTGGAACTGGTCGAAGACTGCGGACCCTTGCCGTTGTCCTTAGCGAACGATAAGTGTAAGTTAGACACTGAGAAGACCAACAAGACGGCACCATTTCCCTACTGCTGTCCTATCTTCACTTGCGAGCCTGGTGTTAAGCTGGAATATCCCGAGGTTGAGAAAGACGACGAGAAAAAGAACTAAGCAGCTCTAGATGATGACCGTTTCTTTATATTGTATATCTGTTATATCGACTACCAGTTTGTTTGTACTGTTTTATTTTCACTTGACAGAAAATTAATAAACTTTGTCAATTTATTTTGATTTCAGTAATTCAATCTCTGCTAGTTTGTTTTAAAACGCTAATATTTTCTAGTGTTTGCAAAAAGCGTAACATTACATCCGACTGTTAACATGTGTGATGTAAAGTAATGAAATGTATTGGGGAAAACTTTTACTATTTCTTACTAGTAACAGCTGCTCTATGTCCAATTTATATGTTGACATTATGTTCACAGCACGAGAACGTTTCCTTTCAACGAGTTTAACAAAACCGGTTTTTATGCTTACTACTCGTTTTTTTTTTAATTGTTACCTTAATAATGAATTTTATTACTTAGCTTAACATTTAAATTTGAATTTCCCTCATAATGTTAAACAGGCTGGTCTGACAATGTGACCAAGTGATTGAAATTACGTTGCCACAGTGAAAAAACGAAACGTAACTTAAGCGGTGTACTCACAATTATTGGTACATCATGTAAATACAAAAAGCCAGAAGAAACATATTTCTTTATTAATTTCAAATTATATATTGCAATTTACAAAATTATTTTCCTAAATCATTGATTGCCAACAAAGAATTGCTGTTAATGCAGTGAATTAGGACAGCTTGCAGTTTCTCATCGATAAATTTCGAAATATGATGACGCAAGTGTCAGTGAGAACAAGATCTTATGGGGCTTAACAACAAAGGGCTTCGTCATCTCATCTGGACTCCTTAGTAATTCTATGCAGATGAAAGGAAATAGAGGTGGTTTCTTACCTAAAATGAATAATACTTGAGCTAACAGTTCCAAATGAGTCAACTATCGATAGCTCCCAGAGCTGCCTATCGCACTTCTATCGCAAAGTAGATCGGTTAGCAAACAACTTAAATCCGTTTAAAAAAACTTGCAGATATTTTGCAGAAAGAAATTTAATATTTTTCATGAATATGTTTCAACAAAAGTTTTAACTGAAATTAAAAACAAACAACGTTTCTGAACGTTTGCTGGCCTTTTTTTTTATTTTAATAATAACGCATTTGGCATACTGGAAGTTTGCAGCTTTTTGTTAATTAGTTTGCTTGTGCAAAGTAGAGTACAGTAATTATTACATTTAATATAATATTCGATATATTAACTGGACATTAGAGTTTCAAATAAACAGACAAATTTGTAACCAACTATTTTACCCCCTGAGACCACTCGAAAGGTGGGATTACAAATTTATAAATCTAATTAAATAACATGTGATATTTTCGGTCAAGATACCGTTGACCAAATCGGTGATTCTGAAACGGATTCCAATTTTCTGTTAAATCTTTGAATGGTTAGAAACCTTGGTCGCCTTGGCGATGGCTGTTCCCAATTCGGTATAAAATTAAAACAGTTTTGAATCGATTGAAAGATATTCTTTGCAATCAGTTGCATCCGTTAGTCAGCGAGGATTTGCTATTTTTAAGCATCTTGTTAAACTGATATGCTGTTTATGTGAGCGATTCGGGCTGTCGCCATTTTGTTTTCCCACTGAGACTCCTCCTATGCAACCTGTTTTACCTTTCGTCTGCTTCATAAATAAGTAGTTCGACTTCAGATGTATTGAACCCATCTACAAACATACAAACTCTAAAGAGAGCACTGCGCGAGCACACGCACACACACACACACGCACACTCTTTCTGCTCAGCGGCAAGCCAATGCTTATTGGAGTGGGTGTGCTCCCTTCGTAAGAGTAAGCTTAACGCTTTTTGCTCTATGGTCTTTGCTTCTTAAAAACTGATTGGACCACTATATCATCGAACAAAACCTGAGAACTTTTACAAAGGATTTTGTGTTGGTTTTTTCGATAGCATTACAAAACTTAGCATTTGACAGTTTCAATGATCCAATAAAAATCGGACAAATATATCACATAGCTGTCATTATTAATGATTTGTTAAAGTCGCAAAGTATTAGCTTTAAACACTACCTTTGACATATTAAAGATACTAATTTTGATAAATAGAAGTTAAAGTTCAAATGAAATTTATGCACTTAACTTTTTTTTAAATTTTAAGGGAAAAATGTTCCATTTTGTAGAACATTTTGCATTAAGAAAGTACCAGTTTTGGTTCAGTTGTATCCAACCGTGAATATACGTACCAATTATAAATTGCTTCAAGTTATATCATAGGTCCCTGGATTTAAATGTGAGCCTTTACACACCAAACGTAATTTCCAATTTATTTCCATTCCAGTTATCCAACACGTGTCGCACATCTTTAAACTTATTGTTTGTTGGGTAATAATACACACACACACACACTCATACACGCACACAAATAAAAGATTGTGTACACACACCAAAGCTTAAGTTTTACACATTTATATATATATATGTATATACATATTTACAGACGACTCTAAAATAAAGTTCGAAAGGACCGGTTTTTGGCTTTTTTTCTTTTTATAGTTGGATACTTCATCGAGCATAAGCCATCACTATGGAATGTCTTCATTAGTCGAGTACAAAGTTGCCCCAGCTTGTCAGTTCAGGTTCAACTTTTAATACCCTAACCGAATATTTTAGCTGCACGATTGAGTTAATCACTTAAACGAAAATGTTTCGGGTTGAAATTAAAATTATTATGAATATTACATCTTATTTGGAGCCAAGCTATTTGAGGAGCTTATCCTTCCAAGCGTTCAAGTTCTTAGCTGTCTAGCTCAAGGTTAACGTAGAGTATTATTTTTTTTAACAAGGCTTTTTTTATTATAGGTTTTCAGAACACAACACTAGCACTATTCCCATTTTTTATACGACACGCAAAATTTTCCTGCAATATATATTTTCACTTTTTTAAGACTAATTAGTAAAAAAACAATCAATTTTTAATTTTTTCAATACCATAAATCACAAGCATTCAAGTTATAGTCGGGGATACCCTGAACGCTGTCTTAAAATACATGCATATAAACGCCTTTGTATTCATACATATGTATATACACTATTTCAGACGTACAAACACACATGTATACAAACGCACGCCGAATGCTGCGCAGTTTTGGGGAATGGGGAGATGGAACCCTCTCCTCCGAAATCCGAAATCTTCTTAATCTGCAAATTTGGTGGCTCTAGCTCTTATAGTTTCTGAGATATGCTACAAAAATCGGTAATTATTGATAATTATTGAAATTGATAATTATAAAAAAAAAAACAAAAAAAAACCAAATTACAATTATCTAGCTCTTCTTGCAGCACTGCTTACCAAATTTTACCACTTGTTTTCTTTCTGTATTTCTTAACCGATCTTAATAAACAATCGATTCTTTTAGTACAATAGTAGACAAAAATGTTAATTTTAACCAAACTTGGTTTCTCTTATAGTTTTCGAGATCCATGTGTTTATACATACATACGGACGGACGGACGGACAGACAGACAGACGGACATGACTAAATCGACTCGTCTTTTGATTCTGACCAAGAATATATACACTTTATGGGGTCGGAGATGGCTGCCTGTCACATACATTTGCACTAATCCATTATACCCTTTTTACCCATTTTCAATGGGTATAGGGTATGAATATAAATCACGTAAGAACGATGCAGTCGAGTTTTAAACTTTCGAAAACGTTTCAATTATTATTGTGTTTTTGCAAACGTATAGATTTTTGTATTTTGTAGAGGCGGGAGTGGGCGTGCCTTTAGAGGAGGTCATCCAAGGTTGCCGAATTTGGAGACTATAGCTCTAAAATTGTGGAATATATGGATTTTCACGGCCTAACCGCCGCCAAGATATATAGATTTTATCGATTGGTGAAGCCCCCAGTGGGCGTATCCGAACAATTTATTGTTTAATATTTAGAGAAGGTTTTCAGTAATATGTTTGAAAATGTTATGTATCTAGCTTTTAAACTATGGTAATAACGAAATAACGTAAGACTTTGTCTGAAACGGGTAGTCACGAGAATATATTCAAAATTTCCCAGTAGGCGTGGCAAAAACAAATCTTAACACGCAGTTACCTGCAAGTTTATATCCAAAGTTTCAAGAAAAATCATCCGACAGACGGATGGATAGCAAAACGGAGTTTGCACAAACCCATTTTGAATTAAACCCTTTTTTTAACTCAAGTACAGCTAAACGACGTTTCATTTAAAAGATTGGTTAAATTATCTTAACAGCATGTTTGTCCGTTTTATCTTGACCTATGCTTCGCCATTTAGCTCGATTCTTAAACCTGGTTTTTGAAATTGGTTTATCTATTATAATTTTTTACAAAAAAAAACCTACTACTTTTTCCTAAGCACGAAATTCTAAGAAACGAAACGCGTATTGTAAATTGTATAGATGTACACCCTAACCTCGTTTTACGGCCTTAAATCGCTGGCCATAATACGGAAAGTGAAAAGGCGAAAATTTAGAAAACTTTTATTTTACATATTCATTTGCGAAACAAGTAAGTATGGTCCCGACTAGGAGTGACCCTGAACCTGGCTCCCACTTTTGAACTAAGATCGTGATGTTAATGAAATTTTTAGTACTTAATAAGATTAAGCTTTTTTTCATATATGGGGCGAGTGGGGGCAGGTGTCCAAAATCCGAAATCTTATATATATTCGAAATGATACTTAATCAAAATTTAATAATACAAAACAGAACTGTTGTAATATTTGTATAATTGTGGCTCCCACTTTTTATCACATTTATCCAGTCGAATTTATCGGACCACTTTCCATGCTCTTGATATATCTGCAAAATAGTTCCAATTGGAACAGATATTGAGATATGAAATATCACAAAATATCGAACTACTTTTTATATAGCTATAAGAACAATTTTTGTGTTAACTATAGATATCTAGAAGATACCTGTTTTCTCTGTGCACTATTTGTATTTAAATATTTACGTTTTAAGCAATGTTTGCATTTCCTTTGTTGCCATTCGCAGTGTGTGCAGATTGTGTGTCCCATTTCCCACAATTACCCCAACTAAACGATCTCTTTAAGCCGGCACGACCCTTGCGGTTGCATCCGCATCCATGTGGGCACACTTCAGTTGCAAGTGCGCACTCTTGTGGTGTCTTGGTGGTAAATCTGGAAATTCGCTGATCGAAGCCCGTCTCTTGATAGGAATGGAAGATGAGACCGTTGCGGTCAATAATTACAGAGGCAGACGGATGTTTTCCGAGTCCCTAAAGTGCATACAAATTCTTGATTCGCATGAGCACTTGAGTCGCTCAGACACTATTGGAGCTAGGGACTAGGGATAAGTATTTTTACCCATTTAAAATGGGTAAAAAGGGTTAAGAGTTTTGTGCAAATGTGTGTAACAAGCAGAAAACTCCCCGACCCCATAAAGTATATATATTCTTGATCAGAACGAGTCGAAAAGCTAGATGCATAAGCCTTTCGACTATAGATTCTGCCATACCATATGCAGTACTAGTTTCACCGTTTCATTTATATCGATAAAAATCGATTTTACGACTTGGTTTTATATACCTCTTGGACAGCGTAATTCAAATACTTGCAACGTGTGATATGGTTTACAGATAGATTTAAATGATTTTATTACTTAGAAATTGGAGCCCCCTATTGTGAAAAGCAGAAAAGCGCACCCCATAAGGAAAAATGTTCGAATGTTTATGGCCGAAACTTAAAGTTGGCCACAAGGTATCTTTTATTTGGCCATTCTTTTTGGCCATAAAACTATTATAGGAAACGGATTAAGCTGAGAACATAGCGCTTTATGTATTCTTATTAGAGTTTGTGTGTCTGCTTAAAACTGTTTTAAGTCGAACAGGTTCGAACCCAGAATTATACTTTGTTTTCTCTATCAGAATATAATTACTTTTATTATAGAAAATCTTTCTTGATTTGGTATATCTATATAAAATAAACTAATGCAGGTGCAAATTTATAAATACAATAAACTTATTTGTTTCATTCAAAATTAGTTGATTTTGCATCAGAAGGGGTATCGCCCAGTTAGGCATTCTCGGCAATCGCGTACTTATTTGAAGGTTAGAGTTTTCTCTTGGTGTAACTAAGCCCGAATTCATGTACAATATAGCGATGCAGCCAAGTCGGATCAGCCAGACAATTCTATCCCGCATGCAAATTCAATGGAGTCGTGACTTCGAAACTCTTTTTCGTCAATATTTTGCAGTCTTTTGCTTTCTTTAAAATCTATGAAGCGTGAGCATTGAAATATCAAAGACGGGGACAGAACGTCAAAAAGAAAAAAAAAATTATAAAGAATTTCAGCATCAGTATTTTGCTTGCAGTAACATAAGGCAAAAACTGAACAAGCATTTATGTATATAGACATGTATGTATGTACTCTTATGTATACATATGCGCTCATACATGTATGTGTGTATGTACAGACATGTAATGCATTCGACACCGAACCATCATGAGCTCTAACTTCTAATATATTAATATATAGAACGTGTTATATATATATTAAAGAAACATACGCTTATGTGTGTCTGTATGTCTGCCTCTATAATAATGGGGAGTTGATGACGATGATGATACGATCAGAGAGCTGTGTGTTTTGCTGAAGGCACACGCACAGACGCCGAATCTCACAGACACGGACACGCAACATTCGCTGCGGTTGGCCTTATAAATAATAATGTCTTCATCAGCAAGAGAAGCGACAGCAGCACGATGCGCGTTGGGGCCGTTGGCGGGGGCCGGGAGAGGGGACAGTGGACCAGCGAGAGAAAAAGCGATCGAAAGGGGGGAAGAGAGGTCGCGATAGCAAGCGATTGCATCGAATGAGGCTTAACTTGAGCTCACGGCCTTATTGCTCCACGTTTACCGGCATGGGTCAATTGAGCGCTACTGAAACAATCAAATACTCATGCTTACTTTTAATATACAATAATAAACTTTGAGTAATGTTATGTAAATAGTTTAATTCATTTATTCTTTTCTTAAGTCTGCTCGCAAGAATCCCTTATTGGTGGTAACTATCTCGATTACACTTGATCTCTATCGAACTATCTTAATTATAATATCGAGTAACAATTGGTAAATTACCATGACAATAATATCGGCAATAATACAGTGATATTTGTAGAGCAATGGTCCTGTTGGACATATATATTATATATTATATTGTATATATATATTGTAGGGTAAAGTTATAAAAGAGTATTACATTTTCGTTTCTTTGCTTTTTCCTCTATAGATCAAAATTCAAATAAAACCCTTTAATTGGATTTAACATTTAACGAATAACAAAATAGGTTTATTTAAAATAAATTCTCAAGTTAAAGTAGCTTATTGTACTTTTAAGTTGCTTTTTTATTTCTGGAACCAATCTATCAATATATTTTTTACACGCATTTTTTATCTATCGTATCTATCGTTTTAATAGACAATTAGTAATATGGAATCAAGGATTTGTTGTTTGTTTTTAAATCGGGACTAACTGAAAAACCAAAACTAAGGCCGTGAACGCATTGGTTCGAACCGTAAATTTTGTAGGTTTGGAGTACTTGTTGAGTAACCCACGAAAAAAGTCGACGAAAGCAACAATTTACTTGATTTTGTTGTTGCTGTTGTTGTTGTTGCTGTTCTTGTCAACTTTTTTAAAACTCTTTTGCCCTTCCCTGCATCCACATGGGCACACACCACACATACTGACGTACATGTGCCCACATACAAACGTACATACAACATAATTGTTGATCTCCTCCGAGTACGAGCTCTTTTTCTGGCGATGCTGATGCTGACTTCGATACACAGTATGTATGTCCACACACACACACACACACACACACGTACAATTTTATACAGATATATACTTTCGTGAGAATATATGTGTGTGTGTGTGTGTGTGTGTGTAGGAACATGTGGAAGTGTAGTATGTAAGTATGTGCGTGTGTGTGTGTGCCGCCGCTTTAATAAACTGGATTTGAGAGCGAGAGTTGGTATCAACCGCCTTGACTCCGTTGACTACTTCGTTGGGGCTTCGATTTGCTGACTAATTAAGCCCTTAAAATCGGCCCGGGCCCAGGCTCGAGTCGCATTGAAAATAAAGTCATTCGGACGCCTGCGTTTGTCAGTCTTAATAACATGAGCGAGATAGATAGAAATGGAAAACGCTGAGTTTGGAAACAGCCTTGGATGCCAAGCTTATGTACATTCATATGCATCCAGACATATGTACACTGAAATATAAATATATGTATGTGTTTCGTTTCTGTACCAATTACAACCTGAGCTCAAGGGAATTATAAAATCTACTCATTGTAAAAAATAAGTATCCAAATTTATATATGTAAGAGGCTTAAGAATGCTATTTCGACCTTATAAACTATATATTTTTGTCGCATTAAAGTAAGTTTATTTCTCGATAACTCATCCTGTTTCCCCAAAACCGACAAATGCCGATATTCAAGTCCGGCTTTTAGTTGATTTTGAGATGAGTAATATTTTACCTTTCCACACTTTCCACAAGTTAAAAAGATGGAAAAAGATACTGATTTTACAAAGATAGGAAAATTATATTGTTCTTGGAAAAAAATCAGTTTTTTGTCAGTTTGAGCGCCATTTTATCCGAAGCTTTTAAGGAGAGAGTCTCGAAATTTTGAATACACATAAACTGATAAAAATTAAAGATAGAATTATCAAATACGGCCTTAACTGATGGCCTTAACTGAAATGACGTAAAGGGAAACAGAAAAGTCCATACAATTGTATTTCTTTTAGATATTCTTTTATTAACCAGTTCAAATCTAAATCAATAATTAAAAATAGAAAACAGACTTGTTAACGCCTAGAGTATTAGGCTACTAGGCTGATATTTAATGTGTTGTCATAAAAAAATAATTTTCTGATTCAAATTAAAACAAGATAGGGATACCCAGAACCCTGCCGTTACATATATTTGAACTAAATTTTCACAAAAACATTAAAATCTGTGTACATACCAAAGCGCAACTTAATAGTATTTGCATTTTTTGCATATATGGGGCAAATTGGGGAAGGTACCCAAACTCCGAAATATTCTTAATCTGCGTATGATTCACGAGAACTTATTGCAACAAATTTGTTGGCTCTAGCTCTTATAGTTTCTCAGATATGCTCAAAAAACAGATAATTATCGATAATAAGAAAGCGATTTATCGATAATTTGAAGTTAAGGGTAAAAACAAATTTTTTAAGTTACAAAAAGTTTTTCCCTAAATTAAACTTTGGCATAAAATAAGCAGAGACCGTTAAGCGTTTAGGTGGCCGTAAAGCGAAGTACAGCGATTTAGAATCATGCCTACACGTATATATATTTTAGTGTTTTTATATTATATATATGGACAGTTGGATGTACAATATGTAAGGTTCAAAAAGCATATAGAGCACATGTTGTTCTACTCAGCGCTTGGTCATCGTTAATGGGGGAGGGGTATTTATGATTATTCTATCTTTATGTGTACAAACATACATATGGATACAGATACACATATATACATGCAAGAATCTGTAAGCACAGGAGCCGATGCAGTTGTAGAAGCTCTCGAGCTCGCGACGTTTTCATTTATGTTGTATCTTGTTGCACTGCGGATGGATGCTGTGCGGACTCGGATGCAGATGCAAAACCTAAAAACTTACACATACACCTACATTGGGCCGTATGTATGTAGGCATGTATGTGCAGACAAATATATGTATAAATACATACATATCTGGTTTTATGTTGTTTCCGAGAACCGACTGAAGTTCCCTCGTTAAATAAGACGAATGCGTGCAAGTGTGAGTGCGAGTGTGAGTGTGAATGTGAATGCTTTGTATTCACAATCACAATCACCGGCAGGCAGGCAGGCAGGCAGGCAGGCAGCCAGCCAGCCAGCCAGCCAGGCAGGCCACTGCGGAGCCCGAGCTCGGAGTCGGAGCTCGCAGCTCTCGTGTTTTTCATAGAGTAAAAAGATCGTGGAATGACTTGAATAAGACGTTAAATTACAAAAGGAAAACACATAATGAGAACGTAGGAGCGCGCACAGCAAGCGCATTTTGAGGTTCGTTCCAGTCCCGCTGAGTTCGGTTCTCTCCCATACACATATACCTAGCAGAATTTGGGTCCGCGTCTGAAGATAGTCCCAAGTCGTTTGCGACTTTTCAAAATAGTGTGCCACGCCGCAGGTTGCCGAAGGTTCGCCGATGACGACTGTCCCGAGCAGCTACCTTCGCCTTGACAAATGTCCGCATCTGCAGGTACTTTGGCCACAATTTCCGACGACTGCTTAACTCCGGTATTAAAAACAGACTGTCCTTTTTTGTGCGTTTTTAAATGTTGCAAAATCTGGAAAATGTCTGCTTTTTTTCGTAATTAAGATGTCTTGAATTTCATTTATACACATATATATGTATGTATATACAATCAGTTCGCAGCAATAAGGCCGCTTAGAGACTAGAAGATACTCTATAGACTAGAAGATACTTCTTATTTTAGATTTTTTTATATTTATAATGATAATTTATCATTATTCACTTTATTTAATCTGAAGTAGCCATATCACTTTTAAAGCTATTAAAAAACTGATGTTCAAAAATGTCCTTGGCTAAAATCCGATGAACATTTTTTGAATGAGGTCAATACCGTTTGCATTAAGATTTTTTAACTGGTAGGTTAGTTGATTTGTTGACCAACAAGGAAAATGTATTTTTGTAATCATAACAAACTTTTTTTAACCTGAGCCTATTGAAAATGGGAGGTATCTTCAACCACATAAAGTAAATATATTCTTGGTCAGCAGTTAGCCTTATCCCTCTGTATTTCTAATTGTCGATATTCCTCTCCGTTTTCTTATTATCGATAATTGAAGGTTTAGAACATATCTCAGAAACTATAAGAGCCACCAAAGTATATTTAATATGTTCTCGTTGAACATACGCAGAGCAAGAGTATTTCATTATTTTTTGGATATCTTCCCCACACTCGCACCAAATATAAAAAACACAATTCGAGTACTGCAAATGCCAATGTATGTAAAGTATATATATTCTTGGTCCATGTCCGTCTGTTTGAACGCGTCGATCTCGGAAACCGTAAAAGCTAGAGACTTCAAGATTTCGAATATATATAAGTATATTTCAAATGAGCTATAAGCCAGCTCGTTTTCCTAAAATAAATTAATTTTAATTTTAAAAATTAGATTCGCATGAATATTTGAGAATTTAAAGAACCTATTGCAAAAAGTTTTCAAAGATCCGTTAAGAAAGACAGATGTTTTTTAAGTGGTAAAATTTGACAATTTTGATAAGCCAATTGGCAGTAAGCGCAAACAATTTTTGTATGCACGTGCACACATACATATGTACATACATACATACATACGTACATTTGCGTGTTCTATTTATAGATTGTGTTGTGGACTTTCCCTAGAATTTGTTTGTGCTCTTTACGTAGTATGCATTTAGTTTAGAAATTATTAATTTCCAAAGTGTGTATGAATTCAAGGGGGATATCTCCTAGTCGAGCACTTCCGAATATTTTAATGTGCTTTCACACAATTAACTTAATTAAGTAATTAATTAGTCCAAGTATTTGATGAGTTATATGGTGACATTAATAATACCGATAATAATAATATTACAATGAATATTTTGAATCTGACGTTTGAATTAAGTTTGGAAACGACTTATACCCCATATTATTTTATCATTTTTTTTACCAAATTAAAAACTGTTTGGCCCCCAATCAGGTGTGTGTAAAAGTTGGTGTAAGTTTGCTGATGTAATTCTTAGGATCGCATGCTAGTTTATTTACACACGCGTGTGTACATACATACATATATTCGGTGGCACTGGTGCGTAAATATTGTCAAAGTCAAATAAATCTCCGCCTTATGGAGAAACGCAAATATGTACAAAGTATACGCCTATGTGGATTTACAAAAGCATCTATCTATGTCCATTAGTAAGCCGCTAATTTGCTATATAAAGTCGACTGGGATTTTTACTCCTAGGTTGTAAAGTTCAGGATATTCAAAGATTGCTTTCCTAGGCGAGGCTGGTGCGACTTGAATTGAAATCCCTTGAGAAAGGAAGGATCGTTGGTCATTTGTTCAAATCATGTAGTCTGACCATTCAAAACCCGGATACAGCCGGGTAATTTCTTTATAAAAAGAGCATTTTGTTGCATTAATTGAGCACTCACGTACACATGCACACACACACATACATACATTAATGCATACAAGCATATGAATTGTGTACACTGTACAGTATACGACTACTTCAGCGGGATCAAGAGAGACCGAGTGAATGAGAGATAGAGAAGCGATTCCCTGTGCACGCAGGAGAGAGCGAGAGGCAGCCAGAGAGACAAAGAGTCAAAGAGAGAGAGAGAGAGAGGGCGAGAGTGGGACAGAGAAGGCAATATCGAAGAGAACGCTGTGCAGACACAATGTGGGTGCGCCTAAAAGATGGTCTGTGCACGTCTGCTGCATAACAAGTAGCAAGTTGTTAATGTTGGGTTCGCCGACGCCGAGACAGCGTACGTATGTATGTATGTGGCTGTGTGTGTACGTATTGTACCTGCTAGCGGTATTAAACCGAAAAGGAGAGAGCAGACAGCTTTATCTTCACGAGTGCTGGCGATTTTCGATCACAGCCCTTGCTACGAAAACTAATAAGAGATACGCCTGATCCAGCATGTTAAATAGAATTATAATAAATACAAATTCCAATCGAAACAAACTCGTTGATAGATAAGTAGTCTAAGTGACAATTAATATATTTATATATTTTCTCATTCTTTGCATTCAGATTACTGATGATCTCTTGTATTTCGATTTTTTTAATTCAAAGTACTGAAAACATCGTTGGCACTATGGCAAAAAAAAAAGTGTGAAAACCATTTTTAAAAATAACGTAACAAATTTCTGTTGGTGTTTTTTGTTCTTTCGATCAAATAAATTACAGCCTTGCTAAAAAATATGTTAAAATAAAAAATAAATATTTTTGAAACCGTTGTGAAAATATTTTACAAATACATGTTATGATGTGAAGCTAGTGTCAACTAAAAAATTGGTATTCTTTTTATAGCCACATCGGGCAGCACTGACACTGCGAGAGCCAATCTAGCCAAAGAGAGAGAGCCGCGTTCGGTATGGCCATCTTCAATCTGCCCGCCTTCTCTCAACTCTGGGCTGTGAGCAAACAGAGGCAGAGGCAGAGCAGATCGTGACCTGTGGCTGTGTACACTTGTGTCTATGGCGTCGTGTCTGCGAGTGTGTGCGTGTGTGTGAATATCTGTGTTCAATCTGTACCAGTATCTGTTTGCTTTTTTGTTGTTCTTTCAGGCATATGGGTGTGCGTGAGCAGCGTGCGTTGCTCCAGCTAAAGCAAGCGAGGCATTGCAAGAGCTGCTGCTGCTCAGTCCGCTCGGAATAAACACGGCAGTAAGACGCCGTGCCGTACACGCCCGTTATTGACTTTGTCACACATAATTTATTTTTGCTGCCTCAAAGTTAGTACAAATTAAGTGGTTCATTGATGTTCCAATCGGTTCAAAGTCGTACATATACAGATGTATGCAAAAGTACGCTGTATGTGTGTACATTAATTGCGGTGCTTTTCGAATACCAATCAAATGAATAAAAAAAAAAGAAAAAAATATGCTAAATGCATACAGCGATAGTGAGAATCAACGACTTCATCACACACATAGTACACACATATATTATATGTGCATGTAAAAATATCTACACACATGTCTGTCTATACATCCTCGTGCCGAGGCGAACACCTAAACAAGAAATAAAAGTGCTAAAAATAATGAAATTCTAATGAAGTTGCTGTCAATAGTACTTTCTCGAGTTCTGTGCTAAGTTCCATTTATAGTATACATGTGTGCACATGTGTAGTGTGTGCCTTTTTCATTTGTATAATCACATTTCCCATAACTATGCAAACGCCCATGTGATGTGAGGAAACCCAATGTGCCAATGCATGTACACATGTACATATATACATAGTTCGAAATTGATAAATTCATTTTCGAAAATTCACCGACGGCACTTGTGAACGCCATGAATAAGTTGCCGCAAACGAAGGCTGTGTTTTTATAATTCACACCGATAATCATAATTACTCCTCTCAATCGCAATCAACACCTGCAAAATGGATGCGTACACATTACCAACATATTTTCCCTTGGCGTAAGTATTCTAATATTAAACAATTCATTTTCTAAAAACGTCGGATCTAGCCAAATCCGCGTAAAGAGCGACCATTGAAAAGGAGAATTCGATTTCTATAACTATCGATTATCGATTGGTACAAGAGTACCAAAACTAGTACTCTCACTCGATCTAACTCCTACAAATTGGTATTTTTATTACTCACTTTGGCTTTTAATAAAATATGCAAATATTTCCTTTTTGGACTACTATAGGAACTTTGTGCAAATAATTTTCACACCTAGTTGGTGTTAAAATTAAACAAATTGCAACCAGCGGATATGCAAACATAATATTTAATCCAAAATCATAAGAATTCTACTTAAAACAAATTTAAATTCAACCAAAATTAAGTGTATTTTGCTTTCATAGCCTGAAATATTATAAAAATGGTTATTTTTTACATAAATTTTGTTTCTTACTATATTATTATATAGTTCCATAGCCACCAAAGTCTTCAATGAGGAAGAAGAAGCTTTTGATGGTCAGTAAGCACGTTGCCGACGGTTACAACCGACTGTGCAATGCTCTGCTCCCAGTTTAAATGACTTCAACATAAAAATACATATCAAACATTTTGATTTGTGGGCGAGTGTGTGGGCGTGTCTAGTTCAATTACCGATATTGGTATTTCAATAAACGAAATTTTGAAATGTGAAATTTTCTGAGTTAGGGTTTTTTCTGACTTAATACCTAAACGGGATTATTAGTAATTCAGCTGTGAAATATTCTAAAACTGGAAGTTTTGTAGATTCATCATTCTGGCCCTTCGCGGCGGGGCGTACCCGAAAAATCGTTTGATTTTGTGAACAGAGTATTAAGATAAATATTTTTGAGCTGCATTATATTTTTATGTAAATAAGCACGTACGTGCAATAACGCACTTGGGCATGATGATGCACACAGGAAGGAAGGAAGGGTATAGACCCTTGTTTAAGGTATTACAATTTTGTCATAAAATGTGCTACCATTGAAGAAGAAATCCCTGATCCCTGAATCCAACTTTTTACATTAATATACGACATATGTAGATAGTTGAACTATATAGAGAGTTTTTAAAAGCAAATGTGTTTTGTTAATATTATCAGCTATGAATTGAAAACTGATAATTCCTATGAAAATTGTTTTCTTTTTTGTTTATTATCACATAAATCATATTTTATACCATATGCAAAAACCGTAAAGTATAGAAAACTTGCGTAGAATTGTATTTCGTGTTCGGCACTCGACAGATTATGTTCTTTCATGTTTTGAAAACTATTCTAGATTTAAAGAGAGGTAAACACTATTAAAATGTTTGGGCATGAGCTTTGTTTCTATTTTAGCGTCGAAATGCAGTTAATTAAGACCTTAGCGTGGTTGCCCACATATACAGAAATATATACACGTGTGTGTGTGTGTAAATACGAGCTGTAATAAAGAGCTCCACTTTCAGAGCCTCCCTTTTGTCGGCTGCTGCGGGTACAGCTCGACACGAAGTCGATGTCTTTGTTACCGTCACGACGCGACGTCGGCATCATTTTTATTTCGGTTGCGCTGTTGTTCTCTGAAACCTGTTTTATAGATCTGAAACTGCACATAGGGGGAGAGAGACTCTCGGATATAGTAGCAATAGCTACTCTGTATACTAGTTGGATTCACCCGGCGTTGCGCGGCCCAGAGAAAGACGCCATTCTCAATCCAAGTTCGAGTGCGATAGAATCTATACCGATCTGCCCTTAAAATTGAATTCGGTATGAATCATTCTTGGTTTCATAATCGACGGAATGTAACGAATTTTCGGAAAAAATAAAAAAGTTTTTTATTGAGTCTCTCATTGGTATTTAAAATAAATGCATATTGTTTTTTCGCTTTAAAATATGTCCACTTTGGTCAGTCTTTGTTAACCCTTGTACTTGATAAAAGTGCAACATTTAGAGTTTTACTCTAAGTGTATTTGCTACAAATTTTAAAATTTACTGCCAAGCGTTTTTCCTTCTGACTGTTAAAACTACAGGGAATAAACACAGAAGTCAGAAGTAAAACCGATCTATTAAATACATTTATAATTACGTTTGACAAAAGATTGTGATTAAAAAGATTTGGAAGAATATAAAATACTCTAAGGAAGGCTCCTTGTTTTAATGTTGTCGTTTGAGCTATTTATAGTAGCGCTGCAGTTCTATGTTTTCCATAGAAACATTAAATCCCAGGTTTCCTACTTATTTGTTTTTGTGAGACCATTCAAATGAATTACTCCATTTTATCAATTTTACTTAAAGGAAGGTTCATATATAACATATATAGTGACACGACGTTTTCATTCCCTCTTCTCTACTCGACCGATTTTTTCATTTGGATGTAAATCATATTAGCATTAGAAATGTAATTTACTCAATGTTTGTTCAGAAACTTATAAACCCAAATAAAACCTGTATACCGGCGTCAGATAAGCTGCTAAGATTGTTTGGCCCAATCGATTTGATCTGCATATGTACATCCCCCAGTTTTAAAGCTAGATCGAAATTAAAAATTAAAAAACATCGATTTTTCTTAGACAAGTGCATTATTTTATTCCCTGAACTCATCGACAATGGATACAAATTGTATAAGCAGAAGGAAGTAGGACGAGCCTGTCCGATCTCGGAAACTACAAACGAGACATAAATTTGTCGACTATTTACGATCTATGTGCTAAATAGTTGAAGAGAGAGGCTTTAATACTAGGGAGGGGAAACTTCGAACTGATCACTTTGTAATGTTTAATAAAATCATCACAAAGAACGCGGAAAGCTTTTGTTTGTACGTAGATTTGAATGCTCTTGTTGATTTCTGAAAGTCTCGTTAATATCATTCTCTTCGCTGCTGAGGAAAGTGCGCAGCTTGCGGCTTGTTTCCTTCAGGAATTGGGACACATATGAAAAACTTGGGGTCATGAGTGTGGAAAAGCAAACTTACGACCCAATCATAAACGTTCGAATTGTGAACCGAATCAGGGACAAGTTTTTCTGGTCTTACAGCCATAAGTGTAGGATATTGCCTAGCCTAACCCTTTACAAGAAAACACAAAACACAAATGGCAGATCTGAGTACGTAGGTCTTTCCCTATCGTTGGACATTACATTATTTTTGCTGACGCTATTTGTATTTGATTTGTATTCGAAGGCGAATACCTCGCACAACGAATTTTTATTGTTTATCATTTGCTACCCACTAAATAGCAGCGCTCGTGTTCAGCCATAAGACTCCCCGTTTGAATCCATAATCAAAAACGCAAATTATGCCATATATATTCCGGACGCTTGAATAAAATCACATTCAGTGCGCACAACACATTTGCAACTTTTCAATTGCCGTATAATTGATTCCTTGAGGAAACCGCGCATATACGTACTAACAGGGCCAAATGCCATTACCTTTTGAGCTGATATTCCTTACCTGTTAATAATACTCGCAAAATTGCCTTAAGTTGATGATCCTTGGGTCTTGATTTAACATTAACTACTCATTCCGAATCAACATTGGAAACTTAATCGAAGAGACTCGACTATGAGATGCCCTTCATAATCAATAACTTTTATGTTTCCTAATCGATCTTGATGATACTTTCTGCAGTAGATTATTTCAGTTATATCTGAACAAATTTAGGTATCTCTCTCATAATATACGAAAGAGCTTAAACAATGTGTTGTAGACTTTTATCGATTTTGGGAAAACGGGGTGGGTTATCGATCATTTAAACCTTAAACTTAAGCCTATATTCTCTAATTGTTACAGTTTCCGAGATTAATGGGATATAAAAAAAAACATGAGGTATAAGTATTCTCTTCACAAAGGGGGCGCCCGAATAGGGTATACCTTTTCACACATGTCTAACATACATTCACAAAATCACATGTACCCACAGACAGACACACAGATGCTGCTGTGCACTTTACTCAGCTGTAAAGTAAATAACGTATGATCTTTATGAAATTTTCAGCGCTTAATAAGAGCATTGAAGTTTATGTACAAATGAGGTATTCAAATTCCTGTCCCGCACCTGTTTTATGAGAACACAATAAAATATATCACTTTATGGGTCCGAAAATACTTCCTTCCTTCTGCCTGTTACATAAATTTTGCACAAAACTATTATACCCCATTTCAAGGGTATAAAAAAAATGTAATATTTTGGTCTGTCCTTGAAGGTACATGAAACTTAGAATATATATTAACCTTTTCTTTTTACAGGATATACATATGTATGTTTCCAACAATTTGTGTAAAAAAGATATTGGGAAAAAAGTAGATTGATTCCAGATCGAAAACTAACTTTAAACTACAGTTAACAATATCAGAAAATTCTCTTTAAAGTCACTTGGGAATTTAATTTAATTCCTTTAATATATTACAAGTATAAGAAATAAATTACGATTTTAAATACTAATATTATCAGAAATTTTATGAAAATTAAGAATAAATAATAATAAATTTTTCATTGTCACTTGTTGACAATGAAGTCAATGAAGTTATTTCTCTATTATTATCTGTATTTACCCACTGTTGATAATTCAGTTAAAGCCTATTTGTACTAGAATTTTAGAGCTATAGGCAATAATAATAATTGGCAAAAATAGCCTGTTTATTACTGCAGTTTTGAAGAACACTTAGCTCTTGAATATATCTTCAATCAGAATTATTTTTGATAGCATCACGTTCCATAGATGGAGATTTGAGACCTATATTAATGTATTCTTCCATCTCAGAAGTATGTTTCTCAGATGTCCTTTTCTGATTCTCCTCTTCGTAAATATAAGTAGATCCGTAGATCCGTAGCATCTGATATCTGATCGGTCTTAAAATAATTTGGTGTCGTACGGACAGGCGAACGGACATTGAACAAAACCAAAATACTCTGCTACCCTCTGGTAGAATAAATTAAAATTGCAATTTTGGGAAATTCACATGATTCAGATTAAAAAAACACTTCGTGATATAAGAGAAGAGCACCTAGGGATAAACAAATCAAGAATTTATTGCTTCAAATATAAAAAACTTATTTCAAGAACAACGACAAAAAACATTTATTCATTAATCAAGTATACTCGAATGTATTTTAATGATAAAGTTTGATTGATTGTTAAGTTTAGAACAAAAATAATATTATTTTAAGAGCCCCAATAATTAAAAAGCCCAAAACAAAAGTGGAATTAAGTACTCATCAATCTTAAAATAAGATTCTTATACTTATTTTAAGCCTTTTTACAACTTTATTCCTTATTGATTCGTATTTAAAATTTAAAGAGTTTTTATTAACGAATCAATAAGATTGAATAGGCTTGCTTCAATACGTTTTTCTCGCTGTGTACATGTGAATAAGACTGCTCTAGTGGGGAATGCGCGACTACGAGTCACCCTGGACACAGCTGCGAGATGTCGTTACATACATTTCAACCCCCTTGCAAGCTGTACACCTTACTTAGCGGCTGCGATTAACATCTAAACTAAGCATAAAGATACTTGTGACTTTTCTTTTTACCAATTATTTTCCAATATAAGCACGTTGAGGACTTATTGCCTTCTTCTCTAAATGAAGTATCTGTCCCCCCCTGCAGATATACCGAACTGCAGTTCCTGGCGTCAAGGCGGGCTGCAGCCGCAGCCGCGGCAGCCTCGGTGCTGCCGAGCTCGCCGTCCGGCAACCAGGTGCACACGACGGACGTGAGCAGCTCGGTGCCAGTTGCGGCGTCTCCGATGCCCTCGACGGTCGCGGACTCCACGCTGGCCTCGAGCCTCGCGCCGAGCCAGAACGGAGGCGCCGGAAGCCATTCGTTGCTGGGCAATGCTGGGCACCACCACCATCACCACCACGTACATGGCCACAATGTGGGTGTGGGGGTGGCTGGACAGCCGCAGCAGCACGACTTTCATCCGGCCTACAGAATCCCCAGCTACATGGAACAGTTCTATTCGCTGCAGAGAACCAGCCCCACCGCCTCCTACCACGGTGAGTAGTCAAGTAGTCCAGTAGTCGCGTAGTCAAGGGAGGAGCTTAACACTGATTGCCTCGCAGATCCGTACGCCAACTGCCCGCCGGCGTTCCACCTGGCCGGCCTGGGTCTGGGCTCGGGCGAGTACTTGAGCGCGCGCGGAATGGGTTCGCTGAGCGAGCTGCACCACGCCGCTGTGGCGGCAGCGGCGGCCGCTGCCGCCGGATCTCTGGCCAGCACGGACTTTCACTTCAGTCTGGACGGCAACGGGCGGCTGGGCAGCCCCCGTCCGGGCGGCGGTAGCATGCGGGCCAGCGTCAGCCGGAAGCGAGCGCTGTCCTCGTCGCCATACTCCGATTCCTTTGACATCAACTCAATGATCCGCTTCTCCCCCAACTCCCTGGCCACCATCATGAATGGCTCCCGCGCGAGCAGCGCGGCGAGCGGCTCCTATGGCCATCTATCTGCCAGTGCCATCAGTCCGATCGCTCACGCCCACACCACAATGGCGCCCCATCTCCAGCAGCTGCAGGCGCACCTGCTGCGCGCCAGCGCTGGACTCCTGCATCCGATGACGCCCCAGCAGGCGGCGGCGGCGGCTGCCAGCTACTCCATGAGCCACGTGGCCAGTGCCGCGGCTCTCGGCCTGACCGAGGTCTCCGTCAAATCCAAGGAGCTGGCGTTGGCCAGCGCCAGCCAGGCCTCGACACCCACGTCCACGTTGATTAGCGCCGCTGCAGACGAATCCGTGATTAAGCCACTCAGTTCGAATAAGGTGAGTAGCGGCATACCCTGTAATCAGAGGATAAGCCAAAAACTTTACCCGCGAATCAAGTGCAAGAATGTTTTCCTAATCTTCGACATTGAGAAAGCTTACGAGGAAGTTTTCTCTAGCTTCCTTTACTTACTTTTTTATTTCTTTTTATTTGCACTCTGTCTTAAGACAATAAGTAAAGTTAGCTATGATTAAAATTAACAGGTAAACGTTTCCAGTGAAACTTACTATTATATTTCTACTTATTTTGTATGTTAGGTAGAAGTCAAGCTTATTTGTTCGATCTATCTTTTAAGTCTTCTTATTGTTAGATTTAAGGCTTCACATAGTGTCTTTTGAGATCTTTGTGTTTGCATGCATTAGAAACGTAAAAAGGAGCATTAACTATGGATCGCAATGTTTCAGGCTTCAGAATGGCTTGAATTAGAAATGAATAGTTTGTTGAAAAATATCAATGCTTATATCCGTTAAAGAACTACGATGATGGCAACTTGGATCGGCATCGAGTGGCCAAAAGCAAGCCGCTGGAACAGCCCTCATCCACCTCGGAAAGCGTGGCCCAAGTCGAGGCCGACAGCGCCTCGGCTAATCTCCTGGAGCGGCGGCAACGGAACAAATCCTTGGCCGCACATCGGGTGCTCAGCCACGAGGAGGTTCACGAGCATCCGTTCAACGAATACGACTGTGCTACGGCGGACACAACGGACATTAAGGACGAGCCGGGCGACTTCATAGAGACGAACTGCCATTGGCGCAACTGCAGCGTCGAATTCATGACCCAGGACGAACTGGTGAAGCACATCAACAACGACCACATCCAGAGCAACAAGAAGGCCTTCGTCTGCCGCTGGGAGGACTGCTCGCGTGGCGAAAAGCCATTCAAGGCGCAGTACATGCTGGTGGTACACATGCGCCGCCACACCGGAGAAAAGCCCCACAAATGCACCGTAAGTACGCCAAATTGTCTATGGACTAAATGCTTATGCGCTGCTCCCATAGGGGATTTGAAGAGGTTGTGTCCGTTTTCCGCTCTTGCAGAAACCCAAAATTTAATCAAGACAAGATTCTCCGAGTCGGCCATTCCCGACCAGGAGATGCAAAATCAAACCATTTTCGGTAGCTTTAGTTTTTATAGTCTCTGAGATATGCGCAAATCAGGTCAAAAAAGGCACATACTTATGGATAATAAGAAAACGACAACGTGAATAAAGTTAATCTGCGTATATGAACTTAAAAACCAAACTTCAAGTTTCTGGCTCTTATACTTGAAGTATACGAATGATAATGCTGGATAATGCTACTGATGCTTGCCAAGAATATACATATATACTTAATGGGGACCCTCTTTTTATTCATTTTGGGTTCAACAAATTAAAAGAACAAAGATTCAAGAACCAATGAAGAATAACCTTTGTTTGGTTTACTTGTGTTTTTATTCTTTTTAAAATGAATATGTTATTGATCGGTGTAGACTTTAAAAGAAAGTACACATCCAATTAACGAGAGATAATCATTACACCCTTTTAGCCCTTTTTTAATGGCTTCAGAGTATGCAAATTGATCAATGTTGAAAGAAATGTTGGCTAATATATATAACCGCCCTTCTTAATTTCGTTCATAACTTCAATTATTTCAACAAAGTTGCAACTACGATGGATCCCGAATTTTTCCATAGACGGGGGAAAGTATGAAACGGATCTTCAATTAAATGTTCAAGAGTTGTTTTGAATGCAAAATCTAGCATTTCCTAGCGTTGATCACCAAATTGTTTTATCTATAGAGATAAGAACATTGATTCCGAATTAGCTATCTACCTCTTGCGATCGAAGTGAGCAGAGAGAACGAGGGTATATACCCTTTGTCCTTGGATTTTCCCCTTTTTAGATGGGCATAAAGCAATCCATTAGCAAATGAAATAGTAAAACTGTTGTCTGATTTATTCCAATTAGTTCGAAGGATGCTATAAGGCGTACTCTCGCCTGGAGAACTTAAAGACACACTTGCGCTCGCATACGGGTGAAAAGCCATACACCTGCGAGTATCCCGGCTGCAGCAAGGCCTTCAGCAATGCGAGCGATCGTGCGAAACACCAGAACCGCACCCACAGCAACGAGGTGAGTTGAATGGTGGAGTACCAGGGAAAGTGTACTAATAGATGTTACGTTGCAAACATTTGCAGAAGCCGTACATCTGCAAGGCGCCCGGCTGCACGAAGCGCTACACGGATCCCAGCTCGCTGCGAAAGCACGTGAAGACCGTTCACGGGGCTGAGTTCTATGCGAACAAGAAGCACAAGGGCCTGCCCCTGCACGATGCCAACTCTGGACTCGACCGGGAGAAGCACAGGGATGGTGGTCAGCAGCAGCATCAGCATCAGCAGCAGCAGCAGCATCAGCTGCAGGAGCAGCACATCGATTCGAGTCCTTGTAGCGAGGATATGCACTCTGGCAAGCCGGTTAGCGCGTCCAGTCCAAGCATCAAGTCCGAGTCGGACGCCAATTCGCCGGGCCAACAAGCGTCGGATTGCTTGATGCACATGTACAGGCCGGACGATCTGAGCGGTGCTACGGTGCCGACCCTCGACGAGGGCTGGCCCTACGACGACGACGTGGACGCGGCCGATCTGCCCATCGTGCTGCGCGCCATGGTTAACATTGGGAACGGGAACGCGGCGTGCGCCAGCGCTGGCGGCGCCGCAATGGCCCGGCAGCGTTTCCGCAGTCGATTGCAAACGAAGGTGATCAATTCGGGCAACTCAATGCTGTCCAATATACCGGAGAGCAACCGGGCCATTGGCATGATGGAGCTCAACCAGCGCATCACCGAGCTCAAAATGGAGCCGGGCACCACGCCCACGCCCACACCGACACCCACGGCCCACCGCCTGCCGGCAGGCAACTGCCACGGCCCGGCCGGACTGCAGCTAACCGAGCTGCACGCCGCTGCACAGTCGCAGCCGGGCCACGGCCGCTCAACCGCGGCACAGCTGCAGCTACAGCTGCAGCAGGCGTACAGGGACACGCACACGGCGGCAGCTGCTGCCCTCCAGGCGCAGCAGCGACGCGACAGCCAGAACTCGAACGCCAGCACCTACTACTGCAGCATGCAGAGCCGGCGGAGCAGTCAGTCCTCGCAGTTGTCATCGATATCGACCATGAGGCCCGGCCCCGTATACAATACGCCCTCCTTGTACGATCCCATATCGCCGGGCTGCTCGCGTCGCTCCAGCCAGTTGTCCAATGTGCTCACAAACACAAATCCGCAGATGTTGGGCCACAACAATGCGAATCCCGCGACATCTGTCTGCGGCGGAGGGGCCGGAGTTCAGTACATCGCCGGCAACGGGTCTCGCAACAGCAGCCTGCCGCCCCCGCCGTCCTCGCACCTGATTGCGACGCACCTGCAGCACCTGCAGTCGGGCGACGCCAGCGGCTACTACCCGAATGTGAATCTGAACCAGGCTTCGCATCTGAATCAAAAGGTTGCCCAAAGTGGCGGCCGCTACTCGATTCCGAATGTTCTGCAGTCGCCCCTGAACGCGAACTACGCCGGTGTGTATGAGGAGGAGCCCATGGCCCATCACAGACGCCAGTCGGAGCCCATCATGGCACAGCAGAGCTTGGAGCGGATGATGACCTCGCCTGCTTTCAATACAACTTACCAGAACATACGTCAATCGATGAACAATGCGAACAATAGAAATCGAGCGGATCCTTCGATTTCGTCCAGTTGTTCGCCTGGCCAAAATAAGGAGTGTCCTGGCAGTGCTCCGGACGCCGTACGAGAGCATCATCCAAACGAAAAGGTTAATTTGGACGAGGTCGAGGAGCTGATATTGCCCGACGAGATGCTGCAGTATCTGAATTTGGTTAAGGAAACCGAGAAGCCCAAGGCGAAGGATCCCAAAACTGAAGAGACGGCTGCTTCCTTCACGGCCAGTAATCCGACATATCTCGCGGCGGCAACAACACCCACACACAACACACCCAGTTGTCCGTCTCCTCTAATGCAGCTCATGTCACCCCAGTCGGGGCATACCATGTCGGCGATAGGTAGTCCTTACTCCCAGCGCAACTACGAATCGGAGGGAACCAACCAATCCTATCGTCATCAGCATACGGTCTACTGCACCCAGAGGCCCAACAATGAATCACAATATCCGTATGTCCCAGGCCAGGCTCCCGAGCCAGCCCAGCCGCCGGCCCCAGCCCCAGCCCCAGCCCCAGCACCAACCCCGGCAGCGGAACAGCCACCGAGCAGTTTCGAGCCACAATCGGCGACAACCCATCAGAATCAAATAATCGACTCCTCAATGACCAGCCTGCCAGAACTGGCGTCTGTTGCTCCTGGAGCGCAAATCGATCTGAATGCGTTGGAAGCCGATCAGAAGGTCAATAGTGGCAATGAGATACAGTGCCGTGTCGTCAGCCAGTCCCAGTTATCACCGACCGCCAATCTGAACGTCGCTTGTCCAGCGCAGCTAACGAAGGCACCGATCCAGATCCAGAATCTCTGTTTGCCGAGGCCCATTGGCGGTGAACTGAACGCACAGCCGTTAAGAGCGGAGCCAAAAGTGGGAACCGACCAGAACCAGCAGCAGACGGGCAACATGACCTCGATGCATTCGGACACTTACCAGCGGACCCTGGAATATGTTCAAAGCTGTCAAAATTGGATGGAGACGAACAGCAGCAATGCATTGATGAGCCACGTCCAAGCGCCTGGAGCGGTAAATACGCCTACAGCACAACAACATAACAACAACCCAATTTGGCCGGACGTAAGCAGCTCCACGCATCCGCACCCCAGCACAAATATGATCATCAACGATATGACAACGTCCTTGAGCTCGCTCTTGGAGGAGAATCGATACCTACAGATGATGCAGTAGTACTTATTGCAGTTGAAACCAGGGCTGCAGAGCTGCAAGTGAGCCGCGAGTGTGTGCGCCGCTATCGATAAGCGATACGATTATCGATAAGCGATTATCGCAGACAGCCTGCTTGCATACATATGTACATACGTAAACTTCTGACTTAAACGTATATTTAAAAAGACCTCCACTCACATTTTTATTACTCATTCGAAATAGTCGTATTAGGTACTTCTACTACATTTGACATTGATTTTACTCATTTCAAAACCGAAACTACGATATACTTTTAATTATCATTCATAAACAAACACACATGTACTTAGCTTCAGCAAAACTGACATATTCAAGTATTGCGTTTCCTTATGGAATATTCATATAAACGTTAGTTATAGTATTTTGGAATATTCCACGAATAATTAATATTCATAAGCGTACTTTCATTCATACTAATGTATTTACATATATTAACATCCATATGAATGTTTGCATACTTAAACCTGTACTTTTGTAACTTTATTTGTAATTAAGAAGAGCGCAAAGCTATTTAATTCCTAGGAATCCATTCACCAAGTTGCATTTCTTATTTAAGCTAGCTATAAGAAAACACTACCAAGATATGTCTTCCCAAATTTTAAATGAATATATTTGAACATCGGTAAAGAAATAAAATAAATGTTTGCCTATTGTATACTATACATATAGATAAGGAACTGTTTGTCTACTATATAAATATACATTTTCGGGGTTCCAACTCATATCCAAAATCTGTTTGATCACCTGCACATTGCTGGTAAGATACATATGCATATCTGACTCTTTCTAATGCACTTTGGGAGGTTTTCATATACTAAGCTTAAATGAGTCAGAAGCTGTTATCTTATGTTGTTAAGCACAGCTGGTGATGTTAAAGAAGCATGTTTCCATAATGACGAAACAGAAGCTTATGAAATGTGGCGTTGCCAGAGTGTTTGCTATATTTATTCAGTTCAGTACCCGGTAATTGTTTAGCCAAGGTACCTTAGCTAAGAAGGTGGAAATTAATTGGGGATTTTGCTAAATCTATGTAGTTTTGCGCAGAGGGAGAGTATTTATATTGTCTAATGCATTTATTTATTAAGAAAGACAGCTTGTCGGGCTAACAGTGCCAAAATGAGTAGAATATCAATTAAATTTAGAGATGAGTCTTATCATTCGATAGATAGATAGGCGATCAACTAACATTAATTAAATTCAAAAACTAGGAGTTAATAAGAAAAATTTGACTGTGGTAGTAAAAATATATTTCATTACTGGTACTGCACCTGTTGCCTGCAGCAAAAGTGTGCACACACAGACGTATGCAAACAAACGCACGACAGACTTTACTAAGCAGCTGCATTTGGTCCTCACTATGGAAACTAAATTCTTTAATAATTTCGAAGCTAAGAGCATGATTTTAATGACATTTTTAGAACTTACCTAGAGCCTTCAAGTCTATATAAACCAAAGCGCAAGTCTCTAGCTGTTGTAGATTCCAAGATCGCTGCAATCATACAGACGGACGGATGGATGGACAGACGGACATGGCTAAATCGACTTCGTCGTCCTGATGAATATATGTACTTTATGAACTCGGAAATGCTTCCTTCTGCCTTTTGCATCCATTTGCTCAAAACCATTATAGCCTTTTAAACAAAAATATTTAACTTAATAAAAATTAACATGCTGCAGGTGCTCAGCCAACTGCTCCACATTCCGTCGAAACCTGTTGATAGCTCTATATTTTAGCTAATCTAAGATGGCAGCAGCATAAGTGTTGCCAAAAATGAAATTTTCTCAAAAACCCTACTCCGGGTTTCATAGTTGTAGTGGCAAAATTACAGTTTTTGGAAATTCACTACTACTTCTTTCCCTTTCCCTTTTTGGTAATGCCAATTATTTCAGAGTCTACGAATATCGTAAATAAGTTAAAAGTATTTCAAATATGTTTGCCTCCCGCCAAAAATCGTCATAAAATTACTCAACACTGAATCCACGCAATGGTTCAGTTCATATGCATAGCAGTTCGATAGACGTATTGAATGAACTAACTGAGATTGGTTTTGAATTTCTTAATTTTCCACACTTTGTACACCAGAAAATATCGACGCTAAGTGACCGATGCTAACTTGACGCACATGTAACAATTTAGCAAAAAATAATAAAAAAAAAAAATAATAACCAATAACCACAGTTATTATTGGTTTTTTGCTTATCGATGATGACTTAGTAAATTAATGTTAATTCTATCGATAGTAGTTTAGCTGTCAAATGTGGTGTATTGCAATCATCGATAGTCGTTGATGGTTTGACAGCTCTATTATGAAAGTATACACTTTTTTCCACAAAATGTATATATATGTGTGTGTTTGAGCTAGTGTACGAAGAATTTTTTTGTTGTTTGACAAATATTTTGTTGTTTTAATCGCAATGTAATTCTGAAATATGTGCAAATACAGTGGACATCAGAATGTGATATAATACACTGGTAAAGCTGGCTGTACCATTGTTAACATTGCACAGTGCTCTCGCTCAGCCTCCACTCCCCATGAAAAAAACACCATTTTGAATTTACCATACATAGAAATATAGTGGCCAAAGGAGTCGTATAGGATGTTGCGGCAACTTCTCTCTCAGCATGGCGCCGTTATCGTTTTGTATGCACTTCTTATTTTGCGAATGCATTGCTCCGACTGTGCCAAAGTCGAGCACGGACACACGCGCCCGCACCCAGAACTGGGAAGTCAGGCGTCGCCGTCGAAGCAGTTTCCATCTAGTGATATTGTCGCGCAGTTCGTCCTGCCGCCCATTGTCAGCGGCGTGGCCAGCGGGACATTTGACGTGGGAGGCTCCACCTCAACGTCGACGGAGCCCAGCTTTGCAAACCGCACAAATGCGGCCAATGGATTGGGAGCTGGCTCGAATAGCCAGGCGAAAAACTATTTCACGCACCTCACCTTTGACCATACGCACAACGTGCTCTATGCGGGCGCTACAAACAAGATTCTTAAGCTAAATGAGAACTTGCGCGTTCTCTCGGAGGCCGTGACGGGTCCCAAACATGATGCGCCCCAATGCCACGCCGGCGGCTGTCCGGAGGATGTGGAAACGGCGCTGGTCAACAACTTTAATAAGATACTGGTGGTTAGCTACGCCCACAACGACGGCATTCTCATTTCATGTGGTAGCATTCGACAAGGTATGAAATATTCCAAATATTTTCAATCTGTATTTATAAGTTTTCTTTTCTTACTAACTAATAATAATAGAGACAGAGTCTATGCCTATTGAGGCCTATGAGCTAAGTAGATATTGCCATAAGTTATATACATAAGTTATGTACATTCAATGCATAAGAGCTAGAGACTTTAAGTTTGGAATATTTATTCTTCTGAACCATATAACCATAAAAATAAAGTTTATTATTTTATTTTATTTTTTTAAATTAATATTTTCATATAACACGGCAATAAAGAATCGATTGCTAAAAGTTGTATCAATATTGGTTAAGAAACGCAGCGGATATTAAGGAAAACATGTGGTAACATTAGACTAATTTGTCAACGCAATTTTCTCTTTGAAGTTTGTTTTTTAAGTTTGTGCCTGCCACACGCAAAAAAAGTTTTTATCGGTTTTCTGATCCGGCTTTATTTTTTAGCATATCTCATTAACTATAAAAGCTACAGCCAAAGCATATGCAGATTAGGGACATTTCGGATTTTAGACTCTTTCGTTCCAAGTATAAAAAACGCAATTCAATGCGGAATGAGGAAAGAGGAAAAGAGGATTGAAACGTATGTGGACAGGGTATCCACCAGTCGGGCTAGAGCACTCTTGCTACCACACCCACTCCACGTATTCGCTTATCTAGGAGCTGTTTTTAATTAAAGTGTTATTTTTGCTGCTTTCTTCTTGGCAGGTGCCTGTGAGATTTACAACCTCTTGCGTTTTCCGGCTGCGCCGCAATTTGTGGCTGTGCCGTTGGCTGCCAATGACGAATACGCATCGACTTATGCGTTTGTCGGACCGGCACGGTATTCGTGGAAAGAGGAGGACATACTTTATGTGGGCACCACGTTCACCAACGTGGGTGATTATCGGCACGACGTGCCCGCGATCTCGTCCCGCCGCCTGGACGACTTAAACTACGCTGAATTCTCAATTCAGCAGTCAATTATTAACATCGATGTAAAGTACCGCGATCACTTTCTGGTCGATTACGTCTACGGATTCAATTCGTCGGAGTATGCCTACTTTGTGCTTGTGCAAAAAAAGTCACACCTGGCCGAAGAGGCCGGCTATGTGACGCGGCTGGCACGCATTTGCATTACGGACCCCAATTACGACAGCTACACGGAGATAACCATCCAGTGCACGGCCACCGACGATCATTTGGACTACAACATATTGCGCGACGCCAAAATCACACATGCCAGCCAGAAGCTGGCCCACCAAATGGGCATCAAGCGGGACGATCATGTGCTGGTAACAGTGTTCTCGCCCTCGAAGGAGATTAGCGACCAGCCGGAGAATAAGTCAGCCATGTGCATCTACAGTCTGAAGGACATCGAGGATGTGTTCATTGAGAACATACATATGTGCTTCAACGGCACCATCAAGGATCGCAATCTCGGCTACATATCCGGCACAATCAACGATGGCAGATGTCCGATTGTGGGCTCGTTGGGCAACATATACAACTTCTGCAATGTGGGCCTAAAGATTAGCGGCGTGGCGCCCATATCGGCGCACGCGCTATTCCATTTCGACAACGTGTCGGTCACTTCGGTGACGGCGACGACAACGACGGATCAGCAGCATTCGCTGGCGTTCCTGGGCACTGAGGCGGGCTCCATCAAGAAGGTGTTGCTGTCCGGGCAGAAGCCCGGTGAATACGAGGAAATTGTCGTCGACGCGGGCAGTCGGATTCTGCCCAACACCATGATGTCGCCCAAAAAGGACTTTCTTTACGTTCTGTCGCTGCGTAAAATAACCAAATTGCGCATTGAGCACTGCTCCGTGTACGCAAATTGCTCGGCATGTTTGGAATCCAGGGATCCCTTCTGTGGCTGGTGCTCCCTGGAGAAGCGCTGCACAGTACGCTCCACTTGCCAGCGGGATACGTCCGCCTCGCGCTGGCTCTCGCTGGGCAGCGGCCAGCAGTGCATTGACTTCGAGTCAATTGTGCCCGACAAAATACCCATCACGGAGCTGACACAGGTCCAGTTGGTTATCCGGACGCTGCCGGAGCCGTTTAACGCCAAGTATCGCTGTGTGTTCGGCAACTCGACGCCGATCGATGCCGAAATACTGGAGCACGGGCTGGCCTGTGGCACGCCGCCAATCGATCAGAGGCCGAGTATTGCGAGCAACATGGACCACGTCCTGGTGCCGCTTTCCGTCCGCAGCTCGGAGACGAACAAGGACTTTGTGTCCCGCTCGTTTGCGTTCTTCGACTGCTCGCATCACGGCAACTGTCAGTCGTGTGTGCGCAGCTCGTGGGGCTGCAATTGGTGCATCTTCGACAACAAGTGCGTCCACAAGTCGGAGCAGTGCCGCAACATGGAGACTGCGATTAGCGGCGAGGGCCAGTGTCCGCACCTGAAGCGCAACCGCCAGCCGATCCTGCTGCCGGTGCGCGTGCCCAAGGAGATTCGCCTGGAGATCGAGAACCTGCCGAAGCCAAAGAGCGCACACGCCGGCTATCTCTGCACCATTCAGATCGAGGCGGCCCAAATGCTCCTGCCGGCCCACATCGAGTCGAACCGGGTGGTTGTTTGCGAGAAGACCCCGTACTTTTACGAGACGAACACGCACGAGTACGAGGCCAAGGTGGAGGTCACCTGGAACCGGCAGCACTATGTGGACACCGCTACGGTCATCCTGTACAAGTGCGATGTCCTTGGCTCCCATCGCGATCACGCCGACTGCAGTCTGTGCGTCACGCGAGATCCAAAATACCAGTGCGCGTGGTGCAGCAGCTCCTGTGTTTACAACGAAACCTGCGGCTACGACACGAGTTCGGTTGGATCGGCCCTCGCCCATAATCACAACAATAATGTGCTGCTCCAGAATGAGTGTCCGCGTCCGAGGATTGACATCATTAAGCCCTTGTCCGGGCCCGTTGAGGGCGGCACTCTGGTCACAATAGAGGGCAGCAATTTGGGCATCCGCGAGGAGGACGTGCGCGGCAAGATATCGATCGGAACAGTGCCCTGCGAGCTGGTCAACTATCAGATATCCGTCAAAATCGAGTGTCGAACCGGCGCAGCGCTCCACGAGATGTCTGCGCCCATCAAGGTGGCCAACGATGCTGGCTACACGGAGTCCAGTGTACAGTTCCATTTCAAGGACGTTCAGCTAACCGGCCTATATCCCACCGTCGGCCCCAAATCGGGCGGCACACAATTGTCTCTGTTGGGCAAATACCTGAACATCGGCTCGAGCATTCGAGCTTTTCTCGATGAGTACGAGTGCCACATAAATGTAACACAGGCCTCGTCCTCTCGCCTCTCGTGCATCACCTCCGAGGCCACACAGCCGGAGCCGATACGCTCCCTGCGCCTGGTTGTCGATGGTGCCAATCGCACGTTCACCTGCAAGAATCCAGATTTGGGCCAGCAGCAGTTGATAAGCACATCCCGCAGCTATTATGGAGCATATCATTATAATATGCCGCCGCCGCCGTGCTCCATTTTCAACTACACGCAGGATCCACGCATTATGCAAATCAAGCCGTTGCGAAGCTTTGTTAGTGGCGGCCGCATTCTAACCGTGCACGGCATGTATCTGGACTCAATACAGAACCCCGAGCTCGAAGTGTTCTTCGACAGTGAGCGGGTGAACAAGACTTCCTGCACGGTAATTAATTCAAGCCAAATGGAGTGCCCGTCGCCGCCGGTGAACCTGAAGTTCCAGCTGCTAAAGAATGCGATCGGAAGCTCAGCCGAGAAATCGGAACGCAAGCGAAAGCGCAACGCACTTTTCAACGACAGCTTCAACATATACGCCACGGGCTCGACGGCGTCCAGCTTCTTCGCCAGCAACAACATGGACGTGGCGGCCTTTGTGAAGGTGCACGAGACCCAACTGAACCTGCAGCTCAGCTTCATCATGGACAACGTGCAGCTGGTGAGGGACTTGAACAAGTATTTTCATGATATTCGCAGCACCATTGTCTACTTGACCGATCCCAAGTACCTGCCGTTTCCCAACGATGGCATCAAGCTCTACAAGGGCGACACGTTGGTCATCGAGGGCGAGCTCCTCAATCTGGCGGCTGATGAGTACGACGTCAATGTAACCATTGGCACCGCCCAGTGCAACATAACGAGCCTGGCTCTCACACAGCTCCTGTGCATTCCGCCGGAGCAGCAACCGTCCGCGACCGACGAGAATGGCGTCGATCAGTCTACTGATCTGCCCCTGGTTGTTGTCAAAGTTGGACGCAATCTGCGCTTTGTCATTGGGTATCTGAAGTACGATCTGAACAAACCGTACACGCTCTCGCATGCCATGTTGGGCATCATACTGACTGTGGTGGCCTTGATTATCATTCTGTTTATCGTCCTGATCATATTCAGACGAAAGTCCACACAAGCCGAGCGCGAGTACAAGCGCATTCAAATACAAATGATAACGCTGGAGAGCAACGTCCGGTCCGAGTGCAAACAGGCATTCGCCGAGCTCCAGACCGATATGACCGACCTGACGGCGGATCTCGAGAGCAGCGGCATTCCGACCCTAGACCATGTCAACTATATAATGAAAGTCTTCTTCCCGGGCGTATCGGATCATCCCATACTCAACTCGCCCAAAATACGCGGCAACGGCCAGCACACAAACTACGATACGGCCATGATGCAGTTCGAGCAGCTGATCAGCAACAAATATTTCCTGTTGACGTTCATCGAGACCTTGGAAGCGCAGAGATCCTCGTTCTCGATACGCGACCGGGTGAATGTCGCCTCGCTGCTCATGGTGGTGCTGATGAACAAAATGGAGTACGCCACGGAGATATTGAAGTCGCTGCTGTTGCGCCTCATCGACAAGTCGCTGGCCAGTAAGCATCCGCAGTTGATGCTGCGCCGCACCGAGAGTGTCGTTGAGAAGATGCTGACCAACTATCTGGCGATTTGCATGTACGACTATCTCAAGGAGTACGCTGGATCCAGCCTATTCCTCCTCTTTAAGGCCATCAAGCACCAGGTCGAAAAGGGTCTCGTCGACGCCATCACGCACGATGCTCGATATTCGCTATCCGAGGAGCGCCTGCTGCACGAACAGGTTACGCACTCCGTTGTCATTCTGCACATCCTGCAGGACGACTTGGACGAAAAGGTGCAGTGTCGCGTCAACGACTGGGACACAATATCCCAGGTCAAGCTCAAGATCCTTGATGCCATATTCAAAAACACGCCCTTCTCAATGCGGCCCTCTGTGCACGAAGTGGACCTGGAATGGCGGCATGGCCGAGGAGGCCATTTAACCTTGCAGGATGAGGATCTGACCACAAAGACCATTAACGGCTGGAAGCGTCTGAACACCTTGTCCCATTACGGTGTCAAAGAGTCGGCCGTTATGTCCCTGATAGCCAGGCAAAACGATAGCTACAATATGCCCTATAGCAAGCAGCAGGCACCCTATCACAACTGTAAGTACATATACATCACATTTTCGAAATATATGTTTTATTGTCTCTCTCTCTCTCTCTTGCAGTTTATTATATTAACAACTCGCAGAGCCATATAATAATTAACAACGATATTGAATCCGGCCTTCAGCAGCCCAGGCTTTATCATCTGGTCAAGCCCATCATACCCGATCACTACATGAACATCAAAAACTCTGCCATGTCTGGTGTCCTGGTAGCCCCAGCGCAGGGCGGCGCCCATTGCATTGGCAACGGCGGCGAGCGCGTGAATAAAACCATACCTGAGGTATATCTGACTCGCTTGCTCGCCACAAAGGGCACCATTCAGAAGTTCGTCGACGACTTCTTCTCGATTATTTTGACCGTCAACGAGGAGCTACCGCCGGCAGTTAAATGGCTCTTTGATCTGCTCGACGAGGCAGCTCGACGTCATGACATTGCCGACACTGATATACTGCACGCGTGGAAATCGAACAGCTTACCGCTTCGATTTTGGGTTAACTTTATTAAGAATCCAGACTTCATATTCGATGTAAATAAAACCTACTCTGTGGACTCTTGCCTGAGTGTCATAGCGCAAACTTTTATGGACGCTTGCTCCACCACAGAGCACAGATTGGGCAAGGACTCGCCCTCCAATAAGCTTCTTTTTGCAAAAGTAAGTACTTTAACGTAATTTTGGCATTTCGATTCAATACATTCCAAGCGTTTTCATTCCGCTCTGTTTTAAACGCTCTGATAAAACTGATAATTAAATATATATATACTTTATGGGGTCGGAGATGCTTCCTTCTGCGTGTTACATACATTTTCAGACGTCTTTGTATCTGTCCGTCCGTCTATATATATTAAATAATATAGACTAATATAGACTCATCCACGGCACGCGCTGTTTATTACAAATGATCGATAACTTACATCGTTTTCCTAAAATCGGTTCGGTAAATATCATCATTTTAGCTTAGAAGTTATTTAGTTTCCTTACTGGGGGCCAAGCCAAACTACTGAGTAAAGTGCACAGGTCGGGCACTCCCGACTAGAGCAATCTTACTTGTTATAATTCGAATGTGTTCATATTGAATTGAAAATCACAAATTTGCGACGAACATGGCCATGTGGGTTCGACTACCTGTAATGATGGGGGTCATAGAAGTATCCTACTCTCTGCTAGAGATTGTATACAAAAATATAGATTTTCTTCGCTGACCCTAACTCCAACTGATTTCATTTTAAACAGGATATTCCGAACTACAGAGCGATGGTTAAGGAATTTTACCGAGACGTTGCCAGGTTACCGCAGATCAGTGACCAGGAAATGAGCACAGCCATGCAGCAGTTGTCAGTGCAACAGAATGAGGAATTTGACACAATTTCTGCACTAAAGGAGCTCTACATTTACATAACCAAGTACAGAGAGCAGGTGGGTATTTTTTTGTGATCGACGCTTGCGTGGTTGTAACACAAGTATTTTTATCCAGATAATGGACGCCCTGGATTCGGATACCAATTGTAAAAAGATGCATCTCGCCAGTAAACTTGAAAGCGTTGCTTGTACACTCGACGGCGAGGATACATCAAACTGCTGACAAGAATGTCCGTTTCGATATGTGATTAATGACGCTGCTGACCTGACCATTTTCATTTCCATTCACAATCGATTTGTTTTTGCTTTTGGTGCAAAATACATACATACCGTACACATTTTATACTCTATCAAGTGCCAATTCGAGCAACAAACCATAACGCATTTTTTAATTTAAGCGCATTTTTTTAAATATTCTGACACGAAATGTATGGCACCAGTCTGCAATAATAATTTTGTGAGCAAGTGGCGATACTTTTTGTCTGAAGACCCAAAAACCTATATTACAAAAAAAAAATCTCAAAATAAAAAAATAAAAATATACTACTTAACCATAAGACTTAAGGGCAAACTTCGATTTTCAAAGAATTACATCACTTGATTCAAATAAGGTCGATAGTTGTTGATGAAGTAATTTATAAAATTTAAACTTCTCTCATTCCCCGATTTGATTAATAAAACGTAAACTTGCAATTCCATTGGGTTGCTCTACACTTCACAGAATAAAAAAAAATTGCCATTTGCCACTTGTGGTCATACATTATATAAGTAAAAGCACGCGTGTAGATATAAATTTAATGTAACTTAAGATATTTCCGGGATTCTCATGGAGCTATTAAAAAGTAAAATGATGTACCAACACAGCTCATCCACACACTAAATTAGACTCCGGCATATTTGGTATAAATTTGTGTATTTGTATTCTCTTGGATTGGTTATAATCAGATTAGTTACTAAGTACAATAGTATTTGCATTACATCGATATATGCTATGACTGAATTGTACAGAAACCTTATATAAAAATTGAAAGTCTGCTAGGTATTGAGCAAGAATTTGTTAAGGGAAAAATTAATTGCATTTATATTATATTTTTTATCACGTTAAGGTTAGAATCATATGCATTTAAATATAGATTACCTTAAAGTTAAATTGTAGCTTATATCATAATTGCATGCAATTGCAGTTTTCGAAATATATTAAGAAGCATTTGCAGGTGCTGCATTAAAATTAATTCTGCATTTGTACTAAGTGTTAAAAACAGGACAACAGATCTAATTTCGGCAAGCCGAAACTTTAATACTCTGGCAAAAATATTCAAACTGTTGCTAGTTGCTTTCGCCGTATAAATTTCTTTCCAGCCCCTCCAAGTCCAATTCGGCTTGGATTTACTTGCAAATAAGTTAGTTTTCTCTTCAGCAGTAAACTATGCTGCCCCTTTCGTTCGGCTCAATAATGAGCTTAGTACTTTAGAACATGTGATATATATTGTATTAAGGATTCGTACAGTTTTATAAGTGGAAGCGCATATGGAAGGGGCTAATGTTAAAACTCTACAAGGCATAGCCAACATTTTTGGGTAACATTTAGCACAACACAAGCATTAGAGTACTTGGTCCCCAAATTCGTAACACCTACACCCAATATAATTTGTGCTCTGCCAATGCCAGTCTGGTAGTTTTCTGATTTTTAACTTTGAATATGTACGTTAGATTGTATGCCTTGTGAAATGCGTTGACTAAACAATTGTTGAGCGAAGTAATATTAAATTATATAAAAAGCTTAACAAGTTTAGTACAGACAGTCGATTCTTGATTAAAGATCATAAATATGCGCATTTTTTATTTATTCAGTTTCGAATTATTAGATTTTAAACATAATTTACAGAAATAATCACCATTAAGCAACAAATATAAATTCCACCACTTACACATAATTATATTAATACTTAATTAAGATTTAAAAAATTACGAAAAATTAAGCTTTTATTATTATTTTGCTTTTATATTTGTTTAAATTTCAAGGTCTTTCACCGATATATGTTACCGTACCTTACTTTACCTTTACTTTTATTGCCTATATATATCGATATATATATATATATATATATGAATGCATACATTAAAATATATAAACATATAATATACAAATAAAATAAGTAATATTTAAGCAAAACAGTACATACTTATGTATATACTATAAGTACTTTACGACAACATATTTGTAAGTGAATGTAATTATGTATGAATGTATTAATGTACTATTTTTAATAAAGTTCATTAAGTTCTTCAACTTATTCATATGTTTATTTCATATATGGGCTGAGTGGGGGAGTGCGTATGATTCAAGAGAACATAAAGAACCAAATTTGGTGGTTCTAGCTATAATAAGCTCTGAATTACTAAAAATCGTAACTTTCCATGTTAAAGTGGGGAACCATTTACATATTTCACAGAACTCCTTAAGCGGAAGGGAAGAAGAAGAGCGTTTGAAAATTGAATATTTTAAGTTTTGGTCACATTTGATACTTGTGCTCAAAAAATTACATATGTACATACATTTCGTTGCTCTCTGAGAGCACTAAGAGCAAATTCTGTTGTGTGAGGAAGCAAGCTGCACCAAAAAATCCGTGATCTCGCTCGAACTCACAAAGCAACGGCACGCTCACTCTCTTGCTCTCTGAGAGTGTGAGCGAAATGGGAACCCGAGCAAAACCGAAGTCGCTGTGGCAAAAGAGCAAGCATTGTTTTTTTGTTTTAGATGTCCTATCTACATATGCATGTATATGTTATTTTGTGAGTGGTATGCAGTTAGTTTAGAAGTTATTCAAGAATTCATTTTCCATAGTGGGGGCCAAGTGCGACCGTTGAGTAAAGTGATTACGACAGGTCTCAGCTGTGTTCAGGGTATCTCCTAGTCCAACTTAATGTTTAAGCATAGCACTGCAATAGTAGAAGCTTTAGTGGATAGTTGGGCTTTGTCATTAAAGTTTGTGTGTGCGCGCTAGATCGGTTATCTAAATTTCTTGTGTAAAAGTGCCAAAGTACCCCTCTATACAGTATTCTAAATACTGTATGACACACACGGGGCAACGGGACTGCGCAAAACATCATTAAAATGATCTGCTGCAAGCAGAATCGTTTGTTTACAGCATTGGTCTTTGGTTTTACATTCGAATGAGCGAGCCAGCCACATGTACATACATACATACATACATACATACATACATACATACATACGTACGTACATACATGCATACATACATACATACATACATACATACATATGTGTTAAATGTGTGCTATAACACTGGCCCTACATTTTACCCCCTGCCGAAATTAAAGATGTTACACTTAAAAATGCGAAATTCCTGCAGCCCACACACATGTATGTATGTAGTAAGCAAAGGTATACATACATGTATGTATGTATACCTACTACGCCGGATGTACATACATAGATGTGTATGTATGCATGCATGCATTCGGAAGATTTTACCTTTTCACATAGTACATACATACTTGTGTTTATTTACACAGGCACAGGTTCATGTAAGAGCATACATATGTTGGTGTGCAACTAATTATCTCTCACAAAGAATGTTTACGTTAACATTCACAGACGAGACGCTTTTTATCAATGAAATACTGCAGCTCCGTTGGCTGCATTTAATTTATCACAAAGCACTAGAACTCGTAACATAAATAAATATGTACACACATGCAATTACTTACACATGCTATATACATGTGCGCATTTACACACATGTACATGCAGTAGTGTTGGGAGCGTGTCGTGTTTTCTTCGTGACACGTGACAGCAAGTGTATTGTAAAAGGTCGCTCGTGCTCGTGTCACGTGCCCAAGTCTCGTACACAAGTGTGAGTATGATTATGTTCAAATATATTTGCCAGAAGTTGCGTGGGATTAGGTTAGCCATACACTCAGTGGAAATGCCACTGAACATATTTATAGGGTATAAAATAAATAACGCATATATACACCGGCCCTTAGACGAATAGGTATGGCACAGGAATCGTAAAAAGAAAAATAACGCTAAATTGAATGGAAGATCATTCTTTTGTATAGTTGTAGAACACTAAAATTTGTATCATATTTCTTTCATTGCCACGTGATTGATAAGTATTATTATTATACATCACCCATTTATATTTATAAAGTTAAAGCGTGAACATAAATATGTTGCCGCAAATATATCGTCCGGCCCTAATAACATGACGAGAACTGTTCAAATTTAGGTTGTGTGGGTGTGTATAAGTATGAGTTTGCTTATATTGTGGTTGTTGAGTAAGCATTTACTTTCTGGTATTTTAGTCGAATATGAAGTGCTGACCGAACAGGTTTCCGTCTGTGCGCGCCGAACGTAAATAAACGAAAGCAAAGTTGTAGATCAGTGCATGGAACGTTAATGTGAAACATCAAATATGTTATTGTTTATAATAAACTGTGATCTTATTTTACTATAATTTTTAATAAACACTAATCAGTATTTTGTGTTAAGTGCCAATCAATATTTGCAACTAATTTTCTCTGACAAATCACAGACATCTCTGATACTCAAGCCACACGTAGATATGTATATATATATTATACGCACATACACACACGTGAAAGCCACGACGGCGAGATTGATGGATATCTTGTTTGTGATTAACTCAGCATAACTAAAGTGTGAGAGGTTTAATAAGGTGGGACAAACTCAAAAACTGAGATCGATCACGCAGATTTCAAGTTATTTCTCTATGTCATTAGCGATTTGAGGCCATGTGGTATAAAAATGAAAATACGTAATGAATCTGAATACTCTTCGGCAACATTCCAAAGTATTTTAAACTGGAATGATATTCAAATAGGCATCCAAAGGTCCACCAAGCCAAACAATTTTTACTTGAATGACGAACTACGAGATTCGAAACATTGGATTGCATTAATCCTATGGGATGTTTGTTGTTGTTACCACAGTCATGAACAATTTGGCAGTAGCTGTAAAAACCAACGTACTCCTGAAACGAGACAGCCTCCAAGCCATCGACGCGCCGTACCCACAACGTATTTGACGTACGTTTTACATAAATTAACGCAGCTATGTTTCGTCATCCTATTGTTATTGCCATTCCTCTTTACCTGCAATACACTGGTTCAACAGGCTAGTGGCCAAGATGTCAAGGTCCCGATATCAATGCCAATGTCAAACTCAATTGTAGAACTCAACAGCAAAATATTGAGAACCAGTCGCAGTCGTGGTCCTCATCCCAATCCCAGGTTCCCGCAAGGCTCTGAAGCTAACTATGTGGATCTGCCAGGACCTAAAACAGAGAAGGAATGCCTCAACCAATGGCAATCTCTGCTTAAGCTCGACAACAACAGAAACTATTTCAACAAAATCATTCGAACCCATACCATAGTAAAAAGCAAGAGTCCCATTTACTCATCTAATCACCGTTTTAACGGATATAGTCTGATAATTCTAAGCCAATCTGCTAATAATTTATACTCTGGAGTCGCCGAAGACAGTAAACAAAGCCTAAATACAGATGCAGACACTATATTGAATGCACCAAAGTCAACCGGGATCGCAAACGGTTCCTCAATCCGCACCAAACGAAATATTAATATTGCCAATAGCTCGCGAGAACGTGAGATTGAAACTAAACGTAAAGCTGACAACCAAAAATTAGAAGTCGCTTTTGAGAAATACCAAGAAAATCACCACATGTACAACAGAATTATTAATAAAGAAAAACTTACCAAACTAGTTATGAACGGACTGGGATTAAAAAAATTACCGGATATGAAAAAGGTGAGAAATACCGCAATGAATACATTTCTCAGATTAAAACAAAGGCGAGGGCTCAAGTGGGGAAGGCCCGACTAGGGGATACCCTGAACCAATCACACACACGACGCTTGACCTCCACTATGGAAACTGAATTCCCTCTAAATGAGTCTATTATTATTTTTTCGCAAAGTCATTGCCGACAAAATTTGCATCCAACTTGATCAATTTCCATTCATCATCAATTTCGGCACTTGGCGATAGCTTGCAAATAAATCCGGAGCGGTGCACCGAAGTCATTTCAGCAATTTTTATACCCCGAACATATTAAAATCGATTTAGCCCTGTCCGTGCGTCCGTCAACTGTTCGACTATAGATTCTTCTAAGCCATACGCAGAACAACTTTATACGTTTCTGTCCCATTTCATTAATATTGCTAAGAGTCCATTTTAAGAATTGGGTTTCTTAGCATATCTCAGAGACTATTAGCCATTAGTTTATTATGTTCTCGTAAATCAGACGCAGATCATGGATATTTCGAATATCGAAAAAGTGAGGGCTCTAGTCGGGATCCCTGAAACTAAATTAGTGAATAACTTCTAAACTAAGAGCATGTCGGAAGTCGGAAAATCTTCAAACGCAATATATATTTTTTTCTTTGTGACATTTCTTTATTAACATTATTAACTAATAAACCATGTTCAATAATTGGAACTTTTCGATCATTTAAAATGCCCTCGGTACGAAGTAATTCGAATATTGAATAATCTTGTTAAGACACTTTTTTTAACGTAATGTATTTATATATTGATAAAATAAGAAACTTTATTAAGGGTATGCATAAAAATTCAAATTGTGCTTCTTTAATGGTCATTTTTTGTTCATAAAGTGTAGTGCATATAATTTTTTCCGACAACTATTTGTGAATGTAAGCAAACATTTAAAAAATTGAGTATATTTTATGTTTAAGAGTCAAATTTTGGCGGCCAACATATGCAGCCAACTTTAGAATGCTTAAACTCAACGAGAAATGGATAAAAATATTTAAACTTGGATAACATTCAAGGGTTTATTTTAATTTTTTAAATTATTTTAATGTTGTTTAAAAAAGATAGAAACTTTAAATAGGTTTCGATTTTAAAATATCCTCACATATTTTTAAAATTAAATTTGAATAATAATCGCATATAATCTTTATTTAACTACTTGTTCAAAATATTTTTTTCGAGTGGCAGCCAACAGTTTTAATGACGATTCTCTCAACATGTTCAGATCATATGAGTGTTCTGAACGAAACGAAGCTATTTTATATAATTGCAAATCTTTTTACCATTGCATTTATTGATCTCTCTCCCCCATTTCTTTTAATTGCAGGCAAACATTAGCCAATTAGAATACTCTAGTAAATATCTACAATATTTAGAACGTCTAAGGAAACATCAAGGAGGCAAAAACGACAAGGATAGCGTATATTCTTCGGGGCCTCCCTCAACAACACTTCAAATATTAAGCATTGTAACAAATAGTTTTAGTGAAATACCCCAGAAGCGAGTTCGCCGAAAGCGTGCCCCGAATGCAGCGAGGAATCAAGTTAGGAAACCCTTCAAGAAAGGCCATAGCCTTGGCCCTAGCGATAGGACAAACATTCAGCTACACTTTCCGTTGACCATTGACGATGAGGAGTTTCACTACGAGAAATTGGATGAGGCCAATGTGAGGCTAATGATGCTCTACAATCCAGCCCTGGCGGCCCAGCCACACCACAGACCCAGAACAAATCCAGGGAACAAGCAGAGGGCGAACAAAATGCATAGCGAAAGTCCAGCGAAGGGAAGAAAGAACTGCGATAAGGATTATACGATTGAGCCAAACCATTCGACCAGTCGGAGGCCCAAGGCGCGCAATCACATATTAAATCTGAAAGTTTATCAGCTGCTGCCAATGCGCAAACGCCAACAATTGGATTCTCGCCGAATTGAGTTTGAGAACAGTAATTTTGGCAGTGCCAATGAGGAAACCCGCAGTCAGTGGCTAGAATTTGACGTTACCGAAGCGGTTAGAGGCTGGTTGAACAAGAGCTATGAAAACCTGGGGATAGAGATTCAATGCGACAAGTGCAAGCGTATTGGGGCCCGCATCTTAAGCGACTTTTCCACATCACCTCAGTTGCTGGAGGAGAACGATGACAGCGACGATGTCAACGAGCGATTCCATCTGGCGCCTGTCTTGAATATTATCGGACACATTGGTCGCACTCACCGAGAGAAGGGTGTCCAGGCTTTCGGTTCGGCTAGCAATCACAGCAATAGCAACTCTTTCTATCACCATTCAAATCACAACAATAAGCACGTGAAGAAGTGGCCAAACAGTTGCTACAAAGCACATCAACGATGCTGCAGACACCAATTGGATGTGGCCTTCAAGGACATTAAAGGATTCGAGTTCATAATCCAGCCAAAGATGTTCGATGCCGGCTATTGCCGGGGCCGCTGTCCTCCCAGACATAATCCTGCGCATCACCACGCCCTCCTGCAAAGCCTCATGTGGCAACAAGACCACACCCGTGTGCCCCGACCCTGCTGCGCCCCTTCCAAGCTCACGGAACTCGAAATATTGCACGTGGATGAAGAGCACAGTGATAAGCTTAAGATATCCACTTGGAGCGATATGCAGGTCCTGGAATGCGCTTGTTCCTGAAATCACACAGTGCGGAGGGAAAACGAGTCTAATTGCACCTAAAATTAGTGATGTTTTTATGTAATTTCTTCTTGATCAGGTCGTAAAGCTCAGTCGAATCATCCGTGTCCGCCTATCTAGTGGAGACTTTAAGGCCCAAACATCACTTTTTTCGATGACACCTTTAATTTCCCTAAATGCAATCAATTGAAGATCTAGAACAAGAGTATAAATAACATTAAATTGTCCCCAGTGTGGAGCATCGGAAAGAACAAGGCTGCAAACGTAACCGTAGAGAGAATATATATCTGAGTTTGTTTAAAGGTTTGTTCAGGAACATGACCTAATGTCGGAACATTGGTTGGAGCCGAATAGAACCACCAACGATTTTATTTTGCGTTTGCAAATAAATGATAATTTATTACAAATACAAGTTGCGGATCTGGCTACAGGGTATCCACTTGAACAACTTTGAAAGTCAGTTCTTAAAACACCCAAAAAAGCTCAGCAGGAAGTCACTTTGATCTTATAAACATCGATTCAACTGTTTATTTCTTTTGCTTAGTAGTTGGGTATTCTGCAAAATTCATTCAATATTTATGTACATATCCGAACATTTTCGAAATATAAGTATTTACACAATTAAGAATCATTCTCTGAATCTATACAAATAAAATTTTGTAATGCATTTCTAAATGACTGTTCTTTATATTTAAATGTACCCAGGGTATCTGCTAGTCGGCCACTCCACTTTCATTAATATAGATAAATGTCGAATTTACGACAGGGTTTTCTTAACATTTTCTCGGGAACTAAAAGACCTACAGACTTATTATCGGATGATAAACAAACAAGTTTCCATTCATCAGTATTAGCTTTAGGTTATGTTTAATGCTGCTTTAAATTAAGTACAATTTAATTTGGCGACATTGTCATTCAATAGTCTCGAACGCACACATCAAGCAGGTTATCTAAAATGTCCTCGCTGCGACTTATCTCATTGCTGTGGAGATAATTAAACGGCTCATCTACGCCGTCCATGTACGGTCGGAAATTCGCGTAATCGCAATTAATGGTTAGGCTACTTGGGATCTCGGCGCCAGAGACCGCGGGGGCTATCAATGCTATGTTCGCATCTTTAGTGGAATCCATTTTATGTGACGCTATGATAACATTCTCACTGGGTGTTGGGATCTCGTCCTCCGCATAGATCTGTGGGGAAAGTGGGAAGTTGACTTAGAAAATCGAAAATTGCGAAAGCTTCGCCTAACCATATTAGTACGGCCGAACTTATTGCTGATGATGCTGTTCAGGCATGAGGGCTCATCTATTAGGCCCGTAGTGCTGATTATGATGGTTCCGAGCTCATACTGCTGCTGCAGATGGAAGGCGTCCGAGCCCGCTGTCATGGCCGTCGTGAACGTATCCGGGTACAGAAAGCCGCCGTCGGGATCGTGTGGACGTGGACTGAGCATATTGGGCAATGCCAGGCCCAGGCCCACCTCCACCTCGGTGAGGGTCAGGGCCTGCTCCGCTGCCTCCAAGTGCACATCCTGCTCAGCACTGGCCAGCTGGTGATGTCTTCGGTAGCATATTTGAATGGGCCTCTCATCCTGCGAATATGACATGCTTGGAATGCGATCCTGCGTAGAGTCCCCGCCGTCGGAGGCTCGCTTCGCAGTGTCGGCGGATTGGCACTGGTTCCCAGATGCCTCTGAAGTTTGGTTCAATTTTGACTGGGTCGACTTGCGATTCCGAATGCGCTTTCTATCGCACTTCTTGGGATCCACCCCCAGCTCCCAATAGCCTCCTTTGCCCTTCTCCTCGCGCTTGCGATTGCGAAAGCAGTGGTGCAGTGACAGGTTATGCCTAATGGAATTCTAGAAAAATCCAACGAATAACTGTTATCTTTGCGACTTGAATCTTTCTTGGCTTCCTAATAGACTATAACTATACGCAAATACAAAATAATAAATACAAGAATTTTTGTGCTTGAAATATCTGTGTTACGTTCTATATTAAAGTACAAAACTCCTTCGATTAATCGCTGTACTGTTTAATTGTGTGTATAAACAATAATATAAGATAGTATGAGATAAGAATATAGATAAAAATTTTGAGCTCAAGCTAAGATCTTGATTCAAGTAAACAATTATTTGTTTTTTCCTTGAGTAATAAAGATATGGCTTTAAAACTAAAGTCCGCCTAAACTGTGCGAGGTTGGCCGGGAAAAAGTGTTTTAGCTTGTCGTCTTATGTTCATACTCGTTCACGAAGTGAAACTAGTATATGGTTTTTGTCCGTCATGCTGTCCGTCATGCTATCCGTCCGTCTGTCCGTCTGACCGTCTGTCCGTCTGTCCGTATGAACGCAATATTTTTAGACGCTATTGAAGTTAGAGACTTGAAACTTGTAGTTATCTGCTTCAGACAAAGAGCTAAGGTTTTTGTGCCACGCCCACTGGGAGGCTGGCAAATCAATAACATGTCGATATACCTCAAATCGCAAATCGATTAAAGTTGAATATTTCCCACAATATTCAAGTTAGAGTCCCCCAAAAAATGCGGCCCTGATTTCTCGGCCACGCCCACTAGAACGCCCCCTAGCGCCCCGCCTTAAAAAATTGGAAATGGCTATATCCCACAGTTTTAAAGCTAGGGTCACCAAATTTTGAATATATATTACTGGAAAGGTCCCCCAAACATCACAGACAAAATTTTCCGGCCACGCCCCCTTCCGCCTCCGTAATCGCTAAAATCGATATATTTGCAAGCTCAAAACGGTAACACGGTAACGGTAATTAACACAATTTTAAAGCTAGAGACACCAAACTTGGTATGTAGATTCCTGGTGACCTCCTCAAAAGATTGAGACCTTGAATATCGTTGCCACGCCCACTGCAACGCCCCCCAGACACGCCGCCTTAAAAAATCGGAAATGGCTATATCTTCAAAAGTTTTAGAGCTAGAGTCACCAAATTTGAAAGGCAGATTTGTCGTCAGCTCCTTTAAATAAGGGAATAAGATCGAGCCGAAAACTATTGGCACACCCGCCCTTACGAAAAATAAAAACTCTATATTTTTCAAAAATATAATATATAATAACTTCCGTGTACTGTGGACGAGTATTACGCAGCCGGTTACGTCCGACTGCAACGTTCTTACTTGCTTTAATCTCTCGTGGCCAAAATCAAACTTACATTCCACTTTTTACGCACTCGAAAGAAGGCGAATTTGGACTCAATCCAGGCGCAGATCTGCTGCAGCGTAACCCGTCCATTTTCCAGCATTGCCATCCCAATAATGTGGGAGTAGTTGAAAGGCGGCTTCTGGGTCACATCCGTTTTATACTTGTTGGCCGACTTCTCATATTCTGCCAAGTCCCTGTTGAGTAGTGTCTCATAATAAATAAAATAGCTAAAACTTAAATGTATTTCTATTCATTCAATTATTATTATTATTAATTTATGAAACACATATTTAAATACAATTACACTAGGTAACAGCCAAATGGCCATTTTGATATTACATTGGTTTTGTGCAATGTCCGTTCGTCTGTCCGTCCGTCTGACCGTATTTGTTACCTAGTGCTACTAGCGGGACAATTGTATTTTTAAATTAACTATAAAGCATTTCAGATTTTAATTATAACAAGAAGTTAATGAGTTTTCTCGCAGTGTAAGACACACGTTTATCATAGATCTCTTACCGCTTTATTTTGTTGATGAAAATGTCGTACCGCTCTGCTGGACTTGGTCGCTTTAGGGGTGCGGAGGCCTGTTTTCTGGACTCGGGAAACGAGAAGTGGTTTCGATTAAAGTTTTTGTTCGGCAGGCCCTTTGAAGAACCATATTCCAATAACCTTTGTTTCTTCTGGCCACTGGTATTTTCAGCCTCTGTGGCCCGGCCTCGGCTGCCGGGCGGAGCAGCTTGTGGGTTTATATCATCTTCGGAGTTCGCATCAATTGTCTTTGGCCATGAAAGGTTTTGGTTGCGCAGAAGCCAATTTAAATTGGTCAATTCGCGCTCGTCGTCCGATTCATCCAACTCCGGAGCTCCGGCGACTCGCCGGCACCCAGGGATTGGATCGGCGTCCTCCCTCAATTGTATTGCCGCTGTAATCATCTCCTTGGCTCCGCTCATAAATCTGCAAGGACAGAGGTCGCGGCTCTAACGTCCACTAACCTAAACAACATATATTTATTAATTTATTTTTTTAAATCCCGATGCTAACTTTAACGACATTACAATTTATTAAGAAAAGTACATTCCACTTTAATCCATGAAAGGCAAATAGTAGATAAGCCTCGTACAAACTCGACTCGAACTCGCGAATGGCAGTGCCCGACTAGGGAATACCCTGAACCCCGTCATATTTGTATCTATGTATACACAAAATCACACATACACACTCCCCCAGAGCCCCCTCACTTGCTTTGAATATGTTTTAAGTGCATTACAGGGTAACTCCTAGTCGCCTCCTCTAAACAGCTTCGCCAGACAACGGAACAGCACACTTTCTCAAGTCTTAACCTTGATTTTAGCAATATGGCCATATTCAAATGCCACCTGAACTGAACTTTTGCGACGTTTGGACAATAAGCACAGAAATTAATTAAGAAACTTTTTGCTTTAGGCGGTATTTTAGGGGATGAAGCAGCACAGCACAATGTGTGTGTGTGTGTGTGTGTGTGTGTGCTTTGGATACAGGTTGTCTCTTCAGCAGAAGACGGGCAACGGGGGCGGGGTGGACTCTTCACCGAAGCTCTCATTGGCTCTGCGCATTTCGAAAGCCAATGGCGTGATTGGCTCGCGCGTGGTTGGAGGCCGAAGGGTGGCGAAGCAATTGCGACTGGTTTTTGGGCGTGGATGTGTTCTGACGCCATTTTGAAATGTGGATTGTGTAAATGACATTTAGGAAATTTAATAATTTTTAATAATTTATTAGAAAACAGAAGACTGTCGAAAAAGTGAATAGAGGCCAAAGACATAATTCATATTTTAAAAGCTCTATTTATTGGCAGTTTTCTTACGCATTGTCCGAAGTTAAAGGTACAGTCATACCCGTATATTAAGTCTTTCACTGAGAGAACACACATCCCTAAAGGCATTGTTGCATAAATGTTTAAAAGTATGTGTAAAAGTTGAACCTCCATTTTCACACTTCCAAAATCTTCCTTCAAACGCGCACTTACGTAATAAAAGGAAACCCCTATAGAATTCCGATTCTTAGCTTTAACGATTAATAATGCAGAAAAATACTTTACTCTTAATTAATAAAAGCAAAGCAACGTTTTTCTTTATACAGATTCAATATTAATATTTATTATTATTATTATAATGTAGTACTGCTATTTATATAAATTCTTTTACACATCACGCACTTACTTTACTTTAACACTTTGTGGAATTTAAAATGTTTTATCGAAAAACCTTCCTTTTGGTAGAATTTGGTAACAAAAATAATATACAAGATTTTAGACCAAACTGTTTCGGACGAGCGGCTTGAATTAGACTGCAGTCTGACTAGTCACTACACCTGTGCCCTTGTTCCTACCCCTAGTGGCCATATAGAGCTAGATTACTTGGCTGTATAGCTGTATGGCTGAGTTGGAAAAATTGGTCATATAGGAGCATGTATTGCGGACGGCTGGACAGGTAAATTCTTGGTTACACGCAAGTGGTCAGAATAGTCCAGTGGCCCAGCACGCTTTCGCCGAGGGGGCAGGTGCTGCATGAGCCCCTACTGTGGACGCCTCTGCTCTTTGCCGACTAACTAGCGTCACCGAACCCTTAAAACTATGTGAATACGTTCGCGATAAAGCCGACAAGCGACGAGCTAGCATCGACCACCGTCCATTTGTACACGAAAAAGCTTCGAACGCATTATCAACCCCTATTTTGTATACCCTGTACCTGTGTAAGGTGGGTAAACAGGGGAATAACGGGTGTGTAGTGGCCAGAAGGAAACTAAATACTGTACATATACATGTCCAGTTCTCTGTCAGCGTGACTCATTCATATATTCTTCAAGATTTCTACCGGGTTTTCAGAGTTTTCAGATCAGGCCAGAACACGATCTTTTAAACGAATATTTGGCACATTCTTAGCTGGGTACAGGGTATCTCCTGTTGGGCCTCACACTTGTCTATTATGGGCAGCAGGTCCAACTTTTTATGTGGCCCGCACCCCACCAAGATATTTTCAAAGGAGCGAGTTTATTCACCACTCGAAAGGGTAGTAATGGCAATAAAGGTCGCCTGCACAGGTACAGTTCAATTAGAAGCCCTCTCTGGCACCTGTGCTATATCGTATATTAGAGCCTGTATTCCGACAAATATATACTATAAGGAAATTACACATAGACCTGCTGCCCTTCTCAGAGACTGCAATAACTTAAAAATCCAATTTGGCAACTTGATATACCCATTTTCGAGGTGAGTTTCTGGAGTCTCTGAGATTGACCGATTTATACAGACGTATAAACATTCTCCACATTATTCATGAGGATATAAAAACTCTATATTTAACAGGAGCAAAGAGTTAAAAACTTTTTAATTGGAACAAGTTTGTGATAAATATGATTTTTTTACCATGTACGACAAACAGTTTATAAATAACTAATTTTAATTTTAGTTTTAATGTATATTTTACATAACATTGAATGTGTAAATTTTATCGACTTACAAGAAATATGTTGGCACGAAATTTGTATGACATTATTATGTTCTTATTAACATCATTAAGTTATTATTAGGGTTTAATAAATAAATGCAGTAAACACTTTTATACAGAATCACGTGTTATAAGGACAAATGTTCGTTAAATTATACAATTATGCTAATTGACTTAATCTCTTAAATTAATAAATAAATAAATAAATGCAATCTAACAGTTTGAGTAACATCTATACATTCCTATGTACACACGGGCAAGAAGAATATTTTATATGGAGTCGAAGCCAGACAGGTCGCTCTCGAGCTGAAATAAATCAAAGAATAAATAAATGCTAAAATACGTTGACAAATTTGGCAGAATGTCAAACCTTCTCTGGCTTATAGAGGTGTGTGTGCGGCAGCAAAAATGTGGACCCAAGATCTCGCTCAGCCATTGTATTCGTTCCCTATACAACAAATATTCATCAATTTAGAGTACATATTCAGTTCAGTTCATATTACCTCATTTGTATGGCTCTGCGCCTGCTTGTCAAAACATATATGCATCGATTTGGTTACGGCCTGAACGGTCGTTTCATCGAACGAGCGAACATCAGCCGACCTAGAGAGAGTACAAAATTCAAATGGGGAACAAAAATATGAATATCGGGAGATGAGATGATAAACTTTCTCTGCGTATGCTGTAGGAGAATCTACGGGTTCAGGGTAGGTGAGCTGTTTAAATGCCCAGGCAGGTTTCGTATCCTACACTCCCAGTAATATTAATAACTGAACATGAACCCATAGATTCTCCTATACCTTACGCAGAACAAGTTTATCATATTTGGGACGTTTCAAAATCGATAAGAATCGATTATTAACTAGAGAGCTACCAAATTTTAAATTTCTCAATACCCCAAATATAAAAAAGTGCAATGCATGTATTACCACAAACGGAAAATTTCATAAAGACCATACTTTTAGTTTAGAAGATACTCAGGGATTTAGTTTCAGTTTAGTTAGGATGTAACCCTACACATGAGTATACCCATCAGATAATAATATTTTTAATCTCTTAGCTAATTTTCCAAAAGACTGTGTTTTAACACGAATCTTTTTCAGTAATCACTTGTGTCATAAAGAATAACTTTTGGCAGAAACAGTTTTGGATACAGAGAAGAGGATTTAGAGGCCACACTTACACTCCATTTGCGGGAATATTACTCATCCAGGAGCTCATCCTATGAATTTCCCTGAAAGTAAACGTATTGGAACTGGACGATAGCGATTGAGAAGGCCATTATGGACTTACTCCTCTGAGTGTAAAATGGCTTCTAAGTTGGCTCTGGATATTTTTTGTTGTGTTTGGCGTCCTTTCGATAACTCGCGATCACTTTCATCCGACTGAACTGCTCGATTGCTTACGATTGCAGACACCTCGAAGCCAGCGGACACCAGGGCGCCAGCACTTTGTGTGCCGGAGTCCTTGCCAGAGGGCTCAGCTGGTGCTCCTGCTATCCCTTTGGCCTTGCCATCGCTGTGGCTGGAATGGAAGTGTGAAGGTCCCTTGGATAGTGCAGTCTTGTCGCATTTCTCCAGCTGAGCATGCGGTAGAACCGTTGGGTGGTAATATTTCGCACGCGGAATCATGACCGTAAGGGATCGATCTGATTGTTCCGGCTCGGTGTTGGGGGCGCACGGACTCGAGGCCTGGGATGTTAAGACATTATATACAACTCTGCTGAATGAAGAAGGTCTCGAGCACAACATTACCTTGAATGAGTAGTGCTCTGAGTTGTGACTAGATTCACTATGCGAGTCGTTTAAGATGGCATGCTTCTCCAAACTACATTTCCGAAGGAGAGCCGCAGAGGAGAGAGCCGACTTACTGCTGGACGTCGTCAACATACTCGGGTGGTAGTTGGAGGCCGTTATGAAGATGGGTCTCGTCGCGGAGGCCCCGTGCACCTTCCGCCGGCTGTAAATGAGGAGCATGCAGAACAGCAGCAGGACGAAGACCGTGCCAATGGCGATCAGGCTGATCAGAAGGATCTTCAGGTTCAATTGACACGTGGCGCCCGCGTGCCAGGCAAAGCATTCGCACACTGGAGTCGCATTCAAGACCAGCGCTACGCAGTTCCCATGGTAGTTGCACCTGTCGCAGCCGATTATGTGATCGGCGCAATGGCGACCTGGATAGATTGGGTTGTCCGATATGTCGACGTAGCCATCTGGACAGCTGCAGGTGTAGCTGCCCACCAAATTGAAGCAGTGGGCGTGGCCAGAGCAGTCGTTAAAGTCGCCGTTGGCGCATTCGTCGAAATCTAAGTAAATGTGAGACAGGTATATAAGTTAACCAAAGCTCAAAGTATCCATATTTCGAAGTTTGTAACTACGCAAAAGTGTTACAATCTCTTTATGAAGTAATAATAATATTGTTGCTTTAAAATCCAGTAGGACCCAGAGCAATTTTGTGAAATATGGAAAGTGTTCGAATTTTAAACATTCACATTATTTAAGGTGTGCATGCAAAAAAGTTTTTCGGAGTGGTGTAAATTTTTATATGAACAATGGCCATGTTTGTCTGTCCGTTTATTTCAAAGAACCCATCCCGTTTTCCTAAAATCAGTCAAATATAGATTTCATATTAGAAATCTATTTTGGTATAAAGTGTTTGGCATATGGGCAAAATCTCATCAAACCAGGATCACATAGTTTGTATAGAAGCAATCGTAGATTGATTGAATTTTCGTCGCAGTTTTTAAGGACCTCGAAGTTACCTCTAATTGTCAAGTAATTAATATCCTCTTTGGAGGTATGCAACTCGGTGCCGCCAATGCTGAAGTTACTCTGGCGCAGGTACTTTTTGAAGACAGTTTCCAGGCGTTTTTCGTCGCTGTTTTCAGACAACTGAAATCGATAAATATATGTTTATTACTTTGCAGGCAAAAGCAGCCTTTCCTTTTTCAGTCAAACCTGTAGCAGGAAATTGCCCAACACGGCGTCATTCCGATTAGAGTTGAATTCCTTCAACTGAACTCCATAATACACATCACGGAAGTCGGATTGCATCACCATCCGATCGATAGCATCCAGGATTATCGAACTAAGATGACGGTACTGGTTAGACGAGTTGTTTACGAACTCGTCGCTATACTTGAGTAAGTAGCTTCCAACTCGATTAATTGGTATACGCATCTCGTAGGTATAGGTAGCTGTCAAAATTAAGGATCACAAAACAAAGTATTCATTTTATATGATTAAATGTAGATTATTTAGTTAAATATTATACCCTGAACCCCTTCGAAATGGGTATAATGGAAGCCCCCAAGATAGAAAGCGTGCTTTAGTCGGGAGTGCCCGAATGCCGCGAGATGCCCTGAACTTAGCTACGAGCTGTCGTTATATGCATACACAGAGACGCCGCATGCTGTGCACTTTATTCACCAGCTGCGCTTGGATCACACAATGGAAGTTAAATTCTTGAAAAGCTTCTAAATTGGGCGTACCATATTTTTTTACAATCAGGGTGAATGGGGGAGGTATCCAAAATGCGAAACTTTCTAAGCTGCGTATGCTTTACAAGAGAATCTTTACAAGATAATGGGAGAATGGGGAGGGTTATCGGCAATTTGAAGTAAACTTGATTCCGAGTATTGTAGACACGAACTTTAAAAAACCAAACTTCAACTCTCCAGCTCTTCGGACATAGTGGGACATGGCTAAATCGATTTAGCTAGTCGCTAGGATCAGGAATATATACTCGTTATGCCATTATACCCTTTTTACCCAAACAAAATAGAGATAGCTTACGTTTGCACGGCCTATCCGGGAACATGCGCGCAAATCCTAAGCGGCACTCACAACGACTTCCGTAGCCCGGAATAGTGGCACATATCTCATTTTTATTCGACTTGCAGGTCGGATTGCAAGCATCAGATGCGTTCCGGACAGGGTCGGGGGCGTACTGTGTTTTCGAGGGCGTGGCAATCAAGATGCCGCCTAGCAGCACACTGTTCGCGTTGATGGGAGGCAGGATCTCTTCGTCTCGCGTGGGGATCTCGAATGAAATATTGGAGTCATAGTCCAAAGGAACTTCCGAGTCTATAATATTGCTGTTCTCGGAGCCAGTAGCTTTTGTCATTACAACCAAAATGCTGGAAATGTCGGGGCGGATCTGCTTTGTCGTAGTCGTGGGCGTTAACAATGTGTACGGGTTCAGTTTGGAGTGGGCTGGATTGGGATAATCTGCAGTTTGACTTTTGGTTATCCTGGCCACAATTTGAGTATCGCCTATCAAGGTTGGCGACGTTCTTGGCGTATGTGAGGTAGTCGAGGATTGTGTGATAATTTCCTTCTTGAGATTAACTGAGCGCGAAGAAGCTGGTTCCACGGTTTTGAAAAGAATGCTCTGCGTTTTTGTAACCGTCGCATCATCGAGAATATCTGTTATCCGATTTTGATTGACCTCTGATAGCATTTTACTTTTGAAGTTCCCAGTGGTGAATTGAATTTTCATTTCTGTGGAGAGAGCTGCTTCCGAAGATTCCAATAAAAGTGACGAGCCTGGACTACTGTTGGAATAATTTGTATTGTTGTTGTGATTACTATTACTTATATTCTTGTTATTTTTTTTAATGTTATTGTTTTTGTTTTTATTATTTTTATTTTTATTATTATTATTAATATTTTTATTACTGTAAGTCTGAGTTGGGATCAATGTGTGATCAATGCTGGAAATTCTGATTGATTGTTTGGAGTTCGAAGTAGTCGAGAATTTGCTGAGTGACGTCTTTATAATCTGGTCGGGAATGGGCTGGGTCTTACTTGCCGTAGCCTCTGTAACAATTGACTCTACAATAGGCGAGTTGTTCGACATTACAGAAATAGCCTGGGTTCGTAGAACTTGGATTCTGTGGCTCACTGTTGACGTGTGTTGATTCTCCAAACGTAATGGGTGCTTCAATATGGACGTTGCTGCATTTGCCGGAATTTCCTTCAATCCGAAGTCGGGATCTTTCTGGAAACTGGTAGCCTCTTTGGATGGTGGGGGCAACAATATTGTTGATTCCGCTTTCGCTATGGATCTAGTGGGTACCTCTGCTGGTGGGGCTGGCGGAGGTGGGGGCTGCAATCCCATCACGTCTTCTTTCGGTTTAAAGTTGAATGTGGGAATGGTTGTTTTTAAATATGTTGGCATCGGGGGTGGCGAGAGTATTGGTGCGAGAGTAGCAAAGCTCGATAATACTTTACTTGGTTTAGCGGTATAGGAATTAGCCTGCTCTACATTCTGGGAAGTTACAATAGGCTTCGGCTGCTGTCGCAGGTTAAAACTCTCCCCGGATGCAACGAATACCTTCTTTGGAACATCACTTTTGACTGCAGCCGATGTCCTGTTTAGTTGGGTGTAATTGTGTTTGATAAACGGATGGCCCAAACTGAGGGTCTGGTTACTGTGATGAGTCAGCGATATCCAGGGATTGACTGTTGTTACTTTTGGACTGGAAGGCTGCAAATAGATATTTTCAATGGAAGTCTCTAGTGAGATGTTTTCTTTTGGAAACTTGTAGTCCGAGTTGTAGGTCGTATATTCAGCCTTTTGGTCCAATTGAGAAAATGTCTCTTCACTATCGTTGTAGGGCCCATTATCGCTATTGTCTGTTGAATTTTGATATACGGGCCCAAGGTACACCAAATTATGGTGTTTTTTGGACTCGGACCTAATTAAATTTGTGGCAAACTGATCTAATTCGGATATGCCCGATGTGAAGGGCTCGTTCCACTTCATTTGAGTTTCGCTTATATTCTGTTTGATGGTTTGATTCTCTCCTGGGTTGAATTTTTTTGGAATCGATGGGTATATTGTTGTGTTGGCGTATCCGTTGTGGGAGCTTATTGTCTTGCTGCTGAAACTAGAATTTGGGTCAGGAACCAACCGCAGCATTGGCGAGCTTTCAGTATTTTTTAAGAAATTCTGATTGCGCTGTTTAAATGTGCTGGTTGTGTGCTTCGCGTTTGAGTTGGGAGCACGGATTGGATCGGGCTCGGGTGGCTCAACGGCTAGCCGAGTGTTTTGGGGTGTCAGGCGCACTTCGACATGCGCCTTATTGAGTGGAATCTTTATCGAGGGCATATGTGGTGGAGCAATGTGGCCGCGGACTGCCGTCGCAAACGGAAAGTTCTCACTTTCCCTCTTGAACGTCAAGGGCGGGACATTCATGTTAACGTTATGGCTGAGAACATCGGTTTTTAGATTTATATGATGATGGACCGAGTATGCTGGGGATATCGAGACCTTCGGCTTATAGTAGTGGGTCTCCGATATGGGATACATTGTGACCGCAGGCAAGTTGGTGCTGAATATTTGGGGTATTTGCTTGATTTCCAAAATTTCATTGTTGTTCAGCTCCGAGTTCAAATTTACAATTAGTTGCTGCGACCCATAGAGGTGACCATTATTGCTCGGATATGGAATAGGCAATCTCATCTTGTGGTTGACTGACGCGGGCGCCAGGGAAGCCGATGGCGCTTTCAGATGATATGTCGAGGACGGTGTGCTAAAGTCCGCGTATGACTTGGACATTTGCGAGGGCGGTCTGAGTATGCTGTTGTAATCCTCAACGACCACTCTATTCGGATTCGGGTTAAAGCGTTCCTGGCTATAGGCAGCTCCTGCAACCAGGGGTATGAGACGCGGCGGCGTAAGCGAGAGCGGTATTTGAGGGGGTGGTATCCATGTTTTCTTCTTGATGGGTGGCACGTTATAGCCTAGCGCTGCCTTATCTGACGACTCTCCCACTATGGAACTCGGCCGCAGGAATTGAGCCCCTATGCCGTTCGGCCTGCCAATGATAACATCGGCGTTCGCATTTATTATTTCTCCCGGCCGGATGGATATGCCATTATTAAGCAGGGAGCTCTGATAGCCTGAGAGGATGTGTGAAGTATTGTTGTTTTGGTGGACCAACCAGTTATTTTCGATCGCATCGGGAAAGTCCAGTTCGGCTTCCGGCTCTGGTGGATTGATGTGCAGACTGTGCGCAGTTAACCTGCTAAGATTAAGGTCTGGTTTATAGTCAACTGATTTGATTTCCGACTTGTAGTTGCTTAATGCCTGCCGGAGAATGTTTTGCGTGTCAGCTTCTTGAAGCGGTATATAGACAGGCTTTTCGTCAACTAGACTCGGACTTGACTGATTCCTCCTGTCGTTTGGTACAACTGCATTTTGCTTTGTTTGTGGAGTCTGCCTGTTGGCGATTTTCTTCTGTAGCAGCTCGGCCATTACGTCGAATACTGGCCGAAATCGCTGTAGATTTAAAGATCCAATCAGTTGTTCGACAGTCGGTGGCGCTGGCTCTTTCGAGGGCCTCACGTATACGTCTTTGTTTTCTGATTCGGATGGGGTTTGATCGGACTCTGGCTCGCCAACAAGTTCGCTTTGAGTTTTGGTTTTCTCAACTCCAATATTATTTCGCACTGTGCTCGGCTTGACGACGAGGGTTCTTGAAGACTTATCCCCCAACATGTGATCCGATGTCGCTGGTGGTGGCATATTCACTGCAGTTACCTGCAAGGTTTCACCGCCCACCAGTGTAGCCAGAGTTACCAGAACCTTTCGGTTATTTTTGCCCTTCTTCTGCATTAGCTCGGTTCGAAACATGGACACAAGTTCGGGCCGCAACAGCGAGCTTGGCACAATATCCGTCATAATATTGACTATCACCTTGGTGTGGATTTCACTCGGCCCCTTCAATGGTGGCGCCACGGCCCCAGCCTCGGCTGTAAGAGCCAGTGGCGTGGCCACATAGGTAACAGTTGTCAAATACGTTTTGGTAGCATAAATATGAACATCCAGATCGATTTGATTCCCATTGCTAGTGTCTCCCGATTGAAGCCTTGTGGCACCGCGAGCCGGAATCGACTCCGTGATTACCACTTGGGTTAACATGTTTTCATCTGTTACCACTTTCGCTGACTCCGATCCGTCGTGCACCGTTCTCGTTATGGCCAGCGGACTGTAGTACGTGTTTGTGTCCAGCAGCGGGGTGGCATCCTCCGATGGCTGCAAATACGAAATGTAGCCCTCCGGTCCGGTAACTGTGTTTATTACCGTATAACTGGAAGTGACCACGAAATCGTTGTTTCTAAGCGTGTTGTAATAGTGGTACGTAGTTGGAAACACACCCACTACTAGGTCGAGCGTCTAAATGGAATGTGGCTATGAAGTTATTTAGTAACAATGTATTAGCCATAGGTTCTCACATTTGAAAGCGTAACTCCCAGCGGCAATTGGGTACTTGCTCGCAGGAAGTTCCGTTCCTCGGTATATCGATTTGACACGATCTTCTCCCTGCTCTCCACTGTGGTGGTTCCCTTGCTGAGGTACGTTGTGTGGTAGGTATAGGTCGTGAGGCAGGTCTTCGTAATGAATTGATTTTCATCTACAGGAATGGTGAAGTTCTCCTAGGCGAGTCGGTAAAGAGGTTGAGTTGAATTCGTTTCGACTGGAAGGTGTACACTTACCTGTCTGATGGTGGGCAGTGCCAAGATCATGTGGTTCTTGAGAGTGCTTGGGGCAAGAGTGACTGGCTTCTGTTGAATGGGTCTTGGGGATACACTGGGCAATCCTTGAGACGGCGGCGTTTGTTTATCGCTATGCTTTACCTTATCGCTGGCAATTATCAGTTCTACTCCATTGGACATAACATGCGTGGCTAGATTGAATCTAGCCTCGTCCAAGCTCTTGTCCGACATATCCCCAATATCGACCCCAACTAAATGGTTAGCGTCAGCTAGCATGCGGATATTCTGAAGGCGGTACATTGTGTCAGTGGATTCACTTTTAGTACTATGTGTTGTATAGTGTTTAACGTGTCTCTTATTGTAGCCTGCAGCAATTACAAGAATTGTATGTGGACATTTAGTGGCTTGCGCACAGTTTGAAATACTGCCTCTTGTTTAATGCGGCATTGTTATTATTATTGTTATGCGGATATTTACAGGACTATTTGCAGAGGAGATCAAAATACATTATAATTGAAAAAATAACCATATTTAACGAGCTACTTTCCGTTCCTATATAAATGGCATTAGAGACTTTCTCATCGAAACTTTTTTATATTCTGGAAGAATAATTCTCTAATTCTGGTCTGATCTAATTTTCTAATCGATCATTAATTTTTTTAATATTTATTTAAATTGTGTTCAGAGAAAATAACTGGCTAAATATCTTTAATTTGTAACCCTGTAACTACTTTATGAAATAATTTTGAATGAATATTATTATTATTATCAAAATCAATCGTTTATTATCAGAAACATGTAGATACATAAATGCAAACACGAGTTATACTTATCGACTTTATGTGTATTATAGATTTATGTTTTAAGATTAAGTAACATTTTTTACATTCGATCATATACATATTTCAAGATTACAATATTAACAAACCCATTTTATACATACTTAACTATTAATATGTAGATATTTGTATTAATTGCCCGCTGTTATAAAAGATGGACTGATATTAACAAACAATATAGCTTAAAATGTTTAATTTAGACTTCAGTTAACAGGTAAGTACTTATATAATATACAGCTAATATAGTTATGTAAGAACAGTATGCTACATTTCATTGATATATTTCAAAGATATATGAATATATATTTTTTTTTACAACGCATAACTAAAAAATCGGGCCTGGAGGATAAATAAACTTAAAATTGGTCATCAACAAAAAATATATATATATTTAGATGTATATACATGCGTATAAACTGTGTGTGTGTATTTGTGTACGATCTACACTCAAAGAAAAGCCCAATTCAAAATGCAAATCCAAGATAAAATGCTTAATAAAAACCGTCATTGATTTTAAAAAAGCCCGTTAGCTCAGTGAAGAAGGTACAACTCTTGAAGAGGAAAAGTAACTTACCCGAAGCAATTACACACTTCAAATAAGCGTATAAACTCTTCAAAGAAAACAAGTAGATGGCTTTGATTAAGTACCAAGTGGAAGTTGAATATTTTTTGACTACCTCTGGATAATGAAAAAGTTGCGAAAGTAAAAACTTTTTCTCTGAGTGTATTCCTTATTCTTACCCCTCTGGTTCGGAGCAACTTTAGTGCCGTTGTGTGGGAATGATCGACACAGTCGTCAATTGGCTTCGCGTAACCGTTAATGTGACAGGCAGAGTTCGGGTCTTGACCCTAGTAAAGGTTGAGATGGACTGTATCTGTTCGGTCTGGTCATTGTGCACCCGTTCTACGACATACGTGTAGGTACGTGTATATAGTTCAGTACTCGATGTGGTCAGTTGCAGTATCTCGGCAACTGCGTGAGACGGCTCCAAAGTTGGTAGTTCGTGGGTTTTATGCCTAAGTTTCTTTTGTTTTCGACTTCTAATGCGCTTCACTGCGGTCGACGTCGGTGATATAGCTGGCGATGTTGTCGTTGTTGTTGTTACTGGTGAAATCGGTTCCGCATGCTCCTGAGCATAGGTGCTTGATTCTGTCGTTAGCCCTGCTGGTCTTGTTTTAATTGTATTATCTGTTTGGTTCCTATTTGTAAATCTATACTTGAAAATTACAACACGATGTTTCTTTGGTTGCGTTGTCTGCGGTGCGGAAATGATCGTTTCGTTTCTGTTTTCGTTTTTGTTGACTAGTGTTGGGATAGCTGCTTTGTTGTGAGGCTTTCGTCGCACAAGCACTTTCAGCAGTCGAGGCATGTGAGAACTCGCGACCTCCCGTTTGAACCTTCGCCCAACTGCCGTTGATGTTGCTGTTGTGGTCTGAGGACATTGTGTATTTGTGACCTGCATCTGAAGTGGGAACAACTTAGTGAGGTCATTTACACTAAAAAATATAGTGAATTTGTTGTGGTATTCTCGCTACTGTTCAAGGGCTCTTTCGAGCTGGTGGACGACGACGACGACGACGACGACGACAGCTGGGCCTGTTTGGTGGCCTTGGCATACCAGAGATCGACATCCCCAATGATGCTCTCCAGAGAGGCTGTATGATCCTTCCATCCACAGTCACCGGCCATTTCGTTGCCCTCCTCGCATCCATCCACACCCGAGTCGATCAGGTTCTTGTTGGCCAGCTGTTGCTCCGGCTGTACATAGGACTGCACCCGTTCGCTTTCCCCGAACTCGTACATGTCTTCGGGGTTGTAGAGGGAAGCCGTCTCCTGTATGGTCTGGGCATAGGCATGCCTCTTGTGCAAGCTGGACGGGGAGAGGTGGTCGTAGCTATTGCGGACCGTCGACAGGATGGTGCTGAATTCACCAGGCCTGCGTCCGGAGACGTAGAGCGTGATCACACTGCTCTCTTCCTCGGGCCTTGCCGCTGGCTGCTTGTTGCGTTTGTGGCCTTTGCGCGACTTCTTTCGGCTCTTGCTGGCATGCGAATGGTGATCCTCGATGGCTGGAACGATGATATCGTCGATATTATCATGTGCGTCAATGTCCGTATCGAATCGAGCGCCCTCTTCCAAGTCCTGCAAGTTCTCACTCAGCAGTATTTGCGGTGAAGTCGTGTGCGTTATCTGCAGTTGCTGCTGCTGCTGTTGCTGCTGCTGCTGCAGTAAGAGCTGCTGCAACAGCAGACTGTTCACCTGAGCCACCTGTCCGGCTGGCTGCGAGGGCTGGATCGGTGTATTGATTATTGTGTCCACGCTGTATTCGGTGGCTGTTATCGTTTGGGCAGTCGTGTCGAAGACAGTCGTCAAAATCTTCTTGCCCTGGAAGGTGATGGGCAATATGGTGGACTTGCCGTCGAATATGGTTGTTACGTAGGTGGAGGTGTGGGTGCGATATTCCGTTACGGGCGTCTGGACAGGCGCAACAGAAGGCTCCACGGGTGTGCCTGGCCCCGAGACCTGTGGCTGGCCAAGTGCGCCCAGGAGCGGGTTGCTCGGCAAATTGATGTTGCCCAACAGCAGCTGGGAGAGCAGAATGTTCGCCAGCGGCGCGTTGGCCGAGATCTGCGGCTGCAGCGTGGAGAGAACGTTCTCCACGGAGTACACTGTCGATGGCAGGACGTGTGAGAACGAGGTCTTGCGGCCGCGTATTGTGGTCGGCGTGAACGTGACTGTCGATGTCAACGAGTCGTGCAGCAGATATCGCGTCAGCTCCGTGGCACCGGCAGCATTGATACTGGAGTCCTCGCGGGTTAGGAAGAGCGACGTCTGCCCATTATTGCCCAGGATTTGTGTGTACTGTTGGGGTCCCAGCACCTCGAGGCTAGTCTTGCCAGTCACAATATTCTTGTATTCAGTCACCTGACCGTTGACCACGGGAACCGTCACCTCGGCGGGTATAACATGCGTGACTGTGATCGTTACGCTGCCCAACTCCGTGGAAGGGGCGTCCTGGTTGTAATCGTTGCGGTTTCTTCCACGCATCGTGCCTCGGCCCCGAGCGGAACTACCGGTATTGGCATTTCGCGACCGGGAAGTGCTCGTACGCAGACTATCAACATTATTGTTGTTGTTGTTGTGATTGCTGTAGCTCTTTAGGCGCCGTGCACTGGGCGAACCCGACGAGCCCGTCGAGCCTGTGTTGCGTCGTATTGTCGGCTGCTGTCGTCGAAAGTTCGAGGAAGTAGTACCCGGTCTGGTAATGCTCTTTATGGTTGTGTCCTTCTCGCGAAGCGTAAACTGCGTTCGCGGAGACGTCGGTCTCGTGGGACGGATGGCCCGATGGCTCGATGTTGCCGGCGCAGCGGAGCTGGTTGTCTGCTTGTGCGTGGACTGGTACCTGGAGCCAAAGCGCGAATTGATTTTCGCACGCGTAGTACTCGGTGTGGTCTCATTCGGCTCGTCATTGCTGGGAGTGATCGGCTCTTCCGTTGTCACGGTTTTCGGTCTACGGAATCGAAATCTACTTCTACTTAAGGCATCAGCCTGACGACGTTTACGCGAAAGAACCGCGGCATTTTTATTGGAGCGCCGCCGACGTCTGGCTTCGTTCTGTGCCTCTCCATCGGCATCGTCCTCTTCTGCGTCCTCGTCATCATCATAGTCGGACTCGTTATCCCCATCATTTTCATTGGGGGTTCCTTCGCTATTTCCCGTTGCCTCTTGATCCTTTTGCTGCTGCTGCTGCTGGAATAGTCCGCGTGGTGGAAACAGGTTGTTTTGTGGTCGAGCTCGTGCTTGGAGACTGGATAGGGTCGGTCGTTGGAAGCTTCGTGGCCTTGGTCTGGCTGTTGTCGTCGTTGTAGTGGTGGTTGTTGACGTTTTGGCTCGACCTGACAAAGGATTTCTTCTTGACGAAATGGTGGCTGGACTGACCGGGCTAGCACGCGGTACAGGAGTAAAGCCACTGGGCCGACTGAGAGGTCGCCGGAAGCGCAACAATGGGTTCTGATTGCGTCTAGAGTTCTGAGCGGCCTTCTCCTCTTCCTCGTTTGCTGTTGGCTGCTCCTCAGTGGAGTTCTCCTCTTCGAGATCGTTGTTGTCTGAACTCGGTTGCTTTGGAGATGCCGTAGCCGCAACGGGTTGACCGATAGCTGAAGTTGGCTTAATGCGTTGTCTGGAGTTGCTAGCGTTCAATGCGGAGGCACGGAAATTGGGGCTACTGGACGGGCGATATGAGGCGTTAATACTGAGGCGCCGCGAACTGGATGCTGGAGCGGCACGCGAGGAGGACGCAAAACGGTTTCTCGACGGAGCGAAGCCTGAGCTCGCTTGAACGCTACTCGACCCCAGTTGACTAATTCCGGAACCGCTCGACGGTTTTATGGGGCGTCCAAATAGCCGTCTGGATGATGTTGATGCCGGGCCACCGTCAAGAGCATTGATGGGCGCATTCGAAATGGCTCCCCTACGAGATGAACTATATCTGCCCACCGATTTGAGGGCCGGAGTTGCTGTAATTGTCGGCGTTATGTCAGATCTTGTTATAATTGTTGCACTGCTCGGACTTAGAGTCTTTTGTTTCGGCGCAAATGTTGGCCTATTCCGAGACGCAAACGGTCTAATGACAGGCGCAAAGGTGCGTTTCTTTGATTGAAAGGGTCCTCGGGTATCCGTATCAGCATCGTCATCGTGCTCCCCAAGGTCATCTGTTACACTTTCGCTCGAATCGCTATTAATGCTGCCTTCAACCACAGCCGCAGACTGCAGGATTACACTCTGTGTGGTGCTCACAATCACATCATGAACTGTCGCAGTTGGCGAAACTGTGGCCACAGGTATTGCTTTCTCGAATAGAAAACTAGATGTACTCTCAATAATCTGCGCATAGCGATTTTCGATAATGGTGCCAATTACCTTTGATTGGTATAAGGTAGTCGTACTATTTCCAATTCGTGTGCCCTCAATAAGTCGAACAAGACCCGTCTTATATTGCCGGGCAGAGGCTGAGCCCTGATCAGTTCCTTCGCTGGCCAAGACCGTCGCTAAATTCAATTTCTTCGTTTCGTCGATATACAAGCTCGAGGTACTACTGGTAACCTCAATGGCGCTGCCTTCGTCGTTGAGGGTCGACTGAATTTTCGTTGTAAAATATAGGGTGCTAACCCCGTCAGCATCAATTATATGCTTATAATCATAGAATATCAGGTCTTTCTTATCATTATCTGCATTTAATTCAGAGATGCTGTTTGAAATAGATATTGGTACTGCTATCGATACGGTCGGCTCAATTTCCAGAAGAGTAGTCGGAGTTGGGGTTACCACATTTGTGACGGTCTCAAAGCGGGAATCCGTAACAGTTTTGTTCGCTTCATATGAAGTGGTATAATATGTATACGTGGTGTAAAACGTTGTTGGCTCCGATACATCGCTTGCGCTCGTATTGGTTGCATTAATCGTATTATTCAAGACAGCACTCGCAGTTTGAGGGACCATCTCTAAACTATTGGTATCATCAACAGGTAGTGCAGTTGTTAACAACGAATTGGAATTAGATTCAAGTACAAGACGATTTGTCGGTTCGATCACATTGGATATAGTCTCCTCCCTGCTAATCGTAGTAATCTCTCCGTCCTTGGCCAACTTGGTCCAATACGTGAATGTGGTAAAATATGTAATCGGTAGTGTGGCGTCCTCATGGCTCAAGACTTTTGTTGGCTGCAGCGTTTCAGTGGCAATATTAGTAACGGTTTCCAGGCGACTAACAACATTTGTGCTATCCGAGACATACATCGTCGTGTAGAAAGTGAATGTTGTGAAACTAGTCTGAAGAAGCAGCGTCGCTGATGGAAGGATCTCCTCCGTGTTGCTCTCTGAGCTTACTTGGTCGTCATCCTTCGATCTGCCAATAACCTGTTGATCCCCATTCGAACTGCTTGATCGGACATCGGTAACCAATGTTACATGCTTTTCTACTTCTTCTTCTCTTTGTTCCTCTTTGGAAACGGGGTTTGCCGTCTCGGATAGGGATAGCGTTACGGCATGTTCAGAAGTTGGAGACGTAGTTGAAGCCTGTACATCGTTCGTTGGATCTGCACCAAATGGTTGCGTCGCTTTAACCTGTTCGGTGACATAATTTGTAAAGACTTCGGTCCGCGACATTATCTCTGTTTCACTCTCAGCAAAAATCGTCGTGTAATATGTGTAGGTTGTGTAGAAGGTTTTTGTGTATTTAGCATCATCAAGGTAGGTAGTTTGTTGGTTGGAATCCCTTAAACTAGGTTCATCGTTAGCGCTAGCGTGTAATAAGCTCTCCAGCTCATCGGGAATCATATATTTCGATAGTGTCGGCTTAGTTAGAGCTGTGGTCTTTACGTCTATGCTTTGAGTTTGTGTTGCGGATATTTCATTTTCACCGATCTGCGCCACAATATCTGTTGGTTTTATGTCCATATCCTTACTGTCTTCGAGCGTAGAGGTAACTACATTGGTAACAATTTCAGTATGGCTGGATACAGTTGTGGATTCGCCCTGAAAGAAGGTCGTCAGATATGTGTAGGTCGTGTATAGAGTTTTGTAAATGAGATCCACCTCATCCGATCCGTTATCACCATCATAATCTTCATTTTCACTTTCACCATCGTTATCGCCATCCGTAACATGGGTATTGTCAGGTTCAGTAACGTAGTCATCATCAGCATCCGCATCAGCCTCCGTTGAGCTTTCCTCTTTTGGAGTTGTCTCTGTGGTAACAGCTTCGGTTTGTGTCTCTTGTGTGGTTGTTTCTTCTTGGGTCAAGGTCTTGGACTGGGAAGCGGAGGCGGACTGCGGCACAACTGCTGTTGGTGTAATAGGTTTCTCAAGCTGTGCTGCGTCAATCGCCTGTGAAGTCTGTATACAGTAATATTTAGTTGTCTCCTTAATGTCAAATGGGATTTCATCAGGCTTATCGTTCGTGCTCAAAATCGAGGTGGACTTTGGCAATTGTGTCAAAAACACTTGTGACCTTATCTGTGCACATTTCTCGGCACCAGTGTCTTCGGGAGTACTTATTTCCCTGACAATCGGCGACTCGCTGTGCGATTGCTCTGTGGTAGCCGCAGGTTCTGTTGTACTTTCCTCTTCCCCTGTTGCCCGTGACTGGAGGGTGGTTGAGATTTCCTCCTCGTCCAAGCCCATTGTGGTCGACTTTTCCAACTCATCGGTACTGCTCAATGTTGTGGTCTCCTCTTTTGCCACTTTCTCCTCCAACGATGTACTGATCTCAGCTGTTGCTGTTGCTGCTGCTGCTGCATATTGACTAGTCGTTGCCACCGAAGTGGGCTCCACAAAATTAGCAAAGGGGTCGTCATCAATGAATATAGTTGTGGCACCTCCGTGCACCTGAAGATTTGATTCAGATACAGATGCTTGGACACTGGTCGTACTACTCTCTTTTTCTTTGTCTTCGACAACAGCAACTTGATCCTTGCCCTGAGCCTGGGCTTTGGCTAGGGACGCGTATATCTCCAGAATCTCTTGGTCAGTGGGCAGCGAAAACATTGGCTTCGCTTCGCTTGACCCGATGTGCTGGGACAGAACCTTTTCCACTACATTCGAATCAAGAGTGGGCGTTGCAGTTGAAAGCGAATCAATTTCAGACATTAACTCCGAAGTCGTGGGAGTGGCAGCTGTGTTCACAGCTGAGGTGGTGCTGTCATCCACGGTAATTTCAGTAGCATCCACAAAGGCAGCCGACGGATTTATAGTTGTGCTGTCACTTTGAATTGCCCCCAAGGTGCTTGTAGATTTAATCAAATCTTCTGTGGTTGTAAACTGCGGATGGACCTCAGTGGTCCTTAGCGTGGCCATGCCTGTTATAGAAGTCACATGGCCAATGGGGGCACTGGGCTGAGAGGTGCTCGGCAAAAAAACAATTAGACTATCGCCCACGAGTGTTGTAAAGTCGGCAAAACCGTAGTATGTTACAGTTGAGAGCACCCGTTTTGGCACATTTAGCGGCTGATGTTGCGATTGGGACCGCTCGCTCTGCCTTTCTTGCATTAGATCCTGATAGTAAACTTTTGCGGAGCGGCCCTCTTCCTCGGCAGCGGATGAACCTGCATCGGGTTGTGCTGCATCGTGAGCTTCAATTGACTGGTAGCCACTGGGCTCAAAATGATTTTTCACCGTAAACGTAGGCAAATCGCCAATTGGCAACACTTTGTGCGCGGCCAATTTGCGGGCATTGTCCTCCGTATGTCCAGATCGGGCCACAAGGTTCACACCGGAAATCTGCTTCGGTTCCAATACAGAAGCTACAGATGCACTGGCAACGGAAAGATCCACCAATTGACTGGCGTGTCGTAGCTTGAAATAGTCCGTGTTGCCCACGAACTCATCGCTGCTTGAGAAAGGTACGGCAACAGATGCATAACCCAGCCTATCATCAATGTCCCGCCAGTCTGGCGACTCTGCATTAAGCAGATCGTTGTGGCTCTCCAGATAGGAGCGAGTCTGGACACCATCGCCCACCCAACTGGTGACAACGGACGGACCATTCTCGAACAGCACCCGCGAGCTCTTCTTCAGGTATTGTGCATACTGGCGACCATTGTTCAAGGTAGTGCCAACGACCTGTGTCGCATATTCGGTTGTGACACCCTCCTGAATGAAAGTGCGTGCGGTCGAGGTCAGGAGACCGACCTCGGGACGCACCGACAGGAATCGCCCGTGGCTGTCCCCTAAGCGACCTACCCCATCGTTGTTAACCAACAACACAGTGGTTAAATCTAATACACACACACACAGGATCACAAAGTCGTTGATTGATAGAGCGGTTCAGGGAAAATTAGACACAGAGGATTTGAAATAGATAAATATAGTACAATATTTACACAGTAAAATACATATATAACAATAATAAGAAGAGTTATTAAAGATTAAATCAACATGTCCAGAATGTACAGCATAGAGAGATGGTGAAATCATATACATAAAAAGAAATAAAGAAAAGAAGTCACAAAAGAAGTAAGTAGAGACATATATTAACAAATGAACATTATTTTATTTACATCGTACAACAATAATGCCCGATTAATGCATCTTCAAGTAGATGTACTATATACATGGAGGCATTATTAATAATGCACCGCCTGATCTCACTGAGAGTTCAAATTCAAATGCATCAAATTCGTAAGAGGTGCGAAAACTTAGTAATAGTGCGTAAGGTTGTTTTTGTGCAGTTTGTACATTGAATTTGTTATATACATATGCATGAACTGAAGTCATCTTTGGGGATTGAAGTAAATATTCTGCTTACCATCTGAACCCGCCACACGTAAGACGGGCGTTGGCTTCACAATATAAGGCTCTTCTGAAAATAACGAAATGATTAGTAACACGACAAATCACCGATCTTCGGGGGCCGAAGGTTAAGTAACAAATAACAGTGTTACCAAGGATAGTGAAGAAGCCAAAAGATTTAAATAAAGTTCATTTGACGACCATCCTTCCTATAACGTGTACAATTATAGAGTATACATCTGAGGTCCTTCATTTATTAAATATGTATGTAAATTTAATAATAATAAATATTATTGTTAAATAAATATTAAAAGTATTGACCGGATTTTGTGTGAATTATGTTCTAAAAGGACGGGTTGATATCCCAAAAGTTAAATATTCATGATATGTGTATTTTATAATTTTAAAAACGCATAGTTGAGTCCAAAAATCGGTTCTTTATGCTTTGTACAGTTACATTTTTGAGAACTTTAGAATTTTTTTGTAATTACTCAGGCTGCAAAATAAAAATTTGTGGTGTTGAACATTTTTTTTTAAATAAAGTAAGATTGCTTTCAGAACTGTATTATAGAAATAAGTAACAGAGCTCTAGTCGGGAGTGCCGCACTAGGAGATCCCTGAACCCTGTCTTTAGATACATTTGCATCCCTTTGTATTCATGCGATATAATTTTTAATTTTTTAAGGCGAGTGTGGGAGGTATCCAAAAACCGGAGTATCATCCGTAGTTTCTGAGATATGCTCACAAACCGTTGAAAAAACCGATAAATATCGATAATAAGTATACATAGGATGGCATACACGAACTTAAAAAGCAAAAGTTCAACTCTTTAGCTCTTGTAATCGTCGAGATCGAGATGATGCTGACCAAGAATATATATATACATACTTTATAGGGTCGGAGGTAAGATATCGTTCGTTAAAATCTAACGTCACTTGAGAAAACTTGGCCAACATCGAATTATTTTTGAACATATAAATACATACGCTCGTATATACACATATGTATACACTACATTAACGATTACGAAGAATGCTAAGGAGAAAAAAGCGAAAGCGCTTCTCTCACCTGTTCCGGAACAACATTAAAATACATTGGCAATTGTTGCTTGGGACAAGTTTGGGTGAAATGCCTCTTAAAATATTTCAAACCTTGAATTGTTAAATTTCCCCAAACCAACTTACATAGGTATAAATGATTTCATTCGGACCCACCGTCGGCTGCTGCTGCTGCTGCTGATGATGATCAATAAAAAGAAAGTGGCCAACTCGCGGAGAGGTTGGCCCCACGAATAGTTGTTGACCATGGCAGCACCTCGACATCTAACGAAACAACAATTGCACCTGTATCTGCATCTGGCCGCAAGGTGCCCTCAGATCGCGTTTTAATATTTGTGCATAAATGGCCAAGATAACACAGTCAATATTGTATTTATCAGTATTAATTTAAAAATCTAAATTTATATTTTTGTTTTTTGCTAACATTTTCAAATTTACTTAAAATAAGCAACTGTAAAATATACTTTTGTGATTGTCCCAAATATATTTCCGTCCCGACCTTGGAATTACATTTATTACATGGCCAAATAATAATGCTCTCAGTTGAAAGGGTAAAAGTTTTTTCATCCACGTTTTAAAATAAATTATTGAAGATTTCCCTTACTTTGGCTTTAAGTTTGTAACTAATTTCAATCTATATTTAGCTTTAAAAATACATACAACAAAACAGTTGCCTTTTAATTTAAATAGCTTTTGGTTTTCTTTTATTTTATTATTTGAGGAAATTTAGTTTTTTCAACACAACAATCAATCCTGATGCCCACATTTTATTTTTGATTTTTGATTTTTTTTTAGAATCATGAGGAAATCTGACATCGGAGTCTCTAAAAGCCCGATATTTTCCTATTTTGTAGCAGAAGGCCTTCTTCATTCGTCGTCTCGTTGACCTAAATTTTGCTGCTGATGCTGCTTTGGCTTCTGCTTTGCTTTCAGTTCGGTTCGTCTGTCCGCCTTTCTTTAATGATAATGCCGACAATGCTCTATAGCTATAGCCATAGCTATATCTCTGTGCCTGTTTGCGATGGTATTGTGAGTTTTTCTTCGGCTGCATTGTGAAAGCAGCTTTAGCCGTGAGTTCAATTCTTGTTTTTACCGAGCTCATGACTCGAGTCGCTTACAATACCAAAAGACTAAATATGTTGTTATGCACGTATACACACACACACACAGTAGTAGTAGTAGTAGTAGTAGTAGTAGTAGTTGTAGCTGCGGACCCGTCGGTAACTAGCCCAGTCAAGCGGTCTATTGATCAGGCATTCGCCTTAACAGTAAAACGGACGTAAAAGAGGACGTCGCCAATGTATTTGTTGTTGACTGTTTTTTTATCAAGTCCAATGACATTTGCCCAGCCTGCTACCCGGCGACAGATACTCTACCCTGGCTCACACACTTGCTCGCCTAGTTCGTTAATTGTGGCTTTAATAATATTTTATAATATTTATTATTTTGTCTAATGTAATATTTGTTAATAAGGAAACGAGGCTCACATACACTTTCCTCTTCCGATATCAATACATTTAAATTTAAAGCATTTTCTAAATGAGGTCTGGTTCTGGGCCATAAATTACTTAACCTTCGATGTGAACATATATCTTTTCTCTCAGTTTTTCAATAAATAGTGCAAAAGCGTGCGATTGTCAAATTTCGATTGAATGGGTTTTTATGTTTGTTTGTCTGTTTTGTGTTTTTTTTTGACGTTTTGAACATCATCAAGCAAACAATTCAAACAGCTTTCTCTTGCCTCTTTTGTAAATTGATTGTGTTAATATTGGGCAATTGGCAGATAGCGTAAGATTATGAAAATTAACCCAGCGAATATCTTGAAATAAATATCTCGGGGTTCCAGCTATCTACTATCAAAAAGGCATTTGAAATTCAAGTTATCCGACTATTATTACTACTAATTCGACAATATGTCCTCCCGTAGGAAAATTTGCAGATGTGCTTTTGAATATATTTACATATAGGTAAAAAATATTCACATGCCCATATCCGTCCATTCGCAACAATAAACAATGCATGAATTTACACAATCGATTTAAATATAAATCTATGGGTAGGCCTAGTGTGCTCAGACAAATGCAGCTTGAAATATTTTATTTACACCAAGGTTGTAGGCCGGGTTTTAACCCGGAATTCCAATTTTTTTGTTTTTACAATCTTTAACCGAACCAGTTTTCCAACCCAACCCGAACTAATAATAGTTCGTATGTCGAAAATTTTTGGGACATTCACAATGAATATATTTTATTTAGTTCTTGGTAAATGAGTTCTCCAAGTGTCAATTTATCCCTATTCCGGGCACATCTGTCCGTTTCTTAAACGCCCTGACTTAAACGAAAAAAATGTCAAACAGCCCTCATCTGAACATATACAAATTACAACATTGCGACCTCGTTTTTACCATTACTAATATTGTACTCTATCTTAGTCGCAAATATTCAAAATAATCAACATTTTAAAAGAAGTAAGAAAATGAGCCCGTCTAGAAGATACCCTGAATCCAGCTTCATACTGTCGTTGCAAATATTTCACAGACACTAAGAAAACTAAATTCTTGAATAACTTTTAATCTACGACGAAATGTTTAGTAGCTACAAGACCATTCAAACCAAATCGATTTATATCGATATTCATAAAACGGTGCAAGATGTTGCAGGAAACAATAAACTCGTTGGTATAGCAGAATCTATAGTCGAAAACTTTATGTCTATAGGTTTTGTAATTTCCGAGATCGCCGCGATCAAACAGACGGGCAGGCGCCAATTCAGATATTACGGACTTTCGTTTTGTTTGTACTTGTTAGATATGATGCTCTCATTACATACTAAAAATTCCATTTAGATCACGTTCTTAGTTTAGAAGTTATTCACGAATTTAGTTTCTCAGCAGCGGCTGAGAAAAACGCACAGCATGCGGCGTGAGTTTGTGTGTGTATTAATACAAACAGGTTGAAGTGTACATAAAGACTAGACTAGAGACTAGAGACCCTCAATTGTTTTAAATTTCTTGAATCCCTTTTGATCCGTCCTACTTGTAAGTCGGAACAACGATCCCAGTCTCTAAGGTTAGGTTTGTGGGCTATAACTAAATACTATTCTAGTAATACTAACATTTTAATTAAATGTTATAATAAAGACTAAATGATTAGATGTACTCGTGATGATTCACGATTGCCTTTAAGCCAAAGGGGGAAATGGTGCTCGTTTTCGCACGCGTCCAAAACCTGATCTTAAGACTTACCATAAGATTGCGCCGATCCAAAAGGTGGCGCTGCCATCAGAGCGCTGACTAACAGCAGTAGGCAGAGGTTCCGGCAGAGCAACGGCTCCGACATTTTGAGAATAGTAAAGTGCCCACGTCCGCGTTCTTCTTGGCGATGTCTCCGGCAGAGGCTTTGGCAACCGTCTCCCCCCTCAGTGGATGGGACAAGCGAATCGAGCGTCTTTGTGGCTGATATTGACTCCTCATTTAGTCGGCGGCAATCAGGACTTGCACACATTCTGCGCATGTGCACTTATGCAGACATACGTAACTGTAGTTCAAGATCATAGATCATTCATTGACGTCATGCATATGTGCGTGCATATGTGTGTGTGTGTGTGTGTGGGATCCAGTCGCTGATTAGTTTTCCAAGATCTGAATGTGAATAAATACCTTGTAGTATTTGATTGCGTTATAACCTCGTATCGGTTGGTATTTCTTTTTCCTTTTTTTTTGGCTCGTTTTAGTAATCGGAATTTAAATTCACACTGATGCGGTTAAATTTTCTTGTGTTGAATTTTGATTTTATTGTACAACAGCGAATGTAGTTTACAAACTGGATTTTGTATGGTTTTGTTGTTGTTTTGTGATACTCTGTTCAGAGAGCGCAAGATAGTATATTTGGTTTCGAAAAGCCTATGTATCAGATTATGAATCAATAAGAAAAAATGCACTCGACTGCAACATTCTTACTCTGTCCAAAGAGTGAAAAAGAGTATATTGGTTTTAAAGAATGGAAATAAAATAAAAAATACCGCCAAGTCTCCTACCGACTTACGACCTTGCCTACAAATATTTGGCAAAATAACCCAGAAGATACTTTTCTACGCTGTGAACAAAGTATTGGACAGTCGGTGCCACCTGACGTCAACATTCTTGTTTTTTTTTAAATATAATTCGCTGGTTAACAGGTTGTTGGGTCTTCGTAGGTATGTGTACATATATACACATATCTTTCGTTTTTTATGTAAATGTCTGCAAAAGTATTTGCACCGCTTGTGGCATGAATGTTGTGCACACACACATGCACACATTTACTGTTATTCGTTTGACACTTCTTTCACATGAAGACTTTTGGCATTAAGTACATTAAGCCAGGTGTAAATGGATGGAAACATAACGGGCACACCACGATGCGTCGTGGGAAACTGGCACGAGCGATCGAATATGTACAAATTTGCATATATACATGCACGCTTATATACACATACTACATACATACGTACAGCTCTTTAAACTCTTTTCTCCGGTGCGCACACACGATCACTCCATGCAGACGAAAGCCACAGAACTGACTTGGTCAGCGCATAGGCAACAAGTTGCTGGCCCAAACCCGGACCAGAAGCCGAGCTCCAGCCCCAGCCCCAGCCCGAACTCAAGCCCGAGCCCACGAAGACAGCCGTCGCGTCCGTGTTTGTTGCTTTTCGTCTTTATCTCCGCTGCGCGCATGCGCAAAAGCTGTTTGGCGGGTTCAGGTGGGCCAATGCGGAGCTAGACGTTGTTGCCGTTGTTGTGGGAGAGTGGGAACCGTAGATGGATACTGTATACTAGACAGATCTGCAAATGTCAGCCTAACCTCACCCAAAACCTCACGCATACCTATACAGTATAAGCGAAATCGCGTTGCACATGCATATTCACCATGGATCTCGCACACACACACACACACACGTACTTATTTGTGTGCATACGTACGTATGCAAATATGTGCATGTATTCCGCAAAGCCTCGTCAATTTGGTTTTTTATGTAATACGCACATTTTGTTGACTTACATACAAACATACTGCTATATATAAGTACAGTGAAAGCTCTACTCGCGAACAGCTTCCTCGACCGCGCAATGCCAAGCCGGGCTACTTTTATACCCTATACCCATAGAAGAAGACAAATGCGACACATTTAACTATTTATATGTATGTTCATGATCCGTATCAACAACGAATCGACTATATACCGGCCATAGAAACGATTGGTCGAAAAATTAACTTTTATATAAAAAACTATTCGGTTTTTTCAAAGTATTCGAAACAAACGCCTAACAATCTTCTTAAGGAACAAATGGTTGAAAATTAAAAATTTTTTTTTTACTAAAAATAGGTGTATAAACATATTAATACAGTTCTAAGGGTATTTAGGGTTCGGCACATCGAAGATAACTGGTCTTTCTTGTTTTTACTACCAATCCTTTTCCTTGTGTTGCCCTCTGATGTATAACTTGTTTTTACACAAAACTGTTTCTTATTTAAAAACACAATCTTATTAAAAAATTTGTATGAATTATGTTTAATATATATATAAATACTTGAGCAGTATCAACAGCCGAGTCGATATACATACGTCAATATTGTGGTCATTTTTATATGAAAATTAGTTTCTTGGTTTTAAAGCTATCATGATATTTAGCATAAATCCGTCTTTTTGTTACGATCGATTGTTACAATCTGTTAAAAATTGAATTAAATATCTTTCAAATAAATTCATATATAGTACACATCTTTCATATTTCTGCACGGCTTTTTAATCTTCGGCACCCCAAGGATAACTACTCTTTATCATATTTCATTAACTAAATACTAATACTAATAAGCGTTGGTTTCCCTGTGACTCGTTGATATTTCCTTATCAAGACAAAACAACTTCAATTTTGTGCCCTCTTAAGAGGGTTTTCTCAGTACACACATATATAACAAAGCTATATTCTGATGCATAGAAGCAGTTGGTCTGTCGATGGTTAAAAAGTAAGCTTAATATAAATTTTAAGGATCTTAATTGTCAAATGTGTTTCATCATAATATAAAACTTCGTGTAGCTTGTTAGGAAAAGTACTTAGCCCGGACAAAGTCGGGTGAAATTGTCCAGGAAATATATAACGTCTTTATTGAATACTTATTTAGCAGCCATTTGATTGGCTACTGCAAAGATACATTACAAAATAAATAGTAAATACAAATTGTAAGCTGCCTACGCTCGCAACGCACGCAGAAGCTAATGAAGGTGAACTCGTGTGTGCCCGATAGAAGAGGTAGTAAGTAGTCGTCTAATAATCAATACATTCGTTGCACACACATATCACACAATCAGCTGAAAATATGTAAAGGTCTTTCACAATTTATCTACGAACCCTCATTATAGTATCAATACATCATCATCATAAAATACAAATATAAACATTCACATATTCTAAATGGTCGGCGCTGCAATTGCCAAAAACATTGTTTCTATTAAGGCATTCCGCCAGATAAGTACATAGTAAGTACAATTTCAATGAATATACATAGGTATTACGAGCTTACATGCAATCAACAGTACATAGATATGTACAAAAATTAGCAAAAGTAACGTTGCCTAACAACTATTATTAAATTTAAGCTAAATATTCTATGTATCTATATATAATACAAACTGTATGTACATGTATAAAGGTGTATATACAAAATGTATGTACAACATCTATTACATCTATTATTATGAGCAGAGTCTCCCCATTTATATTTGGACTTCAGCTTTGCTGTGCATCCGTACTAGATACATCAGAATTGAGGGTCGATAAGCGCTGTCGATGATGATGCTGCTCCCCACTATTTTCGGACGTCTCAAAGAAGCCAGGAAAAACATCGTGCTGTGCGTCCAGATTTTGTTCAGCACCTAAGTTAACATATGTCGGCTGTACATCTGCTGCCTGATCGGTGGGATCGTGCAGGTCGTATACCTCCGTTATGGGCGGCCAGTTGTCAAACGATTTGATGTTGTACTCCAGTCGCATATATTTGCGCGTTGATGTGCTTAAATTTTGCTCGCGTCGCACTTGGAACCGCTTGAACACCAAGTACTCTACTACGAAACACTCGAGAAATGCATGGGCTATAAATGCAGCCACTCCATAGAGAAGCATTGTGTAGCGAAATGACATATCCGACGGCACGATAAGTTGAAAGAAGTTGGCTATCCAATCGCTTGGATAAACAACCAAATAAATGGCAATACAGGCGTTTATCACCAGGGCCAAGCAGAATGGCCAGTTGGACCATATCGGTTTGCGGTACGGTGCACCCTTTGAAAATACAAATGCAAGTATGATATACTGGAAGCTCGATATAGCGAACATTGTGTAGTTCTCATAGCAACCCAAGTGGTCCTCATCGGATGGCCGGAAAGGCGTAAACCAAGTCTGTTGATGCAGCTGAAACCAGCCTGTAAAATTAAAAGAAGGTATATTTTCAGTGTTAGCCTAAAACTCATTTAGCATTTTTTTAGATTTATTATTTTTGTTGTGAAACTTACCGGCCACCTGAAAAACAACCACAACGGCTAGATGGAGCAGTAGGGAAGCCAGAGGCGTTGGCGATATGAGCGAACTAAGTGGCACTTGTTTAACCAGCTGGCCATCATACGCCTCGGTTTTGCCAAAGAAGAAGGCGAATATCGATATCAGGCCAAGATCAATGTAGAGGTATTGCTTATCCGTTAAATTCGAGTCGATTGAGTATAGGATCATCACGGATATGAACTGAACCAGGGAATACGCGGCCATATACTTGAAAATGCCAAACGAAGTGACCAGTGCGGCGCGACCCTCCTTGACAACATTCGGTACGGCCGCAATGGTGGGATTACGCGATGTGAACGGTGATGCTATCGAGGATTCAGTCTCACTCAATGATATGCCGGTATGGGCAACCTTCAGGGCGCCGCAATCGTTTGCTCCGTCCCCGCACATCGCCACATAATAGTCCAAGCTCTGGAGCTCCATGACCAGCGATTGTTTTTGCTCCGGTGACATCCGTGCATAGATGGCACCACGTGTCAAAATGATTTCCATTTGCTGCGGAAACTGATCCCGAACAATTTGCCATGTCTTGCCATCCATGGCGAATATATAGTGACACCGCCAGCTATCGTTGCGTGTGGGTGCCGCCGCTGCAGCGCCAAGCTCGACATCATCGTTATGGGTCCAAGTGTCAATGGTCTTCACACTGGTCAAGCTATTGCTGTTGGGCAGGACACTTGAGGCGCAGCTCAGGCCTCCGTTCACCAATGAGTTCGTTGACTTTGAAAGCTCCATATCCAGCGTAACTTCAGTTGGCGAAAAATTACCATTGCCATTGAGTGCTGGCGGGCACGTTTTACTGCCCAGCTCAAGGGTGTACTGCAGTTCGTATTGGCCATGTTCGGTATTTAGCTTGCTATTTACGGGTACCGCATGTACGGTGATCACCGCCTGTGTGGAACTCACAATGCCACAGTCTCTGGCCACGCTCATAGCTGTTAATATGTTGTCGCCAGTGACCATGATCGTGCGTATATTAGCCATATTGAGTGAATTTATAACTGCCGTGGTGTCTGGCTTCAGGCGATTCTCAAGTATCACAAAACCGAGAAATTCCAAATCGTGTTCGACCTCCTCGCGCGAGAGCCGCTGCACCTTTGTGTAGTTCATCTTTGGATTGAGAGTCTTATATGCCACGGCAATGATGCGGAATCCCTTCTTGGCAAACACGGAGAGCTGTTGGGTGTAGTCGTTCGGAATGCTCTGTGGTTGGCACAGTTGCTGCAACATTTCCGGTGAGCCCTTGCAGTAGACATTGAAGCCCTGGGCGCTGAGGCAACGCGTTATCACCGCCATGCGCTGCAGGCCTGATGTGAATGGGAATTCCCTAACGATGCCATGATCAAAGTTGGTCTCGGATTTCAGTAATCCAACATTGGCCAATAGATCGTCTACCGAGCTCTGACGCAACACGGGTGCTGCCTCCGTTTTCGGTGTTTCGTGTGCGAAACTCGAATTAATTTCGCCTCGATTCGGTTGACGCAGTATGGTTGGGTAAATCAGACCATATTTCTCGTTTTCGGGTATGTTATTCGAGTCCTCAAGTACCCAGCCGGTCGACTCAAACATCTTCAGATCCAAGGGATCACCCATCATCATGCCGTTCATGACAGTGATCGAATGGCACGTGACCATGCCGAACAGGAAATGATCGTAGGGTAGTCGCTTAATATCGTTTAAGGGTATTTGAAACTGATTCGTTGGGGACTTTGGAACGACACCCCACATATCTAGACCGTCCTCCGTCAGGGTTCCAGTCTACAATGCAATACAAGAAAAGTTAACTTATATAATGAACAACACTGGTCTTGGTTAATCACTAACGGACCTTGTCAAAGCAACAGCAATCAATACTGCCTGCCACGTTAATGGATCGAGGCGATATGCAAAATATATTGTTGGACTTTAAACGTTTTTGGGCATAAAATCGACCAACGGTCATCGCAGCAGGCAAGGCTGGTGGCACAACAATTGTTATCAGATCCAACGATTCGACCACAATCTTAACAGCTTCTGTGCCACGCAATATCTAAAATGCGAATAGAGTACGTAATAGTGGCAATCTGGTTTTGTTATATTTTATTTACTTACCTTGCTCACAAGCGTATATACAAAGCCAACGCATGCTATTAGCGCTAAGCACTGAATAAACTTGTACGAATCCTGTTCAAACCTATAATCGACGGGCGGTGGATAAAGAATGGAGCGTATTAGGCCGCCTTTGGCTGTTATATTGCCGGTATTGATGACGAAGGCCAACACTTTCTTGGACCCAATGTAGCGTGTCTGTATAACTTTCGTTCCACAGAAGAGCGTATGCCTCGCATGTTCCTTCTTATCGAAGATCACATCGCGCTTCATCGGCAGCGGGGTTTTAGTAACTGGCACACTCTCGCCCGTCAGCATGGACTCGTCTAGGATGCAGTTGCCGGATAGTAATACCGCGTCACACTGCATTGTGCAGCCGGATGAGGGTATTTCGATTATATCGCCAGGCACCAGCGTTTTCGTTGGCACCTCCGTGGAGACGCCCTTGGCGTTTACCACCCATGCATTACCCGTGTTTAGTACCGTTTCTTGCAGGACATCTTGGTTCTGGAATCATATATTGCTGGCGTTGTTATTGGCAAGACAAGAAGAACGTTCGCATGATCTCACCTTCTTTGTTTGCACGATGGACATGGTTATGCCAAATATAGACATTAATAGGATGACGCACGCATAGTAGTAATAGTCATAAGTAAACCACAGCACGACGGAAAATAATTGGAACACGTAAAAAGGATTGAGAATTTCCAGGAAAAGCAGTGTTTTCACATCTCGCAACGGCACGGTTATCTCGTTTTCACCAAACACAATGCGCCGCCCGAGCTGCTCCTGCACGGTCAGGCCACGTTGCTGATGGTAGAAGGAGCAGGGCACATTTACGTCTAATCCGTTGACCTTGTTGAAGTTGTTGATACTGTTGTCCCAGGCATAAACCAGTTGCTTGCAACGTATTGTCCTCACGGATCGAAAACCTGAGCAAACAAAAGTTCATTTTTAGGTCAAGCCAGTAATCAGAATTCCTTTATTTCGAATTTCACCTACTTTTAAAGTGCGCCGAAGAGAAATGAACGGGCAGTTGTAGCTTATTATGATCGGAGTCCTCTCCCGACAAGTTGTCCCTGCAAAATAAAATTCTTTATTAGTAAACATATAAACAACTTTGCTTTAAGTTGAATTTAGATGGGGAATATTTAAAAAAAAAAAACGTACTTGAGCTGCTCTACGTCCAGTATGCGCACGGGCTTTACGTGATAGAGCTTGTGATTTCCCTGATAGTCTTCTTCGATCATCACCTGCTGTGCCTCCTGTAGGGGACACGGCCGGCATGTGGCAAGCAGATACCAATGACGCCACCAATGCAACACCAGACGCAGCAGTCCGCCGGTGAGGAATATGCATATCCAGCACAAAATCGAACGGATGTGGGAGCGCCGGTAACCGCTGATCTTCATTTGATCCGGCTGATCTTGGTTTAGAAGGGCAACGCATGGTGTCGGATCTGAAATCAGCAGATTGTGTAGAGTTTAATTGATAAAGCGAACTGGCCGAAAGCTACTTGGACAAATGTTAATATATTTGCCCAACCATACACATATGCGCACCATTCACCAGATAGTCTTATAAGTATTTTGTTTCATACCTCGCAATACTTCGCAGTTCATCATCAGTTTAGCTTACAAATTGCCCGCTTTTTTCAGGAATGTCTGCAATATGGCACAACATTTAGTTTTAAATCTCACAACTTAGATGACATCTTTATTGATTTATTATTATTATTCGCCGACTGAATTATACAGGCTAAACATATGAATAAAACCTAGCACGTCTTTTTCCATCTAAGGGCACCGACACACACGCATCCACCACGCATACATAAATACGTAGAGTGAGTCATTTGCCAGTTAAAGAAGGGCCTGTGATCTGTTGTAGTATATCCATATATAAATTGGCTTACTCTTCTCCACAAGTCGGTCTAAAGCGAATCAGCGCATAATCGGAACAGGCAACGTTGCGACATGATTATTCAGACATACACACATACACATGTACATTTGAACAAAGATAAAACACGATTGATAAGAAACAACGTGCATTTCTATAATATCGGCCCTTCAGACAAGCTAACACCTACGTATATAGACCGGTCTATGTATTCCAATGTAGATTATTCAAATAACGTCTTTAATACTGCTATTGTAATTGGTTTATTTCTTTATTGGGATATAATTATACTCACAATTGCTCAACCGCATGACAGCTGCGAGTGCCAATGTGATTATGAGTACTTTTATGTACACTTATATATATATATATATATATGTGTGTGTGTGTGCGTGTGTGTGTGTGTGTACGCTTATATGTATGGTTAGACTTGGACAAAAGTGTCCCGTTAAAAGTAAACAAGCAATTGAATACCCTCTTGCTAGTCTGGGTGTTAAGATTTAATTACAACAAATAATGAACCTGCCGCTTATTTAGGATTCAAGTCGACTTATCTTGAAATAATCAAGGCCAAAGCAACGCTTTAACTGGCATACCCTGTACCCATGGAAAATAGATATTAAAATAAAACTTTTCACAAGTGTGTTGCAGAAGGTAGAAAAATGTGTATGTGAAGCTATCGGGTCTTCTCCGGCTTGCCCGGGCGATATGTCAGTAGATTACAGGGTATACGAGGTACAGCGCAGTCGGGCACTTTTTTGTTTTTGGTGACCCACAAAGCAACGCAAGTATAAAAGCCCACTCAATTCACGCAATTAGTCGACAATCTTCGTCAATTAATACATTCGGTATACATATATGCGTATATGTGTGTACATATGTATGCATAAAGATTTATAAAACACTTTACACACTAATAAATGAAATATCGTAAAGACCACTTTGAAAGGGAATAGCAGCTTCTTTGTGCCACATCGTCGCCGACTAATAAGCACGCACACACTCAAAAACCCCCACAAACACACACACGCACACCCACTAGCACATACATAAATTATTCTATGTATTATATGCGTTTTTATAAATTCACTCGCCCTTGTCCGAAAATACGCTCAATAATCGACCTCATGTTGACCCGACACACAAACATTTATAAATATATTTATATATATAGCATATATATAATTGATATGCATATGTGGACAAGCACCTGTTGCTATCGAAAGCCCAACAAGCAATTTGCAGTTAACTTTGACGTTTTGGAGCAGCACTATTAAGAACTATATCGATATTGATAATAATTGATAGTCATTTTGGTACTCCGATTATACACACGACTATATATGTACATATGTACTTACACGCGTCTGTAAGTACATAATTCGTTTAATATTGTTGCGTCCATGTTATAAGATTGCTGTCGCTATTCGGGAAATCAGACACTGACCGAAACCGAAAAAGAAACAGAAACCGAAACCGAAACCGAAACCCGATTACGAAGCGCCTCGTTAACTAAACTCAATTTGTACTCAGAGCTGAACTGAACCCAACAGAGACCAAAGAACGACTGCGAAGAGACTGAAAACACGGTCACAATACCCGTAGTACGCGATTAAAAATATTAATTGATATATATTCTCAAATAAACTTAAAGAAACGAGTTTCAAGTTTGCAAGCAATCAATTAAGATGTAACGTACTTTTGTCTTATACCCTTTCAGAGGGTAATACAATTTTGTCATGAAAAGTGAGGCATCTTCGACCCTATACACATTCTTGATCAGAATCTCCTTCTATGCAAACCAGTTTTTTTGTATATTTGCCGACATTTAAAAGAGCGTTTGCAATTTCTATACTCCTTCACGAAGTGAAAGCAGTATATTGAGTTTCCATATGTCCGTATGAACGCAATTTTTTTCACCGCTATTGAAGCTAGAGACTTGAAACTTTGGTTATATACTTTTGTATGCCCGCGTTAATCAAAATGTTTACATTTTTGTGCCACACCGACTGGGAAGCTGGCAAATCGAGAACATATCGATACACCTTAAATCGCAAATCGATAAAGGGTGAATATTTGCGACAATATTGATTTGATCTCCCCCAAATTTTACGACTTTGACATCCCGGCCACGATCTTTAGAAAGGCCTCAGCGCGCCCGCCTTATAATATCGTAAATGGCCTTTAAAATGGAAATCTCCCAGTTTCTGTGCTAGAGGGGCTCCATATTTATATATATATTTAAATTATATACTACTGGAAAGCTCTGCCACACACATCACTGAAAAATTTACCGGCCACGCCACCTTCCGCCCCCGAAATCGCGAAAAAGCGATATACTTGAAAGCCCAAATCGATAACATGTGCATAATTCCCACAATTTGCAAGCTAGAGACTTCCTCCTAAGATCGAGATTGTTGTTGGCCCCCAAGAAATATAAAAATTCTATATTTTTTCAAAATAACAGTAATAGCTGCTGTGTTCTGTGAACGAGTATTACGCAGTCGGTTGTACCCGACTGCAACGTTCTTACCTGTTTGTTCAAATCTTAAAAGCTAGCGCACTGTCTAAGCGAAAATTTCAAGGTTACCGCTTTGGTTGCTTTGAAGTAACTAAACAAATGGAGGCAGAACATATACTTAAAACCCCAGGCCTAATGCTAGGCGGACTTAACAGGTGGCACAAGCAGCAACGACTGCCAATCTAGTTCATGTAAATACATTACCGACAGTAGCAATAGTAGTGAGAAAACAGCTGACGACACAGCTGCGTGCCTAAACTTAATTAGATGCACTGCAGATACAGTGGGCGCTCGATAATTATAACTCCTTCAAATTATTGAAATGTTCCATTGGCTATTACTTATTAAAATGTGCACAACATAAAAACATACATCGTAAATTATAATTAGCTCTGTTTACTCTTTGTCGATAAATTCTATATATCTTGGGTGTAGCTAAGCCGCCAAAATCCATAAATTTAGAGCTAAAGTAGCCAAACACTAGTTTGACGACTCTAAAGATCGAGCAGAAAAATGTCGACCATAATCCAATAATAAATATGACCAACATTTTAGGCTGCTATTATAATGCGACACCCTACTGCAACGTTCTTCCTCAACCATTAGGCCTAATTACTGGATGGCTCTCATAACGAGCATCCACTTTAATTACCGTTGTAAATGTGCAATTGCAAATAGAGGGGTTCGGGCAAAACACAAAGTATTAACACTTGGCCTTGAATTGTAATTTTTAATTTACATTTTTCAAGTATAAAAACCGTACACTTGTTTGGGTCAGTTGGAAACAATTAAAAATACCCCACCGGTAAGTGCTAGAATGGCGAATGACTCGTACCTACCACCAGTCTGTCGTCGTTCGAACTGCTCTTTGGTTTAGTTTTTCATCTATCCAAAATTTCACCTCAGATGTTACTATGTTTTTCTTAGATTTAGATTTGTATAAAGAAATCTGCTAAGAAAATTTGGCAATCACTTGTCCAAACCACGTTCAAATAAATATTTAAAATGCATAAAAAATAGTTATACAAATGATCAGTTTAAATATATTAAACTTATCGAAATACGCTGTCCAAATCAATCTCTTGGCAACTTTGTATCGAGATTAACATACAAATATGTAACAAGAGTGCTCTAATCGGGAGTGAACGACTAGGGGATACCCTGAACCCTTTACATACATTTCAATTGCCTTGTATTCATTCATACCGCAACCGGTGCACTTTACTCAGCAACTGCGCTTGCGATATGATATTCTATTCTTGAGTGACTTTCTAAGCTAAGAATATGAAATATTCTTAATGTGTTTAATATCCTTTATGAAAACAAATTAAACCAAATTTGGTGGTAGGAGCTCTTATAGTTTATGAAATATACTCAAATTTTCTTTAATAACTCCTGTGTTTCTTAACCGATCTTGATAAAACTTTTTGCAATCGATTATTTTAGTGCCCTAGTATATTAAATAAATTTAAATATTTAAACTTGGTGTCTCTAGGTTTCATAATATACGAAAAAGGCCTAAACAGTTAAAGGTTTTTGTAGATTCTTATCGATTTTGGGAAAACGGTGTGGGTGACATGGCTAAGTCGACTCGGCTAGTGATGCTGATCAGGAATATACAAAATAATATAGAATAAATACAAAACCATTTTACCATTTTTACCCATTGAGTTCAGGATATAAAAAGGAAGCGTATATAGCTATACCTACCCTTTACTAGTAACTGGGAATCTTGCAAATCGAAATCTTCATCTGGCTCTAGGATTGTGCTGTCTTTATGCCTCTGATCCTTATCATTGGGACGATGGTGAGTGTGCGATGAAGTTGATTTTGCCGGCGTATTAAAGCTGCTACGAGCAGCCGTGTTGTTGTTGTCTATTTTGGTTGGTCGATTTATATCTGGGCTGAGGCGCTGAGGTGAGGCGGCGGAGAGGAAGGACGCTTCGATATCGATTGGCTGCGTCGGCGAATGCCACCAATTGAGCTTCAGCAGATTGTTCTTGGTAGCTATTCGTGGTAGACGAAGCAATCTCTCCTGCTCCGCTTGCAGATTGCTGTCCGCAAGGGGCTGCAGAACGAGGAGCTCCGGGGAGAGAGGGTCAGGTGCAATCCAGCTTGCGCCAACTTCACTTTCGTTGGCAGACATGACACAGATTCCAATAAATATATATATACATATACATACAATATAATATATACCTATATATTTCACGTTATGATTTTGTTGAACTCTTAACCGCACTAAATAGTTTTTGTTTTTCGATTTTTGTTTTTGCTTTTGCTTGCACAGCAGACCCGACACGAGTCCAAGTCCAGCTGCGATGTCAGCTGCACAGCTCTTGCTCACGACACATCACCGAAGGAAACGGATTATGGCCAGGGAGCGAAAAGACCATGCGCGGAAGCATCTTTGGCACTGATACACACATGCGTTAAAGATCTAACCAGGGAGCGGCGACGGAACACGGGAACAGGGAGAGGAACAGAAGGGCTTTGGCTTTGAGGCGGTTTCGTTTGCGTTGGCGCAAAGCGTGAAATCCGTTCCGGTATTGGGCAGTCCGATTCCAAGTAGGTCTACTGAGCCAAAGGATCCTCAATCATCCAAAGTTTCCGCCAGCGTTGGCCAGACGCAAACGCAGACGCCAAGCGGCGGGCGGTGCCAGTCCGCCGCTGCCCACGCGCTTCTCAAAATAGAATTGTTTCACGTACTCCTTCTGGACGAGTGCCAGATCTGTGAGGACGCCAGCTTTCACAGTCAATCCTGCTCGCTGCTTTGTAATCCAGTCGCAGTCTCGACGTTTACGCAACCTTCTCTTGAATGACCCGATGTGCTCCTGCTGCTCGGTTGCACTTTGAACTGAATTCATTACGTTATGACTAGAAGGCAATACTTGTTTCTTTGACAACCGAATGGCGTGCCAATGTGTTAAATGATAGTATACGACGAATCTCAATTTCACAATATTGTGTTCTTGTACGTTCATATGTGGTATATATAGAAATGGTACATATATGTTTGCCTATTTAAAATTTCACGAAAGTCACACACACACACACATATATAAAAACGGGGAGTGTTCACGTTTGTTTGTTGTCGTTTAGTTTTTAATTGTTTAACTAGAAATTATTGTTCAAGTCAGCGTTTATGTCATTTAATACAAGTTGATTGCACGACAAATGCTGTTGATAGAACGTTGATTTATTACGTTTATATATCGTTGTTTTGTCCTTCTTCTGAGCCACAATTAGTTCGTGGGCTTGTTTTAAAACTGGAAAATTCCTGTTCTTAACGCTCATTCCTTGATGAGTGATATTCAACGGCATACTCATCGCGACAAATGCATTCGGCGGCTCGGTGTTAACTTAAACACAAGTCAACAAAGTGTAGAAAAACTGCGTATTGAAAACGTAAGAAGTATACGTGATTCCATTGGTTGACTGAAATGAATAAAGTCTATTAGTACGCATTTAAACCCAAGGTAACCATTACTTTTAGATTTCTTAAGAGCAGTGCCTTGTTGTTTTTTGCCTTTGCCTATGCTTTAAAGGCGATTTGAGAATAATCGATAACGATGCCGCTGTTGCATGGGAGGTTGTGGTGCCCCCTCCAGAAAGGTGCTATGCATATATGTATATGTATGCACGTACGTATACACATGTTGAAGTTATAAACAACTCTGGCAATTTGGCGCTTGCTTTGTTCAAATATTAAGTAATTAAAATACTGAACTCAAATAACTAAAACGACGACCTTTACACATTGAAATGAAATGTCGTTCATTTGTCAGCAATGTGACCAATGTGAGTCATGCGATACTTTTCGAATGACATAACAAGAATCTGCACACTTATGTACATGTCGGCATACATATGTATGTATGTAAAGATGTATGAAAATGTATTTCATGTATTAATTTTATAAAAGGAATATTCTCACCGATTATCAAAAGTAACGTGCAACAAGCCTCTTAACGTACATAAGTAAATTCATGTGTATTTCTATAAATCATACGCACACGTACCACAAAATTGTCCCATAACACATTTGGTATTGATTATTGTCGATTATTTTGTTTTATTTTATGATCTGATATTTAATAATTCGTTAATGAACCTTTTGCACTTCCACGCGTTTTTCTGCTAGACCAAACATGTGTATGGATGTATATATACACATGTATAAGCACACATGTTCATATATGTATCTTAATACGTATGCACATGTAGATAGAAATATGTATATATACCCGTGCATATATTAATGCGAAAAGATACGCAGTCACATTGATCTCATGCTATCGAAAACTATTCGATAAATGAGTTGATATGTTATCGAGTCGCCCGCCACAACGTACCAGATGCAATAAAATTTTTTTGCAGACCCCTTTCCACTTGGTATTGGTGATTTGTTTATAGAACGCTTGATTCTATTGAGTATTTATATGAGTACAGATGGGTTTTCAGATAAAAACATATTGCTTCTAGCAAATAACGTCGAAATCGGTCGAATCGCTGAAAAATTCACATCTCGTGAATAATTTTTTCTTTCCGATACACATATTTACATACACATATTTTTATCAAAAACTGACCATGTAGATTTATGTACACTTAAAGATAAAGCATTTGCTACATTTTCTGTAGTTAGTGTCATATACTTACAAGTTAGGAGCAATATTTTTTTATCCGATATTTTTTTTTTTTAATTAACGCTGTGGTTAGAATTAGATTATGATCGAAATAACTGAAACTAGGACGTGAAAATTGCATGTAAAATATATGTACATAAATAACAGTATTTTCATATACAAATGAAAGTTTACACCGATTGTTCCTAGAACGTTTATTATATACTGGTGTACTGAAATATGTGTACACAGTAAAGATTGTAGTTGCGAAAATTAGTCATATCTTCAACATATGTATCTTTCTAGCTCTATGGGGTGGTCGGATCCTGTTAATTCCGACATAAATAAAATATACATTTGCGCAGTTTTATCAATGCAGCATTCGCACATTTTGCCTTTTATGTGGTACTCAAAATATCCTCTGCAGGATATATTATCCTCCTCTGATTTGTTGGTAACTCCCAGGCTATCTATTGAGAATATTAAGCTTATTTTAATAGACATAATTTAAAGATTATATGTCATAGGCCCATTAAAAAACAACATATTAACGAGTACAATTATATAGTTCAACAATTTATTTTGGAAATACAATATTATGATGTACTACTCGAGGCGAATTCAATGCGGGCAATAAGCAGGCCAACTATTGAATTCAATGCCGAGCTATAAGTATATAATATGTTTGTTATAATAAAACACATGAATGACAAATTAATTATACATTTTAAAAAAATATTGCAAGACAATTTCGAGCTTGTTAACAGGCAAAAATTTATAGGTAAAATAAAAGGAAGGCTTACTGAACTTGCAGATATCACCGGGTTTTTCTGTTAAATCTGTCGCAGTTAAATAAAATACAAGTACACAATGTCATTAGTACACAGATTAATCCATGTTGGAAGCAATAATTCTGAAACTTGAATAATAAAGCATGTTCTGTACTACTGTATTTGCAAAAAAAAAAATAATAAAATTGTAGTTTTCGACCTGTCCGTTAAATAAACCTCTATTTAATACATTTGAACATGTATAGTATACTACATGAGCTTCGTTTGTAGTTGCAAACAAAAAAGAGTACATACATACATAAATAAATAAATAATTCGTACCGTAACTAAAGACGAACTGTTCAATTTTCTGCCGTTTTCTTTGAAGTATTGCTTTCTATATCGGATACTAGCGTCGTTATCGTTTTGATATGTGGATGCTCGGCCAATGTGTTACCATTGTTCTCGCATTGCAATTCATTTGGGTCACCGGCCCACGTCGAAGCAGTAGCTGAGCGGCATTCGGCAACCAGCGACTGTAGTAGCATATCTTCAGCTGTGGTTACAATCTGCTCAAAATCTTTTGAATCCAAGGTTTTTATTAAATTATCTTCCGCTTTAATGCCTATAAAAAATTAAAAAAAAAAAAACCAATAATTTTTATAGCATTTACAAAAAATACCGTTCTTTTACTTGCCTCTTGGCTCAAAGTGTTCTTGCGCCTGCTCAGGTATCTGCATATTTATTTTATAATCATATTCTTGCGCCTCGCTGTGGAGCTCAATCGGAGTTGGCGGAGGCGTAGCGCAAAGTCCATCTGCGGGAATTTCTATTTCGTTAATACGTTTGTCATTTCTTTTTGCGAAGCTACGTACCATTATTGGATTGGTCTTCGTTGGCGACAAATTTGTTGGGAGACAATGCGTCATCTTGGCTCAGTTGATCTATGTTCAGAGTTTCGTTAAGGCCATCGGCGAGATGTTGAACTTCAGTTTGGTGCGCTTGCGGATGCTGCATCCTAACCGTGGCCAGTCCGCGCTCCAGCTTGTCAGTGACAAGCTCCAAATTGAAAATGCACTGCTCCACAATGTCGTCTCGTCCTATTTTGTTCAGAGCCTCGGACATGGCATTGCCAGTGGCGCGTGAGCCCTCCTGCTTTAGCCAGAGACGCAGCATGACCAAGCCCTGCTGCGCAGTTGGCTGATCGGCGTACTCAGCTTTGACTAGGTCGATGTCGGTCTCGGGTACACCCAATTCTTTGGCCAGCTGCGGCCAGTCGCTGCCTAGCAAGTTCGATATATCCGATAATCTGATATCAGCGCGCTGTATCTCCTCCTTTGAAAGGCCCTCTTGTTGGCTCAATGGCTGCCGACTTAGGCTTAAGGGTAACACTGAATTCATAATTATCGCATTGTCAGCCGATTTTGTGTTGGCTTTTATTTCGGCGTTGATCAAATCTTTGTAGTTGACGCCATGATCGACGTTATTCCCGTTGCTGAGTCCATTCTCACACACCTGATTGGACTCTTGGCTGGCCAGAGACACATTCAGAGCGCAAATTGGCTGCAACGGCGCCTCGCCGGGCCCCACTTTTGGTTCGCTCATGAAACAGACACGAGCGTGCGGCTGCTCCTGGTCCTTAATATGCACTATGAAGGACAGGCGATTTTCGCGAAATGCTTGGAACTTGGTATTCAGTTGCTCGCCCGATTTCAACACTGGCACCAAATTGCCAGCAAATTCGAGATAAATGTTCTGGTTCTGCAGTACTTCAACGTCGCGACTCTTTGCGACCTCGCTGAAATACTCTTGCTGCTCCAGCGTCTTGTCCTCCTTGTCATCGGTCATGCAGAATACGGAAAGCTTCGCCTCCGTTCCGGATATTCGCTTTGCAAACACCACGAACTTGACCATAAACGGCACCTGAGCCATATACGTATAGAGTTCGGTGGCCATACGTCCGGCGTCAGCGACGTTACGGCAGTCCATTAGCCAAAATCGTGCCGATACGGTGGTCGTGAAGCTAACACTATCCTTGACAAATGCCAAGGGAGTTGAGCCAGTTACATCTTCCCAAACAGCTCGATTTTGTCCACCCGTTATCGAGCATAGAAGCCGCAAAGTGGGCGCGTTGCCATTCGTGCCACCATACGGCGAATTGACCATGCCCTGGTTGCATGTTTTCGGCGCCGGAATGCTCAATGTTATCGCCTTATGGAACTTGCGTCGACGCGGCTCGACGGTGACAACCGGAGATACTGCGACGCCCTGACCGAGTAGCTTGGAGCAACCAATCAAGTCCACTGGCTGTGCCTGAAGACCGACTCGAATTTTCTTAGTCAATGCATGAGGTGGAAATATCGACTGGACCTGGGGCACAGCTGTCGATGAGACAGTACCGCCATCCGGTCCAATTGCATGAACCTCCTGGCGGACGCGCGAAACAACGGCAAAGAAATGCGGCACATTTTGTGTCACAATGCGAATTATTCGGCTTGTGTGCAGATCCTCCAGTGGATTCACTTCCGCATCGATCGTTTCGGTCAATGCACCCAAAAGGTGCTCTTCGTCCTCGTACACACTATGCTCGCGCCAGCTCTCTCCATTGTCCGATCGCAATATAATGATCTCACGTTCTTTCTCGCGCAGCGATCCGAAGTGTGGCACTTCCAGCACAATTGAGCTAAATAATAATAAAAAGCAAAAATAATGTACATTCATTGAAGGGAAAAGTGATTTAAGTTCAGCGTACCTTAGAAACTTGCCCTCGACTGGGGACATTTCCAGTATCCGACTCACCAGCGCCTCGCCCTCCATCAATGGCGGCGGATTGGCTACTCTCTGCGGCTTGACATAGCGGCAAGTGATACGCGTGGGCTCGGAACAAGCCTTGGGTGGCACAATGATGCGAACTCCACTATGTCGACAGCCTCTCATTGATCCGCCACGTGCGTCCACTAGAAACGAAACGAGGAACCTGCAATACAATACAATACGCAATTTCATTTGGTTGGCTATTTTTGGCGGTGATGATTATAGGTACCACCTACCCTAGATGAACTGGCGGACGCACAATGACCACATTATCATTCTGACGTTCCATCGGAGTTGTATTTAAATTGGCTTCAGTTGTCCGGGTTATTTCTGAAAATACGATTTCATTTATGTGATGGGCGGTCAAAAAAGATTACGTAATTTATACACTTCACACCTCTTTCGACTAAACGACCACCCAGTCCGTCCAATTGATCGTGTTCGGGATTAGTTGTGTCAAAGTTCTGGGTATCATGGTCATTAGTGGTTTTTAAATCATCGGTCGCCATATATTTGTATTGATTGTGATCTAGAAGATCGTCGCCACCTTCGTCCTCGGAATCAGATAGTAGCGTCTCGTGCATAAATTCTGGAGCTACGACTTTGTATTTCTCCTCCAGCACACCGGTCGTTGTATTAATTACAGATGTCTGTGTTACGACCTTAAGAGTCTCAACGGCTGTTATATAGCCCAGATTATGAGCGATATTTAAAGCTGTTTGACCATTCTGGAAATTTAATGGAATAGATAAGATATAAATATAATTATGATTACACTAGCATGGGACCCGGCGCCAATTAAAGCCTGCATACACTATTTATTTACTTATATATTTCACACTTTTACTAACATTTATCTGGAGAAGTGACCAACTTAAAGATTTATATAAAACTGTTTAAAATTTTCTGAACAACGCCCGAATTTTCAGAAATATAAGAGCACACAAGACCCCCGTTCCGCCCCCCTTTGCATGACTGCTCCACACGTCACGGACACTCAGAGAGCGCAAAAGTCACGTATATAGATAACCACAGAGAGAGAGAGCGAGAGAGATATTGAGAATAGCGCGCTGATCAATACTTGAATTTGTTCTATGGACTCAATTGAATGTTGTATCTTGGCACATTGTGTTGTATGTATGCACATATTTTCATTTGTGTGTAGTATACGTATGGAAAATAAATAAAAAGAGTATGTTTAAAAATAGACATAGTCCAATATGGCACTGTTGTTGTTGTTGTTTACTTGGGTGGCTCTGCTCAAGTGCTACAAAAAATAGAAGAACTTCTGACGGTTTATAGCTAAATGTTTAGTATTCAGCATTTGTTTAGTCAGTTCTAATCGAAACTAGCATGCAGTCGACTTCTTGATTACACTATGCTACACAACCACAATAAATTCTACTCTGTTCAAAATTGAAATCTTTAAATCGTGTCGGATAGTGTTCAATGTTCAGGTAGTTCCTTCAAAAAGCGCTCAACAAATTTATTGCGCCAATATCCTTGTTTTCAACACTGCGAGAGAGTAGTGAGATCTCGGGCGAAACTGACTGCAACGGGTATACTTTTATTTGTTATATACCCCGAACCCATTGAAAATGCGTTTAAAGGGTTTACTGGATTTGTGCAAATTTAACTAACAGGAAAAGTATATATATTCTTGGTCAGCATCACTAGCCGAAAACTACAGGGGCTAGAGAGTTGAACTTTGGTTTCCTAAGTTCGTGTGTACCCTACGCAGATAGGTTTTTAAATTATTGATAACTCGCTCTGTTTTCTTATAATCGATATTTATCCGTTTTTAATTGGATTTGAAGCATATCAAGGAACTATAAATGCTACGAATACCAATACCAATATGTTCGCGTAAAGCTTACGCAGACCAATAATATTTCGGATTTTATTTTTATGCTCTTATTAAGTCCTGACAATCTCATAACAATCACTTTGAAATTGAAATGTATATAACGACAGCTCGCAGTTGCGTTTAGGGTATCTGATAGTCGGTCACTCCCGGCTAAAGCACTCCTGTTTTGCTTATTTTTTAAATATTTTTCCTCCTAAGTTTGAAATAATTTGTTTGTGTCTTGCTGGCATGCATTTAATGTACATTTGCACTCGGAATCGGTGTAGAGTATAAAGAACCTCAGATATTAACCGGATTAGCCAATGAACTTTTGACCAAAGAATATTTCGTGAAACAACGCTTTTCACCTTTCCAAGACCCCATCTTAGTATAAACTTATTGTCAAATAGGACAGGTACAGCAACGACCATCAATCAGATTTAAATATTCTGGATCTAATGGGTTTAATGCAACTTACATTTGTCACTGCATCGGGATTGGCTTTGTGGCGTAGAAGCAGGTTGATTACCATTGTGTGTCCCTGCTGCGCCGCCTGGTGGAGGGGCGTGTAGCCGACATTTGTTGTCATTTCGATGTTGGCATCGTTTTCGAGCAGAAATTTGATTTCGTTAATTTGATTGTAGTGGGCGGCAATGTGAAGGGGCGTGTAACCAGCCTTGGTGCGCTCCGAAATGTTGGCGCCATGGTCGAGTAGAATTTGGGAGACTTGAACGTGTCCCTCCTGAGCCGCCAAGTGCAGCGGGGTCAAGCCGTTCTTGGCCGCAATATTCGCATTGGCGCCATGTTCGAGCAGCAGCTGGACCATTTCGACGTGTCCCTCCTGCGCAGCTAGATGGAGCGGCGAAAAGCCCGATTTGCTAGTCGCTCCCACGTCGGCACCATGCTGCAGCAGCTCCTGTGCAATATCCAGGTTGTTCTTCTTAGCGGCGATGTGCAGCGAGCTGTGCCCGTTGCGGGCGCTGATTTGCGTCGAGGCGCCCTTCTCTAGCAGCAGGGCCACGACGGGCTGGTGATCGTAGTGCGTGGCCACGTGCAGCGGGGTCACGTCGTTCTTGCCCTGGCGGTCGATGGCGGCGCCCTTCTGCAGCAGCAGCTCGGCCACCTTTGCCTTGCCATACTTGCTGGCCAGGTGCAGTGGCGTGAAGCCCTTCTTGGTCTCGGCGTCTAGCTGAGCCCCGTTTTCGATCAGCAGCTGGCAAACCTCCTCCTGGCCCTCCTTGACAGCGATGTGCAGAGCGGTGTACATGTCCTTCGTGCAGGCATCCACCTGGGCTCCATGCTGGATCATCAACATGATAATGTCAATGTTGCCTAGACGCGCTGCCACATGCAGCGGGGTCTGGCCCTCGCGGGCAATCGCGTCCACCTTGGCGCCATTGCGAAGCAATATTCGAATAATGTCCGTCTGCAAGTTCAAATGTGGAAATACATTCAACTTTCTTCTGTGATATTAAAATTTGTTTCGAGGAAAGCAACGATATGCCACCCTTTTTAACTGTTTAGTATCTAATAACATAATATATTAATATCTAATAACATAACCTTTGTGGGTTTTTTTTTATGGAAAACAACACGAGCCGAACTGGCTGTTATTATTTAAATTAATGGGCAATGTTTATATTTAATTAGGCTTTCTGGTTCTGCTTTCCAAAAAAAATCATTCAATTTCTTAGGCCTGGAAAAAGGCTAACTACTATATTTTTCACATAACTACTATATTTTCACTATATTATTCACATATTATCTACCATAGTTTTTCCATAAATTCAAGATCTTGTTGTGATTGTCATTCCATTAAAGTAATTTGTTGGCCCAGAACCACTCATTTTTTTTTACATTATTTGGCATAAGCTCTCACTTTAACTATCCAAGCCTTGGATTGCGCCTTTATATTTATATATTGGATCAACACCCGAAGGCGGAGACATACCCATGTTCCCACCACAATACTCAATAGTTTCCATTGTATGTTTTGAATGTTTTTGGTGTGACGTATGGAAAATGCCTTCAAATCAACTTCTATAGCCAATTCTGAATTGTACCACCAGTGACATGTGTTTTGTTTAAGATCTTTAGATGAAAGGCATATATTTTTTTTAACCTCCTGAACCCAAAAAATCAATTGTCTGTGAACTACATTAAGCTCATATTTTTGCCGAAAACCCAAAAACGAACATGCTTACACAATGAATAGTATGGCCCTAAGTGTTGAAGTGCATGTCGTTTCTATTATTTTGTCCACGACTGTATGTACGTTTGCACAAACCTGATTTGCACGTGCGGCCAAATGAAGCGGCGTCTCTCCGCGCACCGTGGGCATATCGGGACTGGCGTCGTGCTGGAGCAAGTAAATGACGATGTTCATACAACCTGAAAATGAGAGTCAAACAATTGACAGCGTAAGTAAATGGAGGCCAACCTACCCATAAAGCTGGCCACGTGCAACGGTGTTAGGCCGGACTCCGTGGTGGCGCGAATATTGGCGCCATGTTTCAGCAGAAGTTCGGCAACCTTGATGCGATTCTTCTTGCAGGCGATGTGCAGCGGCGTGAAGCCGTTGAGAGCGCGCGAATTCGGATTTGCCCCATAGTCGAGCAATAGCTTGGCCACGCGCACGTGCCCGCAGTGGGCGGCCACATGCAGCGCCGTCAAGTAGTCAACGGTCACCTCATCGACGGGCGCCTTGTGGTCGAGCAGCAGGCGCGCCGCCTCGTCGTGCTCCCCCTGCGCGGACATGTGCAGAGCGGACAAGCCGTTCTTTGTCTTTGATAGTATGGGCGCGTTCTGGCTGAGCAGCAGCTGAATGACCTCGACATGACCGGAGCGCGATGCGCAGTGCAGCGGTGTTAGCCCGTCTCGAGTGGTAGCATCAATTCGGGCGTGCTTCGACAGCAACAGGTTGCAAACGCCAGCCTTGCCCCATTTGCACGCCACATGCAGCGGCGTGATATTGTGCTTGGCCGTGTAGTTAACATCCGCTCCGTGGTCCAGCAGCAAGCTGGCAATGTCCACATTGCCATAGTGCGCAGCAATGTGCAGTGGCGTGAAGCCCGATTTCGATACGATATCAGCATTCTTATCGTGCTGCAGCAGCAGCGTTGCCGCATTCACATCATTTTTCTTGGCCGCAATGTGCAACGCCGGCAAACGGACCTTGCCACGCACATCGCTCTCGAGGAGCACCGCCACGACCTTGTCGTGGCCCTGCTGCATGGCCACCGCCAAGGGCGTGAACCCGTCTTCGGTTGCCAGCGAAGGATTTGCGCCCTTGCTCAGGAGCAGGCGGCAGCATCCGTCGTGGTTCTCCTGCGCGGCCATGTACAGTGGGGTAAAGCCGTTCAGCGACTGCACATTCACATTCGCGCTGTACTGGATAAGCTGTTTTATCACCTGCTGCTGGCCCGCTAACGAAGCTATGTGCAGCGCTGTGTTGCCTTTCTTTGTCGCACTGTCGACCTTAATGCCCCGCCGAAGAAGCTCGTTGCAAATGTCCACAAAGCCATCCTTGGCCGCCAGATGCAGTGCATTTAATCCATTCTATTAATAAAAAACAAATTAAAATTTATGAATACACTGTGAATACACTATGAACTAAGAAAACACTGTGAACAGGTATTAAAGGTAGCCAAAAAGAATGCTTGCCTCTGTCTTATATGAGTATAAATAGGTTTCTAAGCTCTGGTATCTCTATCTACTAAAAAACCTAGACTACAAATCTATATCTATTGGCATGTGTCCACAGAGACATTATATTTTTGCCTTAATTTGCTATAGGTAAGTGCCGAGCCAAACATAGTCGAAAGGACTCGACTAGCAGATACCCTAAACCCTTCAGAAAACACAATGATGTATTTATGTATGCCCATGCGAATTCCAATTGGCTTCTTAAATTTTACCACACATTTCCTTTAATACGTCTGGATGAAACTTCTATCTCTTATAACCTACAAAAAACAGATTACAAAATGAAGTTGTTGTTGATTTTTATCGAATTTAGGTAAACGGGTTAGATTATCGATCATTTGAAATAACTTGAAGTCTCTAGCTCTTAAGTTTCCGGTAGTCCACGATCAAATCGAGTTATATACCGCTCGAAAGGTGTTTTTTATATAAGACACTTGATAGTTCATCTGGTTCATAAGATATAAGCTGTACCTGGCTAGGAAAAAATCTAAGATATTGGAACTTCAGAAATTCATTCATTGTACTCGTCCAAAAATTGCTAATATATTCTCAGAGAGGAAAATCTTATTTGTGGGTTTCTTTGCTGTCTCGTATGTTAACGTTGATAGAGCTTTCTGGGAGTTTGTCAACTTATTCAAAATCCGAATATTCTGCGTATGCTTCACGCGAAAATTTTGAACCTAATTTAGTTTCGCTAATTTAGTTAGCTACGGTATGCTCAAAAAACCGGGTGAAAAAAAAGAAAAGATAGTTATCGATAAGAAAATGAGACGACTTATCGATGATCCAAGTTCAGCTTTCTAGTTTTTTTAGTCTCCGCAACCGACGCGTTCATACAGACGAACGGACATGGCTAGATCGACTCAGCTAGTGATGCTGATCAAGAATATATAGATATCTGCACAAAACCATTATACCCTTTTTATTATTATTTTCAATGTTTGTATATAATTGAATATCCTTAGTCAGAAATTTCGGAGCTTGGTTTACTTGATAATTAGATCATAAGATATAGATATATCACTTTGTGCGAATATTGTAAGGATATAAAATATAAAACAACTTATAAACAATTCCGATGATATATCTTACCGCATTGCAAGTGTTAATGTCCGTGATAAGTCCACCATCTATGAATTCCAGTACCTTTCCAAGGTCGCCACTTCGAGCAGCTCGTAAAAATGATATTGTTGCATCGCTCTGGATGTGGATAAAAACGAGAAAAACGTCAAAAGAAACTTAGATACAAGATGTCAACCATAGGATCAATCACAAAAGCTAGATTTTACATGCATACTAGGTCATATATATATATTTGATATCTGTTTATAAAATACTATAAAAAAAAAGCCATTAGCTTAAAAACTCAATATTTCTCGAACTACGGATTAGTTAATAATCACACTTTTTTTTCGGCTCATCATTATACGTTGGATAAGATGATGATATTAGGTCTGTAAGCCGAAAAAAAGTGAGAGGGCCCGACTATGGGATACTTCGAACACAGTCCTTACAATGGGGGACAAAATAGTGTTCAAATCTAAGTACAAATCAAAGCGCAGGTCTGTAGTACTTGAATTCCGTTTTTTTTTATATTAAAAGCTCCTAAAATATGCTTAAAAATGGTTTAAAAAATCCAATAATTATCGAGAAGACGAGTTATCGACAATTTGAAATAAACTTAATCTGCTTATGGTATATACGAACTTAAAAAGATCAAATTTAGCTATTTATATTTAGCTCTTGTAGTCTTTGACCAAGAATATATATATCCTGTGTTCAGGCAATATACATCTTTAAGGTTCTATTGCCAAATCCTTTTTAAAGATAAAGTGGTTCGGTTCGGGTTGAGGTTCGGCTAAATTTATGGATAACAGGTCTGCAGGCAAATAGCAAAACCTGAATCGTTAAAAGCTTTCACCTTGTATATGTATACATGTTTACCGTTATACCGTTATCTCGATTAAAAGAAACTAATAGCAGACTCCTCCACCAGCTAACCACAAAAAAAAATATATAATTTTTTATGATCACATATACAAATTCAGATTGCTTTTTATACCCTGAACCCATTGAAAATAGGTAAAAAGGGTATAATGGTTTTGTACAAATGTATGTAACAGGCAGAAGGAGGCATCTCTGACCCCATAAAGTATATACAATGCTGATCAGCATCACTAGCAGAGTCGATCTACCCATGCCTGTCTGTGTCCGTCCGTCCATTCGTCTGATCTAGGAACTTGAACTTTTCTAATATAGACTCGTCCAGGGCGTAGATCAAGTTTATTTCAAATGACCGATAACCCACACCTTTAATTTTTTGGGCTTATTTTGTAGATTATGAAAGCTAGAGGTACCAATTTAAATTGAAATGAATACTTTAATAACTTATAGCATCTGAAGAATCGATTGTAAAGTTTTATGAAGATCGGTTAAAAACCCACAGAGAAAGAAATTTGTCAAGCCAATTGACACCAAGCGGTGCAAAAAGACCTAGAGAGTAGAAGTCTATTTTCTTTCAGTTTGATCGATAGCCCGCCCAGTTTTATTATCGATATTTATCGGTTCTCATATCTCGTTAACTGTAAGAGCTATAGCCACCATTTGGTTTACTTTGTTGTTCGACTAAGTATATTTCGGATGTTGGATGCCATCCCCCAATTGCCCCAAATATAAAAAGATCCCTTTGCCTAGTACATATATACATTTGGATATTCTTTTTAAGTCCTAAAAATCTCATAAAGAGTACACTCTTAGTTTAGAAGTTATTCAAGAATTTCGTTTCATTAGTGGGGGCCAAGCGCAGCAGCTGAGTAAAGTGCATTGGTTGCGGCGGGAATTTGTGTGTGTGTGTGTGTGTGTGTGTACGTTTGATTTTGTCTATCAAAGCAACAGGATTGAAATGTAAAGACAGTGTTCAGGGTATCGCCCAGTCGGGCACTCCCGATTTACCACTCTTACTTGTTTACATATGTACATATGTATGTGAAATTAAGATTTTTATTGGTCACCATCGCACAATAGTGCGATCAACAACAATTGTTATGTGCAGGAGGTGGGTGGGGGTATGTTTCACAGATACATATACTTTTTCATGTCAAGTGATCTCATCATTCAGTTGGTTCAACTAGTTGTAGGGCAGCTCTACATTCTATGGTCAATTTAATCCGCCATTTGACATTTCAGATACAATGACGTAGGCTTTCAGCTATGTATGTACATGTATGTGGACTTTATGTGTATAATTGTGCGTAGTACACATAAGTTTTTCCTTTTTTTAAATTGCGTTATTTACCTGTTTTTGGTGCTTTGCATTGATATTAGTTTTATCAACATTCCCGTTGTCCATTGGGTCGCCGTTCTGATTTGTTTGTACTAGCGTTCGTTTTATTGCTGTTGTTGCTATTTCGTGACCCTGGTTTTTCGTTTGTATATCGCTTTGTGGCTCGCCAAGTGTCATTGTTTTGAAATTGATTCCTGAAAGCACGGCACTCACTAATTACTAAGTTGCTCACGGATATGTGTCCATAGATGTTAACACTTTTCACCATTCACATTCGTGTGTATGTATGTTTATACATACATACATATGTGCGAATGTGTGTGGCATCTATTTACATGCACGGTATGTACAAGTGAATTGTGTACATGTAAGTATATTTGCATGCAATAAATGCATTTGCACACACTTCTTTAATATACACATGCAATTGTAAGCAATTTAACTTGTTTAGTTTTGTTATTAATTTGTTTTTTTATATTACGTATGACGTCATTTCCCCACCTACCTTAATTTTGTGCGAATGAATTGCAATGCTAATACGAAATGTATTCTATCGGTTTGATGCCAAGCTTGATGTCTAAAACATCGTAGTAGTTAATTGTATGCGATAGATTTTCATATCGATATATTGTCAATAATATCTGCAAAATTGTTTTATCGAACATGCTTTCAAACAGACAAACATAAACAGGTTTAGAAATTAAAATAAATGCTATGCTGAAGTCAAAAATATTGTTTGTTTGATATTGATTATTGGCAATAGGTATTTATATACTCATTAAAAGTAGCAGGTACTTAAATATTTATTTCAAGATGTTTGGGATGTAAATTCATTAATACATGTTAAAGATGCACGCAATGCCTGTCATTATTGATACCTTCAATTTGAAAAACATTTTAATACATAAGTTGAAATTAATTAAATTTTCATCTGTGGACTTATTGAACCGTTCAAGTGAATGAATCGATATACTTAACGACAAATAAACGAAATAAACAACTGATTCATTCGATGAGTTTAATAAATCGCTGAATTGAACTTATTCCAAACTATCGGATGCAACACTACTCGCTCACTAAGAGCCGCACGTGTTTATATTGTTCTTGAAACTTGTTGTGCCCATACATATAAAAATGGCTTTTGGACGCCCTCGTGGAGGTGGTGGAAGAGGTTTGGAAATGCATTAATAAGATTTGGAGCATACTTTCATATATTTTTGTGTAACTTGTTACGTACGTAGGTCGTGGCGGCGGTGGTGGAGGTGGCGGTGGCGGCGGCGGTGGACGCGGTGGAGGTGGCGGGGGTGGACGCGGCGGAGGCGGTGGTGGATTCAACAAGTTCGGTGGTGGAGGTAGGGGCGGATCACGCGGAGGTCGTGGCGCCTTTGACCAGGGCCCACCAGATCGTGTTATTGCGTTGGGCAATTTCAATTACACATGCCAGAACGACCTAGTTTGTAAAGTAAATATAGACGATGTTCCATACTTCAATGCTCCAATATTCCTCGAAAATAAGGAGCAGGTCGGCAAAATTGACGAAATTTTTGGCACAGTGCGAGACTATTCCGTCTCCATAAAACTATCTGATAATATATTCGCAAATAGTTTTAAGCCGAACCAAACATTATTTATTGACCCTGGAAAGCTGCTACCAATTTCAAGGTTTCTGCCTAAGCCACCACAGCCAAAGGGTGCTAAAAAGAAAGGTGGCCCTAGTGGTGGAGTAAGGGGGGGTCGTGGAGGTGGAATGGGTAAGTAATAATATACATATATATATATAAAATATACAAAATATAATTTACAAAATTAAGGTGGACGTGGCGGACGCGGTGGCGGCGGCGGCGGTGGCTTCAGAGGTGGATCAAACCGAGGAGGCGGCGGAGGTGGATTTAATAAAGGACGTGGAGGCGGCGGCGGCGGCGGAGGTGGTCGCGGACGGTGGTAATTGAAAAATAAAATGCACAACTAAGTATATTGAGTAAATAAAAAATGAAAAACTTGAAAAAAAAAGTTCAAACAAATTAATTGCTTGGTAAATCGTAAATTGGTTTAATATTTATTTGAAAATACTGATCATGATACATGCAATATTTTACGGGTATATATGTATGTATGTATATTTATGTACATTTGTATAATTTTGTGCACTTATTTATTGTGCTATTGTTGCTTTTAATGATGTCAATTATTTGTAATATGGAAGATTTATAGCCCCTTAAATTTTGTATCATTCATATTTTCGATATTCTTGTGATCAAGTTCCATCACCACGGCGTTTGTCTCGGTTACGCGAGAGTTGTTCTTCTTAGTCAATATACGGCCAGGCCCCGGCGAGGCGATCTTTGCATCTTTGTGGCCTAATACGCTTGTGTCAGCAATGCCATTCTCGATGTTTTTATATATTCGATCGCTGTAATTTGAATTGTAGCGGAGTGAACGCGTATAAAGACCCTCCTGCCAGAGCTGAATATTTTTCTGTCGCTGTGCCTCAGGATATATGTGCTAGAAATGAACGGTAATTTGTAATTATACACATATATGTATATATAAATATATTTTACCGAGATGCTGTTTCCTTCGGTAAATGCAACACTATTCCTGATTATATCTTCCGAGTGATGGTGATAATAATATTGAGGCTTTTGCGTCTGGGAATACCTGCGGGTGGTGCTGCTTACCTCGCCATTGTGGTGTCCAATATTATTGCTATTCGTGGCACTTATGTAGCCGTTGTTATTACTACCAAATATATCATCCACAAAGCTAAATGTGCTAAACTCGCTGGGATAGATGTAAAAAGTTGTGATCAAAGTCGCGTAGACAAACAGATGGAACAGTATGCATGTCCAAATCAGGTTTATCTGCAAATGTAAAATGGGGAAACGGTTTTTCAAATCCAATATTACCAACTGCTCAATCGGCCTTTTACCTTTTTTCTACGTCCGTATTTCGTGAAGCTCGCAAACGGCACCAACGATATTGTTAAAAACGCCCCACAAGCAACCCCAGCCAGCAGGCCAGCAAAGTTTAGCTGGTAGGGCAGTGTGCCAATGCCGAACAGAACCGTGGTCAATAACAATAGCTTGAACAGTGCGACATATGGCTTGTGCAAATGTTTCCAGTGCATCCAAATAAGCAGTGCCACGAGCGAGGACACCACCCCGCAGAGGGACGCTGATGGGCCCACCTGTATATTGTGTATTGAATAAATGTAAGCGAATTCAGGATGACAAATTTCGATATATCATATAGGATTATTATTATAATTGTTATTATTTTTATTATCCTCGCTTCGGTTCCTCCCAATTTTAAATAAAACAACTGAATTTATGAAAAAACACAGCAATGAAATCTATGCACAAACCAAAGCCGAAGTCCTCAGTATTTGAATTGCTTCTTTTTCACAGTTTTGCGTATATGGGGCGAATGGGGAAAGGTATCCAAAATCCGAAATATTCCTTACCTGCACGCGAGCATTATGAACCGAACAATTTGAACCGAAAAAGCCGATAATTATCGATAATTCCCACTTGGACAACTTATCGACCCGGGCATATTCAAGTAGGAACTGCTTCTGCGGACACTTTAGTGGTTGAACCCGAGTAATGGAAATGTACGTACCTCAGGTCGATGTGGTACTAGCACAGCGCTGGTTAGATTTCCAGCCAAGCCCGACATTATGTACACCACGGCGGTGCGCAGTGTTCCAATCAATCTCTCCAAGTCAGCGAGAAATAAATACTGAAATATAAGCGTAATTGCGAGATGCAAAACACCAGCGTGCATGCACAGCGATGTCAAGAGTCTATAAATCTGATCTGGGATTTCTACTGAGATAAATGGAAACATGCCACAAACATTATTTAGGCAGGATATCTGCAAGTAGAAGGCAAACGTTAGAAATGTATACATAACCTAAATTTATTGCAGAGTGCTTTCTGTCTGCTATTATAAATAATTCTCTTGTTTGGAGATAATGCTTTGCAAGGGTCCGTCTTATACAGAATGAATCGATCAAGTAGAATTATTATTATCGGTATTCCGAAGACAACTGTTCTCGCCTTTCCTGCCAGATATTTACTTGTGAACATAGAGAGGCTTCTTCGTGAAAATACCCATTGACAAAATCACAATATTCTCGGGTGGTTATCCTGCATTCACCGTAGAGGCCGGTGCAGCAGGGATGCCCGATAACCTCGCAGACCATGTGCTCAGCCGTGTGATCCTTGTAGCGATAGCGCTGCGAGAACGAATTCGTTTTCCGGCAGATGGGCCACTTTGTAATATCGTCGGGCCATTCGTACGGCGCTATCGATGCGGGTGCATCGCAAAATTTTGGATCCAGGCCGCACACAGAACCAGAAATGCGACCGCCCGGTCCCGACTCGCCAGGCGACCATTTCTTCCAAGTCGATATGGATTTCTGGTGAATAGAAGTTAGACATGGAAAGGGGCTTCCAAGTGGGGAATACTCACTGTGGGATAGAGACCCCGTATGGAGCAGTCCGCCTGCGAGCTCTGAACGCAACCGGAGTCATCGTTCCGTATGCAGCAGGCGGTTTCCCGCTCCTGCCTTCTGGTTTTGGTGACCACCTCCATGATCTTGACGTCGCGCCGCATGCAGGCCGCAAACTTGGCGCCCATGTGGACCAGATCGTTGTTGCGGGGTCCAATCCAGAGATTGCGCTGCTCGACATGCTGCACCGTCTGCAGGCTCAAACTGGTCACCAGCACCTGGCCGGTCTTCTGCTCGGTGCCAAAGCCGATCGGCGCGATCCCGTAGCAGACGATCGATAGAAACAAGACCACGATCTGCACCGTGTTAATCCAGTACGTGAAGAACGGTCGGTGATCGGTGCGGTCGTCCAGATCGTTGATCGAAAAGTACTTGATGTGCCGCATCTGCGGTCGCCGCGAGTTCTCCAAGACGCCGTCGAGGAGCTGTGCTGTGATGCGGTTGCCGCGATTGGTGGCCGACGTCGACGTCGAGTTGGATGTGCGCAGCACGGACTGGCTCTGCCCGGAGCCCGCCAGGTGCATGTGGTTGGCCTGGTGTGCGTGCGCGTCGGCCAGCAGATGCATCTCGGTGTTGCCGGCGCTGCTGCTGTTCAGGGCAGATGTGCGCCAGCCATTGTGGTGGCGCTCGGCCATGTAGACGCCGACGCTGCCCTCCACCCCAACGCCCAGCCCCAGGCTGCCCCCCGTGGCGCTCGTGGGCGCCTGCTTGTTGGCTTCGGCGCTTTCCTCACCTGCGGACGCAGCGGCCAACGCATCGCAGGGATTGTCAAAGAACACCTCGTCCTCGATCAGAGCGGCCAGGCTTTCGGCAATGCCCATGCTGCAGTCGGCGTCCAGGTCCAGCTGCGGCTCGCCCTGCACCGACTCCACAGCTCTGCCCTGCACGTGGATCGGCGCAAAGCTGCGCGACCATTGCCGATGGCGCCGCTTGCTGATCCCATGGCCGCGGCCATAGTTCGTCGGCCGCTTGTTGAACACGCTGATCAGATAGCCCACGCTGGCCATCAGCATGTGGGCCACCGTCGCCTTGCGCTCGACGAACTCGCCCGCATTGAAATCGTTGTGGGCGTAGCACCTGCGCCACCTGCATGGCCCCGTTGCGTGCAGCGTCATGTCCGCGTTCTGCGAGTCCTGCGCTGGCAGAATGTCGGGGCGATCGGGCGCATAATAGCTGCTGCTGTTGGCATCCGTGGGATTGGCCATAATATCGCCGCGGGTGTCCATCGGCATGCTGACACTGTACTCCAGCTCGGCGCTGGTGTCCAGTGGCCCGAACCGGCGAATGGCCAGGCGGCGATGGCGTCCATACCAGAGCGCAAAGTCCGCGGTCTCGGTGCTGGCCTCCACGCCAAAGAAGCGCGAGATTTCGCGTCTCATGTAGATGATGATGCGCTTTTTGCAAGAATATCGATGCTGCTGCAACTGTTGCTGCTGTGGCAGCGATTGCTGTTGCAGCTGCTGCTGCTGCTGTTGCTGTTGCTGTTGCTGGTGCTGCTGCTGCTGCAGCTGCTGCAGGTGTTGCTGCTGCTGCAGCTGTTGCATTTGGTTTTGCTGCAACCGAGGCGAGCTTGAGAGATGCGCAGCAGCATATAACTGCTGTTGGTGCTGCTGTTGCTGCTGCTGCTGCTGCTGCTGCTGACGCTGGAATGCCATTTGCCCGGCGTTGTCCGCGAACTTGGCCTGTGTCTGGGCGGCGTAGAGGTCGGCCGCCTCGATGTTGGCCGGCGACAGCGAGATCGAGTTTGCATGCGTCATGATCAGCTCCTGCTCGTGCTGCTTGAGCTTGCCGAGGTCCGCTGTGGTCACGGGCATGCTCACCGGCACGGGGCTAATGGGGCCAGTTGTCTGCGTTGTCTGATGGACGCCAGTTGTGCGGCGCGCAGTATTGCAGTGCAAGCACGTGCCGGCACTCTCCGGAGCCTGGCCCTGTCGCTGCCCCTCGCCTTGCCCCATCGCCGGCTGTATGATGGCTATTATGGACTCGGCCTCGTCGGCCGGATTACCGGCCGGGCCGTGTGCGGCGGACCGCAGTTTGCTGCAGGCGCCCACACTCTTGGCAGTTGTCGCAGTTCCCGGGGAACATACGCTGGGGGCTGGTGCGGGAAATGTTACTGATATCGAACCGGACGACGCTGAGGCCGGCGACGGCGAGGGACAGGGGCAGTTCGCGTTGGAGCCGACGTTGTACGTTTGTGCGCTCTTCGAGTAGCTGCCCTGACCCTGCCCGGAATCGCTGTGCTCGCCGTGGCAGCACTTGGCACGGTAATTGTACGGTATATTCACGTACTGCGACGATAGCGACAGCGGCGGCGTTGCAGCGCATGTCGTGGCGGTCGATGTGGCCAGGCTTAGGTCCGTGTAGAGATCAGCCGCTGGCGGCGGCGTTGGTACATAGCGCTTGACCGGCGTGTGGACCGTCGATCCCAAGTAGCCGCCGTACGCATCGCACTGCACACCCTTGGGTGGCAGGAAGTACCGCGTTGAGGACGACGCGCTCGACGGCGCCGGGGACGACAAGTTCATCGTTTCCATCAGCTTCACCTTCTGGGCGGGCAGCGGCTCGCGGTAGCGCTCCAGCCGGTACTTCGAGGTGGGCGACAGGGCACGCGGATGCTGGATGACATTGTATTTGCCGGCTGGGGGCAACTTGTGCAGGCTCGAGCTGGAGTTCTCTGGGGGCTGTGACTGCGACTGCGCTTGGGATTGCGCCTGTGACTGTGACTGTGACTGCGACTGCGACTGCGACTGCGACTGAGTGCTGCCCGAATTGTTGGTGCACAGCGATGAGGTCGAGTTGGAGGAGGACAACGGGTAGGACTGCGTGTGTGCGTGGTGCTGGAAGTGATTCAGATTCAGCTGCTGCATTTGACTCGCGGCGGTTGTGCTAAGGCCGATCTTGGTTTGGAAATTCGATTGGGTTTGAGCGTGCGCATGGGCGTGAGCGTGGGCGTGAGTTAGGCCGGCGGGCAGGCAGTCGCTGTTGGGAGCCGGCGACGGCGGCGGCAGGCAGCCGTTAACCAGCGAATCGTCGAACTTTGTCAGCGGTATGGTTAGCTTGCCGGACTGGGCCAAGAATATCTCGTTCGGATGCGGACTAAAACGACCGGCCGACGACAGCGCAATGGGCTCGTCGGCATTCGACTTGAGCGACAGCTGCGGCTGATAATTAAGCGACTTCCTTCGCCCCGTGCAAGCGTTCCCAGCGCTAATCGTGTTACAGTCGCTTCCATTGCCGTTACGGCGGATGCCATTCGGGTGCTCACCACGAACGGGATGCATATTAAAGCCTCGCGATTATGAGATTTATTATAAGATCTATCTATAAAAAACAATAATATGCATTTTTTAATCAATTTTTGGCTTGTTGCGACATCTTGAAGAGCCTTAACCCTGGAACGTCTCCGTTTTCAGAAATTCCTGATTAAATTATTTTTATTAGTTAGTTATTAATGTATTATGGCCTTAACTTTCATTTCCGTTCCAGGATTAATCTGGCGTTCAGTTTTGCGTAGCACTAGCTTTGGCTTAAGTATAGACTATAATAAAAATCATTAATATGTTCTTCAAAGGGACTGTTATTCTCTTTACGATATAAATGGAATATAAGCTTGCACTTAAAATATCCTTCAATCTCGCATGTTTCAATTAAAATGAAGTAAGCATGCGATCAAGATAATTTATATATACTATGTACCCTTTGTACCCATTTAAAATGAGTATAATTTGAATAAATATATCATTGTTCATTTATTTTGTTAAGTGTGTGGAAATAATAAATAGTTTAGTTAAGCACTTATATAGAGTATAACATGTTTTAATCCTTAAGTGTATGCATACATGCACGCATATTCGTAATATTTGTTTACTCAAGAACGAAGAGTGTCGGAGTCTTATACCAGGTACATGCATATACATATCCACATATACTTATAGGTATCAAAGATATGTATGAATACATATGTATGTACACTTGAACGTTTATCAAATAAAGTTTTAGAAATCGTTACTTCCTATTGTCAGTTAGAAGCATTGTAGTGCACAGCATACTTGCATAAGAATTCCAATATTTATATTTTACACGAAAAAAATAATCACAGTTACATTGGATGTAGAGGAATTCAATTTTATCGATTTTCCATCATAGAACACAAGCATACTTTTTGGCGCAACTTACAATTGTGAATTCACATTAGGAATTGTATTCGTCGTATTAGTGCCATGTTCGATCCAGATTGCGTTTTAGTTTATTTTGATTATTTTTCATGTAATTTTTATTTTGGTTCTTTGCTAAATGCTTTTCACCAAATAGCGAGCAAAATCATTCAAATGTAAATGCACAGACCCACACACACACACACGCACACACACACAGGTACGTATATTAGTTAATACATATATTTGCCATTCGCTTGTTTGTCTGTCACTTTGTCATTCACTTGGGTCTGCAAGACAATCTCTCCCTGCGCATGACCATATTTGTGACGTCACAGATGTGCATTCGCTTATCTACATTACTTTCTATATCGCTCTCTGTAGAAATATAAACTTTCAATATTGACACACAGAAGGGGAACAACTGAATGCTAAGAGCCACAGTCGCAGGCGCCACGGCAAATCAAAAAACTATATACATATATACCCGAACCCATTGCAAATTCTGTTTGTCTAAAAATCTCAAAAAGATCATACACCTACTATAGTAGTTATTCAAGACCTAATAATTTAATCAAAATCGATTTTTAGAGTTATAAAAGAAAGCATTTTAAATTATTTTGTTCTCGTAAAGCAGACACAGATCACAAATATTTCGATTTATGGATACCTTATGGATTCGCCCCAAATATCAAAGAAACGCAATTCAAGTATTACGGACGTGAGCTTTGTATATATGTATGTATATGTATGTTAAAAAGGGGGTGTAATGTAACTGGATGTACCGACTAGAGAAGTCGTACTTGCCTTATTTTACTCAGTTTAAATTTTATTACTACATTTGTCAATTTATAATTTTAAACTCAAATTTATTTAATATCAATAATAAATGCCCTTACATACATATGAATGTATATTATAAAGGATGCAACCTTCTGATAGAAATATTGCCATAACATTAATAAAGTTCCAATAACTAGTTAAAATATGAAACAAATTTTTTAAAACATTGTATTTATTATAAAGCTTAAATAATATTTTTCACCTCGCCTTTTCAGAGCATAAATGTACATTTCTTATTACGTTAAAATACAGCTTAAGACAACTACTTTAAAACCGTTTGAACATGGCGATCTAGTATGTCCGCAATCAAATATTTGACCACATACAATATAAAGATATCAGTAAAAATGTGATTGGTGGCTGCTACTTGCATCGCGACCAAAATCAACCTGCATTACATTTAGTCTGTGGCAACTGCGGGTTTTACTTAAGTTGCACTAGAGTTGAGCGCGTGTCGTGACATATTTTGATCCTGTTGACACGAATAATACGACTTAACACAGATATTTGAGAACTATTGGAGAAAATCAAGTTACCATAATTAAATTAAATCAAAGTTAGTTTAATGGTAAAATTCAATGTTTAAAGTTTTTTAAAATAATTTAATTTGTTTTATTCAATTTCGGAAGTGTTTTCGGAATGTGCTTTGCGCATGTTTCCGGACGTGTCGCGTCCATCTCTATTGTGTACATACATACATATGTATGTTGTTGTAGCCCTGGAAATATCAAAGTTTTGCTTAAGCGGGAAGTCAAACACCGCGAATTGTGAAAACGAATCGAAACTATTGCGAATTAAAATAAAAAGTGTATTTTTAGCGTTGGGATGTCGTAGCCGAAGGTCGTTATATTATGAATAGCTAATAACCTTGCTGCACAAAATAAAATGATAAATATTATTTGCACTGTAAGGAAAAGTCAGATTCTGATACTGATGACAAATGTTTTGCATATGTACATATAAATACATATATGAACTTTAAAAGGTCGGGGAAGCCTGCTACAAGCACTCGGCCGACTGAATTAGGCCCACGCCTTGGCTTACAGTACTTAACAACAGCAAGGCATTCACTTCAATTCAGTTGTTTTTCGTGCGTGAGACAGATTGGTCGCGGTTGGAGTCATTGCATCAAATTGTTTACATATACATACATGGATACATACATTCGTATGTATTACATACGCACACATAAGCAGATATACGTACATATCTAACCAGCTAACCAGTTTCGTACATAAGCTATGAAGTCGTTTTATTTTACAATAATTAGTTTTCTTTCGATCATTGGCCTTCAATACCTTTCAATTCGTGCTCGCGTATCTGCAAACGCTGTAAAAACTGATCAATCCGTTGACAGGGGCTTTACGTTCCAAAGCTATACGGCGCCCGATGATAAATTAAATCCCTCATTTGAAGTTATTCACGAGTGGAAATATTTAGACTTCGAATATCCCACTTTCGTCGAAAGGCAATTGGCAATCAAAAATGGGTAATAATACAAGCAATTAAAACAAAGAATTAATTGAGTAAAAAAACGTTGCATATAATGATTTATAATCCCCTATTATGTTTCCAAAAGGAGCAAATTAACTGTATATAATTAACCACCTTTAATTTGAATACCCTGTAATCATTTTATATTTCTGAAAAAAAAAAACAAGTAACAGCTTTGCAATCGGGTGTAACCGACCGAATAATTCGTTCACAGTAACAGCTTAAAACTATCAAAAAATATTCCTGTTGAGTAAATAATAGATTTTTCATGCATTCCTCGAGTTTTATCGATTATAACTACTTCAAACCTCTTTTGGGGGCTTTTTATAAAAAAATTAAAAGTAATGAATATGCGCTAATATGCGTTAAACCCCTTGAAAATGGGTATGTTATAATGGATTGTAAAATTTAAAATTGATAACAATGTATAATAACTTCTAATTTGTACGGCTTATTTCGTATATTATGAGAGCTGTAGACACCGAATTTGGTTCTCATGACCTTTTGAACGTTTGACCTTTAGGCAATTAAATAATCTATTGCTAAAGTTAAAGTTATGAAAGAAAATGTGTGCTTAAAAAAAAATAAACATACAGTTGCATTTTATTTTTGTACATAATCAAGGGTATCTCCCACTAGGAGAATTCTTCTATTTAATTTTGGTCAGTTATTTATTTCTCGTATTTTGATTTCCAGCGAGTTTATCCCAAGGAATAACTTGCCCTTGGGAATCGATGTCTATCGTAATCGACTGTTTATAACAACACCGCGCTGGAAAGATGGTGTCCCAGCTAGCTTAGTGACCGTGCCATACCCCACGAAGGAGATAAGTCCCCCACTCAAGCCCTACCCGACTTGGCAGGCACACAGCAGTCCCTACAACCCCGACTGCTCCAAGCTAATATCCGTTTATCGCACAGCGATCGACGCGCAATGCAACCGACTGTGGCTCATAGATTCCGGAATTGTAAATGCCACAATCAGCTTGAACCAGATATGTCCACCAAAAATTGTGGCCTTCGATTTGGGTACGGATGAGATGGTTGTGCGCTATGAGCTGCCAGCATCGCAGATCAAACAGGATTCTTTGCACTCGAATATCGCTGTAGATATAAGATACGGAGATTGCTCGGACGCCCATGTTTTTGTCACAGATGTTTGGCGATTTGGCATCGTTGTCTATAGCCTGGCGAAGGACAGGAGCTGGCGTGTGACTAACTACAATTTCTCACCCAACCCCGTGGCGTCCGATTTTAACATCTATGGCTTAAATTTTCAGTGGTTGGATGGTGTGTTCGGCATGAGCCTTTCCCAGGGATCAGCCAAAAGCAATGATCGTGTCTTGTATTTCCATCCCATGGCGAGCTTTAAGGTACGTAGTTTCCCTTAGCTTAGTTTATTATCCACTTAACACCGTTTACATTCTTATAGGAGTTTATGGTATCGGTAGATCTTCTATTGAATGAATCTCTTTGGGTTAACAGCACTGTAGACACGTCAAAGTATTTTATTTCGATTGGCGATCGAGGATTCAGCGGCCAATCCTCTACATCTGGAATTGCCCGGAACGGTGTCATGTTTTTCACCCAAGTACATCGGGATAATGTTGGATGTTGGGACACGACAAAACCATATAACAGAGCAAATTTGGGCACTCTCCTCGATGCAGACAATTCTTCGATGTTGATTCAGTTTCCCAACGACTTAAAAGTGGATCACGAAGCGAAACAAGGCGTTTGGGTTATGAGCAATCGCTTACCAATTTATCTATACAGTCAACTGGATTACGGAGATATCAATTTTAAGATTTTAAGAGCAGATGTCGACAGCATTATCGCTAACACGATATGTAATCCGATGTACCAATCGGCCAGAAACGAAAAACTAGCGCTTGTGTCATTACAAGAGGGTCAATGTTATTAGAAAGAAGAAAACTCAATTTTAATAAAAAACATTTTTTCCGAAAAACATAGAAAAACAAGGAAAAATAAATATAGACACTATTTTTTGCGCCCGAAAGGTTGAGTGGACTGAACAAGTTTTGAATCGCACAGGTTTAAAGCTTGTCCAAAAAAAAACAAGAAAGAAAGAAATAAGAAAAGTAAGAAACAAAATTTGAAAACCCGAATTTATGAATTTAATCATTTTTGCTATGGCTTATCTTATTTTTAAATCATATCAGTTAGCTCTTGACACGGTAATTTTTCCTTTTTCTATACCACTAAAACTATTACAAATGGTGAAAATGGCTTTTTGAAAATGTATGTTACAGACAGAAGGAAGCAACCTCGAATCCATAAAGTATATATATTATTGAACAGAATGACGAGCTAATTTGGTTAAGACATATCCGTCTGTATGAACAACAGCGATCTCGAAAACGTCAAAAGCGAGAGACCTCAACTTTTCGACCAAAATCTCTCCCATACCATACGTGGATGGAGCTTATCATATTGTTTTGATATATTGCATTTCATAAATATCAATAAAAATCTATATTAAGACACGGTTTCCTTAGCATATCTCGAAAACTATATATAACTATACAAAATTTGCTTTGGAATGTTCTCGTAAAGCATATGCAGATGAGGAATATTTCGCTTTGTATATATATCTCCCCTCTCCTCTGCGGTTTGGTTTGAACGTAAGTTTGGATGCTCTTTTTAAGCACTCATAAGTCTAATACTCCTCGTTTAGAAAGTTTTAAAGAGTTGTCACAGCCGCACAAAGTGTCTATGAGTGTGTGTGTGATATTTTGTATGCATGTATGAATGCAAGGGTGTTTAAATTTATATACGACAGCTCGCAGCGGGATTCAAAGTATCTCCAGTCGGACATCTCCTAGCTCCTTTATTCTCCGAGAAATGCTAAGAAAAGCAAGTCTTAAAATTGATTTTTATCGATATTAATGAAACGGTCCAAGATATCTAAATAAAAATAATAAACTTGTATTGCGTGAGGTATAGTCGAAAAATATAGGTCTCAGTTTATGTAGCTTCCGAGTTATCACTAAGTTGTATTGAATTTAATGAAAAAACAAAATAAGAACGGACGAACGACGCAGATAGTCGTCCTGATCAAGATTATTTTCGTCGTGTACAACTCCCATACATCAGAAAAGTAAGGTTGCAGCCTTCCCAAATCCATGAAAATATTAATAATTATAATGATGTTATAAATTAAATCAACATAAATTTAAATCTTAATTTTAATATAATTAATATTGGAATTGTTATAAATAAAATGTAATGTAGTGCAATCAACGAACAGTTTTGTGTAGGGCAGTCCATGGTTGATAAGGCTGAACACAAACTCAAATGATACGTTGTTCTAGAATTTTATCAACGTTAATTCAAAAGTAGTCGCCACTATGTGAGAGATACTGTATTTATATCTGTATCTTTATCTGTGTTTGTCGCACGAGAAGCAAGCATGCATTTTTATTCATATTCTCCCCACGCAAGTAACTCGATTGTCAGTTGAGAAAAGCCGTCCTATGAAGCACATTACAGCTTCGAATTTTACAGTAATACATATCAACTGCATAAATTGATGCCAACGTTTCTTCTTAGCTGTTCGAGATGCGTGCGTCTGCAGTGATAAAATATCTAAGCATATTCGGCATTATCTATTTCCTGGCCGATGGTCCAATGGGAGGGGTATTGGCGGACGGTGAGTAATAGTCTCTAAGATTTATCTGAAACCAGACAATAAGCGTGTGCCCCATTATTTGATATTCTGCAATAGCGTATCATTAAAGAAAATGGAAATAGGTTCCAAATAAGTTGCATATAATATTATTTACAACTTGCTACATTCTAAGCGTTCCTAAGACTTTTACTACAATATGTTTTATGAAGTAAGCACACATGCATACATATGTACAGACGCCTATATTTAAATAGTCGTTATCAGGCCGTGAGTGTGTTTGCCTGGAGAGATAAGCCGATTCTGCTGTCAGTCGGAAGATATCTTAATGTCCACTTAAGCATACTAAAACTTAGCTTGTATGCTTTAATAATTATGCACAGTTATATCTATTTGTGCACATACATATGTTTACAGTTGTATGTATGTTCAGGCACTTCCAGGGCCATGCACGATCATGATAGTCGTACGATCAAGATAAATAAGAGAAAAGCGAAACTACTTTTTCAAGGTTTGATCTCTGGATAGCACTTTAGAGGCATTATTTATAGTGGAATAGGTGGAAGCTACCGATAGACTGGTTTCGCAATGCTATTCATTACAATATATAATCTGAACAAGTTTTACTCTTAAATGTAGGCCTTAATGCTAAATCAATCAAATCAATCTATAGGGTATGTTGTTTGCAACATGCAGAATGCAGCATCTGCGACCAGAACGAGCTGAGTTGAAGGTCTGTCCGTCCGTATGAACTCAACGATCTTGGAAACTGCAAAGGCTAGAGGCCTAAACTAATCAGCTATAGATTCCTTTATACCATACTCGGAACAAGTTTATATTTTTGTTCGTATATCGATAAATATCCATATAAAGTCATGGTTTTCTTGGTTCGGAGACTATAAGAGCTACATCTAGAACTGAGATCGCCTTGCGCTTTGCGCAGGTCCTGAAAATCTCATGAAAATCATGACACTTTTAGGCACTTCCGTGCTTTTAATAGTATTCAGGATAACTCCAGTCGAGTCTCGACTAGAAAATCGATGAGATGAGAACATTCACACTTGATGATAAAAAAAAACACCAGTACTTTCCCCTGTACTTGCATGTTATGAAATACAAAATTAACTTTGCTTAATCTTTTATCATAAAGAACAAATTGCCGACTATATTCGAAAATGTTGCATAAGTGGACTTAGGAATGCACGTACCAAAAATGGATGCGACAAGATGGAGTCGGCTGTGTCGAGCATCTCCAGGCTCTGGCTCGGACTGTGCTCCTCCACATTTGGAGTGTGCTGCTCGAGGGAGCTTGAGCGCCAGAACTGTGAGCTTGGGCGTTTGGCTGCCTTAGAGGGCACTGCATGTGACAAAGGACTCAATTCCTCGACGACTTCGTATACGGATTGCTGCCGAGCTTGTCAAGGTGTGCACGGGCTTACATAATATTTCATCTTAATTTATTAAAAACGTTTTGGAGGGGCTTGCAGTTGGTTTGGCGGTGAAGGCTAGCCAACAAAAGTGTAGGGATCCCCTGTTTTCGTTTCTCCAAAATATAGAATCATATCGGATATGTTGCTCCGAGGACAGTTTCTCAGACTCTGATGAAAAGGATAACAAACTTCACATAGAAGTTGACAATGTCGAAGAGGCCGAGGAGGAGGTCGACCAAAGTCACGAAAACGCCGATGGAACTATTGTCCTGACCGATGATGGTAGGCATTAAATCTTCAATTCAACTAGGGTAGACATTAAAATATTTTTATCAGACGACATATGTGGAAAAATTCCGAATCTTTGCGCACACATTTGCGAAAATACTTTTGATGCGTACAAATGTAGTTGTAATCCCGGCTTCAAATTGGACGAAAATAATGTGACATGTTCTCAGGACAAATCGGACGTATGTCCCAGCGGATACATTTTAGATCCAAAGCAGGGCAAATGTGTGGACATCGATGAATGCACAGAGAAGCTTCACGAGTGCAAAACAACTCAATACTGCCACAACACGGTCGGTGGATACCATTGTCTCAATATAAAGGCAAAGAAATGTCCTTCCGGATATCTGTACGATGTCAAGTCGGATGAATGTGAAGGTGAGTAAATTGGGGTTTATACCGACGCAACTTTCCTTACAAAAAAATATTAAATAGTTCAGATTATAATATTTCCTATTTTAATTAATCTTAAAAATCGTGTTTATTATGTCTACAATATTTGTAATATTCTTTCAATACCGCTCTGAACTGTAAAATGATATTTATGCAGATCTTTAATATCTTTTAAAATAGATGACGACGAGTGCATTCAGTCGCCCTGCGAGGAAGGATATAAGTGCACCAATTATCCCGGGGGCTATGACTGTAACCCGATAGAGAGCCAAACGTGTGGAGCTGGCTTTTACCTTAAGGAGGGCAGTTGCGCTGATATCGACGAGTGTAATTATAACACGACCAACTCTTGTAAGACCGATATGCACCAGGAGTGCAAAAACACCGTAGGCAGTTATCACTGTGACTGCCTTCCTGGCTTCAGCTTGGATGTGACACAAAATGAATGCGTCGGTATGTATCCTGAGTATTTAAAATTGTATGTACATATTTAAATGCACATATGTACACATTCTACACATACATACGTACGCATGTATGTATGTGTGCAATTGGGTATGCTCGTACATGCTAACAAATTATAAATGTGCACACTTCCTGTAGATATTAATGAGTGCTCAATTAACAATCACAACTGCCTGCCAACTCAAAGATGTGATAACACGATCGGTTCATATATATGCACGGTATTTTTGATCTCCCTATTTCTTTAAATGCGCATTTTCAATAAGTTATGCAACTTACTTCATAGCGCTGGACATCGTGCGGCACAGGATATACACTCAACGCTGGGACTGGAAATTGTGATGGTAAGCTCAATTTGCCGATTCAAACGGTCCATACTTATTTCAAATAGGTTCTGGTTCATTCTTAGCTCGACAGCAAAATAAAAAGAATAAAAAAAATTTAGTTCTCTAGGTTTTGTAGTTCCGACGTCGCTGCGACCGACTCTGATAGTTGTCCTAATCAAGAGTATATATACTTTACCGGGTCATACATACATTTTATATTATACATGTAGTGTTAAAAGGAATTCTTTATTAAATTCAGAATTGTCTAAACTGGTCTTTCTTATAAGCGGAAATTTCCAACTGGGTCAATTTTCGAACTGGTCAATAAACACAGTTGAACCGTTTGGCCAAAGACAATATAAATATAAATATATGTATCATGTATGTACGTATATTGTCTTTGGTTCTACCATTGAATTTAAATTTGTGTGTGTAATGTAAAAGCATTATTTTAGTTTATAATTAATGCATATTATATTTCCGCAGACGACGATGAATGTGCGCTTAGTACTCACAATTGTCCCCTGGATTATGATTGCTACAACACTAAAGGATCGTTTCGGTGCCATAGAAAAACCACAACGACGACTACAACCACGACAACCAGGGCTCCATCAACATCATCGACGCCGCCGCCTTCGCTGCCGCTCTCCAGGGATGGCAATGCGCACTATGTGTCACAACAATCTTACAATCGCTTAGACTATGCTCCAAGTTATTCAACCAATTATGGATCGCGGCGACCCTGCACCGCCGGTTTCCATAGAAATAATCTGGGCGCATGTGTCGGTAAGTAAAGAATCTAAAGAACTCCGTATCTATAAATATTACAAATTAAGTTTAGCTCATCTTGAGCAGCAAGCTAAATTATTTTTTAGACTGACTGACGGATAATGTCTCTTTCCATATCGTCAAATAAACTTCATTTTAATTCATATTCTTATAGTACCTTTCGGGGTTTTCTTCTTTTTTCTTAAATCAGTTGTTCTGCGTGTAAACAAATAATTTCTAAAAATATTATTATCTACTTTTCAGACTTGAACGAGTGCGTGGAGCAAAAGCCGTGCATGAGCCACGAGCGCTGCATCAACACGAATGGTTCGTACCGCTGTGAGAGCCTAATGCAGTGCCCCGCCGGTTACAAATCGACGCCCGATGGGAACTCTTGCATAGGTGTGTGCCCCACGCTGAAGTTGGTATACTTGTATTTACGTTTTGGAGATAGCTGAGCAACGAGGTCCTGCGTTCGAATCACATCTAGTGTCAGTTAAATACTAATCTAGAGTTCGAACGCGTGTGTCACCTCTGGGTTCGGTTCACGAACCTGGTTTTTCACGGTTATGAACCCAGGTTTAGGCCTCAGTCCGTCTTTTGCCTAGTACTAAGAGACGAAACCAGGCGAAACTAGGCGCCAAACCATTTGTAAATAAGTATGGTTTGGTTTGGGTTTCGATTCGGCTGTCTTTTTTGAAACTTGCAATATTAAAATGATAATATTTATAAACTATAATTGTGTAAGTAATAATAATACGATTTCCCATCCACGCAGACATCAATGAGTGCGAGTCGGGCGACCACAACTGTGGTGAGAAGCAAATATGCCGCAATCGGAATGGTGGCTATATCTGCGCATGTCCAACTGGCCACCAGGTGGTGCGTCTGCCCGACGGTGTCAACAGTTGCGAGGACATCAACGAGTGTGCACAGGATCAGCCGGTCTGTTCGTCGAATGCGCATTGCTTCAATACCATTGGCTCGTACTATTGCGAATGCAAGACGGGTTTCCAAAAGAAAGCCCTCAATGGCAATGCCAATGGGCAGGATCAAGAAAATTGGCACACCCACGCACAGTGCTTTGATGTCGATGAGTGCCAATCCATCCCGGGTCTATGTCAGCAGAAATGTGTCAACTTTTGGGGTGGCTATCGGTGCACCTGTAACCAGGGATATGAACTGAGCCATGACAACCGCACCTGCAACGATATTGATGAGTGCCAAGTACACAAGGACTACAAGCTCTGCATGGGGTAATAACTTATACCAGTCCCGGCAAAGTCTGCCTGGCATAGCTCGAACAACAACAAACTGCAAAAACTTTATATTTTCTAAGGTCGCAGTTGGAAATTCTGCCATATATAATAATGATAACTCCTGTCACCCGTTTTGACTGTGCACAGATTATTGCCAAACCGGTTGCACCCGAAGAGAACGCGTTTACGTGCTTTATTTATAGCCTTGCAGAGGGTATTATCATTTGCCAGAAAATAATTAATGCGTAGACATAAAATCAGAAAGTATAAATATTTTTTATCAGTATTTGTAAATACCCTATCAAAGTCAGAGTCACAAGAATTATTAAAATCTTATAGGAACGATCGCTCTTTTAATATATAATCGGTAATAATCGGTGAAAACTTTAGTTTTTATTTAAAATCAGTAAGAGTATTTAATCTTCGGCACGACAAAGATAACTGTTCTTTGCCTTCTATACCCTGTGATAGGTAGCTCCTAGCCGACTAAGCTCGTCTACACAATTTCAATATATTTTTGGATTATCTCAGTATAATATCTCCTTCTTATATTCTTCAAAAAAGCTTTTGCATTAACTCGGCCGGATCGTACCAATGCTCCTGTCCACGCGGATACACCTTGGCGGCAGACCAAAACACTTGCCGCGACATTGACGAATGTGAGACGAAAAACGAGAATCATGTTTGCACTGGTTGGGTAAGTAGCTCACCGATAATGGACTATTGATATTGACTGATTCAATTACTTCTTCTTACATGCGTTTAAAAGTTAATAGAAAAGTTTCAAATGACTTTAAAGTTGTTATATTGGGGTCTGCGGTCTTATTCCATCAATTTATATCTCTCAAACTTGATCAAAATTTCCGAATGCCCACTAAAAAACAAATATTTTGTGCTTCAATCAAGGGTTGTCAATATCCAAACAAGAAGTTTCGTAATTTCAGGATAAAAATGTTCTTTCAAGAACATTTTAAAAAATTACATAAGAACGTTTTATATAAATTTTAAGTACTAGTTTTCTCCAACAAAAAAATTATGTTTTTAATGTTTTTAGTGTCATTATGAAATTTTTAAAAATTCATAATTTAAGGATATTTAAAAGCAAGATGTTCTTGAAGATTTTAAACCAAAAACGTTCAATTTAGAACTGAATTATTGTTAATTATTATTGATCTTGAAGATCCCACCCATCAGTTAAATGTGAATAAAGAAAAGAACTCAAACTGAACTTTTTCTAAAACAGTATAGTGGCTCGAAGAAATATACATTATTCACATGGTACTTTGGATATCCCGTTCTCATTGAAAAAGTTTATCCTGTGTTAGTACCTGTATATGTTTGTGTTTTTGTGTGTATGCCCGACAGGTCGGATTAGCGTATAAGGTATCTCCAGTCAGGCACTTCCGACTCCAGCTCTCTTGTTTAACATTAATTTTACGATTTGTTTACAGAAAGATATTTGCACCAACATTCGAGGCAGCTTTAAATGTACCACCATTAATTGTCCCAACGGCTACATAAACGATCCGGACCAAAAGAAGTAAGACCCTAACTGTAACCATGGCTGTAAATTGAAAAAAAAAAAACATTCCGTATTTCAGTTCACGATTTGAAGCAATGTCACTAAAACATTTAATATTACATTCGTAGATAATTATACATAGATAAATGACATTTTATTTTAATTCTAGCCGTTGCCGACAAAATAGTAACTTTTGTGAGGGAGAAGAATGTTACACAAAACCATCCGCATACACCTACAATTTCATAACATTTGTGTCAAAACTAATGATTCCGCCAGATGGTCGCACAATATTTACCTTACGTGGCCCGATATGGTACGACGACATTGACTTTGATCTGAAAATTGTCCGCGTTCAGGCGGCCCCCAATATCGAGAGAGCATCAGAGAGTTTCTTTGAGTAAGTGCCTAATTTTAAAGTTCGATGCAAAAGGTGTCCCGGGCGTAGTTAAGGTGCATAAATGAATTTAAAGTACACTTATGTGAATCAAATTTTCCTTCTGGTTGATTACTGCATCCTAAATTTGTACTGGCTAATTGTTTTCCATTGAACTTAAAGACTAAAGCTTAAGTTTTCCACCATTTTTCCACAAATCGTTTAAAACACCTCTTCCTCACCACCTGTTCTTGAATAATGAGTAATGATAATTTAACACATGAACTTCAGGACCTCATAACTACAACGTATCGCATTTTCTGCGTTTTAAAGTAAAAATAGAAAGTTTAATATTTTTATTTATATTATATTATATATATATATTATATTATATATATATTATTCCTACAAAGTCACAATATTTCAAAAATAACTATTACAGATTTGTTGATTTGGGATACAAATTAAAATAATAGTATACAATACGCAAACTAATTTTCTTTTATTTTGAAATGTTATTACACATTCACTATTTGTTTTTATTTGTAGCACAATAAAGAACAACAACCAAGTTAATCTGATATTGAAAAAATCCTTAGAGGGACCACAAGACATTGAATTGGATCTGAGTATGACGGTGTTTACGAATGGAATGCCCCGTGGTAAAAGTGTTGCCAAACTGTTCCTGTTTGTCTCCCAATATACGTTCTAAGTTGTCCAAAATGTTGCAACTTATAAAATGTAAATTTCTAAAATAAAATTACAATTAAGTATAAGTCAATTTAAAGTTAAAAGAAATCACTGATTCCATTTGAGTGAATTGATTTGGATTTTCTGTTAAAGTGTATTTCACAGCCAATATACATAAATACTGAAACTTGCGTACTGCATGCGTGTGTACAGAATTATTTAAACAAATTGATTGTAACTAAGAGCACAGATACCACGGACCAAGTTAGAACTAGTGCTAGCCAAGCGTTTGACTGAAACGGGCTTTGAAAATTATTAATAATCCCACTACCGAGAAGTTCAGAACATGTAAGTCGCGAGAAATAAACCAAGAAGACGGGTATAATATATTGAATGCCGACCCCGGCGTAACTACCTGTAAATGCCACTAAAGTTGATAGACTTTCGGTAAAAAATGTCACACAGAATGGCGGGATAATGGCAAGAAGGGGAAATAGTAAACGTGTAAAAGTACTATAGGAATCATATCGGGACATGTCTAGAAATAAGGTTTGAAGGTTATTTTTGAGTGTAATAGCGATAAGGGGATAACTGGTGGACAATGTAAAGACTGGAAACAATGAGAGAAAATAATCAACTACAATAAGCACTGTTGATAGGAAATCATTATTAACAACCTGATATGGTAGAAAATTCAATGTGTAAAGATCTTTCACGTGCTGAAACGCGAAAATTCCGGTCAGGGCTAGTATAATATAAAATGTACAAATTACAATGTAATCGTACGAAAGAATTTTCGACACCATTGACTTGCTTCTGAGGGGGGCTAATAAGCTGGGCAGTGAATGGTGGCACATAAACGAATAAACACATGCGCCAAATAACGATGGGATGCCGTAGAAGTTGATGGCAACCGGATGTCCCTTGGCTCCATCGATAGTGAGCATCTTCAGGGCAATACATATCATTAATGTAAATGCTAAAAAGAAGCCAAATGAAATAAATAAATATAATACCAATTTACCAGGGATTAGATTAGATAAATCTTACCCAGCCATCGGAAAACAGCAGTAAGCATTTGCAAATACTTTGTTTTTTGCATGCTAAACGCTACGAGTGGTCCAAAAATAAGTGTAAACCCAATTAAGAATAGCCTGTACATAATTTGACGCGATATGGTATGCTCTTTCCAGCACGTTCGGTTTTCATTACTTTTAAAATCTCCAAGCAAATGCATTGAGCTTGATTCCGTTATCGAGATATCCGAACTATTTGAATGGTCATGTTCACTGAAATGGGATATATTAAGTAAGAATGACTAGAGTTAATTTGTTAATATAATGTTCTAAACTCTATTAAGCAAAAATCAAGCATATTTTATTAACGGAAAATGTGTCATACCAAAAACTAGACAACAAAACAAAAAAAAATCATTTCAAATCGTTAATTACCCGCGCAATTTTTCGAGTAGAAATTCCAAATATTAAGTCTCTAGCTTCAATAGCACAAACAAGTGAGAAGGCTCAACTCGAGAGCGCCCGACTAGGGAATGCCCTGAACCTGTCTTTTTATAAATTTCAATCTCAAAGACATTTTGAGGGCTTAAGAAGAGCATTGAAATCTATGTACAAACCAAGCCAATTATATGGGGCGAATAGGTGAAGGTATCCAAATTCTGAAATATTCATTACCTGCTTTAAATTTGGTGGCTCTAGCTCTTATAGGTTATAAGATATGCTCAAAAAAACCGATAAATATCGATAATAAAAAAACGAGTCGATGATTTAAAATAATCTTGAGCTGCGTATGGTATACACGAACTTAAAAAGAGCAACTTCAGCTTTCTAGCTTCTGAAGTCTCCAAAATCGCCGCGATCATACAGACTAGTGATGCTGATCAAGAATATATACACTTAGATCCTGATCAAACAATCCTGTGTTCAAATTAGTTTAACCGGGAAACCGCTCTGTCTCTAAAAAGTTGAAATCATACTATAAAATAATACTTATTTTACACGTATTTTAAATTGGGGTGAGGGGAATTAAAAAAAAAAATGGTTTTCAGCCTCACCACAAAATGTCACGCAAACTTCTGGCCACCGCTGCAGAGTATATGCTCAAATCGCCATATAGGTAAATGATGAAGCAAAGATAGAACAGGATTCGGCCAAAGTCATTGAAAAATATTGTTGCCATTTCGCCCAGTTCAAATTTATGCGTCAATTGGTAGTAATGGAATTCGGCATTTTGAATAGTCAAAGGAACCGTTTCCCCAACTGCATTGAAACCATCTTCGTCAGCCGAGTCCACTGAGCTGCGTCTGCGGCGCAAGGTCTGCAGATTCTGCCAGTTTTTTATCGCGTTTGCACAAGCCATGGCTTCGATGACAAAGGTTACTGTTATGTAGCTTATGATAGCTAGCAGTATTATCACAACAAGGCTTAGGCACCATCCTGCCTTGGCAAAGACTCCCGGAAGAGTTAGCGCTCCTGTTCCGACAATTAAATTAAATATGAAAATAAAGCCAACCTGCAATGAATGACACACAACGGCGCATAAGTATGTAAAAATTTGTGGGTGTGTATCTCACAGCATACATATTGTAATTAGAACTTATGTATGGATAAAGAGTGCATATGTATTATTTACATAGAAAATTGCGTAGTTACCAAATTTGAGTAGGAGGCCGAATCAACAGGTGGAGAAACAGCTCTTTCTCGAGGCATTTCTTTTCGTTGCTTTGTTGTGCAAATATCTAATGCAGTGTGACCATTTGTACAACGCTGGAAAATACGGAAGATAGCTCTGTCCCAATTTAGACAGACGATAAGTGGCAACTCTGTAATTTTTTGATTTTATTCTGCAATTTAACTTTAGCACCACAACATTCAACCACTTGTCGAAAATTAGTTCACCAATATGAACGTACAAACGAAACTTCAAGTTAGCAAGTTATTGCCAAATTCAAGAAAATTGTTTCGCTTGCAGATCAAACAGTTCCTGCACGATGCCGAAAAGCGCGGTCAAGCGAGAATAATATTGTTGTTGTCGGTAAAAGTGTGACCTGATCTGTCGTCGTGCACTCGAAAATGGTGTTTTTCCAACCCCAACTTGGCGAATCCTAATTTAAAGTCCCAAGATCAATCAGTAGAAGACCTATTATTGATTTTTAAGCTTGTAAAAAACCGGAATATTTAATACAGTTTTACACCAACATTACATGCAAAAAAAAAAAACTTCTATTATGAGCTTTGTAAATATTTGATTTAAACATTGTCTTTTTCATAACTTATTAACTCGATAATTCTGGATCAGACTAAGAAACCCAAATACAATTCAAGAGCGACAAGAATTGAAGAATATATTAAACAACAAATTTTTTTATTACTTTACTAAAAGCTACCAAAATTATAATTACTACGACTTTAAGACAATGGTAAATTGTGTTTGAACGGTCAGGAAATGCGTTTCCCTTTGAATTCAGTATGAACGACTTCAACGATTGGTTTTCTTCCAACTATCATTATGTTTCTAAAGGAGCTTGTGCGGAAAGTGTGGCCAGACGTTCTGATAATTTGTTAATACGCTCTTCTTTAACTAAGATAAGGCTCTCAAGATACTGAACCTTATTTTTCGCGGAACTGATATACTTTTCCTTCTTGCGATTCTCCTGGATCAATCGTCTATACTTCGAATATGACACGTTCTTGCGGCTCGCTTTGCGGTTCACTTTGTCAATTAGTAGCTGGTCTTCCGTTGGCATTTGATGGGACGGGCGAGGCGTCAAACGATCACTACTCATCTGAATATCTTCCCCTGAAGCTTGTGCGATCTGTGGGCGTATCTTTGATGGGAAATGGTGTTTGATCCCATCGCGCTCAGCGCACATCAAATGATAGAGCAGCGCTTTTAAGGCGGTCACACTGCCCGAGGCCAGCTGCTCCAACTCCGAGCGGGTCACTGTGAAACCCAGTTTTCGTAGTACTTTCAAATTGAAGAGCTCCCAATTTTCCAGCTTCAACGCCAGGCTGCTGTGCGAGCTGTAATTGTCTATGTCCACTAGCTTTCCATTCAATTTCTTAAACAGTCGCGCCACTGTCACCACATCGGAAAGTTCTCGGCGCTTGCGATTGTTAAGCTTGATCTCTTTGATGGTCAGCCATTGGTTAAGTTCTTTCACCTCCCCGGAGTTCAAAGTGCGGCAGAATCGCATGATTTTCTGTGGCGCAGTCGTTTGCCTTTTTACAACAATCACTTAAACTACGAATTTGGCAAACAATTTTGAAGATGTGGCTTTCAATTGAAATGCTCTGGCAAAATTTTGAACAAATTCAAAATCTCAAACATACATGAGTTCTAGATTTTCTGATATTAAATCTAAATTTGATTACTAATAACAATGAATTACCCGAAGTACCCATTAAAAATGGGTACACAACATTTTGTGCAAACGTAACAAGGAGTTACAGCGATATCAAAATATATACACACATATGTTCTTCGATAGTCCTGAATGAGAAAATTTCAATACTATGGAAAATAACTAAGCGATCTCACACCTTAACAGAGGTGGACCCATTCTTTATAAACGAAAAGCATAATTCTTTGCGATATGCGCTTTCTTTTGAATTATCTATGATTAATCAATGTTTAATATTTTAACAATTGGTAAATACCACTTAATCGTTACATTTTAATATATTCTCTTAACTTAAAATATAAATTATAATTGAAAATTATTGTTGTTCCGCCCAATCATTATTTAATCGAATGTCCGCACAGTTATTGGTTACATCACAATCATCGACAAATTCTACGTGCGTAAATGGAAAATGTCCTTTACGTCCATTTAGCTCTCCTTCCCATTGGCCATTTATATTGGTTTTAGTGACTTTAATTATGTCCCCAACTTCGAGTTTAAGCGCAGTCTTGTCATATGCGTTTGGCACACGCGACTGTTTAACACGGGCTCGAGCTGGCAACTTGCGCTATGGAAAAATATCTAATTACCCTTTGGATTATACAAGAAATTGGTGAGTTACGCACGTTCAAGTCTGTCCTTTTCAAGGTGCTAAATTGGCTTGATGATACGGAAGGTGAGTCGGAGTTGCCACCAGAGGAAATGTTTGAGCGTGCATTGCAAGAGCTGGTGTTCGACGTAGACGTATGCTCCATGCCATCCTCCTCCATAGAGTCATCATACTATAAAAGATTAAAATCATTTTTTGAAAAAAAAAATACAACAAAATAAATTGCATCAAAACAATAACAAATATGACCAGATTGATAAATATTATTACATTTTTGTATTATATGTTGCTTTGTTTTATTTAAAATTGCAAATTAAATTAAATTTCAAATGTGATGAAACCATCACGAACCGAACAAAAACAAAACATTGGTTCGAACTTGGGCTATGTGTCATCAACAGAAACAAACTGATCCATGAATACTGGGTCGGAGTTCTTTTCAAAGTGTTATAATACCCCATGCAAGCAAAATAACATTCGATAAGCTGATAAAAACTTACACGCTGCACATAGGGTACTGGTATTTGTCCGACTAGACCAGTGGAATTGCGGGCGGTCCACCATTGGTCTTCATCCTTACGTATAACAGTGAGAACCTCACCTCTTTGAAACGGTAAATCGTCTTGATCCTAATTGAATGGCAAATATTTAGATCGATAGTTGCATTACAATAAATAATTATACTCGACACATACACTTCCAACGAAATCAAATTTTCCAATAACCTTTTCCAGTTTTCTCTGCGCAGGACGCTTTAGCGGCGTGGTGTCCAAATAATGCAGCGTATAGAAAGTGAGTAGCCTTGCCAGGTTATCGAAAGACTGATCGCCTATTCGATAAACAATTTGGTCCTGCTGCTGCACCTTGTTTATAATATAGTTGCTCACTTTGGTGTCTTCTCTGAATTGAAAAAAAATCGAAAAGAAGTAAACGTTTAGAGCTGTGAATAATAAATATAAACATTGGTGCCTACCGCACGCATAGGACATAGTCGCCTTCAATTGAGTTACTGTCGCGAACCAAAAACACTCCTCTTTCGCGCTCATTCATTAACACTTCGGTAGCATCTTGTCGGGACATGGACCCAAAATACCAACTGAAGCGAATAAGCAGATGTAAGTCAAGGTTATTCCAAAGATGTGTATGTGTACAAAAAGATAATAACAATAATCGGCAATTTGTGAAGTCGCCCAAATATCCATGATGTTTAGTTTGCTGGGACCGGAACATTAGTTTCCATCAACATTAAGATAGTCGATCTTACCTGCTCCTGTCTGATACATCAAATGTATCCATGTTAAATTCCAAGTATCCGTCCGTTATACAATTTGACTTTAATTCTTTTGATTATTAAATTAGTATAAGATTAATCTTAATTTTTACTTTTTTCTTCTTTGTGTATTCTCTTTTTACCTCTCCTTATGGATGTTCATATCATATCGATATTTATAACTTTTTCGATTTTTCTACCGATTGGCCCGCTCGATGTCGATACTTAGAACGATAGGCTGGTAAAATAAAATGTATGTTTATTAACAGACTAGTACGAATTATAAATAATAATTAATATTAAGCATAATAATATTATTCATAATAATATTAATCATAATAATAATAACGTTATTTAAGGATTGAACAATCATACCCATCACCCACTTATAGCAAACAAATTATTTACGGCAATTTTAATTTAATAATTAAGATATAACATAACATATAACAACATATTGATTATCGAATGCGTCATTATGTGTTTGTTTTATGTGTGCATTACACAAATATGCAACCTTAACATCGATTCAATGCAAACTGATTAATATGCAACAATAAGTCGCAGTCTTATATCGATATTAAATATAGATATAGAATAGAAAAAGTTATCGAGTAAAGTTTTTCCAACAATCCGAAAATCGATACGTTGACGTCTCGATGTTTTTTCTCATCTCTAGTGGCTACGCCATTTTGTGTAAAAGAGAAAAATTGAGAATCACATAATAAAAAAGTGAATTCTTTGTGTTAATGATGCAGTATAAAGTAATATAAATATATGCAAAACCTGGTTAATTAGTGCTGTGTGGTGTTTGAATATTGACGGTTCGCGTAATACGCCCATTCGCTGCAATACGTGTAGATGTACACTTTCATATGTACATGCAATCTATCCTAATATTCATATGTGTGTACATACGTAACTATGTGCATGCATATGTATGTGCAAAGAAACTTGTTTGATGTAGATATACATATATATATATAAACGTAGTGTTGTATGTATGTTTTCTATACGCATACAAATACACCACTGAAAATTTTGGATAATTTCGAAATGTATGCGTGTCTACTCTTTAAGTAAAAATAATAATGCCTTTCGAGGAACTTGGGCTATTTAAAAGCAACAACGACTTCAATTCGACAACTGCAGCCATTGATCGAAATATGGATTTGAAATAATCTGGCAACCTACCTGATGTGTAGGCGTATGTAGGTATGTACAGACGAACGTTCGGATGTATATATACATGTACATACACATGTATGTGAATGAATACAAGCATTCATTTTGTTAATATTTAGATGGCACCTATTTGTTTGTATTATTTTCTGCTTCCTCTGGCTTTATCGATTTGCGAAATTTGTTTGATTCCTTACAAAAGCGATATCATAAAACATATTTAGCGACATATTTTGCGTTATTGCGCAACTTGGAATGCATTTACTAGACGAAGAGTGCCGAGCGTTAACAAAACTTGACCCCAAAAGTAGGTATGCTTATATATGTATGCACATACATAGATATATATGCATGTGGCCTTTTTATTTAACTGTTCTTTTGCGAAAACAAATGTCTTGTTTTATTGTTGAAACTAAATTTATTTGGCATTGCGAGTTTCTTACAATTGCAAATCGTACGTTGAAAATTAAATATAGTATATTATCGATGGACAATTAAATAATTCGCTCTTTATAATAATCATATTTATCTGTATATTTATACCTTACAATACTATCCAATATATACGAGATTTTAAAAAACAATCTGTGTTGACATTTGTGTAAAAGTACACCTTTAAGACTATTATAACATTTATTAAAAACAAAACAATTTTAATAACTATTGTGTCCATTCTTTGACTACGCCCAAATGTGTTTTATACCCCGAACTCATTGAAAATGGCTAAAAAAAAGGGTATAATGGTTTTGTGCAAATGTATGTGGTAGGCAGAAGGAGGCATTTCCGATCCCATAAAGTATATATATTCTTGGTCAGCATGAGTCGTGTCGATCAAGCCATGTCCACAACTTGTCTCACACAATATTTCGGATTTTAGATATCTATGTAGAAATCAAGCTACATTGATTTCAATGCTCTTGTTAAGCCCCAAAAATTTGATTAAGACTATGCCCTTAGTTTAGAAGTTATTCACGAATTGAGTTTCCGTAGTGGAGGCCAAGCGCAGCAGATGTTCACAGTGTGTGACGAGCGTTTGTGTGTGTATGTGTGTGTGTGTGTGTATGTATGTGTGTGTGTGTGTGTGTGTATGTGTGTGTGTGTGTGTATGTGTGTATGAATGCAAGAGGATTAAAATGTATGGAAAGACAGGGTATCCCTTAGTTGGGTGTTCTCAACTAGAGCATCCACAATTGTATAATTTGAGATATACTTGGACTGCATTGTGACCCAAATTTGGTGACTATAGCTCTTAAATTGTGGGAGATATAGATTTTCGCGATTTGAGGGGGCGGGAGTGGGCGTGGCCGGCAATTATCTTTACATAGCTTTAAAGGGGATAACCAGTAATTATTTTTATAATTTTCTGACTTGCTCAAAAACTGGGAGATATAGAAATTCATATTTTTTAAAACGGGGCGTTTTAGTGGACATGACCGGGATACCGGGATTTTGGTGAATGTCACCAGCAATTACATACCAACTTTGGTGACTAACTGTAATATTGAAGCAAATATTCAGCCCACCAGTGGGCGTCGCACAAAAGTCGTAGCACTTTTTGAAGCAGATAAATTCAAGTATGTATCCAAAACTTCCGGTGTCTATCTTCAATTCCGGCGAAAAGAGTTGTGTTCCCCCTGGTAGACGGACGGACTTTGCACAAAACCAATATACTCTGTTCACTTTGTAAACGAGCACAAGAATATAAAGGTATTTCCTGAAACCATTGAAAATGTGCAAATGTATGTAACAGGCAGGAGAAGGGATCTGCGCCCCATAAAGTACATATATTCTTGGTCAGCATCAATAGCCGAGATTTAGCCAAGTCCGTTCGTCTGTATGAGTGCGCCCATCTCGGAAACTAAGAGCTGAAGTTCTCGAATATAGGCTTTAGTTATTGTTTATTTCACCCTGTTTTCCTCAAATCTCTAAATATCTATAAAAATTTTTGTAAGCCTATTTCGTAAACTATGAGAACCAGAGAGAGAAATTATTAACGTGTTGATCTTTACCAAATATTACTTAGATACTTTTGTGTTGCTTAAACCATTTTCTACTTTATAAATCAGTCTGTTATGGTGATTCTGATATGGCTACATTGCATATCTTATAGTTAAGGTTATAAAGGATTTGGTATCCCATACTTTTGTTACAGGCACCATAAACTATATAGATTCTTGGTCAGCATTACTAGCCGACGCGATTTAGTTCTGTCCGTCTGTCTCGTTGGATCTCAGAGACTTATGTACCATAAGCAGATCATTTGATATTTGAAATTGTCCACACATCACCCCTTTTTCCAATATTTAATAATCGGTTTTGTGGCTCGGATTTTTTTATAGCATATCTCAGAAACTTTGATACCTTTCCCCACCCGCCCCAATTATGCAAATAACTTCAATTTCAAGTACTACTGCTTTGAGAGCAATCTTACTTGTATATATATCAATATATATATAATCTATAATCCACTATACTTGTGCTCTTATGTGTAATATTTTTCTTTTGGCCAGGTATATTATCTTCAATGATGCCGACATAATATCTGATTGTTAACTGTTAGTTAAACTTAATTCTGTCGGGCAAACAATCTGGCTTAAACAATAACCAACCGACATGTCTACAATAAATCGCCGCATTAAAGTTAAATTTCGGGATGCTGTACAGGAAACATCTAAACAAGGCAAGTATAAAATGTTTAAAAGTGAATTCTGTACTTAAATATTCACTACCCGCAAAGCGAAGTTCTATATGATTATTATATTAAGGATGGTCGGGAAAATTATACTCGTTCACGAAGTGAAACTAGTATATTGGTTTTGTGAAATGTCCGTCATGCTTTCCGTCCGTCTGTCCGGATGAACGCAATATTTTTCGGCGCTATTGAAGATAGACTTGAAACTTGGAATATATACTTGTAGTTATCTCCTTCAGACAGTGTTAAGATTTTTGTGCCACGCCCATTGGGAGGCAGGCAAATCGATAACATGTCGATACCCCTCAAATCGCAAATCGATTAAAGTTGAATATGTCCCACAATATTAAAGTTAGTCACCAAATTTGGTATGCAGATTGCGGGTGATCTCCTCCAAAAAATGCGGCCTTGATTTCCTGGCCACACCCACTAGAACGCTCGCTAGACACCCCGCCTTAAAAAATCCGAAATGGCTATATCTTCCAAAGTTTTAGAGCTAGTCACCAAATTTTCAAGGTAGATTAGTGGTCAGCTCCTTTAAATAAGGGTAAAAAAAACATACCGCCCACACCCACTCCCGCCCCCGTAAATCGCGAAAAGTTATATCTCCCACAATTTCGGAGCTAGAGTCACCAAATTTGGCAGACAGTGTTTGGGAGACCTTCTCTTAAGATCGAGCCGCAAAAAGTTGGCCACACTCACCCCCGCCCCTACGAAATATAAAAATTCTATATTTTTCCAAAATAACTTCTGTACTGTGAACGAGTATTACGCAGTCGGTTACGTCCGACTGCAACGTTCCTACTTGTTTTTAAAAAGGAAGCGTTACGTTGAGTAAACATTTTGGGCAGTACAGGATGAAACAAATTTTCATTAGTCGAAAAAGTTTCAAAATTAGTAAGTAAGTAAGTATGTTTTCAAGATCAGAAATGGCTTAGGCAATAATACTCACCATAGAATGACGCTGGCCAAAGCTTAGGAGTCTAGTTTTAAATTAGTGAGTCTGTCAATAGCATCTTAAATGTATCCTAGATATAGAATATAGATATAGAATTTTTATATTTCCTAGGGGCGGGTGTGGACGTGACCAACATTTCTCGGCTCCAGCTTAAGCGGAGGTCACCCAAACACTAATTGGTGATTTTCGCTATTTGCGGAGGCGCAGTGGGCGTGGCCGATTTAACCGATCTTTAAAATTTTGGTGATTCTATCTCTAAAGTTGTGGGAGATATAAGCTTTCGCGATTTGTGGGGCGGTGTGGCAGGCACCAGCAATTTACATACAATTTGCTGACTTTATTCTAGATTCTAGTTAACCATACGCAGAATTTAGAATTTAGTCTCCATGTGTGATTTTGTGTATGAATGCAAGGATGTTCAAATGTATCCGAAAACAGGGTTCAGGGTATCCACTAGTTGAACATTAATTGAACTTAAGTTTTATGGAGATGCATTGATCTATTGGTGTATTTAACAGATTTATGCTATAAATGAATAGAAAAACGTAAGCCTTTGTTTCCAATTAGTTGCCATGTGGCATGCCTAACGGTTCAAGGTTCAGCGTACAGTTAGGACTGATTTTCAGCCTTGATATCATGCCTTTTGTTACTTGTGCTTTTACAGTCAATGCTTTGAAATATGATCGCGGGGCCTTTGTCGACCCGAAAGCCCAAGGCGTCAAGTTTGTGGATGGAAAAGCTCACTTAATGGCAGGAAAAGAGAGTTGCCAATCAGTATTAAATGTCAAATTATCAAGATCGGAAAAGTCTGAATTCGAAATTACGCTGAAGTCCAACAAAGCTGCCAATAATAGCTGTCACGCACCGAAAGCACCTTCGGTGAATACTCATTCGAAGCGCTGCAGACATAGGCACCTCAACCGCATCCCTGCGAAGGAGTCTCCCACTATATGCAAAAGTCGCAAAAGTTCATGGCTAAATTGCAACATGATGCTGGCGATACTGGTAACGTTTTACCTCATGTGCTTATCTCAATCGATATTGGTCGAGGAACAAAACACAGCCGGTAGTGCTGAAGAGTCCTTGTCTATCAAGGGCGTCGCCAACTCGAACAGTTCGAGTTTCCGCAGTGCCAGCAAGTCAATGTCAAGCAACAATACGGGCAGCGGGCTAATCAGATCTTCCGTTGCGGCTAGCGGCTATCTGGACAAGCTGGACAATTTGGAGCGCAGCGTAGCCGCTGTGCTAATTAAAGTGGCTTACGGAACAACATCGACGACCAAACGCAGCATTCCCGACAATAGCTATATTTTGGGTCTCACCACTGTCGCGACCCCACTCCTAACTACACTAAGGTAAGCACAAACAGATATGCACGGTGTGAGAAGGTAAAACTTGAAAACAATTGGCAGCAGAACAGCATTTTTGCTTTTTGAATTACGAGGTTTACAATTGGTCTGAAATTGTTGCTCCCTCAACTTGAACGAATATTTATTGATGCTTTTAGATACCAATCGGCGAATCAAGCACAGCATAACGGCGGCCGCCATAGAAACTATGAGCTGGACTTGGAGAGAGATCATGCCCTGCCAACATCGGCGCCAAACGCCGACATACTGAAGAGTAATAATAATCCAACCTACCCGAATCCGAATCGACATCACAGCAGCAGCCACGACAGAGATCGCCACCGACACACGATGCAATACAATTCGACGCCGATGCCATCAAGTAATTATATTTTTCTAAATGATTATGACATTATCCCAGATATTTATATATATGTAAATGGTTTTTATTTCTTAAATAGTTCCCAACTTATTAAAGAAAGTCAACGGGCAGCCGACAATTCCAATGTATCCTGGTGATATTCCCTCATATTCACCGCCGTCAAGATCATTCTTCACGCCACCCCTGCCGCCGGAATATCAAAACCCGTTCGCAGACAAGCCCACGTTGCGGGGCACCAATAACGAGGGCCTCATATCAAATACAGTACCGTTTAACAACCGGCGGCCCATACCGCCGCCCAGCTTGATGCCCGGTCACGAAAGGATACCATTTCGCCCGCCCGATCTAGCTGCATCGATTGGCAATGCCGATGGCAATTCGAATACGAATCTCAATGACAGCTACGCCGGTGGATCTGTGGATGCGAAGAAGCCACTCGTCTCGACCAGCATGCAGGGGGCATTTGACTCCGCTGGAGATCGTAAGAAAGCACTGAACACTCCGTCGCGCACGGGGGGCAATGATGCGGTCGCCGCCGAGGCGTCGGATCATAATAACAACAATGAGCACAAGACCCAGGATCCAAGTTCGGGCAACGCCAAGGAAAGCAATGCAAACAAAAGGCAGGAGGTGCTGCCGAATATCAGACGCATTCTGGGCTCGAATGGCAAGAAAGGGGACATTCCCGCCGTACTGCTGCGCCACGTGACGCAGCGGCCCATGGTCAGCTATCACCAGCCGCCAGCGTCGCCGATTGTTTCGGTTGAGAGTGCCGAGACGGCAAAGGAGAGCAGCGGCAGCAGCGACAGCAACGGTGGCAGCAATGATGATGCATCTGCCGCCGCCGCCGCCGCCGCCAGTCCAAACATAAATAAGAGCAAACAGTCGCCGCAATTCGACTTCAGTGATGGTGGCAACAATGCTAGTCAGGCGGCAGTTACCACGCCATCGGCTGCAGCTGCAATCGGCGAGGCAGCCGCCACATCATTTACATCGGCAACGACAAACGCAAAGCCAACCTACACATCGTATCCAGGACAAGGCACAGGTGCAGGTGCTGCTGCAGGTGCGGGTGCGGGTGCCGTTGGTGCAGCTGCGGCGGCAGCGGCATCGGCGCACACCACATGGACCTGGGCCTGGAATATACATATATATCTGTCGGCCGTGCTGTTCACCATATTGGCCGTCTACTCGCTGTACAAGCTGGTCACCTACAACAAACTGACGCATCTGTTCGCCCAGTCGTATTTTGTTTACATACACCTCATTCTAATCACGATCTGCATCATGCGCATCATTTACCTGTGCGTCGATGCGTACAATATTCATGGCACCTTTCACATATTCGCCGCTGAGATTCTATTGAATTTGCCATCGACGCTGCTGACCGTGGCGTTTGCAGTGCTCATCTTGTTTCTGTTCTTGAAATCCCTGAATCACAAGAACAATCGCTATTCGGCTCTGGTGCGACCGCTGACAGTCGTTGTCGGCTGCGGGGTGCACGTCGGGCTCTGCATTACGCTTCATTATGTCGAATCGTATACGCTGCAGAACCATCACATGTACTTCCAGCAGCAGCAGCAGCAGCAGTACTTTCGCCGGCAGCAGCAGCAGCAGCAGCAGCACAACCTGCCGCAGCATCAGTTGCTGCAGCAGCAGGCGCAAACGTCATTCGCACCGTCCACCAGCCTGGCCAATCCGCCACCCCCGCCTCGGGTCCTCTCGCTGATATGCCAAATAATTTACATCTTCATATGCCTCAGCCTGGGACTGCTCTATCTGTATTTGTATCGCATTCTGAAGCGCATACTGCGCAGCAAGTCGCAAAACTATATACACGGCTATCAGAATCTGTCCTACGCCATACATATAACGATCGCGACCGCTCTGCTCTTCGTTCTGCTGGCTGCTCTCCAAATCTTTGGAGCCGTTTGCATCTCTGCGGCGCGTCCGCTGATGAGCCAAGCGAATATTGTTGAGGTCGATTGGATGCAGTGGGGCTATCAGTTCTCCTTGCGGCTCATCGAGATTGCGATCATAACTCTGATCTCCTGGGTGACGGGCCTGAAGACGAGCGTCGGCAGCAATGCCAATGCCGCTGTCGCCGTCAACGGGGACGTGCGCATGGTGGGAACAGCTGCCGGCATCGGCGGCTTTGGCAGTGCCAACAGTGCCGCCGGCAGTGTTATGCGAGAGAAGCACGGTGCTGGCGCCCATCACAATTCCCACTCCAATGTGGCTAATTTCTTTTTGCCATGCACGTCCAGCTCGAGCCAGGAACAGTTCGACACCGATTATCCGGCCATTTGCAATGCCAACACCAACCTCCATACGTACACGATGCGCACTGGCAAGCTAATATATGACGATAGCTACGCGCTGAACTCGCTGGCGGGGCCCTCAGCAGCGTCGCCGATCGCCGGCGGCGGCGGAGGCGGAGGCGGAGGCGGTGGAGGAGGTCCTGGCACCGAGTATCAGCTGCAGGAGCCAATGTACCAGAGACCCTACGATACCGGCTCGATAAGAAGCGCTGTTAATCACAATATAACAGCCGAGTATGGACCACAGGCCTCGCGGTACCATCACAATCACAATCACCACCATCATCACCACAATCATCACAGCACCATGCGTGTCCATGAGCCGGCAGCCTACATGAGCGCCGATTACATGACCGATGCCACAACCGACCATTATGAGAATCCCAATTTCGATTTGCGCACCAGCTCAACGGGCGCTGTGGGCGCTCTTGGTGTTGCGGCCATGCAGAAGCTGAGCAAGAACACGGCCAGCTCAGGATCTGCGTCGGCTTCGGGCTCCGGCTCTGGCTCCGGCTCCGGCTCGTCCGGGACGTCGCAGCAACAGATGCTGTTGCTGCAAAGCGACAGCTGCTACTCGGAGCCATTGCAGGAGAACTCAAGCTACGAGTTTAACAACTTCGAGCGGCCCGTGTTCAAGGAGAAGTCCATGGGCAGCAGCTCACATCCCAGCGATGAGTGCTGGCCGGAGAGAGAGCGAGAGGGGCACAAGTTGACAAAGTGCCGTGACCGAAAACAGAACAACAGTGCACTCGATGCGGCCAACTTTGATAACCCGGAGCGACGCAGTTCCAATTCAACAAACTCATGTTCCTCATCGAATGGCATACGATACGCCAGCTATAATTCCTACGAGCGCGGTGGCCATTTCAATGGTGTGCGAAAGAGCGGCACTCTGAACAACATTGTTAACGGATCGACAACGGGTCCGAGTCCGGGTCCGGGTCCAGGTCCAGGTCCAGGTCCGGGTCCGGGTCCGGGTCGTGCGATAAGCGTTATGGCAGCCGGCAAACGTGTGAACGGAGCCCAAACGTTGGCACACACGGAACGTTCCCATTTCTTTCAGAGAAGTGGACGCAACATAAACACCATAAATCGGTCATTAGCGTCTAATGATTTTGAACTGGCACCGAGCGTTAAGCAGCACACGCAAATGAAACAGCAGCAGCAGCAACACCATCCGCATCAGCAGCAACAGTACAATCATAATAACTCGGAGGAAGAGGATGAGGAGGAGGAGGAGGACGACGATATGATGTCGGGCAGTAACGTCGAGTGCACCAACTTGATAAGCAACAATGAGCACGGCTATTGCATAGCCAGCGACAATAGCATCACATCAAGTTCACATGGTCCCAACAAGGCCAACGCCACACACCTGCATGTACAAAGCAATACGAAGCCCATACATCATCTACAGTACAACAACCAGCAGGAGTCGAGTGTGCCAAAGGGCTGCAGCGAATTGGGTGCAGGAACAGGAGCAGCAGCAGCAGCAGGATTAGTGGGATCAGCATCTGCATCAGCCTCACCCTCAAGTGCCTCGGATAGCATGATTGTGGCTGAGCAGGGTTTCGTCCGATTTCGCGCCCAGGATGACATCAACGCCCAACAGCATCAGCTGGCGGGCAGTCATGGTGCACATCAGCCGAGTCGCAGTGTATCAAATGCTTTATCGCAAATTTGTAACAATGTTAATGGCATCGACTGCTAGGGAATTTGTACTAATGATAAAGTTCTCCTTCTCGTTGGTTCTCGATTCTAATCGCTCTCTCTCTCTCTATATCGGTCGAGTGCTGATGCTGCAGCCGCCGCCGCCGCCGCCGCTTACTGCCAATTGTAGTTAATTCGCCACTTTCTACTCTCTTCAAACTTGTGATATACATATAAATACATATAGAAATCCTAAAATGTAAAAAATAATTTTTTTAAAGGCAACTGAAGTTCTGCGATCCAGTTGTACAGACCGAAGTATTCATACTGAAATATTTGCTGCAACAGAAATATAAATATTTATTATATATATTTTGTATATACATCCACATCCACATACATTTTTTGTTTTTTAAATAAATATATATATATATATATAGATATGTTTATGTATTAGTGCAAGAGCAGCTTTTTACCGTTTGGCAGCTTACACCACTTATACAATTAAATCATAGCGCAGATTTTCTTATATCAGCTAAACAAAACAACAAAAATATAACCACACAGGAACGTACATTTAGACATATAATAAATATATAGTTTTAAGTAAAATTACATTCAATGTAAATATTAAATTAATGTATCAAACTGTTAATTGCAAACAGTATTCTGAAACACACACACACACGCGAAATACTTTAATAATGTTTATTTTGCCGTTTATCTTATATTATTACTAATACATATGTAATTCATAAAAGTAAGTTTAGTCCATTTACAAAAAAAAAAAAAAAAAAAAGAACAAAAAAGTTAATAGTAATATAAATAATTATAAAAAGTGTGTCAATATGTTTGTATGTTTGAATTTATGTAAACTGTTTATTGCATTTCGAAACTTGAACTGTTAGAATCACTACGATTTTTTTTATAACTGTTTCAATTCTATTTTATTAATTTTTATATTTTATATTGAATCTGTAAAGTCATATTTCAAGGCTTATTTGAAAACATACACTCACACTCATACGTACACACACACACACACACACACACACTTACTATTTATAAGCATGCACACTAAATAATTGTGTTGAATTTTTACCCATTGCCATTGTCGCTCTAATGAAAATCCAAATTTAAGCATTATTACCGTCATCTTAACAGATTGTAGAAAAAGCGTTACAAATTTAAACACACAACAAATATATGGATCGGTCAATGTTAATTGCAATTGTATAAATGTATTCGAATACTCTGAAACTCAAGTTTTGACAGGCTGGCTTCAACGCGTCCACAGGTGCTCTAATAACTGAAATTTCTAGAATAAGTTACTCTAAAACAATACAAATACAAATAAACATTCATGTGTGTGTAGCTTGTACGGGCCGCGTAAATATAAAATATCTCAATAGATCTGCTGAAATAATACAGATTTTATAATAAGTTTAATAACTGCGACGCGGTTTCCGATCATCCAACATGCTTAACTGAATGTTAAATTATTTATCATGTATAGAATTAAACAATTGCTTTGGAAACACACACAAAAAATAGTGTACAATATCACACAATGTTAATTCTTAACGTAAATAGTACTGATTAGATAAGGCTTCTGCATTTTTAATGTAAAATTAAATTGATTTAAAAACAAAAAACAAACACTTATATTATATAGATATATCCATTATTGTGCTTTTAAGGATGAATTATCATCACCATTACAAAGTATTTATACTAAAACAGAAAGTAATGCAAAATAATAAAACAAATAAAAAGAATGAAATTATTATAATATTGATCCTATTATGCGCACTACATTATAAACACAATGAACACGATCCATTTTTACAATATAATAAAAAGAAAATAAATAAAGTATTCCCCTTATTATTATACTACTTACATTAAAGAGAAATATGTATACATATAATTAACTGCATGTATATGACACAATTACTCTTATAATAAAAATAACTACATACATATTAATACATATATTCATTACTCAATTTTTATATATCTAATGTCTAACAAACTTTTATCTGTGTTATGTATATAACTGACTGATCTCTTCGTTTGGTTCAAGGAGTTGATTGGCTGAATGCTTAATTCCCATAAAAGAGGTATGTCTTTCCGAAATCGGACAACATTTGGCCGAGATATCGGGACTATCAATAATTCCAAATAGGCATACTTATCCGAGTTATGTGCATTTATAAACTAATATTATCCTAAAGTTTATTAAGTACATTCAATTAGTTTAGATCAGATTAAATGATATTCGATTATTTGAAAACTGCTGATGACAAGAGTGAACACTTTATAATGGAAATCGTCTGGCTGCAGGTCATTATATCCTAGGCAATCGTACCTGGTGAACTTAATGCGCCAAATCCTTGCAAACTGGGCAAGAATATGGTCGGGTTTTTTTCAGCCCCATAATTTAATAAAAAAAAGTATTTACTCAAAAGCTGGTTTCTTGACCTATTTTACCTATGGAAGCACCATGACTTTAGAAAACTTTTAAGTAATATTAAAAATTTAAAATAAACAACATGTTCCCAGTAATAAGAACTGCACTTGACTAATGCATTACAGCCATTATATTGCAGCATTTGTCTGGATTTAGAAACAGCAACGTTTTCTGAAGTTTTTGTGGTAAACGTACACTTTATTTATACTGATATTCGTATTTTAAACCTTTGCCCGCTGATTTTGAAACAATAAAAATAAACACAATACAAATGAAAAACGTCAGCGAAAAGTAACAGTATTATTTGCTATTGCCATTGAGATCCATGAGAGCCGTATGAATCCTAAAGTGCAGTCGAGATTCTAAAGCAAATTTGGAGAACTTTTTCCTTGAAAAGAAGCATAGAGAACAAAATTAGTAATCTATACCTGAGTGGAACAGAAATTGTCTTTACTTGGTGTCCTGCAGCATGGATATGGCCAGGGCTCGATTGTCGGATGCGTGGCAAAGCGCAGCCTCCACATTAGCGTAAGGGATAATAAAATGATCCTCGGTAATGCCACTTTGCGCAATGCACTCGTGGAAGTCCCTGAAAGAGTTTATCACGTTTATGTTGAGCGCACTTTGAATGCTATCTACTTACTGCAGCGCCAATGCCGGCTTATTCATTTGGACGTAGCAGGATCCGCGCAGCAGCAGGCAAAGAGCGCGATTGTCGGTATAGTACAAGTCCGTGACTGGCTGTAACGCATCTGGCTGGGGGAACATGGCCAATTCCGCGTCTATGATTTGCAGAATGCCGTCGGCAATCTGGTAATCCTTGCCAATGAACTTGAACATGTTCCACAGGTACAGCAGCTCGATCAGGGGCAAGACGAGGCGATCGTTTTGGGTCTTGTAGCGGATGGCTCGCTTCGCCATAAATTTCTCCATTGGCAACGACTTGCCGGCTATTTTCTGCCTGCACGCGGGCACCTCGAGCATCAGCTTGTCAATTTCCTGCATGTCCTGCGCTGACCTTGACGACGACGTCAACTTGACGGCGGCCAGCTGATAGGCGTATATGGCCCGCGACCAGTTGCTCTTCTCGAGCAACAGGCTGGCGTAGAATTGGGCGTTGTCCCATTTCCGTTGCATGCAATTCAGCCAAAGCAGTTCCCAATAGCTGAGGTAGTGAAACTGTGGCCAAGCATCCTGCGATTTCCACGATCTCAAATACCAGGACTCGGCAGCCTCCAGATTTCCGCTGAGCAGTTCGAATCGGCCTTTGAAGTACAACATCCAAACCCCATTCGGGTACTTTGCCAGCTGAGACGTTAGGATCTCGTCGCACAGGCTTAGATCGGTGTGGGACTGCTGCGTGCTGATCATGGGCACGACCATCAGGTGATAGCCGAGCAGGGATAGGGCACAGAGTATTTGCCGTAGTCCGTTCTCCTGGTACCCGGTACGAAGATCCTGCAGACCATCACTCTAAACGGGCTTCACTTAGCATATCGAGACGCTCGTTGGTGCTTATCTTAAAGTTTACTCACCCTACCTGATGAGAATCCGATAAATTGCAGTATTTTGATAATGCGAACGGGCAGCATGGATATCATTAAATTAAAAGTGCCGATCCCCATGTGAACTCCGCTACTAAAATGGCTTCTCAGTGCCGTGCCGCTCAAGTCCCACTTCCGGTGCTTCAGTATTTGGCCACAGAATCTAGGAGACATCAATTTGACTCACAAGTGGCTGGGCAATTGTCGACAATACCTGAAACAATTATAGCACTGACGAACTTGCAGACTGCCTCGGATCAGGCCAGAGAGGTTCTCGTCTTCAATAAAGGTGAGCAGGGCGCTCATCAGGAGGGCTTCTGCCAAACAGAGCTCGGCGTGGCACTCGAGGTCGGTGAGTGTATTGAAGTTTTTCTGAAAGCATTCACATTTATGCCTATGAACTGTCATTTACTTGTGCTAATAGTACTTTTTTAAAGGTGTTGCCAATAGACTCCGTTAGGGTGTTCTTCTTTCTGTGACGCTGACAGAGCTCCACACACTTCTTTAGCTCAGCCGATGCCTCGTCGATGTGCTCGAACGTCAGCACGGCCTCCAGAAACGAAAATACTGCAGTGCCCATTGAGTGATAGAGGCTCGAACCGGCGAACGGCCTCAGCAGCGTTCGAGCCTCCTCAAATTTGTTATCAAAGAAATAATTTATGGCCAGCTGCGCCTCCCCCAGAGAAGTCTTCAGGTCCATTTCTAATGGCTCGGAGCAGGCATCAAAAAATTCCTACATTTATTTATTATAGCCACTTTTCATCCGATGATAAATAATAAACAAACAATTTCTTACCTCCGATGAATCGGATTGATTTCCGTCGTCCATGTTTTCCGGTGCGACGATTCTTACACAGTAGGGCTAAGTAGTGTATGAAATATTTTGTAATTGTAGGTATTTATCGTACAGACTGGGTCTTAAAAATTTGCTTAAAATATTTATCGCCGGACCATCTAAGTCGATGTAGCCTTTTCCCTCCTTAAAAAACCACAAATCAACATCTTCGTTGCTATAATAAAGAACTGTATTGAAAAAGAACACAAGCAGCAAATAAAGAATATATATCATCTGATATTAATCAACTATATTGTATTGTTTTTAGAAAAAAATTACATAAAATGTTCTGATTTGACCAGTTCCGAAATATGTTTGACCCGAAATATAAAAACCGGGCTTAAACCGGACCTGTTTCGTCCCGCGTCCCGAAGGTGAACAAAAAACAAAGCGAAAACATCTTGCCAATGTTATATTAGATATCACGAATTACCAACAGACTGAGCTGTAAATCATTTTATTTAATTGAAGTAATCTAATTGAATACGTTGCGTATTTTCGTTTCTAAGTTGAATAATAGTTTAAAATAATACATTTTTTCAGGTTTCATAGCACAGTGAGTTAAAGTAATTACATACATATGTATGTATATAGATTGACACTATTTGCAATTATTTGTCCAAATAATTTACAGAAAAACTAGATATTAAGCGAAGCGGTTCTAAGTTTTCAGTTACGCATATCTTTATAAATATGTAAATGTATGCGATAAATATTTAATATACATCATTTACATACATTACAATATCAAGTGGAAAGTGCAAAAATGCATCTATACAACTTGATATAATAGATAATAATACTAATAAACATACATATATACACATGTCTACATAGTGTATGTATAATAGAGCATAAGTACATACTTATGTTAGATACATACAAATGAATTTAAATTATTTGAATTTTGCTAGATTGCTTTGCGTTATAGCCCGGTGTTGATATTTGATGTAGAAAATCCGGTGTTACGGCTCAGGTCCAACAGTTTCTGATTCACTGATTCACATTTAAGTGGAAAAGCGAAATATATATTCTCACATACATGCATGCATATATGTATGTATGTAGATATATATTTACAGAAATATGTATATACATATCAGAACACAAAAACATTGCGATTGAACTTCAACTTATAAAAGCTTACATAAATTCCTACATCATGTATATGTACATATATTATTATGTTAAAGCGTACATTAATTTTAAAATGCATTTTAATAATTGGATCATATGAAAATTATAGACTACACCAAAAGTATGTATGTTTGTATGAATCTACGCACATGCATTCTAACAAATTTATGGACCTGCATGCATACATAATTGCAACTACATACATAATAATAATTGTACGTAAATACATTGTACCTGCATACGACATTATGTACGTACCCATGTATGTATGCGAATGCGTTGTTTTGTTCTTGCCTATGTTTATGTGAACATACATACATACATATGTTTGCCAGTACATGCATTTATTTTGATTGCGGCAGCAAAAGGAAAATGAAAAACTAAGCTAGTCAGTAGTAAGTACATATGTACATACAACATTAAGCTTTAAGCTTTCGCGTTGTTCGGTCGTGTTTTTATTGCGTTGCCAAGCATGGCAGAATTTAATAAGTAATTTAGTGAATACTGTTTTGTTATTCAAGTTAAAACTTTTCCAGTTGAAATAATTTGATTGCAGCAATTGCGCCGTTTGACTGCCTTTATTTAGTGTTAAAGTATGTTTCTTGAAATTTTGTTAAATTAATTGTGTACTCTGATTCAGTTGCGCATTGTTTTGCTTTATCTCTATCTTCGCGTCGTTATTGAAGCTTTTCGCAATAAATTATTTTGTAATCGAGAAATACGAATTACAGTGTGTGGCGAATAAGTGAAAACAAAGCGCAAAACAGATACTAACAAGTAAAAGCACACCATCTGTACACACAAAGTACGACATACACACATATGTACACAGACCAATCAGCTGTTTGCCGAGAGCGACAAAAAGCTGACTGCTACAAATTTCACCGCACGCACTTTGTTCTCTCATAAACAAAAGAATAAAAAGATAATATTCTTAGTAAAAAAAATATGTATGTATGAATGTGATCATGCATAGTACATAGTACTATTACAGTGAACGCTCGATAGTTAAAGGGAGCGAAAATGTTCTACTAACTGAATATGTTATTTGTTTTGAACTTGAACAATGTATTAATACAGTTTTATTCGTCTTCCACAATCAAAGCAATTAAAATAAAACAGGAAAGAACACGTACATAGTTATCTTTGCAGTTTAAAAAAGTATTAAAAAAGATTACAAAATACCCAAACAAGTTTTCCATTCAAAAACTCATAACTTATCAGCTGAGAGACTAGTTTGCTTAGAAAGAGACCGACAAACAGATAGGCGCACATCAAATAAAGAATATGCCTATATCATTTATGGGATCGAAGGAGGCGTTCAATGCGAACCACGTTTCATTGGGTGAAATGCAGTTTTATAATTCTAAACTAAACTAGTGCTAAAGGACTAATACTCCTCGTTTCTATGTTCAGTGTGATAAGAAAGCTATAAATTGTACATGCAATGTATACATGTATATCTATATATATATGAGTGTGTATAAAAAGTGCTCAAGTTATGTATGTATACACTTTTATATTAAAGTTTGTATTTATGTATGTTAGCTTAAATCTTACTGTAGTATGTATGTATGTAGATTAATATAAATGTTAAATAAACGCCATTTGTAATTTTTAAATTGAATGCTTCTGGAATGATTTAAATTATTTACATGAGGGCGTTCAAAGCTGACTTTTTTTTCTAGAAAATTACAAAATGTAATTGTTGTTCAACTTCAGATTTCAGTCATTTATTTTCGACTTTATCAGGAAATGTGCAGTTTTCTTTTGTTTTCGAATATCATATGCAAGATAGAAATCATTTACTTTGTCCTAGTACAGTCTTGATTCTGGTTTATTGAACGCCCTCGTGTTAATACAGTTTAATTAATTGGTTGAAGTTGCAAAGTTCAATTTTAGCCAATACCCTATCAACTTCCGCTCGCTAATCTGGCATATATATTTTGTTCCTAAGCCAATCGTTTGGTCTTATCGCACCAATGTCTACCCGATTGTACCTTTATTTCTTAAAGAATTCCTGTGTTAGCATATAAATACATACATTTATTAATAAATGTGGAGGGCAATTGAACATGAAACTCAAATTTTCGTAGGCTACTTGCAGATTGGTAATCATGCAATAAATCGTAGAGCAATATAACTACGATCTGTCTAGCAAACTCGACCAAGACAAATTGGTCAAGATAGAATTTAAGGGAATGAATATAAATAATGGTATGTCTATTATTATTTACGGGGCATTCTTTGGTCATGCTTTCGTTATTGTTGTTTTCATTTTATAGCTGAATTAAATTATTTTAATTATCGCGATTTGAACCCGGAAAGACGCGGAGCATGCGAAAAATATTGTTTGTTCATGCAGGTAATCTAATCCAAGCACATTATCAGCTCCATTGATTAGGCTAATCTTGGTTTAAAAATTTTGAGCAGTTATCGAATGGATTTTTTGATAATTCTTCGGCGAGTTGCGCGTATATTGGTGCGAATAAGCCCTTTGTCTCATGTAAATGAAAACCCAACTCTGTGAAACCCACCATAAAACACACTGAGTTCATTTTAATGTATCATTTTAATGGAGATTGCGAGTTAGTTGAGACCTTTAGCATACGCGAAGGTAAACGTTTTACCTGATCATATTTTAAAGCTAATCACCTCAACCGTTGTAGACCAGTTCTGTGCAAGGTTCGCTATAGACGAATAAACTAGCCAGACGATCTGAGCTTCTACGCAATTGTAGTATATTAAATGTGCACGTGTCTTCCATCTGTGCGGTTAATACAGAAGCCTCAACTATGCCGATCGATGATTGTTGTCTATATAATAGGTGTACTTGAAAAACTGCCAATAGAAAAGAAGTGCAATCGTTTGCAAAAAATATATAAATGATAAAACATAGTGGGTGAAAAATGAGTCCTTGAATTATAACAAGTGGATATGAATTCTAAAAATTAATAATAGGAATACCAAAACTAACAATATAATATTAGTAATAATAATACAAAAAATTGTGCCTTGGAAACGTGTGATTATATAACGAGAAACTGTTTAGTCTATTCTAAGGACCTTTGACTATCTATACAAAGGATCAAATATATTTTCCACATGGCGGAGGTTCGGTTTACGATTCCTTACTACCTCACTTTTACGTTCGGATCGATCCAATTTTACAAGCTATTCCAATTACATAAATCCATAATTCTATTCATGAAAACTGATTAAGAACCGGTTCGGTTCAAAGTTCAACTCGTATCAAAAACTAAATTGAAAATTCGGGCTGCATCGGCTTCCCTTTATCGTGACAAAGCAATGTATTTTTAAGTTACTTACAAATATTTTTGATAAGATTAATGATTCGACTAAGGTTTAAGTTTTTTTTGTATTTTCAGTGTAAAATCTGGAGGTTCAGTGTCCTTAGTTGTGTGTTTTTAAAAATACACAAAATCGTTATTTGTTAACTCGATACAAATACATTTACACGTTAGTGAAGTCCGACTATTTGGACGCATGTAAATATGACAGTCTTGTCCAAATATGTTGACCGTATAGCGGAAAAATATGAACAGTCTGGACTCCCAAAGCAAGCATTTAGCTACGCCCTAGTGGGAACAGCACTTTTTGCCTTAACCATCAAGGTTACGATTCCGTACATACGAAATACCCATTGCACCAAAGATCAAAATGGCAAATCGAAAATCAGCAAAGGTGCGCTCACGCCCTCAGAGATCGAGGGCTCCGACGAAGACCTCAAGCTGGCCGAGGCCGAGAAGCTGCTGGTGGAGCAGCAATTGAAAATGAAGAACAAGCAAATGCTGGAGCCCGGCCTGAACAAGGAGTTCCTGAAGCACCTCGGCATGCTGGTCAAGATAATGATACCGCAGAAGCTGTGCTATGAGACCGGACTGCTAACCGTGCACACACTCTGCCTGATTTCCCGTACCTTCCTCAGCATTTACGTGGCGGCCCTCGAAGGGGCAATTGTGAAGTTCATCGTGCGCAAGGACGTCAAACAGTTTGCTCTCGTATTGCTGAAATGGTTCGGGATTGCGATTCCAGCCACGTTCGTTAACTCGATGATACGATTTCTGGAAAGTAAACTGGCATTAGCTTTTCGGTGGGTACCATATCCAAATCTATTTCCTTACTTACAAACTATTTCAAATATTTTCAATTTCCAAAAAGGACTCGTTTGGTGCGTCACTCGTATCGATTGTATTTCAAGAATCAGAACTACTACAGAGTATCGAACTTGGATGGGCGCATCGAAAACGCTGACCACAGGTAATGTTAGATGTAAATGTAAATGTAAATGTAAATGTAAATGTTAATGTTAATGTTAATGTTAATGTTAATGTTAATGTTAATGTTATTGCCAATAATAATTACGAATCATTCCTTTTCCTACAGACTCACCGAGGACATTTCAGTGTTTGCCAGCTCTGTGGCCCATTTATACAGCAGCTTGACCAAGCCCTGTTTCGACCTCATGCTAATTGGCTTGGCATTAATGCGCTCCTCCAGGAAGATGAAGGCTAATATCCTTTCAGGTAAATATGGGGATACATATGCTCGCTTTTAATTAAACCACGTGTGTTGCTTCTTAGGCCCGGCTTTGTCAGTGAGCGTAATTGCGCTTACCGCTCACATATTACGTATTGTCTCACCGAAATTCGGGCAACTGGTATCCGAGGAGGCCAATCGATATGGTTATCTAAGACATATTCATTCGCGTATCATAACAAATGCAGAGGAAATTGCATTCTACGGCGGACACAAGGCAAGTCTGCCTAAAACCGCAGTTTCACTTTCTAACAGTTGATTTTCTTTTCATCGAATATTCAGGTTGAGTTGCAGCAGCTACGCCAGGCATATAATCGGCTGGTTAATCAAATGAATAGCATCTTTAGCCAGAAGCTGTGGTTTATAATGCTGGAGCAGTTCTTTATGAAATATGTGTGGTCCGGCACCGGAATGGTGATGGTATCGCTGCCAATCCTAACAGGCGCCGCCGGATCCGGCCGCACAACTGCCGAGGGCAACAACGATTCCAATGTGAGCGAGCGCACCCAATACCTGACCACGGCTAGGAATCTGCTCATCTCGGCAGCCGATGCCATAGAGCGTTTAATGTCCTCCTATAAGGAGATCGTGGCCTTGGCCGGGTACACCTACCGAGTGGCCGGAATGCTGGATGTGCTCGAGGAGACCGCACAGGGAATCTACAGCAAGGCAACGGTGATCGAGAACGAGGATATGAACGGGATCATTGAGTTCCGTGATGGCAAGCCCATAGCCAAGGGTCGCATTATTTACACCGATGATCCGGGCAATATGTCGATCAGTCTCCGGGCTGTGCCGGTCGTGACACCCAACTGTGATATTGTTGTGCCAAGTTTGACGCTGTGCATCGAGCCGGGTGTGCACCTACTGATAACGGGACCCAATGGCTGCGGCAAGTCCAGCCTGTTCCGCATCCTGAGCGGACTCTGGCCGATCTATGCGGGAGAGCTGCACATACCGCGTCCCGTTGAGAACAAGCCCTGCATGTTCTACATCCCCCAGCGCCCGTACATGTCCATCGGCAGCCTCTGCGATCAGATCATATATCCGGACACGCGCGACGACATGAAGCGCAAGGGCATAACCGAGAAGGAGCTGATGAGTATCCTGAAACTGGTCTGTCTCGAGCATATTGCGCAGCGGTAAGTTTTATTACCAACAATTATCAAAGCACTTATCATACTTATGATCTCACCGTCTATATCCTTTCTATATGCAGTGACAGCTTCGACGTGGTGCGCGATTGGAAGGATATTCTCTCCGGTGGTGAAAAACAACGAATGGCAGTGGCTCGTCTATTTTATCACAAGTAACTGATTAGTTGATTAACTAAAAAATTAAGGCTGATTTGACTTTGAATTGTTTTGTTTTAGGCCACGTTACGCACTCCTCGACGAATGTACCAGCGCCGTTTCCATCGACGTGGAGAGCTCGATTTATGAAATCGCTAAGAGCATGGGCATCACGCTCCTGACCATAACACACAGACCAACCTTGTGGTAAGCTCTATACCCAATTATGTAAAGTGGAAAATGGTGCAAATACAATTTTGTATATTTCTGTATTTAATTAGGAAATTCCACACACACATTCTGGAGTTTGACGGTTTGGGCAGCTGGAAGTTCAGGAAAATGGATGCCAATGAGAAGCAAAAAGATCAGTTCATTCACTAAAATTTATATTAAGTATTAATAAGCATAAAGTGAATAAAGACTATACATATACGGAATTAGTTCTCGGCTTGTTGATGCTTCAATTCCTATTCTGACATTCTATGTGATTTTGGCTTCTTTCGATTAACGCCTATAACTATTTTCTGGTATATGTATGCAATAAAAAAAACTACATATGTACATGTGTGTATATGTATCTTACTGAGCGAAGCTGTATTAAAATATGCAAAGTTAAATAAAATACCGTTTATATAAATGTAGATTGTAATATAATATAATAGTTAAGTATTGTCAAGTCATGATGTAGCCTTTCTATTAAGTGAAGATAACCCCTGCTATTTAGTTCTAAGAGTTTTCATACAAAATAAACATCGGCTATTATTTAAATTGTGTTCTAAATAAAAGGGATAATTGCGCTTAAATATTTACAACTAGTTTATCTTTCGTTTTTTTGTTATCTATTAGAATAAAAGAAAGTTATTGAAATCGTTTTACAAACAAGCCGAACTTGTAGTTTTAGTTGATGTTGCTGTTGGCCAGATGAAATGTTAGTGTACTTTCCATTAAAAAAAGAACCGACCTCAAATTCACATAAATATATCATTTGATTATCTGGCTAATGACACAAAATATTAGAGTAGCAGATTTCTATTGCATACTTTCAGGGGAGACAATTTTAAGCCATTGATTGAGTGCTCTATTTGTGCGTGCCCGCTAGGATATTCAAAAAAAAAGTATATGTCGCCGAAAGCTGATGTGGCAAATTAATTCTTGAGTTCTAAATTAAATTTAACTTAACATTTTCAGGCGGGTGGGGGAGGCATGAAAAAAAGAAACATTCCAGACCCGAAAATATTTGCTTTATGGAGTCGGAGAGGCCATTATACCCGTTTAGGGCAAAAGAAAACGGAATATAATATAACCCCTTCCATATTTAACAAATCAAAGTTCCGATTTTGTTTAACAATTTCAAAAACACGGTTATTTTCATACGAATTTTTATATTTTAGATTCGTTTACAATATACAATGTGTTATACAATAAGATTCACAATAACTTCTTAAGTTAAGTAGTTTTATTATTTGTTAGGTTTTTGCTTTCTGCATTATTTTAAAAACATCAACCATGCGTAGACAATTCACTTGTATTTTTGAATACAAGTATTTGGAATTTATGTATATGTTAATATGTATATCATACATCAAGTTATTATTATTTTATTTATATATAGATCATATGTATGTATATACATATGTAACAAAAGTGTCTTGTTATTGTCCGGAACTCACAACTAGAGATTTATTGTCATTTGTTAATGCACAAGCATGTGTGTGCGTGCGTGTGTGTGTGTATGTATAGGTAAGTTGCTTGTGTGCGCTACTGGGACACAATATCTAAAACAATAGAGTACAATAACTAAATAACAATTATTAATAAAATCAGGCATATTTGCAATAATCAATAATGGTATGTATTTTAAATTTCTTGATACTTTAATACTCGTTTTATAAATATTACACATATATATGTATGTATATAGCACAAACACCATTAGGGTGTGTGGAGCCAAGAAGTGGTACATAGTTGATTATTACAGTACACAATTGTTAGTCTCTTATGATATAGGTAGCACAAGTACTTTGGATAAGTTCGATATGTTAAATTGACATTATTTTTCGAGATATAATAAGTGGCCTTTCCTGAATCAATATTTGTACAATAAGCAGACCAAAGAGTGCGGGAAAGTAAGCGATATTAATAAACTACAAAGTTCACATTTGAAATAATAGAACAAAAAAGCAGTGCTGTTATTTTTGTTTTGCTTAGTTTTGTTTGGTTTTTCATATGAGCATTTTGATTGTTTTTAGTTCTTTAGTTAACGAGTTTAAGTTCAGGCACAGTTAGATCATACATATGTATGTAGGTATTACCATACCAGGTGTCTGTATAAGAAATGACTAGCTAATACATTGATCGCAGTATATGTATGTTTATAACGATAGGTTAATTAAATAATACAAAATATTTCCTATGATCTTTTCATTTGAGCACTTCCTACTGAGCCGCCTGTTGTCATATGCAAATTATTTATGTATGCTCTAGGTTTAAAAAAAAAAACCCATTCGTCAATTATTCGTACCATGGGTATATGTTCCTTGGTATCTCATGTACACTGATGATTGTTTTATATTGGAAGCATTTGATTATTTCCAAATAGGAAATTAATATAAATATGAATGTACACAGTATGTATATACATACATACATACGTATAGGAATACACACACTGACAGCACGTCCAACATTGGCAATACATATCTACATATGTATGTATTCTCAAACGTACTTATTGTCAATCGTAACAAGAATGGCTAGTTAAAAAGTATATGAGCTTCATTTATATACTTTTCGTATTACATTTTTTTATACACTTTTGGCAAATCAAGGAAGAGAACAAGTCAAATTAAACTGATATGTAGACTTGTTGTTCTTGTTGATATATTTGCTATTACTGTCACAATATAATCAATACCTGGGATGTTGTGCTACCAGTGTGTGTAAACACACCTTATGCAGATGTCTTGTATGAATTTTAATATTCGTGAATAATCGGAAATGTATTCGTGCTGGATTCTTCTTCAAACTGTTTACTGTAAATATTCAGGCAAATCTAAGAACGCATATGTATATGTATGTATGTACATACTTATACTTATTTATACATATAGTATGTCATGTAGGTACATTATACCAGGTGTACCAAATTTTCCTTAAATATATAATTCAATTGACAACCGTTTCTCCTGTTATAAGTATGTTCATGCTAATTAATTTATATTCTGTATTTACAACTTTAAAATTAAACTCCCATTCCATCTTAAATAAAAAAAATAATAATAAAACAAAAAATTATAGCCACAAAGAAAGACAAATAATTACACATAAACTAAAATGTTAAATTCAACATCAAATTATATTAATTAGCTATTACACCACCGTTGGTGTTTTTTTATTGTCAGCATAATAAAAAGTAAATTACTTTAATATCCGTTATTGTCGTAGAAATCATACTCATATTGATTCGATTTCTGAGCTTGAGGTGATATAGAATTGATTCCGCCTTCTTCGGCGAGATCATTACTAAAATATAGCAGATCGCTGCCACTGGGTTTCAGGTCATATTCGATTGATGCAAAGGGACTCAAGTAGTTTTCATTGAAATCACCTTTAAGTTTAAGGAGTTCTGATTGAGGCTCAAGCTGCATACTCTTCATTATTCTAGTGTTCCGTTGAAAATATTCACTTGGTGAATACTGAAAAATTTTTAACAAAATTAGTTTTTTTTATTAGATAAGTATATATCCCAAGTTTTACGTCTAGGTAGATAACTATTGTAGTAGTAAGTTCTAGGCTGGGATAGTATTAAGTATATTTATTTAGTATTAAGTATAAATTATAGCATTTATCGTTCGATAAGTGCAATCGAACTAGAATAAGAACTATGGAAAAAAGAACAAGAAAGTTGAACCAATTGCCGATCTAGCAATCGGAACATGAAAAAAGCGGTCTTTTTGACGTGAACTTGCATACACATCACTTTAAAGTAGGAACCAGTTTCAATGGATTTACCTGTTTTAGAAGTGATCGATTCCTTTCCCTGAAATGGGATTGTCGAACTGGATATGTCCTCGGTATACCAATAACCTGATCGCGTTCCGACATGTCTCCCCCATTGACCTCGGTAGCTGGAATACGAATGCGAGAAGCGGCCTTCGCTTGGCCTGCAGCGGAGTTACCTGAAAAATAGGATTCCTTACGCGTGGGTCCATTGGCAGCGGCTCCATAGGGACTCCCTATGCGACGAGTGGACGCCCGGGCGCCACTAGTTTTGTGACCACCATTTTTGTTGTTGCCCTCCAGGTTTTGTATGTTCGCGATTGATATTCGATCGCCAGTTAAGTATTGATTACCGCTGCCATCGGGGCTGCGGTTCTCGTCCATCAGAATCGAATCTCCTTGGTTATTGAAGGGCAGCTTGTAAGACGATTGTATGCTAAAGAAAAGAATGTTACTTGGCAAGCCTAGAATCCCCCAAAAAGACATACTTTTGGCCATTGGCGATTTCCTTGAGCACTGCCGCTCGGGCGGCCAGTTCTTCGGCCCGACGTTGTTGAGTTAGCTCCTTGGCTCGCTCGGTCCAGATGAGCTCCTTAAGCTTCTGAAAGCTGCCCTGCACGGCAACTGCGTTCTGGTTGCCGCCTGCGGGTTGGTTGCTAGCGGAGCTGCTCGGCACGCCCATATACCTGTTCTTGCTGGATCTGCGGGGCGAGGACGGGGCTGGCCCAGCACTGGCTGGACGTGTCTCGGCACCGTACAATCGCCCCTGGCCGCCACCGCTCGGGCTGCCGTCGACATGGCGCTGGCGTTGTTCAAATGTCACACGCTGTGGGATTATGGGCTCCCGGCTAACAACACGGCCGAAAACGGGGGAACGGGCACGCTCCCTGGCGCCCATGCGAAGTCTGCGTTTTAGACCAAAAAAAAATTGAACATTCACATTACTTTGACACTCTGCTAATCTATACTCCTGGGTCGCAGGAACTTACGAGCCGAGCAGTCTGGAGTTGGAGTAAAGTGGTTCCCAAACATTGTACGTGAAGGGGTCGCGATATGTTGGTATTTCATTTGTTATTTCTGCTGCTCGCGATTGTCGCTTGGAGAATCTATATGTAATGTGCGTATGTTCTATATACTCAGCTATTAATGGCAATTTCAAAACTCACATCCACATGGCGCGAAGCTGCTCACAAGACGGTTCCTGCGAACTCATTGGGAATGTTTTTGGAACAAAGACCTCTCCAACGGCTCGAACACCACCATTCTCAACTAAACCCGTGTTTACACTCGGTGTTCCATCTTCGCCCTTGACTAGTTTATTGCTATCCGCATTTCTCTGCACGCCGTAGTCACGGTTACGTGCATTCAGAAAGTTACCATTGCCATGGGTTAGGTAAATCAAGATCACCAATATGTATATGTGTAACAATTTGTTCTGAAACGATATAAACTTAATTATTTACACAAGTAAGAACGTTACAGACGAACGCTACCAACTGCGCAATACTCGTTTACAGCGTAAAACAAAAACATATAAGTATAAAACTAATAATTAACAAATACTTAAAAATAATAATAAAATATACACCACATATTAATCAACAACAAGAATTATTACATGAAATGTTGCGCTTGCATCATTGATGTTGTGCAATACCCTGCAACGAATGCAGGCACCACCTATTGTTCAAGATTACAACTATCATTATTACTATGCGCACAAAAATATACTACGGTTGAGTGATTTCTAAATTCACATTAAGATATATTGATTGACAACAACAAATCCAATATACTCTTTTTACTTCGATTTTGTAATCTGTTTGACAACACTAAATTTCGTTGGTCCAATTTGATTAATGAATATTTACGTATTACGAAGTACCGTAAATCGAAACAGAAAAGTCCAACAGTTGCATAAAACTAAAAGTCATATATTCATTTCAAGACTTGGTTAAAAATTAACAGTATAAAACAGACTTCAGACCGATCTTAATGCAATCGATTTTTAAGTGCTTAAGAATATTCAATTTGAGGTTGTTGTAGACTTTAAAAACATTTTAAACATTTTAAACACAGTATTCATTTGGCGAGACGGAAAAGTTAAAGCTTCTTGGAGTATACATTCCGTATATGCAATAGTCAATTATTTAGCTTTACTGAAGAATAGACACACTTACCATACTGTGATAACAAAGCATCTTTGAGAATTATCTATGTAGTATCCAGTGAGGCGTATAATTCATATAACGACCAAGAAGCTGATCACGTTACGTCAAGAAGATATGTTTTCAAATATGTAGATATTGTCTGGCGTTGGAAAATATACATGAGAAAATAAATTAGCAATTTTTGAAAGCACCATTATCATACACTCTACAAGGACATGCAAATATTAGAGAAGTATTGAACAACATTATCGAAATAAAAAATAATTCTTTAAAGTTTTAACGGTTAACAGTTTTTTGAATAAATCGAAAATTTTACTATTTATTTGGTGCTCTTCAACTTGATGTGATATATTAAATAAAGGTTATTTCAAAACCATTTGAATAGTATAAATATGGGTAAAGTATAAGTATAGATTTGCTGTTTGCTTTGAAATTATATATATATATATATACAAATATATACATATATATATAACAAGAGTTTTGACTGGTTCTAGAATTCTTGTTCACAGCTAAAAATTAGTTGACGTTAATCGTTCGATTAATAAATTGAAATGTGCCTTATTTTTAATATATTGCTATGCACTTACATATCTAAATAAATACATACTTTTTTGTACTGAAAGTGCATTTACGTATGTATAAAGAGAACCTACCCAGAATTATATGTATAATAGTATTCAATTGAATATTTATTTAGACTGCCGCAAATGATATCTTACGTATACTTATGTATATCCAACACTTTTGGAAAAAGAAGAAAAAAAGTTCCCTCTGCTGATACCAAAGAAAAAAACCATAAACATAGGTATGTACATAAAAAGACGTACATACAATTTACATAAACTTATTACGAGTGTGCCTTAAGTTTGCAAAATTTATCTTTGTACATTAATTGGTGCAGGTGCTGGACAAACAAATATTGGTGCTCTTATTTGAAACGTGAATTGAATTTAATTGAATGAATTGCTTTGTTTAGAAAGTGGATTTACTTTTTTGCGGTATTTAAAGGCTTTTCCATATATTAACCGACAAATAAGAAGTGAGCTGCTCTTCGCCGATAGCCCCATACCGTTGAAATAGACGTGTTTATACCTTTGGTGCGATGAATTACCATAAGCCTCAGCCATATTTTCTTTTTTTGTTTTGTTTAACTGTAGAAACCAATGGAGTTTTACTTAGAAATTACGATATAAGCATTTAAATTCCAATCTTAAAATTATATAAAAGTTAAAGCACGTATCTACATTAATTAATATAATATATTTTTTAATAAAGATTTTGGTATACCACACCTACTGCATCATTTCGTTTTCGTTATCTATTATTGGGTTGAAATGTAAGATTACACCCACATGGTTGGTGGGCGTTCAGAAAATATCCATTCAGACATGTTAATCTTCCTTCTTTTTCTCTTAGCTCCAACACATCTGTATATATGTAGGTATACTCGATTGCATTCATTTACACATACATATGTATACATATACACACATTCAATTTAATTCCGCAACTAAGGGTGGGTGTAGTCCACCTTTCGGCTTTGCCGAACCCGACTGGGGTAAAAATATAAAAATTCGTCCCAATATCTCAACTCATTGACAAATGTAAAACTGGATGTAATCAGTTTTGAGGTTTTAGATTTAATCGACCTAAATTTTAATATACATACACATACACACACGCACCCACACACACACACATACCTATATATATTTATATGTATGTGCACTCACATACACAAGTAGCGCAGTATATATGAGTACGGACTACGAATATTGGAGTTATTTGATTCATCAACCTACTTACATTTATTAACAGCCTGTCATTATTAAATCGAATTCCTTTTCATTTTACCGGGGTAACAAACACACACACAAGCACAGACAATAAGTTGCAGATCCTTTATGAGTTTTATTTTTGCTCCTTCTTTTTTTAGCCTATGAATGAGTGTGAACTTTTCCAACGCGCGATATAAACTGAACTAAATGTACAGACAGGGGTTCGACTTGAATCGCATTCGCAGCATCCACAGTCCCTGACAAAATTAAGAAGCTCGCACACTAACTTCCTTCCGATTTACGTGTTTGTATTCGACGCACGCTTCGGGTTTGGGTTCGGCTCCAGGTTCGTACGTCTCTGCTTGTGGGATGGGCGTACGTGGGCGTAGGTATTCGGTTTTTATTCATATGTATATACTATTATGTATATATTTATGTAAAATTGTGCGCGAACACATTTGCGCCATGAATGAAATTGTAGGCAAAAACTGTTGCTGGCTTTTTCGTTTTACACCCAACTAGGGATGAATTTCTATTCGCTGTCCCTTTCAGCGCACTCCTTGTCAGCTGTATGACAGTAATGAATGCCCAAGTATTCCGAAAAATACACTGCAACACTATCGAGCCAACAATTTGTATTCAAATACCCTAGTTAAAATCTTTACTATTTTTTTTATATTTATATATTTATTATTATTATTATTATTATTTATATTTTTTATGAAAGTATCATAACTAGCGAAGGGAACAAAATTTAATGGGAACAAAATTTAATTTAATTGTAGAACCAGCTTGGAAGCAATAGACGCTCTAAATTAAGGACTGAGGAAAGTGCGCCCTATATGTTAGAACGCAATAATTCGTTTTAAATAAATAAAGCGAATTTTGCGGCGTATTATTATTATTATATTTTATTTAAACACGTCCCGTAGTTAAAATATTTAAGAGCTACCACTGAAAATCTATAAAATTATATTATATTTATATTTTCGGCAAAAAGGCTTGATTGATTGTTCGAGAGCGAGTTACCATTTAAACGATTCGCGCTCATTTTGAATGGCCAGTGTGTCTACAAATGCTTCGTTCTGAGATATAGATAAAAACATCATTAGGGGCAACAGTGTTTCCACATGATTTGCAGATCAATATGGTCGGGATGGGCACGTATCAAATTTTGCCTAAAACGACACCAAATTGACTTGAAAGCAGGTTCGGCAACCACGATGTTCTATATGGCTTAAGTGTAGAAAGTGTAGGGGCTTTATTAATTTAATGGATCTTTTTTCTTGCCATATTAATTGTTTTCGTACAATATGAGAATTTTTCTGGTATTTGTAGTTAGCACTATAGCACATACTATATATTCTTTTGGTTTTAAAAATACGTTATAAAAAAAGATAAAGCATAGCAACATAAATGGAAAAAAAACCGATAAAATCTTATTTAACCGATAAAAATGATTGCTTATCGAATTTGTGTAATCGGACACAGAAATGTGTGCGTTAAATTGTTGTGGGAATATACACCAATCGAACGACTCTAAAATGATTTGGGATTTTTTAGGTCATTCCAAAACAACTGATTCTTTTCTTGGCAAATGCATAAAAAATGTCGGATAAACAATTAATAAATGTCCAACCAAACTATAAATAAAGCTCAAGCTGAAGTTTTAGATGTTGCAGCTGAAAAAAAGTTAACATTATTCAATTGAAGTGAACAAAAAGCAAAGTAAAGGTATCAATATTGATTTTTGCATATCCTGTGTGGGTGAAAAACTAAGATGAATTCAAATAAATACTGTATTATACAGAAATGTGAAAAGATGTTCGAAAAGAATTTAATGAATTAAAAGTAGAGAGTTTCGTTTTTTCTATGTGCGAGTGTGTATTGATATTTCAAAACTGAAGTAGATACATATAAATATATAAATATGTAGGTATATACCTATATGTGCATATGTATCTCGTAAAATGTGTATCTCATGAATTCAAACACACACACATATAGACACAGCCACACATACATAGATACATTTGAACATGCATCTGATTAACGAGAAACTTTCGGATTAAACTTTTAAATCATTTACATTTAAACTTTACAACGTGGATTCAATGAATGTTTTAACTGTTTAAGATCTTTAATAAATATATGAAACGCAATGTGAATGATTACGCAGTTTATTACAATCTTTCCTTACAGAAAGTAAAGGACGTTAAATACTATAATTTTTGGGAACTTTGGTCATCCATAATACAGCCAGAATTATGGTGTCGCCACAAAGCATAAATTATGTCCACTTGGTTCTAATACTGATTGTTGCACTCGGCTCTTCAGTGTCTGCTGGGGCCTCTAATGAAAATGAGGACGAGTATCTGACACAACGAGGTGCGTTTATATATTTATGTATTTATTTCGTAACCTAACTTAATCTAAGTATTCAATTGACGACACAAAACTTGAAAAATATTACTAAAATTTGCTTATGTAATTGATTTAGATATGAAAAGTTTTAAATATTTATAAGTGAGCCAGTTTTATTAAATATTATATTAAAATTTTCTACGATTTCAGAATATATATTAGAAAAGTCGTACCATGGTTTAATTCGGGAAAATGAGACTCTAGTGGAAATAACACCGTTAATTAAAGTTGACGAAGAGAAAATTTGCAACTTTCGCATTTTGAAAAAGCCATATCATGAAATTCCATTCCAGGTAAGTTGTATCAAAAGACAAGAGAATCTAACATTGTTGTTAGTGTCCAGACTTCAAATTATATGATCAACATTGATATGATTGATATCTCATTTCTCAATTCGCAGATTGAGTTAGTCAACAACTTGGGAATATTGAAAGCCCGCCACACATTAAACTGTGAGAAACGCAAAAGCTATCACTTTGAGATTGTTGCCATATATTGCGACGGAACGCCATCGAATTCGGCCAATGTTCACATCACAGTTATCGATATCAATGAGTACGCCCCGACCTTCTTACAGCCGTCCTATGTCACCGAGGTCGACGAGGGCAAACTGTATAACGAGATCATCCGTGTCGAAGCTGCTGACAAGGACTGCACTCCCCTCTTTGGCGACGTCTGCAAGTATGAGATATTGAACAGTGATGAGCCGTTCACCATTGACAACGAGGGCTCGATCAAGAACATTGAACCCCTGTCGCATAAAGTGTCCCACAACCACATTCTGTCCGTGGTGGCCTATGACTGCGCCATGAAGGAGTCCTCGCCCATAATGGTCAGCATCAAGGTGCGACGTGTTTGCGATGCCAAGTTCTTGGGCATACCTGAGCGCATTGATTATACTGTAAGTATTTATCAAACCTGATTTCTTAGTCACGAGTAGCAGTTGAAAGTTGATTTCAATCTAGCCTAACTCTGATATCGAATTTAAAGTAAACGGACTTTAAGACTAAGACATTATTAGAATTAAGCAACGAGTTTGGTATAGTCTCTTAGTTCTTAACCATTGCCATGAAAGATTGCACGGGTCCGTCTTTCTGGTTTCACTATATTTTGTGTTTCTATCTTAATTTAAACAGGAATTACTAGCCAAATATTGTCAACATCGGAAGCTCGGTAAAAAATTGGAACCAATGTGTCGCCTTTAGGTTCGGTTCATAAACTTCGTTGATCACACCAATAACCCTAATTTCGGTTCACAACTTGGTTTTTTCTAAACTTAAAAGCAAAATCTTTGATTTATTATTATAATTATAATTATTTAAATTATTTTTTGGGCAACTGGTGTGATTCAAGGCTCTGTTTATGTTTGCTTTTTATATTAGTTCTGGAAATATATATTCCTGTTGGGCACAAAAATAGATCGCATCTTAGATATGAACAAGACTATTAGGTCTTTGGTAGCCCCACTGCTAACTATACGCTAATCTATTTTCAGTCCGGTAGCACTGACAGCTTGCAGCTGTTCCCAAATGCTCGGCTGGATCTGTGCAACATATTGTGCAGTCCAGATGAGCTCAACATACACGCGGCGGTTGCGCTTAAGGTGAGTAATCATTTCCTTTGTAGTCCCATTTGTTGATATGCATATATGTAATTCACACACAACGCACACTCACACAAAAAGACCAAGCACATATCATTCGGATGTGATCGCGATATATCCAACTGCTCGGCGAGCTCGAACCTGAGGGATCTTCTGCCTCGCGGTGCCGACTGGACGAAGGAGTTGAGCTACGACGAGGGCCCCGAGCCCATATTTCATTTCGATGGCTCCGCCGGCGTGGTAGTGCCCGATGGCTTTATCGGACATCACGACTTTTCGCTGCGTCCCTTTAGCATTGTGACCATTTTCCGCCACGGCAGCCAGAACTCGGTAAACAAGCACGTCAAGGAGCACATTGTGTGCAGCGCAGACGATCACAAAATGAATCGCCACCACATGGCGCTGTTTGTGCGCAACTGTCGTCTCATACTGCTGCTGCGGAAGAACTTCAACGAGGGCGACCTGAACATATTCAGCCCGGCGGAGTGGCGCTGGAAGATACCGCAGGTGTGCGACAACGAGTGGCATTATTACGTGCTCAACGTCGACCAGTCGTCGAAGGTGGAGCTCTACATCGATGGTGTTCGGTTCGAGAGCTCTGTTGAGGACCGACACGCTAACCCAGAGGTAATCGACGACTGGCCGCTGCACGCTGCCCATGGAGTTAACACGACATTGGCCGTGGGCGCCTGCTACCAGAGCTCTGAGAATCGACTGAAGCATGGTTTCAATGGCGACATCTCAGAAGTGAAGCTCTCCGTCAACGATGTGCTCTCGGCTGAGGATATTAAGTGCGGCACGAGCTGTGCCGAGCATCTGCTGCCATCGACGGAATTGCAATTGGAGCAGCCGGAGGACTCGGCCGACTTTCAGGTGCAGGTCAATGCCAAAATGAACGAGATATACATTGAGGCCCAAAGCAAGCACAAAATCGAACAACTTATGCGCAAGATTCAATACATCAATATCAAGAAGAGTCCCACCATCGGACGCCGGAACATCGAAGTTCGCACGACAATGATGTGTACAAATCAGAGCGCCATTCGTCTGCCCACCATCGAGACCTACATCATGGTCAATGAGCCCATCCAGCCGGTGGGTATGGCTGACTCGACAGCTTCGAGCAACAAGCTGGCCGAGGATAGCGCCACGCTCTACAAGCTTGAAAAACTTAAGCCCCAAGTACAGCACGACCAGCTCGCGTCGAAATTCTCTCAAGGCATGCACACGTTAACTAAAATTGCGATTTCTGGTAAACGAATATTTATAGTTCATGTTGTTGTCTTTGAAATCAATTAATTGTTTTGCAGGAACCCAGAACAAATTGGTGTCCTACCAGGAAATCAAGTTGGGCGTACATATTTTGGACAAGGTTCACATTGGGCTCTCTATCGATAGTAAAATAAATAATGTGACTCCAAAAGAGAATTTGGATTCGTGCAGTGTGATCGTCTTTCCATCCCTCAATCCCGATCATGAGGAGATCCAAATAGACGGCGACGAGTCGCTTTCATCCACAATGGACATTCGAACGAACATCAACAAGGACGGCGTTGAGATGATCGGCACCGATTCCATTCGCAGTTATCTCAGCGTATTGCGCGCACTAGTTTATAGCAACAAGAAGCCGGCTTATTATCTGAACCGCGTGTTCAAGCTTTCTTGTACGCAGCTCAGCTCGCAATATAAGAGCGTCGAATATACCCTAACTTTGACTGTTCTGCATCCGAAGCAATCGTCCAGGACAACGAATGCACCGTCATCGCCGATTTCGGCAACCAGCGCCGAGGGCAACGACAACTTTATGGCAAATTACCACAATGGGCATGGCCTAAGCGAGAGCGAGGATCAAGGGGCACAAGGTTGGCTATTTCTAATGCTTATTGGAGCAACAATATATAACACGATAACGCTCCTTTCAGATACAAAATTCTTCTCAAATTCGCTACTCCATACCAACGATGTACAGGAGCCCAAATCGCACGTACATTCTATTGTGCACAAAGGTTAGTTCGTCAGTAGACCCTCTACTATACATCTTGATTATTTATTTATCTATTTTTAGCTGAAGCTTCGCATCCAACAATGCTGATTATCTTAATATGCGTTTTTCTTGTCATATTGCTCTGTGGCGTTTCCATTGCAAGGCTAAAAAACAACCAAAAGTATACAGACCGACATCAGCCTTGCCCAAAGGTAAGTCCTTTTATTGAACACCAACTGATTAGGCCAATCATTAACGGGTGGGTTACCTGATTCGCCCTTTCACAATTTCTTCTAAATGATATATCAATCTTTTATGCACTTGTCATATACGAATAACTTTACAAAGTTATAGTAATCCAAGTAAAAGGGGAAAAAGGGGGGATCGTATTAGTTTCAGGTACGAATACTACGTTCGGGTCTTCGGGTGCGTTCGTGTGAATGCCCATATACTCGTATACTCTGAATAGGCCGATAATAACTAACTAAAACGATGAGTATGATATAGACGAACTTAAAATGTTCAAGTTCGGACAGCTAGATCGACTCGCCTTTTGATGCTGACCAAGAATATATATTTTATGATATTTTAGATCGGAGATGCCTTCTTCTATCTGTTACATACATTTTCAGAAAATCATTATACCTGTTTTTACCCATTTTGTCTATTTACATATTCGTGATTTAATATTTATCCATGCCGTTCTGGCATTCTGTAAAATCGCAAATATATTAGACTTACTTAGACAAATATATTAGATTACGTCCGACTGCAACGTTCTTACTTGTTTATTTTATTTTCGCTTCTTTTCTTACTTCAGGTTGCCGACGAAGGTTTAATTTGGGACGATTCTGCGTTGACCATTACCATAAATCCATTGCAAACAGATGCCGCATCTGAAGAAAGCTCGGATTCTGAGAACTCCGATTCAGAAGATGAAGAAGGTATGTTATCTAGTTACAATTGATCATTGTTTGCTCATTTTTTGTTGTCTTCAGTAATAAAAGATGGATTTGCACACATCAATCAGCTTGAATGGGACAACACCAACATGTTTTCATCGGCGAACTAATGCGGATGTGTGTTTATCAATAAAAGTTAAAATTAATTATATGTAAATGTGCTTTTAATATATAAATTACACAATCCACTTATCCTACTAAAGTAATCCGCAAATACCCAAATGGGGACATCAGCAATTAATTCAGCACATGACTGCATACATAAATACATACATGCCCATATGCGAATACTTCGATACATAAGAACGCAAGTGTGAAGGTATCTGTGTATGGGCATGCATGTACTATATGCTTTATGCATAGCTTTTTGGTTGAGAATGTATGTGTATAGCATCTAAGTAGTGGCAGTGGAATGTACGTATGTATATCTACATGTAATCTTGCTGAGAAAGAGGTACATTAGAGATGAATTATACATTTGCTTATATACTTCAACTGTAATTAACATATAGTACAATTATACCCGGCATTGGTCGACCCAGAGTAAACGCATATACTTAAATACATAAGAGCAGATTGGTCGATTTGTATACCCTTGCAAAATAATACTAATATACTTACTTTTACCCATACACACCTACACATATATATACATATATATACTGTCACAGACGATACTCGTAATAAATAGAAGGAGGCACTTCCGTCCCCATAATATAAGTCTAATCTTCTATTTTTATTTACGATCATATTCATTTCATTAGCTTTATCTGCACATCCGATTTTAAACGATTCAACTATTGAAGTATAAACCTCTCTAATAGGAATGGATTGTACAAAATATTGCAGTCCAGTCAGAAGAGTATACCAAGCAATTGTTATTTTCTGTATACATTTTATATGATTTATGTTTACACTTAGTTTATACAATAAAAAATGTCTGTAAAAGCAAAGAAAAAAGTTGTTGATGATAAATCAGTTTGTCTTGTCACAAAAATGTATTTGCTTAGGGAGTCTTCAAGATAGTATATATACTATATGGTATAGTGTTCTTTTCGCGCAGATGTTCGAGGGCTCATAACATTTCCGAGTAAATAGATTTTAAAGTTTGCCTAATTTAGACCAACATCATGTTCATATCATATGTTCGTGTGTCCTTGTGTAATTCTTGTTGAAACAAAAATGTCGCTTAAGCGTTGCCTTGCAAGGGTATTTGATTTTCGGCTTGCCGAATAGAGCACGTTTGTTAAGTTGGCAAAAGTATTGGTTTCGGAGTCAGGGCAATCCAAATACATCCTCACAACTCATAGTTTATGATTTTACTTACCACTGGCATGATGATGATACAGAATATGTATATGTATCTGTTTATTTTTTCCAAATATACGTATATATATGTACTTAACATAGTCATATTAATGTTTTGTTCAAATGTACTCATGCGAATATCTTTAGAATCTTAATGCAAATATAACACACAAAACCCACAAGAAACAACAGTGTTATGGCCCATACCACGAAATCAGCTAAATATAAAGTCTCAGTACTTTAGTTACTGTTATTATTTTATTAAACGAGAAAAAATCTATGCGTTCTCATTTATGGCATGGGGATCAACTCACATTCGCAGGCACCACAAAGTTTGATTAAACGCGTGAGTATTTCTGAGTCCAGTTATTCTCGCCGGAGATGATATATCCTTGCCAGACATTTGGCGGATGTTCTATAACTGGTTTAAGATCTTTAACAATACCCAACAGAAATGATAATATCAAAAATCACGATACTATTAAAAACTAGACAGAAAAGTTATCTTCGGGAATACTAAGGTCGTATAAAAACTTGATTTGAACTGATTGTTGTATATTACAAATAGTAATTAGTGATATTTTGCTAATATTTTGTTGGAGCATTGTTATAATCTTGAAACCAAATTGTTCTGATGCGGCCGGCTCTAAGGCGGTAAAAATATAAAATATAATAAATTTAAATATTTATTTGATTTATTTTATATAAATTCAAATATTTATTTAATTTTTTTTATTTTTATTCTAAGAAGACTGTGACGAGATTTAAATCATATGTGTACCGAATTAGTAACTATTTTAGGGTGATGATACTTAAAATACTTAATTCAAGAGTGCTCATTATTGGATTGTCAGCCACATCAGTGGTTTTCAGATTAAATTAAATCCAGTAAGAACGTCATCATAGTACAACAACAATAACGGCTCGATCTTTTTTCGACATCCAATCGGACATTGCAGAAACCCAATATACTTTTTTCACTTTGTGAAGGAGTATAAAAATGTTGTAGTGCAAATAATCCCATATGAACGATGAAAAAATAACAATCAATTTACATTTATTTTAAAAGATTTGGCAATTTTACATTTTTAAAAATGTTGAATCTATTCACTTAAGCGGGCGTATATACTCAAATAAATCAGCGTTAGATAATGTGTTAGCCACACCCATTGGACGCGTGGTCTGCGAACTTTAGAGTAGATTATCAGTAACTTGTACGCCAAAATTTGGTGTATCTACATTCGAAACTAAAGGAGGTTTATTGATCAATTTGTCAAGCCAACAATGGGAGTAGTTATAAATGTAAGCTCTTTATCTGACGCGAATTGTATTCCAAGTTTCAAGTCTCTAGCTTCAATAGCTTCATGTTGCGTTCATACGGAAAGACAGACGGACGGACAGCGAGGCTGACATTATCACTCTGTGAACGAGCTATAAGGGCTGTATAACGTTATCTATGCCGAGCGTTTTTAATGTTTTTTATGAAATTTGGTATGCAATCAGGTAAGCATTATTAATACCACAATAATTATTTCGAACAGAACAGGAGTCAAAGTCAGCCGAATCAGAGCACTATATAAACGTATCATTGGTACCGTCGGAAATGATTCAAAAATCAACTTTGTGTAGATAAGATCAGAATATAATATCTATCATTGACTGACATATCTAGAGTATTATATTTTTGTTTAATTAAAGACACGTTTTTATTTTCGAAAAATTTTATTATATAACCATTTAGTGATACATATCTTTGTATATATTTGTTATATAAAGTTATTTTTTAATCGACATTAGTATTTGCTTAGTATTTGTTTAAAATTAATGCCGATTAAAGTTGTTTTATGAAATGTATTTTAAAGATATATATTTCCTTACGAACACAATGCGGATATTTCACTATTGATAATTATATTTTTATTATGGTAATTTAGGTCTTACAAGTTTAATAAGAAACATTTATAAAATATTCGTTGTAAATATTTTAACCGCCATCTACAAATTTGATGTAAAAGCTTACATACTGTGTAAAAAAATATTTTCACGCGGTTGGGTATGCATGTAGTACAATTAATTGTAGACATTTCATTAATGTTGTCTTTTATGAACTGCAATAAAACATATATGAAGAACATTTGAAATTTCTAACCAAATAAATGAAGATAGATTTTCTCTTGCTCGTGGTTATCTAATAATATTGAATTTAGCTTCGGGTTATCAAAAACGTAATACATATTTATATACCGAGCAAGTATCAAAAAGTTGAAACGCGTACAAAGATCCTAATAAGATCAAAGAAAACTGAACTAAACTGAAAATTTACTTATAGGTAGATGCTCCTATGTCTGCGCACGATGTTTTAAAGAACATCTGTTTAATACTCTCCGTAGGAGAAAAAAACATTCGTTAGTAATTATTGATTCCATAGCTAAGCAGTTTTAAAAATAGGGGTTTTCCCCGCCAGGCTCGAACTGACTGAGTTCCACCATGAATTTACATACATTTAGTAAAAGTATATATCTCACATGCAAGAATAAACAGATCTGCACATAAGGTCCCTTAAGGATCTTGCAATTACAATTTACAATGGTCTAAGGGAACGCAGTTCTTAAGAACCAGTCGAACACAAATTGATTTTTATATGGATATTAGCTTAAAAAAGCTTTCTTTCTTGATCTCCATTTCTGCTTATATATTGATTTATTTCATGTGTATATATATATATATATATTTTATTTATTTATTTCATTCTTTTGTGTTTATTTTATATATATATATATATATATATATATATATATATATATATATATATACATATATATATACATATATGTATTTATAAATATCCCATATATATATTTTTAACATAATTGTGTAAAAATGTACGTTTTTTGGTATCATTTTACATTGTACTAATATACTGTATGTGATTAAATAAGTTTTCAATATTTTGCGCATTTATTTAACTGTATTTAGTCTCACTCATATTTACCGTTGTTCTACAATTTTGAAACAAATATAAAACGAAACGAATTATAATAAATAATCGATTTAAAACTAAATAAATACATATGAATGTATAATAAATTAACCGCGTCCAAGCCTCACACAATAATCATGAACTCAATTTTTAAAGAACCACATACGTAAATTCTGGTTGGACTAGACATTTGTTGACATTGTTGTTGTTCTTGTTGTTAAATAGTAAATGTAAATAAATAACAATTTGTTTAAAGTACATGTAAAAAAAAGAAATGTACTCATATGTTGCATATATGTACGAATACAAATTAAATTTATCGAATTAGGGTAGACTTTGCAAATCAGAGAACGGAAACAATTGCTTAAAAATGAATCTGATTTTCAGCGCAAGATACTATCGGTTGTGTCAATCTTTAATATGATTGGCTAATAAATATATAAGTCTTTTTTATTCACATTAATAGTATAAGCTATATATATATATAGTTTCAATGAATATTTCTATATGCATATGTATGTATGTATGTATGTGTATGTATTTTATATTACTTTATGTATCGAATAAATAATATAATATATATCATTTATACTCAAATTTATAAATGTTCGTATATGTGCTTCACCTAATATTACTGCCTATTTATCAGTCAACTTATAATAGAAAATTATATTTATTTATATATATTTATATATGTTTTTGTTTTTAATTTCTTTTTTTTTGTATTGTAATTTTTGTTCTTTTATGACAATGAGAGTACAGAAATAAAATCATGTTTTCACACACATATTACATACGTTGGGTCTATGCAATATAACACAATTTAGTAGCTATTTCTGTCAAAGCCATTATTCGTCAGAATTTAAATTTACTAGAATATAATAAACGTTTAAATCTAAAAATTATTAAGTGTCCTTACATAGAATACTATGCCACATAGGTATTATTAGAATATTTGATATATACATGCGTTAAAAGGTGAGAAAAATAATTATATATGTGTCTCTATTTGTATTTGTATTTCTGTATATATATATTTGTATACATATATGTATATGTATGTACGTGTATATATATTTAATTCGCTTGAATAATGTGTGTTAAACGCATGTTTTCCTAATGTGAATACCGATTTTTAAATGCTTTAAATATATCTAATACGAAATTGGTTTGTGGAAGAATGCATTCAGAGATTTTTGAGATAACCAAATTATGCTAAATATCAAAAATTATAATCGAAGGGTTCAAACTACACAAAACTAAAGTAAATCATTTTGATTTAGTTTTCACTGAGTTCATTTCCGTTAAGGAGATGATGATATAATCTTTAAAATCAATTTAGCAAATTTTTTTGAAAAAAATGGTTGATGGTTTGCATAGATCTTATATATATTTTATTAATCCTCGCAGAAGGTGTAAAGATTTGTTCCGGAAATGTGTGACACATTGAAGAAGACCCCATTAAGTATATATAGCTATTCTTGATCATTATCAACATTTATAAGTCGGAACCAGCCATAGAAACAATCGGTCGAAAATAATTTTGTTTTTCATATGATACAACTTTCTAGTTTGTCTTGACCAAGCTCACGAATTACAAGTTGTATTATTATTTGTATACTTTGGCAAAGTTCTCAATATCGGACTATCATATATATAATGCAGTAATCAACTTAGTTCTTGTATGGATCATCGTATCAGATCATTATGTTGTTACTCTCTTTAAGGGTATTTATCTTCGGTAACTCGAAGAAACCTGTCTTTTAGTTTTCCTTTTTTGACTCGTTCTCTTTGGCATGATAACTATTATTCTAGTTGCGCTTGTGGACATCTCTTGTCCCATGCCTGGTATAATTAGTCAGAGTCTGGGTGGACCAGACAACAGAATGTTTGCGATAAGCATGGGATGCACATAGGTAAGTATATAAGTACGTATAGAGTAGATGTAAGGTAACCACACAACAAAAGGAAAGAGTATTTGGTGGTGGGCTTAGGCTAAAATGCGCATGGCATGGTATACAATGGAGTGGCATATGGGACAAATGGATTCCATGGAGACACAGATCTGGTTGGCACAGTCCATGCAAAACATATTATGTCCACAGGGAACTAGTGCGGTGGTGACTTCCCTCTCGTTGCACACAAAGCACTCGCGGTGCGTGGCATGCAACTTGTCAGCGCTGCTCTGGGCCGCGGTGCGTTGATGCTGCATCAGAGCGCTGCTGCTGTTGGGGCATGGCTCCTTGAAGGTGCTGCCCATTTTCTGGCTGATGTTGCTGTGCTCGCCCAGGAGCGAGTCCGTTGGACTAATGGAGGCGGTTGGCGAGCAATGGGATGCGGCCGTGACGGCTGTTGCAGACGGCAGATTCCAAATGCTGGGAGAGTCGCCGATGCCCTCATCCACGTCAATGGAGTCATTTAAATTCTTCCATATATTCAAGAGCTCTGGGGGAGTATTGACGCTGTTAGTGCTATTGGCGCTATTATTCGTGCTTTTGGTGGATGCTGTCGAGGAGGCTGATGAGCATGAGCGCGTCAAAATGTTTGCCGAGATCGAGTGACACTGGGCGGAAGCATTCGCCGATGCCGCGGATGCCACGAACGAGGGCGGACAAAAGGGCAAGGTTTTATTAGAATGTGAATTCGAGTTGGGATTGACATTGGTAATATTGGAATTCACATTGCCATTGGGATTGCCGTTGCCATGGGCACTAGGGATGGGGTTGGAGTTGGCGATGGCATTGGAGTTAGCGTTGGGGTTCGGGTTGCTGTTGCGGAATAATGTATTGGTTTTCTCGCTAACGCTGCCTGTCAGCGCCAGAGCGAAATTCTTGTCCGCTGCTCCCGCAATGGGCGCGATATCGACTAGATCGGAATTTGGGAAACACTTGGCCAAATTACGGACCGGTACGGTATTCATAATGGAGCTGCCTGCTGTCGAATTCAGAGTGTTGACGCCCTCAATAACGCCGTTGAGAGCACCATCCGCGTAATTAACAGTGGGCGAAATGTCGCTCTTGTAGATCGAGGACAGTATGTCTGAGTTGAGATCGTCATTCAGTATTTGGCTGAGCGTGTTGATCGTGTGCAGAGTGGCAAACTCGCTCGACTCTAACGATTCAGTCCCGTTCTCACTGCCCTGGGCACTGTTGCCCGTGCGCAGCGCTATGTGCGCCTCAATCTGCTTGCGAGCCGTCTCCACGTTCTCTGGCAGTCCGGTAACCTCGAAGATGGGCTCCTTTTCCCGGGATGGCGTGACTATGTATGTTTGTGTTTCTTGCTGTATGTGCTTTATGGTGGCACCTTTGGGCCCAACCACTAGACCCACGACTCTATAAGGTACACGCACCTGGATTGTGATCTGGCCGGGCAGGCACGGCGGCCCAGACTGCGCCCGAGCCACGATGCCCACGTTTAACGAGCCCGAGTTACCGTTTCCAGATAGCCCGTTATTCGATCCTTCGATTGAAGGCTTTCGCGACGCTCGAATCAAGCTGAAATGATCGGCAGCCGAAAGTATTTCCCGTTTGGCCTTGTTCACGTCCTCCTTGCGGCCTGTTACGACGAATACGGGCTCCTCTCCGCGGACCGGAGTCTTGATGTACGTGTTTGTCTTCGCTCGCAAAGCCTTTATCTTGCATCCTAAATGAAGATCATAAAAGGGATGACTTTAAAAATATATACATGACTAACTGAATGATAAATTAATTAAAAGTTGTCCGAAAAAATTCATTCGATCTGAAAGCCAATTAAATCGAATTTGTATTTGTATCTGTAACGAATATTGGGTTACCTTGCCGTCCCACGATCTCAGCTACGTGCTCTGAACTCGGAACTGGGACACATTCGGTCATGTTTTGTGACTTCTTTGATCGGTCTTCCAGGCCGGCGGAGGGCATTAGGAGGCCAGATCCAGTCGTCGGTGGAAGGGGCAGATTGTTCATGTGCGGCATCTCAGTCCTAGCGAAAGCGGCAGATACAACATTAATCGAGCCCATGTCATAGTCACTTTGTGTGGGTATTGGCTGTACGTAGCTGTTTTGATTGCTTTCATTTAGCCCAACCAGAGACAATTCCAATGCCAATTGCAGGGTGCGCGGATCTTCGGATAGTGGGATCGGGTGCACTTTCTGCTGTTCAATCATTTGATTGTGGCTCTGATTGAGTTTATGAATTGAATCGGTCATGTTAATATCATTAAGCATTTTTGGAGCTAATTGTGCGGCTGGAGCATGACTAGACATTATTGGAAGTGACCATCGATTGGCTATGAATGATGTGGTGCAGGTGGAGGTGGTGCTGGTGGTGGACACTGATTTGTTTTGTCTTTGGATGCGGTTTCTGGATGTATGAATGCCGACAAGGGCGATGAACTACGGTCCCCAACAATGCCACTCTCACACGAAGTAGTCGACAACGATGATACTGAAGATGATTTGTTGTTGTTGTTGTTGTTGTTGTTGCTATTATCTTGTTGGATGGTAGCGAGGCTATAGCTATAGCTGAGGAACTCACTACTCTTGATCTGTTTGGCTCCGATGCGATTTGTGTGCTTCAAACATTTCAGTTCTTTTTTTTCAACTTTGGTTTTTGGTTTTTCGTTTCTATTCTCTTATCTTTTCCGAAACACTGTTTGTTGTGGCACTCGTGAACTCGTGATAATAGACAAGTACGTGCATATTGTGCTTGGGAGCAATACTATAACTCGCGAATCGGGAATTTCTTACTGTCCGCCCAGGCATTTGCCGTTCGCCTCTGCAGCAATTGGTTTCCTTTTTCTGCAATGGACAGAAATACTGAAATGCATTTGGTATAGATACACGCATACTCGTGCGCGCCTGTGTGTGTGTGCGAGTGTGTGTTGTATAGGCATGTAATACATACTTGTGCATATACATACGTATGCCCATTCGTGCATGTACTTACAAAATATCTAGCAATTTACCATTTCTCAAGACAATAATAATGGATTGAATAAAATAAATGCCCAGAAACCGTATAGAAATATTAATATATTACTGCCCGGAGATGGCTCTTTTAGCCGCGCTGCTTCCGTATATATACATATATATATTTGTACATATACATTTCACTTACTATACATATATACGTACATATCAGCGTTCTCTTGTTCCTCGGTAACAACCCTTAACTTACGCCCTGTGTCACTCACCCTGTAGCCTCTCTCAGATTTTCATGCTCTGCGTGGAAACCCCAGCAACATATCCTTACCAAAATGTGTATGTAATATGTAATGTTTTTTAACAAATTCAATGAATGCTCGCATCTTGACGTTATGTTTATGTTTATAGAGGCATTTATACCGCTATTTGCTGTCTACCTACACAACACAAAAGCACATGCACCGCACACACACACACACAAACACACATCGTGTCTGCACACATGTCTACACACATTCCTGCAGTAGGATCGCAGCCACGCCTCGTCTTTTGTAGTGCATGGAGGATATGTTATGCACAAACAAATTAGCGAATTTCGTTTTCGTTTAACAACAAACCACAAATTGCGCTTTCCCGTTGCCGGTTAACTTTTCAACGTTTCAATCGAATTGATTTTAATTTTTAAACTTTTTGCCGGCTACGAAATAATTTTTGCCGGCTTCACAAATTAACATATAAATTTAACATGTAAAGAATGTTAAAGATACAGACACACCTAACATGAATGAAAAATGTACAGAGCACCACAACAGAGTGCTCGACTGGTATATTTCATGTTATCAGAGAGCACTAAAATATTTTAGTATTTTAGTGCTCTCTGATGTTATGTAGATATAATCAGAGAGCACTTTTAGTGCTCTCTGTTATAATGGAACAATGTTGCGACGCACGCTAACTCAATTCCCACAACATGCTACTGCCCGAGTCAGCTGTATACATGTACCATAGAGATAACAAAACTACAAGAGCGGAATTCAGTTTCCAATCGGTTAATACAGCTACTCTTATAGCGAGCATGAGATGCGGACGGTCTGCAAAAGCAAATTCAAACGCAGCAAATTTACCATGGGATGCTTGAAATTACTCAGTGCGAACACAGAAGAGCAAGTTGAAAAAAATCTTCTATTTTCCTCAATCCATACTTAGCAAATGGGAATAGAAGGAATATAAAAGAAGAATAAACAAAAATTGGATTATTCATTTTGGGCAATATATATTGTTTGCGACTTTAGATCTCTCTGACTCAATTCCGACAATATGCTGCTGCTCGAAGCAGCTGTATACATGTACCCAAAAATCGCGCAGTATGTTGTGGCGCACGCTATCATTAGTTACAGACAACTACTTTTCTATACATTTTCATAGCGCAACATGTTGCAGCACATGATTACTCAAATGTTGTAACATGTTACCAGAGAGCACTAAAATATTTTAGTATTAATAAATATTTTAGTATTTTAGTGCTCTCTGATGTTACGCTGTTAGTTGCGAAGAGATAACATAAAATAAGAGCATTAGGTGCCGAAGACTAAATACCCTTGCAAGCAAATAATTTTTAAAATAAATATATTTCTTTTAAATAATTGTATGTATGCTTAAAATTTTGTTTTGTAATTTTAAAAAAGAAAATATGTAAATATATAGACAAAAATACATACATTTTACAGCACACTTACCTGTTTACGAATAGCTTTGGCGCGCTCTCTTGTTCTCACTCTCTCACGCACTCTTTCTGAATGGCACAGTTGACCTTGATCCGCATCGAGGTAATTGTATTTTTTTAAAAGCCACTGCATCGATAATCAGACGCGCCAATTCCATCAATTATTAAAAATATACATATTTTGGGGATGGAAAACCCATGAAAAACTAATTTATGGCATTATGACAAGCACGTACACAGTACGAATAAACCGAGCTTAACACCCGGTAGCTAATTATATTTTTATTAACAACCGACTTTACACACATACACACGCAAATCACACGTCCGATCAACAGGGCAGACGCGGGCTGACTAAATTGTGTAAAAGAGCAAGTACGCAATATAACTCCTGCGCTCACACCATCCACAACTAAGATAACGGTATCATACAGTTTCCTCTTCTCGCTCTCATCACCCACAATGCGCTCGCGCTGAATAAACGGGATCAAAAGCATCATCGCAATGACGTATCAACAACGGTGGACGAATCATAGACAGGCATGGCAAAAATTATAATACCCTGTGTAAAGTTATCATGATTATTTGGTGCTTTTTCTTGACACGAATAACACGATACAAGAAAGCAATTAGACCAAGAGCGTTGCAGTCGGGTATAATATACTGCGCAATACTCGTTTACATTATAAAACCGGCTTACAGCAGTAGAAATCGGTTTTAATTATGATTACATGCACAAACCCAATATACTCTTCTTACTTCATGAACGATGAACGTGAATAAGAAATACTTTAGTTTTTTGCCAATCGCCTTTTATAGAATAAATTTCAAATAATCATAAAACCTGTAAGTCTAAGGAAATATAAAAAACAAGTAAGTTCTCCAAATTTCGTCGTCGTCTATAAAACAGAATTCAGTAGTTAAAGATTCGTTTATTATGTACATTATAGTATAGCTATGTGGATGTACTAATGTTAAAAGGAATCGGTTTTATTAAGTTTAGCTTGATTTTTATACAACTAAAAAAATGGAGCAGCTCTTTAATAATTATTTCAACACTGGAAAAAATGTTATATTTATTGTTGCATTAGAACTAGTTTACTGTCAACATCTTTAACTGCTGTAGTGACTAATCAATCTGTATATATATGGCATATACAATTGAATATTTGTGCATAATAATACAAATGTAGGAGATAAGTTTCTGCATATAACGGCCAAGTATTAATTAATATTTGTGGAGTTATCATATCAATAAGTTTATTTTGATTTTTGTTGACTTTTGTAAAGTCATTGTTATGGATCGTGCTTAAAAACTGATGTTTGTTATTTGGATATTTGGTTTTCTTTCGATAATCTACTTACAAATACGAATAATACATTTTTTTAATTTGTTTAAATCGCATCCAAGCTGTAGTCCGTCAGATGTTTGAATGTATCTATTGCTTTGACGCTTTTGAAACCTGGCATTTTGGATACGTATACGAATAGCATATAATATATAAAGTGTAATTTATTCTACAGGTTGCAGGGGCTTTAAAGCTAAATAATAGTAGTTATTGTGTTGGGAATTGTTGTTGATGCAGCAACTGCTGATGATGCCGCCGTTCCCGTGCCCGTTCTATATGCCGTTTACGCTCCTCTTTAGTCCAGTAACGTCCGATCTTAACTTCGGATATTGTATCATCCTCGGTTGTGGTTATCTCCGCGTTTCGTATATTTTTGCGTATTCCCACGCTCACATTATTACGCACTGGCCGCTTAACGATATATCGAGTTCCGTCCGGACGTCGCTTTACTTTCCAAACCATTGGAATTTCTTCGGAAACATTTTCTGTTGTTACAAGAATCGAACTCGGTTTTGGTACTGTAACAGTCTTATTGGCGACCTAAAAAATAAATAAATTGTAAATTGTCACTTATGTTTCAACCCATAAAACCAAATTTTATAAATACTTTTAGAGGAATACGCAAAGCATAAAACAGGAAACTTAAAAATTAACTAAAATATATCCAATTCCAAATATCCAAATTTTGAGGTTAAGAATGTGAAATCCCAGGGTTATGAGCCGATTACTAAACTAAATAAAAAGTGAGGGGCTCTCGTCGGGAGCGCCCGACTAGGGGATACCCAGGCCGGAATCTTAATTCATGAACTCAACGATGAACTAGACCATTCAAATAAAATACACCCGTTAAATTGTTCTTATGTAAATTGGCCACTCAGCTAAATTATTTTTTCGTTTTTAAAATATACATGTGTATAAAATTTACCTCTTGACTGCTAACAAAGTGATAGCGACTCAAGTTGGGCGCGTTGAATTGCGGGCATTGACCCTGCTGTTCCTCGGTTTGCTTGGGTCGCATTAATTTCGAGTCCGGTTTAGCTGATGCTGATGCGTCTGCAGACGCCTTATTAACAGTGGTAGTTTCTACATTTCAAAAACAAGAGAGGTTATTTCACTTTGAATGGCTAACCAAGTGAGTTTTAGCGGACATACCGTTAAGAGCACCAGACTGGGGCGTGTGGGCGGCACAGAGTATGCGGGCGGTCTTTCCGAATGGCAGCATTAGCATGCTGCTTATGGGGCTTGTGAGGAACGCATCCTTCTGCGATGACTGCAGTAGCATGGGCTGATAGGAGCTGGCGAGATTAATGGGATTGTTGGCACCAGTTGCAATCGTTTCGTTCTCCAGATTTGCGGGATTTTGGCGTGGCGAGGCGCTGTTATTGGAGCCACCTGTATTGTAGGCACTTGACGAGTTGTCCACTTCCTCCTGCAGATTGATGCTTTTGTTCTCGTTGTCAGCATTATTGTGCCCACACGCACTGTAGCCAGCCCCACTGCTGCTCGATCCACTCGTGTTCGTTACGGCGCTGCGCAGAGTGTAGACACGATTCGATATCCGGTGCTGCTGCTTATTGTACAAAGTTGGACGGCCAGCCAGTGTGTGTACGGATCGGGGACTGATCTGCGACTTAATGCCCAGCCATTGGGCTACACGCTGCGTTTGCTGCTGCATTTCCAATACCTCTGCTTCGGCCAGATGAGCGTTTGGCGATGAGCACGAACCCATTGCGGTCATGTAGTTGGAGCTTTGATATGGTGAGCAGTACAGTGGTTCGGATTCCGAATCCTCGGGTATGGTTTCGTAAATATGCTCGCAGTCGTCATAATCATATTGTTTTGTTTTCGCGTTGCTGGCACTTTTCGTTGTATTCGGCAGGCTTTTAACTATTAATTGGTTTATTTTAATTGCGCCTTCTTCTCTCGCGTTGCTGTCCAGCTCGAACTTTGATTGAATCGGCACTCTCGGCTTCTCTGTGGCAGCAAATTTATGGGCTTGAGCGTTGCTTTTATTCATTTCCGTATTCACTTGCGAGCTGGGTGGTGTTGGGTTTTTAATTGGTTTCGCTGCTGACTCGGTTTGTACATTGTTGGCGGCTTTATTTATTGACTGGTGTTGCGTTAAGAGGACTTTGTCCAACTTGTCAACGACATTTGTGTAGTCATCAGAAAGGAAGCTATTGGCATACTCGAAATTACTATCGATGTCCTCATCGTCATCGTCTTCGTCCTCATCGTCGTCGTCGTCGTCCTCATCTTCCTATTGGAACACAAATAATGGCTCAATATAGCGGATATATCTGTATTTCTATATATTTCTGTACTTACGGGATATAAAAGACGACTCACAAGCAGCGTTACAGCCATGCTATTCTCGGCGATTTGTGTTTCGGCATGTTTTCTACTCTTGATGTCCATACCGTTTATGCGCAGTATCTGATCGCCACGCTTCAGGCGACCGTCCCGTTCGGCGACGCTCTCCGGCTGAATATCACTAATGAATACATCCTCACAGGTCTCCCCATCGTCGGTTATCAAGTCCGTATTACTGTTTTCGTTGCATATCACAGGCTTAATAATACTTTCATCGCTGTCCCTGTTACTGTTGAAGAAGCTGTTGTTGCAGCACACGCTTAATCCAATTTGATCGTTCGTTGAATCTCGCTTAACGAGCGTCACTTCCTGAAAATCCAAAAAGATTGAAGAGATTGTCCCATTTAAACAATAATTGGCCTTACCTCAATATCGATCTCCGGCTCCAGGCATTGCTCAAACAGATGATGCTCTTGCTCGATGAAGTGATCGGCTATCGTTTGCACCAGATCTCCACTCGGATCGGATTTCTTCAGTTCAACAAAGTTTCCAAACGTCTGCGTCTCCTTCGATACTGCAGCGGGTGCATCTAGATCAGCGGGGGAATTTTTGGGTTCGGCATTGCTAAATGCACGCAGTGTTAAAATTATTTGATTCTTTGCTGACGTCAGCAATGAACTGGAGTTAACGTTTTGTGAGGCACTGTTTTCTCGAGCATTCGGTATTTGCACATTATTTACTTTTGCACAAATCTCCGCCTTCCCTTGTACAGCGTTTAAGGAATCGATTTCGCCGTTCGTGTTTGTTGGGCTGATTGGGTTTTTCTTTCGGCATAATTCAACTACTAGGGTTTCTTTAGCTTGAAGGAACATTTGAACCGCTTCATAACTCGACAATGATGTAATGTCGCTACCATTTAGCTGTAATAAATGATTTCGTTTATTAAAAGATACTGTGAATCTTATTTTCAGTATCAAAATAATTGCGGCGAAGTGGTGTACAAACTTGCATGAACATATGCACACAAATACACAAACACGCACGTACACCCACAACACCTATTACCAAAAGTTGTGCTGATTGTTTTGTATGCGTGTGTGTATGTGTTAAGCAATGTTGTGGGTCAAGTTCCAGCAAATGCAATTTCAACGAACCTTTAGTACAACATAGTCCAACTCCACAACATCAACACAGTTATTTGAGCACATTTTGATAACAAATTACATATTTCTATTAATTTTTATTTCGTGAAGTAAATCCACACCCACACAACAACAGAAATACAGACATCGTTTATCATAGCCCAATTCGCCGTGACTGTGTGACCAGAGTATGAATTAAGTAAATTCCCACCAATATCGATTATTCCTCTGCGCTGTAATCTGATCAACAGACTGTTTAGTATTTTTTGTTCTTATGAACCTACTAAGTAGCGATAATGGTAAATGTATAAAATAGTAATTTCTCGCCAAAGTCTTAGAACACTTTAAGATTTTATTACCGTCATGAAATTATTTCAAGTGTACACGAAATGAGTGCTTTTATTGGTTGCTCGAAGTGAATGGCAAATGGACACAGATTATTTACATTGGCACTAAAAATGACAGCAAACGTAGTTGTTAGGTTATTTACATTTAAATTTGTCCTGCATTGGAACTTGCGGGCTAACAAAAAATAAAAATATGGGGTCAAATAGTATGTTAATGAAATCAAACTAGATTTATGTAAATGTTGTTTAACCATTACATGTATGTACGTGCAATGCTCAAACAAACAAATTACAGGTACTTTAACGTATGTATGTATGCATATGAGTGACAGTATTTGCATGTGTATGTGTATGTATGCACTTATACTATTTTATTTATAACTAAACGCTTCACATCAAATCTTGCTTATTATGTATATATTTAATTTGCCGGCTAGGAACAGCTGCATCCCTCAACGGACATATTTGGTATAACACTCAACACCAGGTTGTGGCCCTCGTCAAAATATAATAAGCTTAAGGAACTCATTTTGGTTGGGGAACAACACGGTGTGGCCGACGTCGTCAAAGCGGCCAAATGCGTATGCGGATATTGCTCCAAATACCCCACTCTGCAGTCGCCACTGCAGAAGTATGCATCAAATGAAGTGGGCGCCACCACAAAATGCCATCCAAAGCTTGTGAAGTTGACCTTTAGTGGATATCGACAGCACCGCATGTCGTGGTCGCTTTCTGTACAATCCATGAAAACGCTCCGTTTTCGTCGATGTTTTTTCCGGGAGCCAACTTCAATGTGGACTGTCTAAAATGATAAGGATTTTATTAAAAGCAGGCAGAGCAAGAGGAAGAGAGAGAGAGAGAGAGAGAGAGAGAGAGAGAAATGTGAAAGCAACATTCTGTGCCACGATTGAGCACAATTTCGGAATTTTGAAACTAAAGACAATTTCTCTTTTCCTATAATTAAACGAATGAAAAACCTGAAAGGCATAGTCACACTATAAAATTGCCTTTGCACAAAACTCAAAATTTCTCAATCGTGATTTTTTACTGCCTTACCAATGGATTTTTTGAAGTACTGTCCGTCGTAACAACTAAGGGTTTCATCCAAGGCTCGACACCTTTTATGAAAATCTCCTGAGTTCGGTTCGGGCCAAGGCTAACCACTGCCGTTCCTGCGTCGAATAAGGGCTTTAAGTCCACATTGACCCATTGCCCCAGACCAGGTGGAATTTTGTGACGGAACTCGAACATTTTTGCCTTGTGCGTATAACTAGTGCTATTCGCACGACGTATGGCCCGATGTAGGGTCACGACAATGTCTTTGTTCTGATAATCCGCAATCTCTTCAATGATCTTCGGCTGATGGGCACTTATCCAATCCAATCCACGCAGATACAGGTGAAGTGTTATGTACGATATATCAGAGTATCCAGTATCAAACTTAAAACGAAGAACTTCTGTTTTCCGGTTATGTCGCACATGAGGTTCTTTAGATAAGCAAGGAAAGAAATCAAAGTTTTCAGTTAAACATCTATTTTGTGGTTATGTATTTTATCCTACATAAACAAATGGATGTAAATCAAAAAATTAACACATTCCATAATTTTAATTTTACAAAGCTCATACAACCTCTTAGTCTAGAACCTTTTCCACCTGAATTTACATTATTACGCTGTTGTCGTAATTTGAAAGAAAGTTGTTTTGACTTCTCAATCCAAACTTGTTGCCCAAATATCGGTTATGTCGACTCCCAAATTAATATTGCCTTACCTTTTTATTTAAATATGAAAAGTTGGTTTATAGAAATAATAATTTGAATTTGTCTCCATCAAATTGGCAAGACTTTGACGAACTAAAGTTTAAGCCGTAAGGTGCACTCCTAACAATATCAATTGGGCTTTTAGCCATGATTTCCTATTTCCTTTTAATAGGGGGAAACTCAAACTACTGAATTATTTATTGACTAAAAAATCTTCTCCCGCCGGTTTTTCGGACTTCTTCTTTTTAAATTGAAGCTTAATTTAGTGCCTCTTTACTTGTCTTTATTCATCATACTTTGCAGTTGCACTTATTTGCATTGTTTGTAGAATTGTATTTAATAATTTGTAATTTATCTTTTAGGTTATTTTCTATTATTAATATATAATAATTCTTACTTACGTTCCGGAAATATATAAATGCTGCTTATGTGCGAAAGAATACTCTCGTATTCACCATCGTCATCGTGATGATCATCGAATCCAATATCATATATATATTGAAATTCCTTAAAACTATTGGGATCGTCACCCTGCATTTCTGACGAAGAATTCTCGATGGATGCATTATTCGGTGATGCCTGCTCCGAATAGTGATTATGTTGCGTGTCCTTCGTGGCACTAGGCGTAGTCTGCAAAGGTTCCGTCGCAACTTCCTCGGGCACATAAAGTCCATTTGGCTTGTTACTGTGACCCCAGTTTGACCTCTGCGATGCGTTGTAGTTTTTATAGAAGTTTTCCAATATTTTGTGCGGCACTGGGATTGGCTTAGTTATGTTTGGGAGTTTTTTTAAATGCAATCGCATCAGAATGTGCATCTTTATCGACTCCAAGCTATCCTGTTTGGCCTTTTCCCGCAGCTGGCGCTGCAGCACACTATCCCCGCTTATCAAACTGTTTCTGTTCACGCTGACTCCCCCCTGGGAGCCAGAGAGGCCACCCGCGGACGTCTCTAATCCTTTGCTGGTCCTTCGGCTCTGCGCCTTGATGGTATCAGGAACAGTTGTAGCGTTCTCGGGATCCGATAAAATAATATTCTCATTAGCAACGGATGTGTGTGACGGTGAACTGAGTCGACTGCTTTCGTTTAATGCTAGGGTATTGGCAACGCCGGCTAGCGAACTGCTTGTGCCTCTGGATGCTTTCTGCTGCTGACTATTTACATCTTGGCCAGATGCTAAAAGAAAAACCATCGACATTAAAACTGCTGTCGCATATCGGGCGACTAACAAACGGAACCGCCAGCTCCTGTAATTCATCTGCTGCCGTCGTCTGGGCTTGCTGCAATAGCAGCAGGCGCTGAAAATACGGTTTTTCACGTGACAATCGAGAAACGAACTCGTGAAATCGGGCTCCGAATCTGAGTCGTCCATATACATAAAACTATCGATCGGCTTTGTTAAGCCGTACAAATTAGATAATCGCTGCTCCTCACTTTGTTCTTTGGTCAACTGTGGGGCTCCATCAAGCGAAGCCATAGTATCTTAAAATTGAAATTGTGTATTCGTGCCTGGAAAGAATTGAGAAAATTATAGCGCTTATGAGGATATGCTTACTATGTAGGAAAGCCCGAGTATATCTTATCCAATCAACTATACTATACGAAGCGTATATTCCGACTTTTCATATAAATGATATAAGGTAACTACAGGGTAATTTTGCTTGAGTTTATCTAGGATCATTTTAATTATCAAATTGGTTTTATTATCACACTAAATATCATTAAATTTATGTTACTAAATTTTCATTCTTCATCTTTAATGGCCGGCTAGATTGACGGCAGTCTATGTAAAGCCGCGTGATCTTCAATGTTTATATTTAACTGGATTCTTATACATAGGCCAATGAAAAAATATGCTTATATGTACGGTGAAATATCACACCTGGGGCCATAAAGACTTGGGGTTATACGATCACATACACATCTAAAGTGCTCTTAAGCTAACACACGTGGTTCCAATTATATTTTTCGAAAAACGACAGTATGATCTCGCTGTTTGCAAAATATATGGAACACACTTTTCAAAATATTTACATCAGCCGCTGGAAGTTTTCCAGCGATCGAAAAAGGAACAATTAAGTCCGTTGCAGTCTGATGTATCCGACTGCGCAATACACGATCGCCGTATGGTAATAGCTTAAAATAAACGAAAACGGCCTTAATTATTATTGTTATTTTGGGAAAATATTGATTTTGGCTATTTATTGGCCACGCGTGGCCGATATTTAGAAAACAGCCTGTAAAATTTAGCTCTAAAATTTAGGTATATTTGGATTTATGTGGGTTTTTAACGATTTGCCACACCCCACGTTGGCGTATCAGTAATCTATCTGAATGTAAGTAGCTACTTTTAAAACTGAGGGAGATATTCGATTTTATTATTGCGTTGCCAAAAAAGTAGCTTCAATACCGGACAGTAAGACGGACATTACACAAACCCAAACTTCGTGAACGAGTATAAAAATAGTTGGGACTTAAAATTTACTGTGTAAGGAAATGTCACCTTTCACGCTATATAGTGAGGTATAATATTAAATTTTAGATACTTTAAAAATAAAAAATTAATTTAGGACTCATATTTATTAAATTTTTAAGTGCTACATTTAAGTTATTTTTCTCTGGTTGAGTTCCAATTCATTAAAAGACAGATCTGTTTTGAGGAGGACTTTACCTTCTGTCAGTAAACAAATTATGGAAAATTGGAATTTAAAGACTAGATTCAAGATGGTAAGTACTAGAAGCAAATCGAAAGTTTGAAATCAACTTAAATCAAGTACCAACGTTATCAAAATCAATTTTTTTCACTTTAGAATAAAATGCGTATTTTAATTTTTTTGGTTTTTAAGATTCGTAATAAAGAAATTCATTTTATGGGGTTTTTGAGTGTTTTGTTATTTATTAATGGTAAATTTAGAATTTCAGTATGGGTATTCAGAGTTTATCAATATTTATGATTGATATGTGCTTGATGGTTTTAGTGCATTTACAGTAAATGTGGAAGTTATATATATATATACATATATTTACTCACCAGATTTCTTATCCAAGTCTAACAATCAGCAGCCACAATCACTTAACAGTTCCAATCTCAGCATATTCTGATATAGCTATTGTCACTGTCTGCCTTTAGATACATATGTATCTATACATGTACTTGAGTATGTTTTTTAAGTGAGCTTATAAATACATATATGTACGTATGTATAATGTGTGAGGAAATGTAACTGTGGCGACTTTTCGGTGCACAGTTTTCAAGTCCAGTGCATTGTTACGAATAAGTATTCACAAATTTAACCATTCCAAACCATCAACCATTATTAAACCGGCGAAGACGACACGACTTCTTTTATTTAATCCCGAATTTAATACGTTGTGCGATATTAAATCTGTGTGAGTGTGTGTGCGTGTGTAGCTATATAGGTATTCACACTGAGTTTGGGCTTTTATTTTATTTTTTTTATTTTTGATTTTTTGTGCCTGCGTCGTTGTGTAGTTTTTAGCGCTTGTTTATTCTCTGAAATTGCAATTCTTTAATGTTTGCCGTTGTGTTGGTGTACACATGTGTGTGTGCGTATGTATGTTAGTATGTATGTAAATTAGTATATGCATGTACAAATACGGAATACAGTATGTGCATGCACACTTATTCATACGTATGCATTGGGTACGCCTGCCAGCGTGCCTGTGTGTGTGTGTGTGTGTCTGTGTGTGCGTGTGAGTGTGTGTGTGTGCGCGCATAAACGATTCATATTCATGCGAATCTCACTCACAAGCTCTTGATGGATCACTCTCACTCTATTGTATTCAATTAAAACCATTTATAAACATCATAATCAATTTTTGTGCTCTTGAACTTCAGTTCAGTGCTGAAAGTGCAGTATTCCCTTTTGATGCATTCATTTGTATGAATGTATGTATATATATATTCACGAATAAACGCTTACATACATATTAGTATATATTTACAAACATTCACAAATATGTACATATGAATTTATTACGTATCTCACACAATAAACACACACACACACACACACAGCATACAAATATCGAGAGATAACAAACATTTGTATGTACATATGTATGTATATACATTCATATGTTTGTTTGTTTGTTTGTACGCGAATTCTATTTTGATCATTTTGCGATTCTCTACGTATGTTTCTACATATGTACACACACACACACACACACACACACATACATACACTCGCATGTACATATGCAGGCACGTATATAATTTATATTTGTATGTTCGCAGATATTCGTCCGTCTACACTTGTATGCCCGCTTGTATTCACATATGTAATTAAAGTATTCGCACATGTGTCAATTATTTCACTCGGTACAGATTTGGACTGCAACGCGCTGCTTTGAGGTGGCTACCACACAAAAAACAAAAAACAGGGATCAGTAGCAGCAGCAGCAGCAGCACGGGCGGCGGCACCAGCAGCGATATACAACAGAGCCTGAGCGTGCCATATAACTAACTGACGGATCCGCATACACATCCACATCTACAGACATAAACAAGAAGCTGCTGCGCTGAGGATGAGTGTGCGCTACGCTCAGTCAGGGCACCAGGTCCCATTTCAGAGAGTGTGGGTGGGCAAGCGTTATCGTTCTGCACTCTTCGCAGTCCCCCATATTTGCTCGTTACATTCGCATTTGTGCGAGACTCAAGGTGTTTCTCTATATTCCCTTTCTCCAACATCCCCAAAATATGATCTGGCGAATAATAGTCATAGAACTACTTCAAATCGCAAACGCTGAAAGGACCCTGGTGCCGGACCTGTGTTTCTATATACCCTATACCTATATTAGCGCTTCAAGTGGCGATGCTAATGCACCACCTCATTCATCAGTCACCCATTAATTCATTAAGCATTTGGGTATTAACACATTAACACAAATTGAAGAAACTACGTGAGTATAGGGAATCTCCAAGTCGACCTATCTCTCCTAATTCATTCGTGCTTGTTCTGATTGTTGTTGCTTGTCACGAAATACGCCTGACGTTTGTTGCGACATTCGCCGAAGCCTTAATTCCCTAACAATTCAACGTTCTTAAAATTTTCATATTTGCATCTTACACTGAAATTGATCCCTAATCGATTCTGTTGATGAAGATGTTACCTAAAGATTTTTTAATAAAACGGACAACTTTGAAAACTGATTCGGAAAGGGATTTAGTTTAAAACTTTTAGAAAACAATAATATATCATTTAACATAGATACTTAGATACAAATAATATGCCCTGTATCTCAATAGGTGGTGACTCGAAAATTTGGGTATTAATTTTTAGGAGATTACAAAGTCCATTACAAAACTGTTGTACTCATATGCTCGTAAAGAGTGCAAATAATGACAACTGACGAGTTGCTTGCCACAGTTATCTACTCTTTAGAGAATCAATTGCTTACTTTTGGCCTCCTATTCATCATTTTGTGAAACGTTAGTTCTTCTTGATGTCCTAACTGGTTTTTAGCATCGATTGTTCCTTTAGTTACTGCGGTCAAAGAGACAGATACAATTTGCCAACCATTTGCTGGGTTCGTGCAAAAACTTGATTGAGGGTTTTTTTTTTTGTTTTTTGACCAGCACAATCAAAAATGTTTCTCTTTCAATATTCCGTTTCAAAGCAATCTGAGAAATGTGGTTCTTATGCCAGACTTTTTCCATATAATTTTCGCAGCTTCAATTTGGTTTTGGGAGTACAATGAAACAGCGTCTAATACAGATCTGTAATAAATTAATAATAACATACACACGAATATAATTAAAAAATTAATTTGAATACTGAAATCGCATAGCTCTTTGATTGTAATAGTAATAGTAATAAATATGTTCAAATTATTAACTTTTACTCTCATTTGAGTTCAAAATGCAAAATACTCACCCGATTTTCATCACTGTACTCACTAATCGAAATTTCGTGCAGTGAGTAAATTTCGTCGACTTTCGATAAGTGAGTAAATTTACTCACCCAACGAAGTTTAGCGAATGCAAGAACCGCAAAATACTCCATACGATTTCAAATAAAACATTTGCAACCGACTGCGTAATCAATTGCGTATTGTACTAACTTATAGGAACAACGATTACTCAACCGTGCAGATTATAAGAGCAGATTTTTGAGTTGTTCTATTCAATGAAAAAAAAAAGTTTCAAATTTTGAATTTCGTGAAACCGCCTTTCGAGCAATTGATATTATGGCACTTGATAAAGCGAATTGAATCAATTGCAAAGCTGGTGAGATAGCTTTGTATATATAGGCTATTTCGCCTCGGCTATATATACAGGTCAAAAATATGTATATACACTTGAAGGGGTAAAAAAGCTAAATGCAATACACTGGACTCAATACTCTTGAAAATGAATTTGTGATTCGTTGATATTTTCAAATGTAAGAACTAAAATCACTTATTTTTACTAAAAGTTAACTAAGCATTTGAGTCTACCTGTGTAATTAGACCACAATAACCAGGACCTAAGCTAATGCTTTAATAAGATAAATCCCCATTCACTCGTTTCGGTTATTGACAAACCACAAACCAAAATCGCACCCGCAAGTGCACAACAACAAGCGGCACCAACGGAAGCAAAAGGGCGAATCCGTGCACACACACTCACACACCGCACACACACACCTACATACACACACACACACACACACACACACATAGATAAGTATGCACAGAATGTACATTTAGGTCGCAAGCAAACTCTGCGGTAAGGACTCGGTAAGCCGCATTTGAACAGTTGCTACAAGTCCAAACACACGGATACACACACAGCCACATACCCATACATACACAGGCACGGCGTAAAGGACTACAAATTTGTATTCTTAAAATGTTGTTCAAATGACAAAAAACCTTTCTCTTGATCAATTTACTTGGGAAAAGTATAACGGAATGGATTTCTAGTTTTATAAAAATGTAAAATGCGATCAAAAACAGAATTTTTTCTAATTAATATTATGGGTTGACAAAAGATTAAAAAATACGAAACAAATAAAACAAATGAGAAATTTGCTGGGAATGGACTTTAGAGGTCATCGGAAAACTGCCTGCCAAGTTTGGTGACCCTTGCTCTAAAATTGTGGTTGACATGGATTTTCACGGCTTACCCGCCCTTGAAGATTGAAATTTGATGTGTCTTGCATTCAGACTGAGGGAGAGATTTTGCGAAATTTTAATGAATGAGCTAATTTTAATGAAATTTCCAGAGCTAAATAAACGCATTCAAATCTATATTCAAAGCAAAGCGCAAGTACGTAGTATTTGAATTTCGTTTCTCATTTATGGGGAGAGCGGGGGGGGGGGGCGAAGGTATCCAACATCCGATATATTCCTAAGCTGCGAATGCTTTACGAGAACATATTGCATTTGATGGCTCTACTTCTTATAGTTTCTGAGATATGCTCAAAAAACCGGAAAAAAAAATAAGTATCGATAGTAAGAAAACGGGAAAAGTTGTCGACAATTTGAAATTAACTTGATCTGTGTACACGAAAAAATTCCAGTCCAAGTTCAGATCTCTAGATTTTGTAGTTTCGGATATCGGACAGGGCTAAGTCGACTCGGCTAGGGATGATGATCAGGAATATATACAGAACCATAATACCCTTTTTGCCCATTTTCAATGGTATAAGTTTCATGGTATAATAAGTCTTTTTCAATATCTTGTGGACCTTATTTGGTTCGTAGGTTGCACACTAAGATCAAGAAGATTCAATATACGTCTGCAAGAGTATAGAAGATGTGCTCTAGATATGCTATACTATATGATAAAGGGGTGCGATCTGGGTGATTGCGATATATGTACTGCCTGTAACATAAGGCGCAAAGTTTCTGACGATAGCTGTAAAAATAAAAAAACTAGTTCAGAAACTGATAAAAGAATCGTAATAAAAGTAAAATACATTTAATTCTAATTTTTCACTTTTTTTTTTATTGAAATATCACGTTTTGAAAAGTTTACATTTTCCTCTTTTTACTCGAATTTAAATATTGATATGAACTATGAGAAAACAAGAAGTATAAAAGAATAAAAGTTCTTTCTTTCTTTTTATTATATAAAAATAAAAGTTCTCTCTATTCTTCTATATAAAAGTTATACTTCTTGTTTTCTCATTATACTGAATTATCAACAATGGAAAATAGAGAAATAATTTTACAAAATAATGAAGTGAATAATTCAATCGATAACAAAGATATTATAGTCTTACCTCAAAGGAAGCGATTTTTGTCTATATTTTATTATATAATATTAGTTGTACGTTATTTTTATACATTGCATTAATTTTCCCTTTGCCTTTTTTATTATATATTTAATGATTTAAAATAATTGTCAAGTTAACTCTAACTCTAGCAAGAATTTTGTAATATTGTTTACTGTACTCTTAAGTTGTTTTTTAACCTGGATGTTAAATGAAATATTTGTTTCATTTGGAATCTTAAATATCGGAAGCATTATTTGAGCTTAATTAAAATATTGATATTTGCCTAACAATGGCCAAGTTCAAGGATCCTTCGGGGTAGGGCTGCCAAGAGAGCTATTGAGAACATTCACACTTACACATGTTGGGAAATCTGAACAAATAAATGCACATATATGTCCAAATGGAAATAATGCACGGTCGGCTGGATGTGTAGCCGAAGTTAAAGGACTAAAACTTGCCTTAAGAAAGCACAGGCCGAGCCCAGCTTCTGTTTATTGTTATTTGTTGTTTTACGCTTTTCATTGTTCAGAGCAGATCGAACATTTTGATCTTTGCTGGTGACCGGGCTCGGGAACAGGCACAGGCCCAGCGTGTGGTGAAGTCAGCGTGCTCTCTCATCGAAGTGAGTTTCTTCACTCAAAAGAAATAGTCCAGATCATCGCAGCCTTTGTGCCAACCCCCGGGCAGGGACGACGGGGACGACGGGGACGACGGGGACGGCGGGGACAACGGGGACATGACGGCTATCGATTCTCGTGTGAAAACATGCAATTATGGTTTTATTTGTACTATTCTTGAGATTTCTTGGGCTTATTCATGTTCTGTATTTTATCGTTGGCTTGTGAATGAACAACTTTTATTGGGCCCGATGGCTTTAGGGTTGCCCTTTCATACACACACACGCATAGGTACGCACATATATTAATTATGCATATATCCTTATATACATGCCAACGTTTTACCGACTGATTTGTAAGTATTCCATTTAAACTAAATTGGAAGAAATCTAAAAGCATCTATCAACTAATTTAAACTCTGTTTTAGTGTAAACGAAGCTAATCTTTTATTAATAAATAAAATAAATAAATAAATTAAAAGATTCGAAACTAAATTAACTTAGTTTCCTTTAAGACACTCGGACTTCAAAATAGATGACTTTTAATATACAAAATAAAAAATATGAAAAATATGTTTTTGAGGGTGTGCGGAGCTACAGGGTATCTTCCAGCCAAACTCTCTCAACTGGATCACTTTTGTTTGTTATTGTGCGATGGTTTTAAAAAAAATCACTTATAAAATTTGTTGCTTCGTAATAAGTGGCGAAAAATGTTGATTTTCTATTTGTTCCACTCAGTTGGGTTTTCAAACCCAACATTTACTCTTTCCATTTAGTAAATCACAGCGCGCAGTTTCGGGCCACATGCTTTCAGCTCCTGCCTCCAGTTTCCATCTACAGTTTCCAGCCTGCTCACCCCAGCGGGCAGGCGTGGGATCAAAGGGGGGTGGTGGGGGGCAGGCACGGCTATTTGGGGCAGAGCATGAAAATATTTGCCTACCACTGGCATTGGGGAAATGCTAAGCCTATGCCCCATTTTTTGCAGGTCTTTTATTCGTTCCCCACTTATTCGCTTGGCCACGTTGCCCGGACCTACATATATACCCACATATATATATGTGTACCTCAGAATACCTAAGTATATCTTTTGGTTTTGACTAGGATATCAGTTTTGGCTACCCTGCTTGGCAGAAGTCCATTGCAAGAGCTTCTTGATACCCTGTATAAAAAGAATATGACCAAGTTTGAAATACATTTGAGGATATCTTGGGTATATCGGGCAGAGGGGAACACCATTTCCTTCACATACCGTAGACCGAGCACAGGGTATTTATTAGCCACGTTCCCCCGTGTAGTTTCCCTAAATTTGATTCTAATCCGCTGATAATATTTCTAGACTTTGACGAATTTTGATATTTCGCTCGGTTGGTTTTAATGCGATTCCGACGTGGTCCGTGTTGCAGATAAGCACACAAGAAAGAGTAGCAAGGGTGCAGTAGCACGGAGCAATAAGAGTAAGTAGTATGTAATAACAAAATATTTAGAGATGTTAAATGCTCCTTTGAAGGCAGGGGCGGCCTGTGACGGCGGCGGCTGTTGAATCCGTATCTCTAAACGGTTCGTTGCGCATTTACAATACTTACTCAAGTGCGGTATAGGTATTGCTACATCGTCGAGGAATTTGTTTTCGCTCTCCATATGGAAAATTTAAATGCTTAAATTGGTATTCCATTCATATAAAACAATGTATTTCTATGTAATAATAGGAATAATAATAATAATAATAATAATAATAATAGAAATATAGATGGTGGTATAATTAGCATTACACCTTTTAAGAGAACCGCTCTTAATTGGGAAGAATCAATGTCCCCATTGATTAGTTTGTGTAAGCAGATTACACCTAGCATGATTACGATTAGAAAGGGAGGGCAGATTTATTAGTAATAGTCTTACCTAAGAAGGCATGCGAGAAGTAATTAAAGTAATTAAATCCAGTTAATTCAATTCTATCCTGATGAATCTTGTATTTACAATCAGTTGTCAGTAATCTGTGCAAAAAATGATATGTATCTAGATTTAAAACTAAGGGGGATATCTGGAATTTATCGAATCTTAATACTCTATCTAGATAGATAGAACGGATTCGATGATGAAAGGGGAGTGGAAGCTTGTTATCAAGGACATGAGTCCTGTCTCTTCCAAAAAAGTGTGTTGCTCGACTTTTCTAAGCCATTCTTGGACCATTCTTTTCTCACTGGGTAAACAGTATGTTGAAACGTAAGGAAAAAGGGAAACGGGAACAGGACAGCCAACTATGGGCCAAATCAGCATGGTTTCTTTTAATTACGTATGCATTCTTCACAGCCACTCAACGTGCTGAGCTACGCATCTGCATATTCCGGGCTGTTGCTGTTGTTGTTCGAGTAACCAGTCGCGGTGGGGTTGGACGGAAGTGGGATTGGACTTTTGTTAAGTGATAATCCTTGTGCGTGATGTGTGGGAGGTGCGGCTCGGCATGGAGCGGAATGCTCATAATAATTGAAGCATATTCACAGTGGTTGGCTCTTGGGAGAGATGGGCGTGTGTGGAACTTGGCTGTTCTGCTTTAGGCGAACTGGTTCCCCCTCCCTTGCTCCCGTTTCCCGTTTCCCGATTCCCGTTTCCCTTTGCCCACACTGATTGCGCACCATGTCTCTGATATGTGTTTTTGGTTGTTTGTATTTGGTTGGCTGGTCAAATGCTTGGCTGCCCATCACTGGGCTGTCTGCCCGCCTGTCCGTCCGCCCGTCCGCCAGTTTGAGCCCTGACGATGCTTTAATTGTTTAATGGCTCGTTAGTTGAATTCCCAGTGGGGAGCAACAGCGTCAGGAACAAGAAGCCCAACAGCGACCACGAGGGGCTGGCTAGCATTTTCAAGTGTGATAATTGTAGCGTTTTATTATGGATTAACCAAATTTGGTGTAAATTATACATATGTATCGTACAAAAGACAATGCCAAATAGCTCTTGCACGTGTGTGTGTGCGTGTGTATAATTCATAAAAATATCATTACAAACAGTGTAAACTATAAAACACACAAAGAGAAACATGAAACCCTTAATGCATTCATCTTCAATATATATTGTTGTTCAGGATTACTGGGTTTTGGGTATTTTACTTATTTTTGCTACTCTTAAAATTTGAATTTCCTTGTTTATTATTTTCCTTTATATTATTACAAAATGTCACAAAATGTCAGAAGGTCATAAAGTATTTATATTTATTGTCAGTTTTGCTGAGTCGATTTAAAATATATCCTTTCCATTTCTATATTGGGAGACTATATTAAAGTCCTAAAAATTTCAATAAATTTGAATGTAACTTTAGAACTCTTACAATTATTGGTGTCGATCGGGACCATCGTATACTTTGAAGTCAAGAAAAAATCAATCTAAAATACACTTATTTTAGATTCGCTTAGGACAAAAAATGGAAGTCGTGCATCTATAGATAAGCAAAATTCAGCGAAACCTGACAATATTTATTCAAGAGCTAGAGAGTTGAAATTTGATTTATTAAGTTCGTGTGTATCAAGTTTATCTCAAATTGTCGTTAGCTCATCCCGTTTTCTTATTATCGACATTTATCGGCCACAAAATTCGGTTCAATAAATTTCTTTCCTCTTCAAATAATACAGACTTGCGATTTTAGTTTGCAAAATATACTGCTGAGTAACGTGCACAGTTTGCGGCATGCGTTTAAATATAAAATATAGTATAAAATATATAAGTGCCTGATAATCCCCATCTCTTGGTTTACTTAATTTTTGTTGTAAGAGAGTTTTTGTGGAGTGTATCTTCTCTCTTAAAGAAGTCAATGTTAAAGACAAAGTCGGGTTTCGATTTGATGTATTTGATCATGTATTCGATTTGATTTTGGCCTGGAATCGAAATAAAGAAATTTTGTTGGAAAGTAAAGTAAAGTTGTTTTTAATTGTTTTGTATTTTTTTTTATTATTTTATTTTATTTTATTTTTATTTATTTTTTCGATAATTTTGCAACCAATTTTGAAAAGCTTAACAATTATTGAAAAATCATTGCCTTTGCAACTATATATTTTCGAATTAAGGAGCCTATGACTTCTTGTGCGGTATTTTGCACGATTTTTTACTTTAAAATTCAAGGAAATGTCGAAAAAATGGTGTTTTGTTCGTCATTTACTTATGTAGCGTCTAAAATATTAATCATTGAAATCGACAGAGAGAAGCTAGACACTTTTTGCCGATATAACTGATTTCTTGGCGAAATCTTTTGGTTGAAGATTGCTGTTTTGGCCAGTTTGTAATTGGACTTGCTTTAAAGGCCAGTTTTCGCAAGGTGTTTCGACTGAACTCCCCCTGGGTGTACATATGTAAGTTGCTGTGGTTTCATGCATCTGTATTCTGGCTCTTGCTTCAGTACATGCGTATGTGTGTAAGTGCACACATATATCTCGCGCCATGCGTATCCTGTTGCCTTCGGCCTCGGCTGGCAGCGTTAGTTCTGAATAATAGGGCATTGCGTTGATGTCCTTATCGCTTACTCGCAAGACTTCACACAGGGCGCAGGGACCATATCAGCCGGTCGCACGCTGCTAAAGCAACGACAACGAGAACGACGCCAGCAACAACAACAACAGCAGCAACAGCAAGAACAGCAGCAACAACAAGTTGGAGTTAAAAAGCGGTAAAGCGGTGGCAAAATTACGCAACAATTTACAGTAATCGAATTGTAATCGAAATCGCAATCGCAGCTTGCCACGCCCAGTCTTCGAAGTACGGCTACTTTGATTCATTTGACGAATGGGCTTAAAAAGCCAATAAGCCAAGAAATTTATATTCTCCCACAAAATTATCCAATAAAAATGGCTAAAAAGGGTATAATGGTATAATGGTGTGCAAGCCCCGTAAAGTATATATATTCTTGATCAGGAAGACGTCTGTCTGCCTGTCCCTCTGTATAGAGATTTTCAAGTTTGTATCCGTAGTATCGTTGTATCCCGTAGAGTAATAAAAAGTTGTAAGACTTAGAGATACATTTATAAAAACATACAGACGATCCAAGCCATATCGAGACAAATGATCGATAACCCACACCGTTTTCCCCAAATCGATTTAAAGAATTTTTTTTATAGTTTTCTTAGCTAGCTTCAGGGTATCCCCTAGTCGGGCGCTCCCGACTTACTTGTTATACCCTGAACGCATTAAAAATTCGTAAATCTAACTCTCTCTCTCCCTCTCCCTGTCTGTGTTATCATACGCAGATCAAGTTTATTTCAAATCGTCGATAACTCGTCTCGTCTTTATGCTTGTGTGTGACAGACAGGGTGCAGGGTATCCCTTAGTCGGGCGCCCGTGCCTAGGGCCCTTCACTTGTTGATCAACCAATCGAAATTGTAAACTTTGAAGCAAGGAAAAAACTCAATTGAAAGCGTATTTTATTCTTGTTTCGGTAAAAACCAGAAATTAATCACTATGCAATTGCATATGGAACAGTAGCTCTCTCCCCCCTCTCTCTCTCTCTCTCTCTCTCTCTCAGTGTACTTGTTATCAAAACATCTATGTCAAAACAATAAGCTCCGGCAGCATCTGGCATTGAGTATCTCGTTCGAAGTCAGCTTTTCCAAGATAATACCCAAAAAATCCTTAAGTACGGAGGTATGTGCTCTATGTGCGGGCACATATCCACGCAGATCTGAGAAGTAGATTGGGATCTCGCTTATTAATACTTATTGGTGCGAAACAGGCATCCAGCAGCACACCAGGCGGCGGATCCGGATCCGGCTCGGACTCGGACTGAGCTCATATCTACCCCGATGCTCCATGGAAGCGGAAAACTTTTGCACCAACGCCGCTCACACGGCACGTGGCGGAGTTCACGTCCAGAGCACTGGGCTGGGCGCTCGTTTAATGTGTTTACTGCAGCCTGGGCACAATTTCCTGCTGAGAGTCGGCTTTCATGTGTCTTATATGTGTATTGGAATAGTGCTTATATTGCTCCGCTGCCTGCAGTGCGTCGCGTCGTCTTCGCCGTTAATATTCGAATGAACGCCGAACGATAAAAGCGGACGCACATTTGATCTAATCTTAACAAATTAAAATTCCAAGTTTCACTAAAAGGGGTGCCTGCTAAAAAATATTAGCCTGCAGGAAGCCGGAGGAGGGTGCTCGACAAGCAGATACTCTGTAAGCCCTCTGCTTGCCCAAAAGCTCAGTTGCATATATTACTGCAAGGTATATCGTTTTCTCATTACTCGTTCATGAAGGGCAAAGAGTATATTGGATTTATACAAGTGTTATGGGTTTTTAGAGGTATGGCTATTCGAATAAATCTAAAATAACAATAATAATTAAGGAGGCTTTCTACCCTGTTAAGCTGTTATTATTATATACCCGATTGCAACGTTCTTACTCGTTGTTGAATAAATCAAGTTGGCACGAAATATTTATTACCTACATTCGCAATTAATGGACAACAGTTTTATATCCTGAACCCATTCAAAATTGCTAAAACTGCGTTTTGTGCACATGTATTTGACATGCAGAAGGAAACATCTCCGACCCCACAAAGTATTTGTATATATTCTTGGTCAGCATCAGTTGCCGTCTGTCCGTCTGCCCGTCCACCTCTTTGTCTGTGTGTCTGCATGTCGGTAAATTGTCGATAATTTGTCTCCTTTTATTATTATCGATATTTATCGGTTTTTGAGTTCAAGCTAATTCAATTGGGTTCTATAAAAATATTCAAATACCACAAACTTTGATTTTGATTTGTGCACAGATTTGAATGTATGGAAAGACAGTGTTTAGGGTATCCTCTAGTTGGGCGCTCCAGCTTATAGTCTTCAATATGCGCTAAAAAACCATGTTTTAAAATCGATAGTAATAAAAAAATAATTAGGAAGATGTGGCGAGATATTAAAAACAAACTATTAAGAACGTTTTAGTCGACTACGCAATACTCATTCAACGGCTCGTGATAATCGCTTGAAACAGTCTAAAACTGTTTTAATTATTATTGTTATTTTGCAAAAATATCGATTAGTGCAATTTGTGCGGGAAAATAATTGCCAAATTCACCGACTCTAGCTTTAAAATTGAGCGCGATATGGATTTTTGCGGCTTATCCACCCTGAAGATCTAAATAGATTTTATTTATTTGACACGGCCCCAATGGGCAAATCCAGAACATTTTTTGCAAGCATCTTAGCTTTAAAACTGGGTAGATATATAGTTGAAATCCAATCCAGCAAATCTTAAAACTTCTTTTGACGTGGGTGGACACGAGTATATATTTTCTCTAGCCTCATACAGACAGACGGACATTGCACTCCCTCTCTCTCTCTCCCTCCCTCTCTCTCTCTCTCTCTCTCCCTCTCTCTCACTTTGTGAACGAGTAAAATCAAAAATTTGTTCTGCGAACGGTATACGAGAATATAAACTTATTCAAACAGTAGGACGGACGATCCTGCTACATTTCAAGCAGATTAATCCTGATTTTTGCACTTTTTAAGCGTTGCAAATTTGTTAGCGATTAAGCAATAAACACATGTCATTCAAAAATAAATGATGCTTTATTGTGACTTCATTATCTCGGTCAAACAAATGGAATTAGCTCATAAATATGGTGGCCTGATGATTTATTGAAATTTTCAACGGGGATTAGCAAGACAAGATTGCATCGATGAAGTTTCTTTCACTTCTGAAGGCGTGCGAATTAATGATAATTCTGTTTATACCCTGAACGAATGAAATGTATGTAACAGACAGAACGACGCCTCTCCGACCCCATATTGTATATATATTCTTGCTCAGGATCAACACAATCAACAACAATCCAGCCATGTCCGTCCATCTGGCAGATCAGTTTATTTCAAATGATCGATAACACAACAACCTCATATATTGTACGACTATTTCCTAGGTTATGAGAGTTATAGGGACAAATATGGTTCAGTTGACTATACTATAGCACTTAAATAATCTATTGCAAAAATACCATAAATATCGGTTATGAAACACAGAAATTATTATTAATATAAATTATTATACACCGAGTAGTAAAATTTAAAAAATTATCATAAGTATGCATGCTATATGTAGACTTTCTCCTTAAATTAGAACTAATTTGTGCGGTTTGTAGTATTCATGTATTAAAAAGAAACATATTCTTAAATTTTTGTTCTGTTTTTTAGGAAGTATTGAAGAAATTCAGCGTAATGATTCCAAAAGAAACAAATGAATATAATATTTTAAGATCAGAGATATTTCCATACAACGACTCTCCTCCTATTACTCTTGTTCTTTTATATATAAGAACTAATTTTAAAGCTATAAAATAAAGCAGTGCGCTTTTTGTGTTAGTGTAAGGAGCTTACTAACACTTGTTATACATACATGTATTTGATTCGGAAATAAAAGAGGAATGAATGTTGAACCTCGATCCGACGGCGAACAAGTGTGTCATAACCAAATTGAATGGGGACAGACTGGGAAACAGACATGGCTATATCGACGCGGTTGATTTGAATACTTTAAGGAGTCGAAAATGAACCGATATGTTTAAAGTTTGTGTGTCGAATTGTTGAATTGTGTTATTTTACATAAAAGAAATCTATTAGCTACTTGGGTTTATTAGTAACAATTTATAATTTCAATTTGTGATTATTTCATCAAGAAATAATTGTTGCATCGCCATTGGGCTTGCTTAAGACTTTTTTTGTTTCTGCGATCCCTGATATTTTTTATCAAACTGCACGATACTGTTTTGGACTCATGGAATAATAAAATCTAAAACAGTTTCGTCTCCCGCAGGAAAGTGTCAATTCAATGGGATTATACGCACTCGTCGTTTGTAACAATTTCCATAAGCATTTTGTAAACATTTTGTGCAAAAATTTGAATAAGTGCCCTCGCTTGCATCTACCATACGGTCATCTCTTTCTAGCGCCAGAGAGCGGGCACGCGAGCGAAAGCAGGACGAACGATAATCGACTCACGAAATCAAGGCTGCTTGCAAGCGAGCGAGTGTGTGTGTGTGTGTATGTAGATGTGGGTGTGTCCGCGACCGTCCTTGTCGTCATTTTGAAAACAACCGCACGCCCACGCCCATAAACAGAAACAGAAACAGGAACAGGCTCCAGGAGCTCCATCCCGCCCATTCGCAGTCGTGTTTGTTGTTGTGTTTCTGTTTGTGCTTGTGTTTGTCGGAACGGAAGCCGTGTGGGTAGTTAACGGAAGAGTCTAGCGGTTATTGTATCGGAATGAAACAATTCAATTGGGCGGCTGCAACTTACTCACCCGTTCAGTCGGGAAATTCAAATAGAATTTTAGTTTCCCCCAAAATGCCAGCTCCCCAATCCAGCGTGCATGTGTGTTCGTGTGTTCGTGTGTGTGTGTGTGTGTGTGTGTGTATGCATATGTAGGTGCGATATGCATATTCAGCTCTCCTGAATGGGGCATGTGCTACGATGTGTGTAGTCGTGTATATAAAGAGCATAACGATTGCAAGACTTAAATCGGTTAATAAATGTTTGCCAAATGTTTTAAAACTGCCTTGCACGATAAAAGCATTTTCTTTGGGACTGTTATCAATATGCGCGTATTGGAGGTGGACGAATCAATTTATGAAACTTTATTTGTCCAGACCGATTCAATAAGCACAAATATCTTTGCCAGAATTAACAAGCCTTGGCTTGTCCTTTTTAGTTTTTGTGCAACGCAACAAGCGAGTGAACTGTTCAGACAGGCTCGGCTTATACTGCCGTACCGTGCACTCAACTGACATTTGCGGGCCGGGCAAGAGCGAGAGGGCCAGTCGACTGACGAACAGCCAATCAGTGCTGCCCGATGCGGCCGCAGTGGCAGTGGATGGTAAGTGGACGGGCCAGAAGAGCCAATAAGAGAGCCGCTTATCCACCACGCTTCGAATTAGCCCAGACGGTCGAACCTCAGGCCAAACTCGGAAGCGTGCGATAGTCATATTGGCATTTGCATTCGCACTGTGGCTCGCGCATTTACTGTAACTATTCCGTCGGCCCGAATGTAAGCGCAAGCAAGTACTGTAAGTCGGTAACGGGCTTTTAAATCGGAATATTGTTCTAACGTGTGTTAAAAAAATGTGGAAATTTGTTAATGAAAAATAAAATAATTTAATACTTTTACCATTAAGTAACAAGTGAAATCTGTGAATACGAATAGGAATACAAATGCATGCGTACCCGAGATGGCATTAAGCGGTGCTAGCGCGACAACTCGACAACCTGGTACTCGACGGTGCATGCCCTTTAATTAAAACGGAAAGAGTGAAAAATGAACAAGTGAGCTAAAACAAAGGCGGCTGCTCACATAACAAAAACAAAGGTTGAACAACAACCAATGCAACATACATATGTGCATGTGTATGTGTGCGCGCTACTTACATGCATATCCCTTAAATCAAAAATCATCACCATCTGTATGAATTCCTTTGAGGCAGGCTCGATCCTGTGGTGGCAGCCCTGCGTGAAACATTGCCGCCCGCAGTGAACCCTGGGATTTCTTTAAAATAGTCTTTGTTGGCACTCAAATGACGAGTGGAGCATACTAAACTAATTTCTCAAAGTGCATGTATATAAGTTAAATAATAAATATGACGGAGACTTGAGCGAATTTGCATCTCGAGTTCCAGCAACAACAAGCACCTCCTCTACATTCCCCTTCTGTATATTTGCCACGATCCCCACGGATTGCCGGGATCGCAAGCGTCTTGTTACCTAAACACACACAAACATATCTCTCTGAATTATGTTTACGCTACAACCAACTCCGGCAGCCATAGGATCGGTGCCCTGGTCGGCAGGAGCACTCATTGAACGACTGCCAACTTTGGATGACATGAACCATAAGGGTAAGCTAGCTACAAATTGGGCTTCAGGGAATTGAGCTCTGTATTAAGAAGAGCCTCTTGATTCCAAAAGTTCTTAATATATGTAGGATTGAAATACTTTCAAGCCGACACTCCTTGTATTGACTTATTTGCAACTTTAACGGTTCATAATGAAATCAAAACAGGATTCAAGGACAAAACTTACTTCAAATTTCAATTACAAAACAGAACATCGTTCTGATTATTGGAACACTACTCAATATCTCAATATCTTTTAACATTAAACAAATATACTTAAATTCATTTATTGTGCAGTATTGACAGCTAATCTAAATTTTAAATATGACCAAAGAATTGCTGCTAAAGGGATGTATGTTTATACATGCTAGTATATTGTTATAGGTAGACCTCAATAAAAGTTGTTTATCCAGGCTCGAACCTTAGACCCGGTTGTAGTATTGACTTATATATTTTATTAAGTAAGCAATTTGTCCAAGTGCCTAGGGAATTTAGTTATGGTTATGTCTTTGTTGATGTCAAATTTATAGGCAGTCATATGTAATGAACAGGTAGCTTTTAACTATATTAAATACTTTTACACTTCTTCCCAAACCCTTTTCACGAAAAGTACAAAGCTTTTGATTAAGCCTTAAGAGTTATTATAATGTTAATTTAAATATGCCCGCCCGTTCCATTGTTGCTGTGGAAGTATGAAATGGAGGTATATGAAATTCAGTATGAAAACCTTGTTTGTATTTCATAAAGAGTAAACGACTTTGGACATTTCACTTAAGGTTTGACAGTAACGGACTATAAAAGTACATTACTTGCTTGACAATTGCACTTGCCATTAAATGAGTTATTTGTAATTTCAAAACTGACAACTACATTTTCTGAATGTAGTCTACAAAATGTGTTTTTGCTGTTTTACTCCCCAGTTTTCATATGAAGAGTTTCTGATATCGGTAGAAAATTAAATAGATCTGATAAATGGTGCGTAAGGGAATTGAATATTCGGCAGCTCAGAGACAAATGTTCTTTTAAGTATTTACTTATTAATTATAATTTAAACAATTTGCAAGGTTCTTTATTATTTTCGTTCTTGTTCACAAAATGAAAAGAGTATATTGGGTTTGTGCGAGAGACTCGAACATGGAGTATATTGAATATACACAGTTATACATTCATACATAGATAGTGTTAAAATTTTTTAAAAACGCCCATATGATAATTAAGAGTGAACTGTGAACTGTAAGGTTTTTGCTTGTTATCTATTCTGTTCGATAGTGCTTCCTTTTACTTATCAGTTGTTATTATCCATGTATATTATAATTTTCGAACCTATATCTCAGGCCACATCTAGTCCCCAGGCAAAGTACCGACTTCTGAATTGGCCAACTTGATGCCACACTCCTAGGAGTACATTGGGGTATTTGCCACTTGTGGGATGAGGTGGCTCACGATTTAAGTATTTACCTTTTAATTGTTATGTTATTGTGTATATATACCATATGTATGTTTGTATAAGTTTGAGAGTTGATACGATTATTTTCCGTTTGCTTTGCTCTTTTCTTATAGACAATGTCCTTGCTATGAGAAATCTGCCCTGTTTGGGCGTCACTAGTGGCAGCGGACTAGGCGGCATTGGCGGAAAGGCAGCTGCAACTGCTGCGATGGAGGCCGCGGATGCGACCACAGCACCACAGCCACCGCATTCGACATCTTCGTATTTTACCACAACTTACTACCACTTAACAGATGATGAATGTACGTTTTTTTCACCTCCCAACATTGCCATTCCACTTTTCATATCAAGTTCTTTTCACCCATATCTATACACATTTGATGTTCACCCTCTTATTAAACCATCTATATATTATTTAGAAATTGCCCCCTTGGAATATTATCATTTAAGATTAAGGCAAAAACAAACAAGCTTACCGGAGGATTCCCTTACTTCTTCTATAAATTATAAATTATTTTTCGACTTGAACGCAATTGTGGTCACAACCCAATTAATAATCCAGCAAGAACAACAAAAGGGTGAACAGGTTGTCTGTTGAGCTACTTTAAAACCTTTCGGCTCTCCAATACAAAAATCTTCCCAATCAAAACAGTAAACCCTGTACATATTGAAAATGATTGAAAAGGGCATAGTGGTTTTTGCAAGTGTAAAGAATTTATATTCTTAATCAGGACGACGAGCTGACTCAAATTAGCCAAGCACGTCTGTCCGTTCGTCCGTCAGTCTGTCTGTCTGCCTGTGAGCGATCTTGGAGTAATATTTTGGATTTTGGATACCTCCCCCCGCTCGTCCCAAATATGAAAAAAACGAGGCCTCCTCACGTGTTTTCAACAACTCTTTTTCTTCAACAATATGGGTGTAGCTATAAAACTCTTTAAGATACATTTCTTTTATTTCACCTCGCAAACAGACAGTTTGCCAAATTATAGAAAGTGCAGTCAAAGGCTTGGCTTCTAGCTGTTGCTCAAACATTCAAACATTCAAAGTCAATGAGTTTTTACGAGCACACTCGAGACCAGAAAAGAACAATGATGCGGGTTTGAACCTTGTATTTGTATTAACATTATTTTTCAATCAAATTATATCCAGTTGGAAAGCTGCAATTAGATCTGTATTTTTAAGTTTCATATTATTTCGTTGAAAACTGGCCAGCATCAAACACATTTTCTCAGACCAAAGTAATTAGAATTTCGAAACCCGATGCGCTAATCTGGTAATCAAATAAAAAGGTCACTCTCAGAACATCTAATTGAATTATACAAATTATGTGTCAAAATATAGTAGAAGCACTCACGCACACCCAAGAACACACACACAAGCAGGTAATTGAGTCATTTGCCTAAGACACTTCACAGGGTAGCGGGTAGCCTTGTTTGAGAGAGGAGCGAATGGATTTGTGAAAATTATGTGAAAAATTCGGCATTTGGTGTGAAAATTGCGAGACGTTGGTCTTCATTGATTTTTCCACTAATTGTTTTGTTGGCATTGTGCAGTCGATGACTTGGCCGTAAGTCTGGCTGGCAATTTACAGCAACACAATGGCGGAATTGTCAGACGGCAACCAAAGCCAGGCCGGGGTGTCTTCGGGTTCGAGGTCCGAGCAAAGACGTTTATTGGGCCCGCGGGGTATCGGTGGATCGGGATCGGGATCGGCAAAGAACACATAGAGCCGATCGAGCTACTGTTCCCGTTTGCGACATGGTCTGCCCCGTCCCGTCCCGTCCCGCTCCGTTCCTACCTGGCACTCGGCACCCGCTGTGCTGATAAGTACTTTCAGTTATGTCCGTGCCATTGTTTGTTTTGTGAATCAATACAATCATTTTCCACCTATAATGATATTGAAGAGTGTGTGTTCGACGACCGTTCCGTGTCATGTCGCTACAAATGAAAACAATTATCGTCGTTGAAAGCCAAAGTCGAATGAAAACAAACAAAAGCCTCAGTAGTTTCTGCCTTGTCTGTCTCTGTCTTTGTTGCTTCCACACTCGTGTCGGACATGGACATCCCAGAGTCTTATATGTATATCGCTGTCTCTGTCTCTCTCCCCAGCATTCATCACACAAATGAGCCTCTTTAGCGGCTCAGGAAACCGACGTCTGTCCATTGTACAAAGCGCTGTCCTAGTGGTTGTTTTCTGGCCCTCGTCAGGCTTGGACCCGGGTCCTGGGTCCTGGTCCAGGGACCCCTACGCACACAATTGTTTCCCAAACTGATTTGTGTTGCAATTACATTGTTAATCCCATTCGCAAGATGTTTTCGGCTTTTGTCAGCCTTATTGCATTTGGTAAATCATCGCAGTTGCATACATGGACAAATATATGCATATTTGTGAACACTATTCTTTTATTCGTATTCACCTGGCCTGCATTAGTTCATTCTCATCCACAACAGCTGACTCTGGCATACGCTGGCTGGGAAACAATCCCAATAAACTAATTAATCGACACAAGTTGAAACATCTTAAAGCCATTTGAGTACAGAACAGCAAATGCAATAAGTTGACAAATAAGAGCACAGATAGTTATCACTGCTATCTATTTGAAAACGATGCCACTTTAATGGTCGGATGCCCAACTAGAAGGAAACAGTGTCGGGCCGGCCTTTCAAGGTGCCTTGACCCTCATCTCCAGGCATTCGATAATGGGGTAAAAGTGGCAGGCGAGTTGCCGGTTGGCTGGCTCCAAGTAAAAATCAAATTGATACGCAGATTTGGGGATTATCTCACAATCAATACTAGGAAATTCTGCCTGAAATCCATGCTCGACCGACGAGTACGACCTTTTTCCAAAATCTTTTTGGTTGACCGCTTGATTTGATTATCTCCTCGTTTCTTCTCTTTTCTATTATGCTTTTGTTTCATTTTTCATCGGTTTTGTCTAATAAAAACGTTCTCTCAAATCTCTAGATTTCTCGGCAACCAAATTGAGTTGTTACCAAACAAATATTTCTTCGACTTCAGAAAGATTCTCCTTCTCAGCTGAATTCACTTTGACATTTTTAGAGCGTGCCAAACCCAATTTTTTGCCTCATTGAAAGCGATGTCCTAAGAAATCAAATTGGATCCAACTCGACATAAAATGGCAAACAGGTTGCAAATATTTATTTGCAAGTATTTGCAAACCAAGTGTAAATAATTTGGTTGTAGTTTCAATATAGTGAAGTTGTACAAATTAAATTTGAAAAATTTTAAAGAAATTTTGTGTTAAGAGCTTTGCTCTGAATATTGAAAATATACGTTTTTTCCATAGTTCGATAATTGTCTAGAGTTTATATAGCATTTGAAGTAATACAAAAGTGGTTTAACAAATAATTATTTAAGTAGAGGTAGTAGAGTAGAACTCGAATCCCAAGCAGACATCTAAACTCCTCCAAAGGATCCTGTACTTCTAAGGAAGTCCAGCCGATTACACGGGAAACCGTGTCTTCGAAATTGTATAGTCTAGTTGTCTTGTTCCAATACCAACAAAATTAAGAGCAGGCCATAGGGTATCCCATAGTCGAGCACTCTCGATTATATATGTAACTTCATCGCTACAAAATAGTTCATCGAGCCTTTTATCAATATCAACTGAATATTGCAGGTCACAGTGGGGTTAATCAGTTGGGTGGCGTCTTCGTTGGCGGCCGGCCTTTGCCCGATTCGACTCGCCAGAAAATCGTCGAGCTCGCCCACTCCGGGGCTCGGCCATGTGATATTTCACGGATCCTTCAAGTTTCCAATGGATGTGTTAGCAAAATTTTAGGCAGGTGAGTACGCTGCAACAATCAACATCTGTATTTACAAAACTTTATCATGTATTCGAATTTAAACGAATTTAGAAATATAAAAAAAAAACTAAAAAGAACTAAAGTTCATGCTTAAATACTTTATACCATTATTCCATATAAATATGGACTATTTATGTCAAGCACACACGTTGTCCAACTCCGGCTAAATATTGCTTTCCTTGAGAATAAGACTATTTTACAGACTATTTTTTTCCTCTGTTTTAAATGATGTGGAAGAATTATTTACATTTAATTGAGTTTAATTTCAGATATTACGAAACTGGAAGCATTCGACCACGTGCGATTGGAGGCTCCAAGCCACGAGTAGCCACCGCAGAAGTCGTTAGTAAAATCTCGCAATACAAACGGGAATGTCCCAGCATATTTGCATGGGAAATTCGGGATAGATTATTGCAGGAGAATGTGTGCACAAATGACAACATACCCAGTGTAAGTTAACCTTTCATCTTACATATGTACGAAAATATAGTGAGCATGAAATTCACATACTGTCTATAGGTGTATTTACAATTATTTTGTGAACCAGGTTCATTGAATACTTTCTTATTTTAAATTAAAGTATTCAACACCTCAGTTTTCAATTAAGAACTACAATATTCATTGCCTGTGAGATCTGAAAATATTATATTGTTATGGGTATAAAGGCTTTTGTGCGATTGTATGCAACAGGCGGAAAGAAGGAGGCATTGCAGACCCCATAAAGAATATATATTCGTGGTCAGGGTATCCCTAGTCAGGCACTCTCGACTAGAGCATTCTTCCTTATTGGCAGCTGGTTTGGTTCGCCCTGATGCCAAATAAGTAAATTGCTGCGTCATCATCCAGCTGATGTCGGTGTGTAGTTAATAATAATGTCAAATTATTTTATAAGTAAATTATTTTTTATCATTAGGGAAAAATAAAGGAAATTAAATTTTTCACATATGTGAGACTCTTTTCTTTTTTTAAAAACCGAGATAAGAGTGTGATTAATTAAGGTAAAACTATTGGAAACTAACTCAAATTCATTCTTCTACCTATCGTAAAGAACAGTTTTTTTTCGATTTCATCTCTACCTAGGACATGGGGGACTTTCCCTAAAAGGTGGCCAAATTTGACGGCAAGTTTTCAAGTCATTATTATTTGCCATTTTGCTCGGTATTTGAATTTCTTTTGTATTCTCGACGCCATTTTTCTCTTATTTCTATTCTTACATCTAGTTAGCATTACCATTTTTTTGATTGTTTATTAAGTATGCCAAAAAGGAAAGAAGCAAAGAAACAAAATGAATTGTGACAGCGATGCCGATGGCCTGCGTTGTACTTTTCCTCATTGACAGTTGTGTGGAAAATGTGCTCATTCAAATGGAAGAGAAAATCTTTTATGCACATTAAACGACAAAAAGGGAAATCAGTGCTAGAAAAAAGTATGAAAAACGTACAATATTAAATAAATACAGCCCAGCCCGTCACCACAAAGCGTTAGGCGTTGAAATTCACGCGCGAGGGGAAATCACATTTTTCCTTTTATGCTGGCAACAGAAACAGAAACGGAATCGACCGATTGGACGGAACCCAGGACCCGGAACCGGGGTCGCAACAAAGTCGTCGAGGGGTGAAAGCGTTAGTGTTTGCCAGTTAGATGTTGGACCTTGCCGCACGCTCTAATTTGTTCCGAGAGTCCGAGGGTTTAAATACGAACATGAAGGACATTCACAGTACAGCCAAAAAAACTATTGAAGCTCTTTTATTTTCTATTTAATAACAACTCGTGAAACGAAACGAAAGAGCCCAAAATTCCGTAATCAAAATAAATTGTAATTATGTACATTAAGGTATCTTAGATATCTTTATTGATTGTTACACTATAATACGTTTTAAAATGCAAGCGCTCCATAATCCGAATTAAAATTTCAGAAAACTGTTTCTGTTTCAAATCATTTCTATATTCTCTAAATTTGATTTGCTAACCAAAAAATAATTTAGCAAGCTTATTAATACAATTTTGGATTGGCAGACACCATATTGCACAGAGTATCGTTAATCGAAGCTGCACTTACACCGTACCTTAATACTTTTTGTATATAAGTGTGTATACTCCTCTGAATTGCTACCCTGCAGGATTTTTAAAGGATTTTTTTAATATTTTTGAAAATCAAGTGGTAAAAGTAAGTTAGAATTTCAAAATGTACCATTTGAAAATATTCTGAAGAATATAATAAAAACACGAATATACATAAACAGAATCATTTTATTAATTTAATTCTTTAATTCGTCGTTATCATGGAAGCTCTTTATATTTTTGACAAGAAAGTTCCAATACAGTTAATTACCTTCTTGCATCGCGAATTATAAATGGCAAAACCTATCATTTAAATTTCTTAATTTCCGTACTGAAACTACTCGATCACTTTAGATGAAAATGTTTGTCGTTGTATACAAGTATGCGTATGTGCATATGTGTTAAAGTATGTACGAATCCACAGTTAAGATCTTATGTACTTCCCTATTTGTGGACATTTATAAATACATATGCCATATGCCGCCGTATACCTGCCTTGGTAGGGGTAGCCGAATGCATATAAAAGGTACGCACACATATACATATGTATACGTGTGTGTGTGCAGCGCTTTCGGGGATGGCGCTCATTTTATTTTAAAAATAAGTTTTTATACAAGCGTTCGCTTTCGTTCCCTCGAAAGGACATTTCTGCCTAATTTTTCCACTCAACTGCACTTTTCCCTGTTGTTCTCACTCGCTCATTTATATGTTTTGCGCGTTTGTTCTTTCCTTCGTTCGCTTTTGGCTCTGCTTTTGCCTTTGCCTTTTGAATTCATTTCAAAAGCGCTGTCATGCGCAGGCACTGCCTTAAAATAATAATAGAACAAGAACGTTGCAGTCGGGTCTAACCGACTGCGCACTACTCTTTCACAGTATAACAACAAGTATAATGATATTGGTATGTTGGCAAAATGTCGATCGGCCGAAATTGTATATATTGTAATATGGTTGCCGATACTATTGTAATTGCCATTGACCAATTGTTACTCGCTATTATAATTAAGATAGTTCGATAGTCCGATAGAGATCAACTGTAATCCAGATAAGGGACTGTTGCAAGCTCTGATGAAATATGTTTATAAAAAGCCAAACTTAAGAAACTTAAAAACCCAAACTTAGGAAAAGAATAAATAAATTGAAGTACCGCAACAATATACATATATATTCAAAATTTTAATTACATTTATGTCTTGTATTTGGGATTTTAAGAAGATTAAAAATTCTTTGAAATAGAATATAAACTAAACGATGGTTCCTGAACAAACTGAATAAATTGATTGATTAAAATGGGTAACAAAATGTAATTTTTATTTTGTATTGTTTACAAAATCGAATTTGACCATAGAACGAAAATCCACTTTACAAATTTTTCTATGGTTAGAAATTTTTAAAAAATTTTTTAAAATCTGGTATTTTTTTCAGAGGTGCGCCTGTATTATTAAAGCTAATCAATATATTTATTAGTCAGTCTCACTAATAATAACAATCTCAAGCAATAATCATTGATTATTAATTTTTCCGATTTCTGCGTGTTTTCCAGGTATCGTCGATAAACAGAGTATTAAGAAACTTGGCGGCTCAGAAGGAGCAGCAGAGCGCTGGAACAAGCTCCAGCTCGAATCCCAGCGCAAGCACAAACACGAGCCATACGGCGGGGAGCGGGAACGCGAACAGCAATGGCAATAGTAATAGCAATGGCAATAGCCTGAGTGGGGCGACCGGGGCGGTGGCGGGGGCGGGGTCGACGAACGATCTGATGCAGACGGCGACGCCGCTGAACTCATCGGAGAGCGGAGGCGCCAGCAATTCGGGGGAGGGCAGCGAGCAGGAGTCGATCTACGAGAAAATACGTTTGCTGAACACGCAACACGTCTCGACACTGGATAGCTCCGCGATATCTGGCACATCGGGGGCGCCCCCGGTCAGCCATGAGCAGCTAATGACGACCGTGCCCAGCCATTTCAGTCCGCATCCCCACTCGAGCCACTCGATCCACCCCCACGGCCACCTGCAGCAGCAGCAGAGCTGGCCATCTCGCCATTACCCCACTGGGTCCTGGTATGCGGCTCCTTTAAATGGCAGCGAACTAGTTCCCTCGCCCGGCGTTATATCGGTGGCCGGATACGGAAATGGCGGCGTGCCCGCCGCCCCTGGCACGGTGCCGGGTCACCCGTTGACCCCGCCCAGTGATCTCATCAACATTGGTGGCCCCAGCGTCCGTGTGGGCAACTGTACCATCACCGCAGACGACGTAATGCTCAAGAAGGGTGAGTTCAGTGTAACCACAGAATAAACATGCATGCAGACTTGCAGGATATACATTCTTGATCAGAATCCATTGATATAGACATGTCCGCCTAAACTTAAAAAAAAAATGGATAGCTGCAAAAAATGTGGTCAAAATTTGGAATTGACCATTAGTATGTTGGTAATTTTAGAGTTTCCTCAGCAAAGCAAAATAACGGAGATTCGGTTTGTTTTTCACTACTACTACTAAATAATGTAAGAATGTCCCGATTCAGCTTGGTTTTTATATAAATTTTTATACTCTATCCACAGAGCGGAAAGGGTGTATCGGTGAAGCTAAAGATTTCAACTTGACATACTTTGATTCGGGTTTGTTAATCGTTTTATCTCGATTATGCAGACTAATCTTATGTCATAGTATCAATCGCATAATACACCAATATTGCAATATATTTTGCCAAATATTTTAATTGAGTAAGATTTGAAATTAATTTAAAGGAAATGCATCTCCATAAATGCATAGATAAGTGTCTGGTGTTTGTAAAGTTCTGGTAGCGTACACGTGCCTACGCAATATATGGCAGTCTGGGGGAGGCCAACGCCAGACTGGGAAAGCGAGAGCTGAAACGGAGAGTCTGGCAAGGACAATCAAGGATTGGGTCACGTGCCTATACTATTTACGCACGCACGCCAGGTTTGTCCTTATCGAATTGCTGACGATAGGACTGATAAATAAAATACAATCGCTGTGCTGAGAAAGGTTATCTGTTTCGCTGAGGTATGAATGTATGTAAATAAATACTGGCGAGCGGTAGAATGAGCGCCATCCAAAAGATATTTTAAGTCAATCGTGCGTATTTTGGGTAGAATTGATTCATGACAAAGTCTGGATATGATTGCTTCTATATTTGTATCCATTGTGTCCATAAAATGGCTAAAGAGGGAAGTTTTGAAAACAGGTGTAACAGGTCGAACAAGGCACTTCCGACTTCATAGTCGTCAAAAATAGAAACTGGGTGCAAACAATTTCTTCGATTAAGCCTCATATTTACCTTAAAATATTTCGGACTCTATTTCTGCCTTACATATAGACAGACAATATCATGCTGAAGTCGAAAGTATTAGTTTTTGAGTATCTTCCCAATATTTTTGACAATGAAATATAAATATATAAAATATAAAAGTCTAGTTTCAATACTGTTGAGCTGAGGGAAGAAGAAGCTCATGCATATTTTCTGCATCTCGAAGTTGAATACAGGGTATCTGCGTTTTCGCAATCAAATTTTTTAGGTAATGGTTGTGGGTGGTATGCAAAACAGTTGCGAATGCTGCAGTGGAAAGTATCCGACTACTCAATATATTTTTTTCAATATGTTAACAGCTTTAAGGGTGGATGCTCTAACACATTGTCTTTTAAACTGCAAACTGCAACTTAAACAAGGAAATACTCTGAACCCAAAATGGTATATATTTAATACCCTGATTCTACTGCGAATGGGTAAAAAAAGGGTATAATGGTCTTGTGCAAAAGTATGTAACAGGCAGAAGGAGGCATATCCGACCCTATAAAGTATATATGTATATTCTTGGTCAGCATCAATAGTTGATCTATACATGTTCGTCTGTCGGTCCCTCTGTCCGTCCGTCCGTCTGTCCGTCCGTCTGTATGAACACGTCGTTTTCAGAGACTTCAAGAGCTAGAAAGCTGAATTTGGTCTTTTTAAGTTCGTGTATAGCATATTCGCCTTCTTATTTTCGGGTTTTGACCCAGTTTTTTTTACCATATCTGTGGAACTATACGAACTAGAGCTTCGCGTGAGGCATAATCAAATTAAGAATATTTCGGGTTCGCCCCATAAAAATCAAATTCAAATACTACCGGCATTGGGCTTTGGCTTGTGCATAGATTAATTGATCTTGTTAAGCCCTGCAAATTTCTTTAATATCCTGCTCTTAGTTTAGAAGTTGTTCACGAAATTATGCGTGTGTGTGTGTACGTGTGAAATTGTGTATGTATGTGTGAATCCCAATGTATGTAAAAACAGGGGCCAGGGTATCCCCTAGTCGGGCGTTCCCGGCTAGAGCCGTGTTTTTATTTTACATGCTTCTGAACTGTTTAAGTGTGCCAAAATTGAGCACCAACGGCATAGATTATTTTTTATAGTCTAAAGAAAAAGTAAGAAAAGAAGAAACCTTAATGCACCAACGGTTTGGCTTTAGCTTTTTTGTTGTTTGGCTTATAATTTGGGCCTAGAATGGAAAAAAATACGCTATATAATTTTTAGTGCGCACGGGACAGATGATTTGAGTTTAAAAATTTTTATAGAAAGTTGACACGTATATACACTCAGAGAAACGTCTTAAAAATTAAGGTGGAAAACCCGAAATTCCCAAGAACGACTCTCAAATACAATACTTAAGCGAAAACACTTTCTGCTCCTTTAGGGTTTGTTTTTAAAATCAAAACTGGCTCAAAGTTAATTAGGAATATTCAAGAACAATTCCATCCCAATATAAACGTTTTCTCTGAGTGTATATACAAAGGCAGGATTCACACTCGCAGAGATTTACCTAAGATCTAATTAGTTTAACCACATACGGCTCAAGTTTTGAAAACAAAATCTGTGCGTAAGCCCCGACCACGTGTTTGCCTTAACTGTTTGGGAGTGGCGGCAGAAGAACTGTTGTTCCAACTGTAACTGTAACTGTAGCCCCGTCTGTAATCCGCAGCCTCTGGCAACGGGAATCGCTGTCGTACTTGACAAGCTTACCCTTAACCGAGTAGTTGCTTTAATGCGATTTGCAGACTCATTTTACAGGCGATGACACTTCATTAAACGCCAAACCCGTGGGGGTGGCAACCCTGGCGGGGGCTGGGGCGCTGATGGTGATATGCTCGTTGGACCGCTGATGGGGTGCATAAATCGAAAGCGAAAAATACATATTTATAAAACCGTATCTGCAAAGCCTCATCCTCCAATTTGCGCCTTATCTGCTTTGGTCTCTAACGTATTTAACTGTGAAAGAGTGTCGGCCTGTCGGCCTGTCGCCCTCCCCCTCTCCTCTCTTCTCGTCTGCTTTCGAGGCATTGTCGCAGTTGTTGTTGTAGTTTTCGTTTTCACCTCATTCCCCCTCCCCGCTGCCCGCTTCCCGCTGCTGTTGTTGTTGCCTGTCAGCACATTGCAGTTTGCTAGGCAAGTGACGTGTGCTCTGGACTGGACCCGAGTCCGGACCTGCGGCATGTCTCAGAGCTATCAGCATCTATTTGCTCTGTCACATCCACTAACATTCACTGCCAGTTACACACACACACACACACGCACACGCACACACACACACACTTTTGCCTTTGGTATATCAAAAGTGACAAGCTGAGATCCAAATGTTGCGGCCTGCGGCCTCTTAGATGTGGATTTTAATGTGGTTTGAAGTAGGACTGCATGTCGCATTATCACTGCTCTGATTTTCTGCCGAGTGTTCTCGACTAGGGCATACACTACTTACTACTTACACAGGTGTAACGTAGAGAGCATAACCCAAAGCATTCTACACAGTTTTTCAGTAATTTCAACTCATAATAAAAAGAACATAACTTATTTTTACACTACTTCTCGGCAGGCTTACCTCCGTCAATCTAAAAAAAAATTCAATTAGCGTGGGAAAAAAGTCTAATCTGGTTGCGCCACACTAAAAATAGAGTAACAGTTATAATCGGGCTGTCGATGTTTGAATACCCTTGCAGACATAAACAAGTTATTACCGCTAACCGATTGTTCTTATTAGCTTTAGCTTTTTAGCTTCATCATATAGTAAACCGATTGGTATGATATTTTGCTACTGTGTTAGGCACCCACAATTGCCAAGTTAAGTTGGGATATTTTCGAAGCTAAAATCGAATCGGGAGCGCCCGACTAGGGGATGCCCTGACATAGGTCGGACATAGCTATCATATCCTTTGCAAGGGCAAGTAAAGGGTTAAAATAAAAGCTTTATGTGTTAATTTTTCAGCCTGAATTATGCAATATTCTTTCTTAGTAAACGCCAACAGATTTTCTAGTACGAAAACATTTATAAAATTCGATCCCCAAGCACGAACAATTGTGATAAACCGTTATATGTAACCTTTTTGTATGTGTCTCATTAGGTTCAAACTCAATTTGAAAGTTATATATGAAAAATCAACAAATAATTTACAGCCATGGGTGAGAAATGAGTGGGTAAAGTTTTATTTTCGTGGGATTTGCTTCACATTTCAAAGCTAACAAAACAACAAAAATATTAACCTGATGTTCGAATTTTCAAAATTTGCTTGCAAGCTCGTAAAATTGCCGAAGAATTGTTGCAAAAAAACTTTTTGTTTTCCATTTGGATGGACTCAAAATCAACAATAGCCGAGAAATGGCACTGTATGCATATGTATGTATACATATTGATATTAAGATTTTATAAACAGAGACAATAGGTTTTAATTTAGAACAAGAGAGAACAGCTGTTCTAGGAATGCCGTAAATTAAGCATACACAAGAATTGCAATATATAAAAACAAACGATGATAATATGTTTTTTGGTTTTTTGGTTCAACTATATTCCCTTTTATATCCTTACCTTAAAAAGATTTAATAAAGGCATATTTTCTATTTGCCAAACAATATTAATACAGAAAAATTTTGAATAACTTGATGTCTTGATTGTCTTGCAGAGCTCGATGGCCACCAGTCCGACGAAACCGGTTCCGGCGAAGGGGATAATTCTAATGGTGGTGCCTCCAATATAGGAACGAGCGAAGATGATCAGGCCAGACTAATTTTGAAAAGAAAGTTGCAAAGGAATCGAACGTCATTTACAAACGAGCAGATTGACAGTCTAGAAAAGGGTAAATATATATTTTCCGTATGCATAACCTCGAGTAAACCCAAGTCGCGAGTGTCAACCAAAAGATATATTCTATAATAATATATACTTATATTCCAACTAGTAGGAATTACTCTATTTTGTCCCCGCCAAGTGCATAACATAAATTTTAAATATGAGTTTTCTTTTTATTCATTTTCTCATATGTGTATATCCAAAATACATATGTTTAATGTTAACGGTGGTTGCAGAAAAACTTGACTTTCGACCGATTGTTCCTATATAATTATACAGTAGTTATGCAGTAGTTTGATGTTGTAAACTGCCAAGTTTATCTATGAAATCTTTCTAATACAGAAACTACGAAGGTAGCTGTTGTTGTTGTTGTCACATACCAGGCTACTGCAGCAGTCCACTAGATCTTTTGGATTTGTGGTATCACAACTTTTGCTATCATCATAATAATATGGTATTTGCCTTGAGAGTATTTATTTTCACACCACCGACTATTTTGGTTTGAAGGGATTTATTTGTAGCTTTATATGTGAATTTGATAACGTCATTTTCTGTTTTCAGAGTTTGAAAGAACGCATTATCCAGACGTCTTTGCGCGCGAACGGTTGGCTGGAAAGATTGGATTGCCCGAAGCGAGGATTCAAGTCTGGTTCTCGAATCGCCGGGCCAAGTGGCGCCGTGAAGAGAAATTGCGAAACCAACGGCGAACCCCAAACTCAACCGGCACAAATGGAACTCCGTCGTCAACTTCGGCCACGACATCAATGACTGACAGTCCCAATAGCTTGGGTGGTTGCTCCTCGCTATTGGTCGGCTCTTCAGGTGGTAAGTTTCCTCGTTCGTGGGCATGTTTAAAATTTGTCTTTCTTATTTTTATTTCCTGAACCCATTCAAGATGGGTTAAAGGTAAATTATATTTGTAAATGTATGTACCAGGCATTGCAGACCCTATAAAGTATATATAAACTTGATCAGGTCGTCTCTCCGTCTATCTTTCCGTCTTATACCACACGCAGAACGAGTGTATAATTATACATATTCAATGGGTTAGGGTACAAAAATATAACAAATTGTGAATAGTAAGAATAAAAGAATAGCAAATTGTGCTAAATCAAAGAGATTTACGCAAAAAGGAATATTCACCAAGTGTGAAAGAAAGAATTGATTATGCATATATTAATTTTCATATTTATTTCATTTCATATTTCATAAACTTTTCTTAAGAATGAATTTAAAATAAAACAAGTGTGGCTCTAGTCGGAAGCGCCCGACTAGGCGATACCCTGAATCCTGTGTTTGCATACATTTGAATTTTTTTACTTTATTTTTTTTTTTTTTACTTACATACACATACTTGCCCACCACTATGGAAACTAAATTCGTGAATAACGTGTAAACTAAGGGCAATTTTCAGAACATTCAAATCTATCCGCATCCAATCGAATCGGCTTTTGATGCTGATCAGGTAGATATCTGCTTTATGGTGTCGGAGATGTCTCCTGCCTGTCTCATGCTTGTACACACATTTTCACAAAACCATTGTATCCATTTTTATACCCTGAACCCATTTAAAATGGGTAAAAAGGGTATAATGGCTTTGTGCAAATGTATGTAACAGGGAGAAGGAAGTTTCTCAGACCCCATAAAGTATATATATTCTTGATCACGACGACGAGCTGAGTCGATCTAGCCCTGTCCGTCTGTCGTCTGTCTTTCCGTCTCTCCGTCTGTCCGTCTGTATGAACGCAGCGTCCTCGGAAACTACAAAAGCTAGAAACACAAACTAAACGACCATAGATTCTGTAATTCAATACGCAATACGAGTTTATCATTTTTTGTCGATATTTTCACTAATATCGATAAAAATCGGCATATGCGCGTGAAGCATACGCAGCTTATAAATATTTCGGATTTTGGATACCTCCCCCACTGGCCCCATTTTTGAAAAGAACGCAATTCAAATATTACAGACTTGGGCTTTGGTTTGAACATGATAGTTTAAAAGATACTCACGAATTTAGTTTGCTTCGTGGGGCTCAAACGCAGCGGCTGAGAAACGCACTGCCTACGGCGTGAATTTGTCTGTGAGTGTGTGTGTTTCTGTGTATGTGTGTACGAATGCAAGGGTGTTGAAATGTATTAATTAAGAATTAACCAACGAAGCTGAACTTAAGTGATTTTCCTTCAATTATTTATATGTGTAGGTGGAATGAATGGCTTAGCCTCGCCGAATCCGATCGCAGCTTCAACTGCCGGATCCGAAACATCCGATGCGCACCACGCAGGATCAGGTGGCACGCAGATTCGGCCTGGATCGCACGCCCTTGGCGGCGGTCGAATAAACGATGATGTGGGCAACGCGTGTTCCCCGGGTCTGGGGATTGGGGACCAGCGCCATCAGCATCATCATCACCACGTTCCTCACACACTGGTCCCGTCCATTTCACCGCGGCTCAACTTCAACAGCGGCTTCAGCAGTTCGATGAGCGCAATGTATTCGAATATGCACCACAACGCGATATCGATGGGTGAAGGATACGGGTAAGTTCGTGAATTATGTAACATGTGTTCATTTTAATCGTATTTGTGTCTGCCCAGATCCGTCTCGTCGATGCCGAGCTTCGGCCATGGCACAGTGGGTCCGTTGGCGCCACCCTCGCCGATGTCACAGCAGAGAGATCTGACGCCGCCATCAATGTACCCGTGCCACATGCCACTGCGACCGCCGCCTATAGCACCGCACCAGCTAGTTGGCGTGGGAGGCGCCGCCAATGAGAGCGCCAGCCTCAGCAGCAGTCCCACTGTGAACATCGCCAATCCCGCGGCCAGCAACAATGCAACTGGGTACGAGTCCCTGTCGGCCTACGGACTACCGCCTCCGCCTCCAGCAGCAGCACCTGCATCGGCGGCAACCACTGCGAACTCCAGCATCGCCTCAGGGCACCATCACAGCATGGAGGGGCGCCAGTCCACTTGCAGTCCTAGTCAAATGGGCAGCGGCGCGGTTCACGGGCTGGGCCATGGATCTGGATTCGGGACCGAGAGTATTTCACCTGCCATGCCTTCCTACGCACACATGAGCTACAACTATGCGGCGGCGGCCAGCAGTGTGGCGCCCTCTGGCGGTGCGAACCCCGTTGGCGGCATCAACTCACACGGATCGGGAAAGCAGCAGTTCTTTGCCTCCTGCTTTTACTCGCCTTGGGCTTAAAGCACACGACAAGAACAGCAACAAACCCTTGCATTGAAGAAGTATGTTTAATCTTTCATATCGAGGCAGCACTACGGAAACCCCCAAATCGAATTTACATATCTCTAAAGAAATGCTTCAAATCAATGATTTAGGAATGGAGGTTGTAGAAAAACGCATATGTATATTTCCGCCCAAGGATTCCACCAGTCTTTACAGTAATTGGTGTGATTAAATAATATAATTTTGACAAAAAACAAATCAAAATTGGTTTTATTTTAAGTGGTGATGCATTGCATTAACTTATCAAACTTTTGTTTAAACACTTTCAAAACTGAAATCACCTTAGAAATTAGCAACCACACTAGTCGTAGATTACCTCTGGTATATTCTCAAAATTTTCAATGTTTGTGATGATGTTGATGATGTTTATTATTAAAAAGATTGCGCTAGTCGGGGGTTCCCGACTTTGAGATACCCTGATTTCAAGCGCTTTTAGTTTCTGAGATGAAATAAGTAAACTGTTAAATTTTACAAATGTATAATAAAACAGGTTTGTTTCTCTTGAAGAAAGCTCTACTTGAAATAGAAACATTTATGTAATCGTTTCTTCTGAAACAACCTTTCTTCATACTAATTTCTTTAGTTAAAGTTTCATAACAGTTATTTTCGGTCCCTGGAATAAGTACGTCAATTTTTAAGCAGCTCTACTGCTTCAGTTGATTGCAGGAAAATAAGCCTTCAACTCAATTTTCAATTCGGTCGCATGCTTAAGGGTCCTTCTCAAAGTTAAGTTGAACAAACATTTTAATGAAGTTGCTTCCAGTGTGCTCAATGACAGGGTCGGGAGAGGGCCATAAAGACATTTGTAATATGGGCTTTAGCTCAAATGAATCATTCCAAAATAAACAATATTGCAGAGTGGTTGCTAAGAGAGCGCTCTTAAGTGGGCTGGGGTAAATCATGGATATGGATGTGCGTTTTGTAACCCCCGTGTTTCGCTGCGTTATGTTGCAATAAGTGTGTGTACTGAGTGTATTAACTGACGCCGAACAAAATTATTGTTATATATGGAGTGTACACAGCGCTATGCAATACTAGTTAATAGACATGTTGACCCCATAAGGTATACAACAGTTTTTAATCCGTGAGTTCGCTCTTTAACCGAATTAAAACTGTTCATAATTGTAAAGGGGTCCGTATCCAGGGTTATTACAGTATTCTTTTTTCGCGAATTGACGCGATATGAGCAATTTTGACTACTTTACTTACTACTTTTGACTAAAATAAAATTTAAATTGCTTAAAATATATCGGAAATATATGCGAAAAGAAAATAATTAAACAAAAAGCAAACAGATGAATGCAGGTTTTCTGCGTTCGCAATTAAGAGAAGCACTTAAATATATATAATAGCACTAGTACGCAGCACAAAGTGTAATATATACACGAAGTCCAGTCCGATACTAAGCTAAAAGGGGTTAGGACGCCATTGAGTCCTCTCAGAAATTTCCTCATTCAGATAATAATTTATCTTTGTCTTATACGTCTTATACGTTTTAATGAGCGTGGCCAGGATATTAAGGTCGCAATCTTTAAGGGAGGTCTCCAGCAATATTCATGCCAAATTTGCTGACTCAATCTTTAATACTGTGGGAAATATTCACCTATTTCTAATTTGCGATTTAAGGTGTATCGACATGTTATCGATTCTTAACATTTTCTCTGAAGCAGATAACTACAAGTATAGACAGCATGACGGACAAATTCAATATACTCTTATACATTCGAAATTATAATAAAGTTGGGCATTTGAGATTGCTTCGATCATACAGACGGACGGACAGACGGACGGATGGACCTGGCTAATTCGACTCAGCTAATCGTCCTGATCAGGATTATATATAATTTATGCGTTCGGAGATGCCGCCATCCATCCATCCCGCTGATTCAAGCACTTTGAACAGCGTTTTTCTTTGAGTGTACATATATGAATAAATATGTAGGTGACTATAAATAGATAATTTTCTTGAAGAATGTCATAAATAATTAACTAGTGTCGTTATAAATAAACGCATGTGTATTTTAAAGTATGTATGTAAGTATGTATCTATAGATAATCACAAGACTTTGCATCTAAATAATGCCGGTTATGTACATACATAAGCACATGTACATACACATTTCTATAGATGAAACAAACTTATAAATATCACTCAGTTTCATCGCTGAAGCAGGCTACTCGGTAAGTAGTTTAGGTAATGCGGCTGAGGCTCTCTGAGTCTTGGTTGTATGTGTGTTTTCCTCTAGTTTTCAATACATTTAAAAAATAAAATGTTTATTTTCCATTTTCTTGAGCAGCGTTCGTCTGGCAATCCGCAGAACACAACAAATTCCACAAATCGGCTGAAATGAGAAATAAGTTTGAGAGAGTGAGAGAGTGAGAGAAAGTGAGGAGAGAACTAGTGAGGAAAGCTGCAAATACTAGCTAGTGCCCGATGCCCGATGGCCGATGGCCGATGTCCGATGCTTATTCTCAACGAGATCAATTCAAAAGCAACAGTAATAGATTAACACTCGTGGAGTTCGCTTCGTTTCCACAGAAGGATAATTCTTGCTGTGGGTTGCACTGTGTTATCTGTAGTCTAGTTGTACGTACCAACTTAATTACATACTACGTACATACACATATGTATGCACATAGATAAAGTAAATACTACATACGTATGGAAAATTGTGTTTATATAAAGTGAAAGTGCACATCAAGTGAGCATGTCAATATTGGAGTTAATTCAGTTGAAATATTATATATGTATACATATATATCTATAAATATACTACGTAATTTGCCAATACCAAGTTCAAGTAATAATTATGCAGTCCGTAATTCAACAAATAAATAAAGCTGAATACAATTTTTTTAAATAAATACATGCATAGTATGTCTAAATATAAATGTGTGTATATTCCTACATACATACTACATGCATATAGCTGCGTCTATTCGTGGAATTGTGTAACGGTTGTCGGGCATAAAAATAGAAATGGCTCATTTCAATAAAATATATATCTCACAAGTGTGATCCTAAACAAATATGTCAATTGCCATGCTTATAAGAACTAAAACATACTATCGTAGTATGTATGTATGCGTAATATTCACAATTTTTAATACAAACTTAACTTCTTCCACCGTTATGTCCATGCACATTCACATCTGCTTCTATATAACGGCCATGAGAAATTACTTTGCAGAGAAGTGCAAAGAATATGTATGCGTATATGTGTGTGTATATGCGGGTATGTACATACATGCATACATTGTTGACTATTGTGAACCGTATTTGAAAAGTGAACGTGGCTGCTCCTAAAATTCTTATACATATATTCTTCTTCTTCTTCGGGTATTCTATTCCTTACACTTATTATTTTTATTTTATTAACACACTGGCACACGATGTGGGCATAGTATGTATGTATACCCAAAAAGATGAATTCCTCACACGCACACACACACACACATGGGTGCCCGTAAAATGTATATGTATTTCGAATGAGTAACATACTTATCTACATGCTGACATGCACACATACATACATACGCACATAGATCGATGATGATTGGAGGTGCATGTGGTTAACATTCTCAGCGAGCAGTGTATTTTACATACATACAGAAGTCAGTTCTCAAACAAATGCAGAGCTATTGTACATACACATACTTTCATGCATACATACCACTTGCATATGTATTTATATATGTTTGCCTGTATAGTTTAGATATGTACATATTTGATATATATAAAAAAACAAACGGTGACTACTAAAGACTAAAAATAAACGAGCAACACATTCAAATTTTTCGTTTTCTGCGGGGCATTTTTTTCCATTAAAACATTAGTGCCGACGGAGAGGAAAGCGATCAAATTTCCATCTTCCAAAATATCGATGAGTCGTGCGCACTGCTTTAACTGTCACTACACGTATGTATGCCTGAATGTATGTATGTATGTACATACGTATATTATGGATCCATCTAGAAGCTGCATATTTAAGTGAAACTATGCACATTGTGAAATACCAAAACACACATATATTTATATACCTGAAGTAATACGAATATTCGGAATTGGTCGACCTTTAGGCAATAGGCGCCACAACTAAACAAATGTAAAATGTACATATCCGTGCATACATACAAACATATATGTATGTTCGGTCGAAAAATACCCATAATAACCATTTAACTTAAATACAAAACAATCAGTAAATGTTTCGCTTTGCAGAGCTGTAAGACCGGGATAATACATCAAATATTGGGGTGGTTTATTACCTACATTATATGAACAACTAGTGGCTAATATATGTGGCTTTAACACTTGGCTTTTAAGCATATCTCGGACAGTAAAGAGCTGCAGTCTCCAAATTTAGTTTGTTGTCCCGTAAAGTATACGCGGGTTTTGAACATTTCTCCCCACTCAGGGGCGAAGCACTCTCACTTCCTATTTTTGTTAACAGCTTTAAACTTGTCTCAAATATTCGTTTATTAGCTTATGAGACCCTCTGAAAATATGTCTGGTATATGGAAGTGAATAAATTAATGCGCTCATTCCTTACAGAGGGAGGGGACTAGGTCAATGGCAGTTCAAGACCATAGAGACGCAATTCCATTAATCAATGTGTCCCACTTATCTGGTAGCGATTGCAAAGTCTATCGGGGACAAGCCAACACCGATTTTGGTGTATTAAGGTCCTTAACTGAGGTCCTAGTAGGCGCTTTGGATTGTGCGACTGTGTAGAAAAGAATCTATTTTGGGAATTAAGGTCAATGCCATTTGAATGACCTGTTTAAAGACTTATAAAGTGTCGAAAGATATCTTAAAGAGACTATCTCTCCATAACTCTTTCTTGTTATCGGTATTATCAGAAGTATTGCAATAGTATGCAATGTGAACAACTGCAATGGTATACAGTATATAAAGATTTTTATGCAGAAACGAATTGAGAAAGAAAATAACCTCTGCAACAATAAAACTAGTTTAAGAACATAAAAAATGTTTAGCCGCCTTTTGCTAAACCCATTTCCCCACTTATGTTCGTAGAGCTTAAGAGCCTGAGCCGTTGAAGACGAAAAACGATAACCCTCAGCATGGGGGTGGCTGAAGATTTCGCTCCCAGCTTTGTGAAAAAGCCACAACTGCATCAAGAAGATGACGGCAATCGGTTGATATTCGAATGTCAGCTATTGTCTTCCCCGAAGCCAGACATTGAGTGGTTTCGAAGTGACAATCAATTAACAGAGGATGCCCGTACCAAATTCAAAATCCAACCCATCGGGGACAACAAGTTTACGGTAGTATTAGAGCTCGACGATGTAGTTGAAACAGATGCTGGACTTTACAAAGTAAAAGCCAAGAACAAATCGGGCGAGGTCTCCGCATCAATTAATTTGAATTTCACACGTAAGTCGATCTATAACTAAGACGCACTATAAGATAAGATACAATAGTGAGAGGCCTTAACTCTATATATATAGCTATAATAACAACTAAAACTATTACGGAAAAGCCACTTTCTGTATTTTAAAACAAGTAAGAACGTTGCAGTCGGACGTAACCGACTGCGTAATACTCGTTCACAGTACACGGAAGTTATTATTATTATTTTGGAAAAATATAGAGTTTTTATTTTTCGTACGGGCGGATGTGAGTGGCCAATAGTTTTCGGCTCGATCTTAAGAGAAGGTCACCCAAACACTGTCTGCCAAATTTTGTGACTCTAGCTCCAAAATTGTGCTGGATACAGCTTTTCGCGATTTGCGGGGGCGGGAAATTTTTTAACGAATCTTTAAAGGGGGTGATCAGCCATCTACGTTTAAGATTTGGTGACTCTAGACCTAAAAATGTGGGAGATATATGCTTTCGCCCATCGCGGGGGCGGGGCTGGGCGTGGACGAGAAATTGTTGTACCCTTATTTAAAGGATCTGACCACAAATCTACCTTTCAAATTTGGTGACTCTAGCTCTAAAACTTTTGAAGATATAGCTATTTCCGATTTTTTAAGGTGGGGTATCTGGGGGGCGTTGCAGTGGGCGTGGCCGGGATATCAAGGTCTCAATCTTTTGAGGAGGTCACCAGGAATCTAGATACCAAGTTTGGTGTCTCTAGCTTTCAAATTGTGTGTCTTGCAAATATATTGATTTTAGCGATTACGGAGGCGGAAGGGGGCGTGGCCGGATGTGATGTTTGGGGGACCTTACCAGTAATATATATTCAAAATTTGGTGACTCTAGCTTTAAACACAGATATAGCCATTTCCGATTTTTTAAGGCGGGGCGCTGGGGGGCGTTCTAGTGGGCGTGGCCGAGAAATCAGTGCCGCATTTTTTGGGGGAGATCACCAGCTATCTACATACCGAACTTGGTGACTCTAACTTTAATATTGTGGAAAATATTGAACTTTAATCGATTTGCGATTTGAGGTGTATCGACATGTTATCGATTTGCCAGCCTCCAGTGTGCGTGGCACAAAATTCTTAGCACTATGTCTGAAGCAGATGACTACAAGTATATATGCAAAGTTTCAAGTCTCTATCTTCAATAACGTCGAAAAATATTGCGTTCATACGGACAGACGGACAGACGGACGGACAGCACGACGGACATTGCACAAAACCACTATACTAGTTTCACTTTGTGAACGAGTATAATTAAACTTTAAACTTCACACAATTTGGTATACATTTGAAATAATATTTTTCTTATATATTTACCATCTTGATCAGCTGCTGACGAACCCAAAGAAAAGTAAGCCTCATTATTCAAAATGTTTTCCTCTTTTATCGTTCTCTTCGCCCTAACTGCTGCTTATATCACAATATATTTTTGAAATAGCCAAAACTGGCTTTTTTGACAGAATCAAAGCTACAAAATTGTATTTACATATTAAATATCTAACTGGCTTCAATAGTTTATTTGTTTATAAATAGTTAATTGCTATATAGAAACTGCTTGATGACTTAATCCTTTTCTCTTATTAAAAATAAATTAATGCGATGTGTTCATGCTTTTTTAACAAGTGGGAAGGTTTTCAATTCTCGAAGACTTGAGGTAAGTTCAGAAACTGAAACCTCCTCCATGTTAAATGTGTTGTCTCGCATTTCTGTGCATATGACTAAATTCAAGCTGTGCAACAACTGCTTAGCAGTTACACCATGTTACAAGAGTAAAAAAAAAGCGTTAACATCCTTCTGACGTATCCTCCCACATCAGTGACCGAAGCAAGATGAACTAATTTTCATAAGACGTGTCCTAATGTATTTTTGTTTGTTTATATGCTGCATGATTCTCCTTTCTGAGTACTTCCTTCTAAATATTTTCTGGTTACAAAAATATACTAAAATAATGCTCAATTTCGCAGACAAATCGACGGTTTCGCGCCGACATTCGCGAAAAAACCTGCCATACGACAAGAAGAAGATGGAAAACGCCTTTTGTTTGAGTGCCGGGTTAATGCTGATCCCCTACCCAATATTACTTGGTTCCACAATGGCACGCCTGTCAAGGAGTCTCCAAGACATAAGGTAAGTGTTTCTTTAGATTCTTTGGAAAATTAGAAAATTCGGATAGTACTTTCTAGTTTTCTTATGGAAGAAATATTACTTTTGAGAATTTGTTCACTATATTCATTACTCTTGAGAATCAACTGAGCATGATTGTATTGGACACATCTCTGAATACAAATTGACTAAAATATTGCTTTCATATTTTCTAGCTAACCATTGACAAGGACGTCCATTCATATTTTGCAACACTTGAAATACAAAATGTTACAGTTGAGGATGCTGGCAAATACAAAGTGAACGCAAAAAACGAACTGGGTGAAAGTAATGCAACAATAAGCCTCAATTTTGACAGTAAGTCCCGGTGTTTTCATACACATAATATATTCTGGTACAATGCAATTGTTTTGATGTTTGAATTACGGATGAGAGTGAATTTTCCGCTGGTTGTTGATGGTGTCTATCAAAATACAATTTCCATAATCTCACCCGAAACTGAAACATCAAACAAACGATGACTTTAATGCAGTAATTTTAGTTTTATAGATTCGACGTTGTTGCATAATAAAAACAGCTTCATCATGATCATGTTACTATAACTTGGATAGAAACTTTACGAGACTTCGCTCTTAGTTATCGTGCTCTAATACTGTTTTAACTATTTTAAAAACTAACGCCGCACACATGATCTGTGCAAAGTATTCGTTTTGCAAGTACATATAAGTAATGGCCTTAGACTCCGCAAACCGTTTGCACAAGCCGTTTGCGCAAATTAAAAAAATTGCAATAACCTTGCTTGCGCAGACTTTAAAAACAGGCCTTAACATACAAGCAATAAATACATATTTGCATACAATCATACACCCATATATACATACATACAAATATGCATGCATATACAAAATGAGTAGTCAGTGTATATTCGGATAATATATATATGAATGTGTGTAAAAAAAGATTAAAACTATAACATAAATAAGTAAAGAAACTCTAATAAATTGTAATTGAAGCGTAGAATAAATTATCAAAAATTTATTAGTAAGACAATTGAAATATGAAAATCATAAAATTTATGCGATGTGATGAAAGATAACCAAACAAAAAGTTAAATAAAAATAAAAGACATAGACAAATATGGACAAAAGCTTGATGTACTTGCAATAATATGTATGTGTCAATTAAATTACTGCAACAATTTTATAAGCTTTTTTAAATAATAATAATAATAATAGGGCAAGTACTGATATTCAACCTATTAAAATGTACTCAAATTCGTGTATGCACTACATTTAACGATTGTGTATTTAAATACATACATATGTATATGTGCACAATATGTATCTAGAATAAGTACTTACCCATGATTTGGATATTTTATGTAACATAGAAACTTGAACTTCATAGGCGACGAGGCTCCCGTGCCGGAGAGCACCGATGGAATAAAACCGACATTTACCGAGCGCCCCGTCATTCGGCAAAGTGAGGATGGTGGAAATGTCACATTTGAATGTAGATGCGTTGGAGATCCCACACCAACGGTTACATGGTACGCAATCGAAAATGCTCACAGCCCATAACTAGTAATACATATTTGACATTATTCCGCACTTGCGGAAGGCATGATGGGAGATACGCCCGATTACCATACAACATAGGTACATGCTATGTATTGTGTGTGTACCTAATTAATTTTATAATTGCAATAGGATCCCGCACCTGGGATCGGTTAATCGATACAAATATATATATAACGCATAGACCTACGGCAAAACTGCATGTATACTATGTTCGCTTATAAGAAGTAATAACTATTTCCCTCTGTGTATAACCGCAAAAAAGGTCCCATGGCGAGACTGTGTTGAGTGAGGGCAAACGCTATAAAATGTCATTGACACTGGATCAGAAACTATATCACATGGCGTGCCTAGAGATTAGCAGCGTCGTCTCTAGTGACCAGGGCGAGTACAAAGCCCAGGCGAAAAACAAACACGGCTCGGGCGTGGCAACGATTAATTTAAATTTCGAAAGCGGCTCGAAAAAGTAAGGCTACAACCTCTATGTACATACTTACACATACCTCTCTACCGAAACAATCTTCTACACTTACTGTACATTTAATAATAACGCAAATGGCTTCCGTTTACGCAGAATTCCCGAAGGTAAGTCGCCGCGATTTCCCAAAAAACCGACAATTCGCCAGGAAGAGGACATATTGATAATGGAATGCATCCTGGAAGCGCATCCAGTCCCGGATATAACATGGTATTGCTCAGATAAGCAAATCTTAGACAACCAGAGAACCAAAATGACGCGCAAGGCGATAACTAAAGATAGCTACGTCCTCACCCTCGAGATTCAAAACCCCACGAAAGATGATGGCGGCAACTATCGCTGTAATGCAATAAATATGTTTGGGGAAAGCAATGCAAATATAGCGCTTAATTTCCAAGGTATAGGTATTCCATTTTTACAAATTCAACTATATTCAAGCCTTGCCTTAACAAGAATCAAATCTACTACAATACTATGTCCACAACCTATCAAATGGAATGTACTTGAATTTTAAATCGAAATATGTCTACAATACATACGTATATATATATATACGTATAGCATGTAATGTGAAAGTATACACACACACTCGCACACAAATTTTATCATATTCAAATGTATGTACACCACCTGCTTGAAACTTAAGAGCATTTCAATTGATTACTAATTCAGAAATAATATCTGTTCTATACTGCTTCTTTTTTAATATATACAGCTTTATCATTAGCTAAGATTTCTCATATCATGTCATTAAAAATTACGCACATTTATAAGTTACCCACAATAATAAATAAGAAATCAATGTACTCACTTATCCGACCGACTAAAATTTTGGACGTAAGTGCGCACTAAGACAGGGTCTTGAGAAATTTGACCTAAGGGAGATTGGGTTCAAAGTTTCTATGGCAATCATTCAACTTCAATTCTGTCAATTATGTGAATTTCTTTTAGCCTTGGCAAAACTGTTTCTTACACAAATGTGCATCACATTAATGTAGGCATTATATATTCTTCACCAGTATCCGCCTGGTCGTCCATTCGTCTGTCTGATTTTAGACAAATATAAATAAAAAGATATATTTAAGAATTCAATTTTAAAATATATTTGCTTAAAATTATTTAATTTGCACCAGCCTTGGATTGGGTTCCGTTTCCTCTTTGTTTAAGCCTTTTGGAAATTGGAAATTGGAATATGTGAAATTTTATTTTTGTAGGAGCAGGAATTGTGTAAATTAAACATGTGGCACTAAATTTCCTTAATTTAATAAGTGTCCCAAGGCGTTTTGTCTAAAATAACATAATTATTTGGAACGGAAAATAATAAATATAAAATATTTGTTAAACACAGGCGCCAATGACGCAAATGGGTTCGCCCCCTCGTTCATTGAGAAACCGAGGATTATTCCAAACGAGACGGGCACTTTGATAACTATGAAGTGCAAATGCAAGGCCAAGCCGGAGCCCACTGTCACATGGTACAGGGGACAAGATCTAGTGGAGAAGAGTAAAAAAATTAAGATAAACAGCACGGTCATCGCCGAGGACACCTATGAACTGACGTTGGAAATTAAGGTATTTAAAAAAATTAAATTAATTTAATGAATTTGGATGTAGTTATAATATTTTCTATTATTGATATATATTGAAAATAAACGATTGCCCAGAAATTAAAAATTGTAAGAATTCATTATTTTTGCGGCTAATTACCGTGTCTCTTAAATATATCCATATTTTCAATGGCTGACTTCAATTGACCTTTTCTAGGATCCCGGCGCAACTGATGGTGGAACCTACAGATGTAATGTAAAGAACGAATACGGGGAGTCCAATGCCAATCTCAATCTAAACATTGAGGCTGAGCCCGAGCCCGAAGGGGAGGGTCCGACGTTTATTGAAAAGCCCCGCATTATTTCCGAAAATAATGGTAAGCTGGTTATAATGGAGTGCAAGGTTAAGGCAGATCCAAAGCCAGACATCGTTTGGTTCCGCAATGGCGAGGTCATGAAGGAGAGCCATAAACTCAAAATGTCCATGGAACAACGTGGAGATCAATACTATATCAAATTGGAATTGATAGACCCGCAGTTAGAAGACTCGGGCCTCTACAAATGCAACATTAAGAACTCATTGGGTGAACTAAATGCCAACCTCACGCTCAATATTGAAAGTAAGTAGTATTAATTACGATTAATTATATTCATATCCTAGATGTTTTCACTATATAATAACTCTTGATCAATGAAATGAATTTAAATTCTTACATTTGCAGTTGTACCTGTCATCAAGGACAAGCCCAAGATAATCAAGATCATTAAGAAGCGAACCGTGGTCATAGAGTGCACAGTGGCGTCCAAATTCGAGCCGAAATGTACCTGGTACAAGGAGACCAACACGGTTACGGAAAGCAAACGCCACGTTTACCTAGTTGAGAAAACGAAAGAGGGCGAATTTGCAGTTAAGCTCGAAATCAACGAGGTTGAGGAAAGCGATAAGGGCGCTTACAAACTGGTGGCCAGCAATGAAAAGGGCGAAGCGGTGTCACAGGTTGTCAATCTAGTTGACATTCCAGAAGAGGAACGTAAGCCCTCGAAGCCAGAAATCGGACGTAAGCTCGTGGACCAAAAGGTCACGGAATCGAAAACGTTTGAACTGTTAATCAGCCTGAAACAGTCGGATCGTAAGTGCAAGGTGGAGTGGTTCAAGGGTAGCACTCTAATTCGTGAGACAAAGGACATCACGACAACATTTGACGGCACGACGGCGAGGCTAACATTTAGTAGTGCCAGATCCGAGCACACTTCAAACTACAAGGTCGTTGTAGCGAACGAGGTTGGCAAGGATGAGTCCACTTGCAAGATAACTGTGGAAAAGAAGGACAAAAAGAAGGATGATAATTCCGAGCAGGAGAAGGAAGAAGCTGAAAAGAAGCGAAAGGTAATTGAAAAAACGAAAGCCACAGAAATCCAAGAGCAACAACAAGAATTACGCGTAGAAGAAAAACAAGAACAGCACATAAGTCAAAAATCTCTCAAAGTCCAGAAAGTGCAGATTGATAAACAACAAATTGTTCAAGAGCAGCAATCGAGTCTTATAGTACAGCAAACTGAAGTAAAACAGCAACAGCAACAGGTCAGCGAGACTGTAGTTTCCGTGAGCTCCCAAAATCAGGAAGTTCATCAAACAGAATTGCGCGTACAAGAACAAAGTTCTCAGAAGGTTCAAGTCAAGGTTTCTACTTCCGGGTCCCAGGCAAGTGTGGGCCTATTGATTGTTACTATGCCCATTTTAAAGTATTTCTACATTAAAATCCTCGAAAATGTTATAGAAAACATATAAATTCCAAGATGATCATTCCTTAAGCAAGCCATAAGCGCTATTGGAACTATTTACCCAATGCATGCATTTTTTATAAAATACATACTTGTACATATACTTATATATACACTTTTCAACACCTTGTCGAAGCTATAAGGGTGTTTCTTAATATAATCTGACTGTGGAGTTACTTCTATTACACAGTCATAATGTACCATAAATCAGTGAAGTATATTAATGTACATAGAAATTTTATTATTGTTTTCCCCACAGTCGGGTGTTACTTTATACCAAATACCTAAGCTTAAGCCGCGTAAATCAACGGATCAACTGCTGGATGTTTCTCAATCGAAAGACTCGAAAAATATCTTTGGGGTCAAATTGATGCCCGTCAAACACGTACCAAGTGATGAGGTTCGAAAAAAATCGTCCAAATTTAGAAATTCTACAAGCTCTATTTTCGCTATATTCTGTTTAATAAACTCTCACTATTTTCTGAATCTATGGAAACTCTTTTTACTATTTATTAGAATAAATATACCTTCAAACTGTTTCAACTATCGTACGCCCAACCCGTACTAAGTTTATTTTTATGCATATCTTTTTTGGATCTTATATTTTACTTATGGTTTATCTATTGGACTTTTTTTGGCACCGTTTATTCTTGTTTTGGACTCTATCTTTAGCTGTGTGTATATTTCCCTCACATTAAACGTACTTTGTCTATACCTATTACTATACTTTTATCTGTACTATATGTGTATGTGTGTATATTAAACGACTGTAAATATCCCATTACTATCTGGTGGTCAACTCTATGTTGTTTATGACTTGGAACACTCTTAAGTCAGCTTTAGTCTGAAGTTAACGAAAGCCGAAGTTGTATTCGTTTTCACATACTAACATTGGCCTCTTTTTTTCTATGTAATCTTTGTTAATAACAACAAAAATACACACATTACAACTACACAAAAACAAACAACACCATAAAGGCTGAAGAAGAAAAGAAGAAGGAAGATGAAGAAGCTGCAAATAAAAAGGATGACGAGAACGAAATCACCGAGAAAGTCGATGATGTTACACAGAAACAGGAAGCTTCGAAAATCCCCGAGGAAGAGAAAATCCTAGAGGATAATAAACAAAATGAAGTGGAAGAAGTTTTGGAAAAGAAACCTGAGAAGAAGAAAGAAATTGAAAAGAAAAAGAAGGAAGCGCCTTTAGAAGAGACTACTAAAACAAAACAGAAGGAGATGAAGAAGGAAGAAGTACCTGTGGAAGAAAAGTCGACTACCCCAGTTGAAAAGAAAAAGGAAGAAACACCTTTAGAAGAGAAGTCTGTCAAGACAAAGGAGGTAGAAAAGAAGAAGGAAGAAAAACCTTTAGAAGAGAAGTCTGCCAAAACAAATGAGGTGGAAAAGCAGAAGGAAGAAACACCTTTAGAAGAGAAGTCGGTTAAGGCAAAGCAAGTGGAAAAGAAGAAGGAAGAAAAACCTTTGGAAGAGAAGTCTGTTAAGGCAAAGGAAGTGGAAAAGAAGAAGGAAGAAAAACCTTTAGAAGAAAAATCGACTAAGCCAAGTGAGAAGAAGAAAGATGAAAAACCCTTAGAACCAAAACTTTCTGTACCTTCGAAGAAAACCAAAGATCAGGAGAAGAAAGCAGATGAGGAACCACAGGCTGCGAAACAGGAAATCGTGCCAGAGGAGAAGAAAACACCTAAGAGGAAATCAATTTCAGATTCGAAACCTAAGAGCGCCGAAACGCCAAAAGCTAAAGAGTCCACTAAAGAGAATGTACCCAGTACTAATAACGATCTAATCCCAGACACTCAAGAGGTAAGGATACGAATATCCTGCATAGAGCGCATCATAGCAAGCTTTCCTAAAAAGGATATTCCTGATATTCAGTGAGACAAACACAAAACACAACAAATTTTTCTAAAAGCATGCAAATTGTTAAAAGCTAATGTTTATGTTAACAGACTAACAGTCTTTAAATATAATAAAACTGACTTCTTTTTCTTAATTTGCACTTATAGCAAGGACCTGCGGAACAGATTGGCTTAAAGAAAGTGGAACGCAAGGTAAGTTATCTAATATAAACTAGTCAAATTATATATCGTAGCTATATGCGATGACAAACATTTGCACAACTTATAAAATATTCCGATTCTTAGACCAGGGAGTGTATTTTTTCTTCTTAACTAACTGTTATTATATTACTGTAACTGTATATAGTAACGATTGGACAGTATTCATATATATTGTAGTAGCAAAAAATTGCATTCTTTTTTTTCCCGGTTTTCTTTGCTTTTATTGCGTAAACGCAGGATTGTTTTTATCTGTCTAAATGTTGATGTCATTTTGTTGTTGATCATTTGTTTAATTAGGCCAGTATTGTGTCCGTTAAAGAAGAATCCACATCTGAGGTACGTCGTAAGTCAATAATCAAAAGCCGCGAAGAAACCTCTGATGAAGATACAAAAATTGTATCTAGGAGATCGTCATTGGCGGTAAGATAAACATTCAACGCAAACACAGAAAACATACTTGCCCCGTTTACACAGGCCTATTGTTGTCTTCTCTCCTGTTTTGTTCTATGTTGAAAAGGTTGAAGAAAGCAAATCGGAATCGCGCCGCTCATCTGTGGTTGATAAGAAGGCCTTAGAGGTGCGTATCATAAAAAAATGCATGTACAAAATTTTTTTGTAATTTGAAATTTGTACACGTATGAACTCTCCTTATTCATAAGCAGATATATAAGTTAGGTATTTAAATTATATTAAGGTATATAATGGGAGATAATATGCAGGATATTCATAAGTGCAGCCGTAAATATAAATGTAAATTTATTTCGACAGCAGGTTGAGAGCAAAAAAATTGAGGCAAACAATAATCCCCAAGCCATTAAGGAAGAGATTCCCAAGCTGAAGCCAGCAGAAAAGCGCCGCATTCCAAAGGTGAGATGATATGTGAGAGAAAAAGGAACAGCGCTCAGTTACTATTGATGCCAAACTATACTTCTAATTCTGCGATCTATCTTTCTTTTTAAACTATTTCACACCTAATAATAATGAGCTGCTAATGTGATATCTTAATAAAACTACTTACCTTACATATTAAATAGATCTCTTCTTACATAAGGAAAAGCCATCTGTTTTAGTGAGCCCATCTGTTGAATTATATATATATTTTAAATAGCTCGTCTCTCTGAGAAGTACCCTTACACTCACAGATACTATTTTCTTTACTCCCTTTTCTATCATAAATGGGCTCTTTTTTGTTTTAAAGGCCGGATTTCTAGCTTTAATAACCAGTTAGTCAGTCGGTCAATACAAACAGTTTAATATACTAATAATGTAAGAAGATGGTATTTATTATGTACTTCCACACATGCATGTATGTATGTGTATGTAATAATATCCCAGAGACATGGAAAATACATATATATACATACATAAATAAAACTATGTATTTTTACTTTAAGGGTAAATAAAGGTAATTATTGCTTGTCTTTTAATATATGTACATATGTATACCTTGACTAGTTAAGATCCTGGTCTCTTTTTTTTTAAAAACATATGTACGTATGTAAAACGAGCTGAGCAGCATGATATCTGTCAATCTATCTATCTGTCTAGCAATCAATCTATTTATGTCTAACCATATTTGCATATCTTTTTATGTATCTTACTCTGCTGATAACGCTATATATCTATATATCTATCTATCTGTCTGTCAATCTATCTCTCTCGCTCTCTTAACGTACGTTTATGTCTACAAAATACTTATGAACATCTCAACGTATGTCTATCTTTTATCTATCTGTTTAACCATCTATCTATCTATCTATCTATCTATCTATATACGTGTATGCTAAAAAATTTTAAGCGTTTGTTTTATTGCCAATTTGTTATAAATTCTTCTCAATTACTCATTAAATAACAAACTCATATCTATATGTACTCATTGCTGCACTTTGTGTTACACGAAAAATAGCCTGTAGAGGAGCCAAAGCCCGCCGAGGAATTGCCCAAGCTGCGCAAAACATCTCTTGCTCAGCCAAAGGAGGAACCAAAGCCCGAACCTGCTAAGCCGAAGGCTAAAGGAAAGCCAAAAGCGAAGCCAAAGTACGAGGAGCTACCAGAAATTCCAGATTATGAGCGACCCGAACTTGAGAAGTACGAGAAATCCGATTTTACGCCAACCGATTTCGCTCGTGAGCTCGAAATACCAAATAAAATGGAGAAGCCGGCATTGGACTCGGCCAAGAAGCCCCAGGAGCTAGCTCCACAGAAAAATGGCTTGCCAAAGGTAAGGTTTAATTTGTTTCCATTTCATTTACATACACCTACAAATATATATAACTATTGGAGATGGGCGCGGGACGTGGTATAAAGTACCAAATAAAAAAAAATTGTAAAACTATGGGAACGACTGCTCCCGCCCATCCCGGTGGTCTAATGATCTAATGTATAAGTACTTTATTTAAATGACTCCAATGGCAAAATGTTTGTGAATTGCATCACCCTCTTTTCTCTGTTAACACGATGTTTATCTGTCTCTATGTTTTGCGTGATCGTATTAAAGAAAGCGGACATTATTGAACAACCATTGGAGCAACCGAAGGCCATTAAATTGGGCAAAGGCAAATTGCCCGATGAGGAGGATACTAGAGACGGTGCTACGCTGAAGCCTGTCATTGTCGAACCAGAGGTAAGTTTTCAGACCATTTGTCAGGGGAAAAGCTAAGCGAACTTACCAAATGATTTAGCCTAGAAGTATTCCTAGTGTTAACAACTCAAAATCAGGTTTGAATTCCCAACCAACGAATAACAACATTGCAATTTTGTGTCAATGTGCGTCCTCTGTCAATAAATCCCACTTATAAAACACTTTAATTTTCATATTTCCATTTCCCTTTGACATACAACAACACGTATACACTCGCAACACAGAAAGATAAACCAAAAGCAGACGCTGAAAAACCGGAGGAGGTAAGTGTATCTATATGTATAAAGATGGCCCAACTAATATAATTTAAATTGTCGAAATTCGGCACGTCAAATCTATCATACTCTTTCCAAATAACTATAAAATAAAATAAAAATAATAAATAAAACAAATATTTTGAAAGTTTGAAAACCCAATTCCAAAAGTTAGCAAACATTTTCGCAACACTTTAGCGTATACGTAATTTTTGTAAACATTTTTACTTTATTTGAAAGTGTATGAATGAATAAACTTGAAACTAGGCCCGTTTTCTCATCTAAAAGTATTTTGAAAAACATCTACATATATCTATGTAGTAGAAAAATTCTATGCATCAGCAATGAGAAGTGATGAGAAAATGTGGCTAAGACTCAGAAAAGAGCAAAATTTGGGCAAACTAACTTTAAACGCAATAAAAATGCATACCTCTCAGGCCGAAAAACCATCTCTGATGGATATAATAAAGCAACGGCGTCGTTCCTCTGTGAGAGCCTTGATGACCAAGGAACCCATTCAGAACGAGTCCTTCCTTGGTGTAGTTTTGAAACCCGTAGTAAAGGATGCTAAAGAGCAAGCTGCACCCCAGCAAGCTAAGCAATTGCATAAGGTAAAAGTGAACTTAAACTCTGAACACCTGCAGCTTCGGGCTCGGAGTAGCAACTTTGTTCTTTATTCTCTTCACTGTCTCTTCAATCTTCTATATAGCTTCTCGTCTATATTTTCTATTCTGTCTAATTTAAAAGCTTGAAGAACATAATTCCATTTCTCCTGCTTTGATTACTTTTCTTCAATGCTCTTTCTTTTATTTCTTTGTCCTCTTCTTAAACATTTCACTTAAGGCACAACGTTGCGATATGGGGAATAAATTGTACAACAAACTATGTGTCTCTCTTCTCTCTCTCTCTTTCTATTTCTCTCTCCCTCTACCTGTCTCTCGCTCTATTTGTGTTGCTCTGCCTATCTGTATTTCGCTCTCTCTGTCTCCTTTTATCACTTCCTGTAAGAAGTTAAATTTTAATTGACATTTTGTCAATTATTAAAGTTTGAGTCAGGTCTGCAGTAGATATATATAGTATCTATAACTCAGTCTTCTACTCTATTTTCAACACGCTGTTCAGCAACTATGTATGTGCATACATAGGTGAATTCTATAGCCTGACTTCTTGCAATCGCTTGTTCTCCATATATTCCGCTGGCTTCTATAAAATGCATAGCTGCCATTTAATTTTTGACTTGGTATTTAATAACCTGTACGAAAAATCATTTCGCTTGGTCAAGGCAAATGCGACGGAACAGTTTAATCCCACAAAAGCGACCAAAGCGCAAATATCTGACATGAAAAAACCTGAAGCCATTGCAACTATTGTGGACGACTACGAACGTCCACAGTTAGAAAAATATGAGCGTGTCGATATCGAGAAATCTAAGCCCGAGAAACCCACACCAGTCGTAAAAGTCCCGGACCAAAATACTCCCGAAGTGAAACTACCCGTCGAAGACACAAAGGTAAATCCGATTAAATGAGAATATAACGATCGAGTCTTTTTTGATATTGATATATGTATATTTACGTCTGTAAGTACCTATGTATATGTAAGTAAGTAACTGATTAGAACTTGTCATGCTTTCAAAAGACTCAAAGTAGTCCAGCAGTCAAGTTTTTATCCCAGAATAATGCAAATTATTATATTTAGCGACACAAACAATTTAAGAAGCCATGAGTGTAGGGTAAATCCTGGTCGATCAGACTGTACGGCACAAGTTGTGTTTATTATAAATACATAGCCTATAAGCCTTCATCAGACTACTTTATATCACTTTTACCGCAAAATATATACATTGTATAAGTTTTCGCTTGTTGAGAAAATATGGCCTTACATGATTTCGATATTTGTGTATATAAATATATGTGTTTATATATGCAAAGGTATACATATTTTAATATTTATATTTATGCGGGTATACTAAACATTCTTTATGTTTTTCTTTTTTATACTGCACAACAGAAAACATTTCGAGAATATTTACATAATATGTTCATATGAGAATGTATGTATACTGTTTATGCGAAATTGGAGGCTGGTTTTTCGTTTTCGGTTCTCGATGTGTGTTATGTATAAATATATATACCATACAATATAAATACAATATATACATATAATATATATACATATATATATTTAATATATATGCATATGCATACTATATATAAAAACTATATTTTTATTTTTATATTTTAATGTGTTGAAAATCTTTTGTCAAAAATATATGAACACATATCTCACATATACCATATACCCATCCAAATGTTTGATGTCTGTCTCCTCTTGTCGCTCATGACAAACGGTTGAAATCGTATCACATTTTAGCGCGTTTCAACTTGCCTTCGATCCGAATTTAACGAGAACCAAATACAATTACAATGCATTCGTAATCCAACTATGGAGCTTCAACTAATCAAATTCCAAATACGTACACACATAATACAGTAAAGTCAGAGTCGAGAAGATTACAGATCGTCAAAATGGCAGCCAACATTAAGGTGACCATAGTTGCGGTGCGTATTGTGGTCCCCATACCGTAAGAAGTCTTGATAAGTACCCATTCAACCGACCCTCGCCGAACAAGTCGAATAGTACGTAGAATCCCACGCACCAACTATATGCATATAAAACTATGTACATATATTCAAAACATACATACAATATGTGCTCTCACTTTCCTAAATTAACAAGAAGAAACTATGCAATCGAATGCAAAGCTAAAAAGAAAAAGATTGCAATAAATCTTGATGATTCTAAAAATAGAGCATAGCCTCTGAAGGCAGCAGGTTACTGCTAGGAATCTAGCTCTAAGCTTAGCGTGGTCAAACAATCTATTTTGTCTAGAAAACTTTGTAATTTTAATCTGCTACAAGGCCGAGAGAAACCCCCCATCGGTATACGTAGCGTATGAGTTTGTATCACACCCAAGTTTGGCCTAATTTATGCACTTTAATACGTATTTTACCTTTAAATTCCTTTTCGCATATAGGATGACACGCCGAAGATACCCAAAATGCAGCCCCCGGCGCCCGGCGAGCCACCAAAGATCGAGGTGATTCGAGAGAAGCGTCCGTCCCTAGCACCAGAGCCCCCCAGTCGACGCGGCTCCCTGATCCCGCCAGCGGACACGGGTCGTCGACCTTCCTTGATCATCAATGACGAGGTAATTTATTTCCCTAATAGAAAGCCACATATAAGTATCCCCCACAACAGTAATCTAATCTGCTCTTTACCAAAAGCCTAGCTTTTACCAGTGTCCCTTTTGAAACCTATAATACAGATAGAGGACAAATGATCACTACTGTATATCACAAATACTACTCGATAAAAACATACAGATGAGCGATATATATATATATATATTTGTATTTGTTTAATTGTTTAAAAAACGCTTGTCTTAAAGCATATAAAAAATGGCATAGTAGAAAATATCGCTCATCTCTACATAGTAAATCACATGTACATTCTCTTTGATCCACTCACCAATGGAGTAATTTTACTGAGTACCTCGCTTTCTTTAGAATCCACACCTTATACTACATGTGTGTATATTACGTACATACATATTTATTAACTACGTATGTATGCATTGAAATTGGGATAATCCCCTATCTATTAATTTTGAAAAGTTGTTAGTATATGTACATGATATATACATATATATGTAGTGTGTAGATGAGAACAAACAACTTTTTGCCCAGTTGAGCAAACTTTCATTCACGTGAAATTTATGAAGAAAAATTATCAAAATGAATATACATACTTGTAGTAAAGCCTGCATAAAAATTGTAATCCTGCTTGTGTAGTCGTAAATCTGAAAAATTAAATGAGAACTTTTACATTCCGTTGACAGTGCAATGTATATTGTTATTACTTCAGAGTATTTGAACTGCCGTTTTCTATGTTCTTGGCAAAGTTCTCAAGTTATTTATTGAAAGAATTGGACTTTAAAAAACGTTCCACTTATTTTAAAACAACTAGCCTGAACATGAGAAACTGAATTGTAAAGTGTATGGTAAACTTTCCAAGAATATTAAAAAACGGGCCGAACTCTACTTATTATAGTTGGCATATTCTTTTAGCTATATGCCTAGTTCCATCTGTATATTCAAAGTATATTGTATTAAAAGCTGAATTCCTGTCACCAATACAACTAAGTGTAATTTATATCGTATTATTGCTTAAGTAATTTACATCTATTGAATGGCTTTCCAGCTTACATACATATGCACAGATATATAAATACAATGTAGTTAGAACCCCATATATATCATAGATTTATCAACACTTATGAACTAATTTTTATTTATACATAGCTTAAGAGGGATGTTTTAGGTGTTAAGGTTTTTTGCTGGGGTTATTTTGTACAAAATGAGGAATGGTATGCGAGGTACATATAACTGCATATAAGTCGAGTAGACTTTAAAGAGTTTGTTTTAAGCTGATCGATGCTTATAAAAGATATTTAAAATCTATAATAATTATATGTGTTAGGATTCAGTGTACGTATTTAACCGACTGTTTGTATGTAATACAGTATTTACTTTTATATAATATGTTACGAGTAGATGTAGTAGTACCTGTAATGTGCCTAATCACACTTGTATTTCCTATGTTCCCTTCTATGTACCTTGTTTGAACATTGTCCACAAACTAAACAAAAATACAACAACAACAAACAACCGACCAACCAACCAACCAACCAAAAAACCAACCAACACCATTTAATCATTAAAAACCGAACCAACAATAAACCGAATTGGTGTCCATTTGATTGTGCCACAACTCAACGCAACTGATCAACAAAAACAACACTCCAATGCCACCCCCTTGCCTACAACCAACCCACAACCACAACCACTTGGCATATTCACACACACGCACCCACGTACACACAATTGCACGCACATACATATATGTACATGCATACGTTTGTCTGTCAATCAACAAACACAAACAAATTCAACAGAAGAAACTCCGCCCCGGCGAAGTCATGGATACACGGGTAAGACATTCCAAATATGCTAAGAATCCTATACAATGCTCAGTTGTCTTAAGCTTGATTTAGATCAGATTGAGGTCAGTTTAAGCAATACAGTAACTTAATATAAATATAGGTTATAGAATCATAGCAGAGGTTGCAATTTCTATACAATGCCCAAATATATGGGGGAAAATCTGATTAAATAAACGTTATACTACCTGTTGCACAAAAAATAACAAATCAAAATTTAAGAATTGAATATTGAATACTAATGTAGTACAGTGGGCGCTCGATAATATCGAATATAATAAAATATATTTACGTACTAACCAAAAAATAAAAATTTATAATTATAACTTTAAAATTGGTGGCTAGTTTTCAATTCAAGAGTTCCCATAGCGAGCGTCTGTACTATTGTATTTAGTTCTTTTGCGAGTGTTTGTATGCAATGGAAATTCAAAATTATAAATATTTCATATGTACTGCAGATAATGGCTTTCTCCTTGTTCCCCGCCATATAAGAGTGCTAATAATAGTACACTCGTGAAATCGAATAGTATATACTTTCAAATAAGAGACCACAACACATGTACCGAATGTCTGCAGCATATATTGCATCCACGAATGTAATAGTGTGCGTACATATAGATTCGATTTTAGGTGGTCCTCCTCGTTTGAAGAGCAAATCTTCAAACTTTGGCATTCGGATTATGCATTTGATGCACAATTTATGCGATAGGTAAAAGAAATTAGAAATAGATAAACTAGAGATATGAAGAAGAAATACCCTTGCAGAAATATGTACGTATATTAAATGTGAGTAGCAATACTATACTACCGATCATGCCGCAATTTTATATCAAAACTCTGTTTTTGGCAGTTGATAGCTTTAGAACATATTGGTCCGATATCGACACGGCTGTTGATGCCAATCAGGAATATACATAAATGTCACATATCATGACAAACTTATAATACCCACTGCAAGGGTATAAAAGAAAAAGCTGCATCTGAACACGTTTTCATATGAATGACGTCAACGGTACTAGATAGAATCTGGCATACTGCACAATGTACATGAATACTCATTCATACGCATCTATATGTAGATGGGCAGCAGCGATTAGATCGAAGTGAACGGCTGCAATAAATTATATGTACACATGAAATCAGAAATATGGGCGGTAGGCTCAAGACCCAAAGCGAACATATTGTTGCCGTCGCTGAAATTATTTAACATTCAGTTGTGTCTGGCGCGAGTGAAGAGCAATATCACGGAGAACTCGTGCCTCGTACACCTTGATATTCAGTTTTGTGATTGATCATTGGAAATTAAGGGAAATATGTTAGATATGTTAAATTCAAATAAGTAGATACGTAAGTGGCATTACCTATTTACTCAGCTGGACTTGACTCGTTATCGCAATCGCAAATTTGTCGACGGGCATCATCATGCGAGAGTTCAAATTGGCCAAACCAAACTGGAATTGGCCTTCCATCTACAACAAATACATACATACCTATTATTATGCAACACCCCAATATATCAGGCACCTCTCTTTCAACTAACGAAACGAAATTAAAAATTTGAATGTTGCTCAGCATTTTTAATTGAACTTGAAAAACAAATATTACAGTTGTTGAGGCCAGGCGAGGTTGGTGAAGGACAGGTGAGAGTTAGTTGTGCTTTTCTTTTCATTCGTAGTATTTGGTCGCATTTCTCTTAACAAAACTCGTTGTGAGATGCTCGGCAAATCGCACACACGAGATTTCACTGACACACCAGCACCTTGCCCCTGCAACCACAACCCAAGAAACATTCAGCACTTGCATAAGACTTGCGAGCTCCCACTTTGTATATCGAACAGGATATACAAATCAAATCACCCACATTAACACCTACAGATCGAAAGTAAATACCACTCAAACTCTTTTGCACAGAAATCTGCTTAGTTGCCCGACATTTCAAGCATACCAATATCAATGAAGAATTGGTGTCAAGCAGATCGAAACACACACATACAAGTAGAATCACATTCATGCACATTATTAAAAATACATAAATAGGATTTCATTGACATTATTTTTTTTTAATAAGCTACTAATATGAATGTACAAAATTTTTTTCTAGTTGAATAATCAGTACAATTACTTACTTGCATATAAGAGTTATTAATGATTTGCCTTGGATTAAAATTAAAAAAAAAGTTCTTTTCCAACCACATACACAAATACTTCTGGGTGCTGTAAGAAAATGTGCACTGAACAAAACTAAAAGTAACTACCAACCGCATTTAAGTAAAGACATTAGAATTTATTCGATTTCAAAATGTTTTACCTTAAGCTGGAAACCATTAGAATCTTAAGAAATATGAAGTCGAGGTTTTTAATTTCGATATGTTGAGGAAACCCCAACTAAATTACATCAGAACTGCATTCATTAAACGTACTGCATGACTCTCTAGGTATAATTATTTGCTGAATTGGGCATTGATTTATTTATTTTTTTTATTGATCTTGATAGCAAAAACAACAGCGACCCGGAGAAATGGGGGATACAAAACAGGTCTTAAATTGTGATCAAATGATCAGATTTTCTTTCAATTGTTATCGCTTGTGTTCTTGTTGGTCACTGATTTGAAACATTGTATTATTATGAAAGGCGTATATAACATTCAAGATGCATATTTTGTAAATAGTAAATCAAGCAAATCACGAATACCAATACGAGCGCATTGCATATGTATATAGAAATATGCATTTGTATGTGAATAAAGCATTATAATATCAAAATGTATAAATATATAAATTTAGTTGTGATTGACCCAAATTTTAAACCCTTCTATTATATGTATATAATATACGTATGTATATGTATGTTCAGGGGTTCTGCTTCTGTGTTCTATTTTTGGTTTGCAGCAGGCCAAATGTAGATTTGGTTACTTACTCGGACAACAAAACCAAAAACGTGCAATGCTATTGGGTATTCCATCAGTTTAAGATCATGAAAGAGTGGAAACTGTTGCAGTTAGAAACCGTTTACAGACGCACACATGAACATTTTTGATTTGAAAGTAAACTGTGTAATTAACACTATTGTAAGAGATCAACTTAAGTACGACTAACAACTGTATTCCTCACTTCAACTAACGATCTTTCAGTAGTCGACTTTTAACAGCCCATGAAATCCCATCACAAAGTAATCTAAAATCTAAACCATTCGTAGTCGCGTTCAGTTGACATTCACACTGCACCGTATCAAAGCCACTTCGAGTGTGTCTCTGATCGTATTTATCACATATTTATTACTGTAAGAATTGTGTTGTAGATGTTGATGTTCAGTTTAGTAGTTGGCATTATTTGAAACCTTCACCCTACTCCGTAGTATGCAGTATGCGTTTTGATTTTGCGTTTGTATATAATCCGTATTTTGACCAGTGAATAACAATGTTCACGATTTGAATCTGCAATGTACTTACATTACACCTCATAAACCAATTAAAACAACAAAAGTATTAACTATCTGACTTTTCTACGTTTATGTTTTTTGTTTGTGTGCGTGTGTGTGTGTGTCAACAACTTACAACCATTTTTGTTGATCACGATTGCGCACAAAAGCGGAGACGGCCCTCCATCGATGTGCGCAGACCCAGCGTCCAGGACTTGGAAGATCTTATTAACAAGCCATCGACGCCTTTGCGCGATGTCGGCGATGGCGGCCCACCTTCAATTATCGATGTCCAGGAGTCCTACTCAGTGGTCGAAGGTATGTGTCATTCCGTCTTTTTGTACATTTGTGTGTGTAAAGGACAGTCGAGGAAATCAAAGAGGTAAAGGATAGAGGAATATAGTAAAACTCCTGATTGTTGAGTTTGGTAAGAATATCTTGGATAGATAGAATGTGATACATACGCAAAGGCACATCAAATTACCAACTAGTTAAAAGCCCATTTTAGTTATCGGTATATATGTATATGTTTACGCACATCTATGTATGCACGCGTGACTAACCAATACATTATTTTTGTCTACCTCTCTTTGTTTTGTTCACCCATCCAATTGTAGACTCGACAGCCTACCTTACAGTTGGCATCGAGGGCAATCCGGCACCGACATTCAAGTTCTACAAAGGAGTTAGTGAGATTCTTGAAGGCGGTCGGTACAAGTTCCTCACAGATGGACAAACGAACACAATCACATTGTGCATGCGTAAGTGCAAGCCGAACGATGAGGGCAAATATAAGGTTGTTGTTTCGAATATACACGGCGAGGACTCGGCCGAAATGCAGTTATATGTCTCCGATTCCAGTGGCATGGATTTCCGTGCCATGCTCAAGAAACGTCGTTATCAAAAATGGGACAAAGAAGAACAAGATCCCAATTGGGGTGATCTTAAAGAAACCGAAAAACCATTGCCGGCTTTAAAGAAAGTCGAAAGGGTAAGAAGCAGACTGTTTTTTTTTCTTGCTTACTTTCATTTGCTTCAATACTTACTACTGCTAGAAGCACCGTGTGGTAATCCCCTTAAAGTTGCCTGATCGCACTCCGACCAAATAAAAGCACATAATATGCGTGGGAGTATTGATACACTGATAGTCCACAAATGATAGACTATACTCTCTATAAAATATTCAAATATTGAGTCTGTGCGTCTTAGTTTTTCAATAATTTGCAAACAAATTGAGTACCACAGTTTGTGATACTGTATATAACTTAAAGTCGTATTAAAATCATTTTTAACATTTTGATTACAATTTGCTTATCGAGCTAAGAAGCTTCACTCCGTAATAAATCTCACGCAGAGAGTTTTGTCCACCGAATGTAACCAATAGCTAAATGCGCCCTAATATCACAACTTTACCATTGCTCATGTAGCTTGATTCATGGAAGAATTTCGAGAAAATATACTATAAGCATCAAGATTCTGAAAAGACCATCAAAACATATTGCCCTTGGCTGTGGGCCGATTTGCTACTGAGAACTTCTTCAATTCTTTAAATATTTAGTTCATCGATTTGGCAGCTTGTCTTCGAGTAGTATCGCAAATTAATGGCACAATCAATTCCTGAAGTTTTAAGTATTAAACGATCTCTTCATTATGTATGTATATGTGTGTATAATGAAATACAGACGCCAACATCACGTAGACCGTCCCTAGCAGAGCTGATCCCCGATTGGCCGACGTTGCATCCGTTTCGACGTGAGGAGGTGCGCTTTACAATTCTGAGATATTTACTTAAATACTTATAACCCATATAATTGTCATTTAAATGTACTATTATTACTTTTCCAGTAAACTCTCTAAGAGAATCTCTTGTTTTTTGGCGATTTTGGCTGTGAAGACTATTTTTCGTTGTTTTTCCGATTTTTTTTTTTTTAAAATAATTGAACAAGTACAGATGATGAGCTGGAAAAGCTCCGTCGGTCCAGTTTTCAATGATTCCAAAAACTATGTGGAATGAGTTATCTTTTATTATCTACGTATTCTTCTCTGCTAGCGTATTTGACAGGGCATTTGCATTTTGTTATTACCATTTGGCATCACATATTACCATAGATGGCACATACGAATGTATGTGATTATTTTTTCATTCGCATTTACACATCACACATCCCTTGACCTCATCAATCATCTATTAGATGATTTTCGCATATCCATTAAAATGGCTGCTTTTTGCACTCTATTCGATCATCAATTTGCTAACGGTTATCAAAATATAAATTAGAATTCGATATACGACATAGCCGAGACAGAATCGTGCTTAAAAAATACCCAGAAGGGTATCATGCATTTTGTCTAATAAATATGCAGATCAGCTAAATCAACTCTGCATAGTTATTTATACCAACGTACAAGTAAAACTATACTTTAATCGAAAAGTACATGTTAACTTGGCTTGGCGTTAAATAAGTAGTAGGCCATTTATACTCTATTCAGTCGCCCTACTACTTCAAATTTAACAACTTTGTCGGTATTGGGTCTCACATATGTAAGTGTATAAACATACACGTGTATATGTGGAATCGACCCGATTTATCGACATTGTATTTAAACGAAAGATAGGTACAGGTACTTACTTACTAAAATTGGCTTTCGCTTTGCAAATTAATTATATCAAGCGAAATATTGTTTTTTGAGATCTTTGTTTTACTTTCATTTACTATTTGTGTTTTTTTTTTATTTTTATTTTTGCATACATTTTAACATATAATATTTATCTATTAAATAATGTTAAGGGGTACCAGTACCTTCTGTTTATAATAATAGTACGCATATGCTTGAGACAAATAATACGGCAGAACATTGGCGTTTTTTAAAGTCCACATATTTGTACTATTTATTAACTATGAGTCGCATTTGAGAATGAATGCTAAGTAATCGTATATCAAATTTATTTGACGTCTTTACCCATTTTTGACAACGCAAAAAACAAAACAATTTAATACCAACAACAACAACTTCGACGACAACAACTACTACAGAAGGTAGAATCTTTCCTAAGTCCATTGATCGACCAGTTCGCCAAGGAAGGCAAGGATAAGAAGGTTGTATTTGAGGCGCGGTTCAGCAAGCCCAATTGCAAACCGAAGTGGCTATTCCGAAAGGATGTAAGTATGATACATACATACATATGGCTGTATGTAAGTGTGTTTTTCCAATATGTTGGAGCTATTGTGCTATTACCGCAGAGATGATGTTTCAATATTAATATACCTCAAATGACAAACCCTTTCGTAGGAGGTGTTCACTGGCAGCAAATTCAAATTCAAGCAAGAAAATGATACCTATCAGCTGATAATCACAACTCCAAAGGTCGAGGACAGCGGTAAATACACAATTGAGATCGGCGGTGTCTCGAGCACAGCGTTCCTCAATGTTGAGGAAGCCGATCCCACCTACACATTTACGAAGCCCCTCAAAAAGAAGTTGGAAGGCTTCACTAGGCACGAGACAACCCTCGAGTGCTCCGTCAGCAGCAGCATGGCGAATGTTCATTGGTTTAAGGACAATACAAAGCTCGAATCCGATGATCCACGTTATTTGATCTCGAAAGACATTAATGGCAACCTCAAGCTCATTATCAAAGAGTCTGTAATGGAGGACGCCGGTCAATACAGATGTCAATTGGATAAGCAGCCAGATAAAACCGAATGCGCTCTCAAGATCGTCGAGTACCCGTACAAGTTTGTCAAGGTTCTCAAATCGCAGCAGTGCATTGAGAAGGACACCGTTACGCTTGCCTGTGAAATTGATGATGCTCAGGGTGATGTCCAATGGTTCCGCAACGATGAGGAAATCAAGCCCGACAAACGAATGCAGGTCATCAAGGATGGCCGCAAGCGAAAGCTTGTTATCAAGGACTGCAAAGTAACTGATGCTGGCCAGTTCAAGTGTACAACCAATGCTGATAAGACTGAGGCTGAAATAATCATAAACTGTGAGTTCAAATATCAATCCAAACACCTTTATATGAAACTATTTTCCGCCTGACTGACTGATCGGTGACCAAACTAAAATTTTACTCGCGCGAGTGTGAAAAATTTGTGGAAACTTTTTCATTTCTCATCCGATTTGTTTTTGTACAAAATATATTTGAAACGCGTTTCACTTGAACGCGTTTCGCGAAATATTTTATTCGGGCCGGAAAATGCCGGTCAGCTTCTGCTAAAGCACATAGCTATGTGTATTAACTCGTACACTTATTCCATTTAAGACCAAAACCGATTTAACAAGAAACTCAAGGACACCGACGCCGTCGAACGAGAGAAGCTCGTGTTGGATGTCGAGCTACAGGACCAGACAGCTCCGTGCGACTGGAAGTTCAATGGGGAGCCAATTGTACCAAATGAGCGCATTGAAATCAAAAACCTGGGCGGTGGTAAGCACCAGTTAGTTTTCAACGGTCTCGATCTGACCGATGCGGGTGAAATTACCTGTGAGTCGGGACAGCTGACCTCCTCGTGTCAGCTCTCCGTACGCAAGGGTGAGAGCAGGCCTAATATTGACTGTCCGGATGAGTTTGCAGGACCAATTAGTGCACCTGTTGTCATTGAGGTACCATACAAAGGTAAATAATAAATTGTACACACACACACCAACTTATGCCCATACACAAAAATATTCATGTCCAATTTGTCTGTATGTGTATGTATATTTAGTTAGCGGTACTAAACAAACACCAGTTGAGGCAAAATTAATAAAAGACGGAAAACCTTTGCCTGTCAAGGATGTTGAGGTTGCGGTAATAGACGACAAAGTCACGTTCAAGATTAAGAAACCATCAAGAGACTTGTCTGGACCGTACCAGATAAAAATATCAAACGGACAAGGCGAGGACACCAAGGATGTCAATATTATTTGCCAGGATGTTCCACAGCCACCACAGGATGTCGATGTCACCGATGTATATCAAACATCGTGTGTGGTTAAATTCAAGCCACCGGCAGATGATGGCGGTACTCCCCTTACAAAATACGTGATCGAGCGGCAAGACTTGAGCAAAAAACAGGGCTGGGAGCCTGTCGCTGAGGTTCTACCAAGTGAACCATGTCTCAAGAAGATTGAAGACCTGGTGCCAAAGAAGCAGTACAGATTCCGTATACGTGCTGTAAATAAAATTGGTCCGTCTGATCCGGCCACATTCAAGAGTTCCATTCTCGCAAAGGATCCATGGGATGAGCCCGGCAAACCCAAAGCCGTTGACCTTACCGACTGGGATAAGGATCACGCTGACCTGAAATGGGAGGCTCCAGAAAGTGATGGTGGTGATCCTATTACGTCTTATATTATTGAATACAAAGAGAAATTCTCAAACGATTGGGTTGCCGGCAAAGAAGTGCCGGGAGATGCCAGAGTGGGCACCGTCGATGGCCTTAAGGAGGGCCAACAGTACGAATTTCGAGTCCGTGCTGTTAATCGGGCAGGTCCTGGCGAGCCTAGCGACAAGACTAAAGCCATTATTGCCAAATGCCGTTTCGTTAAGCCATTCCTTGTCGGTGATGGCCTCAAGAATATCACCGTGAAAAAGGGACAGACCGTACGCTATGACATTAAATACGATGGTGAACCAGAGCCAACAGCTAGTTGGGTAAAGTCCAATGAACCTCTTAAGTTCGACAATCAGCGGATTTGTCTCGAGCAGCTCGAGCGCAATTCATCGATAACTATAAAGAAGGCTGTGCGTAAGGACACTGGCAAATATAAGTTGGTATTGACAAACAGCTCAGGAACAATTGAGTCCGAAGCACAAGTTATTGTCTTAGATCGCCCATTAGCACCGGGCGGTCCATTTGAGCCAGAAGAGGTTCGCGCTCACCACATTAAGATGAAGTGGAAACGCCCCGAAGATGACGGTGGCTGCGAAATCACGGGCTATGCCCTTGAACGCATGGATGAAGAGACCGGACGTTGGATACCAGCCGGCGAAGTTGGTCCTGATGAAACGTCGTTCGACTTTAAGGGTCTGACGCCCAACAAGAAATACAAGTTCCGCGTCAAAGCCATCAACAAGGAGGGTGAATCTGAGCCCCTTGAGACAACCGATGCGATTGTCGCCAAGAATCCCTATGATCCACCAAGTCCACCGAGCCAACCTGTTATCGATGATTATGACAATAAGAGCGTGTTGCTTAAATGGAAGCGACCCCCATCCGATGGCGGACGTCCTGTTACCCATTATATTGTCGAAATGAAGGACAAGTTCTCACCCGCGTGGACTGAGGTTGCCAAAACAGAGGATCCAACACCCGAATGTAAGGTGGAGGGCCTCAAGGAGAAAATGGTATATCAGTTTCGCGTGCGTGCAGTCAACAAGGCTGGTCCCTCAGAACCGTCTCAACCCACGGACAATCATCTTTGCAAGCATAAGAACCGTAAGTCATATAGTTAAATGCATGTATCCAAACTTATTGCACCCAACGTACATAGTCGCAAATCTCATTCATTTTTGCTTTGGCTTAACATACATTCAATGCACTTGTATAAAAATATTAATTTCAGAATCGTTTCGCGCTCTATATTTTTTATATTTTTACTCTACATGATCGCACAGCTAAAAGTTCCACACACATAACGTCGTTCTTTCGCAGACCCATTTTTTTGCATAAAGAACTTGATAAGAAGAAAGATATTCAAAAAACGTTTCACAAAACTAATTAAGGAAGATCAGCGGGAAATGTTGAAAATATATTAGAATAAAAAATAACAGCAGTAGTAGTGAGTGTATACAAATGGTATTACTTATTAATTATCTTACGTTCAGGGTCGGGCCAAAAACAATATAAACACTAAGACGATTTTCACTAAATTGGGTATGAAATCGGTAAAGAGCGTTAAATGCCGATTGTCATGAGTCCATTTATGTTTGCATATGTGTGTGTACATCAACTTATGTATGTATGTGTATGCCCAAAAGCGAATTTTTACGTTTTCTTGGGCCGCCAATTTGTCTCATAGAGTTGTGTGCGCAACAAGAAAAATTTGAAATGCAAAATAACTTCACATAATATTATTATGTTACATTAAAATTAATAATAACGTTTTAAATATACGATATATTTTATAATTTTGTAAGAATTTTGTATGGGCATCAATTATTACTTTATTCATTAAAACGTCATTTGATGTGACCAAAAGACCTACTGCATTTATTACAAAAATATTTATCATCATCTTAGCGTGTATATTGTCTTTGGTCGGGACGCATAGTAAAAACTGCACAAAAACATATTAAGAAAATAAATATTTTAATTTCCTTTTTATATTGTGTAAGAGAAAGAATATTGAGTGTCCTGTGGGTCTGATATATCAGATGAATATGATTACCATTTAAACAGGAACTTCTTTCTCATATGAGGTAACAATGAATGTTGAATTTTTAAATTCCCTCTTCTTTTGGACTCACATATTGAAAAGAACGCTTGGGCTTACATAATTAATTTTACAGCAAATCGCATTAGCTTCCATGCTACCGCTTTATTCTGTACGTATTTGCTTAAATTAGCAACCGCTTCATAAAAATCAAATTGACCTTGAAACTAACTCTTTTATTGACTTGAACAATTCTTGTCGTACAACCAAATCTGTAGTCAAGCCACAAATTGATAGATCGACGTTTAAGCGCGTCACAATCAAAAGCGGACGCACTCACAAGTGGGCGGTTGACATTACTGGTGAACCTGTGCCCGAAATTCACTGGAGTTGGCGCGATGATGTTCCCCTCACAACTGGGGATCGCATAAGTATCGAAAATGTAGATTATCATACGGACTTCGTTTTAACGAATGCTAAGCGCAAGGACAGTGGATTCTACACATTAAAAGCCGAGAACCGTAATGGTGTCGACCGCGAGACCGTTGAGCTGGTTGTCCTGGGTAAGCCCAGTTCTCCGAAGGGACCGCTGGCTGTCAGCGATGTCACAGCAACTGGATGCAAGTTGCAGTGGAAAAAACCAGAAGATGACGGAGGCGTTCCGATTAAGGAGTATGTCGTTGAGAAAATGGACACAGCGACAGGCAAATGGGTCAGGGTGGGACGATCGCCGGGAGAAAAGGAACCACCGAGCTTCGATGTGACAGGCCTAAATCCCGGCTCCGAGTACATGTTCCGCGTATCGGCTGTCAATGAGGAGGGCGAATCTGAGCCTCTTACAACTCTCGTTGGAGTTGTTGCCAAGGATCCGTTCGACGAACCCAATAAACCAGGTACTCCTGAAGTTACTGATTATGATAACCAGAGTATCAGCTTGAAATGGACTCCTCCCAATAATGATGGCGGCGCTCCAATTCAAAAGTACATTATTGAAAAGAAGGATAAGAATAAGCCAGATTGGGAAAAGGCTATGGAGATCCCTGGCGACCAATTAGAGGCTACTGTTGCTGGTCTCCAAGAATATGGTGAATACCAATTCCGCGTCATTGCAGTCAACAAAGCAGGCCTATCTCCGCCATCAGATGCCAGCGTACCACAAGTCGCCAAGTACAAAAAATGTAAGTAGTTCAGTCAAACAAGAAAGGGGATCAAAGATTAAAAACTATCTTCTAAACTAAACTTATCCAAATACATTGTCGTTACAGTGAAACCTCGCATCGACAGAACGAACTTGAAGCCTCTGTTGATTCGCGCTGGAAAGCCTATTAAATATGATGTGAACGTGCGTGGCGAACCGGTTCCTACAATAATATGGTATCAGAATGATAATGAGCTAAAGCCTGCAGACTTGCCAAGCAATTGCGAGATTCAAAATATTCCGCACAATACGAAAATTTCAATCATCGATACTTTAAGAAAGCATACGGGTACATATAAGATTCGTGCCGTTAATGAGCATGGTGAGGATGAAGCAACCGTTGAGGTAAATGTTTTGGGTCCTCCCGGCAAGCCGAAGGGTCCACTAGCTGTTAAAGATATTACCAAAGATAGCTGCAAATTGAAGTGGCAAAAGCCTGAAGATGACGGTGGTAAGCCTATTACGGCTTACCAAGTCGAAAAATTCGATAAGAAACAAGGTCGTTGGGTACCTGTCGGTCGAACCTCTGGCAATGATACCGAATTTGATGTCAAAGGCCTTCAGGAAGGCCATGAATATCAGTTTCGGGTTAAGGCCATCAATGAGGAGGGTGAATCCGAACCTCTGGAGACCGATGGCAGCATATTAGCAAAGAATCCATATGATGCTGCCAGTAAGCCAGGTACACCAAAGATCGATGATTACAATGAGCACATGGTAAAGCTAAAGTGGGAGGCACCAAAGGACGACGGCGGTGCACCTATTACTGGCTATGTTATCGAAAAGAAGGATAAATTCTCACCTATTTGGGATGAAGTCCTTACCACGAATGTAAGTATTATTTTTATATACAAAATTCGGTGTACCTATCTGTCAACGCAATATTGCAATATATGTTGTACCTGTTAAAATAAAATAAATATTTACACACCATATATAGACACCTACACCCGAGGCAACAGTCGATGGCCTTAGCGAAGGAAACGTTTATCAATTCCGTGTCCGCGCTATAAATAAGGCCGGTCCCAGTGAGCCCAGCGATGCAACAGAGCCACATTTGGCAAAGCCGAGAAATCGTAAGAATTCATATTTCGGATTATTTTTCAGCAAAATTATTAACGCGGAGGGAGTTAATTATCTGCTTATTTGCTAAATAATAATATAATAATTGTTTATTTTTCATTTCTGGTACGTAAATGCATACGCTTGTTTTTATGTTAAGCCAAACATTTATTTTATTTGCCATTGATTTCCCTTTTACTTTTGCGTCTTTCGTGAGTCAAATTCACGCCGTGCGAATTGAATATCGCCTAATATTTTTAACTGTAATAATTTTAGTCAAGCCATCCATAAACCGCGAGAAAATGAAGCCCGTCAAAGTGCGAGCTGGCCAAACGGTTAAGTTCGATGTAGATGTGAAAGGAGAACCGGCACCTACCCTTACTTGGTTCTTTAAAGAAAAAGAAATCACACCCTCTGGACAAGCACGATTGGATAACGAGGACTACAATACAAAGATCACTTTATTGGACACATCCCGCAAAGATAGTGGAGTTTATAAGCTTAGGGCTGAGAATATAAATGGCGTTGACGAAGCTGAAGTGGAAGTGATTATATTGGATAAGCCAGCTAAGCCTGAAGGTCCATTGGAAGTCTCCGATATTCACAAGGAGGGTTGCAAGCTTAAATGGAAGAAACCCAAGGATGATGGAGGTGTTCCCATAACGGGCTATGCTGTTGAAAAAATGGATACAGCAACCGGTAAATGGGTCCCTGCGGGCACTGTAGATCCGGAAAAGACTGAGATCGATGTGAAAGGCCTAGATCCAAATCATCGTTATCAATTCAGGGTTAAGGCCATTAATGAAGAGGGCGAATCAGAACCTCTGGAAACGGAATCGGCAATTACTGCCAAGAATCCATTTGATATATCTGCTCCGCCTGGACTACCAGAACTTGAAGATTGGGATGAGCATCATGTCAAATTGAAGTGGGAGCCACCAATCCGTGATGGAGGCTCTCCAATTACAAACTATATCATTGAGGTTATGGATAAAGATTCAGGCGAGTTTATCAAGGCAGCCGAAACCGATGGTCCCGTCTGCAAGGGCGTCGTTAAAAAACTGGAAGAGGGTCAGCAATATAAGTTCCGTGTTCGCGCTGTGAACAAAGCTGGTCCTTCTGAACCATCAGAGCAGACCAATTGGCATACTGCCAAACCACGCTTCCGTAAGTCCTTTACATATATTACCTGATTAGTTTAAATAATTACACTTTTTGTTTCATTTGTTTTTTAAAACAGTTAAGCCACATATAGATCGTACAAACCTGAAGCCTGTTGTTGTAAAAGCTGGTCTATCAATCAGTTTGGACATCAATATCAAAGGTGAGCCAGCTCCAAAGGTTGAATGGGTGTTCAATGGATTACCCGTGGTCAGCGATGAGGAGGGAATCAAAATTGATAATGTTGACTACAACACAAAATTCTTCGTGATGCGCGCCAAACGTCCTCAAAGTGGCAAATACACAATCAAGGCCACCAATGAAGTCGGCGAAGACGTTGCCGAATTGGATGTGACCGTATTGGGCAAACCAGGTAAACCGAAGGGTCCTCTGCAGGTCAACGATATAACGAAACACAGCTGTAAGCTGAAATGGGAAAAGCCTGAGGATGATGGTGGCGCCCCAATTGACTATTATGAGATAGAAAAACTGGATCCACATACTGGCCAATGGCTGCCATGCGGCAAGAGCGCCGAGCCTGAAGCCAAGGTCATTGGTTTACATGAAGGTAAGCCCTATAAATTCCGTGTACGTGCGGTCAACAAAGAGGGAGAGTCCGAGGACTTGGAAACGGACAAGCCAATTATTGCCAAAAATCCATTTGATGAACCGGACAAGCCTGGCCGACCAGAGCCTACAAATTGGGATAAGGACTTTGTTGATCTTGCTTGGGACCCACCCAAAAACGATGGAGGTGCTCCCATTCAGAAATACATTATCCAAATGCGTGACAAATCGGGACGGGCCTGGGTCGACGCTGCCACAGTTCCTGGCGACAAAACCAAGGGCACGGTGACGGCTGTTGAAGAAGGACATGAGTACGAGTTCCGCGTTGTCGCTGTTAATAAGGCCGGTCCCAGCGAACCCAGTGATGTTTCCAAATCTGTTGTGGCGAAGCCACGGTTCCTGAAACCACACATTGATCGCAAGAACTTGCAAAAGAAAATCATGCGTAGTGGCCAAATGTTGCACATGGATGCAGCTGTTAAAGCAGAACCACCGGCTAAGATAACTTGGACGTACAATGGAGCCGAAATCAAGACCAGCGATAAAATCAAAATCGAGAATGAGGAGTACAAAACAACATTCATAATGCCAAAAGTAAGACGTGCTGATAAGGGCATATACATTGTAACAGCTAAAAACGATTCTGGCGTGGACACTGTTGAAGTTGAGCTTGAAGTATTGTGCAAGCCTAGCAAGCCAAAGGGTCCCTTGGCTGTCTCCGATGTGACTGCCGAAAGCGTTCACTTAAAATGGGATAAGCCCGATGATGATGGCGGTGAACCTATCGAGCATTATGTTGTTGAGCGTATGGATACGGAAACGGGACGATGGGTTCCGGTTCTAACGACCAAAACACCGGAAGCGGATGTAACTGGTCTGACTGAAGGCAAAGAATACTTATTCCGTGTTAAGGCAGTCAATGCTGAAGGAGAATCGGAACCTTTAGTAACTGATACACCAGTCACAGCAAAGAATCCATACGATGCTGCGGATACACCCGGTAAGCCCCAAATTACCGACTGGTCAGCGAATCATGCGGATCTTAAATGGCGGGCACCGGAAGATGATGGAGGTGCACCCATTACTGGTTATATTGTTGAAAAGAAGGACAATAACACCGGAAAATGGCAAAAGGTTTTGGAAACAAATACGCCGGATACCAAAGCTCGTGTTAACGATTTAATCGAAGGCACCAAGTACCAGTTCCGCGTTAAGGCAGTGAACAAAGCTGGTCAGAGTAAACCATCAGAGGCCTCGGACCAAATGACTGCCAAGGATCGATTCGCACCACCCAAAATTGACAGAACCAATATCAAGGATATTACTGTTAAGGCCGGCCAACACATTCGATATGACATTAAAATTTCTGGCGAACCTCCACCGAGCAAAACATGGTTCCACAATAAGGCTCGCATCGAGGACGATGACTACAATATTGACATGGAGTCATACCGCACAAAATTGGCTGTACCTTTTGCAAAACGATTGCATACCGGCAAATACACAATTAAGGCCGAAAATGAGTCCGGACATGATGAGGCTTCATTTGAAGTGACCGTCCTCGATAAGCCGGCGCCACCAGAAGGTCCCCTACGTGTTACGGATGTGCACAAAGAAGGATGCAAACTGAAGTGGAACCCACCTCTGGACGATGGTGGCTTGCCGATTGAGCACTATGTTGTTGAGAAATTGGATGTGGAAACTGGACGCTGGCTACCCTCTGGTCGTTTCAAGGAGCCATTTGCTGAATTAAACAACCTAGAGCCCGGTCACGAGTACAAATTTAGGGTATTGGCTGTAAATACCGAGGGAGAATCAGAGCCGTTAACCGGCGAGCAGTCCATAATTGCTAAGAATCCCTTCGATGAACCCGGCAAGCCAGGAACTCCGGAGCCAGTCGATTGGGACAAAGACCGTGTGGATTTGGTATGGCGACCACCACTTAATGACGGCGGTTCACCTATTACTGGCTATGTTGTTGAAAAGCGAGAAAAGGGCTCAGATAAATGGATCAAAGGAACTGAAATACCCGTCCCGGCATTTGGTGAGGAATGCAAGGCTACAGTGCCAAACCTTGACGAAAACTGCGAGTATGAGTTCCGAGTCAAGGCAATTAATGCCGCTGGGCCAGGCGAACCATCTGATGCAAGCAAATCTGTCATCACTAAGCCGAGAAAGTGTAAGTATGACTTATGCATATTTTCAAATCAAATTATTCTCTGTTCTCTGAAAACAAAAACAAAATACACCCCTGTGCACAATAGACCTGGGCTAGAAATCGATATTAGTCGACAAAACGGGGAGTAACTTTTTTGTTTGATTTTAATGAGCTTCTTTAAACGAAAAGCCAAAGAATTTTCTGAATTTTATTTTCATTTTCTGAAGAAAGCATCTCAGACCACAGAAAGTACATATATTCTTGATCAGCGATCTCGAAAATTGCAAAAGCTAGAGACATAAGCTGTTCGACTATAGATTTATCAAGCGTAGTTTTTAATTTCCATAATTTGCACAGCTGCTCCGTGAAGTGAACAGCTTACGGCGTGAGTTTGTCTGTGTGTAAATATGACTCTGTGTAAATGTGTATGAATGCAAGAGGGTTGAAATGAATGTAGACAGGGTTGAGGGTATCCCCTAGTCGGACGCTCCAGACTAGAGTCGCTCACTTGTTTTTTACCGAAAGAAGAAAAATGCACAATCGACAAAGTCTAAATGTATGTATTAATATAATTTCAACAGTGGCTCCAAAGATTGACCGAAGAAATGTACGCACCTATAATGTCAAGGCTGGCGAGCCAATATTCCTGGATATTAATGTCAGTGGTGAACCAGCTCCCGAAATAACTTGGACCCAAAATGGCAAGACCGTTTATCCAACATCTGCAAGCCGCATAGAAAATGTCCCGTACAATACGAAGTACATCAACGACAATCCAGAGCGCAAAGACACTGGGCTTTATAAAATTGTTGCTCACAACCTTTACGGACAAGACCAAGTCGAATTTCAGATTAATATCATAAGTAAGTACATATACAACTTCGTATGTAACAAGAATTTTTCTTTAAATTTATAATAGGGGTTTTGTTACCTGATAAAAATATATATTAACACAATTCGGCTTACAAAATTAAAAGTATAATAAGTGGAGAAAGCAATTAATTAAGAAAGTATTCTCATGGTTGCTTTTTATTCATAATCTTTAGCTAAGCCTGGAAAGCCCGAAGGCCCGTTGGAAGTATCCGACGTACACAAAGATGGCTGCAAACTGAAATGGAAGAAACCCAAAGATGACGGTGGCGAGCCAATTGAAAGTTATTTGGTCGAAAAGTTCGACCCAGACACAGGCATTTGGTTGCCTGTTGGTAAGAGCGATGTACCAGAAATGACAGTTGATGGTCTGATACCTGGCCATGAGTATAAGTTCCGAGTGAAGGCTGTGAACAAAGAAGGCGAATCTGAACCACTTGAAACATTGGGCTCGATAATCGCTAAAGATCCATTTAGTAAGTATGATAAAATAAGCTAGTAAATAATATGAATGTAATTATTTGTATAAATTGTGAATTTTACAGCGGCACCCTCGAAGCCAGGAGCACCAGAGCCTACAGACTGGACGGCCAACAAGGCAGACCTTGCTTGGCAGGAACCAGCTAGTGACGGTGGCTCACCCATTACAGGGTACATTATTGAAGTGAAAGATAAATACAGTCCATTATGGGAGAAGGCATTGGAGACGGACTCTCCTACACCTGTCGCTACTGTGAATGGGCTTATTGAAGGAAATGAATACCAATTCCGCGTAATTGCCCTTAACAAGGGTGGCCAGTCAGAGCCGTCGGAAGCGAGCAAAACATTTATAGCAAAGCCGCGCTACCTGGCACCCAAGATCGACAGAAGAAACCTACGCGACGTAACGATATCAGCTGGAACCGCTCTGAAGTTAGACGCTGTTATCACTGGCGAGCCGGCTCCAAAAGTGGAATGGAAGTTCTCCAACTATCCATTGCAATCGGGAAAGAACACAACAATCGAAACGCCCGACTATTACACTAAACTGGTAATACGACCAACTCAAAGGGGTGACTCTGGGGAATATTTGGTGACAGCAACAAACAGCTCTGGCAAAGATAGTGTGCTAATCAACGTTAACATTACTGATAAGCCTACACCACCCAACGGACCGCTTCAAGTATCTGATGTGCATAAGGAAGGATGTCATCTTAAGTGGAAGCGCCCCAACGATGATGGCGGCACTCCCATTGAGTACTTCCAAATAGATAAGCTAGATCCAGAAACAGGATGTTGGCTGCCATGCGGCCGTTCAACGGAGCCTCAGGCCGATATTACGGGCCTAACGCCTGGCAATGAATATAAATTTAGAGTATCGGCTGTAAATGCGGAAGGCGAATCAGCTCCGTTGGTTGGCGAAGAATCAATAATTGCCAAGAATCCGTTCGACGAGCCTGGCAAGCCAGAAAATCTGAGGCCAACTGATTGGGATAAGGATCACATCGATTTGGCCTGGACACCACCGCTCAATGATGGTGGATCTCCAATCACTGCTTACCTTATTGAAAAGAAGGATAAATATGGACAGTGGGAGAAGGCACTGGAAGTTCCAGCTGATCAATGCAAGGCCACAGTTCCTGATCTCACCGAAGGTCAATCTTATGAGTTCCGCGTTAGTGCCGTTAACGCCGCCGGCCCAGGTGAACCATCTGATGCAACAGCTCCCATTGTTGCAAAGGCACGCAATAAGCCTCCAGTTATTGATCGCTCTAACCTAATCGAAGTCCGTATCAAGGCTGGACAAGCATTCACATTTGACTGCAAGGTCTCTGGAGAGCCTGCACCAAAAACAAAATGGTTGCTTAAAAAGAAGGAGGTATATTCAAAGGATAACGTCAAGGTTACCCATGTCGATTACAATACCAAACTGAAAGTCACAAATGCGACCCGCTCCGATTCTGGCATGTACACTGTGCACGCTGAAAACGCCAACGGCGAAGACAGTGCTGACGTTAAGGTTACTGTTATTGATAAGCCCTCACCACCGAATGGGCCACTTAAGGTGGAGGATGTCCATGCAGAGGGTTGCACGCTCAAATGGAGTCCCCCCGACGATGATGGTGGACAGCCCATTGAAAGCTACGTTGTTGAGAAGCTGGATGAGGCAACGGGACGCTGGGTACCCGCTGGGGAGACAGATGGCCCAACCACCAGTCTAAAGGTAAAGGGCTTAACACCAGGGCACAAATATAAGTTCAGAGTGCGTGCTAAGAATCGTCAAGGCACATCAGATCCATTGACCACACCTCATGCGACTGAAGCAAAGAATCCATTCGATGAGCCCACCAAACCCGGCACTCCATCAATTAAAGATTTCGACAAAGACTTTGTTGATTTAGAATGGGCAAGACCAGAGAGTGACGGAGGATCCCCGATAAGCGGCTATATAATTGAGAAACGTGATAAATACTCACCCGATTGGGAAAAGTGCGCTGACGTTGAAGGCGATGTAACCAGCGGCCATGTGCCCGATTTGATTGAAGGCGTTAAATATGAGTTCCGCGTGAGGGCCGTGAACAAAGCTGGCCCCGGTATTCCCAGCGATGCAACTGAACCTCATGTTGCGCGTGCCAAAAACTTGGCGCCTAAAATCGACAGAAATTTCATGTTAGATATTAAAATCAAGGCTGGAAGCGTATTTGAATTTGATGTGCCCGTCATTGGCGAGCCAATTCCAAGCAAGGAATGGTCCCATGAAGATAATATGGTTATTAATACAGATCGTGTGAAAATATCAAACTATGATGATCGCACAAAATTGCGTGTACTTGATGCCAAACGCGCAGATACCGGATCATACACCCTGGTTGCTCGCAATATTAACGGTGTTGATAAGCATACTGTGAAAGTGACTGTACTCGATGTGCCAACTGCACCCGAAGGTCCACTACGCGGCGATGAGGTCACCAAGAACTCAATGACACTACGCTGGCGACCACCCAAAGATGATGGTGGCTCCGAGATAACACACTATGTGGTTGAGAAAATGGATAATGAAGCGATGCGCTGGGTGCCAGTTGGTGAATGTGCTGGCACTGAGATTCGTGCCGACAACCTAATTGAAAATCATGATTATAACTTTAGAGTTAGGGCTGTTAACAAACAAGGACAATCGCAACCACTAACAACTAGCCAGGCAATTACGGCTAAAGATCCATATGCACATCCAGATAAACCAGGTCAACCACAAGCTGTTGATTGGGGTAAAGACTTTGTGGACTTGGAATGGGCAGCACCTAAACGTGATGGTGGCGCACCTATTACTTCATATATTGTGGAAAAGAGACCCAAGTTCGGTCAATGGGAGCGTGCAGCTGTTATACCTGGAGATGAAAGGAAAGCCCATATACCAGATCTAACTGATGGTGGGGAGTACGAGTTCCGCGTAATTGCTGTAAATCGTGGTGGCCAGAGTGATCCATCCGATCCTTCAGCCACCATTATCTGCAAGCCCCGCTTCTTGGCTCCATTCTTTGACAAATCGCTATTGAATGACATAACCGTGCACGCTGGCAAACGGCTGGGCTGGACGCTGCCAATAGAAGCTTCTCCACGACCCACCATCAAATGGTTGTTCAATGGCAAAGATATACCATCCGATACCCGAATTGAGTCGAATCTATTCCAAAACGAGCTCACCTTTGAAATACCATCAGCACTTCGAACCGATGAAGGACGTTACACATTAATACTCAAAAACGAGCACGGCTCATTTGATGCCTCGGCACACGCTACCGTATTGGATCGGCCTTCACCACCAAAGGGTCCATTGGACATCACAAAGATCACCAGAGACGGCTGCCACTTGGGCTGGCATGTGCCAGATGACGATGGCGGCTCACCAATATTGCATTACATTATTGAAAAAATGGATTTGTCCAGAGGCACATGGTCAGATGCTGGCATGAGTACACATCCGGTTCATGATGTCAACAGACTCGTCCATCGCAAAGAATATTTGTTCCGTGTTAAAGCGGTCAATGCTATTGGCGAATCCGAACCATTAGAAGCTTCCAAGAGCATAATAGCCAAGAATGAATTTGATGAGCCCGATGCACCAGGCAAACCAAGTGTCACAGATTGGGATCGTGATCACGTTGACCTACAATGGGCCGCACCAAAATCGGATGGTGGTGCTCCACTCACTGAATATATTATACAAAAGAAAGAAAAGGGCAGCCCCTACTGGGTAAATGTTGTCCATGTACCACCAAACAAGACCACGGCTGTTGTTCCCGAACTCGTGGAGGGACAAGAGTATGAGTTTAGAGTAATTGCTGTTAACCAAGCTGGCCAATCCGAGCCATCCGAGCCATCTGATATGATAATGGCTAAGCCACGCTATTTGGCACCGAAGATCATAACACCACTGCACGAAGTGCGTATTAAGGCTGGACTCATATTCCATATCGATATCGATTTCATTGGCGAGCCAGCACCTGAAGCGATTTGGACCCTCAAGAGTAATCCATTGAAGTCCAATGAACGATCGACTATTACCACGATTGGACACCACACGGTAGTACATACTGTGAATTGCCAACGCTCTGATTCTGGAATTTATCATTTGCTATTGCGCAACGATTCCGGCATAGACGAGGGCAGCTTTGAGCTTATTGTTCTCGATCGTCCCGGACCTCCAGATGGTCCATTGGAGTATGAAGAAATAACTGCCAACTCTGTTACCATTTCATGGAAGCCACCAAAGGATAATGGTGGCTCTGAAATATCCGCATATGTCATTGAGAAACGTGACCTAACCCATGGAGGTGGTTGGGTACCTGCCGTTACCTATGTCAATGCTAAGTATAATCATGCGGTTGTGCCACGACTTTTGGAAGGCACAAAATACGAGTTTAGAGTAATGGCTGAAAACTTACAAGGACGTTCCGACCCATTGACTTCAGAGGAGCCTGTTGTTGCCAAAAATCAATACACTGTACCCGGAGCACCAGGCAAACCAGAACTCTCTGACAGCGACAAGGACCACATTACCGTTAAATGGAAACAGCCCATCAGCAATGGTGGTTCACCCATTCTCGGATACGACATTGAGCGTCGTGATGTGAATACTGGCCGGTGGATTAAGGTTAACGGCGAACCAGTACCGACAACAGAATATAGAGATGATAGAGTATCACCGAATCATCAATATCAATACAGGATATCTGCCGTTAACGCGGCAGGAAACAGCAAACCCTCAGAGCCATCGTCCACATTCAATGCGCGTCCAATGCGTGAGAAACCAAGACTTCATCTAGATGGCCTGGTCGGTAGACGTATCAAGGTTCGTGCTGGGGAACCAGTTAATGTTAATATACCCATATCGGGTGCACCAACCCCGACGATTGAATGGAAGCGCGGAGAAATGAAATTGCCAGAAAGCAAGAAGGTTTCGTATGAGACAAATTCAGAGCGGACCGTTTTCCGCATCGACGATTCGACCAGACAGGACTCTGGGGTCTACACTGTGACAGCTAACAACGAATTTGGCAAAGACTCTGCTGATATCGAGATAATTGTAGTTGACAAACCATCACCACCAGTTGGCCCATTGACCTACACCGAAACTGCTCCCGATCACATTTCATTGCAGTGGAATGCACCGAAAGACGATGGTGGTAGTGAAATAACCGGCTATATCATCGAATTTACCGAGTTCGGTGTTGACGATTGGAAGCCCGTTCCTGGCTACTGCCCGAAAACCAATTACACAGTTAAGGGACTTACCGAAGGCAAAAAGTATATATTCCGCGTCAGGGCGGAGAACATTTATGGTGTTTCTGACGCTTTGGAAGGTAAGCCTGTGGTGGCAAAGTCGCCGTTTGACCCACCAGGCGCCCCCACACAGCCGCAAGTCGTGGCCTATACCCCCAACTCGGCATCTTTGGAATGGCATCCACCAGATTACTGTGGTGGCAAACCCATTACGGGCTATATTGTTGAAAGACGAGAACGCGGTGGGGAATGGATTAAATGCAATAATTATCCAACACCGAACACCAGTTACACCGTGCCCGACTTGCGCGAAGGGGCTCGCTACGAGTTCCGCGTGACGGCCGTGAATGAAGCTGGTCCTGGTAGCCCATCGAAGCCATCGGAGCCCATAACAGCTGAACTGCAGCGTTACCGCCCCGATCCACCGGAGCCACCAAAGCCAGATCGTATTACAAAGGATAGTGTCACATTATCCTGGCGGCCACCGCGCAACGATGGCAAGTCCAAGATTAAGGGATATTATGTTGAAGTACGACCTAAAAACTCAAAGGATTGGAAACCTGTTAATGATATACCAATCAATTCAACTGTGTATACGGTACCAAATCTGAAGGAAGGCGAAGAATATTCATTCCGCATTATTGCTGAAAATGATGTTGGCCGCTCCGATCCTTCCAAGCCATCACAGCCCATTACAATTGAAGAGCAACCGAATAAGCCTTGCATGGACCTGGGAGGTGTTCGCGATATCATTTGCCGTGCCGGCGACGACTTTAGCATTCATGTACCTTATGTGGCCTTCCCGAAACCCACCGCATTCTGGTACTCGAACGATACTGTCTTGGATGACGATCAGCGTGTGCATCAACACCTGACAGACGAAGCGGCTGCGTTTGTTGTCAAGAACTCGAAGCGCACGGATTCTGGTCAATATCGCCTGCAACTTAAGAATCCATCAGGCTTCGATACGGCTACCATTAACGTTAAGGTTTTGGATAGACCCGGCCCACCAAATAATTTGCGTGCCGATGAATTTGCGGGTGATTCGCTAACATTGTATTGGAACCCGCCAAGAGACGATGGTGGTTCCCCCATTCAAAACTACATTGTTGAGAAGAAGGAAGCACGCTCTTCCACATGGACCAAGGTTAGCAGTTACTGTACGGTGCCATTTGTGCGAGTTCGTAATCTAACAATTGGCAGAGAATACGATTTCCGCGTAATTGCCGAGAATAAATATGGTCAATCTGATCCAGCGAATACGTCGGAGCCCATTAGAGCAAGACATCCATTCGATGTTCCAAATGCACCTGGCATACCACGTGGCATTGACTCCACAGAGGATAGCATAACAATTGCTTGGTCCAAGCCCAAACATGACGGTGGCTCACCAATTACAGGATATGTGATTGAAAAACGCCTGTTGAGCGAAGACAAATGGACCAAGGCTGTTCACGCCTTGTGTCCGGATCTAACTTGCAAGATACCCAACCTGATTGAGAACGCCGAATATGAATTCAGAGTGGCGGCTGTCAATGCGGCGGGTCAATCGCCTTTCAGCGCATCAAGCGATCTGATATTCTGTCGCCGGCCACCACATGCTCCAAAGATAACATCGGACTTGTCGATCCGCGATATGACTGTTATTGCCGGAGAAGAGTTCCATATCACAGTGCCATACCATGCGAACCCCCGCCCGGTGCCGTCCTGGAATATTAACGGGATCGAAGTGTCTCCCGATGAGCGCATCCGATTTGATACTGACGATTACAGTTCGGTTTATCACAACAAGTGTGCTAAACGATCTGAAACCGGATCGTATTCAATCACGTTAACGAACAGCAAGGGCTCGGACACCGCATCCTGCCATGTGACTGTTGTCGACAGACCTGGCCCGCCACAAGGTCCACTTAATGCCTACGACATCACTCCAGATACTTGCACGCTGGCTTGGAAAACACCGCTCGACGACGGTGGATCGCCGATCACGAACTATGTTGTGGAGAAATTGGACACCAGCGGCACATGGGTCAAGGTTAGCAGTTTCGTACGTAACACCCATTATGATGTGATGGGCCTGGAGCCAAATCACAAATACCACTTCCGCGTTCGAGCTGAAAATCAATATGGACTCTCAGATCCTCTTGAGATACCAGAACCAATTACAGCCAAACATCAGTTCACAGTTCCCGATGAGCCCGGCCAGCCCAAGGTAATTGATTGGGATTCGGGCAATGTTACATTGATATGGACACGGCCTGCCAGTGATGGAGGCTCTCGCATTCAAGGCTATCAAATTGAATACCGCGACATTGTCAATGACTCCTCGTGGAACACGTACGAGTATTTGATAAAAGACACCAAATATCAACTGTACAATCTAACAAACGGCAGCGAATACGAGTTCCGTATTAAGGCCAAAAATGCAGCGGGCTTCAGTAAGCCATCGCCGCCTTCGATGAGATTCAAGCTAAAGGGTAAATTCAATGTGCCCTCGCCGCCAGGCACTCCACAGGTAACGAAAGTGGGCAAGAACTATGTCGACCTCAAATGGGAGAAGCCTCTCAGTGACGGCGGCTCTCGCATCACGGGATACATCATCGAACGACGCGATATTGGAGGTGCCGTATGGGTTAAATGCAACGATTATAATGTTTTGGATACCGAATTTACGGTTATTAACCTTATCGAAATGGGCGATTACGAATTCCGCATTTTTGCGATCAATGCTGCAGGACGCTCAGAGCCCAGCCTATGCACAATGCCGATCAAGGTGTGCGAAGTGTTGGGCGGCGAGAAACCAGACTGGATATCACGTTTGCAGAACAGGATAGCACCTTGTGGCAAGGATTTCACATTGCAATGTGCTGCCTCTGGCAAGCCGAGCCCCACGGCCAGATGGCTAAAGAACGGCAAGGAGATACAGATGCAACCCGGAGGACGATTCACATGTGACAGCAAAGACGGCGTTTTCCGGCTACACATTACAAACGTGCAGTCCGGCGATGATGGCGATTACACGTGCGAGGCGATTAACTCCCTTGGATTTGTGCACACGTCCGGCTATCTCAAAGTAGGCTCTCCGCCAATTATAAACAGATGCCCCAGCGAGCTATATCTGCCAGAGGGTGATAATACTAAGATCAAGGTCTACTATTCGGGCGACCAGCCACTCTCTGTGAAGATAACTAAAAATAACGAGCTCATATCCGATGGAGCCGATGAATCACATTTCAAATACACTGTCTTTGATGATTATGTTGCCATATTTATTCGCGATATTGTTAAGACCGATGCTGGCAGTTATCAAATCGAGTTAAGCAATGATTCTGGCAGCGCGACCGGACACTTTGATGCACATATTACTGGGTTGCCGTCGGCGCCCGTTGGACCAATGGGTATATCCCACATCAATAAGCACTCGTGCACATTGACCTGGCGGCCACCATCGTACGATGGTGGATTGAGAATAACGCATTATGTTGTCGAACGCAAGGATATATCGTCTCCACACTGGATCACCGTGTCCAGCACTTGCAAGGATACCTCGTTCAATGTGCAGGGCCTGCTCGAGAACCAAGAGTACATATTCCGCGTAATGGCTGTAAATGAGAATGGCATTGGTGCACCATTGGAGGGCCTGAATCCAATACGTGCCAAGGCACCAATCGATCCTCCATCAGCACCGGGCATTCCACAGATCACCGAAATTGGCGGAGACTTTGCCCATTTGGATTGGACCAAGCCAGAATCGGATGGCGGTGCTCACATTCAGGGCTACTGGGTTGACAAACGTGAAGTTGGCAGCGACACCTGGCAGCGGGTTAACCCCATCATTTGTCCTATTAACCAAATCAACTGTCATAATCTGATCGAAGGTCGTCAGTACGAGTTCCGCGTTTTCGCACAAAATATCGCCGGCCTGTCCAAGGAATCTACAGCCTCTCAGGTGGTCAAGATTATCGATCCAAAGGCGGCAACCGCCCCAGTTATTGTGAAACCACTACGGGATGCAAACTGCATACAAAACCACAATGCCCAGTTCACATGCACAATAACTGGAGTGCCTCGACCAACTATTTCCTGGTATAAGGGAGCGCGTGAGATTACAAACGGAGCTCGCTACCACATGTACTCCGAGGGTGACAATCACTTCCTCAACATCAACGATGTATTTGGCGAGGACGCTGATGAATATGTTTGTCGTGCTGTTAACAAAGCTGGCGCCAAATCAACCCGTGCCGCTCTCGCCATTATGAGTAAGTACACGAACTATGAACTACAAAATAATGAATAGAATTTCAATAATCGGGATAGCTTGCTAAAACTTAGTGAAAAAGTATTTAATATTATGTAGAACAACAATTGAAAATGGGTTTCAGTCTGACTGAAGTCTTAAAATATAATAACAGTGAACAATTAAGATTCTTTACTCTCACAATTTGGGTTTAGTCAATCACGTCAGGCAGTATATAAATTTAAGAAGAATATTCATTTTATTCACAATAATTAATGTCTTGATTTATATTTATAATAGCCGCTCCTAAGCTGAACGTCCCACCACGATTCAGAGACACTGCCTACTTTGACAAGGGTGAAAATGTTGTGATCAAGATTCCGTTCACTGGTTTCCCCAAGCCACGCATACACTGGGTTAGGGAAGGTGAGAACATTGAGTCTGGTGGGCACTACAACGTTGAAGTGAAAGATCGACATGCCGTTTTGACCATTCGTGATGGCTCACGCCTTGATTCTGGCCCATATCGTATCTCGGCGGAGAACGAACTTGGATCGGACACAGCTATAATCCAAGTTCAAATAAGCGACCGACCAGACCCACCACGCTTCCCCTTAGTGGAGAGCATTGGCACAGATTCTCTGTCCCTCAGCTGGAAGGCGCCCGTCTGGGATGGTGGTAGCGATATTACAAATTACCTTGTTGAGCGACGTGAGCATCCACTTTCCTCCTGGATACGTGTGGGAAATACGCGCTTCACGTCAATGGCAGTTACTGGCCTGACGCCGGGTAAGGAGTATGACTTCAGAATTTTCGCCGATAACGTCTACGGCCGCTCTGACTCCTCGGAAGTCAGCACATTGATCAAAACAAAGGAATCAATCAAGAAGAAGCCGACCGAACGTAAATGGGAATTGGATGCGAACGGTAAGAGAATCCGAGGCAAGGCTGATGGCCCCATCAAGGATTACGATTCATACGTATTCGATATTTATTCGAAATTCGTGCCGCAACCAGTCGAAATATCGCACCAAAGTGTTTACGATAGATACGATATTCTCGAAGAGATCGGAAACGGAGCATTCGGAGTTGTACACCGATGCCGGGAACGCAGCACTGGAAATATATTCGCTGCCAAATTTATACCCGTATCCCATGCTGTTGAGAAAGATCTGATTCGACGTGAGATTGACATTATGAATCAGTTGCATCACCAAAAACTTATTAACCTACACGATGCGTTTGAAGACGACGACGAAATGGTTCTCATATTGGAATTGTAAGTACAAAATTTAAAAACCAATTAAATGATGCAGGCTTTTTACTTAACCTACCTTACTTACCAATTTATTGTATTTCTCTATTTTAAAGCTTATCTGGTGGAGAACTATTCGAGCGCATTACGGCTGAAGGTTACGTGATGACCGAAGCCGAAGTAATCAACTACATGCGGCAAATTTGCGAAGGAATCCGGCATATGCATGAGAAAAATATTATTCACCTGGATATAAAGCCTGAGAATATAATGTGCCAGACGCGCAGCAGTACAAACGTTAAGCTCATCGATTTCGGCTTGGCCACACGATTGGATCCAAACGAAGTGGTTAAGATCACAACTGGAACAGCCGAGTTCGCAGCTCCAGAAATTGTCAACAGAGAACCCGTTGGCTTCTACACGGATATGTGGGCTACGGGAGTGCTGGCCTATGTTCTGTAAGTTGAATCACATTAACTGCAATAAAAAACCCTTTAAAACCATTTACATTTTATAGCCTGAGTGGACTGTCGCCTTTCGCTGGGGACAACGATGTGCAGACACTGAAGAATGTGAAAGCGTGTGATTGGGATTTCGATATGGACGCCTTCAAGCACATATCCGAGGAGGGAAAAGATTTTATACGAAAGCTGCTCATTGCCAACAAAGAGAAACGTATGACTGCTCACGAATGCCTTCTGCATCCGTGGTTAACGGGAGACCACAGCGAACTTACCCAGAAGATTGCCCGTGATCGTTATCTGGCATATCGCGAGAAACTGAGAAAGAAGTACGAAGACTTTGGAAAATATTTACTGCCAATTGGACGTTTGTCTGAGTATTCTTCGTTACGCAAATTGTTAATGGAAAAATATAAGATACACGACGCCGTATTTGATCGCCGACAAGCCGCTCCGCGATTCGTCATTCGACCATCATCACAGTTCTGTTATGAGGGTCAGAGCGTCAAGTTCTATTGCCGATGCATTGCAATCGCCACGCCCACGCTGACCTGGTCGCACAACAACATTGAGCTAAGGCAGAGTGTTAAGTTCATGAAGCGATATGCGGGCGACGACTATTACTTTATTATCAATCGTGTGAAACTAGACGATCGTGGCGAATATATTATACGCGCCGAGAACCACTACGGTTCCAGAGAGGAAGTTGTGTTCCTTAATGTCCATCCACTGCCAAAAGAACAGCCAAGATATCGAACCGAATCAACGCCGGTTCGCCGTCGCGAACCCCTGCCATACACCTTCTGGCAGGAGGAGTCCGAGTCGGCGCCCAGTTTTACATTCCTATTACGTCCACGCGTCATGCAGGCCCGTGACACATGTAAGCTCCTCTGTTGCCTCAGTGGCAAGCCGGTTCCCACCGTCAAATGGTACAAGGATGGCCGTGAGCTCAGTAAATACGAGTACGCAATGACCCACTCAGATGGTGTTGTCACAATGGAAATCATCGATTGCAAGCCCTCCGACTCTGGAAAATACACATGCAAGGCCACAAATTGCCATGGAACAGATGAGACAGAGTGCGTCGTAATTGTTGAAGGTAATTCGTTATTTTAATAGTTTTCGTATGTAGGTAAACATGTATGCGAGTACTGTGTACCATATACAGGGTATATAGCAGCATACTTGTTTAAATTCAGTTCAACTTTGCTCTATACCAAATATATGCAAATACGTATACAGTGAAAGCTCTTCTAACGGACAGCTTCCTTGGGCGGACATCAGCCTTGAACTTTTCAACTTTTTAGGTCCCAATCTTTTCGCAAAAAACAAAAAACAAAAATTGGTAGCTAATGAAATCGTGGAACATTCGATGATTTCAAATATTTTGTAGCCGCTCAAGAGAGCTTTCACTGTACAAAGTTATTTAATTTTTCTATGAGCAATACACACACATACATATATAATATATGACTTCCTGTATTTACAACTTGATCACTATCTCCAGGAGAATGGGTTACGCCTGAGCAGGCAGAACTTGCACACAACTTCCTTTATTCAGGAGGTAAATAAAAATAAATAAATTCGACTAAATTTACAATTTACTTTTACATTTAAGCATGCATACTCATGTATACGAGTACGTTTTCGTAGATACCTGGCAAAAATGTTATATTTTCATATCTAGTATACCCACATGCATGTATCGATCGGACTTGATAATCAACACATTTATCAGAATATATAGTAATAACTATTATTACTATAAAGCAAATTCTGTTTAATAATGTTTGTCTACGTCCAAAATAAGTTAAACTTTCTGTTTATTCTTAGATATCACGAACACTGTCGTTTAAAAACTATATTGATTTTTACTATTTTATAAATAACTCAAAGAATTTAATCGAAATCTGACTATTAAAAAACAGAGGACGGTTATATAAAATAACTACTAAAATATAAAATAAATAAATGCGACTCAAACGTTCCTTAATTTTTCTCTACTTTCCTTTCCACAATTAATAATTGCAATTATTATAACCCTGTTCTTAAATTATTCACATGGTTTCATTTTGAAATATATAACAAACAATTTAAATAATATTCCCGTACATATAATGTATGTATGCAAATTCCCCGATTCCCGATTCCACAAGTTACTAAACCTGCATAAGTATTCAATTGAACTTAAAGTTAAATTGACGTCCAGCTGACATCCTTTCCCTTTTACCCAAAACGTAAACACTAAATTGTTTTTCTTTCTTCTTTGGAAGTCAAGTTTTTAATTGATCAGATGAATACAGAAGTAAAACCATATCATTGTAATATATTCACATATCTCTTTAAATTAATATCTCCTACCACAGATCGTAAGTATATAGAGCAGCACTTCAAGCCGGCACCTCCCCCGATTATTACGACCCGCCAGTTCACATCGTCAACCAGCTCCAGCAATACGCAGAACTCATCAAGCACCAGAACGACATCGGATGGAAAGGTAATAAAAGTGCACTTCTGATCGTTTTAAAATATTCTTCATATATTGCCAGCTAGTTTGCCAGGGGAATGCATTTACCAAGAGGATAAGTTGCGTTTCGTTTTCTCATTTTCGTGGCCACAAATTTCACTGTTTTCGACTTTTATTAAGTTGGCGCTCTGTATATATATTAATAGGCTAGACTTTAAATTTAAATACCGAGCTCGGAAATAAATAGAAAACAGTAGGAATTGAAATAAAAAGTGTGTCATTAGAGAATTGACTTCTCCTGACTTCCAACCTGCTCTAAGCTTTAGTAAAGATGGTAAATAATGGCATAAGACCCAAACATTGGTAGAAAGCACAAGGCCAAGCCAAACAAGTAAGAGTAAACCCAGATCCGAAAACCGAGAAATATCAATATCAATTAAACGGAGCGGGTTATTGAAACAAGGTATGTCGATTTGGGTCTATCAGAGTGGCTAGGGCAACTACTAGACACCAGGATAGCGCAGTTAGCACCACGAAATGGATGCAACTTTCGCCCACTCTCGCTCTCCCCAGTAAAGAAGATGTCTAAACTTGTGCTTGGCTCCCTTCCGTTACGTCCCAGGGCACGCTGGTCTTCCGGGGCATAATATAGCGGAGGAACTAGTCATAAGGAAGGGATTTCACCTGTCTGGTACTGTCGAATGTCTTAATATCAGCAAAAATGCGGATACACTCTGGAGCTTAGGGCTTTGAATGTAGGGTGAAATAATATAATAATAATGCAAACAATAGAACTGGAAAAAAGCTATAATTTATTAATGAGAAACACAATAGACCCGGATGGTCGATTGAGCTTCCAATTGGTTTTAGTGAGGTAGGCGCTTGCTTCCATAGTAGTTTAGTAAAGAAACCTAAACTACAATTAAAGTCTACTCTAAGCCTCAGACTAACCGTTTAATCCTTGTAATTTTCATAGACTGTCAGCAATACAAGCACGAGCACAAGTTCCTCAACAACACAGAATAGCATTTCAGGCAAAAAGAAATATGCAGCCAGCAGCTTACAGGCACCCGGCAGCCCATCACGATCTCGTAGTGCCACCAAAGAGTTAATACGTACGTATCCTGAATTAATGAACTTGATAATTTGCCTATAACAACCCTATACATATAACTGCCTAATTTATCGTATACAGTTCCTCCCGATGATTCCTTAATGTGTAAGCCGGAGTTCACGAAGCCACTTCACGATTTGACAATTCGCGATGGCGAGCAGTTGGTTTTGACTTGTCACGTTAAAGGCGATCCGGAACCACAGATAACGTGGTCCAAGAACGGCAAATCGATTACCTCATCTGAAATAATGGATCTGAAATACAAAAACGGCATTGCAACGCTAACCATTCATGAAGTTTTCCCCGAAGACGAAGGCGTCTTTTCCTGCACCGCGACAAACTCAATTAGCGCTGTTGAAACCAAATGCAAGCTGACTGTAAAACGTAAGTGTACTTTTTACTATACCCTGAGCCCATTGAAAATGTGTAAAAGGGGGCATATGAGTCCTGATTACAACTATTTTCTGCATTCGTTTTGACCTCTCTTTTAGCCTTAGACAAACAGTCAAGCAAGCGTCAGGCAGCTGGCAAGGACAAACAGCCGAAGATAGTTAGTCACCTGGAATCGAGATTTGTCAAGGACGGAGATGCGGTTACATTAGCTTGTCGCATTATTGGTGCCGAGCACTTCGATGTTGTCTGGCTGCACAACAATAAGGAGATAAAGCCAAGCAAGGACTTCCAATACACGAACGAAGCAAATATCTATCGTCTGCAGATCGCCGAGATCTTCCCTGAAGACGGCGGCACCTACACATGCGAGGCCTTCAACGATGCTGGGGAATCGTTCAGTACCTGCACAATTAATGTCAGCGTACCCGGAGACGAGCCCAAGCAGCCGACATTTGTTAAATTCCCAGTCTCCGTTTCGGTGACGGAGGGAGAGAACGCCACCTTCGAATGCGAGCTCGACGGCGAGCTGCTCAATCTAGCCTGGCTGAAGGATGGCAAGCCCATAGACGAGGCACGCACCCGTTACTCCTTCACCAAGGATGGCAATCGGTATGCGTTCGCCGTAACCAAATGCACCCAGGACGACGTGGGCCAATATCAAGCAAAGGCTGTATCCAAAAAGGGCGAAAATCTGTGCGCATTTTCGGTGAATGTTCTCAGCTCCGATGCCTAAACCTGTAACACTTGCACGCATCACATCGATTTGAGTGTAATCTGTGTGATATTCAGAATTGTGTGCGAAAAATATAAATAAAAAAAAACAACTAATTAGACTGCTCATCAAATAGATATCATATAAGTATTTCATTCTTCGCACACGCAAAAAGTTAACTTGAAATCGGCAAGAGAAGCAATAACAAACATATAAGAGAACTCCAATGCAATACTATTTATTATCAGAGATAGTAATTATATACTCTTATGTTCGTATATTACCTAACTATTACATATATGTACTTAGAGATAAACGAAATAATATTGCCAACACACACTTACACATATAAGCGAAATGTACAATATTTTATAATTTTTACATTTGTATCCATTTGTTTACGTTTATTTATTTAATGTATGTATCTATGTATGTACATTATATTTTACTGACATTATGATAAACTCACTAAAAATGTAACAGTGTACCAAAACAGCCCTTCAGACCGATCTCCGTGCCCCTTGATTGACCGCTGGCATCCTCAAACCGAACATCTTCAAACAAACAAAAGTCAACCAAGGGGCCCGGTTCCGGTTTGCATTCAGCTGCTACGGTGCATTGCGCCATACGACTTGCAACAAAGCCCGTACTCGCCTCGCATCCACATCCATTTGTGTGGGGAAGTACTTGTAAAAAATGAATATGATGCATGAACTATGTATGTATTTGTGGTATGGTCGCGGCTATTGACCCAAAAAAAATATGAAATTTAAACTACAAAATTTAAAAACGAATTCAAATAAACGACGAAATGCAATGATCAAAAATAAAATCACGTGTTTATTTTCATTTCATACATAAGTATTTTCCTCAACAATTGATGTCAAGACACTAACATGTCTGTTAGAGATCGGCTGCGCCAAGTGCGGAGCCCCAAACTGGAAGGTTTCAACGATTGGTGGATTTTGGAGTACTTCAATTTATTGAACTTAACCTAAATGTTTTGTTACATAATTCAGAAGGTGCGTCCGATCATTTGGACTGACGCTTACAGACTTCATAAGCTTAAAACTAATCTGCTATAGATAACCAAAGTAACTGGGCTTAAAGTTCGCATGCAGATATCGGCTTATGTAAGCGCATCTGTGCGCAAAAATGTTTGGCTTGTCACCCAAGCACTGTCTTTCAAAATTGGTGACTTAGCTCTTAGATTGTGGTAGATATAAATATTGGCGATTTCCAGTAATATATATTCCAAATATGGAGCCTCTAGCTCTAAAAATGTGGGAGAGTCGTCGCAGTTTTTTACGACTCTAACTTTTATATTCTAAAGTTTGAAACCTGTGGAGTGTCATTTTTAGCGAATTTAGCGTCAAAGTAGTTTTTTTTTTTCAAAAGTCGTTGAACTAAAGTAGTCCACAAAGTTTCCAAAAACTACCTCAACGTTGCCATACATATTATATTTCACTTTCGGAAAAACAGACAAATTAAATTTCTTAATAACTTTTGAACGTCTATTGGATTTGAATGAATGAGGTACCCCATGAGGCGCGTATTCGAAACACAGATTTGTATCTGTCTGAACGAATTCTTGAAAGCTCAAAAAGTTGAAATGTTGTCCTAATCACTTACTCCATATCTGATTACCCAGATGAGCTATCATATGTTGGGTTATGGGTTTCTAGACTCCCGACTAGAGCCCCCTCACTTGTTTATAATGCTAGGGTACACATTTTCCTTGTGAACGAGTATTGCGCTATCGGTTAAAGCGGACTGCAACGTTCTTACTTGTTTGAGCTTATGTAAGACCACGTATAGTATATACAAATCCCGATTATTACTCCACACTCCCTTTCCACAGTATAAAAGTTTTGCGCTTTAGCCCTATTTCAACTCTCAAAGATTAATATATAGAGGATAAGAAACACCGTCGGTTTCTGCCGATTAGAACGCTTGATTTAATATATGCATATCAACGTTTTTAAATAAGTTAAAATTTGTGAAATACATTTTTCAAGAAAACGCAGCGGGCTATGCTAGTGAACGTTTAATTGAGAAGAAAGCTGCTTTGGCAAACAATCCGAAGTTACATTGACATAACACGAAAAAAATCAGCGTATAAACTAGTTTATTTACATTTCATGTACATTTCATTTTCATAACATATACATAAGCATATGTAAATTTAAAAAAATATATATATATTCATGTATATAAAGATGCGAAACAATGATCAACGATAGAATGTAACAAAATATATTTGATGTTTACGTAGTTATGAAAAACTTTTAGCTAAACGGTAGCAAAATTTTGTTTTAACATTAAATTTGTTTCATTAAAACCATAAAGACATAAAATATGAATATCAACCGAGTCAACAAATAAAAAAATAAGAAAGTACATTATGATAGTGACTCGCTCTTAAATTAATTGATTTCAGAGTTAATTCATATATATATATATATATATATATATAGTATTATATGGTAGGGGGTCAGCATGAAAAACATTTTTCAATTTTACTTAACGGTTTCTCATGCAAAATTATGGTATTTTTAATGTTTATCATTAAAACTTCCTATCACACAGGTCAATTTTATGATCCGAACGCTTTAGCTATAGGCTTATAAAATAATAAATGTTCAAGTTTTCGAATTACGATCCGCACATCCACATATTCTCGCATTTAAAAAGAATGATTCATTCAAGCACAACGTATGGCAAAACTATCAAGGGTTCATTGTTGTACGATTGAAGCTGGAGAACTTCGTGCCATTCCTTGAACTGTTGGATCCGGGAACTGTTCACGTCGTCGTATTTAGTTGGAGCGTCGTCGACAACAGATCGAATGCCAGTTCTATATTCCATAGCCGGTTGTGATATCATCTCAGACTCAGACGATGCGTTCGCAGCGTTTTGTTTTATTTCATTACTTTCCAAAACCGAATCAGATAAATTATCATTGATGACAGAACCTAGAGTATGTGTTTTAACTAGACTTAAGTTATTGTTATTATAGCATATATTGACATCATCACAATTCTGAATTTGTAGTTCGTGACGCTCGCTCTCTTTGAGTTGATTAGCTGACGGATTTCGCTGATGATCATCGCGGATGTAAATCGAATTGAACGTCGGCAGCATGTCATTGTTATGCAATGGTAATTCATCATGCGTCTCGAACTTTCTATCATATTCTTCCTCCACTTCTTCTTCATTATTCTCTTCTTTATATAGATTGCCAAATTCATCATCATTTAAGGCATCATCACTTGAATATAAGTACAGGTCCTCTTGTTGCTCATCATATTTAGCTGCAGATGAGCTCGGATCAGACTCATTCTTTAATTTATAATTATTTGAAAAGGCATTTTGACATTGATCAGTTTGCTCCGACGACAAAGGTTTACATTTTCGCCTGGTTTCCGATTCCGGTTCGCTATCATCTTCATAATTTGAACTGCTACTGCTACTGCTACTGCTGTAGTTAACGATGCGCTCTTTTCGCCCCGCGCTATCCCGTCTGCATATTTCGTTAGTGAAAAACAACTTTCGATGAGTTTTCTTTTCGACCATCGGCTGTGTGTTACCCTCTGTTGCATTATTATTAAACAAATGTTTTAATTCTATATCTATGGTGTCCTTCTGGCTAAACGGATCTCGAGGGCGGCGACAACGACGACGGCGACGACGATATCGATAACATCTGTGAAAACTATTCAAATTATTTAGGCAGGTATGCGACACATTAGAAGGTTTATCCGAGTCTTCTTCTCTTGGTGGTTGAAACTCATTCCCGATCAATTCAGTTTCGCTTTGCTCTATATTGCTATAAGTATGCCTATTTGTATATTGGGTATTCTTAGCAGTCTCAGTTCCAGTCTCAACACTCGCAGGACCAACACTCGGCGAGATTGCCGATATTGAGTTAACAGGGGAATTTATTTTGCTGGGTGTTTTCTTTATTGTCAACACTATGTGATTGCTCCCGCCACCCAACACAGGCCTCTGAACGATGGCATATTCCTCATCGTTGCTGTTATCATACTCGTTCTCCAAATGCCCATCGTCATCCGCCGCAATGCTATCCACGGTAGTTGAATGACTTCTGTAAGACTCGAGTTCATCTTCACTCGCAGCCTCACCACGATGCGAGTAGCCCGTCGCATCATATCCAACGTCTGCATCGCTCAACTCGCTGCGAGTCTCACCATCCTCCTCCACCACTTCCTCATCCTCACTGCTATTGTTGCTGCTACTCAGGTGTGATATCTGTTGCTGCGTGGCCACGCCTCCATTAATAGCAATTTTAATGCGTTTTATAAGCGGCTTATCGTCTGCTGATGCATTAGCCATAGGCTCGTTAACATTATCGATGCCTGTTGTTTGCCTTACTGTTTTTCTGCGTTTCTTTCGATTTCTTTCGACAACATTATGTTCAGATTGCGCTTGTTCTGAACTTCTTTGATTCCTTAGTTTTTCATTTATTGAATTTTGTGTCAGTTGCAAACTGGAGTTACTGCAGCTACTGATGCTTCGGCAGCGACTTCCTTTTCGGGTTTCGGCGATACTCTCCGGATCTTCATTGTCATTCACCAACTTTAGCAGATTGTAACTGAGTGTGGTGTTGTTATTTACAATGGGATCGTCGTCCGAGTATCCTGTTTGCACTTGGTGATCATCGTTGTCATCGGGTGTATCGACTTCCACTCTCAGCGGACTGGGGCTCCTTCTCTGATTCTCTTCGAAATAATTGCAATTAATTTCAGACTCTTCCACTTTTGGTATCGGATTAACTTTAATATTAGCCGTGGTCAATGCTTTCGTTTTGTCCTTCAGCCGTTTGGCGGCCAGGCGACACGTCGGCAAACATTTGGCGACACCCAAAAACGGTGGTATAGAAGATTTAAATCTTTTCGTTTTCCAATTTTTAACGAATTTCAAACAACTTAGGTCCTTACGTATACGTTCGTATGTGAGTGAACCATATTTTGGTACAACATCGGCGCCATCGGTAACCGTATACGATTCCAATGTTTGCAAGAATTCGGATATCGTTGACGTAAGAAGCAAGGACGAATCAATGCTATTCCAATTGCCATTAATGTTTGGTACGTAAAAATTGTGCAATGCATTAATATGAAATTTGGTAACGTCATTTGTTTGCAAATCAAACCTTTGCCTTGCAATACAGTCAGGATCCTCATGGACAGTGTACACAGATACTGGTTCTGGCACAACATTGTCAAGTTCCTGATCTTCCGCAAGATTATCGCCCACAGCTTTTAAGTCCTTATTATTAGCATCATTGAATGGACTGACTGCACCTGTCTGTGATTTCAAATCATAATCATTATCAGGATTTCTCCCTTTTAAATTCGCCTCTGGAGGCGAAATAGTTTTTATAATGGTTTGCAGTGGATCGTCGTCGTCATCAAAGTCCAAATCAAATATGGATTTCATTGGTTTCTGGGGCATCGGCAGCGTAGCTTCTTCAGATTTGCAGTTATCAGTTTTCAAAGCAGGTTGCTCACTGTGCTTCTTGTCTCCAACAATCTGAATATCACATGCAGCCTTGTTTACAGCAATTGTTTCCGTATCTAACTGACTTGGATTATTCTGTTCAGAGGATTCCATTGGTATATCTTCAACAATTATACAAGTGCATGGCACAATTTGAGTCTGATATAATTTTTCAGTCTCGTTTACACTTAGCGGACTGTTTAAACTGCGAACTATATGCATTAGCTGCGTTGTCACATCGTTATAAATAGTTGAAGTCGATGTTAAAGCTTGCGCGTTTTTGGCCAATAAAGTCTGAGCTGAATTGCTGTTGCTATCCAGAGAATTTGTTCTCTTCATGTCTCGTGATTTCATACTGTCCCGTGACGGTTCTGACGTAATCGTATCACTATCCGTATTCCCAGCGTCTGTAAAATATAAAATTTTGATTAATTTTACTTAAATATACATCTATATACATTTTGATATAAGAGTTGTATGTATTGATAACTAATGCTACTGGTTTTGAATTCGGAATTCCACTATTTTTTTTAAATCATAAAACAAACCTTGAACCACCGAACTATTAGCTCTTTTATAAAATGGTTTAAAAAATATATCTACATATTATAAATATATGTTAATTAAAAAAAAGCGAGCTAACATGAAAAGAAAATTAAATATTTTCCTATTAATTATAAAAATACAATTTTTCTTTTAAATTAAAAATAATGTGATGAACACTGGCTTGAGCCAAAACCTGAGTTCACTGATGTAGAAAATCGGGTGCACGAACCTTTGTTTGAGTTTGCAGCTATTTTGATAACTAAGGAATATTGTGTAGGGTAACTTTCAGTCAATTACTCTCTTGCACACTAGACAATTTAATATAATTAACGAATCACATAGGTAAATATTACAATTCCCATCTAGAAGAACTATTACTGTGCATCGGTTTTTGTAAGGATCGTGTTATTTTTTGTGCCTACAGAAAATATACAAAGGACTGCGCCCGGCAGACCTAAGGAGAATATTCTAATTAAATAGGCCATAAGAAAAGTGCACTATGTCCTTGTGGGATACTAAAAACAATTACGGAGTGTACTAAAATCTGTCAATTGACTACGAAGTTGTTGACACAAATATTGTTGTATACTCGGCAAGCGGAGTAGTTTTTCAGTAATTTAATGATCAAAGATCAACCGACTTACCTTCCAGTGTGTTTGAATGTTTTTCTGTGCCTGTAAGCGAAACATTGGTTGAGTAAGCTTCTAACGTTTGCGGCGAATGTGCTGATGTTTCTAAAATGGGCAGATAATGAAAAACACACATTAACTAATATAATTGATTATGGACTTAATTAGGTCAGATTCAAACCTGAACAAGATGACGTTGGTCTCGTTAGCAAAGAGCGGGATTCGCGATTGCGAAGTGTTGTTGTATTTGAGACTTTGTTTGCTGGTGGTAATGAATCGCCGCGATTAAGCGAAATACTTAGCTTGCGACTTTGTATGTCATTGAATAACTCCTTTGTGGTTTTCACTTTTTTAACGCCAGAGCCAAAAAAAATTTGTTGCGACAGACTGGACTCCTTGGCAATTACCGAATCCACGCCCTTGGAGCCCTTCTTCCGACCGCGCTTTTTAGGAACTTTAGACAGAATATTACAATCATTTGGCTTCGATGCAGGGAAATCTATTAGAAATTGTTTCTTACTCGCTTCGTCGCCTTGCTTCTGTTTGCCCTCAAGCTCCTCGTATGGCGATAACCGGCTACAAGAGGTACTCGAGTCGTTATTAATATATTGATCATAATTTTGCCGCATCGGGAGGTCCATGCTTGTTGGTTCGTTAACTTGGCTAACAGTTTTCTGGCCATTTGCTTGTACGGAATTGTCATCGTTCGAAGCTGACTTAAATTTGCCTGCAAATGTCAAATCTGCTGCAGTGGTGCGAAGTCTGCTTTGCGAGTTGCCAGAAACGGCATCTCCAGATAGGATGGAGCTCATTGAGCTATTCGACAATGATAGAATTTCTACAAAAAAGCAGAAAAATGTTAACAAATACAAACATATTACACGTTGTCATAACATACCCGGATCCGTGGGATAAGCTTTTGGCGTTCGCCCTTCTTTCACCGGAATACGATTTAAATTGGGTTTGTTCACATTTTTGGACTGCTGTGGGATCCCCTCCTTAAAATTGAATAACGATGTCTTATCGCGACCATCTCTTTCTTTACGTTTTTTATCCTTCTTTATTTTCTTGGGTCTTGGGTAGAATGCGGGTAGAGCCACCGAAGACGCAGATGTGGAAAATTTCTGCTGACTGTTGACTGGTTGAGTGCTTGAGTCATTATCATCGGAATCCGAGACAATATCAATTACAATAGAAGCCTCACTCAACTTCTCATTAGCCACCATCACGTTTGATGCCGAATTCGACGAGTGCTCATTGATAAATGTTTTCGTTTCGATAGTTCTCTGGTGTCTGTTCGGCTTGCTGACGAAAGACTCTTCACTATTGTCAATATTAATATTATTGTTTATCAAGCTTGAGAAGTTTGTATGGTGTTGTTGCTGACTGCCAGCTATGTTTGAATGCGGCTCAGAGGAATCAATGTTGGAGTGCAAATCAGCGATAACTCGTTGTGAAGGCGGTGGCGAAGGCTGCGAAGATGCATTTACCACGATTTCAGCTATGTTCGACTCGGATTCAGTTATATTTGTTCCACTAACCGGCTTGAAGGACGACAGCGCTAAAACCTGGGACTGAGAATCGTTTGGCGCCTGATGTATGCCCACCATTTCACGCCATTTCTTTAGAAGAGATTTCGCCCGCCGGGCTAACTGATCATTTTTAGTACGACGTCGAAGTTGATTTATGTATTTTGCCAATCTGGTGGCCTCCAATTGCTCCTTTGTGATCGTTGTACCTTCCAATGCAGAAATAACAGAGAGAACCGCCTCCATATTAACGACCTTAAACGAAATGCAATGCAATGTTCAATTCCAAAATAATCGAATTTAGATAATTTAATTAATCATTTCATTTTACAGATATTCATATACTTACATCATAGTTTTGATCAAGTGCCTGTGATAGGTGTGAGGTCAATTGTTGGATTTGGTTTTGGTTCATTTATACCAGATAACCAAGTCTGCCGGATCCAAGGAACGGCAAATACAACTTAGATGTCTCGCCCAATTACGCACACAGACCGAACTAACATGAGCTGCGAAGAAACAAACAAAACCAACTACATATTGTAGGTATAAAAATCACATTTTAATTTACCGACAAACTTCTTTTTTGTACATACATATCTGTAATTTCATAATTGTTAAGCATATATGTTTATACATATTTCAAACATGTTTAATTATGCTTTACGAACATAGACGTACATTATGTACAATGTATACATACATTTTTGTATTGCATACTACCATGTACTCTAACACACATACACACACTGCATGACTGCATGTATGTACTTTATATACATATGAATGTCGATTTGTGAAAACATACTTATTTGAAATACACGCTTGCGTCTGCGATTTGATTACTGTCAACTTTTGTCAATATTTAACCACTTTGCAAATCTAGCTCTTTTTACATTTCAATCAAGATGCATTGATCCAACAAAAAAATGAACAAAAAATTTAGTGAACACGGACCACAACGCACACAAACATACGCACGAACACACTTGCACACACTCGTGTACACGCGTTCATACAATTTAAGTCGTATATGTTTACCTTTATCAAAAAATTCAATTAAATCATCAAACTATTGTTTTTAGCAAACACACCTGTTGCGTTTTTGTATATGGCTATCGAGTCGATCAAACAATTTTTTTAATAATTTTCAACACAATTCGCCATTTTCTGATATGGAGATGTGCAAATGCATATCGATTCATTGCTACAAGAAAACATTGAATATATATCGATACTAGCGCACCGTGTTACATCGATACAAAATGCTAATCGCTAACACTTAAACATTTCGATTTATACATAGATTATAAATTTAAGCTACCGTTCACTATACAGAAACAGGAAACACAACAAATGACAGTCATATAAAATCTAACAGAATAACTGTTGCTTAATACTATCGATTACGATTTTATATCGATATTTTCGGACAGGAGTGCATTTACACCCGTATTTGATGGAATATAGGGGAATATAAGGATCCACATGTCAATTACATGAGGGAGTAAATACTTAGTATTAAAAAATCAACTATCGTACATATATATGTTTATACGTTGATTTTCGACGGCGAAAAGCTGTTATGTCTAAAATTTGTCTAGCGTGTCAGGTGAGTGTATTTTTGTAAGCGAGTGTTAAATAATTATAGACTATCGGTAAAACTTTGTGATGCACAGATTTTTTACTACCGGTGACATTTTAAAATTAATATCGGATTGTATGTCGCTCGAAGGTAATATTTAATAAGATTTAAAAATGTACGGCTTGGTCAAGTATTGCAAACATATTAATTTCTTAGAAAATTTACTGAAATATGAAATATTTATATTATACGGATTTTATTCATTGCTTGTGATTGTTAGAGGAGTATCATAAATTTCAACCCAATGAATAATCGTATATTTCCCTTGTTTTTTGCACCTTCTTTATCTACGGGACTTAAACTTAGCAATCTTTGATGCTTTATTTTTTTTAGATTAATAGCTAAGACGCTAGTAGTCTTAGTAAACAGACCATTAATTTAGAATGTAAGTGGGGTGGTACCGTGATTCGCTGACATGAACTATCGTAGCTTACGTAGCCCTGAAATTTCGATATTTTGTTATCGTTAAGTACTTTTGAAAAGTAACACGTATTTAGCGTAATGCTCACCTCTGGTTAACATACACTACACTCGCATACATACACTATATGTGAGTGCCAACACAACTATTAGTTTTTAAAAGTTTTGTAAACTAGACCGAGTTATAGCCGAATTCTCAGTTTAGAATAACATTTGAGTTTGTTAAGTTAGTTTAAATACGTCTGCGTCCATTGGAAATAAGTTTAAGGCACTGAAATGACGAAAAAAAGGCGTTTGGGCTAAGTACATTTTTATGCGATAGGGTGTGAATATATATGAATGTGTGTATGCATGTGGTGCCACGGTGCTACTAGTAGTAGTCTTGGAATGGGCTGCCAACTTTTTAAGACCAAGCAAAAGACCTAAAAAATGACATAAAAAGCAATCAAGTGCTATATTTGGTCAGTATTCGTAGCTAAATTCATATGTATGTATGTATGTACACACATTTACCAAGTGCAACACCAGTTATTGAATATAACGCCGTTTAATTTCTAAACAGTTAATTTGGTAAATAAATATGTATGTTAATTGTAATATGTTAACGGTTTGGCAGAGCTACAAATGTGCACTTGAAAAAAAGACAAATTTTTTTTATTTCAATTTTGTGTGCAATATTCAGCCCGCTTTTTATAGGTTATGTTGCCTTGTTCTTATTCCACTGGTGTTGTTATTGTTCCAATTTTTGCAGTACACACACACACACAATCACATGAATACACATTGTTGGGTGCGTGTGTATATATATATATATTATATATATATGTATATGTATGTAAGCAGTGGAAGTTAGAACATTTTTTTGTTCGTATTTCGATTTAGTATACATAGATTCAAAATCGCAATCGAACTTGTCAAACCGATAGCGTGTGTGCTGATGGTCAAAATTTTTATTCATTGAACGATTTCAGCGACAGAAATTAAGGAAACAAACCCAAGAGTTGCCCAAAATGACAGACTCAATGAAATTCGGACCAGAGTGGTTGCGCAACATGTCCGCGGAGCCCTCACCCGTTGGCACCAATAATTTAGCTGGCCTGAGCGGTGCGGGTGGCAGTGCCGGCGGGATACACAGTGCTCTGCCATTACACAGCCTTGGCAGTGGCGGCGGCGGCGGCCAGAGCCATGCAGTTGCCGGTCGTAATATGTTTCCGGAGTATCGTTACGGGCGCGAGGAGATGCTGTCATTGTTCGATCGACATTGTCTGCTGCCCCAGATTTTGCCGTCGTTTAAAAAGCTGTTTGTTGAGAAAGTCCAGTATCCGCTTGCTCTAACGCCCAGCTCTGAGGAGGAGTTAAACAGCCAAAGTCAGCTTGGTAGTAGCGTGAGTATATAATCCCACATAGCCAGCTTTAGCCTGGAGCTTGTTCATGAACATACACACACACACACACACACACACACGCTCTCCACAGTCGCGCCCAGCCTGGCAGCAGCGGTCGCCGGGCGGATTCGGTATACCGTCACGGGGTTCCGGCCGGGGTGGAACAGTTGAGCGTGGCCGGATGCGCGGCAAATCGGTCTATCATTCAATGTATCAGCGAGCAGGCACTATATACGATGATAGTCTATCGGCAATATCGATGAAGGTAAGATCCATCTGCCCCATTAGCCAATGCTTATCTGCACCCTTTTATGCTCCAGCCGGACCGGAATTGGAACGAGCGGAATGGTACTGGTGACTCAGCAGCTGTAGGCGCACCACCTGGTAGTGGCGGTGTCGGCGGCGGCGGCGGCAGCGGTGCCGGGTTGGACTGGAACGGTACACCGAGCTCTAGTCCGCGGAAGGACTTTTCAAGCCATAATCGCAACTTGGAAAACTGGCGCAGAAACCGTAACGAAGATGGTTCCGGTGACGGCCCAACACCAGGCCCCGTGGTTGGCCCAGAAGTGGCAGGATGGCGCAGCGGCGGGAGCCATCGATGGGGTAAGCTAGATAGAAAGAAATCATTTCCATTTCTGTGGCTTGTAACTCACTCTGTCAACATTGCAGGGCGCTCCACTAGCTGGCGCGACGAGGAGACCATGCAAGGCGGGAGCATCGATGGGAATAGTTTCGGGGCCAATGTTACGGGCGCCAATATTCAACGGTCGATTTCAGTGATAGGAACTGTTGCCAACGAGCGAATCAGCGCCAAAACGCTCGGTTCAATACGCCAGCTGGGCTCCAAATCCAATCAATCGTGGCCCAGTGGCACTAATGCCGGCGTTCCAGATGGCGACGACAATTTGCCAGAATGGGCCATGGAGAACCCATCCGAAATGGGCGGCACTTTTGACTCGACCGGCGCCTTCCATGGCGAAAGCGCCGACGCCGAACTGGTCAAGAGTAATGCAACCAGCCGGCAAAAGCCGGCGGCAGCTGCAGACGCTAATGATACGAAAGAGAAACTGACTGCCAATTCGATACCAGATGTTGACCAAAACCAAACGGATCATGGAAATGCGGCTGACAGCGATTCGAGTGCATCAACGAAGCCGACTGAGCCAACTGGCAGCGAGAACAAGGGGATCCCAGTCAGGCATAGCAACAACAACAACAACTTGAACGCACAGGAAGTGGATGCGAGATCCGATGAAACAACTGAATCAACACCTACACACAATGCGGATAAAGTTGGCCACGGCGATATCTCGGAACGCTTCAAAGAGGTGGCCGATGAGGTAGAGAAGCTGATTATGGACGATGATGGTGGCGTCGGCATTGCCATTGACAGCCAAGTGGATGCCATCGGCAGGGAGCTGCCGGACGCAGCAAGCCGATTCAGTATGCCCGGCCTGCCGGGCACTGTGGTCGATGCAGGGCAGCTGCAGCTGCAGCACCAGCATCAGCACCAGCTAGTTAACCCACATCAGGAGACTGCAGCGACTGCAATGCTCGGCGGTGAATTGTTGGCCCTGCAGCAGCAGCAGCAACAACAGCACCATTTGCAGCAGCAGCATCATTTGCAACACCATCATCAGCAGCAGCAGCCGCATCTGTCTGTGCTGCCGCCGCCACCGCCGCCGCCGCATGTTAGCGAAATGTGGTTCTACCGGGATCCGCAGTCAAATGTGCAGGGACCGTTTAGTGCCATCGAGATGACCGAGTGGTATCGGGCAGGCTACTTCAACGAAAACCTATTTGTGCGCCGATACACCGACATGCGCTTCAGGCCGCTGGGCGAGCTGATAAAGCTCCTGCACGGCAACATGCCGTTCACCAACAGCCATCTCCTGCCCATGGCCATGGAGTTGGATAATCAACAAATTAGTCTGGCATCGCGCAAACCCTCGGCACTTGCTCTACCCATTGCGCTAAACGAGCAGCAGCAGCAGCAGCATCTTCACCACCATCAACATCAGCAACATCATCACGTTCATCGCCCTGGAGTCCCAATCGATGAACAGTTGAAAGCTAATGTGACGGCAGCTGCGGATTCGTTGAGTGCTGCCGTTAAGGGTCATATCAGTGCGCACACTATGGACACATCCCATATGCTGACGATGCGCTTTCAAATGCTCCAGGATCAGTACATGCAGCACCAGGAGTACCAGATCCTCTCGGAGCTCTCCAAGAGTGATGTCTTTCAGCGCTTGGACGCTGCCCAACGCGAGGCCGTTGTACGCAGCAAGGTACAGATGTTGGTCTTGCCGGAGTACTTGAGTAGCTTCAGTGGCCTAAGCAACTCTCTGGCCGCCCTAAATCCCATTGCCGGCAGTCAATTGTACGATGCAATTGCTCAGCAGGCGAAGAAGGATCAGCAGCAGCAGCAGATCTTTCCTGGCAGCGCTGATCAGCGGCCAGAGGGCAACTTTTTGGATGCCAACGATTTTATAATGAATGCCCAATTGATGCATCAGCAAACCCAAACCCAAACACAATCCCAGGTACCGAATCCGCAGCCGGCTCATCCGGAACGAGTGCAGCATCCATTTGGTGCCGAACCAGAGGCAAACAAATTAGGCGAACTGCATGGCAACGATCTGGATCTACTAAACGAATACAATTTGCGAATGTTGCTGCGAGGACCCTCAGCAGCAGCCACCGCTGGCGCCGTCGGTGCCAATCAGCAGCAGCAGCAGCAGCAACAGCCAGCTGCGCTGGTCAAGCCCAATTCAGGTGTGGATTTCATGGCCGGCCAGAACCTTATGATGCCGATATGGCCACAGAACGTGGCACAACAGCAGCAGCAGCCCGCACAGGCATGGCCTGCCATGCCGAACGCTAAGGTGACCCTGTGGGACGTGGCCACACTAGAGGAGGAGCAGAACCAGCAGTTGCTGCTCCAGCAGCAGCAGCAAAAACGACTTCTGGCAAGGCCAGACAGTGGCAATACTTCGGGTCATTTGGATTTCGATGCTGGGCTGCAGCAAGGCCAACAGGACAATCAGTGCAAACCCGAGGGAGAGCTGGCTGCCAATCTTCCAATGATCCAATCGCCGCCCCTACAGCAGACGCCGGCTTCAGAGCAGTCGACAATTGTGGACGTCGCCGCACAGCACAAGGATCAAAAAGCAGCCCAGGCAACTACTGCTAAGCAGCAGGCCAACAAACAACACCAGCTTAGTAAACAACAACAACAACAGCAGCAGCAGCCGCAGCCGCAACAGGGCAAGCAGCCAGAACTGAAGCAAATAAGCGAGGAGGATCGACGTCGGGAGCAGGTCGAGGAAAAGCGCCGCCTCAAGGAGGAGCGCAAGCGTCAGCAACAAGAAGAGGAGAAGAGACGAGCCTTGCTAGCGGAGGAGGAAAAGAACCGGCAACAGCAAGAGGAAAAGGAGCGACAGCAGCAAATACAAGCACAACGTCGTAAGGCTTTGCTTGGCAATCCCCAGGCCACAGCCACTACATCAGGTAAGAAGACAACCTAACTAGCGCAGAACTTGGATGGCGACCAGTATGATATCCTATTTACTACTATTTTGGCTAGAGTTCGCTTTTTACCTATGGGAAACTATAAATGAACACCCCATTTCACCCAGATAGGTGAAATACGCCCAGAGTAACATGGATCTCAGATAAATAACATTATTTGAAAGTATTTTTGGCAGTGTTTGTGAATTACTCAAACTCACCTAAAACACTAATTCACTAGACCATTGAAATGTGTAGATATAGTTTAGAATAACCTAATAGGAAAATTCTTTCGATTGTTTAAACCAGCAGTAGTAGTCGATGTATTACGTTGGTCCGCCGCTATTAAAGCTAGGGACTTAAACTAGGGACCGTGAACGAGTATTGCGCAGTCGGCTACACCCGACTGCAATGTTCTTGTTTTTTTGTTGCAAAAAGTGATATTTCTTTGTCCAAACAAAATACAGACTTATATCATAAGAATATGTTCTCCAACATAAGTGACGTAAACCTACATTGTAGAAAATATAACCCATAGTTTTAATTTTTGCTAATTCTTTTGGACCATCTTTCTGCTAAAGTATTTCAAATTGTGCTTTGACAATTTTGCTTTATTATAGGCGAAAAGTGCTTTTATCGCAAAGTGTGATTTTAGAACTTAGCTTAAATTTTATTGTTACTATTTTTTTTTAACTTTTCCACAATACTGCTGAGAAGCTTAGCATCTTTCGATATTATCAGGAATTAAGCGCCAAATATCTTCACAAACAGACTTACGACATCCCTTCGAGGCAAATGTAATCCAAAGCTGTTTGGTATTTGCACTCATCAGTGTCGTACAGAACCTAGTTTTTGAAGCTATCCTTAAATTTTTTCCGTAAACGGCTAATAGCTAGATGGGGTAACGTGATAAATTATCGCTATATCATACTTACACAACAAACTCTTTCTTGTCCTTCTTGAGATTGGACCATGTCCTCACAATCGGAAACAAATCTTATTAATTGCCTTTCGTGGATCGAACTGGAACATTTCTGTCCTGCTGCCATCAAACTCAAGTAGACTTATTAATGAATCTCCCCTCTAATAAGGTGAAATATTCTTGGCGTCGTGGTGGGTTGTGATATTGAGCTTGGCAAAGTTCGCGCAGTAAAGAAGCACTCCCGCTTTCTCAAAAATTTAAATTATCATAGCCATATCCTTGGGTGTTAAAAAAAAGGATGCTCGACAGATTGGACCACGTTCCCGGTGCACTTTGACTTACTATAATAATAAAATTAAAAAATAATAAAAGTGTACTTATATCTGCGTTTGTATCATATTCTTATCAGGCTCACCTGTAACTGCGACGGCCAATAAGGCGGGCGGCGCCAAGAACGAGCAACAAGGAGCGAATCGTTCGCATGCAACTTCAATTGCACCGTGGTCCTTGCAAGCTCCGACCGTGAACAATGCCGCGCCGGGGCTAGCCGAGATCCAGAAGGCCGAGCGGCGGGAACGCCGCGCGGATCAGCAACGGCAGCAGGAACAGCTAGATAAGCAGATGCGTGCCACAGCAGCGGCAGCAGCCGAGGCAAATGATGCACTACTCAAGTGGCAGGCATCGCCGGCGCCAGCGCCCGTTATGAATTTGGTTGACATACAGGCTGAGGAGGCCAAGCGGCTGGCTAACGAGCTGCTGGAGCAGCAGCGCCGTCGGGAGCACGAGCAGCAGCAGCACCAAGCAACACTTGCCGTGAGTCTGCCCACGTCGGGCGGCCTTGCCAACATCTGGGGCAGCTCCAATAAGGCGTGGAGCGGATCTGCCGGCAACGCCGCTCCAGCAGCGGCCAGCGCAGGACTGTGGGATGATCCAACACCCACTCCTGCGCCCACGCCCAAGTATGTGCCGTTGGGCACGGCTACAACTGCGGCTTCTGTGCTTGCCGCCGGCCTGCCGGCGACTCCCAAGCAGCAATCCCAGACGCAGACCAAGTCGAGCCAGGGCATATTGCCCTCGCCTCGCAATTTGCGCAAGAGCCAAACATTACCGACCATGCAAAATGTATTATCGAAAAATGCTAGAACTGCCAGTGGTCAGAGCTCACAGCAGCAGCAACAGCAGCAAGAGAAAATCAAAACGGTCCCAATTGGTAAAGCGACTCCCAAAGCCCTGGGAACCGAGGACAAAAAGTCAAGCACCAAGTCTCAGCAGCCAAGCGGCGACGCGTCCAGCAACAAAGTTAGCGAATACGAAAACGAGTTTACCACATGGTGCATGAAGAGCCTGGACATCATGTCGGCCAAGGTGGATGGTAAGAAAACAAAATTAAAATTTAAATAATACATATATATATACATATATATTCATTCGCAGTACCAACATTTGTGGCCTTTTTGCAAGATCTGGAAGCACCCTATGAAGTCAAGGATTATGTTCGCATATACTTAGGTATGTTACATGGGGCTTGACGCCTTGTATTACCCTCATAAATATTTGTACCATATATGAACGGAGTCGGTTCGATCGTTCCACTATATCATACAGCTGTTATAGCAACTATCGATAGCAGAGCTTATTTTATGAAAAACTTATTTGCTTTCCAAGATCTAGTATATCACTTCCAACATTAATGCAAAGTCCACCGTCGAACCGCTATCAAATAGCTCCCACCGGAATGAAAGGTGAAAAATTAAATTGATGTCTTAAAACACTATTGTGTTCGTGCAACCTAGCAACGTGCAACCATAACGAGAAAGTTTTGTTCATAATGGAACAGTGTTGCCAATTTATTCTTTTTCCAGACAATTTATTGAAAATGAGTTTTTGCGCAAATGTTGGTAACGGGCAGAAGGAGGCATCTGCGACCCCATAAAAAGTCGAACTAGCAATGTCCGTCTATCGATTTCAGAGCTGAACTTGGATTAACTTTATTTCGAATTGTCGATTACTCCCCGTTTTCTTTTTATCGGGTTTTTGACCCTGTTTTTCGAGCATATCTCAAAAACAATAAGAGTTAGAAACACCGACGGACAGAATGACGGACATTCCACACTTTGTGAACGAGTATGAAAATATAATTTTATTGATGTTTTTATTAATTTTTAGGGGAAGGCAAAGAGTCGACCGAGTTTGCCAAGCAATTTTTGGAGCGACGTAGCAAATACAAGAGTCTGCAGCGGGCTCAGAACGCACATAATGATGATATGTGTAAACCGGCACCGGCTATAACTCCATCTTGTAACGACAATGGAGATAACAAGGTAATTGTTTCGTATTTGTACCTTATTTCAATATATACTAAAATTGTATTCTCCACTTTCAGAACAAGCAGAAGAAAATTAAGAAAAATAAGATGACAAAAATGGACGCACGTATTCTTGGGTTCTCTGTGACTGCCGCCGAGGGTCGCATTAATGTGGGAGGTCGCGACTATGTCGACGGACCGTAACCTTGAGAAGAACAGCTGCTAACATTCAACGGAACGCCGAGAGCTGTTAGATATAGGATTGAAATTGAATTTGAATTGAAAGACAGGTCACAATTGGATGTGGTAATAAAACTGTTATAAATAAACGCGCATTAATATGTATGTCTACTTTACAACACTTTCTTCCTAAACACTGAACTTACAAAATGAATAAGCCGTTTATTATAATTATTATATAGTTATAAACTATCACAAAAAATTCCAATTTCCTGTTGATTTTTCAAATAGCAGCTGAGTTTAGTTTTTCTATGTGTATAGGGGTTTCCTTATATTGACTCGGCTGTTGTATGATGATCAGAAATGGATTTGCCTTCTATGCAAAAGCAATTATATATTTTATATAAAGAAAACTTGAAAACTTTTGGACATACGACAAACAGTGATTATTATTTATGTTGGCGAAACATTAATTGAATTTCCTTCAGGTATATTACATACATATATATATATATATATATATGTAAGTGTGTATTTATGGAGGTGCCTGTCTACATGCGTACATAATGCATAATTTATGCCGTCGGCCCGTTAACTTTATTCCGCTGCGTCGGAACTTTCGAGCTATGTACCGCCGCGGTCCGCGGTCTGCGCTCGCTGTCACCCCGAGGTAAAGGCGGCGATTTGGGTTGGTCCTCTCATATTTCTTGTTCGCGTTTGCGCTTGATGTAACTGTATTATGTGTGTGTGCGTGGATTTACGATGGTGCCTGTATACGTGTATGTGTGTATACACAAATCGTAAATGTATTTGGCAATGAGCAGTATAGCGTTGTGTGCGAAAGTGATGCAGAATGAGGCAACCCAGTTGGAAATTTGACGTGAGACTTTTTGCTTATAGGCTAGAAGATTCGAAAGTGTTTATAAAAACTCTTTGTTTTGTTTAAAGAAACTGCATACACATATGAAAACATAATACATGTATATATACATATATACTACTATTCAAAATAAAATAGACCTAGGTATTGTAAGCAAATCACAATTGCAAATTGAAAACCGAGTTTCCAAGTTTCCAGCCGAATGATTGCGGAATTTTACATCGGGTGGGTAAAGCACAGCCCCAGGGCGGCTACACAAGCTGTCGAGAAGGGGGCAGGCGGGAATGGGGGAATTGAAAATGAACAATGGTCGTCGCTTTGTCTCGATGCCGGGTGACATGTTCGCGCCTTTGTTGTTACTGTTATTATTTGGTCTTTCTCGAGTGCATTTGCACACCCAAACTGTATACATTGCGCAATCCAATAAACAAATTAACAACTTTTGTCCTTTTCCACTCGAGTGTCAAATAATACAACACAGCATTAACTTTAAATAAAACAAGAAAAGTACGTACATACAGTTCATGCATACATATATCCGAAGAAACTATACTCTACTGCTAAGCAAACTGAAATATAGTTATAAATAAAAATACTTATAAAAAAACTATCTTAAACTATACTTACTTAACTATACTTAAACTATCTCTGACCCCTTTAAGTAGGTAATTATCCGCCTGTCTGTTATTATAGAAACTAGTCTGTCAGTTTTAAACTTATGATCAAAAAATTTAAATTACCATATCTGTTTTTTTTAAGTGTTTATTTCTTTTCAGAGTTTTCTTCGATATTTGAACCAAAGTATCCCAAAAGAGTTTTATGGTTCTCTTATATTTAATCAAGTGGGAAGGCTCTAGTCGGGAGTTCCCTACGTGGAAATTCGATAAACTGTATATTTTCTTTAGAGATCACACGCAATTCAATAAAATCGGCCTCTCACAATTGTCGAGCTAGAGTCACCAAATTTGACAGACAGTTTTCTGATAACCTCTTCCAAATATCGAATAAGAAAACAATAATAATTAAGACCGTTTGCGACTGTTCTAAGCTGTTATTATACTATGAACAAGTATTCTTATTTGTATAGAAAGAAAAGTCACGAAGAATTCGATCAAAATTAACCTTTTGTCTGTACATTCATTTGATTGATGATGAAATATGTATATCGTTTATTTATAACCAAAGATAGTAATAAGAGCTAGAGTTAAATTCTGGCATAAATATACTACACCAGATACGTCTTGCTCTTATTATTTCTAAGGTATACAGCAGGTAAGAACGGTGCAGTCAATTACTGCCACTATTTTCCTAATGTGATTGGAATGTGACACAGCTGATGTAAAAGTGAGCAAACTCCTCAGAAAAGAGAGAGCAATAAAATAGAGAAACACAGGGTGGGTGAACGGCTATTACCCGCTTTTGCCACAGGCTGTTAACGCCTGCAATTTTTGACTTTTATTTAGCTCCCGTTGTTCGATGTGTACTTGAATTGATTGAAACATTATTTGCCAAATGATTATGGAATATTAAAAGGTATTACCCGTCCTTAAAGTTTTACATAAGCGTTCACAAAACAGAGCTTGAAGCCGCTCGGATTCGGATGAAATTACTACTACAATTACCACGATATTAAAAACCCCCATCAGTTAATCAGTCTCTCTCTCTCTCTGTCAATTTTGTATTAAAATTATATTCGAATTCATATTGAACTTGCTACTTTAATTCGATATTATTATTATTTATAGCTCTGGCTGATCTAGCCTTCGACTAAGACGACGAACACTAGCTATATACTATCCAGACCTGGGCTTCGAGTCCGTTGCCTTTACAAGCTTAAACATATTTTTCTAGATACAGAGAGTCAGAATTCGAAGATTCCGAGGTTGGCTGTATACATGGGGGGATGTATCCAAAAAGTGAGAAATATGCCTTATTTGTCCTTGCTTTAGGAGGAACTTAAGTTCCGAAACATTATATATTTTTGGATATTGGGAAAATGGATGTTTATCGACGTTTATATATATATGAACTTGATTTAAATATGATAAAGGGCAACCATATTTTAAACAGAGCTGCAAACCCGAAAATAAATGTCGTTAGTTCGGTTCACGGTTCGAATCTATGTGTCATGTCATGTCTGGGTTCTGTTCATGAACCTGGGTTTTCAGGTTTATGAACCCAGGTTTTGTTTCGAACCTGGGTTTTGCGTCCTTAATTATCTTTTATAATTTCTTCACAAACAAAACTCAAAATTGATTAAAACTCTTTTGTCTACTGCCTTGTCTAAAATTTTCAAACTAAAAAGTGTTATAAACCAAACTATTTTTTAATAAACGTGGTTTGGTTCGGGTTCAGGTTCGGCTGTCTTTCTTCAAACAGGTTCGGTTTAGGGTGCCGTTCAAAATTTAAAAATAATGGTTTGCAGCCTTGATTTTAAATTTAAGCTCTCGCACTTATTGATTCCGGGTCGCAGCACAATAGGTCCGAGAATACTGGGTAAGCACTCTTGACTGGACTGGATCATTATCGATTGACGCCCAAACGCATTAAAGGCGATTAGCCAGAGCTACGATTTTGGATCAAATCTATTTAGCCGAAGCCGAACAAATACTTAAATCGTATCATTGTCGCAGTGAAAACGTTTTTATTGTTGGCAAATTGAATTATCTAATTGAGTTATACGTATTCCAAATCGACACGTCGACGTTACGGCGACAGATGGCGCCGCCCGGCCGAACCAGTTGCAGCAGCATCAGATGTAACCAGATACCTGCAAATTATCTGATTGAGCTGGTTATTCTCGCCAAAGGAGGGTGCACCACTAGCCGGTGGTAGTTGCCAATAATGCAGAAAACTCCCCCACTTCTCCCAGTGTGCTTAATTTGTCGCACTCTAAAGAAAACACAGCACTTGGCGTTGCCTTCCCCTCGGCCTGCCGGTCGCCTTCTAAAATTACATTTATATTCAATTAATAGCTTCATATTCAAAGGGAGCTTAGCTTATAAATGGCTGGGGTAAAAACCTTAAATTCCTAAAATCTGAATTGGGAGCGGTTTTTTTGGTAATTGGAATACCTGCTTCACGAAAAAGTACAAAATTCGACAAAGATAGAGAGAAAAGGAACACTATGAAAACCAAATTCTTAAAAAACTTGTAAACAGAGCACTTGATGAAATTTCAGGGTCTAAGTCAGCACTCAAATCGATGTACAAGCCAAAGCGCAAGTCTATAGTACTTGAATTGCGTTTTTTTGTATACATATGGAGTATGGGGGAAGGTATCTAAAATCCGAAATATTACTAATCTGCGGGAACATGTTGTACCAATTTGGTTGCTCTAGTTATTTTCGTTTCTGAGATATCCTCAAAAATACCGAAAGAAAAACCGATAATTATCGATAATAATGAATTCATGAATTGAATAATTTTCCAGATACCTCAACAAATTTATCCTAAATTGAAATAAATTTAATTCAAATCGATGCAAATAAAAATTGTCATGGCCTGCATTGTTCAATGGTGCTACAAATGAATAGGTTGATTATTATTTAGAACTGGGTCTTCCTCTTGAATTGCATGGGATCAAGGAATTATATATTATTTATTGTTACCAACATTCCAACCCACTTGCATTCATACATACATAAAATAACATTTACACAGACGCATACAAACGCCCGCCTCACTTTACTCAACGCCTGCGTTGGCCGCCATTATGGGAATCTAAATCATGAATAACTTCCAAACTAATTGCATGAACTTATTAAAATTTTTAGTACGTAGCAAGAGCATTGGGGGGAGGTATCCAAAATCCGAAATATTCCAAAATATATTGAATAAAGAATAATGTCCGAGATATACTAAGGGTGCAAGATATCGAGAAAAAAATGATAAACTCGTGCTGCATATGGTAAAGCAAAATATATAGTCAAAAGTTTATGTCTCTAGCTTATGTTGTTCCAGAGATCGCTGGATCGCATGCAACAGGCAGAAGAAGGCATATATATACATTTGCACAAAATCAACATACCCTCTTTACCCACTTTCAATGAGCTCAGGATGATATAGGACCAATTTGTTCTTCTTTTTAGTCTTTATTAAAGTCACCAGTTTTGGGTTTAATTTGCTTTCTATACAAGTTTCGGACAGCTATGTATATCGTGAAGATATGCATATCAAGGGTATTTATTCTTTGGCATTCCGAAGATACTTTTCGCTTGATATTTTCTGGGTTTTGTTGGCTTTGCATACATATGTATATTTAGTACATGTAAGTACGCGTAATGCGCGCAAATTGTTCGAAAATCACCAGCTCTGGGGAATTAATTTTGATAACGAGCTTAAGTTATACATGCATATATGTGTGTATGTGTGTGGAGAAGACAAGTGGGCGAATAAGGGTAGTTAGTGTAGCTTTCTTGCTCATTTGCTTTGACCGAACAGCAGGACAAAAAAAAGTACAAAACTCGCCGACGGGAAATTGTTAAACGGTATTTAAACATAACAAGCAGCACGAGGATTGGGACTGGGATTGGGATTGCGACTGGGACTGGGTCTGGGTCTGGAGCGGGACAGCTAATCCCAGGGCGCACGCACACAACAGGAAGCAACCACAAAATTTGTTATTTCAAGAGCAACAGCAGCCATGCAAGGATAACCCCAACAATAAGGCGGATCAACAGCTAAGAAAGGGAACTCTAATGAAATAAATAGAACACGAGCGACGTCTGGGGGCGAAAGGGATGAGGACGAGTCGCCGAATATGGATGTCATCGCTATTGTTATTCCCACATAAATACCTACTGTGCTCTATGGTATTCTAGTCTGATTGTTCATTCTGCTAGTTGGTAAGTTTCGATTTTTGGACTGAAAGCCGTAGATAGCTTTCTTTCATTATGTGTTGATGTATTTATGTTGACTGGCAACTGGTACAAAATAATCCGTTTATGGAAAATAACAAAGACCATAGGGAATTGAAGCCACAGAAGCCCGCTAAGCTAGACATTAATGAAGACCCCGTCGAAGCTTTACAGCTAATTCTGTCTTCAGAGCCCAGGCCCAGACCCGGCCCGGCCCAGCCCGATTTCGCTTTTGGTCCCAGTCGAGTTGTGCACGTGTCGTGTTTTTTTAAATTTCGTGCAGTATCCATATATGAAATATAGGACAAAACTAAAGTTAAGGAAATTAAATTGCAATAAAAGGACTGTTGCCATTAAGAGTAGCTCGTGAGATTGGCAAAACAATATATCGTAAAAAACATGCAAAACTAAAACAATCCATTTGAAGACTGCGAACACTGTTGGCCTATTTTTATACTCGTTCACGCAGTGAAAAGAGTATATTGGTTTTGTGCAATGTCCTTCATGCTGTCCGTCCGTCTGTCCGGATGAACGCAATATTTTTCGGCGCTATTAAAACTGGAAAGTGTAAAGATTTTCGTGCCACGCCCATTGGGGGGCTAGCAAATCGATACCTCGTCGGTACTCCTCAAATCGCATATCGGTAAATGGTCAATATATCCCACAATATTGAAGTTAGGGTCACCAAATTTGGTATGTAGATTGCTTGTGATCTCCTCCCTCGCCTTAACAAATCGAAAATGGCCACATTTACTTACCAAATTTTAAAGGTAGATGGCTCAGTAAGAAAATTTCTATATTTTTCCAAAATAACAATAATATCTTCTGTGCACTGCGAAAGAGTATATGCAGTCGGTTACGTCCGACTGCCACGTCCTTACTTGTTTAAGTTTCGTGTTGCGCTCAAGTTTTCGATTGTAGTGCGGACTCGTGTCGTGTCTTTAAAATTCGACACGCGACCATCCCTCATCGATAGGCCGATGATTTCTCATTGCGTATACGACTTCATGTTGAGTGCGCTTTTAATCCCCGTTTTCACATTGAATGCGTGCAAACCCATCGAGCAGCTCCCTCTCCCACCTAGAGTCTAACCTCAACTAATGTCAGTTGCTGTCCCTGTTGTTGTGTGTTCGTGCCTCTGTCTCTGTTGCTGTCTCTGTTGCCTTCTCTCTCAGTTATGAAAGGCAACAACATGTCCGTGTGTATCTATTAGATTTATTATTTTTGATACACCGTAATAAAGGTAAACAGAAACAGAGACAGAAACAGGCTCTGCCAATGGGAAAACAGAGCAACGAACTTAAGGACGGGGATGAAGATAAAGATGGGAATGAGGATGAGGATGAGGATCGGCATAATGGTGTTGGTGGTGTTATTGATTGCGGCTCATTGATTGCTATGCTCAATCGCCTCGATTGTGGGCCAAAGATATAGACGGCGTCTCGTTCCTCACACACGCACACACACACACACGCACACCACAATCGATTGTCGAAGATGACTTCTCAAATTTTAGCAGTTCAATTGCCTTATGCGCAGTATTATCAGGCTCTTCAATCTACTTTAGTTTGATAATATGATTCTATTATTGAAATGTGTGAAAAGAAGAAATGCAATCGACTGAAATCTTTAAGATCCGGGTCAGGATGCGGCTGCGCCCAATAAAAAAATGCAGGTGTGCGGTGAATGGTTCCACCAATTCACACAAAGAATTCCTGTGTACTTTTTTCAACGCAGAAGTATGTATCTTTAGAAACATAAAGATTGGGTTATTATTGGCTCAAACAGCTTTAAAGGTTTTTTACCAAGTAAAAAATACACATGTGCTGAAAAATACGCTTAAACGGTTGGGAGTTATTCAAAATTACAATTATTATGTTTATTTCAGTATCCCCTATACTATAGTTTTAAACTGTCAACCTACCTATTTTTACTGTGTCCTGTGGCTGAGATAAGCCTATATCCATACTCTAAGTCTGACAAGAAAATACAAAAAAGGAAGTTGCTTTTTCAATAACTTTTTTCAAGTCCCGATACAAATTAATTGTGTTAAGGAGGTCTGCAGGGAAGTCTTAAGTTTAAATTAAACTTAAAGAAATCAATGAAGTTGTTTTAATAGCCCAGTCATTAGGGTAACTGAACAAAGATGGTTCGAATCTCAGGGTAGTAGATAGATGTAGTATTGGTATGGTTAATAACTTAACTCATCATCATGGCATATATATCTCCTTCAAGCGCTAAACAATTTGTGATCAATTTATAAATCCCTATAAAAAACAAATCCGAAATAAACATATTTGAAGTTTCAATTGGATATGAGTACTTTAGAATTACTCTTGGCCAAATCATAGACGCTATTGTTTAGAATCGCTTAAGAATTTCAAAGGAAAAGTATGCACTTAAGACACTTAAGTGACGAAAACAAATAACAACAATGATATGAGATAAGTGTCTTGTGGGTTTTCTGGAAATTTGCGTTAATGAGAAATGTGCGGATCAATGTATACAATAGGACCAAAGCCAAACGGATCAATTCGGAAATTGGAATCTTAATCGCATTGTTGGCTACCGGACAAAAGTATACGGATTTGTCGTTTTGCCTTTGTCATTTTTCGGATCCTCATCCTGCCTACACTTCAGAAAAATGTGATGTTTTGCTTAGAGTCGACAAGATTAGCATTTTCTCAAAATGTATGCATCTTTGTCCATTTCGACTTATTGCACCGCTAAATGGACTTTTGTTACAAATTAATAATTTAATTTTGTGCAATTAATAATAATAATAATGATAAGAACTTTAACTAAAATTAATTACCCTTGTTGGTTGAAAAATTAGTTTTTTGTATGAACAATTATTATTATTATTATTTATTATTTATTTTCTTTATGTTCTTGCACCAGCTGAGTTGTCTAATTGAGCTAACCATTCAGGCTAATCAATTACAAGAATCCGGATTAGAACCCCGGTCTAATATTTAATGTTCGTGGACGACGAGGAGATACCCCGTACCAGTTGCAAACTGTTGTGACATACATTTCATGCATACACAAAATTACACATGCACACACACTCACGTCGCACTTTACTTAGCGGCACCCAAACGGAGTTCTTGAATATCTTCTGAACTATATTTAAAAAGAGAGTTTCTGTTTTTTCATATTTGAGGCAGGAGGGAGTAGGTTGCAAAGAAAGTTAAATATTTTGATACTTGATCTGCGTATGATATACGCTAACTTAAAAACCAAAGTTCAATTCTGTATTCTTTTTCTCCTTTTTTAATGTTTTCGTTTTATGTAGGGTATAGAGAAAATATATTCGTAAAGTTTACGTTCCCAGCTTGTGTTGTTTCCGAGATCGATGCATTCATACAGACGGGCTAATCGTTCTGACCGAGAATATATATCTGCCTGTCACATACATTTGCACAAACCCATTGTACCCTTTTTATCCATTTTGAGAGGGTTCAGGCTCGGGTTCAGATTCGCATAAAATAATTTAAAACACATTATAATTATAATTATTAAAAATCTTAATATAAATCTTATAAGTTCTGATAATGAGCAGATTTCGTGCGTGGTTCGTGTTTCTGATGTTGCCTGCTAAAAAACGAAGAAGTCCCCAACTCTACGTCAAACGTTTGTAAAACGTATATAGTAGAGCATTTTGACCTTTGTCCCTTTGGGCTTATCCTGTGTTGTGGTATGTTACTCATATAATTTTGCAAATCCCATTAAAGAAGAAGATTATATACATTTGCAGACATAACTAACATATATATATCATAATAGTTTCATGATATTTTGTTTCTGAGTTAGGAGCATTGGGAGAGTCCCAAATGCCAAGTACGGTGCAGATAGCTCGAAAAATGAAAATGATTTTGCGATTCCTTTGCAAAATTTCATGATTATAGCTTTAAAAGTGAGAAACTATTTTGCCGCTGCTGTTGATACTAATACAAAATATATATTCTTTATAGGATTCGGATACGTCTACTTCTATGCTTTACACATTTCGTGAGCCTTTGCTAAGTTTAAAAAAATAATTTCTTTTCATGTATTGCTTGATTTAAGGATGATTTCTTGTATTAGAAGCATTTGGTCATCATGAATACTTCTTGAATACAATTTTTTAATGTAACAATTGCAGCAGATAATATTCGCAACGTTGTACTCCTATTATTCAAGTATGAAAATTATGGGTAAAATGGGTATCTCCAAATTTGGGAAATTAAGGGATACGTATTGTATCACGTTCATATCTGAATTTAGAACGACTTTTCTCTCTGATAAAATGCCGAATTCAGAAATTGTAAGAAAGGCTAGAGTACCAATATCTCTATTGATAGATAACTTTGTTTTTTAGCCCTGTTTTTTTGGGCAGATCGCGATTCTGAATATCTTCAGCACTCACCCCAAAAATAAAAAATATATTTTTAGTTAAAACTCACACTGTTTATTTACACACTTGTATGGCTTCTTTAAAGCCCTGAAAATATCATAACAATCGGACAATAAACTCAAAAGGTTTCAAGAATCAATTTTTTTAAAGATTGGACCAGAGGAAAGAGAAGCAGACTGCTGCGCGTGTGTTTTGTTGTGTGTTTATGTGTGTGTCTGTTCATGTATAGGTGAGTATAAGGGTATTTGCTAGTTGGGAACTCTCGATTAGAGCTCTCCTGCTTGTTTTTGACTGTGGCTGTAGCATTTAATTGATAAAAATGCTTAAACAATGCACCCGAAGGTGTTTTCGACTCTTTGAAACCTGTTTTTTTATCTAACGTATTTTGAGGGTGGTTGCGGAAGTAAGACAGCTAGATCGGGAACAACTGGGAAAAGGGAACGTCAACGTTCAGATATTTGTTTCTCGTGCACCAGGGAAGGCGCAATGCGCTGCGCTGCCATTCGATTGGTTGGCCAAGCAACCCGCCCTGCAGCCGAGTAGCGTGAGCACCAATCAAAATCGAGCACGCACACAACTTAGGGCGGGGCCTCTGCGACACTTCGACGTCAGACCTGACATGGCCAGCCTCATCCATTTTGCGAAAGCGAAGCACATCCAATTTTCGCTTACTCACCCAGACCCAGTTGAAACGCAGTGCCGACCACACGCACGATTTCCAGCTCAATGTGAGCTCAGAGCTATTAGTCTACTATTTGTGCTGGCTCGCGGATATTTGCCATCCAGTTTTCGATCGATCGGTAGTTTTCGCGCTCACGCCCAAGGTATTCCGGAAGTGACGCTAGTGAAGTTCTACTAAATCAGCAAAGGGTGCGTTCGCCAACAGTAAATGTTATATGGATTTAATATACTACATAATCAAGAAAAAGAAGGTGTTCACTTTGGATTAAGTACTTGAAATCAATGCAGTTCTTCGAGCAGCTGAGCTCTGAGGATGTGTGTGGATAGCCAATGTAATTGAAAGTGATTGAAAATTTGCCTTAAATAAACATTAAAGTGAATATATTTTCGTCTGCAAAAAACACTTAGTTACAAAAGACAGTGAATACAAAAAAATACATCTATATTCATACGAATGGCATTTAAAAGTACTTTTAATTGCACCTTTAAAAATATGTATTTTCACATCTAAAGACCCAGAAAAAAGATGTCAAGTGTAATTGAAATTATAGTTTTGGCGACTGTATATAGATATACAGTGATTAAAAAAAATAATGTATATACAGTATACGATACGGTATATATTATTTATATCTACTCACATTTCAACCAATTGTGAAATAAATTTATATGAATCTGTTGATATTTTATAGACAGCGCAAAGTGAAGAATGAATCTCCGAATCCAAAGTGCTAAAAGTATTTAATTACGTTATTATAAAAAATGCATACAATTTATTATTATGCAATATATGCAATTGATAAAATCATGTCTGTCTGTTTCTGTGCAAGAATTTAAACGAGGCGGGATTGGATTAACTAAAATGTAACTGCAGTAGGAAAAATCGCGTATTGGTGTTAAGTTTTTTAATAAAACACATTTTTGTTGAATTTTAAGTTTCAATATACGGACATGATAATGATCACTTTTAAAAACCGAATAATATGTATATATTACTATAATGCTTTCTATTTTTAGACCCTGAATCCATTGAAAATGAGTAAAAAATGTATCGACCTCATAAAATATATATATTCTTGTTCAGAATCAACAGCCAACTCGATATTGCCATCTGCCCGTCCTTCCCTCTGTGTGAACGCGTCGATCTCGGAAACTTTTCGAATATAGACTAGTCCATGGCACGTGCAGATCAGGTTTATTTCAACTGATCAATAACCTCACAATTCTAATCGATAAAAATGTACAACAACCTCAAATTCTTTAAGCTTCAAAATTATAAAAACTATGTAGGCATTCCGCACTTTACGCAAAGAGCTCCAGCTTCTGTGTACCTGAAAAAACCTTTTTGCAATACCTTTTATAAGTTGGAATTGGTTATATATTAAATTGAATAGCTTTCGTCGCACAATTTAATATCAGAAATTTTGGGGCTTCAATGTTCTTCCGACTAGATTGTTTATTTTTGTTTGAGTTTAGAGATTTTAATTCACTTCCAACAATGTTGTCAAAAAATATTTACTCTTGAATTGTCGTTCAAATATTTTGCGGATGGAACTTGCAACAAGCACTAAAAGATGAAGAAAATGATCGGTAGACATATTGATATTGCAAAAAATGCTCAAAAATCGACTCAAAAAACCGATAATTAATGAAAATATCCACAAGCGCGGCTTAGATTGTCAAATTATATCACACGTTTCCTTCTATTCAAATACTCATTTGAGCCAAATTTGGGCCTCTAGCTGTTTTAATACCATACGAAATAAGCTTTATAAATAGAGATTCTTGTAGGTTTTTATTGATTTTAGGAGAACGGTCATTTAAAATAAACTTGATCTGCGTGGCATGGTCTATATTCCAAATGTATCTACCTCTTAAAGTTTCCGAGATCCGGACGGACAGACAGTCGGGCATGGTTAATTCGACTCCGCTATTGATCCTGATCAAGAATATACATATATACTTTGTGGAATCGGAAATACATCATTCTACCTGTTACATACTTTTGCACAAAGCTTAAAAACATAAAGTATATATATTCTCCGTCTGTACGTCCGTTTGTTCTCTCGGAAACCACAAAATCTAGAGTCCTGCTATTTTTAAGTTTTCTTTATTTTTTTATTCCAAAGAATTCTATTTCCAAAGTGGGGGCCAAGCACAGCAGTTGAGTAAAGTGCGCAGCTTGCGGCGACTGTCTGTTTATGTGATTTTGTGAATTTATGTGTGTATGATGTAATGATGATGTAAGCTTGCAGCTGGGTTAATGGTATCTCATAATCGGGCACTCCTGACTAGATCACTTGTTATACTTAACTCTGCATACAAAAACTTGTTTTATGGGAATTATATTAGTAGTCAGATTTCTGACTTAGGAGCGTTGTGAAGCCCACTACTTAATGCCAAGTTTGGTTAGGATGTCTTTAAAAGCAAAAGGAGTATTATATACAATACACTATACATACAATAGTATAACATAGGGACGCCCCCATTTTTGAGATTGATTAGGATATCTCTAAGACCAAAAGGTTTTTATGCAAATGTCAGTTTATGAGCGATAGTTAAAATTATAGCAAATCTTCACAACGATAGCTTTGAACATGAGAAACCTAAATAACTTTGAAAAAATCGGATTTACATATGCCACAAAAGTGGACTCATTAACAGATTAACAGCCCCAAACATACTTGTAGCTTCGCAAAGGAATATTTTCGAAGCAGGGCAGGTCTTGGTCTGGTTTCCGATTGTAATTCTTCGGAAATTCCTTAGAAGGAGTATTTCCTAACCCTAGAATCAAGTATCTCGTCAAAAATCCACTAAACTCTATTATTTTGCTATTAGTTTCAGTTAGTTACTTGATAGTTTATGACTAATAGTTTATATCCTATACCTTATAAATTGGTTTTAAAATATGTACTGATTCTTATTTTTTTGTCGAAAATTAATGGTTCTTTTTGGTTTTGACTATGCTTTCTCTATTGTTGGGCATCGTTACATCAACATAATGAAAATAAAAAGAAATTTGCATTACTGTTTCGGAAGTGCCCGACTAGGAGTAACCCTGTAAGCTGTGGTTTGTTTTGGAAACATTATATATTCACTGTCAAACCTTCAAATATTTGGACGGACGAATAGCTAGTCAAGCTGAGTATATCCTCAAAGAGGTTCGTCTAGGATAGACCCCATAATTATGTGCGGACATAAAAGAACTACAAATATACACATATGTATGTAGCAAGGTGCACATTGAAAATTAAGTAAGAGCACGGGAGGCACCACGAACCCAGCTGCGAGCTGTAGTTACATACTTTTCCTCCCCTATGCACTCATAAATACATACACAAAGGACAACACACACACAAGCACACGCCGTAAGCTACTTAGCGACTAAGGTTGGCCTCCACTTTGGTAATTAAATTCTCGAATAACGTCTAAACTAAAAGTCCATTTATGAAATTTATAAATGTATTTATAGTCTCCGAGATACGATAAATTAGTTCTGCGTAGGGCATAGGAGAACCTATAGTCGAAAAGTTTAGTTTTGATTGCTGAGTTTATGATATTTATACTTTATGGGTTCGGTTTATACACATGAGCACAAATGAGTTCAGGGTATTAAAAATACTTTGCGGACTGGGATTCGAGCCTGGGACTCTCGAATACATGAGCTGTATTCTCACAACTTCTTGATTGCCGAATATGGAAAATTGTAACACACATTTCCTTAAATATTGTTTGTGTTTATGAACCATCAAATTTGAGGTCACAAGTTTTCATAATCTGCGAGGTTGGGAATATTTTTTATAGACTTCAGAAAATTGAAAATAACGTGCCAAGAGAAACAGAATACCTGTTACATATATTTCCACTAAGCCATTATATCCTTTTTTATTTTTTTATTTTTAAAAAATTCAGATCAAGATGTCCTAGTCGGACATTCTCTAGTGTATACAAATTAATCAAATAAAAGTTAAGTTTCAAACTGTTTGCGTCGTCGATTGGACAGAGATGAGTTATCGAGGGTTAATGGGTAGAGGGTAAACAAATTTACAATTTGAGTACAGTCCAAAAAGAAAGGTGCAAGTTTATGAAAAAGACAATCGATAGTCGCCTATTAACAATTTGGAGTGGCCATAAGGGCGATTAGCATAAAAAAAAAAAGAAAACAATAACCGCACCTCAGTGCATTCATATTGTTATGTCTGATAGATCCAGACACACATATACATATGTATATGCATATGTACACATAAATATTCGCCTGAACATGCTTACGAACTACTTAAAACAGACGGCCGCGCATACTCTTGAGATCTGAAGTGTGTTTTTATTATATCAAGCGTGAAAACGAGAAACACGGCCACCACTTTGCAAGTGACATCAAGTGGAGCTCTCATTAACATAAATATCGAAGATCAATACACGGTATGATCATTGCTTTGTCGACCCTCATTGACCCCACATGAAGTTCCGCCCCAAATCAAGCACAACTTTTTCTGGCTCATCCTGCACATTCTCAGCATTCTATAAGGAGGTAGATCAACTCAGAATGATAGCTCTTTCCATTGATATTCACTGAAACTATTTTGGATTTAATTGAATTATTTATGGTTCGGAAACATTTGTGGAATTGAATTTGATTTTAAATTTTAGAATGTGGAATTAAATAAATAGAATTAACAATAATTTTAATAAACAATAGTAAGTGCGAAAGCCCTGATTAAATTTCAAAACCATTTTTCATTTTTCAGACAAAGTGTTTTGAGTGCAAAATATTTTGAAATTAAAACCAATTTTGATATTGTATTTATTTATAATCCAAAATCGTTTTAAATGCTTATAATATAAGTAATAATAATAATACAAATATAAATATGATAAAAAAGGGCATATCAACGTTAATAAATATGTAGCTTCAACTTAAACAACCATCCAATAGTTTATAATTATTTTGATACCCTGAACTTATTGAAAATAGGTTCGTCCGTCGGTCTGTCCGTTCCTCCGTCTATATGAACGCGTCGATTTCAAAGACTGCAAAAAAAAAAAATCGAATGCTGAACTTAGACTTTTTAAGTTCGGCTATACCATACGCAGATCAGGTTTATTTCATTTTATCCACTACTCGTTTTTTCTTATTGTCGATAATTATCGGTGCTTTGACCCCGTTTTTTGAACACATCTACCGCAGTCAATCGGAAAGAATTATTGTATGAAAAATTATTTAGTTTACCTATAATAGGGACAATTCAACTTTTTGTATGAAATGAAAGTAATTTTTGGTGTGCTGTAAACTTACTGTGAACTTCTTACCCCGAGGATCACTGTCCTTTGACGTTACGGGTCTCAAATCTAATTAGCAATACCTGATAATCGAAGGAGACGACAATCTGACTAACTAAATACTAACTCTTCGCTCTTCTTGCAGTTATTATAAGGAGAAACTTGGCATGGTTGACACACAGAACGGAAGCGAGTGTGAAATGCAGCCCAACTGAACGAGCAGAAGAAGAAGCAACAGATGGCAAACGCAGAATTGGCCCAATCGCGGTCTTCTTCGCCTAGTCAGCCTGGCCAGGACCAGACACATGTCGGCAGCCGCGCCCCGAGTCTCAAGCCGCATTTCGTGACTGGCGTCTACCCGCCCGGAGCAGCCGCTGGCGCAGGCATAGGCACTGGCACGAGCCCGGCTCCAGTCCCGAGGCAGGCGCACCCACAGGCGACCAGCATGGCGCTGGAACAGTACCGCCTGCAGCTCTACAACTACGCACTCAACATTGAGCGGCTGAGGTGCCCGCAGTACGCGACGGGTGCGGCGGGCTCGGGGGGCGTGGGGGGCACGGCGTTGCCCACCTGGCTTCATCCGTACAGCACGCACTGCGCGGGTGGTGGGGGCAATCGCTTGGCCACGCTCTCGACGATCTCGTTGTTCCCGCAGTCGCAGCGCATCTTCCAGCCGGAGGAGCCAAAGCCGCAGCACAGCTACATTGGTCTCATTGCCATGGCCATTCTCAGCTCCGCGGAAATGAAGCTGGTGCTCTCGGACATTTACCAGTACATTTTGGACAACTACCCGTACTTTCGGACCCGCGGTCCTGGCTGGCGCAACTCGATCAGGCATAACCTGTCGCTGAACGACTGCTTCATCAAATCCGGCCGCAGTGCGAATGGCAAGGGCCACTACTGGGCCATCCATCCGGCCAACATGGACGACTTTCGCAAAGGCGACTTTCGGCGCCGGAAAGCCCAGCGCAAGGTGCGTCGGCACATGGGTCTCTCCGTGGACGATGCCAGCACGGATTCGCCCAGTCCGCCGCCCTTGGACTTGACCACTCCGCCACCACCCGCCGCCACCCAGGCGTCCATGCAGCTGGCGGCCCTGAATTACCCCTACCATCAGCACTACATCGGCCAGTTCTTTGGACGCAGTGTGCCCCAGTACACCGCTGCAGCCTCAGCTCTGCAGCGTCAGCAGATCCACATTCAACCGGAGCAGAACAGCGCGCCGGGCTATCAGCTGGCACATCATCAGCAGCAGCAGCAGCAGCACCAGCATCAGCACCAGCATCAGCACCAGCATCAGCACCAGCACCAGCACCAGCATATAGCGTACATCAACTCGACGACAACGACCACAATTGCCAATCTGTATTCGCAGACGCGGAAGCGACAGTTCGATGTGGCGTCTCTCTTGGCGCCTGACGTCCAGATTGTGGACATAGTCGAAGACGAGGGCTCGGAGACCCAGACCCAGCACACGGTGATCACAAAGGTTCAGGTGAAAAAGCAGCAGATGATTCACCGCGAATTGGTTGTGGAGCAGCACAGTCCCGTAGCGAATGCAAATGCGGTGGACGCTGATGCTGATGCAGATATTGATGTAGATGGCGACGGCGACGGCGAAGGCGATGGAGATGGAGATGGCGATGTGAACAAGGTGCAGGAGCAGGCTCCAGGACCAGATCAGAAACAGGTCATACAGCATTTGCTCTCGCCAGATGACAATAATTCGTACCTTAGCGATGCCAGGCAATCTTCCTTCGATGCGGACATCGAAGAGCAGGAGCCCCACAATTTCTCAGTTTCTGTCTCCGTTTCGCCGCCCCTGGGCAGCTCTGTGGCGAGCAGCAGTCAACACGATTCCAATTCTTTAGAGGAGTGCCCCCTGCTCCCTGCTGCTACGGTTCCGGGCGCACTGAGCCACACATCGGCCACATCCGTGCATCCCGCCACGCCGCTGGCAATGACCATGTCGCTACCAAAGGCTTACGTGGAGTTCAATGGGGTCGATCCGCAAATCTTGAGCAGATACTACGGCACCTACATGGCCGCTGCGGCACGCCGAGCAAGTCTGGAGGCATCCAGAGCCCAGTCGAAAACTATGACTACACCCCCGCCTATAGAACTGTTACCTAATAAATCATAATTATTACTGGAGTATAAGTAGACGCTGAGCCCACCCGGTAAAAGTCCATGGATGATATATACTTGTGCTATAGTAGTGCTATGTATATACATATATACATTACCCACTCACCCACAGTCCAGCCAAAGAGGACACGTGAATCGTAAAATGTACCCGTTTTAATATTAAGCCCAAAATAAATGTAAAAAGAACGTTTTTAAGTCTTGTTACGGTAGATGCAGATTCAGCTTATGTACATATATAACCCTCTAGATACTTTATGTCCCTTCAAAATAAGAGGAGGCGCCCTCTTATAAAGGTAATAGCTAAAGTTAGAGAATTCCTATATACTGATGTCAACCCATCATATAACACACGTAAAGCATTAATAAAATCCTAATCCTAACCTTTTCACGCCGAAGCCTCTTTACTCGGATTTATTTTAGATGTACTAGATGAATTTATCGTTAATGAAGACATATTCTAAAAACCAGTAAGCACGTTGCAGTCGGGTGTAGCCGACTGCGCAATACTCGTTCACAGGAAAATGCCAGTTTAAACCGTCGAAAACGTTCTTAGTTATGATTGGTATTTTAGAAATATATAGATTTTTATATTTTATAGGGATCGGTCTTAAGAGGAACTCATCCGAACACTGTCTGCGCGGTTCACGGGTCCCAAGATATACAGATTTGCTCTATTTACCACGCCCCCAGTTGGCGTATCCAAAAAATATATGGTGCGATATTTAGAGGCTTTCAGTAATATATTAAAAATTAAATACATCTAGCTTTAAAACTAAGAGAGATCGACATAATCGAATTGCCACGCCCCCAGTGGGCGAACCCAAAAAACATTAAAATTTATCTAACTCGAGGATACCCGAGTATATAATCCACTGTGGGAGATATAGATATAAATTTCGCAATTTTTTTGAAAAACCAGTAATCTAACTTTCAAATTTGAAAGGGGGGGGGGGGCCCTGCTGCGGGGGCGCTGCTGTTCTAACCCAATATACTCTTTTCACTTTGTGAACAAGTATGAAAACTAAGTCTGGATACAGGCTGGTTGTCGCATATTAAATAAATTTGAGATGTGCATGATGCTGTCCAAAAATATGTTTGCTTTATGGGATCAGATAGCTGTCAATATACCTACCCTTGTTTAGCGAAATTTGTTGAAGCCAAAATCTAATTCACTTTAGAGATGGTAATTTATGTTATCGACTGCAGGCCGAAGTGGAAGTTCGATATTAAGGATGGCATGTTAAATGTATATTTTACATTTCTTGTAAGACTGTGTTAACAGCACCAATTGAGATTAGGGTTAAGTTGGCAGTGCTGCTGCTGTGGTCGCAATGTCCACCTTTTCGCACGCGTTTATGTAGAGCCAAAGATAACTAAAGTACTTTTTCACTTATTGTAAATGATTATAATGACATAGCTACATGACTTTAAAATTACGGTACTAGCTCCTTAGCAAAGTTTTACTCCTTAGCAAACATCTGCACCGAAACAGATTGTAATTGATATACATAGATTTTCGAAATGGGTAGCATACATGTCTAATTTTCGAAATTGAATGATTCCGAATGGATTCGCAGCCGAAAGGTGGCGCTTGTAGTTCACTATTTTGGCGCGTGGCCAATTATTGTTTGAGTAAATGTATAATTGTATAAATACTTTATTACTCTCTACTTATTACATGTTCTGATGAAATTCATGTTGGGTTAGTGCTGGTACATCTTAAGCTTAACCGTCGATGTCTCGCGACCGATTTATCGTCGCCAGGGTTGCCACACTATAAAATAAAATTACGGGGCTTGTGCAATGTCCGTCTAGCTGACCGTCTGTCCAAATGAATGCATATTTTTCACTGCTATTGGAGCTAGAGGCTTGAATTATATATTCGAATATACCAAAACAAACGGCGGTTCAGTTAGAATTACAGTTAGACTTAACATTAATTTCATAAGAACATATAATAAGTTTCGACGCAACAAACATGGCGACACAAATAATTTACAAGCCACAGCTGCAGTGGCGATTTTCGCCATATAGCGGCCAAATTTGGACACAGCCAAGTCACACACCTTGGTTGGTTGTTAGTGAGACTTTGCGTTATTTCGAATGTTGGGTTTCCCATATCGAAAAGTAAAGGTTCGTGTCGTTTATTATTATTATTATTACACAACGTTCTAGAGCTATTATATTATTATATTTTATTTATTGTTACACTGTAAACGAGTATTGTGGGTTAGACCAACTGCGACGTGCTCACTTGTTTTGTTTTTGTATTTGTTTTTGGACAATGCTAGCAATGATTAGATAAATTGAACTGTTTCTCTGTGCATACAAGACTGAAGAAATTGCGTCAACTGATCATGATTAATTTTAAGCAAGTCAAAATCAATTGACGGAATGGATTTTGATTGCTGTTCTGTTTGAAAAAAAGGGTATAATAATAATATGTGGTTGTGTGTGTGTGTGTATGGGAGTGTATCTGATTCTGTGTATGTGTGTATTAATGCAAGGGGACTGCAATGTATGGAAATACAGTGTTCAGGGTATGCCCTAGTCGGGCGCTCCCGACAAGAGCCTCCACACTGGTTGTAATTTGATTTTGTGCAGCAACACGTAAACAAACACACAAATTATTTATTTTACTAATAAATAAGTAAAAGAAATTAAAATCTGATAGCGGACCGGCGGTTTTTTTTATTTTGTATGGAACAGCTGATTGCGAATCGATAATTTTGTTCATTCTCTTCAAGTTTCATCCTCGAAATATTTGAACGACAATTTGAGGTATATTAATATGTAACAAATGTAAACATATTTTGACAAAGTAACACAGTCAAAAGCAAATTGAAATCTTAAAGACATCTAATATCGAACAAAGCCACATCTACACGAGGTAACAATCTTTTCGACTTAGATTCTGCAGTACGAGTTTATAATCAATTCAAGTACTACGGACTTCCGCTTTGGCTTGTACATAGATTTGAATGCACTTATTATGTATTAAAAAATTCATTAAGTTCATGCTCTTAGCTTAGAAGTTATTCACGAATTTAGTTGTGCAGATGCTGAAATAATGTAATATAGACTGGGTTCAGGGTATCCCCTAGTCGGGCGTTCCCTCACATGTTTATTCTAAATGTCATAGCTGAGCATTGGTGGAGCATTGAGCTAAAACTGCCAAAGAGAGAGTAAGAGAAATAGGAATAGGTGTCGAGACAATAATCAAGTCCGAGATATACTTAAATTAGCAAATGGTGCAGGACAATTTCGCGGTAATAGACTTTAGTCCAAGATTTCCATCCGTGCGATTGTAATATATAAGTACATAATATGTAGGTGTTGAACGTGATCCAAGAGTAGACCAAATTTGCAGGATTAATATGGTGTGTTCGCGTTTAGAGGGTCAAAAACCGGTTGAAAGATTCACAAATACTATGTGTGTCAGGGCGCTCTCTGGGCGGGGCCATAAAATTGTGATAGACCAACCATTGGTCGGCAATGGCCAGTGCGGAGCTGTCATTGGTTACTTTGTCATTTCATTTGCGAGCTACTCTCCGAAATAAATATTGTGTGAATGCTCTCTTCATTTCAAAGAGACAAAAGCTAAAGAGAAGAGTGTGAAACAATGCTGATGCTGGCGAGCCGAAGTTGAGTCTGCATATTAATACGAATGGGAATACGAACGCAAGCGTACGAGGCCGAAACGAAACGAAACCCGAGTGGGCAAACACAGAATCTCTTAAATGCGTTGTGGAGCCGAAGAGCATCCCTCTTGCACTCGCATCTGCAGTGCAGCCTGTTGGAGCGGCTGAAGGTGGAAGTGGAAGTGGAATCCAATTGAAATCAGTGACAATTGAACATTGCCACGCAGTGGTGGTGGTGGTAGTGGAGGTTACGTTGTCGCGTCGCCGTTACATTTGTTTTGTTGTTGTTGTTATCGTTGGCTGCCGTTGCCGCTGCTGCTGCTGCTGCGGCCGTTGTAGTTGTCGGTGGACCGTTTTCCCGCGTGTCCGCTTCACGTTTCACGCGTGCATCGAACTCGAACTTCGAAATCGAAATTAGGCGCACAAAACGTGGGCTTTTATATGCTGCGATCAGAATTACAGTAATTATAATAAACCATTTGATATACCCTAATCGGGCCAACTCACAGAAGGATGTCGTCGGTAGGCTTCCAATAGTGGTGCTCCCATTTATAAAATATATGTATGTGTGTGTGTGTACAAATAAAAGTGATCAAAGTGTTGCCGTGTAAGCTAAGAACAAAAGATTGAGAGAGAGAGAGAGAGAGAGAAAAGCAAAGAGAGTGAGCGAGAGAGGCACACTCCACACTCTTCTCTCACTCGAGTATTCGAGTCCACAAAACTAAATTTGAACTGACAATAAAAGGTCAAACACTTATCACAACAAACTAAAATGTATTTTTGTGTCTACAGGCGGAAAGTCGGCAAATCGACAGCATTCTGATGTTGTCAATTATGACGTCACGTCATGCCGAAGATCCGCAAGAGACATGCTTACTATTTCAACAAAATATCTGTCATCTGACCATATACTTATCATAAGCTACAATATACAACTACTACTACTGTGTATGAACTAATCTATTATTGTTGTGTTTGGACTCCGACAACTACAGGCATTGCTAAAAACTGAAATGTGACCCCAGTGTATAAACATTTCTTAAAGTGCCATATAACAAATTTAGAGAATTAATATTAAATAAGTGGACCTAGTCATACAACAATAAATAAATAGAAAGCATAACATAAAATTAACAAAATATATAAGGAATAACAATTTAGAAAAAAACTACAAAAGCAAAGGTGAGTTGTGGTTAAGAAACGAATCTATAAATCTATCTATGTATAAAAAAAATGCCTGCGTTTATCAGAACGGTTGGAGAAGCATCTGCAAAATCAAACGAATCGTTTTTATTGTAAGCTCGCCTTGTTCTAAAAACCTAAAACCTGTTGGAAATTCCAGCAAATGTTGTTGGCGAATGGGCTTTTTGGCAGGAAAAGGATTAGATACTTATGATGTTTATGTACAGAATGGTAAACGAGTATGCGGCCATCTCCTGATCACGATTACTTTTCCACCTGTTTTCACAAGTACATATATATGTGAGAACTTAAATTATATTTTCACATTACATATTGGGCGAGCAATTCAAAAATTTGTACCCTGGGACCAGTTCTCTACGCTCTACGCTAATCCATTGCCACCAGCCACCAGCACCCAGCCACTGGCCACTGGCCACTGGCGGCGCACAAGCATTGAACGCGACAGGTGCATTTGCCACGCAGACAGCTCTTTGCATGGGAAAAGCACTGGTGAAGTTCACTGCGGCTCAGCTCCTTACTCAGACTCGCGTTGGGAAGACTGTGACTGGTTTTGCTGTAATTGCAAAAGCGTCCGCCCGACAGACCGCCCGACCGCTTGCCGACTGTCTGAAGCCGCTGCTACAGTCGCCGAGGCCCCGCGTTTTCGACCCGAAACAACACGAAGACTCGCCTCGACTCGACTCAAAGGTAACTGCTTACATATACGTAACTGTAACCAGGGCGGCGTGCGCTTACCTTTGTTTTATTTATTTGTATACCCTAAAAGAGGGCATTATAATTTGGGAACGAGCTATGTATATAAGGCGTAGAATTATGTCTGTCCGTCTGTAAGCCACTTCCTCAGCTATCTCCTTGACAGAGAACCGTATATATTTGATGCAGACAGTACATATTTCAAAGTCAGCTGGATCCGCTGGATCGGATATTGGTTGAAAACTGATAGAACTATTTCTCAAGATAGCATCATCACATCCATCAAATGTGAAGTTGCTTTGCCACACATCTGCCACATGTCGCAAGGGTATTTATTCTTCGGCATGCCGAAGATAGCTGCTCTTTCTTGTTATTGACTTGATTTCATGTTTTGATTTGAGTGGTTGTTGTTGTGTGCAGTTAGTTTGACCGGTTCGAATCCTTTTTTTATTTCACAACGCACGCGAATTTGTTACCATTAAATCATATTTCCTAATTCACATTGCTCGATCAGGTGAAAACTTCAATTCATTATATATTCCTGATTACCGTATGACAATAAGCTTTTAAGAACTGCGAAGCAGAGGCGAGTTGTGCCTCTATAGGGATGGCAGGGTATCCCCCAGTCGGGCAGCCTCGACAAGAGCAAGCGTACTTAGTTGTTATTTGATGCAAATTCGCAGGACCCGTAATGATATTACTCTTTACATCTGTCAGGGGTTTGCATTTATTGCGATTTGTTGCTCGGCCTGTTGGCCGGCTCCCAGTCGATTGTTAGCGATTGTTCGAGAGTGTCATCCGGGAACGCCATAAATTGTGGGACTGCCAACATGTGTACGGACTTGTTTCTAGCTTGTAATAAGGGCCACGGACACATCAAAGAGACAATCAAGGCGAAACAATGAAGCAACTACATATTCTCAAACAGAAATGCCCGATGAACTCCCTTCCTCCCGCCGCAACAGTGCGACGTCCTGAAGAATTTTCGTCCAACTACTTAGATGTAGACAGACGTAAGCTCCCATATACTAAATATTCCAGTAAGGAGCTCCCATGACGGCGAGGCGGCAAATCCAAAGACGCGTCTATACGGCAAACAATGACAGACTGCGACAGCGACAGTAACAAAATGAAAATAGATACTATGTGTGTACATATGTATGTATCTATGAAGCTGTTCTGTGCGTATATACATATAAATATATAGTCCGGTTGAAACCAAGGACCGGGAGGCGGCTTGGCGAGTGGTCGACAATGACTACAGTAACAGAAAGGAGAGAGTGCTTGACTCGGAGATACACTGTACTCAGCACAGGTATGAACTTGATTACATTTGATCTGCCTATTGAATTGTAACTCCCATAGACTCTGAGAAGAGACTGAATCGAATATCTACGAAATGGGGTAGGAACTGCCTGCAAATATTTGCATAACTTTATTAAACCCTTTTAGAGAGTGCAAAAATGACGTCAGAAAGATTCTTGACAATGACGAGAATTGAAAGAGGTGGGACAAGTTGAAACAACTCAAAGTACAAATAATCTTGATAGATGAGTTGTCTAAGCGAACAACAACGATAGCTTATAAAAAGTAAGGTTGATTGCCAACAACTAAGCGATAATAATAACAATAGATTACCAGTGTGACCCTTGTTGTCGCAGCTTTCGAAGCCGGCCAAAGGCTAGTCCTAGCCAATTGATGCAGTATGCAGCATGCGGCATGAAGCAGATCCATGAAGCATGCACCAGTATCTATTTCCATCTACACACTCACACAGTCACACCTTCGCACGCATGCTCATTAAGCTAAACAGAACTGCGCCAGCCATTAAGAGGAGGGCGAGACGGGACAGAGCGACAGGTTTTTATCCAGTTCTGAAGAGCTGGTTAAACTGGACAACTGCTATGAAAGCAAATAAAACAAAATAAAAGAATAGCGTTTTCTTCGCAAATGAACTTAGTTATTTCACAGATTAACTCGAATTCGATCAGTGCATGCTAAAAAAATGGATGCGCTCATAATCGAAGAAGCATCTACTTAATTCGTTTCTTAATTGCATTGTAAATAAACAAATCATTCACTTCTCAATGCGCTTGTCAATATTTTATATCAAGATATTTTGAGGTAGCTTTTTCTTTAAACTATCACGACGACTGTTGCATGCCTTATAAGCGGGTGGATCTAATGTATATTTGGTTACATATAATATACCATGATTGTGTTATAGGGTTCTTTAGAAACGATTAAGCTTTAGATTGATATTGTGAGTGATGTCTGCTTCTTTCGGTCTTCGGTCTTTACAAAAGGCTGCTCCTAATCAAAAATATATGTTTATTCAGGCAACTTTGATATTTCAAAACTGTCATACATTAGTATGTCGGAAATATACCTGTTTTATTTTTACATTATCTAATCGCAGGCCATTTGAATCATTCCCCTTCCATTGCTTAATGGAAGTGCCAATATGCGTACACATACTTGCACACCCGTACACACACACACACACACACACATGTACAAATGCACGTTCAGGCAAGTGTTTATTCAAAATTGTTGAAAAGTCGGCCTGGGCTGGGGCCTGGACCTGCATTTGTTACGCATAACGCATAAAATTCGAATGTGCGTGTGCTTGTGCCCGAACGTGTCTTTGTGTGTGTGTGTGTGTTTGGGCTCAAAAGCTTGCGTGTACTAGTCTATTGAGAAAATGCTGCGAAAACGTGTTTTGGAGTAGATAGATAAAGCCGAATCTGAATCGCGGCGCCGCACAGTGGGGTGAGTCATGTGGACATGGAGGAAGTTTCGATTTGAAAACAACGTAAAAGATTTAGTTTACTCTACCAAGGAATATAGTGATATAGGTGGAGTTCTGCAGTTTATTCTGTAAAATACCTGTGTAAAAAGTAAATGTATCTTAAAGGACTTTCCAGACCAGAGACAGTCGAGGTCTCATCTAGTTGTTTGATTCGAAATCGGCCGTGCTTTCGATCCACTGTAGAGCGACCCTCCGGTCGAGGAGACGACCAGTGCCTGAAACTCTGCTGCAGCAGCCGAGAGATCGGCTCGGTGACGGAGACGAAAACTACGGAATGCGAATGCGCGCGATGCGAAACATGGAAAACTAGTTGTGGTGTCGCGTTGTTGCTGTTGTTGTTGTTGTTGGTGTTGTTGGTGTTGTTGGTGTTGTTGGTGTTGTGATTGTTGTACCCGTTTCAGCCGTCGCCGTCGCCGTCGTCGCAAAAATAAACACACTCAAAATAACAACAGGTGAATGCGAATGCGAATGCGAATACAAACGCAAACGAACGCGAATACAAGAAATCAAATTTCTCGTACAACATTGTTGTTTCCTGTTTCTTTTGGCCGAGGCATGACCAAAACCTGGAGCTGCAGCTAAAGCTGCCGCAGCAGTGCTGAAGTGGTGCAGCGGTGCAGCGGAGGGTGTGTGTTTATCATTTGTGAGACATACCGCGCATACGAGCCACTAAGTCGATCTCTTCGATCTTAGCATGGCTGTCTGTCTGCCGTCCGTCCGCCTGTACGTCTGTACGCCTGTACGCCTGTCCTGTCTGTCCGCCTGTCCTAGCTGGTTGGCAGACTGGCCGCTTGGCTAGCAACGCACTTGCGTGTGCCATGGCTTGGCTTCATTCCCACCCGATCTCTTGCCACTGATCATTGCCCCCGGCCCTGCTCTCCACCATTTCTGCCCACTCTTTGTCTACTTTTGTTATCAGAGCCATGCAGATTAGTTCAGATTTGACAAAGCCCAAGTCTGGGACAACGACCGAACTAGGAATCGTTCGCCGTGCCTAACCATCATTAACCTGTAATGATCAACAACCTGTTGCTTTTTCGTAAGTCATAAAAAACTGGAAACTGAACTGAAGAAAACTAAATACCCTTGCAAAACAAAATCAATTTTTCACAAATATAATTATATAAATGCTGTATTTACAAGAATTGGGGTTAAGACTCCCCCCAAAACCAATTGCTTTTATATATTATTTCGATAGCAGAATAGTGTCGTTCAAAATTCCCAAGTTTCGTTTAGATAACGATATAATAGTGATATAGTGGTCTATATCGACCGCATCTGACAGATGAAGAAGTTTGAATTATTTCATACCTTTCATTGGCTTTAAAGTTATTAAATATTTTGGCTTTTTAAATATATTTGAGAGCTTAAATGTTAACAAACCTTGAATCTTCTATTCCATATTCTCAAAGTTCTGATTTCGTTTCGAAAAAATTCTAGTACAGGGCATTAAAAGTATAAACATATAATTGTGGAAGTGTGATACAGAAATTGCAAATTGTAGATTGCTGTGGCCCGACTTATGCGAGTGTCTCCTAATTGGTGTTCAATTACCTCACATTGCCTTAAGATTCGTGGGTATCTTAATTCTAGAGTCCACTGTGCACGGCTGAGCCTCGGCAGAGAATGAGAAGAACAATAGGCCCATTGTTTGCACTCGGATTGCGCACACTGGAATATAACACAAAGGATTGACCGAATGCCGTTTGGCGTTAACAGACGAAGTGTTTGTTTATTTGTTTGTTTGTTTCCAGTTTGCCCAATCTCAAAGCGGAGCGTATCAGAGCAGAGTGCAAAGAGGGGCAATTGCAAAGTGCAACTGCAACTAGGCGGATTACATTCATTGGGCACTTCCTAAGTTCCCCCAACTGTAAGTTCAGCATGTCAATTGTCATTGATAAAGCAATATAAACGGTCTTTGAGAGGAGGGTGACTTTTACAAATTTTATTGAGGTTACTCCCAATACATGTGTTGTGTACTATATTGAACACACATAATTACTTTGTATATATATATTGTAGTTAGGTTAGATAAACGCGCCTTGAAATAACATGCAAATTGTATTGTTGCACCCGGGTGCAACGAACTGCGAAATACTCTGTATATATATATATATTCCAAGATTCGAGTTTTTCGCTTCGCATTGCCCAATATCCATATACTCTTTTCTTCTTTAAGAACAGAGTATAACAGTATATTCAAATCTATCTACCACCCAACGAGTTACTTTTTCCGTCTGCAAGCAAGACATGTGCTGGATCTGCGTGTATAGGATTATTATATATACAAATAGAAAAAGGCGGAAACTAGTTGGATTAACGTAAGATCTCAACCTCGGGTCACAGGGTATCTCCTAGTGTCTCTGGAGTGGATCGTTATAATACATAGTTATTTTGCAACGAGTTTCAATCTCTTAACAAGTAAAAGTGCTCTAGTTGAGACTGCCCAACTAGGAGATACCCAGTGCACACACACAGTTCCGAAAGTTAAGAAGGATACGACAAACAGGGAGAGATCTTAAGCATTTACAATAACATAGCGTCGAACGAACAATAAATATGGCTTAACTCCGCTGCTGGATCAGATCAAGAATTTATATGTATATACCACGCTGCAAAACTTAAATAAACCATGTGGAACCTACATATGTATATTCAACAGGCACAGAGTAAAAGAATTGCATAAAAAATATTTTTTTTAAATTTTCAATAACATAAATAAGGTTTATTAAACACGCTTGTACTTACATACATAAATATGTATAAATACATGCATGTATATATATATACATATATATATATGTATGTATTCCCGCACTGAACAAGAACAAGAAAAAACGATCATCGCCAAGTAGCGAAGCTTGAATACCCTTTAGTAGTAGTTGGCAAAATTCAGTCAAAGTTATTAGTTTCAGATCTTGAAATCTGAATTCTAATTTCAATATTTCTTACTTACCGGAATTCCTAAATGCAATTCTCAAATGCAATACCTTGTTCTAAGTAATTTCTTTCTTAAATTATAAAAATTATTGTATTTGAATACGCTGAAGCCATTGAAAATGGGTAAAGAGGGTATAAAAGTATATATATTCTTGGTCAATATCATTAGGCGAATCTATCTGTCTGCTCGTCCCTCTCCACAATATTGTGATCGATAATGGACCCCATTTTCCTAACCCCACATTTTTAAGCTTTTTTCGTAGTTTATGAGAGCTACATAATAGAGTCCCCGCGAGTAGAGTAATATCTCTTGCTTTTAAATAAGGGATAACATTTTAAAGCAACTATGGTTAATACTTAATAAAAGAATATTTCAAGTTTAAATAAATTAAGAAAAATTTACTAGATTTTACAGTTTGTTTTATTATTATATACGTTATTGGGAATCCGTTACACATTGTGAGCCAAAATCAGAGCGCCCGCTGCAAGGGTATAAAAAACAAACATCAACTTGACAGAGCAACCGCGAAGACAAAATGAAACAAACGAAAAATAACTGCAAGTCAACGACTTGGCGTAGAACTCGGTCCCGGTGCCGGTCTTCAGCCCCGTCTGCGGCAGCCAACACACAACATGATGCATTGTCATTGCCCCAACGAGAGGCAAAACCACTTTCAGCAGCAGGTCCAGCCGCAGTCCGACTTGCAGTCTCAGCCCCGGTCCCATTCGCAGTTGGAGCTACAGTCCTTGTCTCAATCTAGTTGTGATCGCTATATGCAGCAGAGAGGCGTCTGATGAACCCTTGATGCATCCATGCAACCAGGTTGCCGCGTTGCCAATGTACCTGTAACTGCACGCGCCACTTGTTGGCCGAACTAAAGCAGAAAATAAAAGTTGAGCAAAGACAGAGACAGAAGCCAATCCCAATACCGATCGGCATCCCGGCCGATGCGTGTCTCGGCTGGGATCTGGTGCGCACCACCAGCCGATTAATGCTCACCACCCCCTGGCCCACCTATCTGCCCTAATCTGACAAACAGCACAGCAGAGCATACATGAAAATTAGAAGCTTTCAGCGCATTTTGCATTTACCCATTGAGAAAAGGGAATTTGCGGCGCATCTGTACAACACACAGACACACACACACACACACACACACACACACACACACACACACACACACACACACACACACACACACACACACTCACACACACACACACTGCGAAGAATTAGATACACTTGTGTATCGTGTACTGAACCTGAAGTATGTGTGTATTTGTTATGCACCTCCTTTTACCTAAGTAAAAGTACAGTGAAAGATACCCTGGAAAACGAACATATTTTTGAGCTGGTCAATTTTTCGAACGAGGTGCCCATCCACTCAGGCGAGCTTTCACTGTAGGCATAACATATTCACATAAACATATTCATATACATATCCATAGGTATTTATAATCTAATGTCGCACTCACCATAGTACAATCAAAGTGGGAATAGGGACTGAGCTCAGCGGTTGTGTTCGCGTTCGTGCATGTGGTAGCCAGATGTGGTTCAGATGTTGTGTCATTATCTCATTGTCAAACATGTTCGGATCTTTTGTCTTTTCTGACGTGAGCTACTTCCACTTCCTACCCAACACGGGCAGGCTCCTCAAAGAGTTTATTTTCGAGGCACGCAGACAGACATGATAAGTAAGCCCCTCGTTGCCGAGATTAAATACGCCTATATTCGTACATACATAAGTGTAAACATACCAACTAAGTGTGGTCTAGTCCAGAGTGCCCGACTAGAGATACGCTTTTGTATTTATGTGTGATAGCTGGATAACTCTATTCAAATTCATACCGATATCAACAAGTGAATATAAATATTGGAGAGGAGTGAAAAGAGAGATAAAATCGATATACCTCCTTTGGAATTGATAAATATATATACATCTTGAGAGCAGGTTATCCATATCTCTCAGAATTTCAGAGCTAGAGTTACCAAATTTGGCAAAGAATTTACAAAAGAATCTTAGAAAAAATATATCGATTAATTGTAATTCGAATATGTATTCGATAGAAAATAGGTCCGTTTCAAACTGGTATTTTAAGTTGAATGAGTATTGCGCAGTCGGTTACACCCGCTATTAAAGCTAAGTCACTGAACGTGAAATATATAATTGTATATACTCACTGAAGATGTGCAAAATTTACTATAGTTTGTAGTTTCTACAGCTACTTATTTTGGCAGATGTAATAAACTTGAATTTTTAGGTGTTATCGAAACAAATGATAAAGTTATATGAGAACGATTGTTCCAAATTTGTCTGCAGCTCATAAACTTTCCGAGTTCATCAGTAAATCAACTTAATTCATCTTCCACATTCTGCTATATATTTGTACATTGGCAAAGAATACAGGGTATTATGAAAACGGAAGTGCTCACCCAGAGCGATTCAATAACAATCACGGCACTGATCAGCTGTACATCCAAGGCTGGACTCAACCCTGGATACTGGACACTGAAGCATCCGCAAAGCAGACTGCGGATTGAATTCCACCCGAAACGATGTTGGCCGGGGAAATGGGGAGAGAAGGGGATGGGGACGTGGACGTGCCAACTGCAATGTCAATTCCTGTGTGCGGGACTCTTGCTGTAATGGTTCTTTGGGGCACCCAAACCCGACACGAGCCAGCTCCCAGGCCTAATACCGATGCTCAAATCGCTTATGCAGGCGACTCAATCAAGTAGAACAGTGTATAAGACAAAGCGACCCGACGCGACGCACTGGGAGCATAATTTTGGGCTTGTGGTTGGGGATTGAATGGTTCGGTTAGCTTGGGTCAGATGGGGTTGGGCCAATACGGCGGTGACGATGTCGGCATTCAACATATTGCCGAAAAAAGCACAATATAATATTCATTGATTGGTCAAGTGGTCACATTTCAAGTAATTCAAGAGCGATAAAAAGGGCGATCCCTTCTGCGGCAATCGTAACGAATAGCACCATATGCATCCAAATACGTAAGCACATTCACGAGCACACACACACACTACTGTACATACGTAAACCGTAATTATAGAACGAGGTGCCGCATGTAGTATTGTCTAAGCCTTTCAAAAGTTGAGCTAATAGTTTATAGTTATTTACTTACACAACTCGGTTGATACGAAATCCAGCACCTGCACCCTATATGGGATTTCATTCATAAATTCCTTGTTGCTTCTGTGACTATGTTATCAGAGTTCTCTTTTTCAAAATGCGGATTTCAAAATGCGAATCGAATTTGTTTTTGGCCTAGAGGAAAGCTGTAAAGACCATTAGAATCTCATACATTTTGGAAAATGTCCCTCTCCTCATTTTGAAAGCTTGCAACGGATAAATAGTATTTATAAAACTGTTTTTTACCCAGTCTGTGCTACTACCGTGACCTATGTTTGAAAAATACAGCATCGAGTGCTTTAATATTGGTTTCTGGTATTTTGGCAATTCGGTTAGGTTTTTTGTTTGCTTTTGGTGAGTTGCGCATTTCTGTGGCTAAAGCTTCTAAGGGGGTTAGGCAGCTGTAGAATGGAAAGTGACGGTCATTATGTACCATTAAGCGGATTAGGCTTAGTAGAAAGAATCACAAACCTTCTTGTAGACTAAAACAAAAAATCAATATGGTATTTTTACAAGTCGCACCATCAACGGGGGAGGAGTGAGAGCTGAGATGACAATGCCAAAATCCAACAAGAGTCATCGGCAATATAACACCGCAGATTTGTCAACGACCTTTCGTCTAACAATAAGTAGACATAATACAATCCCCTCCGTGCTGGTCCTTAATGCCTCATCAATACCGACACAATAGAGCGCGACAAGTGTAATAATCGCCCCAGCGAATGTTGGTCTGGGCAGGCGATTACATGCCGCGATGGGTGGCAAGGAACTCGTGGCAAGGAACTGCACGGGGATATATACGCAGAATGCCCACAAATTTACCAAGTTTTCATATATAAACTAGCAAGACAAACGTAAATATGAAAGCCCAATGCGGGAAAATAGAACTGGGGTAAATTTGTATTCAAGGCAATACATTGAAAAGAAAGCAATAATAACTTGGGGATGTGCGGGTCTTGGGTGTCACATAAAAATCATGAAATCAAAGGACTGTCACAACGATGACCCAATGTTCATAGAATGGTCATACATATATGTGTGTATGGAGAGTATACATAGAGAATATGTTTATTATTTTCGAAATATCAACGGTCAATTTCAAATATTTGATGTACCTAAAACTTCGAGAACTACATCCTTTGTCATTCTCGACGCAAATTTAGAATCGAGGCTGCAGTCCAGTTTTGAGTTAATGTACAAACCAAACCTGAGTACCTCAGATATGTGGAATATCTGGAATATCTGGTAAGGCAAAACATACTCAAATCGTTATTGGGACCACCGAGCATTTTTGCTGGGCTCTGGGGCATTTTTGAAACGGCGTTTTTCTCTGAGTGTACATATTTATGTGCTTAATGCTAGCATTAAAAGGCAACTGGGCGTCTTTCATAAGAGTGCCAACCCATTCGAGTTGGTCGCAAGTGTAATGCAAAAATGAACAAACATAAACAGGCATAAATAATGGACGAGTCCCGAGTGATGACCCCAGATGGTAAAATCGGGCTGACGCTGGACGATGTCCTCCGACCGCGGTCCAGTCGACCTTTTGTTTGCGCCCTTTTGACCAAACAAGTGCGCCATCAACAAAGAGACAAAGCGCAACAACAGCAGCAACAAAAACGACAAACGACTGGCCGCAAATACAAAAGCTTCCTTTGAACTGCGATTTGCAAGTACCATACCTATAAAAGTGCCAGCACAGCCATTGGATAAGGGCCTCGTCCTGACCAGGTCGATACGTACGATATTAACATATATATATATATATATATATATATATATATATATATATATATATACATCCTGGCATATGCGCATACAAACATATATGCAAATTAATAGAGTCGTAAGCAAGTACATGAGCTGAGGGATTGAAAAAGGTACACAATGTAAAAAGGTAGATTCCAGAATTTAAAAAATATTTCTGAAAACTGCTCTATATGTGTGTTCTCGACAGTAAACTGTAAAAACAAGAATGCTGAATTTCCTTCAAGTTACCGCCTGCATATGAAATCATCGGATCATTTGATCACCTTAAAACTTATTGTTGAAGATGTTTTTGAATATTTTATTAATATTCGGCTTACATTTCTTTCGAAAAGTTCAATTGATCCAATGTGTCTCAAAGTAAACTATAGTGTGGTAGAAGTTCTTCAAAAATAAATAATATTAATTAATAAAAAACCTTTAGAGAATGTTTGCAGAAGTGATAGCTTTAATAAAAAGAAAATGTTTTCCAGTTTCGACAACTCTTTAAAATATTGCCTTAATTCTACGCGGATGTTCAAACCATTGAATGAATAATCATATGTTGGGATAACTCGATCGCACATAACATAGTTCCTGGAGTAAAATGTACTATATAATGAAGAATAATATAAGTGACTCTATTCGCAAGCTTGGGTTGCACTCTCGATTCGTCATGGGTTCGTGGTCGCCCTCGACTTGGTAATTTGCAAAGTGGTAATCGGCCTTCTCAAATAAGTAGACCCCATTAGATTCATTCCACCGCCGGCGGTCCTTTGGCTAACCAAATTCATTTTTAATGCCAGCACGTGCGCAAAGACATGAAGGCTACTGCCGAGGGCTCGTAAACAATGCCAACAGTCAATGGGAATTGGGTTTGGACGTGGGCTTGCTCCTGGTCCTGGTCTTGATCCTGGGTATTTCAATTGAAAATTCATTATTGAGCCAGGCACTTTTTATGTGTGTATGTGTGTGTGTGAGTGCGAGTGTTTCTTTTTTATGTGTTGTTCATCTTGTTGTTTGCCAATGCTGTTTTTGCGGTGCTTAAAAAGGAAGAATAATATTTATTTTATTTACCTTGAGTCCCCGCTGTATGTATTTGCACATATACTTACACTTCTATGAATATTTGTATTTCATACTTAGTGGGGATATTAGACTCAAATGTGTGGCAAGGGCAAGGGGTGACGAGTGTGCCGCGGATAAGCGAAGGGCAGTGCTACAGTTTTCAACCGAACTTCGCCTAAATTTTGGCCTATGAAGTCTTTCGATTGCGGTCGCGGTGATGGCGCGTGGCGGTGAAAAGTCGTGTGCCCACCCTCCTAATGCTAGCTGGCTTTTTACGAGTATAACGGACAAATTGTAGGCACTTGCTTCGACAGCGGATGATAAATGGCACAAGAAACGGCAAATAATGAAAATCATCTAAAATGAACACAAACAAACAAGCAAGTGTTGCCCCATGTCTCTGTCTCCCTCCCTCTCTCTCTCCCTCTTTCTCACTCTCTCTCTCTCTCTCTCTCTCTCTCTATCTCTCTCTCTCTCTATGTGCGTATACAAACAAACGAATACAGTGCAAGCTCTACTAACGGCCAGTTTCCTTCAGCGAACGCATTGCTAAGTTGGCCAATTTTTTAAATCGCAATCATTTTGCCTACTTTTTTTAACACCATACCTCCCTCCTTTGGACGAACGCTCTTTTGACGAGCTGCAGACTTTTTTTGTTTGTCCAAAAAGTATTCCTGAATGGGACAAAGGGAATTTCTTTCACTAAAAAAATAAACATTCTTAATAAAATAACATTACAAATCATGAAACAATCGTCAATTGGCGATATTTTGAATAAGAATATAAAAGTTTCAATATATCCAATGTAAATATTTGGAAAAGTATAAACATTTAAATATGTCTCACAAATTTTGTGGACTTAAAGGGACACAAAAAAAAGTTGATTCAAGCTGTTCGCTCAATAGAGCTTTACTGTGGCGTTTAGCTAACTATTGAATATTCTGGCATTTCACAAGAACTTAACCCATGCAAGCGACAATCGAAGACGGCAACGGTACACTTAGGGGTGGATGGCGGTGTGTGTGTTTGTTGTGTTTGTGTTTAAGCATTTGGCGTAACTAATTTATTTATTTATTTCATCTTATCGGCTTTATGCTGTGGACTTTTAAATATCCAAATGATTCAACACAAATGGTCTATTCAAAATACACAAAATCTGCATATACAAACACTAAACACATACACATATGTACATTTTCGGGGGCATAAGATCGTTGCCGTACTGGGTATATGCTAGTCGGGCACTCCGAATTTTCCCGCTTGGTGTTTCCTACATAGTACTTGCAGGTATAATACGATATGTACAAAAACAAAGAAAGTAACTTGAACGTATTGAGAATTTAATGACTAAAGCATAGAACAAAAAATCAACCGTTATTTTGCAACATGAGGGATCATTGCTCAGCTGCGAAACATTTGGTTGAAATAATTAATTGTTTTTAATTGTTATAAAATATAAAAAAAATGTGAAAAAATAAATGAAATCGTATTTAATAAGTTAAAACATTAGACTAGCATATATAATTTCAATATATCTTCCAGTTTAGTTGCTATAGCTCTTTAAAGTGCTTGTTGGGTGCTGGTTGAAATAAGCTGAGAGCAGTATGTATTTATGGCCTGTATTTACACAAACATTTATACATACATACATATGTATGTGTATGTACTGTTGAAACAAGAAAACACAACCAAAACCGACGAAAAGGAACCCATTGAAGTGAGCTTGCGGAAGCTATTTGCAAGTGTACAAGTCAATATTTGAATTGATGAGTGTGTGTGTGTGTGCTGGAGTCGTGTGTGTGTGCTTATGTTGGTGTCGCATCTGTGCATACGAGTTTCGAGTCGCAGAGAGAAACGGAAGTCATCATTATAAATAAAATGTTCAGTTCAAAGCGAATCGGAAAAACAATCATTTGTTGTTTTTGCATCACAAACTGTCGCTGCCGTCGCAGCCTATGTTTCTGGCCCCACCACCCTCTGCCTATGAGATGCGTACAAGAGGGGATTACGCTGACGTATCCTGCCTCCCCCGTCCCTATGAATGGGCAGCTTCTTAAAGCGATCGCATATATGTACATGTACAAACAAATAAATCGACAATTAGCTATTAGGAATACAACACTAAATATTAATTTTGCCAAGTTAAAAAAAATTATTCTTATCCTTTTTTGTTTTTTTAATAAGAGATGAGAGATCTGACCAGAAAGTTATTGAAGCTGCATCCCAAATTTTGTGTCTCTAACATATCTGACATATGCAAAAAAAACATAGGAAGGTAATCAATATTTATGGATTTTAAAAATATGTTGGATACATTTGTACAGTGTATAATATGAAATTTGTGCTGGAATGATAGGCATAAACTAATTCGTTTAAACTATTAAGTTTATGCATAAATCTTTTAAAATGGATATTGGATATTGGATATTGGATATTGGAAATATTTAACTGACTTTTGAACATCTTTCGGTTCACCTCGATCAAATACATATATTCTACATAACCTAGTCTGATATACAGCAAAAGTTGTAAGACATTCGGTAGGGAAATACCTGCTAAAAGACTTTAAAAACATTTAATTTAAAAGCACAAACACGCATACGGTATTTATAATTGTATACCTATACCCTAAAAGGGTACAATGGTTTTGTGTAAATGTATGTAACAGGCAGAAGGAGGCATCTCAGACCCCATAAAACATGTATATTCTTGATTAGTACGACCAGCTGAGTCGACAGAATTGCTCTTTGATTTGTATGTAGCTTTGAATCCTCGTTTAAGCCCTGAAAAATTGATTAAGAACATGCTCTCAGCTTAGCAGTTATTTACGACTTTAGTTTCCATAGTGCGGGGTGCGTTTGTGTGGAAACTGGTTCAAATGTTTATAAAGACAGGCTTCAGGGTATCCACTAATATTTATTTGTTTAATTTTTGAGTGGTGGTAGTATTATCTGAGTTTTACGAAAGATATACTTGCCCCGGCCAGCTACATAGTTCTAAATAAATGTTTTCTGCAGTTTCTTCCGCTGCAGGAGTGTGCGAGTGTGTTCATAAATACCCGGGAATATGAAGCGTGAAGTTTAGCTGTTACTAATTTGCCATTTTATTAAAAAAAAAATAAGAACACGGTTTATTTGCACACTGCATGAATGAAAGTCAGAGTCAGCCCACAGTGCCAATTCCACCACAAAAGATTTGCTGCCACATGCACGACACATCCACGTGCCAAAGGCTGCTAAGGCTGCAATATCTAGATCTGGCGAGAGCTCTACTGGGACGCAGGCGGAGCCGGACGCGCTCCCAGAAACGCATAAACGGAAGTTGATGCCGTAAGATTTTGCTAAATATAAATATGCTGGTACGATCATATGTATTCTACGGAAAGAACGACCCGAGCGGGCAGAACTTCTTTGCTTTTTATATCCTCTACCCATCAAAAATATGATGATGGGTATATTAAAGCTAAATGTTAAAATCTCGCCGTATACTTACCATCAGAAACCAAATTGAGTCAGCCCTATCTGTTTCTTCGTAAATTTTTTAAAAAATATCGAGAGTACCTTGCTATAATCTATCTTTGAAAATTTCCGGAATTAAACTAATAGTAAATAAAGAGTAGTAGAAAATTTAAGAGACGCACAAAAGTCCTGTGTGTCCATTATGATCTGGGAAGGCGGTATTTCAATGTCGAGCACTTTCAACTAAGACACTTTTTCTTATTCTTTATGTAATTAATATAGTATATCCGACCCCATATCGTATATGTATTCTTGTTCAGTGTCAACAGCCTAGAAAAAATATATGTAATATTCTTTATACTGGAATTTCAAGTTAGCGTGCAAGCAATTTATAATACAGATCGAATATTCTAAAACACATGTAAATACAAGTTTATACATAAAATGATTTATGATCTGATATAGGCCTGCACTAATTGGATTGTGTGTTGAACATTCAATGAACTGGAATTTCGAACTTTGTCGGGTAAAGCATTTTTCATGAAATTTGAAATTAGTTTTCGACCCATTTTCCGTCGTGTATTTTTTGCATAAATAATTTGACTAAAATTAAACCGCTCGATTGAAACCACTAAATATTTGTAAGCGACTCTTTGAAAAAGCATTTTGATGGTCTCTGAATTAAAGGGAAATAAATTAATATACAGTATGCAGTTAATATCTTTACTAAACATTTTTTCAGCATGTCGGGAAAACGCAAATCGCCACCAAACAAATTTGATGCCGACTCAAATAGCTCACAAGGATTAGCTGCAGCAGACACTGGAAGACAATTTCAATTCAATCTTAACGAAATCGCGCTCTCGGCAGCCAAAATGCAACAACAGTTTCTCAATAATAACAACAATTATAATGATAACGAGGTCGTGAGCTGCAATGTGAAGAGCAGCAACGAGTGCAACTTTATTTGCAGTTCTGGAGTTGGGGCAGTAGTTGGCGACGGCGTGGGCGTGGGCGTGGGCGAGGGCAAGGGAGAGGACTTTATGCGAATGGGCCTAGGATTGGTTTCGGCAAGCGATGGCGAGCACACTGATCTGGATGTTGACACGAGGAGCATAAGTCCGAAGGCGAGTTCCAATGAGTCTGAAATTGACAATGTCAGCCAAGTAAGTGTCAACAAAAAAGGAACGCATTTTTTAATCCAGAATCCAAAATATAGTCAATATACTAACTCTTAAAATTTAAACTAAATTACCTTCTCGTGTTGCAGTCATCTCGGCATCCGCTGACAACGGCATCGTCGTCTACAAAGAAGCGTATTAAAAAGTCGTCGAAATCCCGTTTGCTGAATGGCAATTCGAAAACGATGCCAGCTCAAGGGATTGAGATCTCTGGCGATACAGGCACATTTGGCCAAATCTCAATGAATGCAGATGCTATGAGTTCGTATTCAATAGGTCGCGACGACAGAGATCCCGCGATCCAGCGATATGTCAATGCAATTCAGTGCAATGAAGACGACGTTGAAGACGCGACTGTGAATCCTTTTAAGAACCAATACAGCACAGTGATAAAACAGGAACTAATCGATAAACCAGAGACACCACCACCAATGCTGAGCACTGTGGTCACAGAGGATCAACTTATGGAACATGATGTGATTGGCATAGAGCAGCGCATTTTCCATATGCCCTCTCGAAATACAGCATCCAGTAACAATTTGGATAGAGAACAAATTCTACCCGGTCGATCGGAGCTGCCCCCTTTAGTTGTTCCACCCGCAGCTCCCGAGAGTTTTGGAAAGCAACCCATTTCGGAGAACGGTCCATTGTCAAAGCCAATAAGGTGAGCTCAAACTTGAAATGTTGTGTAGAGAAATATGTGGAATACTTTCATAAGCCCTTAATAAGATCAAAATGGTCTTGTGGTCTCGGGTTACACACAAGAATTTATTTTTAAATATAGAATTCAATTAGCGTTTTAAACACTTATTTTCAAATTCAAGTAGAGACGAATATTACTGTTTAATTCTTAACAATGAGAATACATTTCTAATGGTCTTTTAGTATTTTCATATTTTTTAATGAGATGAAAAGATTTTCTATTATTTTTATATAAATCACAAATAGATTTATTTGAGTAGACAATACCTTTTTTTTAAATAATCAATTATTGTAGTAGTGGAGTACCCAAATCAGAATATTTATTTTTTAACAAAATTTAATATTTTCATTTAACAAAAGACAAATAGGTTTTGCTAAATCCGATTAACAAAGTAGGTATTACCTGAAATCGAACCTGGAACGAAAACAAAACAACGAAAACTTATATTTGGGATGTATTTTCAATATGTAATTTAATTAAAAATGTTTCTGTATGAATGTATATTTCATACGTTGAATACTCACAATATACGCCTAAAGAAATCTTACTTTTTAGTCAGTAAGCAACATTAAGCGAAAAGGCCATACAATTTCCCGCTGTAGGCCAAGTTTTATTTTGCGAATCCCTTAGGACTGTAATCATCGCACTCGTAATTGGCAACAGCAGAATTCAAGCTAAATATTGTAGGAACCAATAGTTCCGGTGCCTAAGCTAATTTAACGGCTATTGGCTGCTTAAAATGCCCATTTGCAAGCTTATGTCCATCTGAAAGGAGTGGGATGCCGCCAATCGAATTGGGTTCGTTTAGATATTGAAGTTTTGTGGTCGTAATTTGCCGCTCTCCAACTATATTCGCAATTTCCGTTTGTAGCATTCAATTATTCAGGAACAGTCTAAAAGCAAAACTCAAACAAATTTTGAGCAGCGACCCAAGTGGGTCGCAGTTGGTCTGAAGCCCGGCGGACGTGCCAATAGCGCATAGTGGTTCAACGAAGGAAAACATTTATGTAAAGCGTACAGAGTGTTACAGAGAAAAAAACTGAGATTGTTCTAAAATCATATTTTCTTTAAATAACATTCATGATACACAGAGTTTAAGCTACTGATAAAAAAAAAAAAATACTAATAAAGCAGGAATAGCAGTTGCTTATAAAAAAATCGAAATCGATTTTTAACATCAGATCAACAAAAGTAAACCAGTGTAAACCTTTGCCACAAAATGATTTGCTAGTTTTAGGGCCGCGTGTGTTTTTAATGAAATTAGATTCGACAATATTTAAAGAGGAAGTTAAGTATAATCAAGTAATTGCAGAAGCTTTGATATGGCCGTAGAGTTGTGAAACTTTTCAAGACGGCAAGTCTTAGATATACCCTGGAAAGACAAGTTATATTCAATTCAGTAAATATTAAATATTAGACATTCAGGATATCATTCTTTTTTTTCAACATCGTATTGACCTTCAATTAGGCCGATAGTGTATCTAGAATATATGTACTTCCTGCAACAAAAATCATACAGTCAATTTATGAAGAAATTTACTTTTATTTTATTTTATTTTGATTGACTTTTTTCAGAGAAAATTCCGCGCTGATTGCAAGAGGACAGACCCAGCGAACATATGAAAAGGACCGGACTGTCTCTGAAATGATTCGGCATCTACAACTGATACGAAGTAGATTGATCAGCCAGGTAAATAAGTATGTTTTTAAGTGTTTCTATAGAGACTATGTAGTATTCGTATTCAAATGATAACGTGGCAAACCGATTTCATCCATATCATCCTCAGCTTGAAATTAAATACATCACATTTTCAGGTAAACTACTGAAGACCTCCTCTAAATATCGCTTATTTGTTTTTGTTTGTGTACGCCAACTTAGAGTGTGGCAAATCGATCAAATCTATAAATTTGGTTGACAGTCTTGTTTACACGGATCATTGAAAGTTGTTCAACATTTATATTGTTATTTATTTAAAAGTCGCGCGGCATTTGTCTTTAGACCAATAGCAAACAAAAACTAGGTAATCGCTGACTTTTTAAAAACTGTGGAATACCTCGGGTATACCTGGGAAATACCTGCAAGCATGTTCTGTACTGCTGTAGAGCTCTTGGTAATTCTTAATTCTTATTTCCTGGGGGAATTTCAAACAAAAATTGTGCCAGACCAACCTGAGCAAATGAATATATTTATTTCTAATTCGTTGCGTTGACTGACAATTGCCAACACATTGTCGGTGCCAACAAAGGGATGGTCCCATTAAGGATAATATTTAAGTGGAACTGAAATTCGCTTAATTTTGGCTCTGACATTGTCCTGGCTGAGGAGTTTGGCTCCTCAGTGAGTGCTCCTCATTTGCAATGCAGCTCAGGGCAACGGGTCACGCATCAGTCAACAATTCGCAAAACTCACTTAACAGGGCGGGCTGCTTATTGGGTAACGATTTCCGATTTGCATACAAAAGCCCCACGAGTAGTCACGTACCCTATCATAAAGTGCACACATTGTAGATATCACGGCTGCAAGCCCAAACAAATTCAAGGCGCGTGCACCTGGTTTTAGCATTTATTCAACCAGGTTTTTGTTTGATCCCTGGTTTGGTTCAAACCCAGTTTGAATCACTTTCTAAAGTTGACTTGTCAAAGTCGCCAACTGATCAACTGCAGATGAAGTGTTAGTCAGCGCTATATAGAAAGTTGGCTTGATAGTTCTATTCTGAACTGAACTGATTTATGAACATTAAGATATTTGGCAACTAGCATAAGCGAGAATCCAAGGACTTGCTTCATGTACTTAGCTTTCAGTTCTAGGTTGAGTAAATAATGTACGTGTGTAGATACTTACATGTGTGTACATATATGTATGTGCAAATGATTGTGTGTTTATGAATACCTTTTCTTCAGTACTTTTTATTACATATTTCATTTTTCTGTTTTCTATTCATTACATTCATTTTGCATTTCCCTGGCTTTGTGCCAGCACAAAGCTGTGTTATTCTGTTTTCCTTTATTTCCCGCTTTTCTCCATTGTGTGTGTGTGGCTGTGTGTATGTATGTGTGTGTGGTCTCTGTGAGCATTCTATTCCATTCTGCTCCTCAGAATCCTCTTTCCGTTCTTTTTGTGCCATGCTTAAATTTTCTTTTGAATCGCTTTTGTGCTACGTTTGGCATTCAAGCTCTGAACAATAAGCTTTTCTTTCCTTTTTCACGTTTTCCTCATTCTTTTTTTTTTTGCGCCCTGTCCATCGCCCTGCCCTGTCGTCTAACGGCCAGTGCAATTCCTCCTCTTTCGCCCCACCTTTTCTGTGTGGTTTCGACTTCCAGCTGCCACAGGGTGCCTATTTTGGGAAAGTTACGGATTTTTATGAACTCGCCTGCACCTACTGTGAGTGCTAGCTCTTAAGTAAATTATACAATTGACAATTCAATCTATCCGCATAGCTGATTATGGGAGTACGGATTTTCGAATATATGTAGGTATCCACATCATGTCAAGCGGATAAAGTTAGTTTATAACTATCGACATTAATATGGACTTTTTAAGTTCGCAGATCAAGTTTCTTTCAAATTATCGATAACTCGTCTCGTTTTCTTATTATCGATAATTATGTGTTTTCGTCACGTTTTCTTACTATCGATAATTATCGTTTCTTGGCACGGTTTTTTGAGCATATCGCTGAGCCGGAGCCATGAAAAAACCCAATTTATATACTACAAGACTTGCGCTTAGTTTTTAACACAGTTTTGCTCATGAGTCGTAGTACAAATTTCATGTTTAGAAGTTATTCACGAAGTAATTTTCCTTAGGGGGCCCGTCATTGCGTGCGGCGTGCGTTTGTTTGCGTGTGTGTATACGTGTGAAATTGTGTATGTATGATTGCAAAGGAGTTTAAATGTCGGGCGCTCCCGACTAGAGTTTAATCCTGTGGCTTGGATGATAGGGAATAAGTCCACAAACTTTCAGAAAGCTATCTCAACTCTCTATTTCGGAGAAACAAAAGAAATTTAATTTCCTAATAACTGTTCAAGGAGATATCGGATCGAAACACAATTTTCATGTGTCTAAACGAATTTCTAAAGCACCCTATTATTATATTATTAGCTTCCGAAATTTAAATTTCGTCCTAATCAATTACAGTTCCACATCTCATGAATATAGACGACTTACTTTCATTTTGCACTCAGTTGATTACTGTATAAAAAAGCCAACATGAACATTGGTTAAGCCAGATTAAAAGATAGTTTTTTTTTGTAAATTTATAAAATATTTGGATAATAAAATGCCAATTCCTACTGTACGGCTACCATTTACGCCTGAACTCAGAACTTGAAGGGACAAACTTTCCGAACCTGTTTCATGATTTTCACTTCTGGAGATTACTTACGCGGTGCCACCAAGATAAAAGCTACAAATTTCATTCAGTCATAGCTCATTGTAATATTTCGTATTGTCGGTGAGGTATTCAACCCACTCTCTCCAACAAAATGAAAATGAGGTAGCACATCCACGGATGATGAGTGTGCAACTTCTGTGTGCCCAGGCTAATCGGCTTGAAATCACGCTAATGTGATGTTTATCTGCCAGATTCGCTGAACAGAATGGCCCAAGCATGATGGGCCGAAGATTATCTAATGTAAGTGTAACAGAATCTGCATTTCCGCCTCACAGCGCGGGCTACGGTTGGACCTCTCGGTCTCCGTGTTGGGGGGTTGTTTCATTCATTAGCGCACAGTGAAAAGACAACCGGGTTGATGTCGTTGTTGCCGCAAAACGATAGCGTCAGTTAGATAAAATCGGAATCCTAAGTACTCCAGAGGTCCTCATTAAAAACACATTAACACATATGGACTTGGACTCGGGTCGACAATTTCTGACCCGTAATCTTTGAATCCGGTTGTGGCCGCGCATTTTGATTTCACGACGAATATGCCATTTTATTTTTCGAGGTGTAAATCAATTTCACATCTAAAAAATTCTACACGCAAAAGAATTCAAATTTATACAAATACTATGTTAATAAAGTGAGCTTCCCTAAATATTCTAAAATTGTAAAAATAAGCATCACAATAATACTATTATTTAATATAAGCTTTCCCACAGTTCTGGGTAATCACCTGGGTAGGAGGTATCCTTCAGTAAATCTCACAGAATTTATTGTCTATGTGGAGTTCGAAAATTAAATTGCACCTACAAAATGTGGGCTGCATACTATTTATTATTGATTTTAGGAAATCGGTATCTGCATATGCGAGAGACTAGCATATATTTGAAAACATTTCTTTAACTCTTCCAATTTAGGACGTTGACGGTTTCATACAGAAGGACGCACGTGACTAAATCGACTCGGCTGTAGATACGGACCAAGAATATATATATTTTATGGGGTCGGGTCAATTTTGATTTTTAAGTTTCGCAACTTTTGGTATGTAGCACATATCTGGGATACGCTTACTACTATCGTACACATCCGAAAAACAAAGAAGCCGGAACTTTTTGTGTAACGTGCGAAATGCCCAACTATTTTTATAAAATGAAAAGAGTTCAATGGGAGGCTGGTAAATCGATGTCAATACACCTCAAATCGCAAATGTAATGCAGATGTAAGGCGAATATTTCACAGAGTATTAAATATTGCGACTTTGATGTCCCGGCCACGCCTACAAGAACGTCACCAAAAATGGGCGGTAGATGGCTGGTCACTTGAAATTTTAAATATATATATTCGTGTATACCCGCGTCAGATAAAGTGTCAAGGTTTTTTTGGCTACGCCCACTAGAGGCGAGGAAATTCGATTAAATATATTCATCTCCCTTAGTGTTCAAGGGAGTTGCAAATATATAAAGTATATATATCTATCCCACAATTTGAGAGCTAAGGTCGCAAAATTTGGCAGACAATGTTCGGATGACCTCCTCTAAACATCGAGCAGCCACGCCCACTCCCGCCCCTATAAAATATATAATTCGATATTTTTCCAAAAAAACACTAATAAATAAAAATGTTACGGACGTTCTTAATAATGTAATAATTTCGAATTGTGGACTTCTTTGGACTTCTTTGAAACTCATTTAAAGAGCCGTCTTAAATTTTTAGAGTCAGAAATCGGTATAAATACTTATAGACATATGAGTGTGTGTGAACAAATGAGGTGAGCCGTTAATTGCCAGCATTGTTTTCTTGACTTTTAGTCCGTGAGAGTATATAATTACGCGCAAATATGAATACATGCAAACACATATCTGCGCACAAACAGACATTATTTGAAAGCTGGTCTAGAAAGCAATACATACAAACATTTTTCATTGCAGCCATGCTGGCGGTATTCCCCCTCCCCAATATCACATACTGCTGCATATCCACCTGCTCGTCCACAACCTACCAGCGAACAACAGCTATGTCGGCAAATGTACTTGTATGGGTGTCTGAAAGCATTCTCATAGGTCTGCCAATAGAAAACAAATAAATTTTGCTGTCTCACTCAAATGTGCCTTGTTTATCGCTCTTGTGTGTGTGTGTGTGTGTGTGGGTGTATGCAGAGTAATCACAAATAAACAAGATAATAAAAGCTCTGTATGAATTGTAGGTATGAACCTCACATGCCACAATGTGTATATTCGTATAGTGCACAGTGCCGTCTCTTACTTATGTATATGTGTGAATCGTGCCGGAAGAAAAGAGTAGATGATAACTAGTACACACACTATAGTATACATATCGACATTTACAGGACAGGGTTTAACAAAAGCAATCTCGTAAATAAAAGCATATCTACATTGTGGATATGAGAAAAATGGCCGCACACTTTAATTAATTTTTATACACTGTTTACAAACTGAAAAAGTATATTAGTTTCGTGCTAAGTCTGCCTTGCTGGGCGTCCATCCGTCTGTCCGTATGAAAGCTAAGGTCAGACACCTGTTTTTTGCCTGTTTATTATGAATAAATGTTTCCCACAAAAACTAATTAATTGACCGATAGATATATATATATATATACTTTTCATATCCTGAACCCATTGAAAATGAGTAAAGGACGCAGCTCAAGTTTAAGTTTTACAACCTTCTACCTCACGTATAAGTCTATACATATGCATACTAATTTATTAACTCTTCTAAATATGTTAATTTGAAAACGGTTGTCGACCCTGCGGCCCCAAGTGCCCACTTACTCGACTATATAAGTAAATGTTGGAGAATATCAGTGCATATGATATATGTAGGTAGCTAGATACAAACACACACACACACAAGTCTTCCGAGCAGAATACTGCTTGTCCATGTGCAATTGCAAATCACACCGGAAATGCATTAAAAACTTTGCCTGCAAATATTCTAATATTAATCAAATTGTGCTAACCTTGCCTTGGACCGCCTTGCTTTGCCGGGCTGCGGCGTCGACATGACAACGTGGACGTTGGCATGACAACGGGATCGGGAACTAGATGGGTATCGGGATCGCAGTTCGCTGCAAGCACGAGAATTCTATTTTTGAATGCAGAATTTATGAATGAAAACAGAAATTGAAATGAAAGCGGATGGTCGACGAGAAGGGTGATGACTAGGACGATAGCGGAGGTGGCTAAAAAAAGCGAAGTTGCCAAGAAACGGGCGTCTACAACGGGCCAACGATGCAGAGTTTGTTTAGATCCGATTATGTCACAGCAGTTCTATAATTCTACTCCGGAAGAGTTTTTTCGGTATTGAACAACGCACTCGCATTGGATTTGACGGAGACCCTGTGTGGCAGGGGCCTCTTGGAGTAGGGCCAAATCTGATTGTCATAATCGCAGCTATTTTGAAGTGACTCGAAGCCAAGAAGAAGACATATTCGGGATGCCTTGCGCACCAAAATTAAATGTTGATAGTGTTCGATGCGCTTCGATCCAGCCAACTCTGACATATATTCGGATCGAACAGCAATCAATAATTGCAATTCCGAAATTGACACCAATTCCTTGATTTGAGCCGTGCACCTGTGTTTATGGAACGCAGTTAACATACATCGTTTGGCATCTGTATTGCCAGCGAAAACCGCATCGTAAATATAGACGGACAATATACATATGTATGTGCATGTATACGCAGATACATAAAATCAAACTATTTTGTAGGTATGTACCAATTGACACGCATGCATGTCTATATGGTGTATGTGTGCTGGATGTATATGTGCGTATATATACAATTTATGATCCGTCCGCTCGGCTGCTGCGCGCCAATTCATGATTTTGGGTGTGGGCGGTGACTCCGCAGCCGGGAAAGTACTACGGCAAACATCTCTCATCTAAATTGACCGACTGGTTCATATTTTATACGCACGAGAACAGGGAAAATGTTCAACACATCCATAAATGTCATAAAATTCATAAATTTTTTCTTTAAAATGTTCATTGTCTATTTCTGCTAGGCGAACGAACGAACGGACGGACGGACTGTGGCCAAGTGGGGGTGGGTGGGGGCCCTGGGAATACGAGACTAATAAAACACAGTCGTGCCAGTGGGTGGAATCAAGAAATATTTGATTTAGATCAAATATTGCTTTTCATTTAACTCAGTTGCAGATCGCGCCACACTATTTCACTACAGAAAGCGGGTGCACTGAGAGAAAATATGAAAAGATGTTGCACTTAAGTCGAGTACAAGCGTTATCAAAATTCGGTCAAGGTCAAAATTTCTTAACCCGAAGCACTCTACGAAATGCTGTGTTTCGAATATCCAATTTCTTCTTTCCTAAAACATTTTCAGACATTTTCGCGTAGTGCATCTGGGTATAAATGTATGAATGTGTATATATGTGTACATATGTATATTGTATGTATTCGCTGGCTTGTTGCGAAAATTATGAGTTTGTTTTGTGCAAGCATAAGGGATTATGCACTGGATATGGTGAAAAGATATTATATACTTATTATAAAATTAGAAACTGTAAGAAGCCTTTTAAATTCAAATAAAGAGAAGACCGAAATACATTTTGAAAGAGCAGCTGTAGCACAAACAACCGGAGTAAAGACAAACAGGCAAACTCTACGATTTATTTCTAGACAATAGAGCATTTTCGACTGGAGGGAAGTGTACCGAAGTCAAGATACCCTTGCGAACTCACAATTTTCTACATTATATACTTATCCAAATAGACTCTTACTTCGATTGTGTACCCAAGTGCTGAGAAACTGTCCATTGAGTGAAGTTATAAGTCTTTTACGAGCAGAACGGGGTCTGTCAGCACATTATTATTAACCTGTCGCACTGCAGTCATCCTCATCCTCCTCATCCACGGTACGGTTATTGTACCTACCCACACCTAAACTGACTGGGGCACAATGACAGACCACTTTCCTTCTGAATGCCATAAACAATACTATTGCAGGCTAGATACAGCTGCGGCAGCCATTTGATTTTTATAAGGCTTCTTAATGAGGTGAGAAATGTTTTCATATTGCCTTGAATCAGTGCCGACTCTTGACGGCAGCACAGATACATATACGCATAGGCAGGCGCAGTCCTCCATTCAGATTCATACTCACATTCACATTCACATTTCCATTCACCCGTTCGCGTCGCGTCGCGTCGCCTTTCGGTCAAAGTAAGGGTGGCAGTTGGCCCTGATCGGATCGGGTCAGATCAGAGCAGTCACCTATTCTTAGAACCAGCGCACTTCAAAAACGACTCAAAACAAACAAAACAACCTCGCAACTAAGTGGAAAGAGCGAAGATTAAGTGTGTTCATGCCCCAAGAGGCACATTGCTTCAGTGCACCGACGGCATACGAAGACTCTCTTGATTAGCGCCTGTGCTGTCCCATTGGAGGCGCGACAAAACTAAAGCATCAACAATTTCGGTTGCGATTAAACAACATCTAGTTGGTAATATCATCCCTATACACTTTTGCCGACTTTTAAGAGGCAAAAATACATTTCATTAAAATAAACTAAAAACAAGTAAGAACGTCGCAGTCGGATTTATTATTGTTAGTTTGGAAAAATATAGAAGTTTTATATGTGGGAGATATACATTTTTAAAGACGGCGGAAGTGGGCGTGGCCGGGAAATTTTATTACTGATCTTTAAAGGGGGTGACCCGCCATCTACCTTTATTCAAGTGCGCAAGGCCGCAATCTTTTGGAGAGGCTTCAATATTGCGGGAAATATTCCCCATTTATTCAGACCAGAGCCAAAACCAAACCAAAGTCTGTAGTATTTGAATTGAATTTGTTTATATATGGGGCGAGTAAGGGAAGGTATCGAAAATATCAGCTTCATGCGAACATATTAAACATATTAATTTATGGCTCTAGCTAATATAGATTCCGAGAAGAGTTATCGACAATTTGAAATAAACTTGTTTAATTTAATACAATACACACGAACTTAAACAGACGGACATGGCTTGATCGATCCAGATATTGATGCTGACCAAGAACATACCTCCTGCTGCCTGGTACATAGCCATTATACCTTGTATTCAATGGGTTCAGGGTATAACTATCGAAAGAAAGAAGCTTCTTCACAGTTTTGTATATGCATTTTTTTTTATAATATATCAATCTGTCTCTTTAATGGTCCAAAAATATCATAAATATATTTTAAGTAGCCTCTTTTTAAAAGAACTGTTGTCTTCGTGGTCTGGGAGGTTTGAATACGCTTATTTTCTGTGAACAATCGGCTTTTTGTGATAGAATATTTATTATTACGAGCCTCTTTCTGAACATGTATATCAAGTCATTTGCATTTGCTGTCGTGTTGGTAACACATCTACATATCGCCTCTTCCTTGTACTTGAACCCTCACGTGCCGAAGCTGAGTAAACTATAACAATAACTGTGGACTAACAGTAACAATATATATAATCCTTAGAGTGCCAATAGATGGAGTAGCACGTTCCATGCGACCGTCCTACATAATTGCAATTATGAACGAATGGTTTTTAAAGCCCCGGATAATAACTAGATTGGCAGAAACTCGTCCGACTGGCGTCTCTATAAATATATGTGTGTGGAACTAGCACAATAATGCGACACACGCCGCTAATGCCAAAGTTTTGATGACTTGGACGCAAGGATTAGGGTGTACAGTGTCAGTGGCAATAGACGGTTAATTAGCAATCTACGTCACGACCCATGCTGTATTCAAAGCCACTTCCGCTATAGCCCGAGGGAGAGGAGCAGCCAGCCTCGGGCCTCGCTTTAATTGCTAGTCATTTTGAGAGGCTGTCCATGCAGTTGTTGAAAAACCGACGGGGACGGGGACGGGGACGGGACGGGGGAGGGTGTAGGTCATTGCGTAGCTAATGACTCCTAAAATGGTAAATAAATCTGTGGCAACTGACTCTGAGTATTGGCTTGCACTTATGCATGTATGCAGCTTGTATTACCAGCAACCACAAACAAACTGAGGACACTCTCACCGATCCCAATAGCCCAGCATTGCACACTGGGCACAGTTTGTTTAAAAGCTATTCTTAAGGAGACTTCAGTCCGGGGTGCTTAATTTGTCCAATTGACCCAGTCAGCCTTACAACAATAAAAATAATATCTAATCTATACTCTATTATAATTTAGTAATATTTTTGAAAAGCAAACTACTTGAAAACAACAATGAATTCATTATAATTATATAGCCTTATAAACAATTTAATTAAACATAAACATAAACCAAGAGTATGTTTTATAATAAATATTCGAGCCAACTGAACATACTTGGTTTTAAAGCAAATAATTGTTTCGAATTACGACCCTGTCCCAGTGTAGAACAACAAAGTGCGTAGTACATGTGTCAATGGCTATGAGTACGGGTGAGGGTACGGGGCCAGTGCCTCGTGCCAGTTGTCTATTAAAGGATGGTAACGAAAATGAAATGTTTACACGCTGCTTTCAACTTGGCAGGAAAGGGGATAAGACCCAGCCCTGGAAATTGGCTATGCGGGGCGTTTGTCTCGGCGTCTATGTGTATACGGGGAAGATCAGATGCCGATGCTTTTATTGTTGTCAAACGGCAGTCCGACTGACTGTCGGTTCGTCGTTCGTCCGGGGGATCGTTTATTTTTGTTCTGCCTTTGTTCCAGAAACTTGGTTATTTTGTCAAAAATGTCTGACTTTTTATAAATTATTTCTTGGGGAAATCATAAATGTTATATTTAGACGTGAACAATATTTATAGTGACATTATTCTGACAGCCTCACGCACATGGAAATCAAATTCTAAATCGACACAGTCATTGGGTATTAAGTCTGAGCTAGGAGGGGACAGAAAAGAATAATAGAATTGAATATGGAAATGAGACGGTGCCGCGGCTGACAGATTACAATTTAAATACGCGGATTATAAGGGGGCCAACTCTTGGACTTGCAGCGAAAACAGAAACAATTCCCAGGCAATTAATTTCAACATCCCTCTCCATTCGCAGCTTCCCGCACCTGTTCGCCGCCGTTCGAAAATCAGCTCCAGCTTCGTCCATTATCCATGGGCTTCAGCGTGGGGGTGGTCCCTTTCAATAGGCTCTAAATTTCGCTGGGCGGAAAAAAACTTTTCGATTTGTTTGTTTCCCCCATCAGCGGGCAAGAAGGAAAGGGAATAATTGGCCGCGTTCCCCGTTCCTCGAGCCCTGTACTGTCCTATGGAAGAATTATTAGACACTTATTGTTGATGTAATGGATGAAGATTGATGGTGTTCATTGATGATCGTCATTATCCGTATCATTGCCAGAGCAGAACCACATGAGTTGAAAGTATAAGTAAGGGCATGTATGTATTTGGGGAGGTGCATTCGCCATAGGGTAGTCAGCTGCGAATTCGCCGATCCATTGACCGGGACAAGGACAAGCGCAGGAGCAGGAATATATATATTTGGGGCTGTTGCCATCATTTGTGTCCCCATTGTCTGACGGAACAAAGCTGCTGGCTCAAAGGCGCTACTTTGGCAACAAAACACGACAATGAGCTTCTAATTTGAATGCTATTTTATCCTTTGTTATCCTAGATTTAATCATCTCCTCCTGGGCTGGGCTTGTTTCCCATCATTAGAGTCACCATTGTTTTCGCATATGAATGGGAAGCTCAAGTTCCTTTGCCATTCTTTGCCATTGAATGTTTTCGGCCGTGCCCTGCGACCCGTGCCCCAGGGGTGGACAAATTTTGTTATCCCCATGACTAATATGTGATCGAAAGCGATGGTCGGGGGGCGGGCGATATTTCGTTGGTTTATGGTAGTAATGGTCTTTGTTTTCATCTCCCCATACCGCTCCTATCGCCGCTTCCCCTTCCTCATTTGGAGCTTTAAGCCACAGCCATCATCATAATTTGTACAAATCATATTTTCAATTCAAATTTCAATTTCCCCAATTTGTGCGCGAATTTCCTGGCCGGGAATAGGTCTACACCCCACCCCAACCCAACCCCGCCCAGACCCTGTTCAAACAACAGTCTCGAGTCGACGACGACAACGACGCCACTGTCGACATGTGGAAGCGTCGTGCGTGTCCCGTCAACGTCAGCGTCAGTGCGAACGTGAAATAACTTGTAATTGAATTGACGCGGACGCAGGATGCACAATGCAGCGGCTCTGGCCGAAGGGAGTTGAGAAAAACCGGGCAAAGAAAGAAAAACAATTACCTGGCGCACACTGGGCGGTCCAAGGCGAAGGCCCACCCGAAGCACACTATGCGGATTGTCAGTGTTGCCCATTGGCAACAGTTCGCCTCAGCTTTACCCAGCCAAAATATATACACTTGGAGAAATTGTGACTTTGTACGCAATTGAAATGCAAGCGTTGTCACAATTCGGGAAAGCAGAACAATACCAACATAAGAATCTTTATAGAGGATATTGTAGCTCGCGGTTCCAACAGCACAACTCCATCCCGGCTGCGCTAGAATTTCCAGAATGTCGAGCATTTCTCCGAGTGTGCCTATATGTGCGCGACTTTTGCCCGTTAGCTTTGCACTTGACATTGGCCACGCACCGGGTGGGCTCAGGCCACAGCCCAGTCAATAGGCTTTGTGGGGTGGGCATTATAATTAGAATAAAGCCAGCATCAAGTGGATCAATGGCGTGGTGTTCACGTCGTCCGCATTCTTTTGTTGTGCGTCCCTTGCGTCCCAACGCAGTTCGCTTTCTTGAAACCCGCCCCCCGATACCCCCCTAACCCATCCAAATATGCATAGCTCCATGGCCGACACGTGCGGCGCGCACGCAAAAGTGCAAGTGTTTTCAGAACTCAATTAGACTTGGAGTTGCGCCTCAACTCGCTTCAAGATCGGTGCAAAATAAAAAAATCTAATTGTACCGTACAAATACTTTTCGACTTTGTTACCTTAACATACCACTAATAAGCAAATATATGTTTCCCAAGCATTTTGATACCCCCATAAAGGGAACACATTCCACAAGCCCTTTCTGTTTGATCCCATGTGAAACAAGTAAGAACGTTGGAGTCGGATGTAACCGACTGCGAAATACTCGTTTTTCTGCTCGATATTTAAATGTTATCGCAAAACTGCCTATCAAATATGGTGAAATTGTTGGATATATGTATTTTCGCCGTTTACCCGACCCCAAATATAGGGACTCTACTGATTTGCCAGGCTCCTTTTTAGAGTAAGTCATAAGTTCTGTCTGAAAAAATGTATGTCTACAACTGAGTGAGACATATTGATTATTTATACGCAATATACTCTTTTCACTTTGTGAGCGAGTATAAAAACTGTACAACGTATAAAAAGTCAATTTCAAGGCCACGCGCATGATGGTCATACGCCTCCAAAAGCAGAAAACCCAGAGGATGTGCATTGATTTTCATTGATGTTATGACAACTCTATCTTAGCTTTAAATATTAACTTGGAAAAGTATTTAATTAATACTTTAAGTTCAAATGGTCTTTGGCTGCATCTTTAAAAAAACGCAAAAGTTTATACCCTAAAACCATTGAAAATGGATAAAAAAAAATAAATTTCAGAAGCTACAAAAGCTTAAGTTTTCAAATTGTGGATAACTCATCTCGTTTTCTTAATATCGATTATTATAAGTTTGACCTAGTTGTTCTATGATATGTGCTAAGTATGTGATATGTTCTCGTGAAGCATACGCAGGTTAAGAATATTTAATTTTTGATACCTTCCCCTATTTGCGCAATATGAAAAAATTCACATTTGTACAAACTTGATTGAACGCTGCTGCTGAGGAAAGTGCAGCGTGCGTTTGTATGCGTATATGTGTGTGATTTTGTCAAGGTTCAGGGTATTCTCTTGTTATTATCTGGAATAATGCAAATTTTGGCTTAGAATTATATCCATAATTTTCTTTATTTTCCTTTGTATATACTTCAATATAAAGCATTACGTTATGTTAATAAGTTGGCAGAGACTTACACCAGAAAATTTTTATACTCGTTTTTAATTCTTCTTTTATTGTATTGTATTCTTGTTCTGATAGAAATTTTAAAGTAAATCATAAAATGAAATCGCGATCCAATTCAGAAAAAGCAATTTAAATTTCCCATAAAAATTACTTTAATCAAACAAGTGCTCTACAAATACGGCTACAATAAACAATGATTTTTGCCTACTGTGCTCAAAGGCGGCTTTGCACGGAACAGCAAACAAAAAGACCAACGAGAGTGCAAAAACTGGAAAAGCTCAAAAACAAAAATAAAACAAAAAACAAGAAGCACATCAGAAGCAACAAAAACGAGCAGTTTATTATTATAATTGAGTTGAACTCATTTGAATTTCACGCCACTTTGAGTCTGAATGAAAATGAAAATCTGAATAATCAGTTTTACATTACATTTTATTATATCATTTGAATTAAATATTTCATTTTGTTTTCGGCTTTTCGAGACAAGGCACAAAAGCGGAGCAGAGGCAAACCAGGCCGGATATTTGTTACAAGAACAAGAATTCGCACAATGCATTAAGAAAATAAGTACGACTGTTCTATTCTAGGGAACTCGATTAGGAGATACCCTAAACCCCATTAAATCAAAAAATCCTTATAAAATATTTAGAGGCGGTACAAAACACTTCACGTCTAGCTTTTGCACCTGCGACCTAGCGTTACTTGAGCTACAGCTCACACTGCACACACAAACCTCAACTTAAGTATTACTTTATGCAAACTACACAATTGCTAATTATAGCAAGAAATTCTAAGAAAAAGCCCACGAAAATTGCTTGTGCTTGCTGCCAATTCGCTTGTCCACTTTGGGAAATTTTACACGTTTTCTTTAATATCTCCTTCAATTGAACCAAATTTGGTATTTGGTGGCTCATAATTATTATTGTTATCATTGATATTAATTTATTAAATATGCCTAATGAATTGGCCGTGGATGTAGATTCTTACAGATTTTAGTAACCAAAAAATATATAAATATTTATATTTTTATTGGAAATAACATGCATTCGTTAGGCCTTCTATACACTGCAAATAAGATTGGTGTATATTGTATGATCTCAATAAAAGGATTATATATACCTATTTAGGATTGGGCACATATTTTTATAAAGGTATTATAGCCTTTTTGACTACATTCTCAATTCTATTTCTCTATTAGTGTTTCTGAGATAGGCGGTTTATGCAGACGGTTGAAGGTTGAAAAAGCTACTTCGTTATCCTTGTTTACTCATTTTTAATTAAAACACGCTATAATAATTACAAATTAAACTGTATTCCTAAGACCTTTTCTTTTTAAAGGACCACTCGAACATTAGCCCTATAATTGAGAATATGGGCCTGACATCACCAAACACTTTCATCAAGCTGCTATCAATACCTTTTGGATTATAGAAATTCATTTAAATTTGAACAGAAACACGCCCCTTGTACATCTCCTGCAGGAGTTGTGAAGAGCAACAAAAGCGGATTTTGTGTTTTTCTCAAAGTATTAATCGAGGTATCTTTTCGACAGATCTGGGATATTTTTATGAAAGCCTGCGACAGAATGCTCATGTAATTGATTTTTTAATAATGCGCAAATAAAAAGACATTTTGAGTGTAGCAACAACAAGAAAGTACACTCGGAGGAAAAGGCCGTTAATTTATGACTCGGAATATTCACAATATTGTTTTCAATAAAATTCAAAATACTTTTTTCAAGACTTTTCAACTATCGTTATCAATTGGAGTATTGTCTTCTATTTGGGAATTTCGGAATAAGAAAAAGTAACGCAATTTTGACCTCGGCCGACAACGTTTGTATATGATTCCTGGTTCTTTGTCCGAGTGTAGCAACAATACCATATTGTTCCATGAAATTGATGAATATTTTCTGAGGAAGGAAAACTTTTCGACGGCGTCACAGTGAACTTAGCCCTCCGTCCAAGGCCACCCACACCACCCCACATCGACACCAGTCCCCACCCGGCGCGACGCACTCGACTAAGTCAATGAAGCGATGACACAGCGTGTCATCGGTGTAATTTGCAGCCGCAGTCAAAGTCACGGGCAGAGCCGCAGCCACCTTTCAGCGGATTTGCCGCTTCGAGCTTCCTCGGGGATTGTTCTAATATTAACGGTTTTCGTTACCGCTTTAGGCGACAGCGCTGTGACAGTGACAGTGGTATTAGAAGCGGCCAATTGGGAATCGTCAACGAAAACCAAAGTCGCTGCTTCTTAAGCCGTCAATGCGGATGCGGATACTGATGCGTTTGTTAGGGCGGTGGCGGGCTCGGCTGTTGTCCTGCCCAGCTTTGGGCGGGTGTGCGTGTGCAGCTATCGGTTTATCTACCTCCATATCCTTATCGGATTTCGCTTAGGTAGCAGTCGCAGTCGCAGTCGCAGCCGGCCAGTCGTGCCAATGAATTTTAATAGCATTCACCGCCAAATTTCGGCGGTTGCCAATTTCACGATACTGACAACTTGATAAGGATCCGCCCTAACCTCACTTCGAGACGCACCCTTATCAAGAGACAAAGATGTGAACGCGAATGCGCGAATATTGTTGTTGATAGCCTATGTGAATACAATCAAATTACGATATTGAATAATATAACGTATATATTCATATTCCTGTGTTTCTATTCAATGCAGCAATTCATCATCGCTTGTTCTTGGATTATATAGATTGTATAGACTAGTTGCAGTAAATGTCTATCCACTACACTAAATTTGGTGGCTCTATCTTTTTGGTGTCTAAGATATGCCTAATTATCGAAAATAAGAAAACAAGACGAGTTATCCGTGATTTGAAATAAACTTGTTCTGCAAGTGTAGAATGGACAGACGGGCGGACAGACTAGTGATGCTGACAATGAATATATATACTTTATGGGATCGGAGACGCCTCCTTCTGGCTGTTACATACATTTGCACAAAACTATTATACCCTGATTTACCCCTTTTCAATGGGAATACAAGAACTTACATATTAAATTGGATGGCTTTAGCTCCTTTAGGATATGTTGGAATATATATTAAGTATTTCAATTCTTTAGCTCTTCTATTTTCCCCAACTGATGGACATGGCTCAATTGATTTTGCTCGTGCCTACAGGGTATTTCCTAGTCCGTCTCTCCTAACTAGAGCGCTCTTACTTGTTAAATAATAATAACAAGGATAATAATAATAAAAACGGAAATTGCAGCCAAGCGCAGCCCGACACTTAGGTCCTAAAAAGACGACCACGACAACTCCTTCGTAATTTTGCAACCCCCACGTGGCATGATTCACGGCTTGAGGACGTCAAAAAGAACGAATATATGCACATACACCTATAGATACATATGTTTGCCGATGGGACGATGCTTGGGAGGAGGGCATTCACAGAATGGAGACGTGTTCATATATGTGTGCGACGGGTTTGAGTTGTCGGGCGCTGCGAAATGTCCTTCCATGCACATGTTTATTTAAATACTCGTACAGTGTATACGTACATAAAGTGCTCACATGATAAAGTGATTACTTCTTACGTTTGAAAGCAGAGTATGAAGGAAGAATGCGTGAGTTCGCTCCAGCGGGTCTTTACTGCTTTCAGCTGCACTGAACCTATGAGTCGTAATAAGTTTACATACCCTGTATTCATTCAAAGTAGGTACAAAATGTACAAGAAATTGGACAAAGAGACATATTCGACTCCTGTTCCGAAAGAAGAAACTTACATTTTGGATTACAAAAACGGGGTCAATCCTTCTTGCTCAAAGCACAAAGCATCCAGTCCTTACTAAAGTGCCTTTATCATACCAGCCTGGGATTGCAACCTGTATTGTTTTGCTCAGTTTGTAGCGTGTGGAAAATCAGGGTATCTTCTAGTCGGTCACTCTCGCCTAGAACAGTCCAACGTATTGTTTATTCGTGTGCTTGTGCATCAGAGCAATTTCGCTTGTAGATACATGCGAATATATGCGTGGTTTATCTTCTGCCATTGTGCAAATGTGCTGGGAACGGGATGAAAGCGAGCAGTATTTGGGGAGCATTTTACGCCTCAGCCGCAACCCCCTGCCCTAACGCTGGTGGCAGTCGTCAATGAATATGAAATGAGTGTCTCCTGTGCCATCAGAGTCAGCATCATCAACGGCATCAGCATCTGCGGATTTACTGCGGTTCTTTATCAATTTGCCAGCCGGTTGCCCCGAAAGCCACAAACAAAGCAGCGCCGCAACAAAGGCGATGGATGTTCTCTCCTGTGCTACAAAAATCCCTACCACGGCCAGCAGCACTTCTCCCAGTCTGAATGTCCACTTGAAATTTTGTTATTGTGTTGCATTTCGTGGCGTTAATGAGGTGCTTGCTCTGTGGTAATTCTGTATACCCTGTATGCGTGGCTCGCAGACGTCGCCTGCTGGGTCTTACATAACTGAATGTGTATACACTAGTTGGCATGTGTATTTTGACGAAATAAAAATCGTACACTTTTGAGTTCAACTTTTAAATGGCTTTATACAGAATTCTTGTTCATTTTTTACATTTTAGTTATAAATTAATCTTAAAAAGATTAAATGCATTACTAATTTCTTGTGTCGGCATAAGTATTTTGACAAGTATTTAATACTAAAAAATCAAAACTTAAACTTAACAAACTTAAAGAAATGAAGAGGAATTTAATACAATGTGGAACATCCTTTGGCTTCAATAACTTTTTAAAGCCGTGTCGGTACGGAATCCACTAAATTTTGGAGAATCTCTGGAGATATCTCTTTCCTAAAGGAAGAGAGCTCAGAAATTGTGTCCTCTCTGGTTTTGTTTAACGAAACTGTTCTCTTTCGTTTCAAAAGGGACCAGACGCTTTCAATAATATTTAAATCTGGACTTTGTGGTAGCCAGTTCAAAGTGGGAACACCAACAACGTCCAAAAAGTTAGGGAAATCAAATATTGCCCTTGGTTCATCGAGCCGGTGATAGGAACTAAGTCGCCCAGCCCATTGTAGGCAACACATCCCCAGAACATCACAGAGCCCCACCATGCCACACTTTTTGGCAAACAGAGCGTCATTTTGCCTTTCTATCTTACAGAAAATTTGTTTTTTGGTGAGTCAAACTCACCGCTTCTCCAAAACCCTTTTGGTTTGTGAATATGTTCCTTAGCGAAAGACAGTCTTTTAAGCTTGTTGCCCTTTCATATATGTAAGATTATAAATATAGTGGTGTTTATTACTATATATTCCAGAGGGAGTTTACACATTAAGTCTAAATTCAACGTTTTTTTATGATTATTCTGCCGCGATCTCCTTTTGACGACGTTCTCTCTTCGACTTACTCTCTTCTTCTTGTCTCATTTCTTCGGCCTGCCACCTCGCTCGCTGCTCTCGTGGCGTTGCCCACCTGCAAAGCCTAGGTTGCCATCTGATCTGATTGTTACCATCTTACATATATATGGCACGTCCTCGTTGGACAGTGCGCTCACTAATTTGAGTCTTATGATTTTAAATGTATTAAATTGATATTGCACAGTTTGACGCGACACCTTATACTCATATGCACTGTCTGTATGTCTTTTACTGCCGTTCCATCATTAAACTTTGCTACCATTGAAGCTCTGATAACCAAACTCAACTCAGCCGTTTTACCCATCGCTCTATAACGTTTAATATCAACTAAAGCAATATATAAAAGTTTGTTTTTATTTCCAAGTGCTCACAAGTGAAAAACATTTACACAAAGACTTCGTCAAAATAATTATGCCACGCAAAAATTCGTAGAACGGGAATGCAAAAGGTAAACAATGTAAAATTTGGTATGCACAGTGCTGAAAATAGATATTTTTTTCATATTCGCTAAACAAGGTTCCATAGCTACAAAAAGGGTTCGTCAAAATATATATGCCGACTTGAGTATATATTCCAGCTGGGTTACCCGGCGTTGTCAGGACCAAATACATTTGTTGCATACGGGGATTTCTTAAGGTGATAGATTCGCCTAACATCATAGCTTAAGCGTGTAGAAAGTGCTTGAAGCCGATCTAATTTACACAGCACTCATTGCAGTTGGGTGAGTCTCTCTCGGCAGGAGTATTTATTAACAAATAGAAAAGTGCATAAAAGACTCAAATTTTTGTGCCTGAAATTTGATATTCGTAAATATATGGCCCAGGTGTTTCAGCTTATTATCAAATAAATCTCGACTACATGGCAGAAACTCAAGTTTTTACTTTTAATTCGATACTATGCACACCGATATACCATAGAAGTAACCAATTATCACCGACCTTATCACAATTCATGCATATCACATATCGGTCCTAGGGGTATTTTTATACCCTGCACACATTAAAAATGGCTAAAAAGATATAATGGTCTTATGCAAATATATGCAAAGTATATATATTCCTGGTCAGCATCACTAGCCGAGTCAATTCAGCCATGTCTGTTGTGTATGTTGTTATGTGTGTTATATATGAACGCAAGGGGGTTGACATGATTGTAGCCACAGCTCGCAGCTGAGTATTTACTAATCGGTCACTCCTGACTAGGGCATTCTTGCTTGTTATACTCGGTAACAAAGTGAAAAGAGGTTATTGGGTTGATATCTCTTGATATCCCGGCCACGCTCACTATAACCCCCCGCCACCACGTCAACCCTAAAATGAATTTTTAATCACAACCATAACTGTATGAAGGCGTAGATATCTGTGTAAGAGCTAGAGTCTCTCAAGAACATTTAAAATTTGCAAGATCATTGAAAATTTGCAATAGCACCTCACTTTAATTAAACACTCTTTTAATCTCTGTTGCTTTTTGGCTTACTCATAGATTTGAATGCCATCGCCTGAATGTGTGAATTACTTCTGAACTAATAGTACGATCCTAATCAAATTTCTGTGCGTCTGTCTGTATAAAAACGACTTTTGAAGCTCGTGTACACCAGACGCAGATCACGATTATTTCAAATTTTCGATAACTCGTCTCGTTTTTATCCGGGCTTTTGAGCATATCTCTTGAGGGATACGCAAATTATGTATATTTCGAGTTTTTGACGTCACTCCAAAAATAAAAACACCCAATTCAAGTACTATCAGGGTATCCCCTAGTCATCAATCAACCTGAGCCTCTCTTTGTCCCCAATTTGCATATTAGCAAGTTAGAAACGTAATGTTGTGAGAAAGTCGATAAAAAAGCCCTGCGCTAATGAGACTGATGAGGGACCTATTCCAACTTGTACTCACCGGAATTGCGCGTAATTGCCATTAACCTTGTTTACCCACTCTGTTGAGGCGCGGAGCGTCTACTTATCCACCACCATGTCCAAAAGACCAACACGGGGCAAGGCCGAGTGTAAATGCATATATAGTTGGATAATCGTTGACAGGCGGCGCTATAATGGAATACCGGCGGGATCATTGTCATTGTCGCAAGAGGAACACTTAATCAATTAAGAGTGTGTCTTTGAAGTCAGCCTCCCCAGCAGGGATCGGGGATCTCCAGCGCAACTCCACCTAGAAATCAAATCGCAGCAAAATGAAACGAAACCAAGTATACAAATGAAGTACGATTTAATAATGAAAACACACAAGCAAATATGTACACTCTCAAAAACAAACGCCGACAATTATGTATATAACTCACTGCGTTTGTTCTACAACTTCCAAGGACATTTTGTTCTTTAGTCTTGAATGAACAAGAGAAATTAGAAGTTTTGTGCATTTAAAAAATTATTCCTAAATGTTTTGATAACATTTCTAGCCAAATGAGTAGAATATTCTTATATTTTTCTTTGAGTGCCCGTTTGTCAGACTGATACCGAGGTTTGAAGATGTGATGCCGGGGTTTTCGACGGCGCTTGGCAATGTAAACGAAGAGGAATAAATAAGCAAAGACAACACACACCCAAAAAAAAAAAACACCAACAACAGCAGCAGGGAACAGAACGAAGGCAAACAAAATAAAATAACGGAATAAAACAATCAGGAAATTGTCCTTTGATCTTTTCGTCATGATGCCCAACTCCACATTTCGACTCTCAGGACACACCCAACGCCAACACAAACACAAACACAAACACAATCCAACCATGTCAGCGTAATTTCCAACATATATAATTGTTGTTGTTGTTATTGTTGCTGATGTGGTTGTTGTTGCCGTGGCTGCTGCATCTGGGGGCCATAACCGAAATTAACAAGTTAAACAAATAAAACGAAATAAAATCACATCAAACTCATCTATGTAAATTGTGATTCGTTCGGCAAGATAAACACGCGTATAATCAATATACTAAACAAGTCCAATATAGGGGCGGGGTAAATTTCCGCCCTTAAATACCTCCCGGCTACTGTAAGCCCAATGCAAATTAACCCTACAGTCTCCAGCCTTATAATAATAGCACAACATGGTTAGATCTACATGCAAAACTGGGGTAGATACACTAACAGGAGATTATACATTTTTTTATAACCTGTATCAATATATTTTCGTATACATTTATACCCTGAACCCTTTGAAAATCGGCAAATACTTGTAACAGGCAGAAGGAGGAGTCTCCGATAACATAAATTATATATATTCTTGATATATATATATAATGTATGAACGCGTCGTCTACAAAATACTGAAAGCTGAACTTGGACATTTTACGTTCGTGTTGATCACACGCAGATCAAGTTTATTTCAAATCATCGATAACTCGACTCGTTTCCTTATCGAAAATTATCGGTATTTCGACCCGGTTTTTTGAGCATATCTCAGAAACTATACGATCAAGAGCCAACAAATTTGGTTTATTATGTTCGCGGGAAGCCTACTCAGGTTACGAATATATTAAAAAAATTCACTTCAAATATTACAGACAGTGCGTTTTGGTGTGTACATAGATTTGAATGCTCTTTTAAGCACAAAGAATTAGTTTAAAAGTTATTTACGAATTTAGTTTCCATAGTGAGGCCAAGTGCTTCTGCTGAGTAAAGTGACCAGCTTGCGGCGTGCGTTTGTGTGTGTGTATATCTGTGTATGATTGCGACGGAAATGTGTGGAAAGACAGAATTCAAAGTATCCCCTAGTCGGGCGTTTTCGAATAGAGGGTATAATGGTTTTGTTCAAATGTATGTAACATGCAGAAGGAAGCATCTTCGACCCCATAAAGTATATATATTCTTGATCAGCATCACTAGCCGAGTTGATCTAGGCCTGTCCGTCTGTCCGTCCGTCTGTATGAACGCGTCGATTTCGGAGACTACAGGAGCTAGAAAGGTGAACTTGGACTTTTTAAGTTTGTGTATACCATACGCAGATCAAGTTTATTTCAAATCATCGATAACTTATCTCGTTTTCTTATTATCGATAAATATCGGATTTTTACTCTGTTTTTTTAATATATCTTAAAACCCATAAGATCTAGAGCAGCCAAACTTAGTTCAAGCTGTTCGCGTGAAGCATACGCACTTAATGAATATTTTGGGATACTTTGGATACCTCCACCCATTCGCCCCATATAAGCAAAAATGTGAAAAATGTGCAATTCAAATACTACGGACTTGGGCCGTGGTTTGTACATAGATTTGCTCTTGTCAAGCCCTGAAAGTTTCATTAATTTCTGAATGCAAGCGGACTGAAATGTATGGAAAAAACAGGGCGCAGGGTATATCCCAGTCGGGCGCTCCCGACTGGCGCCTTCTCACTTGTTTTTATTATTATTAGTATATTTTAAATTCATAATAATTTATTTTAAAAGCTCCAGCTTGATTTATTTAGAAACATATGTACATAAAAATCAATTGTTGTGCAGTGATTGGCAACTTGACCAAGAAGATTTTGCTACCATTAATGATACTATGAGAAAGAGCTCTTTCAGATAACAGCTTAGCTAAGCCGTAAATTATCATGTAGTTAGCAAACACAAATTGCGAAAACTCACATCACATCGGGCTGTTTATCAGGCCGCACGGCATAATTAAATATGTTCATCTGGCAGAAAAAAGGCAACGCAAACAAGCCCAGATAAGAGGGTCTTGTGCCTTTAGCAACAGTCTTGTCTAGGGTAAAAGCCATAATTAAAACAAAAATAAAAGTGTTCGTGCTGGCTGACTTACTTATTGGTGATCAGCGCAGTACATTATCATTAATTGAACAAGGTATATTGACTGAATCTGGTTAAAATTTTACGAAAGATATAGATTTTAAATAAGTCGGGGTCGTTAGTGGGTAAAAACCTAAAACCAGAAAATAGACAATAAATGGCACAAATATGGAATGAAAAACACTTCACTATTCCCTGAACTCATTAAAAATGGGAAAATCTACCTCTCTCTCCCTCCCTCTTTCTCTCTCTCTATCTTTCTCTTTTTCTATGCAAATGTGCACATTTTCTTTTAATAGCTTTTGTTTCAGGTCCTATAGTACTCTAACTGATAAAATTTGCTAAATCGCCCTTCTATGCGATTTTCAAGGGTTCAGTTAAGGCTTACATGTTGTGACATTTATTTTTTGTCTCTCTTTCTGTCTCTCTCTCTCTCTCGCTCTCTCTCTCTCTCTCTCCCTGCCTGTGTATACCATACGCAGATCAAGCTTATTTCAAATTATTGATAACTCGTCTCGTTTTCCTATTATTGATAATTATCGATATCTTAGACACCATAACAGCTAGAGCCTCCAAATTTGGTACAAAATGTTCCCGTTAAACATAGGCAGGTACAGAATATTTCAATTTTGGATACCTCCCCCCATACATGAAATATTAAATGTATGAAAACACAGGGTTTAGGGTATCCGCTAGTCGGGCGCTCCCGACTAGGGCCTTCTCCCTTGTTTTTTTTTTTATTTATTTTGCAGTTTTTAATCTCAAGTTGACGAAAAACTTGCAATTTGTTTAATTTAAAACATTTGAGTGCGTTTTCTCTAAATATACAGTACAAGTTGTTGAGCGGACATCGCATTTAGTTGGTCAATTTTTATGGGTCCCAATTCCTTTCCTTGCACCTTAGAACAATTAGACCTCCGTTGGGCGTACGATCATATACGTTTTAGAATCACTTACAATGCTTTATCATTGACATGTACTGATAAAAATTTTAAAAATTGCGAGCTCATATAATTGAAAAGCAAAATGTTATCTAGCTTTCGAATCGGTTAAAACTTTCCTGAATAACCTGATTACCTGTATTTGTTATTTCGGACTGGAGAAATAAACCCGTCCTTGCGTGTCCGTTCAAGAGAGCTTTTACAGCACTTGCATTTGTAATTTCAAAAATGTCAATACATAAAACTATAATTTTTCTCTTTGGCATTTAATGTTATGAAAGTAGGTATTGCATACATACATAAATTAACACACATACAAGTGTTGATATAATAGTACATATTATACGGGTACGTTATTATTAGCCATCAATATGTATATGTATTGTGTATTTAATTGTATGTGTGTGTCTACCATCGTTCAAGACGATGTTCAATATGAAGTATGTACATACATATTATTTATTAGTATATATACATGCATTTAAGCACATACCGACATACATGGGTAAGCATCACTTTTACTGCTAGCATACATACTTGCAAATCTGCAAGTGCTCATATTGGTATTGGTAGGTTTGTACATACATATGTGTGTATGTATGTGCATGCGATAGAGTGAACCGTTGTACCGCCAGCCAACCGAAACGCAATGCGCGGCCACAATGGAAAATAATTGAGGAGACAATTGGCTGAGACAAACCAGGCATTACCCACCGCTGCTGGCTTGGTATCTAGGGTTGCCACGGCCGATGCGAGTTAAGGGGAGGAGCTTCGGGTTCTGTTTCAACTTCGTATTGCTCGCATATTGTGTAACACAATGCCCTTTGTGTACGTTGATGTTCGCATTCGCGCTGGCTTCGCATATTCTATTGATTTTTGAACTGGGTGGCAACAACGGCGATGTTTTTGTTTTTCTCGCCAGCAGCGTTTATACAAAATATACACACATATAGACGCACCCACAAGCACACGTACATATGTATAATCGTATACACATCTCGCTTGTGCATGTGAATGGCTATATTCTATATGTTCGCTTCGAACAGTCATACATGTATGTATGTACATACATATATACGTCGGTTGTGTGTGCATGTATTTGACACGGAAAGCTGCTCCACCAACCATATAAACCCACAAAACTGAAGGCAAGAGAGAATACTCGTAATTCGTGCAACAATATATGCGCAATGAAATCGCGTACGAAACAATTGAATGCACGCCCATCAGGCTTGAGAGTAGTTCAGGTTGCTAGCCTCTGCGCAGCTTTTTCTCCCTCTCTCTCTCTTTCCTCTCTTTCTTTCTCTCTCTCTCTCTCTCTCTCTCTCTCTCTCTCGCCCTTTCTCTGTCTCCTCGGCGCATTGCGTCAACATTTCATGATGTTCTTCGCATCTTTTGCACGTTTACACATACATACATATGCTTGCAAAAACCTATATACACACACACACACACACTTAGGCAGGCACATTCATTTAAAACTTTTTTCAAAAAAACAGTTTCGAACTTTTTGTACGACAGTTTCTTGTAAACGGAAATATTACAAGCAAATACAGTAAAAGCTCAATTAAAGGGCCGCTTCCTGGGGTCGACATCTTCAGAATTAGCAGTCTAGCTAGTCCCAGTCATTTTTTATTGTTTTTTTAACCATGTACAACAAAAGTGAAAACCCAACTTTTATTTATTTGTATTATTTTCATTGCCTTTTCCTATGTTTTCCTATGCAAGATATGAAAACCTAGAACCGTGTCCGTTAAAGCGAGACTGCACTGTAGCATATTTACTCTTAAAGACTGTGACGTAGTTCGCTCTCCCATTTGAACGGACATGCGCAATGACCGAGAATAATTTCAGAGTATTCTTGCAGAGCAACAAGAATGTTCATGGCGGCAGCATCAGTTCTCTGCCATGCGTTGATGTTAACGGTAAATGCGAGCACGAGTGCGAAGGCGAATGCGAATGCGAAGGCGAAGGCGAGTGCAAACGCGAGTGCGAGTACGAGTGCGAGTACTAAGTGCCGCTAACGGAGCTCGGGCGCTGTGGAAACGGGAAGGTAACAGCAACAACAGCAAAAGTTAAGGGACAAACGTAAACGTTTTGGCTCTGTCTTTGCCTTTGCCTTTGCCTTGCGCACGAACACTTGAAACTTAAACTGAGGCGCGGCTCGGCTCGGCATGGATTTTTCATTGTGTTGGACAAGACAAAAGCATCAGCAGCAGCAGCGGCAGCAGCGGCAGCAGCGGCGGCAGCAGAGTCAGCAGAGTCAGCAATGCAAACAAATCGTAACGAAACTCGACTGTTTCAGCCAATCACGCGAGGAGCCCACGCGAGGAGCTCACTGACACGCGAAGTCGAGCAAGTCGTGGTCGACAGCGAGACAATTGACGGTTTCGTTTACCTCTACCTACATACATATGTATATGTATCAAAGTACATATGTGCACACATACACTTGTAATTGTCTCCGTCTCGATCGGCAGTCATTGTTATGACGCGACTGCTGACGTAGATACAGCTGGTGCCGTACGTCTTCCGTCGAAGTCGCCAGACGTCGAATCGCGCATGAAAAAGTCAATTCGCAAGTGCTAAAAAATCAACTAGTGCGAAGTGCTCCAAGTTATGTATATGGATACCCAACTGATTCTAGAAAGCTTACCATATTGGCACCAAAAAGTTATTACATACTCTGCTAAAAGCGGAACTGTTCTTAAGAATCAGTTGGCTTGTTTCCAAAGGTTTCCAAAGTGTTCTATTGGAAAGTGTTGCATATGTTACAATAACTTTAGTGCTAAAAGTCTTAAATCGATTACAAAACACCATTTTTATACTCTGTAACATCGGAGTGCCAAAGTTTTTACAAAGTTTATATATACCTTTACTTAACAGTTTTATAAAAAGAAACTAAACTTTTGACAGATTTCTCCTGTGGAAGCTATTTCATATTGTAGCCCGACATTGATACAATTTTTTTTAAATGTTGCGAGCATAACAAAACACGTTATTGGTGAGTTTCGCTAACATATTTTAAAAGACAACGTAATCGATCCGGGCTTGAATCCCAAGCTAGTGTGGGTTGGCGTGTTTGTCTTATCGAAAACGAGAGTGATATTTAAAAGCTAGGTTATTCGTTTATAGCTACATACGCAAATCTTATTCTTTAAATAATAACAATAAAATTGAAACTGGATGACCCGTTTTAGCCGTGTCCGTCTGTCCGTCTGTAATAACGCAGTGAACTCGGAAACTACAAAAGCTAAAGGCCTAAGCGTTTCAAGAATTTGTTTTCTGTGGTGGGCACCTAGTATGACGACAGCCAACAATTGGGGTCGTGGTATCTCCCAGTCGGGAACTCTTACTTATTATGAATGCAGTCGGGCAAGTGCTATTAAAGTTTTCTTTCGAGCTGTGCAGTACCAATAAATGTAAATTGGGATCCATTTTTGATGGACAAGAAGCGTTTGGTTGTTGTTTAAAAACATAATGGATTTGCCAGATATCTTAAGGAAACTTAGCAATTACGAGGAGCTCTATGACAAAAAACCGTACGACCATCAAAATAATATAACCCGTAGGAACAAAATGCAAAACAAAGTGCCGCAATTTGATTATTGAAATAATAAAGTCGCAATAAAGAAGTCTCAAGCTATCATACAAACATTTCTATCTATGATTCATGAATTGCCGTTTTTTCATATATGGGGTGAATAGGGGGAGGATCCCAAATGCGAAACATTCTTAACCGTTCGTATGCTAGACGAGAACATATTGGTGGCGCCAGCTCTTAAAGTCTCCGAGATATGCAAAAGAGAATCCAAGTCTTATAATAGATTTTTATCGATATTAATGAGATGGTGCAATATATGGAGAGAAAAATTATAAATTCGTACTGCGTATGGTATGGTACTGAAAAGGAATATATACATATATTTGATGAGGTCGGGGATGCTTCCTTCTGCATGCTTTTTACCCAAGGGAGAAATTGGGAGAAAAACATATTAAGCACAATACAATAGTAACAGAGCAAGGCGAGATATTGTTTACCATATACCTAGTCAATTAACAATGAGAATATAACATTTATGAATACTAACACAGTGAGACTGTCCGTACTGTTATTTTTTCTCTAAAAGCTACTTTGAAACCTTCATCGTTAATGTATTTTCATTGTAATCTGTAAATCTGAATTATAGAACTAACTTCCGACTTGATCTCGTTGCAGGCACAATTTGAAAGCATGACCGATATTGAGGCAAATATTCAGCAGCAGCAGCAGCAGCTGCAGAATGTACAACGGATGCACCAGGAGAGCTGCCTGCAGGAGCTGCACCACCAGTTGAGTGCCCAATTCGGAACAGGGCGATTCGCGACGACACACCATCAGCATCAACATCAGCAGGCGGTGCCTGCGGTGCCAAGTAATCTGGTGCCGTTTCTTCCATTCCTGCGTCCTCCAGTGCCCGCCGGCGCCCAGCAGCTGGCGCACATAATGCCTGGTCATGTGAGCGGCCAGTCGCATTATAGTCAAAGTCACAACCACAACAGCCTCGCACACGCCCACACACACGCCCACAAGCTGGCGATGCAGCCCATGTGGCCAACAGCGGCGGTGGCAGCGGCCCACATCCAGGCGGCCCTGGCTGCGGCGGCGGTGGCCGCCACAAATAACAGCAGCAACAACAATAATAGTAACAATAATAATAATAATAGTAATAACAATAATATTAATAATAATAATAATAATAATAATAATAGTAATAATAATAATAATAACAATAGTAATATAAATAATAACAATAACAATATCAGCAATAGTAGCAACAACAACAACATGCTGTTGGCCCAAAGCCAAGGAGGCACCAAATTTCCGAATGCCGACGCGACAGACGCCTCTATAGAGCCACTGGAGATAGGGACTGAAAGCGGTGCTGAGGGTGGAGCATCAAGATCGGAATCGCCCATGCATGGGAATAGCAGTAGCACGGCCGTACTCACGTACAGCCACAACACACCGCCGGACTCTCCGCAGGGCCGCCCGGGACAGGCGCCGCTGAGTCTGAACCACAGCGCAGAGGAGAGTTCCATCTCAATAAACTTCCCATCTTCGCCGGCGGAGCGTCAAAGTGTGGCCAACAAGTCGGAATCTTTGGGCTCCGAAATGGATGCTCCTCTTAACCTTTCCAAGCCCAAAGGCTCCCCCGGTTCGTCCCCGATAAGTTCTTGCGTGAGGGATCAGCGCGAGCGCCTGACCCCCCATGTGCCCAGCCCACCGTTAAACTGGCAGCAAATGGGCCAAGCGGTCCCCGTTGCCCCCCATCAGCATCAGTCATCGCCATTATTCGCCGATGTGGAGGCCACCTACTTGCAGTCGCGCGTAAGTACAACCCAACAGGTACAAATATCCGAAAGCTTGTCTCAAAAGAGACTAGCCGCGAATAGAGATAGGTGCCCAATCCCGCCTATCCTTTTCATTTCAGATCCAGAAGTACTTATTGATTTTTTTCTGGAGAGACGAGAGTAAATTTCTGTCCCATATCGCCTAATTTTTGACTGAGCTTTTTTATTTTGCACATCAATCAATTCGCAAACTCGTTTGCTCTTAGATACAATCGTTTTTATTTTTATACGCAAATATACATAAGAGCACCCACCACTAGCTGTCCAGGCACCTTCAGGGATCTAGTTTCAAAAATTAGCGAGATATACAGATGAAATTTGCCACTCTCCATGGACTCCCAAAGTGTTATAAGTAATATAAGTTAAATAAATTTATTCTTAATCAGGATCCTATTTGGGATAATATTTAATTTTATTACACTCCTGACTAGAACACTCCTACTGGTGGACCATAGAAAGCTAAGCTTCAGTAATACCCTGCTCAGACTTCTGCAAAAGGGTATTGCTGATCCTTCCAAGAATCTTGCTTAACGAAACTTTTTAAACAATTATATAGGAACTGTTTTTCAGTTCTTCGAAGTACTCCTAGCTCCTGTAAGGCTGCAGCGCCCTTTTTTTTTATTTTTTTTAAGTACTTTGCCTCGCTCCTACTACATCTAATAATAAAGTTTCCTCGATTGCAGGGCCGCGTGTGGAACGCAATCAGTGGAAGCGTCAGTGAACCGAATCCAAACTTATCCAGCAGCTGCGGCACGAGGGTCGGCAGTGCCCGAGTGGCCAGGACAAGTCGGGATTCTATAAACAGCTGCGGCACCAGCTCGGAGAGATCAGCTGTATTGGATCCGGAATGCCACGCCCATGCCCAATTGGGGTCGCAGCCGCAAAGGCACGGGCATGGACACAGCAAGCCGCATATCAAAAGGCCGATGAACGCTTTCATGGTTTGGGCCAAGGACGAGCGCAGGAAAATTTTGAAGGCCTGTCCCGACATGCACAACTCAAATATTTCGAAAATTTTGGGAGCACGCTGGAAGGCCATGTCCAACGCCGACAAGCAGCCCTACTACGAGGAGCAGTCGCGTCTTTCCAAATTACATATGGAACAGCATCCGGACTATCGCTACCGTCCGCGACCGAAGCGCACGTGCATAGTGGATGGCAAGAAGATGCGCATATCCGAGTACAAGGTCCTGATGCGAAACCGACGTGCGGAAATGCGACAGCTGTGGTGTCGCGGGAGCAATGGGCCAGGCTCATCGGGCGCGAACCCCGATGGGCCGGAGGGCTCCGTGCAGGCAGCGGCAGCCGCAGCTGCTGCCGCCTACCATCTGCAAGAGATGAGCCAAGCTGCTGTCGGTACTCATACGGACGACTGTGAGACGCCGCCGCCGGCTTTAATCCTGGATGGGCCCATCGCCAGCGGTAGTTACTACTATCCGCCTGAAAGCTTGTCGCCATCGGGATTCTCGTCTGAGGATATGGAGATGTCATCGCTACGTGATGTTGACGACTAAACACTGTTGGTGATAATTATGATGATGATGATGACGACGATCCCCAAGCCTCAGAACTCCCACGCCCGTATATACATATACTTATATACACATATATTTACTATAGAGGCTTAGAAAGTTGCACCATAACACTGTTTGAAGGATAAAAGGACCTTAATTCGGCTGACAATTAAACGCACGCAACTCTCTTTAGCTTTGATTTCGATTTTTGGCTTGTAAATACACAACAGAACATCAACAACAATTTAGGCTAGAATCTGTGTATAGTCCATTAAGTTTCAGTTCAAGTGCCATTACATACACATACACATACATACAGACACACATACATACACACACACATACATACACACACACACACACACACACACACTTACATTTAATTTGATAGTGTTTCGTAGTCGACGAGAATTGTTCGCTGAAATCGGTTCACGCGAAAGCTCCAATTTTTGTGCCATTTATGCACCAATGCCATAGCAAAATATTCATTTACTAGTAGGTAGTTAGTAACTTGGATACATATATACATATACATTTACGTATGTATGTATGTACATCTGTATCCGTATCTGTATCGATACATACATATTTATATTCTTATATTATATGCACGATTCGAGATCGACTGAAAATCGATCATATAAAATAACAATTTAAAAAAATCTGAATCACGCATACACAAACACACATATGTGTGTACATTTGTATATATACAGTGAAAGCTCTACCAACGGACAACGAACACTTGACGAAAAATAAAATGGCAACATGATGTCTTGATGCAATTAACAATTACCGATATTTTTAAACAAAATAGAAAGTTTTTTGAATACCAATTTTTAGTTAACATTAACATAGTAGCATAGAAGCCTGTCTAAATTTAGAAAAGTACGAATGAGTCTGTGATTTTTTTCTGTTTTCTGACAAGACAAAGAAAAATGGAACCATGGGTGTCTGCTCAAGAGAACTTTCACTGTATATACATATATGATATATAAAAATAAGCATACATATGCATGTATGTAGTTTTAGACATGTGCTAATTATCCCAGTCCTGATCGCACAATGAAAGTCTCTCATCATGTTATATACAAGTTTAATCGGCACCTTTCAAAATGGTGTTTTAGTTCAAGATCTAATTAGTCACATAACGAACGCTCTCATCTATCCTTTGGTACGTATGCTAATGCTAATGCTAATGCTAGCTCTAAATCAACTAAGTTATTAGGCAGATTACTTACCAGACAATTTTATATGGTTAAGAAGATATCAGACGAGTGTGTACAGTATCTAGTGGTGGAATTATGACACTGTATTGTTTAATTAAATATATTGAACCGTTTGATTTGATTATATACATACAAACATACGTACATTCATACATACACATATTAATACATTCATATAATTATATGTTCTATTGAATTTAATCTTATTATGTAAATAAATAATTACGAGTGTGTATGTACTTTAAAAGTACTTAATATCTATCTGAATACATATGTAGATACATTTTTATTATTATTGCTTCAATGACTAAGGATAAATACAATACAATATAAAATGAGGTTGTGATTAATTAATTGACTTTCGGCTCCCACTGTATTCAAAACTCTACGAAAACAATACAGTGTCATATGCAAATACATACATAGTACATCATGGCCAAACTCAAAAATGAATTAAAACATTTTCGGGAATTGGTTTACAGTTCAAATCGTTGCCTTGCCTTCATGTTCAAGATTTCAACCTCAGACTGTCACATTGTTTCCAATTTAAATTGAAAGAACGCAGTCTTCTTTGTAATATTGAAAACTAATTTTTTTCTATATTTTAATTTGATTTTATAGTTTTTTAAAAAAACAATGGAACTTTGTTCAAACTTATTAATTAATTATTACAATTCGAACACATGAAAAACGGGCTATGTATGTACATACGTACTTTGATTTTGAACAGATACATTATATTGCGGATTGTTGCAGCAAAATAACGCATTGATTTCAACTCCATTGGAACGTTGAGAGACCAACATAGTCTATAACCAAGTCTATAAGGTTAAAAGCTATTCGAGACTGTCGGACTAGGTGTTCCGAACTGTCGTTAAATACAGACGTACTTGTGCGCATACAAACTCATATGCACCGGCTGTTCTTCTTCCCTCAGCACACTTTTTCAAAAGCCTCGTCGTCATTTATTCGAATATGTAGGAATCAAGGCTTAACTTCTAAAATTTAAAATAAAATAAATGCTTATGAATTTTAATGAGAATAACGGCCGCTGCCTTTTGTTAACTATGTACAGAGAATCTCCATTCGTCTCTAAAAGTTAGTATGTTATCGGTACGTGGGAATTATTAATCTGTTACCTTAGCCGCTTAAAGGAGTAGAGGAGAAAAGAAACACATACATACATAAATATACTTGAATGTGCATTACAATTAGTTTTTACATAAAGTGCAATAAAATTTTAAATATATAATTGTATGTACATATTATACATACACATTGATATTATTAGTATCCAAAATATATTGAACTTTTAATTTACGATAATATAGCAATACGATACGTTCTAATTTGAAATCAAGAATGAAAAAGAATTGTCAGAGTGACCGAAATTTGAATTTATTAATTTTTTAATTTTAATTTATTTAAAGAAATATTAAATGAATTGTTTTTCTGACAACTATGCGACATACTTGAAGGGTATTCCGATTTATTTCACAGCCACGCCGGGCAGACAATTATTATATTATATTGAAGACCTCTAACGTTTTAATAGGCAACCTAGATGGAGTCCGATTTTTATACACGTTCACGACGTGAAAAGAGTATATTGGGGGCGTGGCAATTCGATGTTCTAAATGTCGAATGATTCTATTAACACGCTGATTAATCCAACTATAGATTTAATGGTAACGTGAAATACAGAATGTGCTTTTCATAACCATGCCAATGTAAGTGAAGTGAAGTTAGTTGCGATTGCATCTAATGCTGAGCAATAGGTGAAAGAAGATGACAGGGTTGCCACAACATATATATCGCCATCTAGCTGCCTAATTTAGAAACCACTCTAGCGCCGTGATGGCGCTTTTCGCCGCACATCGGCTTAATTTAGAAACAGCCACCCAAGTCACAAACCGTTTTTGGTTTTTGTTCGAAATTAGCGATGAATCGAAACTGCCTAGTGTAGAAGCCACTCTATCGCAGCGATGGACCTTTTCGCCACATGTCGGCTTAATTGTTGGTTTTTTTTTCAAATTTTGTGTTGAATCGAAGATTAAGTTATAAGGCAACAGGTCTCGAAATTCGGCTCATCGAAAACTAAAGGTTCGTGTCAGTAATGACAGGCACTTTAAGTTTGTTTTTATAACCTGAACCCCAGAAAGAACTGATATACAGTTCCTACCACCTAAATATTTTAGTTATATCGAAAAAACAGTTTTTATTTATATTCATGTGTGTATGTATATATTTTGACAATTATTTGATAATAGGCTAATTTTATTATTACAATAGAAAAAATAATTATTTATAATTATTATGCACATGAATCATTTTTAACAAATTTATGTTAACACAAATCAAATTTATACAGGTACTTATTTACAAAAATAGGAATGTGCGTAAATGACAAATTACATTCCAGATGTATGGATGATAATGGAGTGAATCCTTTGGTTCTTTTGAGAAGCAAAATTTTGTTTTTTACATGTATGGACAAATACCTATCTATATATATATATATATATATATATATATATATATAAATACATATATATAAATATATATATATATATTTATATTTAAATATATATATATATTTATATATATATATGCCCATGTGTCTGTTTGTCTAAGGGGATATGAAGTTATACATTATCAACTTTTTACACCACTGGCGTTTACCACATAAATAGAGGTCACAAATAATATCATAGAACTTAGATTAATATTTATATGTTCTTGTATTTGTTGTACTGTATATGTATTATTATATATGTATTTGTTAGGAAGGGATAATGCCACTAAAACGTATAACTTCTAATGAGTAATCGGGTAAACGCATGTCTCTTTGTTTAGGTGTGTTCGTGTGCATTATGTTTGTATGTTTAATAGTACATATGTATATGTGGCTTATATGTGAGAGTTTGCGGAGGTCCAAGCATTTAAGTACCCATTGTCGGTTCCTGACGTATTTCTGACTTAAGCTTAACAAATTCCTTGGCTACTTCATCGTTATTCCGCTGTGATAGTATTCTTAAAATGGTCCAACCAGTCTCATCCATTTCGATGCGCCGCTGCAAGGGCAACCAACACGCAACCGATCCCTAATGAAAAACAATCAAACATATTGTTAATATTGAAATGGTGTAACAGTCGTTTGAACCGTGTTTTACCTTTTCGGATATATCCTTTAATGGTATAACTGCAACTCCTACGAGCCGATCATCTCGTGCAAAACAATAATCTTTAACGCAGATGTGAAGTTCAAAGAAATCTAGTTGCTCTTCATTACCAATGGCGCTATAATAAAGCAAAATATTTATGATTATATAATTATTAGAGAGAGGGCTAACAAAGGTTAATATATTTACAAGCTGAATGATTCGTTGTACTTGGGGGACCAGTTATTTGACTTGGATTTGGTCGCAAATTTTCTCTTCTTGTCCTGAAGATGCGGCCCGATAAGATTTATTTCCACAAATGGTCTAAACATACCAGACGGTATTTGCCATTTCAGATCATTGGCAGCCACGACTAAGATAAATGAAAATAAAGATAGTAAGTTGAAGTTTAGACAGGTAAATACTGTTTATTGAAAACCTAACTGAAATATTTCGATAGTAATATTTTTGTTTCAAAAATGTTTTTTACCTTTAACGTTAACTTTGTGCTCTCCCGTGCCAGGATGCGAAAACAGGTCTATTTGCACTGAGATTTCACCAACACTTTCTTCGGCGTTTTCGGGATCAACTAAGCAAAAGAAATTGAAGAGTCAATATTAATGGGACCTGAGGCTAGTATGAGACTTGACTTACCTTCGTGCACTTGACTTGAAATAAAGGTTTTTATCAGTGTGTCTGTCATTTGGGTATACAAGCTAAGTGCATAACGCAAACTCTGCAGCTCCGAGGACTTCTCAAGAAATGTCTTTTTCAGTCCATTGCCACCAGCATGGAAGTATTGTTTTATTGTATCTAAGGCAACATCGAGAACGGCACATTGTTTGGGGGATAGGTTCTTTTCAACTTCTTTTGATATGTCCATAACACCGCTAAGAGCACTTTTGACGTCCTGCTTTCCAGCCATATGTGATTTGAACAAACGGCCCATGTCTTCGATTTTTGCATTCGAAGCCAAATTCTTTGCATTATCAGTGAGGTGTTTGAACATCATCTAAATTAAATATATATATATATAAATAGAAGTTACATAGAAAACAATTTGTTATTGTTACAGAATTGTGAACTTACAGTTTTGTCAGTCATTGGTGGCAGCACAATTGTTTTTTCCAAAATTCGCATGACTATTTTCCAAAGTTCTTTGAGCAAACGTTTCAACACGGTCTTCTCACACGACTGTGCATACAAAGTTAATGATCCGTCAAGCAAGTCCATTAGGGGCCTGAGCACATCGTCGGCTTCTACCGCAACGGCGTTCCGTTGGATCGCCTGATTTCCGGCAGTTAGGGGTCCGCCACCTCCCTTAATCGATAGCAACATGTCACCAAGCTCTCGCACCGACTGTGTTATGCGTGGCTCCAAACTAAAATGAATTAATCCAATCAAAAAACAAGTGAGAATAGCAATATGATATAATTAAAAATAGTTATATGATATAACTTAAAACAAACACACTCGTCATTCGATATATTTTGGAAATCAAAGCTATATGGGAAAGGAGGTAAATGATATAGTGGCAGACAGACCGATGGCCATAAAAATATCGCTGTTCAAACTGATCAACTTCTGTGTAGAAGAAATCTTCTTCCCAAAAATGTTATAATATTCTAAACAAGTGTACAAAAATAGGACTTTGCAGAAACTCTACCTTATAGCAAATTGTGAGGCCAAATCGTCCAGTGCTGAGTTGAGGTTCTGCTGAAGTTCCTTGAGAATGTTGGCTGCATCCTCCTCCAGCTTATCCCCACCCATCGACTCGAACATTTTCTCCAATTGAACTCTTAGCTGCTGTATGTTGTTCATTAGAATGCACGCCTATGTTGAAGTAGGGTGAAATAAAAGTCTTATAAATATATGTATATATATATATATAAGTGTTTGATGTTGTAATTGGTATGAAAGCTAAGCAAATTGTTTGTCTGAAGAGTATGCTGTCCTGGAAGACCATCTAATCGAAGGTATTGTACTTACAATTCGTTCATCCCTCATATGCTCTGGAAACTCCATTTTCACAATATCAGCATAGGCAATTAGCACTTTTACGATTGTTTTAGCAAAACGCCTCATGTAACGTTTCCAAATTTCTGGATCTGGACACTCGAGCTTGCTAACAACATCGAAACATTGCGTCAGTTGTGTGAAAACGTCGACTACAGAATTCGAGAACAAAGCATGTTCACTGCTTTTTTGGAACTGATTGGATAGAATGAAAATGGAATGGAAGACTCATGAGAGAGCATTTTGGTTCGTCCACATCGTAACTCACGAACGATTATTATTACAATTTGAAAATAAGAAGTAAATCATCAGTAAATCCTATTTCGAAACACAGCACATGCGTACACTCAGAAAAAATAAGCTGCTTTAAGTTATAGTATGACCGAAATAGAATAGCTACAGTTTTTTACATATATTATTTTTTTATACTGAAATGAATTAAGAACTTTCTTATATTTAATAAGTAGGAACGTGGCAGTCGGGTGTAACCGACTGCGCAATACTCGTTCACAGTTTTTGCATATATCTAGAGATATATGAGGTCGAATACGACGCGAATATATATTCAAAATTTCAAGACTCTCCCTTCAATGTCTATCATACGGATAGACGGACCGCAAAACAGACATTGCACAACCGAATATATTCTTTTCACTTCGTGAACGAGCATTAAAACTGATTTCTAACGATACACAAAAATAAATTAAATAATTATGAAATTAAATAATTATGAAATTAGTTTTCGGGTTAAGAAATTTTGAAGTTATTGTTATAACAAATAAATCTTTGGAAAATTCTCCCTTTTGCCCATTTCGTTAATGGTATTTTTGATTTTGAAAACTTTTTAGGCCAGTTATAAATTTAATTTAAATACATAATTCACAAAAATAATTTAGTAGCTGTAGCTGTAATGTTTTGTTTTTTTTTTTTTAGTTTTTGATAGTTCAGCTAAGCTTACCCCGTCCTTTTTGTCTCGGTTAAATGCACCATGTAGGTACTCTAACGAGACATCATCGTTCTCATTCAGCCATTGCATTACGAAAGGCTCAAACCAGGCTGGATACTCTGGTACAGCTCCTTTATAAGGTGGCACCTCCTTCACATAGTTACTGTATAGCCATTTGACACGAAAATGCAAATTCATATAGGCCGAGGACTTGCAAAGTCTGTGCTGCTCATGCTCCTCGAGCGCGTACTTCATGTCAACGGCGAATAGGCCCCACATAGTAGCAGCCGATAGCTAGGATAGAATAGATAGTTTAAATCAGGTTGTAAACTGAACATTACCACGACCAATCATGCGGCTAAATTCAGAAGTTCCTTCTCGTGCAACAGGCAATGATGAGCATAATGTACCTGTCCAATATTCAATTCCTGGGGAAACTGATTAAGCACAGTCCCATAACTATTTTTGTCTTCATCGATAACAGAAACTATCAGTGCAATTAGTTTATGCCAGAAGTCCACACTGTCTAGTTTTGGCCCATGGTCATCAGTATCACGTTTCGCCTCGTTTGGATCCACCTAAATAAACAAGCAAAAAAGAGTTGTCTAGTCGAAAGTGCCCGACTAGAAGACACCCTGTACCCAGCGGATGTACATTTTCCCCCATGCTCCAGAATAAAAGAGCTATATTCTTGAGGATCTTTTGTGTTTATATCACAATCGTTACAATATACAAAAAAAGGCAGGTCTACACCTCATTTTGTTTTAAACTATGCGTGAAGTAAAGGTAGGAAGGCAGGTTTTTGTGGATATTGAAAAGAGGGGGAATCGACTTAGATCGTCGACTTAAACAATTAAATATTTACTTAAGGGGATTTTTTGTTATATGAATTTATACAGAACAATTTTATGCTTTTCAAATAGGTACAGGACTAAAATAATAGAAGAAAGCTATGCTAATGCACTTACCTGAAACTCCCTGTTGTAGAGCTCGTAACAGTTTTCAAAAAGGAATTGATAGGTGGATCTAAGACAAGCTTTTACGCAATCCTTGACAACGGTACTTGCTCTTGGTGGACTTGACAGCTCTTGTACCTATTGAATAGTAAATGAAAAAAAAAAAATAAGTGTGATTGCTCTACTCGAGGCAACTCGACTAGGGGATGCACCCTATTATTTTACTTATTTATTTAATAGGTTGACAAATCGAGTGTCTTTTAGATATTTTTATTAAATGTCATTAATTTATTGCCCGTTTGGCAATTATCATACAGATACTGCATAACAGAGGTATCCGATGCTATTTCAAGGATCACCTCGCTCATGTTCCGTTAATCGTGGCCCAATCGTTAAATGTGATCACAAAAGGTTGTTCTCGAAGTAGTCGTGCAGTTCTTCAATGCTTGAACACAGCCTTCGCATTTAGCGACGGTGTTGCCATCCAATTGTAGCACATAATTTTCATGCGAGACCGGGTAGAGTGTGACTTTTCGACAAGGAGCTTGACTTTAGGAAACGTAATTATAAAATAAATCATGTTTGCGGATTGCAGGACTTTCACGGACGACACAGACATTAGGTCAGCAATGGGGGTATTTGTGTGCTCCTCAAACCAAAACGGATTTTAAGTTTGCGTGGTCTAAAATATTTGGACTGATAATGCTTGCTTTGTCAAGGGTTATGGCGAGCATTATGTTTTGCAATTTCATTAACAACATACTATTCCTGGCTAAGAGTGTTTCATATAAGTGCCCGGAATCAATCTGATTATTCTTTAAAGTTTTCAAAATTTTTTTTGACGGTGGAAGTAAATTGGTTGATTTGATCCTGCGCTCTAGAATTAATTACGACCTACCTATTGTTCGAGCTTACAAGCTGTGCCGCAGTGATTCTAATGTTCCCTAGTGTAGTATGCACATATATCGAGTACCCACTGTACCAAGAGTACTAAAAGGGTACACACTGTAACACTTTGTTGCAGTGTTTACATAATTCAAAGTCCCGGTCATAAACCCAAGTGGCCGAATACGAACCGATCGCTATGCCTTGGCCCGCACACAGAAAGTGCAAGTGTCAGCATAATTGTAACACGAGCGGACCTCATGTATGTGCATATACCTCCGCTAGCATAGCTATATACTTAAGAATATATAAACGTCTCTCCACTGCCGCTGTTGGCAGCGCAGCTGCGAGACTTAGACCTTTTAAGCTCCTAAGTAATATTGATAAAATAAGAAGCTCCTGAGAGCTTGGAGCGGCAACTACAGCTGCTCCAACAAAGTTAATTAAACCAAAATAAAGTCAAAACTAAAAACGAAACCAATCTGAATTTAACTACTACATGGCGAGGATATAAAACACTACATGGCGGGGATATAAAACACTACATGGCGACCGTGACATTGATCCAAGGATCTGGACCTGGATCTGCATATTAACAAAATAAGAAACGCAGTGAGTAGAGTGTGATGTGTGCAAAACGTAGTGGCGTGGTGAAAAAATTAAAAGCCAGAAAGGCTGAACTTCTGAAGCTGCTGAACAGCGGCAATGAATTAAGTTGGAACAACTCGGTAAAAATACATGCCGAAGTTGAACACATAAAAAGTTTACTAACAGAAAGAAAAAATAAAATCACAGCCACACACACATCCACCTACCCTGTAATAAATATTGCAAAAACTAAACAAAAACTGCCTCCGCCAGAGATCCCCAAATTAAAGAAGACATGTCCAAGTGACTGCGAGGGACCTTTATACTCACCCCATTGCGAGTACACCTGTGCAACCAGCACCGGTGCCCCACCAGCAGCAAGCACCGGATCAGTGAACCGACAGCGCTTCAAAGAGCGCATACATTTTTTTTCCAATGCACTGCGTGCATAATTTTTTTAATTGCACTACGATGCATAATTTTTTCATTAATTCTTAAAAATATATTGTAAAAATGAGCAATACAAAAGTTGCGCGATTAGAGTGTGGCCTGAAAACCATACAAAAACCCAGGCAGGAAACAATGTAAAAAAAAAAAATTTTTATAAAAATAAAGTAAAGTAAATAAATGAATGATAAGAGAATTAGTAAATCTGTTGAAAATTTTGAGTTAGTTAGTTAAACATACAATATATGTATCACCCGCAAAAATGGGTCTAGTAGATTTAAAAAAAGTAGACTCCACTGCCAACGTAATTAATAAAGTAGCAGTAGAAAATCAAGATTTAACAATGATAACAACATTATTGATAATAATGGTAATAATAATGATCCTAAATCTATTGTTCAAAATTTATAAAGTACACAATAAGTGTCTGAAGAAAAAGTATTTGAGTAAAGCAAATGATCTAGATAAGATCTAAAAATAAAATTATCGCTTATACAATCATGTACACATATTTCAATATTAAAGAATAAAAGCCAAATTAAATAACAAATTAATTACAAAAAAAAAAAAATCATGAAAAGACTTTCTTATAGGACAGATATAAAACAGATATGGAATGGCAACAAATAAAAACCAACCTTCAAGAAATTAAGAAAAGCTTTGATAGATCCAATAAATGTCTCTCACAAAATAGAAATATTCTCCCAGAAACTTTAAATAAACACGCAAAGATATTAGTAGACTGCTTTAATGAAGCAAGAATACTAATACATAACAGAGACAAGCTAAATCATTAAGTACCAAACAGGTTGTATCAGCAATGAAGAAAAATTGCCTAAACAAAGACATTAAAGCTGTTATGCGTTCTCGTCAATTCAACAATATAGACGAAGCAATAGCTACATTTATTGAAACAGCCAATGATATAGCCGAAGAGACTAATATTATTATGTATTACCAAAATTACCCACAGCGCGGTGGAAATCGAGGTCGTGGTAATTATAGAGGCCGCAACTATAACAGAGGCAGCCAACGGTACAATAATAACAATAATTACAGCAACAACGACTCTAGAGGCGGCTCGAACAGAGGCAACTCAAACAGAGGTAATAATAGAAGTAACAACCAAGTACGCGTAACACAGAGTAGTAACTCGGAAAACGCTCAAACCCCCTTGAGCAACAGAACATAAAAGTTTTTAATATAAATTTGAATCTCAGCAGCATAATAAAAATACAGAACCAAAAAAATAATAAGCCATTAACCTTACTAGTAGATACTGGAGCTAACATATCAATTCTAAAAGATAATATCATATGAATATAAATATATAAATATAACAGGAATTGGTCAGGGAACAATTCAATCAATTGGACTAGCAACAATTAATTTACTCTTCGATTATTTCATAATCAGTCATGACTTCCAAATAGTTAATAATGAATTCCCCGTACCGTGTGACGGAATCTTGGGACTTGACTTCATTCGAAAATTCGATTGCATAATAGATTATCACAACGATGAATTAATATTAAAACCACAATCACTTAAATACCAAATACATGTGCCACTCTTACACAATGTCATTGACAATTCAATATTATTGCCAGCAAGGTCGCAAGTAATGAGAAAAATCACACTTCAGACTAATGAAGATGTTCTTTTAATACCAAATCAGGAAATTCATCCTGGGGTATTTATAGCTAACAGCATCGTAAAAAGCAATAGTGCAATAGTTCGTATTTTGAATACAACAAATAAAAATATAAATATCAAACATCCAAACATTAAATTAGAATCAATACAAAATTACGAAATTAAATCATTCAATAAAAACCAAACTAATAGAACTAATGAAGTCTTAACCAAATTACAATTCCCAGACCACGTGAAAACAGAACTTACTGAATTATGCACCAAATACAGTGACATATTTGGTCTAGAAACAGAAGCAATTTTAAGTAACAATTTTTACAAGCAAAAATTAAGATTAGCAGACAAAACTCCAGTATACATAAAAAACTATAGAAATGCGGAAACAGAAAAACCAGAAATAAACAGACAGGTAGAAAAATTAATTAAAGAGGGTATAGTCGAACCGTCTATATCAGAATATAATAGCCCACTTCTCTTAGTTCCTAAGAACTCACTCCCAAATTCAAAAGAAAAAAAATGGCGTTTAGTAGTGGATTATCGGCAAATAAATAAAAAACTTCTAGCAGATAAATATCCACTACCTAGAATAGAAGAAATCCTAGATCAATTGGGAAGAGCGAAATATTTCTCGTGTCTAGACCTAATGTCTGGCTTCCATCAAATTGAACTAGAAGAAAAATCTAGAAATGTAACATCTTTTTCTACGAGCACTGGCTCATATCGCTTCACGCGATTACCATACGGTCTTAAAGTAGCCCCAAATTCATTTATGAGAATGATGCAACTTGCTTTTTCTGGTCTAGAACCATCGCAAGCATTTCTTTACATGGATGATTTAGTTGTCATAAGTTGTTCTGAACAGCACATGTTCAAAAATCTTACAAGTATATTCGAGCTTTGTAGAAAACACAACCTTAAACTAAACCCAGAGAAATGTTCATTCTTTATGCACGAGGTAACATTCCTTGGCCATAAATGTACAGACCATGGCATCCTTCCGGATGATAAAAAATATGATGTAATTAAAAATTATCCAACTCCAACAGATTCGGATAGTGCACGACGTTTCGTCGCTTTTTGCAACTACTATAGAAGATTCATTAATAATTTCGCACAATACTCACGTCACTTGACAAGACTGTGCAAGAAAAATGTCCAATTCAAATGGACTCAAGAATGTGAAGAATCGTTCAAATATCTTAAAAACGCATTAATGAAGCCAACATTATTGCAATGCCCTGATTTTAGCAAAGAATTTTGCATAACCACAGATGCAAGTAAGCATGCATGTGGTGTAGTACTTTCACAAGACTGCAACGGTGCGCAACTACCAATTGCATATGCATCGAGAGCTTTCACGCAGGGAGAAAGTAATAAATCGACTACTGAACAGGAATTAGCAGCAATACACTGGGCAATAAAACACTTCAGACCATATATATATGGAACGCATTTCTTAGTAAAAACAGATCAACAGATTAGTAAAAACAGATCACTACCTATTTTCTATGAAGAACCCAACTTCAAAGCTGACTAGAACGAGATTAGATTTAGAAGAGTATCAATTTACAGTTGAATACCTCAAGGGGAAGGATAATCATGTTGCGGATGCATTATCTCGCATAAATGTTGACGACTTAATACAAATGAACAGAAACATATTGATAGTCCAAACAAGGTCATCAAAAAGACAGGAAAACACCTGCGCAGATGAAAAAATTAAATTGCATGATGAAATATACGAGCCCAATGTCTACGAAGTCGTTAGCAATAACGACGTAAAGAAATTTGTAAAAATAAAAATGAATAATTTCAAATGTTTACTCAAACGAGGCAAACAAATTATTTCAAAATTTTCAGTTAAAGATTTATATTCTAATGAAAAATTCGATTTAGATCAATTTTTTCAAAGGCTTATTTCAGAAGCCGGGATACACAAAATCATTAACATACAAATGTCACCAAGTGAACAAATTTTTCAATTTGTCACTATAAATGAATTCAAAAATGAGGGCATTTACTAAATATAAAAATAGCGCTATTACAAAAAATGACACAAGTAGACAAAAATGACGAAAGTCAAATTAATGCAATCCTGTTAAGATATCATAACGACCCAATAGAAGGAGGCCATACAGGGATTACGCGTACCCTATCAAAAATAAACAAACCATAAAAAACTATGTAAAAACGTGTGTAGACTGCCAAAGAGCTAAAACTACAACACATACAAAGGCCCCAATGACAATAACAAATACCCCAAGCACAGCTTTTGACACTGTTTTCATTGATACCCAATTACACACATACATCGGCCCATTACCTCGAACTGAGAATGGCAATGAGTATGCAATAACTATAATATGCGACCTTACAAAATATCTAGTTTCAATACCAGTAACAGATAAAAGCGCAAAAACAGTAGCCAAAGCAATATTTGAATCATTTATACTAAAGTACGGTCCTATGAAGACGTTCATAACAGACATGGGTACTGAGTATAATAATTCAGTTATTAATGACTTGTGCAAATATATGAAGATAAGTAATATATTATCAACAGCACATCATCACCAGACTTTAGGAACGGTAGAAAGAAGTCATCGAACATTCAATGAATACATTCGTTCATACATCTCTATAGACAAAGATGATTGGGATGAATGGTTGAATTACTTCACATATTGTTTTAATACTACCCCATCAACAGTACATGACCACTGTCCTTATGAACTGTTTACGGTAAACTACCAAGACACACAGAATTTACAGAACACACAGAATTTTACAGAATTTAACACTTTGTCAAAAATAGATCCTATATACAATTTAGATGATTATGCAAAAGAGTTTAAATTTAAATTACAAATAGCATATAAAAGGGCAATATCTATGATTGAAATAGAAAAACAAAAACGTAAAATAGACTATGATAAAAAAGTTAATGACTTAAAGTTAGAAATAGGAAATTTAGTACTACTTAAGAATGACTTAGGTCATAAGCTAGATAATCAATATTTAGGACCCTACAAAGTCATAAAAATAGAAGATAAAAACAATATTGTAATCGATATAGGAAAAAAGAAACCTCAGAAAGTCAATAAGAATAGGCTAAAGTTATTCAAAAGTTACAAAAAAAAAAAAAAAAAAAAAAAATTTACGTATAAAAACAAAAATAAAATTTTAATATTTTTCTATTTTATTGAAATACATGTACTTCTAAGAAAAAATAATAAAAACATATATTGATATACATAAATTAAAACTTCATAAACATAAATTAAAAATAACTTCATATAATTACGTTATTTTTCAAAAGGAGGGAGATGTAGTATGCACATATATCGAGTACCCACTGTACCAAGAGTACTAAAAGGGTACACACTGTAACACTTTGTTGCAGTGTTTACATAATTCAAAGTCCCGGTCATAAACCCAAGTGGCCGAATACGAACCGATCGCTATGCCTTGGCCCGCACACAGAAAGTGCAAGTGTCAGCATAATTGTAACACGAGCGGACCTCATGTATGTGCATATACCTCCGCTAGCATAGCTATATACTTAAGAATATATAAACGTCTCTCCGCTGCCGCTGTTGGCAGCGCAGCTGCGAGACTTAGACCTTTTTAGCTCCTAAGTAATATTGATAAAATAAGAAGCTCCTGAGAGCTTGGAGCGGCAACTACAGCTGCTCCAACAAAGTTAATTAAACCAAAATAAAGTCAAAACTAAAAACGAAACCAATCTGAAATTAACTACTACATGGCGAGATATAAAACACTACACTAGATCCCTAGAATCGGGCGTACCTGCCACCACTTTCAAAACAGAACCTAGAAAATCTAGACTCCTAGCAACCCTGTGGTGTGCGCCGAGAACTTCAATCAGGTCTCCGATATGTTCTGCATCCACATTTAGGAGTTTCTTTATGTGGGACTGTGGAAACATCTCGCAAAGCTTTATTGTTTCATCGACCATCCGGTCATACTGTGATACGTTTACCGAGTGTCTAACGTAGGCAAATTCTTCCCATACGAGGACTTGGCGCTAAGGTCATAGTGACGGAAAACAATACCAGAAGCCTAAACCTGTGGATTGAAAATTGCTATATTTTTCCTTAACCGAGAGAACATTAAACGACCACCACCAAACCCTAATTAACTAAAATACCTAGTGACTAAAAGCTTACATTCCTAGTGTCTTAAAATGAGGGCAAAACTTATTATAGAAGGTTAATAAAATGGGATCTTCATTTAAGATTGTCCTTGTGGACCACCCTCCCAATATGGAGAGCCGTGGTTCCCAGGTCAGCTTCCACGGCTCTCTCCTCGCACAAAGGCGTGAGTTTGTTTCCGAGCCTGTGATTGGATTTTACCAAAACTATTTCGCCGACTTCGAAGACTCTATTTTGTCTAGACTGGTTCTCTCTAGCTCTGAGCGTGTCTTGATCCGTTTTGAGTCTATCCTGAATCTCTGTTAGCTCTACGTCTGGATGAGACTTCACAACATCAGCTGGTCTCTTGTTAGTGACCGAGCGAATTGTCCTGACCGAGCCACCAATCAACCGGAGAATCAACAAAATTGTCAAAGTGTTAGCAAAACAAAGTGGCACGCAGAACACACTATTTTGATAGTCAGATTTATTATTGTTACGTTAAAAGGTTCACGCAAACTTAAAATATGATTGTTGCTGAGCAACCCACTTACATTGTTTTCGTTGGGGACGTCCCTAATCGATCTATGATCTATTCGTTGGCACTGCTGCTCCCTCGCTGCAGTCAAGATCAAATTTCAAATCGCTGCCCAGTCTAGCTTGCACGCTATTCTGGTGACACACCGCTGCCCGAGGAGCTCGTGCGGCCTCGATGAACAAATAATTAATTATTGTGCTTTAACACACACACACATTGACCAAATTGACGTAGGTCAAGAGAGCAGAAACACAGAAGCACTTTGTCAGACGCGAATTGTGCTGACTGTTCTGTTTTTTTTAAGTTCAGTTTTCACTTAGTTGGGCGCCAATTATGAGACTTTTAGAAATTTTTTTTAAATGTCATTTATTTATTGACTGTTTGGCAATTATGAATTAAAAGGTAACGACTTGATGCCGAAGTAAAGACGTGTACGATTGACGACGAGTGTTTCAGAACTAAATGTATATTATTTCTTACTCATTCTTAAGCGCTAAATACCAAATCTGAGAATTTGGCAATTTGAAGGCATAACAACATGCAGCCAAGTCGTGGTCGGCAAGCCGACCAAGCATATAAAGAATTCTCATAACATCACCGACACAAAGGGGGTATTTTATTTGCCTGTCCGGCTAGCTATGCCCCTAATCACAGCTGATTGTTGTCAGTGACGTTAAGAGAACCTACAGCTAAAGAGAAGATTGTTAGTAGTAAGAGTAAATTCAAAAACTTTAATCTAATCTTATAAATAAACAAAATAATAAGGAAAGTGAAGAAAACAGTTTTCGTAATTAGTAATAATAATAATTAGAAATATATAGATAGATAAGAGAAAAGAGACAGAGGCGAAAAAAGCCACTGTAAAATATTTTGATTTTCCACGACAAAAATCATGATGACACTTTTTGCAATAGATTATTTTAGTGTTATAGACCGAGTCAGTATTCGAAAGCCTTTTAAGTCAGTAGCTCTTATAGTTTCTCATATCGACGTTTATACAGATGGACAGACAGACGGACTAGTTCGCCTTAGTCGGGGTCGGAGGTACCACCTTCTACCTGTTACATACATTGGCACAAAGCCATTATAAAGACAGGTATTTTTAGGATGGCAATATCTGAGTATTCTTAGTAAGGTCATCAATAATTGTGTTGCATTTGAGTACTTAACATTTCTTTACTCACCTTCATACGGAAAAATGTAATACTGGTCAAAAGGTCAACCGTTGATTTGAGATCCATAAGTTTTTCTTGACTAGATGCGGGAAAGTTATTTCTATACATTGACAGGTCGATTCTTAACGAGTTATGTAGCTGATCCAGCAACTTCACAAATTTCTCTTTCTGTAAACATCAAATTTTGGAACGATTTAATTTAAGATCATCAGCTGAATGATATAATGATAATACATACTCCAAAGTTGCTCGCCGCAAAACGATCGCTGGCCGAGACAGCCGATGATGCGGTTGTGTGGGCATAATATGCGTTTATATTCGCCAATAGGGTGCTCATCACGGCCGGAACTCCGGGGCACAGATACTTGGCAGAAAGGCAATGAAAATGTGTCATTGCCTGATATATGTTCTCAATGCCATAGCGCATTGAGAATTCATCCACAATTTCTTCGGGAATTTCGTCAAAGTACAGCTTCCATGCATCATCGCCTTTTTGTGTGGGTAGCTTTACCTAAACATTTATATACATATATGTATATATATATATATATATATGTAATTAATGTATTATGTATTTAACACGATATTATAAGCCGGTCGTAAATGGGAAATCGCTTACCATTCCGGTATTCTCTTCACATAAATAGTGAAAGAGGTTCTCGTGCAAGCAGGTGTACTGGACATGGTAGGGTGCTACCTTCTCTTCGCCCTTTATCTCAACAGAAATGTGCAGTCGTATAGCCCCTGACACAGCTGACTTGTCGGTGCGTTTCTCCAAATTGTACCACACGTCCATTTCGCCGGATAACGTTCGTACCTCAATAATGGTCTGTCCCAGGAAATCATCCGATTCGCGCGTCAGCTTTTGTCGCAGTTTCGACTTGAGATCGTTATCTTCATCCCACACACGAACTTTGATACGATCTGAAGAGTTGTGGCATTCGCTGCACATCCCATAAATTATTTTTATACGTATACGCATATGTATATATATTTGTATATGTATATATAAGTATGCTTTATAAATTCGTTTACAACATCAAATGCATATGTGTATGCATCATAACCAACATACATATACGTAAATGTAAACAGATCTTTGCATGCATGGATTAAAACCCAAACCAAATAGACCAGTGCAGTATAGCTGTGAAGTCTATTAACAAAATATGTGCATAATAAATTTTTGGAAAAAAAAAAACAGAAACACAAATCAAAGAGGAAATTTATAAAATAGATTTTTTCAGAGACTATTTATTTAGCTGTATGTCCCACTTTCATATACAATTCCGGGTCTCAAATTTTGTCATTTAACGAATATATTTCCGTACACTGACTGCTGGACTGTTTGTCTTTCATTTTGAATCACTGTATATCAAAATTTACAAAATCAGTAACTTTTATTTTATCACTTACTTTCAGTTTTTTTTTATATATGAATTGATCTTCGAAAAATTTGAATTTTTCTATATATAAAATAGGTAATTGTTATATGGTAACTGATGATGAAGGCATAGTAAACATGGTAAGCCCAGAAAGCTGAAGTTTGGAAATTAACTTTCTTTTATGACGACAGCGGGCAAAAACTGGGGTCGCCTTGCATTAAGGGAGGGCCACCGTAGTTCAGTCGGTTGAGCGTCTGGCTCTTAAGTAAAATGTTGAATTTACACATTCTATGTGCTTTATCAGTAAATGCAGCAAACGTAGCGAGGGAAATTAAATGTTCATAATACAAATCCCACAAAAGACAGAGCACTAAGTGTCATATGTCGATATGTTGCTATGAACACTCAGATTATTGGACGGACGGACAGATCTATTTCATTATACATAATTTGACAAAATTGTACAAACAGCTTAACGAATAAACATAAAAAAATATTTCTTTGTTTTTCCATATAAATTCGATAAATATAAATGCACAAAAGTACATATGTACACAAGAAGAAAGAAGATGAAGCAAATTATTTTGAATTAAATATATAGCTTTAGATAATTATCTTATCGATTATAATCGAACGATATAATCTGAGTTTCATTGTTGATTTGTTTATTAGTTAATGTGTTTCCATCACTTTTGAGAGAGTACTTACGACTTAATTTGGTATTAGCCTAATAAACAGCCACATGGCATATATACATGATCAAATCTACACATCAGTTTGATCAGACGTAGATATACACTTTTCAAACGTATAGCACAGAACAGGTACTAGAATTGCTAGTGAAATAATTCTTAAATACACACATGAGTACACACCATCGAACCTAAAGCTGAGCAGAAACTGGCTGGACGCAAAAAGCCAAGAAATCCATGCTACCCTCCATCCAGTGAATATTTGTAGTTTAAGGTTTTGCAAATGCATGTAACAGGTAGTAAGAAGCATCTACGACCAAATGGTCAGTCATGTATGTTTGTATAAGTGCACCGATCTCAAATACAGTCTATATCTTCAGCATTAAATATGAATCCAGGTATCTTTATAGGATATGTTTAGCATATGTAAAAAATCTCATTTTATTATGATTTTAAACCAAAATCTATAAGTATCGATCTCTAGTATCTACGCATATCTCAGAAAATTTGATACACATCTCAAGATAATTTCAAGAATAAGGAGCAGCAGAAACTGGTGTTTTTTCATATTTGTGTGCATAAAATTAAGTAGAAACGTTTGACAAAGGATATGTCCGAGTCGGCAAATCCCTTTTGACTAGTAAGCACAGATTCCACTCGCTTTAAGGTTGTTATGTATGTACGCATACACATTTTGGAATTGAACCGAAAGCGCAAGAGCTGATGGCTCTCAGAAGAGCTTCGCAACTAAAATAGAAGAAGCACGAGTATTTTGAAAGACATCAACGTACACATATATACATAAACACGCACACACACACGCACACTCGCACAAATAGAAATATCAAGAAATCGATGGGTCAAGGGCAAAGGGAAAATTAAACAAATTATACGTTAAGATATAGTACATACATATATTTAGTAGTAGAGCGAAAATTAGTAAGGAATAGAGAGAGAGAGAGTGCGTTATAAGTAAGTACTATTCGTGTGGGTGTACATACAATAGTCGATTGTGGGGATAGTGTAGATGTACGTATACGAGTTACATACATACAGATATACACATACAGATAGAACACAAAGAAAGCGAAAGAAAATACTTCAAAAAATACTCACAAGTGAAACTTCTCGTTCCACACAGGGTTTAGCTCCTGGGGCATTGTGCGGGTTCGTTTTTTCACCTTGCTAACTTGCACCGTCACATATGGATCACTCGTACCGCTTTTATCCTTCGCTATCAGGCCTTGAGCACAAATCACTGCACAGTTCATCAGATCGGTTGATATATATTATATATATTTGTTTGGCATTCATTCGTTTCATAACCAGAACCCCAATAAAAAATATTGCACATGTTGTGGTTGTTATTAATTCGATCGGTGATTTTTTTTTTAATATCATGTATTGTTATTGTTGTTGTTGTTGTTGTAATGTTGTGTTGCAGTGCAGAATGAGTAGATTATGTTCAAGTTTACATTTGGTTAGTGTGTGTGTGTGTGTGCGTGTTTGCATGTGGGTTTTTGTTGAGGTTCGAAACGAAGGTAACCATTATGAGATTTGTTTGTGCATTTTCATATTCGATTCCAATTGGGTTTTTTGTTTTGATTTGATTGAATTTGTTGTTGTTCAGTTTTGTTAATCAAGGAAGAAAGAAGAAGAGAAAAAACGGAAGTTTTTTTTTTATTAAATGACCTTGTTTAAACAGCTCGAAATAAAAGTGGGGTCAGGCAGCCTGGCATATCCAACTGACACTGCCTAATAACACTTTTACTACGTGTAAGCTAAAAATTGCAACGGCACAAATAACGTGTGAAAGTTGTTTTGAATTATATACAAACACATTTACGCATCTACAATAATGTGGTCAACAAACAAATAATAGCACAAAACACAAAATTAAACAAATTTTCAGAGAAGCTGTCACTTCGCACATATGTATGTACATACATACAGTGTACCAATAATGTCTTCGTACGGCACGATGTATGGCTTTGGTAACGAAAATAAAAAAGATAATCATTATTTACAATCTTGAGGCTTCGAAAAAGTATTAGGACATGTCACGCTCGTAATATTCTTTAACTAAAGACAATAGGCTAATATGGTCTGAATCTTTAAAGAAGGACCTTTTCCGATATTACACCGAATGTCAAGAATAAATCCAATGTCCCACTTATAATAAGTAGGATACATTTAATAACAAAAAATTTAACTTTGGTTTAGTCTTTAACAATATTGTTTAATATAATTTAAGTTTACGACGTCCTTGTTTGGGCCGAAAGTAAACAAAATTTCCTTTTTCTTTTCATTAAAACTTTTTTAATAATTAAACGGACTTATCCATTGTCCAAAACTTTAATACAACTTTTCTTGTTGACCTTGGGCATGTTAGTTTTTTGTTCGTTACAAAAGTTGAACTTAGCTACTGTACTTAGATATTATTGATACCCTGGAATACAAATAAATCTACATATGTATGTACATACAAATAGGAGATCCGAGTACACTGTGGACAGAAATAATCTGATAATAAAATTTACATAAGTATGTACGTGATTTAAAACTTAAAAATCTGAGCCTCGGAGCTCCACAAAGTAAACAGCGTCTGCTAAAACACAAAAAAAAAATCCATCTCAAATCAACTGATATCAAGAGATTCGAACATTATTCGAAACGTGCAGTATGTATACGTCCTGTATACTTAACAGTCAATTGACCAAGATATGATCAATTGACGGAGAATTGATTGTGTTAGCTATGTAATAAGGATTGTACTACTTATATATAGAGTACATATTGCTTATGTTGTTTTATTTGGTTAGAAAGGTAAGCTATAGGAAAAATCGAGCAGGCTTGGATTGTTTTTGTGCACTTTATGTGTTTCACAGTGTAAATTGACGGTAAATTGGTGGCATATGCAAACAGATAGAGACTATGTACATAATTGTTTAATCAGCTCCATCGCAAAAGTCAAAGATCTGATATTATGTTCATGTTTAAATTACAAAGTTTATTCCGAATTTCTGCCAAATCTATAAAGATTTACTGCTGTTAAAAACAAATGTGTTGCATTGTCCAGCCAAAAAACGATGCGGATATATAATGTAACTATTCATAGTCGTTACACTGCAACTTTTTTACTATAGTACACTCAGACACAAGCGCCGTAATAAATTCAACTACAGAATTCATACTGCTTGTTTTAAAAAATAATTAGTAGTTGCAAATAAGTAAAACAGGATTCGATTAAATACCTATTACAAAAATGTACATACTTGAACTAAACGAAAAGAGTTCTCAATGAAAGAAGAGAATTTCATAGATAAAATTCTATATTTGAGTCGTGTATTTAAGAACTTCAGGACTCAACACATTTTTGATATCAAATTTAGTTTTAAGGTTAGGAAAGTTCGAGCTGATTTTGACACCATTTGTCCTTGATGTTAGCACAAAATTCTTCGTTTTTTGAGTGTATACTTGTGAACAATAATAATACGAAACGTTTAGGAAATCAAGCAAGTACAAACACCGTTTTATACTGCGTTCACAAGACTTCATTACGGATTGATATATTCCGTTAGTCCTAGAAGATATTGAATGTTCGAGCTAACCTCAGAAGCTCTGCTTGAACAAATCAGTCAGTGAAAGTGACGCTCGTCGATGCTTTTGTATAAACAACACGTCTTACAAACATATACTACATGCATACTTTAAAAACAATACGGAATATAATAGATATTGTAGACAAAGGGGTGGCCTTTTTGAGTTATTGCTCTTATAAACATATAAACAAAATTAAAGAACACGGCAGCTGAAAAACATATTGACAGTGGTAGGGTGACAACTCTAATTTGTTTCCTTTTGAAATTTGCTGTAAAGTTGAAAATAGAGGGTGTGAGAGAGACAGAAGCAGACGTGTAGTAAAGCTATAAGAGAATAGGGAGATATACATAGTTGAGATCATAGAAGTAACATAATACTATATTGTTATTAAGGATGACAGGATGCTGTATGACACTGTTTTAAATTAGTTGGTTCATTGGGTCACTTATTTAAGTTTGGTTTAAGTTAAAATCGCCTGCTCCACTGCTCCACAGATGCCAGAGCAGTCGCTTTATTGATCCTGAGAGCGACACACATAAAATATATTTGAATGACTGGCATGCATATACTTAAGTAATGCAAACTTTGGACCTGGTCTAGTTAAAGTTAAACAGTTTTGCGAAATTATTTATGTACATACAGATACCAAATAAGTTGGTTAGCATTTAACAAGTGAGAGCGCTATAGTCGGAGCTGCGCGACTATAATGTATAATGTAAATCATGATTGATCTAGAACAATAACAGCTCAAACAGAAAACTAAATTCAAACAATTATTTATGGTAGCGTTTTAATATATACATTCGATAGAAGTAGGGTCGATATTTTTTGGAGATCATCAGTACGATTCCTGATGTTACATTTAGTTTTTCTAGTTATTTTTCTGTGGTAGATCGTCGATCTGAGAAAATAATTGTGATATTACGGACATAAAGCAGACAAACATTTCGAATGGAGTAATATATACATATGTATATATAAAAATATCTTTCTAATATGTGGTAGTTAAGTGCTCGCACTTGTTAACGATGTAATATTTATACGTAACTATGAAAGAAACATCTGAAAGGGATGCATATAAACCATTTAGAGTTTAATGAGTTTAGGGTGTTGTAATCAGGTTCGCAGAAGATTGTGATGGATTTGTTTGTATAATGTATATAATATAAATTGGGTGTTCCTTGAAACAAAATATAAAATTGAAAAAGCAAATAAAACACTTATTGTAGTTATGATTTGCATAAATATATGTATATGAATTATGTACAGTTATATTATGTGATATGAAAAACCTTTCTTTAGACATAGGAAAGTGATTCCTTAAATACAACGAAATTATATACATAACTTTATCCTCAATCAAAAAAACTGATATCTTAACATGACTTTATCAGAAAGCTGATTTGCCAATCTATTTATCTAGCTTTGCATTAATTTTAACTTTAAATACTAACTTCATTCTATTGGCCTATTCTTTAAAATTCATTTTGAATTATTAACGTTGTTAGTTGCCTGGATGGCTCACTTAGATAACTCATCTACCTTCATCTAACCAATCTAATTTGAATTAAACCCAAATTTAGCTCAAATAAAGTTAAAAATTTATTTTGTCACCTTTATTGGTGAAATATTTAGTGGTTTCTTATTTATTATTGAATATTATTCATCTTTATATGACAAGGTTATTAAAGATGTTGGGACTCATGCTGCAAGGCGAAAACTCGCCAATTGATATGTATATAATCTGAGTACTAGGAAAGGTAAAATGTTATATAACAGTAAAAATATTGTAATTGTAACTTATTAATTTTGCGATGGTGTAAGTATATTTAAGGTATGAAATCGCTAAAAGAAAGTACTAAAAATCAAACATAAACAAGGAAAAATATTCTAGTCGAAGCGTTCGACACGAAGTTACTCTGTACCCAGGCCGATAAATTCACATTCCAACTCGAATAAATATTTAGCATATGAAAATAAAGGTGTTTTAAGAGTTTAGACTCAAAAACGTATGGACACAGTCAAATTTACGTAAATTATATCAAATGATTTGATTTTTGTTTAAAATTTAAAAAATTTATTTTAAGATTTCCGACAGGCGTTCACAGACCAAAATAGCTCAATTGGGCTGCATAGATAATCATGAATATTACAACTAGATAGGGTTAAACTAATTCCTTTTGTCTGTACAGTGGTACATTTCCCTGCTATTATTCAGGATTTTTGTTGAGTACAGAGTATATAAAACGGTAAACAAATCAAAAGATTAAATCGCTAATACCAAATGGCATTGCGCGTGTACCTGTAATTGTTAGTTTGCATGACCATTTAGATGTTCCCTCAACAGTTGCGTGCTCAGCCTGTTCTAATGAATCTATGTGTGTATCTGGATCCACACCGAATGTCATCCTTGAATTGAATTGATTTGCAGATATGTATGATAAGAACTATGTATGAATATTGCAACCATTCAATAACTTAACACTAAATTGTTTTTTATGGTTTTTTTTGTTTTGTTTTGGTTTGAGGTTGGGCTGGTGCGCTAAGAATCATCCAAGGTCAACTTAGAAGTAGTCTATACATATGGGGAATGGATACCTCTCAATGCTCGTTGTAAATATCAGTAACACAAATGATTGACATCTTGAATGCATTATACAAAATCCAAATAAATTCCATTGAAATTACCAAAGATTATCAGCATGACATTAATAAAGAAAGGTAAAGGTTTCTGAGATTGTCTACACTGCTTGAGGTAATCCAGGCCCAGGAGTTGTTAATTTGACGTACTGCTGTAGAACTTGCCATTGGAGCAAGTGCGATGTACCAAGTTGTCCTCTTGTTGTTGTCCTCAAACTGTGATGAATCTATACATCGCTTACATCTTGATGTCGTTAGTACTACGCATATATGCGTACTAAGAGTGATTGTCCATTAGAAATCAAATATTACCAGTATTTTCGAAAAAGATTACTTCACACTTGTAGGTTCATTAGTACATACATATGTACATTTAAAAAATCTGTTACACTGGACTGGACGAAATATAGGCATAGAAACATATGTACATAGTCGACTAAACTATTTTCAGTATATACTCTTCTTATCTAATTAGCAATACTAGTGTGAATTTTATATTTTTCATATGCACTTATAAAATTAGTTTTTTTTAGTTTTTTTGTATTTGTATGTGTGTTGCATTTTGTATGTATGTGTACGAACAAGTTGACAAACATTCATACATGCATACATGTCATTAATTTTACATTCACACACATACATATATTTATATATGCATATATATAAGCATATACATATATATAGATTTGTAAATACATTATGCGATCGAAATTGAAATTGCAAATACATACATTCATAATATACATACATGATTAGTAGTAAGGTATAATTCAAATGGTTAAAGCACGACATATTCAGTTTAGCGCATACGTATTATGTTGCAAACCTGTGATTGCTATTTTCGCCGACCATTTACTGGTTCCGTCCAGGACGCTTTGCTTCACAGCCTTCATGTGGCCGGTATGGCTTTTCTCCTCAATGCTGAATACGGCTCTAAATACATATAGTAGTATGGGCATAATACAGTAAGACTTTAAGTAAAGGGCACTGATTTTAATTATGATTGTACCGAATCATCAGACATAACTCCATTGAACTAATCTATTGAGTATTGAACGAGTAAACTTCGTCCCAGATTAACGTTCATTGAAATCATTTAAATCCCAAATCGTTCAGTTATTAATGTCCCAGCATCGTTCAGTAGTTTTTAAGACCGACATCATTAAGCTTTTCGAATAAGTTCCATCATCATTTAGCAGTTTATTTATGTCTGTATATAGCAGATTGTGCGGTGTTTTTTTATTGTTTTTTCTTTGCAACTGAACGACAATTGATGGAACTCAAATGTCTTCAATGAACGACAATGGGATTCAAGGAAAAGTTAAGTTCGCTCAGTAAAGATATTACTGCCTGGGCATACAGTATTGACTAAGAGACATTCAGATATTATGCAAAGCAAGAAACTTAAAAATTCTCTATTTAGATTCATACATAGGGGAGTGTGAATATCCGCACCAGCCAAAGGGGCTGCTTAGGTACAAAACATTACCTGATCAATTCAAATATTTCTGGCTTCTCGCGTTCCCGTTGCTTCATGCGGTCTTTCATGGCGGTAATTATTGAATTAGCCTTATCCTCGGCACCATGCTTTGAGCTCTTCTCGGCGGCACCTGCGCAACACGAAAACAAATATTTTAGCCAACAAGAACGAAAATAAAATAGCAATATAAGCAGAAACACGATAGTTCAAATATCCATTAATACTCGTTACTTACGCTGAAGGCAGTCCGCATTTAATAAATCCTTGCACTTCTCGTGACACTTAACGCCGCACTCAGTACATCGCACACCCTGGCGAGCAATGCCCCAAAGCAGGCCCTCGCACTCATAGCAATAGGTTGGGGAGGTGGCCGTCCAGAGCACAAAGTTATGGGGCGTTGTTGAAGATATTGGATAGATCAGTGCCTGCAGTGCCTTCTTATAGACATGCATTTTCTAATTGTATCCAAAATGATCAGTTAAAAGACGAATAAAATAAAAACATTTGTATATGATCTTATAATAAAGCCTATTTGTTTGTATATAGGATAGAGTTGAATATTCTTGAGCAACTTGCTGTTTATTTCAGTCTCCTTATTCACGTATTCAGTCATTCAGCTGCCCCTTACTAATATTATGTAATACTCATATTATTTATGTTATTGTAATAGTTTAAATGAACTTATATTTATATTTAAATGTTATAGTATATTAATAAGTAATTTTGTTTTTATATTAAATAAGGTACTTTACTAAAGCATTTTAATGTTTAATGTATTTATGTACGGTAATTAATAGTTAATATTAAATATTCTTTATAAAATATAACTACAAGTATCGATTTTCTGTTTTGCTCGCAAATAACTGAATATCTGAAAAGTTTATTTTACAAACTACTGAACTGTATTATGTTATAATTATATCATAAAGGAACTCTCTCTCACCAGTTCTTCATCATTGAGCGTTGCTCGCGGCACTGCCGACGTCAGCCCGGCATTACGTTTCGTGGCTGCCATTGTCTATTGATTAATAAATAGAATAAATTAATAATCGAAATACACAGTACAATTATTTAAATGTAGTAGATCGGTTGTACATCAGAAAGTTGGCACTTAAGGGCAATCAAAACAAAGTAATCTACTAAGGCAGCATTATTGTTATTGCTATAATGCTAATCGTGGTAAAAAAAATAATAATGCAGCAGTGCAAAATAAGCTAGACAAATGCAAACAAATTCATTACTCATTACTCAAATTACAAGCCAATATACTGTAACTGTAAGAAAATCAATGTATGTATATGTAATATTATTAACATAACTATAGAACATAGTTACAAACCATCAAACCATTAAATAAGACTACTACCATACAAGCTGAGTCTCTGAGACCTAAGGTATTGGTTATAGATCAATATCACCCCTAAAAGGCCGTGAGGTATAGATATAAGCCACACATCTGCTATAATATTCAAGGGCCTATAGTTGTCCGAAGACAACTATTTTTTATTGGACATGACTCTGGTAAGAGTTGGGGTAGTTAAAACGTCTGGCAAATTTTAACCTGATTGGCGTACGAGAAACTGGCGAATATTCCTACGCCCAACTTGGTTTTAAAACATATACAAATCTATATTATCAGGTCAATTATGTCTCCAGAGGGAGACATCGATTTCAACAACTTTATTATTCCAACCGGAATTCATTCTGAAATGAATGTCAAATAAAATAAATGAAAATTTAGTGTATGACACATAAATTATTCAGTACTTTTAAAAAATTTAATAATTTTATGTAATTCCCCTTGGCAATTATACACACATACACAAAATCAACAATACACTGTGCTGTGCACTTTACTCAGCAGCTGCGCTTGGCCCCCACTATGGAAATTAAATTCGTGAATAACTTCTAAGCTAAGAGCACCACTTTAATTAAATTTTCAGGGCTTAACAAGGGCATTCAAAGCCTTTCATATATGGGGTGAGTGAGGGGAGGTCTGAAATCTGCACATGGTTCACAAGAACATAACAAACTAAATATGGTAATTATAGCTCTAACAGTCTCCGAGATATGCAAAGAATACCAAGTCTCAAAATCGTGTTTCATCGATAATAATGAAACGGGGTAATATAGCTATAGAATCTGTAGTCGAAAAGTTTTGTAGTTTCCGATCATATAGACACGGACATCAACTCAGCTCGACGTTCTCATCAATAATATATATACTTCATGAGGTCCATATTTGCACAAAACTTTTATAGCCTTATTACCCATTTTCAATGGTTCAGGGTATAAAAAAGTATATTTTTAGTTTTAATACTTATACTAGGCTGTACTATTTATAAATATAGATTTTTGGTAAATTTTTAAATTGTTAAATAAACAGATCGTTATAAACTAACACTTATGTATGTAAAGCATAATAATTTAACATTGCATGTTTATATAGAAATGTTTGCGGATAAGTTAACTTGAAAAACCATAAAGCATCTAATGTGAGAAAAATCCTATAAAAAAATGGAATGCTTGTTATAAAATGTACTTAGTCTGGTGTATAAGAGCTACATTAATAACATATGTAAATTATTTAAATGAATTTAGCATGCACCGTCCCACATACTAGAAATCTATAACAATTTTACTCAGTCTGAAGAAGTCAAACTTTTTTTCTGGTCTTGGAAAATTTGTGAGATTTTTCTATAACACCCTATAGTTGTCCTTCCTTAACTTGACTAAACATTGTTTAAATCAATATTTAATTATTCGTTCAGAATTAGATGTAAGGAAACTTTTTTAGTCAATTAGCTTTTACAATAATTGGTGCGTGTCCGATTTTTCAACCAAGGCACGAACACGAACTATAAAAATATCAATTACACGATACGAGGGACTTTTGCCAAGTTATTTAATTTTAAATGTACTCTCAGATATTCAAAAATGTTTGCTTGCAAGAAAACTTATGACTTTGACATCTACAGTGGCTTTCGACTAAAAGTTAATAAATCTTTAGTTGATAACATTACTTTAATCTTGTTATATTCTTTAGCTTAATTTCTCAAATTTATGTGTTAAGCGAAAGACAATATAAACAAATTTAATCGTATTCATATTATATTTTATTATCCTTAGCTGACGATCCCAACTCGCATGCGCTGGAACAAAGTTAGATTCTTAACACGATTACGTCGTGTGGAGTCGTGCTTGTCACGGTCACGGACAAATAAACGACACGCGGTTTTCTCTAGTATGTGCTATGAACTGTTGTATGTATATTTGAAGACGCTTCGTACTGCATAGTCAATTGTGTGTGCACACTACAATTTGGAAAACAAACGCAAACTATTGCACATTGCAAATATTAAGTAAAGTTCTTAAAAAGTTGTTAACAATTTTACAATGTGTGTGAGACTAAGGTGACTTTAAAAAATTTAAATTGAAAAATGTGAGAATTCGATATTCGTTCTATACCTTGAGCACCTGTGATCCATTAAATCATTTTCGTTGTACAAAAGAAAACAAACGTTTAACATCGTATAAAATAGTTTTTTAATGTTGAGTGTATTGTATGCACATATATATGTATACATCATACATATGTATATGTACGCATATGTACACGGGGATGGGAATCGGAAATTAAGATTAAAGGGATGTGGATACATAACAGGAGAAAGTCACAATAAATAGGCAAAACTTACCAGTTCAGAGACAAGGGGAATAGATTTACGCCTGGGACGAATGTCCGGCATGCTGTCAATATTGCTGTAGAACGGATTATCGCCTGGATGGCCATTGGACCGCAAGCCAACGTCACCTGTGCCGGTTCCATTCTGTAAATAAATAGTATTTGGACTTATTTATTAACCTCAATACAGATAAATATATACTACTTTTATTAGTTATTATTTATTATCAACCTGATAGTTTAGTTAAGTGACAAGTGTGTTAGAACCCCGGCATTAAGATCTGTTTTGTTTTACCATGAACTGCAACAAATTTCGTTAAAAAGTTATTTCCTCTTAGACTGACTTAAGAGACAGTATTGTTGAGCAAATGATAATTTGGAGTTAAAAAAGAACAAGAGTGACAGTAGATGCTTGATAGTGAAATATACATCATTTATATAATGTATATTATTCTTAATTTAAGGATATAATCCTCATTTTCCACAAAATAGATAAAAAATGTTTAGTTTATTTTGTTTTTATGTAACCGTCGTGGCTGTTTAACCGAACACAACCAAATAATATTACCTTTTCTTTGTCTTTAGCCAACTCTTCTTCCTTCATTTTATCCAGATTGTTTTTCTCCTCAATCTTACGCTCTTTCAATGTCTTCAGCAATTTCCACTTGCTGCTGCCCAAATTAACAGCTCCGCCATTTACGTTACCTGCCTGCGAACCCTCCACACTCGAATCGTGGCTTATTAATTTAACCGGTGGCGGCGGCACATTCTTTGCAGCCGCCGTATTGCTATCTGGGGTGTAGGCATCGGAAGTTGGTTCGTGCTCGAGCATGCCGGTGGCCCGAATTTTGTGGGATTCGGTTGTCCCGCCTGTAAAGCTGTTGCGGTGGTCCAATTGCTCGGCATCATGCACGACGTTTTCCGGATGTTCGGAAACTGCTTCCACGATCGGTTCGTCTGCGTTGCCGTCCTCATCCAAGTCCATATCATCACTCAGAGCCGCTGGTGTATCTGGGCCCGATGTAGCACTTGATGATGAATCGTGCACCATGTCCGATTCTACTGGTTGATCATCCAGTAAGGCAGCGGGCTGAACGCGTTGCTCCAGCAAGTTTTTTGTTATGTTACCACTAGAAGATCTCTGCCTTTGCTTGTATTCGTAGTCATCCTCAGACGAGTATGAGGAACTCGATGCCAAGTCATTGGATAGACTGTCGCTGACGCCAACTGCACGATGATTTGTGCCCTTGCCCCTTTCGCGTCTTTTCTTTTTCAAGCGTTTAAGCTGCTTTTCCGAGACGGCTGTATCTGCAGTTGGAAGGGCTAGCGCCTGGTGAGAATCTTCAGCCTCCTCGTTGGTCTCCAGATCAGAGCTTGGCAGCAGGTATTCGTTATTAACATCCTGCCAGGCACTATGCATATCAGAGACTTTGACCAATTTTTCACCAACTCGCGAATGTTTTTGCTTGCCCGGAAACTCATGTTCATTTGCTTCAGCAGTGGCATCAGTGCCATCGGCGACGTCAGTTGTCCGATAATTAATATCCGGCTCCACCTTAACCACGCACCTGAGCTCGTGCAGTACCTGGGACATTTTGTGTTTAACGCTCTTATCGGGTATAAAGTCGATCTGAGCATTTGCATATTTCTCCGCTTCCGGACAGTAAATGCTGTCTCCGTCAACGCCACTCAGGGCCAACTGACCAATCTGTGTGAACAGCACTTCATTGTCAGTACGGTGCTCAAAGTTAACCGGGTCTGCCTCGGCCACTGCCTCTGCCGCTGCCGCTGCCGCTGCCTGTGCCTCAAGTTCCAGCTGCTCAAGTTCCTCAAGCTGACGTAGTTCGTAGCAGAAGTACTCGTCATCCGTATCGATGCTGTCCTCGGTACTCTGGCGACGTGACGACGAGAATGTGCGGCCAGAATGTTGACTGCGATTGTCGTCGTCCTCCCTTGAACCATAGCCGAGACTACTTGGAATGTCTAACGACTGTTGGGTGGTCCAAACGGCGCCGCGGTACTGCTGCAGCCCATTAAAATGGGCAGCAGCCGTGGGACTAGTAGTACACGTAGTCGTTGGGCTTGGCTCTATAGACGTCATGGCTACCAGCAGGGATGGAATTGTTGTCGGTATGCTACATACTTGGGCATCGCTAGTTGGACCTGATTCAATGCCGGGCTGGGGAACAGGCAAAGGCTGGGTACAGTCCTCAATGCCTGAAAATGCAGCTGGAGGCGTTCTAGTTATTGCCAGCGTGGTGGTAATTTCATTGCTCTCCACTAAAATTTCGGGCACTAGGTCAATTTCCTGCTCCAATTGAAGTTCGGCTGCCATTGCCATAGGCTTTGGAAGCATTTTGGTCGATATAGGTGTTGTCTCATGTACCTGGGTTTTCTTCAAGTCGCCGACAACGGCGAATAAATTATTCTCCTGATTAGCAGTGTCTTCGTAATAACCATTTTCTCGACAATCAGCATCAGCATCAGTGGCATCCGACACTGTACTGTGCCAACCATTAACATTGTTCTTATCGCTCTCATCGTTATCAGAGTGGTTCTGACCCGACTGTTGATTGAGTTCGAATTCACTGGTCGCTGAATCATCATTATCGGATGAAGTAAAGTTGGGCATATCGATTTCGGTATCGGAGATGCTAGATCCGTGGCGCAGGCCAAAGCTGTGCCGTTTATACGATCTTGCCTTCTGCATTAGACTATTCATTTTGGTCGAAAACGAGCGTTTCTTATGCTTATGGCTTCGCACTGAATCGGAACGATCAGGCGAACTCCTTTCGGAATGGATAGATGTGGCTCGTTGTATGATGCGCATGGGCAACTTTTGAATACGCTTCGACAGCTCCAAATTACTATGAACACTCCCATGGGAGCGAACGTGAGGTGGAGGAGTAGCTGTGACAAACGGATACGAGCCTGCCTGGCCACGCACTTGCATCTGGGAGCCCTGTCGCTGCACATGACCGCCGGGCAAGGACTGGGAGCGATTGTACCTTATAGAACGCTTCAACTTCAGGTTGTCCGGCAGCAAATTGGTCAGCTTGTTCCATACCTTGGGTGATTTCGATTGGTTTAACTGCGATGTCGTCTTATCCCGCATTTGCTGATTGCCATTAGTAGATCTACCGAAGTGCGGCTGCGCTTGGGCTGCACTTGGAAGACTGCCTGGCGAGGAAGGTTGAAATTTATTCTTTGCCGGATGAGCATTCATTGCCTGGGCATGGCCCGATAGCTGATTGCTTGGGCCTCGTTCGAACTGTTCAAAGCCAAGATAGTCCAAATTATTACTGCTGTTATAGTCGACGATACCATTGGCTGTTGGATAATAGACAAGTCGATCTGTAAGGTACGGCTTACGAGCTTGATCAATATCTGTTTCCAGATAGCCCGACAACCTAGACATACAAAGTTGACTCGCCTGCGCTCTGCCAGTCGTTGTCAAATCTTTTGTCGGATGTGGAGTTCTGGAGTTTTGGAATTCGTTCTTCAAAATATCTGGCATCCGATTTGCACTAATGTTTGCCTTTGGTGAATTCATGTTCATGTTGTTTAAAAATCGGTGAGCTCGTTGCTGTCTCCGCGTTGATGTTTCGGGTCGCTGATGATGTTGGTCCCATTCGAGCATTTCATCTATGGTGCAAATAGTTTCATTATCATTTGGATTCGCTTCGGAAGGCAGCACATTAAACATAGATTTGTTTTCATATGCTGAGCAAATTGGTATATTTTTCGATAGCTCATGTATATAATTAAGATTTTCTTCCGAAAATATATAGCCACTGCCTATTTCAGATTGTTGCTTTTGTTGTTTCTGCTGCTCATGAAATATATTGATATTTGCCTCGGCATCGATATTGATGGCTTCGTCAGAGATTGGATGGGTGGATGTTGAGTTTGGCTCTGTGCCCGCCTGCAGGTCCAACATCATTTGCATCATTTCCATTGTAATATCCTTGTATTTGCTAAAGGAGGCGTTTTCATTCTGTATATTAAGGGGCAAGGACCCCGGCGAATTTGGTGACCAGCCACTCATTGAGGATAGTCCAGAGTCTGACTTGGCCTGTCGGGGTGAGGAATTTACCGGCTGCTGCTGCTGTTGTTGTTGTAAAATTTGTTGAGCATGAGTGTCCACCACAAGGCCATTAATTGATATGTCTAATATGTCATCAAAAACATTGTCGTTGGGTGCTGGTGGTGGTGGACTGCTTGTTCCACCGGTTCCCAGTAGAATCTCATCCAAATCGGCGGAAGCTTTGTGTTTTTCGGGATTTTGCAGATGTAATAGAAACAGCATGCTATTGTGACGTTCGAGGCTTTTTTTTAAAGATCTTATGTACTCATCTTGATTGTAAATATTTGTTGAGCTCGATACATGCTCAACCATATCTAGACTTAGCCTTTGCCCAGGACTTGACGATATTTGTGGACTAATCGGCGTGTGTGGATACTCGTCCAAAAAATGATCAGCTTCCAAACCATGGCTTTTGTTTATCTTCTCTATATTCTTCTTGCGATTTATCTCAATCTCTTGGGTCTCCAGCACTTTTAGTTGCTCATCTAGATCAGAGTTATTGCGCAGCAGGTGGGCACTATATTCATTCCGGTTCGAAGAGTCCGTCAAGTTTACTTGGCTATCGTTACGCTGGCTTAAAAGTTTTGACTTTGTACTCGTACTTGTACTCATAAGCGTACTTTTACATGTACTCATACTCATACTCGTACCTGTACTCATACTTGTACTCGTACTTGTATTCGCCATTCTGTTTGTATTTGTTATCTTGTATTCTTCAAAAGAATTGCCAACCAACTTTTTTAGAGTATCGATATTTTTATCGAATTTCTTCATGACAAGATCGAATTTTTCATCCACTTTCATGACGCGAAGTCGTCGCAGCTCTTCTGCCATAGTGACAGGATTGAGTAACAGCAATGTTAGATTCTTGTCAACCTGATTGAGCTTCTCAAAAAATGTCTGCTCGGCTCGAATCGTTTGGCGGAGTTTCAGAATTTGAGAAGCCGATAATGATTGTAGATCGCTTATTTTATTTATTTCTCTTATTATAACGTCAGTCATGCAATCTAAGATAGCAATATTTTGGTCATTCAGACTGCCGGCATCTTCCGAAGATGAGGAGGTTATTGAACGTCGATTGTCTCTATCGGAGGGCGCTTGTGACAAGCGATTGGTGTCTTGATCGATAGTAAAATTTGTTCCCTGGTTCTGTAACATTGGCTTGTTATACTTAGTATAATCAACATTTGGGTTAATTGGGTCCAAGGTAGTACTCGATGCCTGAGCAAGTATGCTTTTCAAGTTGTTTATCATATCCATTTCGTTTTTGTAGTGCTTCTTTTTTCGATGTTTTCGAGCAGTCTCTTTGCCCTTATGAATGATCTCTGTGGTTGGTGGTCTTTGTATTGCTGCATTCGATATATCAACATGTTCAATTGTTTCTGTAGCCCGATTTGAATCCAAATTTTTCATCTCCTCATTTCCCTTCAGGATCATCGTCAAAGAGGACGTTGAATGGCCAGCACTAAGAGGTTTGGTGGCCGTGATATGCTCGTGAGTAACTTCCGACTGTTGCAAAAGACGCTCCATATTGGATATTTCCGATGTCAAATTGTTCTCTCGATATGCTTCGTTAAGATTCTTGTAGAAATTTTCATCCATTTCACAATCGTCTGTCGCTAACGTTTGGGAAATTATTTTTGTCCCTCCCGTGTCTTCTATTGGCATTATTTCGTTCCCCCCTTGGCCGGTTTTAATGGCGGCTAACCGAAAAAACTTCACCTCTTCGGTGAGTTCGTCGAGTTCGTCGAGTTCGTTGGAATTAGTCAAGGCATTCGTATCGGAAGCCTTCTGCCCCATCTCCTGTCCCCTTTTTAACACTATATTACGTAGACTCCCACCCGCGGAAGCAGAAACAGAAGCAGCAGCCGAAGCGGAAGCCACTTGTTCAAGCACCCGCTGCCCATTCAAGAACTCCTGCAACAATTCAGCCCGCGCATTGTTCGCCATCATCTGCTGCTGCTCGTACATCAGTAGGTCCGAGTCGGAGTAAAGCTTGGCTCGGATTCTCTTTTGATGTGCGCCAACAGCATCTTCATCGTCCACTCCACACGAGTTCGTCAGCCAAGAGCAATCAAGTCCTTCGATGTCGAGCTGCTTATCGTCGCGAGTCTGATCTGTGCTATTATCTTTCAATCCGTTATCGTAATGCAGAAAGAGTTCATCGCTGTTATTATCTCCATCTAGGGCATAAGCTGTTTCTTCTAAGCCATATAAATCACCAGGAAACGTATGTTCATGGCCATCTAGCACTAGCTCCAAGCTGGTTAATTGATTTTCCGCCTCCTGGCAGTGTTTCAATTCCTCTAGTATATGCCGAAAATCCTGCTTTTGCGTCTTTGGTTCCAATATATCTATGTCAATATTGGCATCCAATTCAAGTTGCATGGGCAGAAGTTGATTTTCTGCCAAAAATGCAGCGAACGGTGTTTTCGTTTCTAAGTCTACATGTTGCTGTTGTTGTTGTTGCTTGGCCGCAGCGATTAGCCCCATTAAATTGCCAACGACCGACTGCTGTTCCACGGATATATTCTCTAGTTTCTCTAGCCTGGTCCAAATTTTACCATACTCATTGGAAAGCAAATCGAGCGCCCGCCATGCAAACTTCAGCTCTGTCTCAAGCAAACTGATGCGCGTCGCTATCTTATCCATATAATCGGATATGATATAGTCCGAGTGCTGCTGTGAGTTGTACAGCTGGCACAGCTGCTGCTCGCTCCTAATGGATGCCATGCTGCCATTGTTCAGATTGGATCTGGACATGGACATCGACATGCTATCACTGACCAAACTCAACTGCGACTTATTGACAAAGCACTTGGCCTGCTGTTGCAGATGTTTCTGATGCTGGTGATGTCGGCTCTGCATCTGAGGCGAACCTTCCGCCTGTTCCTGTGCCTGTGCCTGTGTTTGAGCCTGTACCTGTGCCTGGTGTTGAGCCTGCACTTGAGCCTGGAGCTGAGCCTGTACCTGTGCCTGTGCCTGTGCTGACTGCTTCAGCTGCTGTTTAATCTTAAATTGGCTGTGCAGTGCATTTGCGGCCACGCTGTAAGACTGCTGATGTGCCTGTAAATCCGTTTTGGTTTCGCCTCCACTTGGATTTAATGACGAAGTGGCCGAGAACATTGCTGTGCTGGAGGGTAACGCGAAATTTGACTGGTTCTGAAAATGTTCCGATTGGGTATCCGTAAATGGCGGTGCAGTGGAAAATAGGGCAGTAGACATGGATTCTCCGTAGACCGGCTTGAAGTTGGCCGCTGGCGCAGGAGTTGTTGTTGGTGATGGAACAATAGACATTGCTCTTAACAAACTGCTGCTGGCAGCAAAATATATTTATATATTCAAATGTCATGTTTATCGTGTTGCATACATACGTGCAAATAATTTCCACGTATTTACGTCAACTTGAGGTTGGACACGTTTGATAAATTGCTTCAACTCAAAACAAATCCTAACCATCTAGGTAGCTCTTCACGTACTTTGCATTTCCAATCGACAACTTAAACGGTTAATACTTTTTCGCAGAGCCCTGAGTGAAAGACTAAGGACTTAATGCAAATCCCTTTTGATACCTTTGCAGCTCTTTAGAGCTCTTTTAATGAAATGTTGCAAACGGCCGTCTATTTATTGAAGACATATGTGTTTGGTTTTTGTTTATTTTTATATTTAACTAGTCATCTGCTTGTTTGGCCAGCAGAGTTAAGAAAAATCTTTGTTAAATAATATAAATTGAGAACTAGGAAAATTGTGCTTTAGCCGATTTGGACCGAGCAGGATCCTCTCATGTCTCTCATATCTGATATGTTGGAGTTTAAAGAAAAGAAAAAACCCGAATTGGGAACAGCTATAAGCACCGTATACACACATAAACTAATAGGCACACATGAGCAATTGTCCTCGCCAGGCAAAAGCAACAGCCGATTTGTGTAATAAGAAGCAGAATCATGAATACATTTTAAGCCGTTTGTATTTGAATATTACACCAATATGTGCGTAAGTGCCAGTGCGTACATACAAATATACATACATATATGTACATAATGGGCATGCAAAAAATGCTTGCCATAGTCACAATTTCATGCCCTCGCCTGTTTGCGGAGTCCATCATGTGACACAATTCTTTATTTTATGTACATATGTATGTACAATATACATATGTATATATAATATTGTGTATACGCATTCTGTTTCATTTTGGTTTTCATTGATTCCGTTTTGTGTTCTCTAAATAATAATTCGAAACTGTTTATCGTTTAATGCGCATTTTGTAATATGTTTGAATTATTTGTTACTATTGATGCTGGTTTTCAATCTATAATCACTTCCGAATGTAATTCAAAATTTTATTTTAAGAGTACTACGCAAAGTCTTCACTTATGAACAATGCTGCCGCTGAATTGGTGTGAATTGAAAAACGCTGAAAAGTATACTACATCTTGGTAAAGTCTGCTGCTTCATGGAACCTACACACACTCTCACATTTACCTTCTCTCTCGAAAGCGTATGTGTGTGTGTGTCCTGTGAGTGTGTAAATGAGATTCCCTCAGAACTTCCGATGAATAGTGGCTAACAGCACCAACAGGGGAGTGTAAGAAAGTCAACGGAATACACACATGACGTGCTTCAAACTGAGAGCGTAAGGGAGCGCAAATGAGAATGAGAGAGCCCAGCTGAAATTCCATTGACTACAGCGCATGCGTATAACAAAACGGCTTGCAATTGTTGCGCGGGAGTTGCTTGCAGTAACTGTTGAAGCTTTCAAAAGCTTTTCAAAACCATTGAGAGGGGGATAGAGACAGAGAGCAATTCGTGTAGTCGAACCGAGTATTTAAATGTTTAACTAGAACAGTGCACTATGGGGAATATGGATTGTTTTTCAGATAAATAAACATTTTTTACAATTCCCGGCAAAGCTGTTGGGAACAAAACTTACTACCTTATATAAGCCAGCTTAGCTGTTTTTAATGTGTCGCCAAATGACGGTACAGAAAGATTCAAATATACACTTTTTAATATATTTAGAGTTTATGGTTACCAAATTTTCGTGGTAGTACTTTCCCGTATGTCTGTTTTCGTATGAAAGATTTTTTGTACTCTAGTAGTCCGATTTTAGTACTTTTAATAATATTTAATATTTAAAAAAATATAGATTCAAACAATATTGGGAACATTAGCCAAAAATTGAGTCAAAGTTTTAAAGTAACAATTTATGCTACAATGGTGTTCAAATTCTCCATAGTGTTCAAATTCTCCATAGTAGAGAGTTTGCTCATTAAGCTCGTTTTTGAGTTAAAACTCGAACATTATTAGAACATTATTACTCAATGTTTTTATATGCTTTTGAAAGAGATAGCTGACTCTTTGACGCCTCCATTAAAATAGAGGGTACAGCTGTTTGTACATATAGCATTAAATTAATAACGTTGCAGTCGGGTGTAACCAACTGCCCAATACTCTTTCTACAGTCTCATAACAACATAATATTACAAATTTAAAGCTTGCACCATCAATAGTTACAAATAGAAATTTCGTTCTTGCAGACAGACGGGCAGACATGCATAAAACCAATATACCTATATATAGAGCATCGAATTTGTTTTCTGTATTGCAAAAAACACACAATTCTAATATGACCGGGATGGAATTCATTAAGTTCTGCTTCTTATGTTTATACCCTGAACCCCTTAAAAATGGGTAAAAAGGGTATAATGGTTTTGTGCAAATGTATGTAACTGATCCCGGAAACTAATAATACCCTACGTAGTAACAGCAATGATAAAAACCCGTACAATATTCTGTAGTTTGAATAGATGTTGAATTTGATTACTCAATCTAAAGATAACTTTTATTTTTTGATTGCAAACATCTTTTATGATTGAGTAACCTAATTTTCTCTTTATTGTTAATCAAATTTCCAATTACGCTAAATAAATCTACAGTTACAGATTTTTAAATTCTAATATTAATTGGGTAACAAATCCGTAAAACTTTGATAGATAGTTATAGCCTAAATAAAACAAGTGAGCGGCTTTAGTCGGGAGCGCCCGACAAGGGGATATCCAGAACCCTGTCTTCTAAGTTAGAACATGATCTTAATGGAATTTTCAGGACTTAACAAGAGTATTCAAATCATACATACTTTTGCACAAAACCATTATACCCTTTATATAAGTGGTTCGGACGAGCCCATGTAATACCTACTTACGTAAGAAACAACACTTTCGCGTTGATGCTTTAAGAGGCAGCTAAGCTTGCGGGTGCGTTCTGCCACGGATGGAGCCATCAGTCGCTTATGGACGCTAGGCGGTTCGTCTTGGCATTTACCATTGCTGATGGATCGATGCCAAATTCGGTCACCAAATAATCCATATATCAAGTTCATTGTGAGGTTTTAAATAGTACGTTTTGCACGTAACGCGTGGCTCACACAACAATTCGATTCCAATGCAATAGCAATTTGTTGAACCTACATCTAGTTAGGTATTTGTTTGTGCGCATATATGCACATACATATGTATGAGTAATTTGACATACATGCATATGTTAGTACCACACACCACCTAATTAACGACTATGCAAATGAACTTGCTTATCAATATTATGCGTATACCCTTCGCTCAGACCGTCAAGCCTATCAATAACAGTAATTAATATACAAAACACGTAAGAGCGTTGCAGTCGAGTGTAGCCGACAGCGTAACACTCGTTCACAGTAATTAGGAGAAATATCGATTTTTGTAATTTCTGTGTGTGTATGTGGGGGGGCAACCGATATAAATTCGTCTCGATCCTTAGAGGAGGTCAATCGAACACTTTTTGCTAAATTTGTGACACTAGCTCTAAAAGATATATAGATTTGATCAGTTTGGCACGCCCCCAGTAGGTGTACTTAGAGTAGATGTTTAGCAATCTGCTTAAAATTTTAGATATCTAATATGATAATTGAGAAAGATATATAAATTAACCCTGGAACGTCATCCTTTTTTTTGTACACTAACGTCTTTTCGATAACGCCCTATTTAGAAACCGTATTGAAAAAATTTCTGAGCACATACAATGTTAGAAATTAAATTACTTTTGTTGCTGAGTTAATTTTTAATATAAAGAGATATAATGTAAAGAAGACTGTAGTTTATTTTTTTTTGCTTTTTAATAAGACCGCTTCTGCGATGCCGGAAAAACCAGTTCTCAAGGTGCTATGGGTAAATTGAAAATTTCACGGAAAATGATTTGCGCTGCCAAAGCAAGTGTTATTTATATATTCTTTGGATCGCATTCAACATTTGGGAGACATAAATATGTTGATATGTTAATTATGCGTTTGGACAGAGAGCATTTTACCAAACCCACTTTATATATATACTGTAATGTTTATATATAGTGTGTATAAAAATGTAGTACTCACATTAAGCTGCATTATGATTTTGTTGTAGGCCCAGTGCCATCGTTGCTTAGCTGTTATCTCTGGTTTTCGTAATATTTGCATATGACCACTAACGACTTCTTCAGTCTCGCCTCGCATCAATTTCTTCTTTTGGGACTTGCTTCTTGTGGGTACTAGATCGGCCAGTTTATCATCGTCGTCATCATCGGGGTCTAATTCGGGTGACATTTGTCCTGATACTCGAAGATCGTTGTCTAAGTCAAGCAGAGCTGATTCGTCCTCCTCTATAATAATGCTGTCCTGTTTTTTGATCGGCTGGTGACCTTCTGCCAGATGTAGGGAAATATTTGCAGCCGGAGTGGATCGAAGCGTCGAATGTTCGCCAGAAACGATAGCTGGAGTTGCATTCGTGCTCATGCTGGTATTGGTGGTTGTAACCGTAAAAAAGCAGTTCCCCTCCGTTCGTGGCTTACGGGATTCGGCAATACCAACACTACCACTCGAGCTTTCATCTAGATAATTGCCACAGTCTTCATCACTTGGATAGGTCTCGTTCAGAAAGTCATCGTTTTGTCTATCGTCCGCATAGTCTAATGAGGATTGCTTTTGACTAAGCATCATTTTATGCATTTGATGTGGATACTGTTGATGCTGCTGTTGCTGTTGCGTCTGTTGCTCAAGATACTTGTATTCATCCTCTTCGTTAAAGAAATCCTCTCGATAATCATAACCTGTGCTAACGTGTTCATAATAATCATTTGCAACCCGACTTGACGGTGTCGTCTGCTGATGATCCATGTAGTAATCATCCTGCTCACTATCGATGCCATAAATCGGTTCATGGTCAACTGCCTTATCGGGGTGTCCGATAAAATCGTCAATGATTTCATCATCATCTGACTCGTCATCAAAGATCTCAGTTGGTTGTTGCTTAATCAGCAGCCCCGATTTACCATTAATGGTGGGCAGTTTTTTGCCGGTGGATCCTGCTGACGGCACCGTCGGTAGCAGTTTTTGTCCAGCTATCACTTTAATATCAGTTGGCTGGCTCTGATTACTATCCGAATAGTATATAGAGTATGCTTTATTATCGATAGTAGGGACATCGCCGGCAAGCATATGAGTATTGCTATTCTCGTAATCATCGCCAGCTGTTGAATATTGACTGGACACTGCGTCCTGGTTGGCCACCAGCTCGTTATAATCATTGTCCATGATAGTTTGAAATCCTGCTGTGCTTGTCGCGTTCGAGACAGGATGTGCTATTTGACTAGATGAGGATATGGCCGGCGAATCTCTGGGTTTAGTTTGACCAACTATTGTGCCAGCAGCTGTTGGTGCCGATGTCTTTTGGGCCACAGCTGAGGCAACCGAAGAGGCACCCTGATTGACCGCCTGCGTGGCTGACTGCACGGCCGCTGCAGCCTTACCAAAAATAGAGCCTAACATACCGCCAGTGCTGCTGGCGCTGCTAGATCCACCTCGTTTGATGCCCATCTTTGAAGCTAAGCCTTGAGATTTATTTGTCTCGGCTCCGGTTCCGGTTTCTATTTCAGGCGGAAAAGATTTTTGTACGGCAGTTGAGTTAGACGGTGGTAATGAAGTGTTATATTGGTTCCCAGGAATTGTATCAATCATGTTTGATCCTAGTTCCAACTCACTACTTGCAGTTACCTTATATGGATCTGTGTAACTGTAAATGTCTTCATTAGCTTCTCCAGGTATTTCATAATTTGTCGGGTATTCACTATAGTTATACTCGTCATCAAAACCCATAACTTCTATTCTCGAGCTATCACCATCAACATTTCCGAGGTAATCGACAGTACCATTATTTTGTATGCTTCCTGGTACGCCGAGGTACTCATACGTCGGGCTTAGTGGAGCGCTTACATTCATATTCGTATTGGCATTATCTGGTAATTGGTCGCATTCATATGCGTAATCATATCCAAATGGTGTGGTCTTGGAGTCGAGTATATGTTGGCTACTTTCTGTTGTTACTGTTGTGGTAGAGACTGTGGAAGTCATTGGGACAGCCGCATGTTGCTGGTCCTGCTTGCTGGAAGTGGAAAGCAATCCCCCGACACTCGGTACCAGCTTAGAGGCCAAACCAAAGCCAAAACCTTTTTTGCTGTTATTGCTTACTGGATATTGTTTAGTTGCTTCCATTGTTGAACTAACACCGCTAAGTACGCCATCCAAGCCGCCCTTGATTCCTTTGGATAGACCTCCGAGGACACTGGTAGCCGCGGACGCCACAACCTTAGCTTTCTGAGGTGTAAGTGGAGGTTCATCTGTCACATACGGTTGCTGTTTTTGAGGTGGTTTGTAATATCCGCCTTGGCGAAAACTCGAGGTCTCATTCGACTCCTGCAAATAATTTCCTGTTTCTGTAACATCTATGTATACTTGGCTGGGCATTGAGGTATTCGTGGACATATTATTCAGAGATTCGTTGCCATTGGCCTGCACAGCTGGAGTTAAGCACGTATCGCTTTCAATATGCGCTATTGTTGCTGTCAGCGCAGACAGATCGACATTAAAACTATCGTAGAAGCTGTCGTCAAAAGCTGAAGCCGTGTACCCCAAAGACTCGTCAATGTGGCTTGTTGAAAAACCGGGTAAGATTTCAGACTGTGACTCAAGCTGTAAAGAGATACCACTATCCACTTTTGTATCGGTTGAGTTGATTTCAGGGTATTTGCTAATATCAGCAAAAGTGGCAACATTATTTATCGGCGCTTGAGATGACAGCCAGATAGGTGTTTCGGTTTTATATTGATTAGGCTGAAATTCTTCTAAACATTCGCGCTCTTGTTGTGTGTTTGATTCCGTAGTTTGAGTATGGGCAGGCATTGCCATTGTACTTATAATTGTGTCCGTCTCCGTAATTGTATTCGTATTGAACTTCCGAATCGCACTAGTTGTTTCTGGAATTATGGCTGTTACAGTATCGCTGTTACAAATATCAAGAATGGGCGGCAGTTCCGGGAGTTCAAACTTCTTCATATAATCAACGTAGGATAGCGTAGGTGAATTAACTATAATTGACGCTGATGCCGAAGCAGCAGCTGGGCTAGTGCTAGGGCTAGTGATGCCCATTGTCGAAGAACTAGACGCAATAACAGTTGTTGTGAACACGTTACCCAAATGGCCAATAGTTGTGACTGTATCGTGAGAAACACTTGTCGCCGCATATTGGTCAGACTTTATACCCTCCATGAGCGGTAAGTTCGGTTTACTTAATAAATACGAAAAAGTGGAGGAAGACTCACTTAACGGCGTTATGACCATTTCATCTTTCGATGCCGTTGATACGGCGGCAACAGCACCACCAATATTGATAGGGCTAGTCGTCCATGTGGTAATTGAATTTGGCATTTGGGATTCCAATGATGTCAATTTAAATAATTCCAATGATTCCTTCCTATCGTTTGCGTATGAGTCGATATTGTTACTTTTGGTAGTACTGATCATGATATGATCATTTTTATTATCGGTCGAGAATTTAAGTGAATCAAATGTATAAGGTTTTAGATATTCAGATATGTCAAATGATGATGGTTTGGCTTCACTCAATGCTGTTGTTGTTGTGGTTGTTGCTGTTGTAATGGTCGATTGGTAATGGTTTGATATTGGCAACACTTGGACTGAAGATGATTCTAGCTCTACTTGATCCAATTCACTTGATGTATTTTTGATGGGTGAGGCGGGTACTGCAAACTTTTTGTCGCCAGAAAGTTCGCTTGTAAATAATGGAGGCGATTCGGGAAGTGTTGTAGAGGGTGACCAAGATCTAAAGGAGTCGACAGATCTGGGTACATCACTCTGATGGCTGTGAAATTGAATTCCACTATATGGTTTCTTAGATTGCATCTGATCCTCCTCCAAGTGGGAAAAATTATTGGCACCATCAACAAAACCCATAGTTGACGCTGATGAAATGGGAGAGCTTGACGGCATGAAAGTTGTCAGACGATCGGGTTCTGTAATTGCAGACAATCTATCCGGCGATGAACTAGCTGAAATAGCTGATGGTATGATCGATGCTTTCCGATTGATATTGCTGTCTGAACTAATAGGAACTGAGCTCTCAGTGGTTTTTGCTTTTGGTATGGGCAACTTTGGCAACTGCTTGACACGATGGTTTTTCTCGGGCTGCGGTTGGGATTGTAATGAAAGATCGGAATATACTTCGGAAACTGAAACAGGGTTTGTATGCAATAATGACGATTTGTACTGTACTGCAGGTGACGGTAGACGTTTTGGCAATTTTCTAGCTGTAGTCGTTGTCGCCGTCGGCGTCTTCATTGTCGTCATCGTCGTCGTCATCATTGTCGTAGCGGCTGGCTTCGACCACCGTTCTGAAGCTATCGTAGTAGCGTTGGTAAAGGCAACTGAGGAGAAGGAGGAGGAGGATGCATAAATGCTGATATTTGTTTCAGTTACAGCCGATGCTGTATAATTATCAGTGCGCCTATGGGTCTGCTGCACCGGTACTCTTGTTTCTCCAGATGCTATCACAGATGCTGTTGTCATTGCCATCATAAGTGAAATTTTTCGCTGCTGCTGCAGTTTGTGCTGGGTATTGCTCATTGGCGGCGTGTCACTGTATGCTGACAAATTATCCGAATTGCAACCGTATTCGGTGTAGTCGGTGTAGTCAAGCGGCAGCATTGATGTATAGGGTCGAGACATTTGGCAGAAGACATCATAGGTGCTGGTCCCTCTGGCTGTTCCGGGAGTACCCGTTGCGCTCATGCTGAAACTGCTATTTAGAAAGTCGACATCGCGTACATTTTGGTTTCCGGAGGCATCTGACTTTAAGTTGTCATCTTCAAATAATTGATGTGAGGAGCGTGGTCGTTGCTGAAGTTCGGGTAACATCCGCATTGGCGCCGCCGGCAAACTAATAAAACTGCCAATCCTCTCGTCTATCAAACCAGCATTCGGTGCATAGCCGGAATGTCCATTCAGATTGTTATGAGCGTGAACATTCTGGTAGGCAACCGCATGCGGTAACATCCGATATTTCGAGTTATCCATCGCAGGTGCGGCAGGCAAGCGGACACCAAAGCGTTTGCCTATTCTCCCGTACGTACCTTCAACTGGCACATCTTCTTGATTTTTCGCCGACGAACCACACCCGTTTTGTGTCACCGGATCTGTTGAGCCATACCCATAACCACCGCCTCCATATTGATTTGGTGAGCAGCTATTCTCGTCCCAGTATTCGCCAGATGCTACCACAGGCTCATGCCGCTCTTCTGAACCGTAGTCATCTGTATAAGGCGCATAGTTCTGGTTAAAACTTCTATCCCCATATATATGAACGTCACCTCGCGACCAATCCACTTCAGAAGCATACTCTTCTGTTACGCCATACTCATCATACGCATATGCACCCGATTTCTCCTCATCATAATTATAAATGGTGCTGTTATTAATTGGTCGGCTGTTAGTGGATAAGGCATCGTTTTTATTATTATGAAAGCATTCGTCTCGTGCATAATGCTGTAAGAAATATATATCCTCAATTAATGATAAAAATATGATCATAAAAAATAAAAATCTATTGATCAGCACTTACCGTCATGTTTTATGTTGTACTTGCACCAGTATTGAAACACTAAGGCTCAGCCAGTTACTGTCTGGGGCTGTGCTCGCATTGAAATTATGCAAGAATTTCAGTTTCGCTTTTAGACTCTTTTTCGGACTGAAATCAAGAAGAGTGTATGGCATCTTATCGCCTCCTCGACATCAGAAAACTTTCTGTGTAAAAAATTCGTTTTGACATTAACTTTAATGCAAAAAACATTATGCAATATTTATAAATATAGGTTTTAGTAATATATTCTATATATGCCTTTAAGCATCAAACTTTTAAATAGCACTAACCACCATCTGGTGTTTAAACCCGTAACAACAAGGTGTCCAGTTGCCTTAATGACTGGATTATATAATCATATATAGCCACAACTATATTTTTATAAGTTTGTTAATATGATTTTTTAACGAACAAAAAATAATAAATAAGGGTGTCGAACTAGATGACAAAACGTCATTGTATCTGCTATATGTCTGGACAAAGTAGTTGTTCTATCTTGTTATATACTTACAGATTGTAAACAATCAATCAACCTTGGTAACTATAAACTTAATCATCTTTTTAACATATAAACATCTTCTTTTTATCGTTTTTGTGAGTAAGCACTGTGAAAGTTACAAAATCATTGGCACTCGGATAATAGCGGAACTTTGTTGTTTTCTATAACATGTTATTTTTTACAAATTTATTATTAACATTAAAAATAATAATATAATATTGCATAGCTTGTCGTTTTATCGATACAACAACCTAAAAACTTCACTTTGTCGACCTTTTAGTAAGATACAAAATCTAAAAACTACTTGCATATTCTCAAAAACTCGTTTTTCAAAATATTTCAATCATACTCGGTAACAATAAAGTTAATCATCTTTTCAACACATAAACATCTTCTTTTTATCGTTTATCACAAAGCTTCCATAGAAACGATCGGTAAAAGAAGTTATTTTTTGTGAGTACAAAAAGTGAAAGTTACAAAATCATTGGCACTTGGATAATAGCGGAACTTTGTTGTTTTTCTATAACATGTTATTTTTCACAAATTTATTAACATTAAAAATAATAGCTTGTCGTTTTGTCGATGCACAACCTACGAAGTCCATTTTGTCGTCTTTTTAGTAAGATACAACATCTAAAAATCACACAAAAATATATATTTATCTTCGGGATGCCGCAAATTAAAAACTGTTGCAGGCCTATAGATGTAAGCTATATTTACACTCTAGAATATTATCCGATTGTTCCTATTAGAAGCACTATAAATTAGTTTATTGGTAAGTTTGGTCATTCGAAGCAAAAAAGAGTTGTACATACAAAAAATCAAATTTCGTTCGTTTGTCGCCACAAAATTGAATACCCTATAAAAGTGAAAAAATATCAGAAGGCCTTGAACCAATACAGTTGAATTAACGGTGTTTTTATCTGGCAATCAAGCTATTATCTTTTAGCAAGTAGCGTCTATAGAAACGTAAGATGAGCAAATAAAAACAGATGTGTAACATCTTCTAATACTTTTAAATTTAAATATAACACATATTTCCAATTAATAACCTTATTAAACATCTGTTCCATTTCACTCTTACGAGTTTTTACAAAGTTAATATTGTCCAACTACAAGTCCTAAATATATTCTATATATATATATATATATAAATTCTCCTCCGCCTCTCAAAAATAAATAAATGCATACGTATGTACACACCATATTTGTATATACATAGAAGATATATATATATATATATATATATATAATGCTTGTACATATATATAAACGTATCTTTTTTTCGTCACTTTAAGATAACCATATTTTTTATCACTTTTACTATTACCACTTATTTTATCGACCCACGTGTAAAGTGTGCCAAAAATGTGTAACATAGTACTGTGTGCTTTGTTATTTCATACTTTGCAAATTGATTCGAGAATTTGGCGAACTTACTGCTTTGTATCAAAATTTGGATTGCTCAATTGCACTTAATCGTGACAGTTACCGTATCGTTCTTAAAAACATTTAAGGGCAAATATTATTGTTTGTTTTATTGAATTGGGGGCTCAGATGCATTTTAAACACTATTTTGTTTGTTATTTGCAATTTAAACAATTCTAAATCAGGCTTGTACGTCACTTGTTCGGAACGGATGAAAAAACTTATTTTGTATTGTATAATTCTGAGTGTGTGAGTATGAAACACGGACCATGCGCAGGAAAACCTCACATCGAAATTTAACCAGATTTGTAATTGACAGTTATTTGGCGTTGCCAGACAATTTGCATCCAAACTCTTAACGACTCATCGATATTTTAGTTATATTGGTTATATATCCTACTACTTAAGCTACTGTGCTTATAATATAAGCGCATGTATTCTTAGCCCGGCACCCTCGACTAGAGGATGTTTACTTTTGTTCTTTTGCATGCGAGATTTAGATTTAGAATTTTTAGTTGGACCAACAGCTAGTTGCCAAAACAGCTAAAATCTGCAAACCGCAATGTAAGGACCCCAGTTTTTCGATCAACAAAATATTAATAAATCGATAAGAAATACAAATGTCGCATTCACGTAAATATCGCATACTTTTTTTCGATACTTATATATTTTTGGCCACCCCTAGTGTCGATGACAAACATTTTTGTGAGAAAAAAAACGAGAGCGAGGCAAAAAATAAAAATAACGATTAATTCTTAAAAAATAATTTATAAAATGATTATCACCGTAAAGAACCTTCAGCAACAAACCTTCACAATTGATTTTAACCCGGAAAAAACGGTAAGGTGCATGTTTTCTACATATATATTCGAACGTCTACCGTATATGCATACAGATGTATGCATACACACACACACATGTGCATATGTATGCAATCATACTAATAACTCCTCTGTAGGTTTTGGAACTAAAAAAACAAATTTTCAATGAACGTGGTGCTGAATACCTTGTGGAGAAACAAAAATTGATTTATGCTGGTACGATTTAGTTAAATTTGATGACACAGCAGATGTAATTTGTATTTTTCTCTGAAGGCGTCATACTAACAGACGAGCGAACGATTAGTTCATACAAAGTCGATGAAAAGAAGTTCATTGTGGTGATGCTGACTCGAGACATTAGTGGAACTAGCAGTAGTAGCAGCAGCAACACAAATACAGAAGCAGTTTCCTCGCAGCAGCCGCGAAAGCAGGCCAAGGAGTCAACAGAAACCTCGTCAAAAGATGAGCCGCGGGCAGATGACAAGCTTGCGGTTAAAGCAGATGAATCTTCATCTGAAAAGGGAACAAAGACTATCACAAGGACAAGTGAAGCTGGAGTAGAAACTGTCAACACCGGAGCTGCTGCACCTGCAGCTCCAACCACAGGCACAACCGCTGACTATTCAAGCATCGATTTAGTGGGTGAGCTGGCGAATGCCTCATTACAAACACGTGCCGAATCCAATTTACTTATGGGTGAGGAGTATAATCGCACTGTTGCCTCTATGGTTGAAATGGGCTATGCTCGGGAGCAAGTTGAGCGCGCAATGGCTGCCAGCTTTAATAATCCTGAACGCGCTGTGGAATATTTGATCACCGGTATTCCGCAGGAGGACAATCTATTTACTCCAGGCGATGACGAGGAACCTTCAAGACCATCTAATTTACGTCAGGGAGCCCCAAGCGATTTGCCAGCTGAATCGGCTGCTGGTAAACACATGACTAATCATTATACATATTCTTATATTTATATATTGTCATCTTTTAGATCCATTTGAATTTCTAAGGAGTCAGCCACAATTCCTACAGATGCGCTCTCTGATATATCAAAATCCACATCTTTTACATGCTGTACTGCAACAGGTAAAACACCGAATCTCAAATTAATTGTTATTGTATTTTTTATACCCTTGCAGAGGGTAACATATAATAATATTCTGTCGTGAAATGTATTTTAAAAGGTCAACGAACGAAGTCAAAATATCTTTGTCTTTCTGTCCGTTTTTATGCAATTTATTTTTCTTAGTTTTAAAACTAACGTCATGAACCTGTCAAGCTCCGTCATATTCCGGCAAGCAGTATGTATCTCAAAGCCAATCAAGTCGATCGACAGCACATGGCTGTCAATGAACTATCGGTCGAAAATTAACTTTTGTATGAAAATCTTGTTTGATTCCACTTTGTATAACCATTATATATATGCTCTTATAGGAGCGTGTTTTGTATTTTTAATGAAAAACTTTTAAGTTTTTCAAGACATTCTAATCAAAATTGTAACAATTGAGAGCGCTTCAATTCACCTAGCGTATGGACCAAGTTTCATAAGCATTGTATCACTAAAAGTTTTGGTATATACAACTTTTTTGCTTTTCGTGATAAGAACTTATATAGTCGGTCAGGTATGTTAATATTCGGTACCCAGAAGATAACCGTTTCCTTTTTTTATTATTTCCATCTCAGATTGGACAAACGAACCCAGCTCTGCTCCAATTGATTTCTGAGAACCAAGATGCTTTTCTGAACATGTTAAATCAACCCCTCGACGATGAGGATAATGCTCAACGCCGAACTCAGGCTACTCCAAGGCGTACAGAAACGTTGGCTTCATCTGCAATTCAGGAAATAGCTGCGGAAGGCCAACGTTCTGCTGCTGGGTCAGAAAATCAACCAATAGCCGTTGCCTCAGAGGGAGATGGTGTGAGTACAATTGCCACGGAAAGGAATGTTCAAGCAGAAAGCTTGGCCACTATTCGTCTGACACCGCAAGATCAGGAAGCCATAGAGCGGGTATGTATAACAAAAGTTTCAAAACCAACTACTTTTGGATACATTTCAATTGCGCGAAACTTTCTTGTGGTCTGACTGTGGAGCCAACTTCACTGAAGATAGGACCTAGTTTCAATCGGGTCGAGAAACTAGAAATGATTGTCGACGCAACTATTGTGTCTTACATTTTTTGTGAAGAAGTATTCGACTGGAAGATACCGTGTACCAGTTCGACAGTATTCTATCTTACATAGCACACACATATATATAAACAATCACAAAGGCAAGTTATTGATTTCTTCGTGACCATAGACTGATCTTAACCACGTTATGTGTTATTGTTTTGCAAAATATATTTTTGAGATAAGTGCAATTGTCTTTATAGCTCCTTTGGACGAATATCTTTGCTGATTTAAATTTTTTTAGTCTTAAGTATTTTGCTTACTTTTTCGTTGAACGTTTTTATACCCTTGTGAGCTTGTCATGCAATTTATTACGTATAGATAGAAGCGTCTCCGTTCCGGAAAAACATATATTTTTGAACCATATTAACAGCCGAGTCGATAAAGCAATGTGTTTCTATGCAAGCTACGCTCTTAGTGCGATCTCAAAGACTCAAAATAAATTCCTGTGTAACTACCATTCGCGGATCGAATTTAGGTAAAATCTCGTGTGCAGATGTTAATATGCATATTATGGAAATTCAAATCTGCAAACAGGGTATATCATAGTCGAGTACTCCAGACCAGAGCACTTGTTTATTATTATGTGATTTTATTACAACCTTAGGTGGGTGTTCCCTTAAAGAAGCTTTTACTGTAGGTCTTTAAAATCGCCGTTTCGAAAATATATTTTTTACGTTTGCACAACTCTATTATTCCATTTTATTGTTTTTTGATGATAAGTGTAGGATATAAATAATTTATTTGCTGTTAATTGTATCAAATAACATTGTTGCTGATCTATTTTCCTTTTATTTTTATATTTTGCAGCTCAAGGCGCTAGGATTTCCAGAAGCCCTTGTTCTACAAGCATACTTTGCATGTGAAAAAGATGAAGAATTAGCTGCTAATTTCTTGCTTTCGTCTAGTTTCGATGACTAAATCAGCCGATGTCTGACATGTTGCACATATGTATACCTATACAAAAGTCGTTACAATAAAATAAGAGGTTACTGAACAACCATACCTAAACAATAATTGCGCTAAAATTATATTTGACTTTAAATATTAATTAAATTCCAAGAAGACAATGTTTCAATTGAGTGGTAGTTTCATAATGTCTTTCGGCATGTATTTTATATTAATAGCCAAGAAATTGTAATTGGTCGGCATTACGGGTGTCTCCTGTACAAAATAACTAAAATGCGATTTGAGACGTACCTTTATTTAATTGACAAGCAGATGATAGATATATTGCTGTATACGAATGTGTATGTATTTATCTACGCATATGCATTTGCTCAGAAATTAAAAATTGTCCAATTTTGTTCGACGCTTTATCCCCCCTTTTGAAAGAGTCCCATGCGCTGGCAGCGACAGTTGCTGCCCCACAAATTACACTTACACGAACTACTGTAACAGCAGTCACTTGGCCGATTGCCGCATAAGCCATTTCGACGAATACATCCTTTTCTGTGCACATAGGTGTTCGATGGCGAACGACTGTTATTGGAGTAATCTGACCTAAAGATGAAAGTACTTACTCAATGCTTGAAACGAAATCTGTAGGAGAATATCTCTTTTCAAAAATAACAGGATATTTTTGCCGGTAATAAGTTTCTACAGCGATAATTGAATTTAAACGAAATTGAATGCGTAAAGTTTGAGTATATTATAAATTGTTCATATTGTATCTCCTAAAAAATACACATGTTTTTGGTGGGACGACCAAATGAAAATTTTTATATTGAAATTATTATTTTAAAACAAAAATATTATTTTATCAATGATTAGCCTATTGCTAATCATGTAGAATATTGTATATAGCTATTTCCTAGATGCTAAAACTTGAACACCATCGCAAACACATTAAATCTGATCTGATCTATCTCTTCTTATCCAATAGTAGATAGTAAAAACACTAAGGCTAAGTAATAGCTTATAAGTATTATCTGAAAGAGTGTTATCTATTAAAGCTTTTCTTAATATGTTGAAATAATTGTTTAAGGGAAAACAGGTTAAATATTCTTTTATGGAGGTCTTCAACAATTTAATAAAAACAATTTCAGTGACTAGTTTGAGAAATACTGAGATATTTTAAGATTTTATATCCGTGGCAAATAAAGTTTAAACATCGTCAAAATTATATACGCCAAATATTCTTATACAGGCGGGGAGACGGTAATCTTTATAAATATGTACTATATTGTATTCTTTTACCACTATATGCCAACACTATTTTCCATATGTTCCCCATATAGGGGTTCACTGTCACTGTTCTCTGGTCCAATGTGTACATTAACGCCCACAACAACCACTTGTTGCAACGGAATTGTTAAAATTGCCAAAATTACTATAAATTCAGGCATTGATCGCCGTCTTTTCGAAGCCAAGCACATATTGAAATTCATATCAATGTTACAAATAATATCAAGCAATATGGGAAAGTTTGATATATGTATTTAAAATTGATAATTAATGTGGTTAAAAAACCGCAAAGCGAAAAGGCTTTCAACAACTAGTTACTCAATACTGGTGCCTGCATGGTCTTCTTTTATTAACTACGTTTGGCAAACGCGCCTGCGCCGCTCGGTCGCGCATCTTTTAAGGTGAGGTGGCTTGTGAAGGCTTTGAGCTTTTCCACGTTTATTTGCAATAAATTAAAGTAGCAGTAATATGCGCCCTATTTATCAAAGTTTGACAGTCGCAATTTATTTTACCCAAGCATCCGTAAAGAGACAAAATGAAATGTACGCTTCGCAACACTTTACGCTCGGAACATTGCAGATCGCAGAGTCTGCAAAGCTCATGTTAATTTAGACGTGAGTGCTTTATAACAAGATCCGTTTGTAAACCAATATTTGTACCATAAATGCCGTAAATATATACTTTGGTTCGTTCTTTGGCTTAACACATTATTTCAGGGTTAAAAGAAAAATGAATTCGGCTTATTTTATTAAGATACATAGATTACCAATTAAATGAGGAGCTTGAAAAGAAATAAATAATAATACTAATAAATATGTAAGCTTTCAAGGCTGCATTAGTTATTTTAATGATTAAAAATATGCTACATATGTATATATGTCTATGTATTAAATAAGTTTTACACTTTTATTGTATTTTATGTATGTATTTATGTACACCGAATCTTTCATTGATATTATTTATTCGTTAAATCAATGGAAATCAAATTAAACTAGAAGAAATTACTAGGTAATGTTTCACCGTATATAACAATATTATAATATTCCCCCAAAAAGCATTTGTCCAGACCTCAGGTTGACCAGTTCTGCTTCCTTTAAAAAGCCACATTGAGTGTGTGACAAATAAAGTGTGTGTGTGACTGTGTGTGTGTGTGGTGAAGACGACCCATGCCAGTTTGATTAAATTTAAATTTTAAAAACGCTCAGCTCTCGCACAAGTAGTTGCAGTTACAGTGCGCTATGTAGTTTCATAGCTCGTTAGCAACGCGGCGTCGACGGGTTCCAAGCAACTAGGACAGGTGAGACTTCGCATCAGCCAATCGTCGATGCAGTGTACGTGGTAAATGTGCATGCATGGTAGATAGCGCACGGACTCGTCTACACAAAACTCGACCATGCAGATGACACACTCGCGAGCTTTCTTCGAGTTGCCGTCGTAAGTTCCAATGGGCAAGTGCTGCACAAGTCCAATGCGCTTTGCTATTTTTATCTGTTCCTCCTCAGACAAGTGAGGGGCAGTTTCTGAATTGCTGACCGAAGAATTTGGGTAGAAGACCTGCGGCAACGGTTCATGCTGAATAATAATATGCATACATACGAGATTTTTGAGAAAAGCGTTTCATTTTTCTTAATTATGAACTTACCTGGTAAATTGGCATCGGTGCACTGTCCTGACCGTTAATACTAATAATATCGCTGCCTCGCAAGAGTGAAATGTCATCGGAACTGTTAATTTTCAGACAGTTACCCATTGTATACCTTTTATAAGTACAAATTAAACGTACGTAATGTTTACACACAGCATTGAAATATATACTTAAACATAAAAACAGCTGGGAAGTAATCCCAAATTAAAAGCTTCTTTCAAACAATAAATCCTTCTTTAGCCAATTATCGGTCAGCAATCCAGGGAACTGTGCAATCATATTGAAAAGGAAATGCAGTACGACATATGTACATATGTACATACACACACTGCAATCATGTACATATGTATGCGTACATATATACCTGTGCACATATGATTTTGCATTTTTATGACATCGTATGGAACATTTGCGTGGATCTACAGAATTAACTAATCGGTAAATCTCCTTTGCTTTCGTTTCTTAATGCAATGGGGAACAATAACAACACGAAAGGTAAATAAATAAATACATATGCACGCATATGTATATACTAGTATATATTTACGCTGAGTAATATATATTTGGATTTGTTCACATTTGCAAATACACACTGTTTTGACTGTTTCTATTGATTGGAGTAAATATTGCGTTTTAACATCTACTTCGTACTTTGCTTAATTTTTTAATGTCAAAAAAGCTGCAAATTATCGATAGCATCATCGAGAATACTGTTCATATTTGATTTTGCCATCGATGTAAAACTACATTGGATATTCATAATAGAGATGGCAAAATGACTTGATGAGAAATCACCAGTCACCACCAGAAATCACCATCGTGAAAACAACTGAATGCATTCTAGATAATCCGAATATTAGCTTATTTGTACATATGTATATATCTGGTTTAATTAAAACCCAAAAAAAAAAAACAAATTTATATTTATTTAAATATTTTTGCAATGTACCAGCTTTTAAAGTTTAATTGATGAATACATTTCTTCTGTGACTCACATAAACGCAACTTTTAGTTAATTTTTGTTTTAGTGTGACCGCAAACTGCAAGCCGTAAAACCCCAATTCTGTATCGTATTAAAATACCAAGCTTAGGCAAAGTTATACAAAGAGAGAGGAAAAAAACAAATAGTTGAGTTGGCAAATATATGTATAAAAACAAACCGTAGGTGAACATGGCTGAGGAGACGATTATCCTTATTTTGCTAGTGATTGTGATGCTAGTTGGATCCTATCTATCAGGAAGCATACCCCTGGTCATGAAATTGAGTGAGGTATGCCCAACATACCTACTTTGTATGCTAATGCTTAACTCCATAAATGAAACTTAAAACATCTAGGAAAAACTGAAATTTGTGACGGTACTTGGTGCTGGTTTGTTGGTGGGCACAGCCTTGACTGTGATAATACCAGAGGGTATTCGTTCTCTCTATATGGACAGCAAGCGACCACAAATAGATGCAAATGCAGATACATCGAAGTTGTCAGCCGGCTTAGAACCGCATGATTATTCGAGAACAATTGGGTTATCCCTTGTGCTGGGCTTCGTTTTCATGATGCTCGTCGATCAAGTATCTCAACGAAAGACCAACAACGGCTTGGAAAATGACAAGAACATCACGGCTACACTCGGATTGGTGGTGCATGCTGCCGGTGGGCTTACTTCGTTTCGATCTATTTAACACTCAAATTAAAATTGTACCTTATTGTCCTTTTAGCTGATGGAGTCGCCTTGGGCGCAGCTGCAACAACCAGTCACCAGGATGTCGAAATAATTGTATTTCTGGCTATTATGCTGCATAAAGCGCCGGCTGCATTTGGTTTAGTTAGCTTTTTGCTGCACGAAAAAGTTGAGCGGCAACAAATAAGGCGGCACCTTGGCATATTTTCGCTGTCCGCACCGCTCTTGACGCTCCTCACGTATTTTGGCATAGGGCAGGAGCAAAAGGAGACCCTTAATTCGGTTAATGCAACTGGTATTGCCATGTTATTCTCCGCTGGCACCTTCCTGTACGTCGCAACAGTTCACGTATTGCCAGAGCTGACCCAGGGTGGGCACAGCAGTGGACATCACCGCAAGGGCGGACCAGGCCAATACGACTACCATATCGTCGAGGAGTCTCGGGAGACTGCCACAAATGATCCAAGTGCCAATGGCTCAGCACAGTCTCATAATGTCCAAGGCCTGCGATACAGCGAGCTCATCATCATGATATGTGGGGCTCTCCTGCCACTGGTCATCACATTTGGGCATCAGCATTAGCTAGCCAACTTATATGTATAGATAAGTAGCTTTCCTATCACTCGTTCATAATTTGTAAATAAGATCTAGGGCTAATTGTAAGTACATACATACATATATAAACGTGTTTATTAAAAACTAGTGTTAATGTATCCATACTCTTTGCCTAATTCATCCCTCCATTGTGAAATAATAGTAAACAACAGGTTCGTTTTTGATCATTTATTTGTTATTTGTATGTATGTAATAATAATATTAATGACTTAAGTATAGGCGACTTGGCTTTAACGCACTTGGTTTGTAATCGTTTGTCGTGTGCTCGGGTGTTTGTGGAGAGATGTTATGGCGATGTTACATCATGTAAGTACTCATATGCACATATGTATGTATTATTATAGTTATTTCAACTTTCAGTATCTTTAGGCCACTCGAATTTAGTTTGTTTCCTCACATATGCATGTATGTATGTAAGTGTATCCGTTTCCATTTCATTATTGTAAATAACTTAGTACAGTGCGGATGTACCATAATTTTGAAGTCCTTATGGCGGATTTCAAACTGTTTTGTATTGATACTCCCTCACCCACATGTGTGGGATATGTATGCACACGCACACCCATACACACACGCACACATGAAACAAATATGTAATGCATACATACGTAAAGTATATTGTACTTTGAATAATTGTATTATAACTTGCTGTTGACCGTCACGCCCTCTACTCGGTATGGCCTATATACGATAATAAAGCCAATTCACAATAAAACCCAAACCTGGCCAATTCTGTTGTGTGAGTTTTTCTTTGAACATTTGTCTCACGATAGTCTAGGTTGTGTATTAAGCCATACTGTGTGCACAAGTTGTACTTATTATTTTTAATTGTAAGAATTTCCATTATATCTGTTTGTTTTTTTATAATTTGTTTTTGTTTTTGAGATGAATGCATCCGTGTATTTATATTTATGTATGCAAGTATCTATAGGTAGGTAAGTATGTCGATGTGGTTGTGATGTGCGGGGCAGGGTGAACTGTGAGTGACTGTTTGTTTGGCTTCTAAACAGCTGTTTCGGTGTGACTGTGGGATGATAACCGCTCAACATCGATTTCGGGTATGGTCAGCTCATCGGGTATATTATCGGCATAATCAATGGAAGATGTCTCCGAAAGGCGTTTGCTCAGCGAAGTCTGCTTACGCAGCACCTCGGCCAGCGAAGTATTTGTGTGTTCACCGTAGCGGGCGTCAAGACCTTGCCGGAAGGCGTTCACCACACGAATCTAAGCGCAAGTCAAGTAGAAAGAAAAGAACAACACCGAGAACAGTGACAAGATAGACAGAAACAACAGTATGAGGAAATACAGTTTTTATCAGTCAACTAAAAAAATCAAATGCAAACACATATACATATACTTATGTTTGTATATATATTAAGAAAAATCAAATCATAATGTAAATCAAAATAAATAGAACATAAACACAGCGATGAATGCAATATGTATTATGTAAGTGTGTGTGTGTGTGTATTTCAGCTGAGAAACTATCGGTAGCGGATATAGGCAAACAATTATCGCCGAATGCATTTCATCGATAGTTTTTTCAGATAAATACATATATACAACGATTGCAGTCAATTGTACATGTATAGGTACATATGCATGTGAATAGAGGATGTACGCAAAACGTACTTATTATTAATTATGGAATGCGAAAGGTATGGAAAACAAGCGAGAAACGGACGGACATTAAAAAAGCGAAAGAGTGAAGCAGTCGGTATTGAAAACCCGACGGAAGCTCATGCAAATTACAAGCGACATTTCTGGAATGAATAACATGCAAATATATTTAATGATTATACCAAGAATAACAAAATAACAGAAATCAGTTTAAAAATTCTGAAACACCTCAATTAACACTCTTAGTAAACAGTTTATTCTAACATGTCACAAGTTTGATCGGCCAAAGGTATAACATCAAAGGTTATCAAATTGCAAACTCAGCTTAAGCGCATGCAACACATGTACGTACATATGTATATCTGAACTTATTTATGCACATATAAATTAAATATTACGAGTACACTTGTAACTTGGGTTAACGGCCTCCAAAAGAACCGGATTGTGTTCATACACTTTTGTATGAAAATAATTAAATTTAGCTTATGAAAATAAACAACATAGTACTTATTCAGAAAATAAAAAAAACACTACGAAATTTGGACTTAAGTTAAAAATTTAATTTAGAACTTTAATTTAAATTGCATCTGTCAGGCCGTTATGCGAATCAAGGCCTAAAGAACTTATGGCAGTTTAAGCTGTCACTAACTGAAATGCCGTTAACCTGAGCATTAGTAAATAATACATTTGTGGGTATTTCAAAAATAATAATTAGGCAACCAAACAGCATGCAAAGCTTAGTGTTCTTCTGTAACACAAAAAATGGAGAATTTTTTATCCAGCCATGCCATGTTTACAAAAGTAATATATAATTTATATCTTAAACATTTTGCATAGCTACTAAGGCTAATATTAACAAACTTTTTATTTTTTATTACGACACATGTAAAGCGATTCCTATCCCTTCAATTTCATCAATCTAAGAGTACTACCTTCGGCCCGTCTTCAGCTACTACCTTTCAACATTGAGTTATTTTAAAAATGATTTTTTAGAAAACTGAAACCAAGAATATTTCTGAAACACCCCACTATACGTTCTTTTTTTTCATTTTGAGTGGCCCTCGCTTTCCCTACTAAATTGATTAATATATGTAACACAAATTTGTATTGTTATTAACAGAAAGTTTAAGAAAAAATTGGTTTATTATTTTATTTATTATTATTTATTGTTGTGTACGATTTAGGTTTAGGTTGTCAACCTTACTTTCAAATAGCTGTGGCTACTAAGGCCTTAGGCTAAGACACTTAGGCCTGGGAATCAAACACGGAACGTAATTGTTTAGTTTTCAGATTGACTGGCTCACTCAGCACTGCCCCTAGCTAATTTAGTGATTGGCTCTGATCAACTTGGGAATTACATTACATTGCAGACATTAGGACATCCCTTCCAGCTGACTTTATTTTGAGGTAAATAACGCTCCCAATAAACGATTTATAATCAGACGTGATTTTAGCTAATTTAAGACTGTGCTCTCGATTCAAGGAACTGGATGTTTAGTCTTTACTTTGTCCTGGCATTGTGTACATAAATTTAGGTAAAATGATGAAAGGCTTACAGCTTGATCAGTGTTGCTCTTGCTATAGGGAACCGGTATCAAGCGTTCTTGCAACTCGCCGCCTATTACCTTTAAAATTGAAGAGAGAAAGTAAAATGGAAAACAATAAGTGGGAAGAGAAATACAGGTTGAAGTCAGTAAAGTGTGGCTGCGATAAATAAGTTTCTACAATGATTTAATATATATTAATATATTTGTATATATTTATATATATGTATACCACCATGCATACATATTATGCAGATACATGAATATGTATGCATGCTAGTAGTTTTGAAAATTATTATAAGTAAATTACATTAGAATAATAGTAAAGTATAGTATAGTATAGAATAGTATGTATGTATGTATATAAATGTATATCAGAAAACTGTATTTATTAGTATAGTATGAAGTACATAGTGTGCACAGAGTTATCAGTGATGCAAAATATTGATTAAAATTCACATATGATTGATTTACTTTATTTGCCCATTTTTGAAAATATATATACACATATATGCGATGCACATACACGCATATATATGTCGATACACACAGATAGTGAGCAGCAAATTTATACTTCCAGTCGCAATATTATAGCATCACTGCTCGAAATGCAGGTAGTACGGCTATGGGAGAGGTAGGTGTTCGGGAAAGGGTATAATAGGTTAATAGGTAGAAGTGTACGTAATAAGCCAGGAACTGGCTGCTTGAAAAACAAATTATAATAAATATCTAATGAATAAAATTTTGTAAAATTTGCACCGTTATGAAATATGTACATATGTAAGTATGTACGTATGTTTGTTTATTTGTGAGTGGATGTTAAATAATAAGCCCATAACATTAACATATTCAGATTAATAGGCATTTAATATATCTGTTGAACATACAAATATATGTATGTTGCATGTTTATACATACATATATCATACGCACATAATTTACGTATGTGCCTACAAATATATACCCAATACAAAATCAAAATAAATATCGGATGCTAATGACTATATACACATACACTTACATGTACATACGTATATATATTTTAGCATAAGAGAATATATTTACCTACATGCAAACATACGCTTATGCATGCATATACGTATGTACATGTATGTATGTATGTACAGCGAAATGTTATGTCAGAAGGAATGGCCATGATTAGTTATATACATATTTATGTTGATGTTCAAACATACACATGTACATACATTTAAATAAAAGATAGCCGAAGCTCGAAACTGGGGCCCCTATTCGCCCTTTTTTAGCGTTTAAATGCATGTTTAGGTATGTTAGTATGTGTGTATAAATTGGAGGTATCGGTGATGTACAATGATATCTCAATATTTAGCATGCATACATATGTATGTACGTAAGTACACACATACACACGTATGCACACAGCGTCTTATTGTGCAAATACAAAAACTAAACTTTACAAGGGACATCATATTTTCATGATGGCAATATGGCTATGGCAGGGGTGAATTTGAATTAACTTTTTGTGTGATTAGCACTCAATATTTATTATCATCAATCGTCACAGCTTAAGTCTGTCAAAGAGGGTATTCTGAAGTCACGAAATGTGTATTGCATAAAAGAAACTCCAAAGACTATCCACAGCCGAATTGATATAGCCACGTCCGTCTGACTGTCTCTACTAATCTCTTTGTTTTAAGGTTATCTTTATTGAACTTTGCCATCGAACCATTATATTTAGTAACTCCCATAGAAATTAACGGAAGATCGTTCATTAATCTCACTCCGAAAATAACTGTTATTTCTCATATTTATAATATTGATAATATAAACATTGCCACGAAAATCTAGTGGTCATCTAAATCTAAACAACTCTATTGATATTTACTATAATAATTTGTTCGATGGAGGAGTACGGCATTGATTTCTAACGTTCTTATGTAAATATTTAAAACAAGTACAAGTGTTTGTACTATGTAAATATTATTTATATTCATCATTATCGATAGTATAGTATTTCTTATTCTCTTCAATAGAAGTTGTTCCACTATGTAATTGATTTAACCTGACTTCTCTTAGGATATTTATGATTCGTACATATATTAATCGTGTGGGTAGGTAGGTACTTGCCATAGCTTCGGATTCCACATCCACACAAGAATACTGTGCTCTTACGTTATGCATTTAAGCATCGTTCTGATCCATTAGCTCATTCATACGCACAACACACGCACCAGGCAAATAAAGATGCACCTTTCTTTTGCTTTTTTGATTTTGTTTTTTTTTTTGTTTTTTTCATATATAGTTAGTAATACGAGTACCACAAGAGTAATATTAATTTTATACAAAAATTAAAAGATTAAAAGTATACAAAATCATGCGTTTAAATAACATTTGCTAAGCATTAATCATTAGGTATCTTATTAGAGTACATAATTATCGGAATACGGCAAACACGGTATGTAAATATAGCATATATATATATGTATATTTATATGCATATGTGTATGTATGTCTGTCTGTGTATTTGGGCCTAGATATGCCCAGGAATGCGGCGCAATGATGTTCGTTGTCAAACATACATACATATGTGTGTATGTATGTAGTATGTACACATAAGTATACATCTAGTATAATATATGTGTGAATTTCATAATGATAATGTTATGGAATGTAAAGATGTATGTATGCATAATTGTATGTATTTTGATTGCATCGTTTCCATGTCCAGCAGCCTAGGCATTCATCATTATTGGCATTTCAACACAAATGTATCAATTATAAAGTTTTTTATGTGCCAGAGTCGAGTTATTTTTTTGTGTGACAAACAACTAAGAAATGAGATATTGGTACTCGTGTTATCTATTCCTTATTGTTATCTTATTTTTGACATAAACTGTTGACATACAAAGAAAAAGACTAAAACCGCCTGTACTTTATTTACCAGGCAACACTGAAATCTGAACCTAATGCCAAACGCAGTGATGTACGGACAATGAGGTAAGTGTTTGTACATTTTTATATGGAATCAGCTGGCTTTAAACGTGGTGTATGTATGTTTAGTGCACAGGCTGGCGTACATACATACATACATACGCACATACATTTTATACATACACACACACAATGCATGCGCGTGAGGACGTGTGATTTTTTGGCAAATGGAGGCCACTGACTTAAATTCGTGTTTCGTTCTGTCCATTTTTATTCTGGTGTTCGTTTAACTGCTGCAAGCTGTAGACGACATCTGAAAAGCCGCCAGCTGCAGAACGAGCAGATGAGTGTGTTGGGTGAGAGATAGATGCAGGTGTGGATGTGGGTGTGGTTGTGGTTGTGGTTGTAGATGCAGATGTAGTGCATCCGTTTTGCAGAGTGCGATTTTGCTGCTGCTGCTGTGGATCTTCGTCTATGTAAGATATATCGGAAGGCAGCGTTGCATTTGATACATGCTGCTGATGCGGCGGCGGCTGCTGCTGATGGTGCTGCTGCTGCTGCTGCTGCTGCTGCTGTTTGCTGCTGTAATTGGGGCTCAATAGATTTAAATTGTAGAGCGGGTGAATACCACTGCCTGTGGGCATGCCCGTCCGAGGGCTACGCAAGCTATGCAAACTGTGCATTGAACGGCGTTCGTTTAGGTCTTCCAGGGTCGAGCGGAATGCACGAATCACGCGCAACTGAAACAAACGAAATTAGACAACAAACGAACAAAAACAGAAACATAATAAACAAACAATAAGCATAAAAAGTAGCATAAGAACACTCACTATTTACAGGCTACATACGTACATGCATACATACATACGCACTTTGTACACATACAAACCAAATATTTTGTATGCACAAAAATACTCAATGCATTTAAATGTATGTATGTAAGCATATTTTCGTCTATATTTTTAGTACTTGCATGTAAAAATTCAATAAATAAAAACAAATATCAATAGCGTATTTAATTAGACCCAATAATAATAAAATTACAAAACTAACAATTTATATATAACTGGTCAAGTACTTCTTGCAATGCAGTCAGTAGCAGCCCCCAAGGACGCGGAAAAGGAATATACAACTTGCTTGTTAATGGCATGCAAGTTAGGGGGACACCTCTAAAATGTTAGGGTAATTCCATCATGGGACGGATATCAAGTCAAAATACGGACAAATTTGACACTTGGCTTTCGGTAAATATATATGTATATTTTTTAATAACCACAAAGTAACTTGGAAACGAATAATAAGCATTAAATAATAAATTAGGAAATCAGAAAATTATTTAGATTTGAGGAAAGCAAAGCAGTCAAGCAATTTAGCCAACAGTAATAATACATATACACAACACATATGTAGATTGCAGTTACTAGTAGGCAAGGTAGGCAAGAGAAGAAGTTCTAATGCATGTATATACATATGTACAGATACATACATACATGTGGACAAACAGGCGTGCATACATAACATTAGTATGTGTATTTTAACGTTACACAAAGATATGTATGTAGTATAAAGTCAGAGTCGGACTATAGGAGTAGAGTACGATAAAAAAGAAATTAAAATTCAAAGACACGTTTGTATTCATCTGCCAACTGGAAGCAATGTATACATGGAAACATACATGTGTATATTAGACTTCTTTTCATTACTGTATTTGCTGAAGTCGAAGTGACACAACATTTAATAATTGTACTCAATTGACAATGGAATTTAATAATTTAATATAATATAATATATATATAAATAATAAGCACATTTTGAATGTCGTCTAATTTACACATGTAAAAAACAAAACAATATATAACAAACTTAAATAAAGCAGCAGTACAAGCAGAAGTTTTAATAAAAATAACACTCTAATATTACAAGACTGTAACTATTGTCTTACCAGAACACGAAGTGTTATTTTGTTGTTGTAATATTTAGTGACTCCTACTCGCACACATACTCGCACACTCACACACACACATTTGTATTCTCGCGTAGCTGTGGGTATTTCTCACTATTCATGGACTATTTCAAATTATACAGGACTTGATCGAAGTGAGTTAGCCTAAGAAATCATACGCAGAAAATACATATGTTGGATATTATGAGAACATACAGCATATAGATATGACATACATATTGCTTAAGCTATGGTCTCGCTTATACATTACTCACTCTCGATTTGCTAGTTACCTATGTATATCGACACATTGTTTATGAAATCCCAAATTTTAGATCATGAGCATGAGATGATAAAATTGAATCTTAATATTTTATTTTAATAGATCTTGGAAGTTTTTGGTAATCGCAATGCCGTAAACTTGTCCAAATTCCCAAAGAAACCAGTTTGTCATCTAAGTCCGTGCTGATAATCTACAATGTAAACTCTGTTGATTTCAAAATATCTATGCGTCCTGATCTGCGTCCTTGGCCTTTATAAATTAATTAACAATATTAAGAACTACAAATAAATTTGCTTTATCAATTTTCATATTGATTTTATTTGCAAATAGCTGACGAATAAACTTAATTAAATATTTTAAAATTACATAGATGCATTAAAGCATATTGTTTTGATGCTGATAGCTGTCGATATCAATGCAAATCTTGGTGTGAAAGACGAATTCATATTGTGATGGTGGTGCCGAAAAAATAAAGTTCTATACTTGCCGGGATGTATAACGCACGATGCTTAACAGAGATTACTAAGGCAGCAAAAAAACGGTTAAGGGCTTTACTACATACATAGCAAATACACATATGTATGCCAAGAGTTTACTGTCCTCATGCTACAATCGTTACGAAAACAAAAAAAAAACTAACACTTATCTAAATAAATGCGCAAAATACCCTGTTCACAATGCTATATTAACGTTAAATAGTCGAATACGATCCTCTTGATTATTGTAACTTAAACTGTAACTTTAGGAAACATCGATTTTTGCGATTTGTGGGATTTGTTGTAGATAGATCTTTACAGGAAATGATCTTTAAAAATGTAAGATATAAATGTTTTCGCGATTTACTCGCTTCCAAAGGACATGACATTTAATTGATGAATAATTATTTAATTTAGCAAAATAAAAACTAAAAATCAATTGAAAATGTTTGCTAACTAGTGTCGTTTGTTATAAAATTGCATTTTAGAAATTAAACTAACGTCTTATATGACAAAGAACTAGTAACAAGATGTTTGGGTTAGGCGACATCTGTTAACTAGTGGTAAAAAATATGCAAGCAGACGTATAAACTTTCAGAGAAAAGTCCATGAATTTTGTTCCTTAGCTGAGAACAAAATTCTTATTTCAATCCCTAAATAAAAGTAATATTCTTGCACTTTTACAAAAGTTTTTCATTGGGTGTATGTGTGTATATATATGTCAACTGAGTTCATTTTAAAACGATAAGTAAAAATGAAATCTGTGTAGCATGAAGGCAATAGACTGGTATGTACATACAATTGTATATTCTTTCACGTGCTGAATGCTGAATTTGTTTTCTACCTTTAAAGGGTGGTTTTGGATTTATAAAAGAATTCAAAATTTCAAATTACATACGTTTCAATGCTCGTTAGAAGTGTTGTAGATAGTAGTAGTAGTTGTAGAATTTAAGTAGTTCATAGACATAGCAGATAGTAGTAGTAGAAAGAAGAAGACCTTGTTTTGTTGATGCTGTTTATTGTTGTTGTTATTCGGTCGTTCGATTGTTATAGTTGTAGTTGGTATATATATATATATATATAAATACATAAAAATATTTATATACTTATATATTTTTATTTTGTCTTGATCTTGACGCTGTTGGTTATGCCGATGTACGATTGATGTCAGGAGTTATCGGTCAAAATTTTTATCGCCATTCTAACAATTTGCCATATATATTAGGATTCTATGCATCAATTGTAGTTCCTGTTGCCTTTCAAGGCGCTTTTCTAACAATTTCCATATAAATGATGTTTGTGTGTATGTGTGTGTTTGTGTGCATGTTTATGATAACTAAATGCATGTGTAATCAATCCACTGCACCCTAAATCCGTATTTTGTATACATAAGTATTTAGACTTATAAAGAAAATTTGTTTATGTTATATATGTTATTTTTGACTTTTACATTGGGTATTTACGGCTATCGATAGAACGAGCTATTCAGAGTTAGACAGATAAAAAAAATTTAATATCAATTATATCAATTTGAATCAACACAAATATCAAATAGTGAAATATATAATAATTTCATTGATTTAAATTTTTTTATACTATTTGTGTTAATTCTAAACCAGAAATAAATTTTTTTTCACTCATTTTATTGAGATCCCTGTAAATACCCAAAGTTGTTGTTACAATTAAATAAAATTATTTGCGTTACATATGTTCGAGTTGATTTTTTATGAATTTTATTTTATTTTATATGAATTTTTGTCCGTTCGTTTTTTGTCTGACTCGCAATATTACATACATACATACATACATATCTACAAACATACGTAAGTATCGGTTTAGCGCTTGAATCTATTGCAAAGGCTCATCCTAACTACAAATATTCTTAATTTTATATGTATCTAAAAACTACGTTATTTCATATTGGAAATTAAACTTATGCTACATATGTACATACATAAAATGTACATACATATACATAAGTTGGTTTTGTGTACTCGCTGGTTTCTAAGCTCCTCTTTTTTCCGGATAAGTTTATTTCAGTTTTGGTTTTAATACTTTTCTTTTATTTTACTTTTTTTGTTTAATTGTTCTAGGTATTTGTATTTTGTATGTATGCAAGCATGCATTTTGTATATATTTTTTATTACAAAGTGTTTTTTTAATCATTTCGGTAGTATTCATTATGTATGTAGGTATGTATGTATCTTATGCATTTTCAATACTTTTGTGTGATGGCTAATGGAAGTGATTGTGACTGTGTGTATGAGTATTACATCTTTACATATACATAAGTTCTTGATGCTTATTATTGCAAATGTCAATTACACTTCAGTCTCTCGTATTGGTTCCGCCGGCTTAAAAATTACAAAAATTAACAACAAATATCTGGATAATTACTTTTGTAATAATTAAATCAAGTTGAAAGCTAAATAAGTTATAATATGCCACCAAATAAAAATAATTAAAAATCAGACAAGTAAAAGAAGTTGGAAGGTATAAATGTATGTATGTGTAAAAGCATTTAAACAAATATATATATATATATATATATATATATATATATATATATATATATATATAAATTTATATAAATATAAATTTATATAAATAACACGAGTATGAACTTGTATCATCGGGCATTCCGAAGTTTAATACTCTTGCAGAAGCTTCAAACAAATTTCTATTGGCAATAACATATTTATTACCAAGTCCTAAAATGCGTATTGTCTGCCGTTTGGACCTAATGTAAATCAGATTGACTAAATACTCTCAAATCTAAAAACACTGAGCTTATTTTTCAATGTATTTTTTTATTTTTTTACTATCAATGCAGCACTATATTAATACAGTAGCTTATGATTTTAGCCCGAGTCCTTTTCATTGAGTTGCGTAAATGCCACTACGACAATTTATTTACCGAGGACTGATCTTGACATTTTATTCCTATTGAATCTTGGTAGTATGAGAACAGATAAAAAAAGGGGGAGAGAGTGAGAGAGAGAGAGAGAAAGAGGCAGAAAGATAGACAGAGGGAGTGAGAAAAAAGAGACATAAAGAAACAGACGGATATGAAAATATGAACCCTAAAACTTATAATACTCTCTGCAAGGGTAAACTACAAACTTATATTAAAGACCGTCGCAAGTATTTGGGCTTGAAATTTAATATAAATGGTATGTAGATAAGAGAATTCTCAATGTTTTCTGCATTTCAATAATGAATTTAAATTTATAAAACAAAATTAAAAATTAAAAATTAATGAAATATTTAGAATAAAAACATACAAATAATTCAGAATAATTAAGAAGAAAATATATAATACAATCTGAAAAAACAGTATCAAATCAGAATAATTTTAAACGACTACTACAGAATACCAATAATTTAAACTCTATAGATTTTTATTCTCAACGAATCAACGGATGAAAACAATTTAAAGAAAGATTAAGGACATCTTTAGGTATATGGACAATTCTAGCAAATTTTACGTTTGAAAAATTAATAAAAAAGACATATCAGTTATAAGATATGTGAATACAGTATCTCTCGGTTAACAGTCGCCTTTTTTTCTGCGCGATGTATATTAAACAACCGATTACACCGTCACCCCTAAGGTATTTGATGAAATCTATAGTCAAAAACCCTCTGAATTATTATATTCATATTGTTATATCGTTGACAGATTTAAACTGCATAATTACACAAATATGTTTTATACTCTTTAACAAAGTGAAAAGAGTGTATTGGGTTTTTGTAATGTCCAACTTGCTGATCTCCGTTGTCCCTATGAATGAAATATTTTCCGCCGGTATTGAAGGTAAAGACTTGAATCTTGAAATATATACTCGTGTATACCCGCGGCAGATAAAGTGTTAAGATTTTTCGGCTACCATCAATATCTCTGAATATATTTCGCCACCTAGTGGCCTAATTTAGAGCCCACCCAAGCGCAGTGGTCTTTGTGTGCATAATAATAGTTCTCGAGTTTATCAATAGGTGGCGCTTTTCGCCGCCTAGTGGCTTAATTCAATAACAACCATTTAAATCGTTGTTGGTTTTATTAGAATTTTGCGTTGATTCCTATAAGATAGGTTAGGTTATTAGATAACTTCACTTGAATTTTGTCTCATCATAAACTAATTGAATGGTGTCGATGATGTCTAACTCGCAGTTTAGGTGTTTTTTGAGACCACGCAGAGGTAAATATTTTTTTGTTTTTGTTTATTATTATTATTACACATAGTGCTAAAGGACATACTTATTATTACACTGTGAACGAGTATTGCCCCGTCGGTTAGACCCGACTGCAATGTTCTCACTTGTTTGTTTAAAGACTTCGGAAATGTTTAAAATAAACTTCACAAATATGTGGCTTCTTCAGCTCTTATAGCTACAGATAGACGGCAATTAATATGTTCACTTGGCTGCCAGTGATCATCAAGCATAAATGTATTTATTTATATATGTGAAAAATAATTTTTTGTATGAGCTTAATATTCGATTGAAAGGACTACTGCAAAATACATAGAATGATGTTAATCATTTCATTTCAAATTTTCTGTCAACAAAAAATAAAGGATAATAGGTGTATACTACCCCTCTTCTCTCTCTTTCGCTACATAAGCATCAAAGATAAATATTTCTACATAATTTTTAATTGTCAAAAAAAGTCAATGTCGAACCATTCAGCATAATCAAACAAAACAAGTAGGATCTAGTGATCTAGTAAAAAGTGCCAGACTTAAATATATATTTTAGCTTTATGATATCAATGTAAGACCAGCTTCACCTCTCAGCATAAATTATGGAAAATTATCCTTAAAAATCCTAAGTAGAGCACCTACCTACAAAACAGGAGGTATCTATTAAGTGAAGTGAATGTATAAGAGTTCTAATTTGTCAGCTTTGGCTGGAATATGTTAACAAAATCAACGCTAAATTTTGGAAAGGCTGGAAAAGTTATTGACCAAAAAACTGTTCTGCGTATGATGTAAATTGAAACTTTGCAGCTCTTAAACTTCAGACATTGCTACATCGTCGCAGCTCATCTGTACACTCGATTAAGAAGATTAAAACATTATTATGTACCTCAAGAAAATGCATTTCATATTTCATTCGGCAGTTGATGCTGATTTTTTTCGCTCTAAGGATCTGATTTTGAAAATAAACTGGGAAATTGCTTTGCATAAAGTGACTATCTAATCAAATGACACTCTTAACTATATGCAAGTAATTGTGTACAATTTGTTGGAGTCATTTTTAATATTTCATTGAATCTGAATATTCAGTATGTATACATACCTCCATACCTACATATATAAACACACATACATACACACACTCATATGTACATGCCTGCTATGTACTGTAATCGAATGGGAATACTCTCAGCCTCAAATAATAATGTTACAAAATAATAAGGTGCACTTTTTATGTACATTTGTATATATATGAATAGATCAAATACCAATGACAGAAAGCACTACATACAAACATTCAACAAACCAAAATAAAAACAAAAAAATAAATATAGTTAAAAAGGAAAATATGTAAGCAGATTACATAGAATATATATATTACATACTTTAATTTGTTTAATCAATAATTCATATTCAGACACATTTCATTAATTGTATGTACCATACATACTTACATACGTGTACATTCAGATGGTTTTTTAATAAGCCAATATAATATTTAATACTTTAAATTGATTCTTTTTTATAATATTCAATGCATCATTAACGCCTTTTGTAGCTGTGTTTGTATACCCTTACAGAGATATTAAACCAATTGTGGAATACCCACGTTTGATCCCAAACCGCATAAATATTCTTGATCGAATTGGTCATAAGATGAGTCGATATAGCCAAGTAGAGCATGAGAATGCGAGAATGTAAAGATCTTGTTTATAAAAATGATATATTTTCAAAATATTTTGAACAAAGCATCAAATTATAAGTTGTTTTTGATTTTTTGACAACTATCAGCATCGGACTACTTCCCCATATAGCTCCCATAAAAAGAATTGGCAGAAACTTACGATCTTATGTGAAACAAAGAAGCACATCGATCTGCTATAGGGCATTTATTCTTCGGCACTCCGAAGGTATTTTTCTTTCTCGTTATGTAGCTTTAAATATTTTATTTGTCTGTACGAACGCGCAATAAGGAATAAGTATGTAATATATTGAACATACATACATATGTAATATATATATATATATATATATATATATATATATATATATATATATATATATATATATATATATATATATATATATATATATATATATATATATATATATATATTACATATATATACATATATATAGATATACATATTTATATATGTGGGTAGCCACTACCCAAAGGAAATAAAAAGCCAAAAAAAAGTGTTGTCTTTAATAAAAAAAGGTTAAGTGGGGTAGGGGAATTGGAGACGGAAATTGGAATGTAACTGGAGACATGACAAAACATTCTTCTAGTTGCCAATAAATAAATTAATATACACTTTTCTTACCGGTACTGAAATCTGGATGTGAGTTGAGATTTTACGCGAAATATATATAGATTGGGTTTTTGCATTTTTGATTAGTTTAATTTAAGTTTTTAATTATAATATTGGTTTTTATTAATGTTGTGGCGTTTTACGTCAATTATTCATTCAATCAATCGTTCGGGATTGGTTTTAAGCATTTTAAAAGGAGAGCGAAAAATATGAAATGAGTATTATAAATTTTTATTATATATTTATAAAGTAGTTGCGTGTGTGAAATGAATCTATTTCTGTTAGGTTCAATTTTTGTGGGATCTATTTTTTTGTATTCTAGCATACTCTTCAACATATATTGTGACCTGTAGTTACAGAGACTATATATCTATTGGTTTAAACATTTTTCATACTTTTTGTTTATTTGCAAGTTAACTGACCATGTTTCTTAGTGAAACAAATCTGAATCATTAAAATTAAATAAGGCTAATGCAATATAGAATACAAAATTTTAATAAATTTTAAAAACATATCCAACTCACGTTCGGAACGTTAACAAAAATTATGTCTGACATACTGTCTATTATTATCAATAATATGTTTTATGTACGTTTTAAGTTACCCAAAATATTATTTATTTATTTGGGTATTCGCTAAAGCCTTTATATCACGATATTAAACGAACTTTTTGCATTGCTGTGACCGAAACACGACATTAAGTGAGCTTTAAGTATTTCTTATAAATGTACTCGGAAAAAATCTCTAAAAGTATTTCGAGGAATTGTTTTCTCTATTTACTATCATTTGAAGTAAAGTGTGATCGTAAACACATATTTAATTATTTAAACTATAAATGACATTGCATATGTGATATAGACATATTTTTCCTGTTATTCCTATTATTCCTGCTCTTTAAATATTGTTGATTTAAAGAAACAGCTTTTTATGCACTAAAAACAAAAAGTAAAAAATATTGTGTTGTGAATTACTTGTGATTTATTGATATACATATATACTCAATAATATATATATATATAATATATTAAGTAAGATCTTTCAATGTACAATTTTCACAACATTCTGAATTAGGTACAGAGTCTCAATAGATTTCAAAGAGTATGTAAAGCTTCGAACAACCGAAGAGAACACGCTTAGCCCATCTTTAAGATTATGGGAATGCTTGTGCGTAGGCTTAGTCGTACGTATGTTTATGATATATAGAGATCGAGGGTGTTTTAAAAGCATACTATATTTCGTTGAAAAAGAAGCTTTGTATGGTTTACGATTCGCATGCAGTGTCACAGGAAAAAATACAGATTTTTATTTATAGTTAGATACCCTGAGAAAAAGAAAAAAAATTAAAATATTTCTTGAACGAAAAATAGAAATGTGAATTGTATGGGTTTAAAAATAAATGAAATAAGGCATAAAAATATAACTTTCTAAGTGGGGGTTTAGCCTTTCATGGAAATCGCGATTTGGAGAGGGAAATAGGAATCGTGGGAGTTTTGGAAAAGTAAAGTTCACCATGCTGAGCAATAAGCGTCTTTACAAACGTGTTTGAATGTGTGCGGATAGAGCTGTGACTTTGGTTATGTTTATGCCAGTGAGGGTAATTCGACGGTGACCTGACTACAGAAATTTTAAATCCATATGTAATTCAAAGATAAATCATGTAATACTACTCAGTTAGAGATTTTATGTTTTGTGCACAATTGTGAGTAGATATTTGAATTGACAATGTTCCCGGTATAAAGTCTGCGCAATTGTCAATATATACATCGCTAAGCTCGAAGATTTTTTAATTTTAATTACGGACAACAGATATACTAAAAAATATTAAGGAGATATCGCTTTTTTTTTCTTCTTGTTTTTAATAATATGCGATATTGATTGTTGAACGTTGCTGTTTACGAATTATATATCAGGTGTTTTTATATTACTACGTTTTCAATTGTTCATTATATTTACTGAGTGTTTAGGGATTATATAATATTACAAAAGGTATAGGAAAAAAGATCAATGATTTTATTACACCTGGTAAGAACATTGTCATGTGCACACGCACCATTCCATTATCACGCACACTCGACATACATCAAATTCTAGATTTATTGTATAAGCATTCAGAAAATATTTGAAATTTTGTTAAATCTAAACACAAATACATTTGATAAACTAGAAGCGGAAAATTTAGACAATGAAACGGAGTACAAGCCCTGGAATTGGACTGAAGATATGCAGAAAACAGAGCAATTGAAAGAGACGCAAAGAGAGAGAGAGAGAGAGACAGTGAGACAGAGAAATATGTAGAGAGAGAGAGAGAGAGAGAGAGATAGAGATAGAAGAAAATGCAGATGTGTGGTTTGTTACTACAACTTAAGCCTTTTTTAAACTGTCAACTGCAAGCGATAAATGTTTCTAACTACTAAAAGTTACATATATGTATATATTTATATACATTATATGCTTTTTACATGCATATATATATATACATATACATACATATATGTATACACGAGTCTTACATCCCAAAAAATGCTTTTCAAATCCCCACACCTAACCTTATTTTGATTACAAATACTCTCAAGTATGTTGTCTTATTTCTAATATTTTAAAGGGGAACGGGGCCCATGAAGCCGATCAAAATGTATGTCACAGCTTGTCAACACTGATCAACTTACATAGTGAATCTATCAAAATATGGAACACGGAATGAGTTAAATTATATCAACGCAAAACCAAACGAAAACAAAAAACATCGATTCTTAAAAGAAGATAAAATGTTAACAATATGTATTGACAACATAATGAATAAACATTGATTAAAACAACTAAATTAGATTATGCAAAGAAAATAATAGATATGTATGTTCTTTCAATGGTGCATGCGAACGGCACAACCAACCTTATGGAGCCGTTGATATTCATACGCACTCATGGACATACGACTAGACAGATTTGTTAAAAGTGTAATAAAAGTATTCATATAACTGAATTCGGATTTGAAATTTGGTCGTTCGCATGCGACCACTTGACGCAATGGATAACATATCACGGCGAAATGACATATGTATTATGCAAGTATATATATATATATATATATATATATATATATATATATATATATATATATATATACATATACTTATATATATACTTATTGAACATATTGTATATGTTGGTGTTGTTGTTTAAAACTCAAATTAAATACATAATATTCTTTTGTCACTTATTCATGGATTCCAAATAGGGCATAACCATATACTAAGTATATGCCCATTAATTCATATAGAGTTTACATAAGTATCCAATACATTTCAAATTTGAAGATTTGGAATCAAACTAAATGATAACTCATAATATTAATAATAATAATAAAAGAGACATATATATATATATATTATGTATATATATATACGATATTTTCGTTATAAAAAGAAAATAATGACACTCTTTGGCTTACAGAGGGGGAACAAAACACTTACTTGAGTTTGCAGACGAGTTAAGCCGCGTATCCATAGAATTTGGCCAGCTCTTGGTTTTTTATCCGAGTCAATAGAGTCGAAACGCTCCTCACCTAAATTCATGGCATCTGTATACTCCTCAGGATGTCCGCGTCCCCACCTGCAAAATTATATAGCATATATGTTATCTACCTGTACTCAAATATGTTCGTACAATATGTATGTATGCTCGTTAGTATGTATATACTTATGTACACCAACGAATTTTTAATTTGAGAGGAATGGAGGACATCAATAATTTTTTGTTTTGTTTTGTTTGTTTTAATGGTTGTCTAGTTTAGTTTTTCAACAAGATCATTCCTGTTGTTTATTGAGTTTATTTTTTAACAGCTAGCTATTTATTGTACAAATATAACCGCTTTTTTTGAATACTGGAATAAAGTTGTTCTAAATCGCCGTGTGCAATGTCCGTCTTGTTGTCTTGCAACACCCACTGGGGGCGTGGCAATTCAATAATCAATGTAGCATATTTTTGTGCGGAGAATACATTCATGTTATACATCAATTCGTGTTGTTAATTATTAATTTAATTATAGGTGTCTCTCGTACGTTCCAGGAAAATTTCGCGTTATGTGATTCGCGTTATAGAAGACTTAGCTTTCATATAAATTTGAGGGTTATGTTCACATATGTTTTGAAAGCAAAAACGGGTAATTCCCAGAATTTAAGAATGCATGACAAACTGTGTAAGGCAAAAATATTTGCGCTTAGCATCGCCAGCGTTTTAAATCAATTGAACGCGAATAAATTCACAAATTAGTGTTGCCAATACATATTTTAAATTTCGCGTTATATCGAAAACGCGTTGTAGAACTATCGCGTTATACGAGGGAGACCTGTATTAGTAAACACTCTTGGGCAAAGTAATATGACAGAATATGACAAATTATAGCAATAAAATTTATCTAACAATAACAAGAACTAACAGTAATACTAACAATAATACTACTGTATACTGTGAACGAGTATATATATCCGTTCGTCTGTAAGAAAGCGTCGATTTCACACGCTTTAAGTGCTTGGAACGTCAGTTCAAATATAGGCTAGTTTACTTAAAATTTGTTTAATCGATTAATTTATGTTTTAAACTTCGGTTTTTTTTGTCATATCTAAGAGATCAAGTGGTTGGATCAAAAGGATGTTTGAATGTTTGTCACAACAACTCGGCGTTAAGAATATCTCCTAATCTGGCACACCCGACATGAGCTATATTATTTCTTTTTTCTTTACATCTTTACAAAACATGTAATTGTTAAGTTCAACACTGCATACATAATACCATAGTATCTATACCAAATTATCGCCAAGCGTATTTCTATTGCAGGCGCGTTCTCCTATTGTCTATCTATCTGTCCTACTGGATTTTAAACGTATTCTTGACCCAACCGATATTAAATATGCTATTAACTCGATTCAAGTCTACAGGGTCCCAACAACAATTCAATATAGTCAGTTCTAACTTATAGTAAGTCGGAAACTCATTTTAATAACTTAAAAGTCTCTTGCAGTGTCGTATATACATAGCTTTAACTTCGGTTTCCGTGGCTAAACTTATTATTGCTCTATTTATCCCTTTGGGGGGATAATTGAATTTAATGTATTTAACTAACATTATAATATTACCACTGGAGTGGTCTACTTCTCTGCACCTTCGACTGAAATAAAGTGCCGACCACTAACGATTATTATTATACTAACATCCCTGTGCAACGTTCAACACTGTATCCAAATTAACCAGCGGGAACTCTTTGAACTCATTCAGTTTATCACTAAATACCAAATTTCCAAGTATTCCGAATCTATTTGCGTACTTGTTGGGTATATTTTACAGCACTGGTTTTGCAATTTTGCTGTGATACCTAAGAACCTGGGTCTCGTAATTTGTTGTTTGTTTGTGCAACATATCAAACTATCCTAAAGCCTTAGTAAAACAAAGCAGTAACTGGCCAACAGGACACAGTGCAACATCCTCTAGTATTTTTTAATTTTTTTTTTTTTGGAATTAGTACAATTCATTAATATTTAATAGTTTCGGAGGTATTTAAATATAAATAAAATATAAATAAATCATGAATAGGATTGTTTAAAGGGAAAATGAAAAAAACTAATTTTGCGTGTGGGGTTGGTAATATTTAAAATCCAACAAGCACTATCTGAGGCACAAAGCTTCTGAGCAATAACTCGGTAGATAAATAAAATATAAATGGCTTTATAGCCAAATGAGTATTGTAAATGTGTTTGTTTGTAAAATATAATTGTTTACGTAACATGCTTATAAAACAACTTAATCTTGATTTATTCATGATAGTTTGTGTAACTGACCCAGCCACTTACAAATGCCAGTATTTGTTCTTAGTATTACCCCATATTCATGGGATAGTATACTCACAATAATTAGAATAATAATAAAAACATATATAAAATATACGTATTTTCCGTTGGGTTGCCAATTTAACTCAGATAGCTCAATTAGTATACAAAGCCAGTTTATATACTAAATTAATTATATATCTAACAAAATATGTTGCTTCCGAGCTAAAATGTTAAGTTTCCAACATGTGTTTAACTTTTAGTTTTGACCTTTCACCCAGCCTTGAGTCGAGTAAATAAAGCCGATTAGTTTGATTTTAATATACTTAACTAGTTAAAATAGTAAAAAGAGCATACATACATACTTATTTAATACCATGCGTAATATAAATTTATTGCATACAAAATAAAATTATTGTAAACAACCACCTAATTATTTATGTAACTAAGAAGCTTTTTCAAAATTTTGTAGTAATTATCTGCAGTTGTGTGTGTGTGTGTCTGTTGTGTGGATATGTGCGTGTAAGCTGCAAGCCATTACAAAGGAATCAAGCGTTTTACTCAGGATCGCTAGGGAGGAGGCATAGAGGACATGATAATTTGAACTATAATTGTGTAATTATAATCGGTTATCTGTTAGTTGACATGGTACCACTGATTAGTTTGATGAGATTTTAGCGTTTAGTATTTAAGAGGTTTTATTGACGGTCGTACATATAAACAATAAATTTACTCACGATAATATTTTAGGCAATTTTCTTGTAGGCACTGAAGTGATTAATTGTCCCCAGACTAGTGTACCAATTCCAAAGAACACGCACCACAGCCATTGGTCAAGTGAAAGGGCTTTTGTTGAGAAAGCCATTTTACCGTATTGGATGATTACAATCTAAAGTGAAATTGAGGATGCAAACGTCAAGATAATAAATTAAAAAAGCAAAAAGATGGTGATAAAAAACAGACCTGTGAAATCATTGTGAATATCCAGATGGTATAAAATATGGGATTGGTAAAGAGTCCCTCAATAACATTCCGTTGACCATGAATTTTCCTTGCATTAATCTCATTAAAGAGCGTCATCATAACGAACGTGTTGAATATTATTGTGAAATGTTGGGTTGGTCCTGCGTTAAGATCTTGTCCGCGTCCAGATTCAATATCGAGTATTAAGTCGCCTAATAGATAAAATAAAATACAACATTTTAAGGACTTCTCTTCATTTTGTTGTGATCTGCAAGACAACTCCTTACCCACAAAAAGCAATCCAAATATAATTACTAACTGGTAAAGTGCTTGTCCTAATATATTTTTCATCATTGTGCGCGATATTAGTGGCTTTGTGCGTCCATATGGCTTACGCAGCAGTAGATCAGGCGTCGGTACTTCCGTTGCTAAAGCAAGAGAAGCAAGTGTATCCATAATAAGGTTAACCCATAACATTTGCACAGCCTGCAATCGAAAGACATAATAGCATTGGGCATTAATATTTTGATTATTATCTTTATTGTTGGTAATTTAAAATTGCTTTAAGAAAAATCATCTAATTCTTAAGCTCCTTTTAAAGCGTCATGGTTTAACTTAAGAGTTTATTGAGACGAGCGTACCAATGTGGCCAAATCTCTTTAGCTATTGATAGTGACACTCAACCAGCTTGTTTAGATCTTGTGTATGAAAAATCCAGTTAACTCCAGTTAACAGTTTGAGAAGATTCTGTTTAAGATCAGATTATTATGTCGTAAATATTCCATGACTGTGCGTTTTCGACGTCACAAAATAAAAGCTGCTACTTCTATCTTTCATTATAAAATCGATAATGTCTGCACATCAGAAAACAGTGACATTAAGCATACGATACCTAAATTCTCATCCGTATTACTCATACAAAGGTTGATAAATCTAGACTTACTTTAAGCGGCGAATCCTGTACCGCACAAGCGCCAATGAATGCAACAATGACAGCGACGACATTCACTGTTAACTGAAACTGCAAAAACTTTGCTATCGAGTCATATACGTTGCGACCCCACATAACAGCCTTGACAATGCTGCTAAAGTTGTCATCGGTTAGAATAATGTCAGATGCCTCCTTGGCAACATCTGTGCCAGCAATTCCCATTGCAAACCCAACATCAGCCTTCTTCAGAGCTGGACCATCATTGGTGCCATCGCCTGTTACAGCAACCACTTCACGGTTATCAGTCACAGTACTGTCGATCATTCCTAGATAACAGAATATGTATATGAATATATAGAGTGGGTGTGTGGTGTGTGTACAAACCTTTAACCAGTGTATACTTATCGGTGGGCGATGAACGAGCAAGTACTCGTAATTTTGGCCAAACTTTATCAATGAGATGCTGTTGGATCTGTGGAGCAAACACAAAATATACCAGACCACAAACCTTTGTGTTGAATCAAGACTTACATCACCATTGCTGTCCCGAATGCGTCTATTAAACTCTTTACCCTCGAGTATAAGAAAATCGTCGTTCGGTCGCAAAATGCCGCATTTGCTGGCAATTGAGCGTGCTGTGTTAATATTGTCACCAGTGACCATACGAACTGTGATGCCGGCACGTTGGCACTTGCGTATGGCGTCGGGTACTTCGGGACGCACTGGATCCTCAATACCCACAACGCACAGGCAGGTCAGATTTGACATTATGTTCTCTTCATCATCCCAATTCGGTTCGCCATCGATATGCACCTCATTAATGGCAGCCTTGCCGGGCACAAAGTCACGATAGGCCACAGAAATGGTGCGTAGACCATCACAGGCCATTGGCTCAATTACTTCACGGATCAAACGCTCTTGCATGTCACGTGTGAATTTTTCTAAAGTGCCCTCGTGGCCATAGATAAAAGCACATCTGAAAAAAAAGTGTAATCCATAAGTAAAACTTAAGTGCAAATACAAAATTTAAGGGCGGGTACGAACTTTTTCATTATGATCTCCGAAGCACCCTTCGTGTATAATCGGAATCCGCCGTTAGGTCTCGGTATAACTGTGCCCATGCTTTTACGCACAGAGTTAAAGGTGTAAACGCGTGTAAATTTATCCTCTGGAATTTCATCGCGTATCGACTGATACTTGACGCCCAACGCCTGCACAAATCCCAGAAGAGCGCACTCTGTTTTGTTGCCCACTTGAATGGCTAAGTCACCAGGATTTTGACCACCCTGAGTAACATTATCATATCATTTAGAAAAAAGTTTTTTTTGTGTGATAATAATTATCAACCAAAAATTACCATTATGTTGGAGGTATACGCTGAGTTCACTGAAATTCCCATGGTGATTAAGCTGCCCACATGCTGTGGTATGTCATTAAGTGTTGGTAGCACCTTGCACAATTTCTCGCAAATGTATGATTGCACGACAGTCATACGATTGGTAGTAAGCGTACCAGTCTTATCAGAGCAAATTGCCGTCGCGTTACCCATAGTTTCACAAGCATCCAAATGACGCACCAAGTTATTATCCTTCATCATTTTCTATTAATCGATAATATTAAACATAAGAACATATATATGTCAAAGCCATGAATTTCATTATTTTAAAATTTTTCAAAATCTACAACAGGAAATTCTTTGAGAACATTTTTAAAAACGCGAGTAAATAAATTTAATTCCTTATTTGTGTTTACTTGCTAACTAGTATTACAAAATCGATTAATATATTTATATTGAAAAAATATTTAATCTCTTGAAAATTAACATAATAGAAGATAAGAAATTTCATTAACAGTAAAACCACAGTCGGTTCTTTCACTTTAACTAGTCATATACTAACGAAAGAAAAGATCCTAATGGAATTTCTTATAAGGTATCAAAACAAGATCGTTCATTCATATTAAATAAGGAAAGATTTAAAATTTTAAAGATTTAAAGATTTTAACTGAACTATTTTATCAAGTTAATGTACCCACTTTACTGTTTATATGCATTTAAGAATTGCTCTTTTCACGTTTTTTGTCAAATAATTTTAAGAAATGGTAAAGGAAAAATAATTAAAGTAAGATGGGATTCACTAACCTTCACCGAATAGGCCAGAGATAGTGTAACGGCCAGTGGAAGGCCTTCGGGCACTGCCACTACTAATACTGTGACACCAATAATCAAATGCTTAACCAAATTATTGGCATAGGTGTTCTTCCAGGGTTTTTCATCAATCACAAATGTCTTAACACAGAATTGAATAATCAGAATTATAACCGTGAGGACGGCTATGGTCGAGCCAGCATAACCAATTTGTATAGCCAGCTTGGTTAGTTTGGCCTGCAGAACAGACTTTTCCTTCTTGTGTCCTGTCTCAGCGGTTGACGTTGACGGCTGCTGGACGTGATTTCCATCAGATTCTGACTTGATAGCCTCAGCTCGTGCTGGCGGCGGAGCTGTTCCTTTCATCGGGGTACGGCCGTCGTTCTCACCTGCATGAGCCGCCAATTAGTATTATATTAAATATTAGCAAACAATTGTTATTTAATTAGAACATAATTATAATTATACTTTATAATTATACCCTTGCAGACAATATTTTGCGAGCATAAACAGATAAATCTTCCAATTCAAAGCTTAGTCGATACGGTCAGACTTTCTGTTTGTAGAAGAACTTCATTATTAATAAAACCTTATTATAGTACAAACTACTCTTCGAACATAAACACCTTCTATTACAAAAGTATATTCTAAGACAAAATATCATATATAATAGACTTAGTTTTTACAAATAAGTTATTTATAAAAAATATCTATAAAATATATTTATATACATTAACGTATTGCTGTAAGTATAGCAAATAATATTTTTTGAATCAAATATTTAGACAGTAAACGAAATTATTAATATTTAGATTTAGATTTAGATACCTTATATTATATACCTGCGTTGTGCCTATTTCAATTGATCTGCAAGGGTATTTTGTTTGCGACAGTTGTTGGGAAATACCACTTGATATATGTACATATATTGCATGTATTAAATACACTCCATTTCAATACAAAAATCATGTGTTATGCATAGATATTGTATCCAGCATCTAAAAACCAAAAGCCATTTACTAACGGTCTAAGATGTACTAATGCATTGTTTTAATCTAAATACTAGAGTTATGAAAAATACTTAAAAGTATAAATGTCTAGCATATTTTAGGACGTGAGAGTACAAACTTATTATTTTGATTGGAAGTCTCCAAGGACGTCAGAAGAAGGATTGTATAAAAAAAATGTTTAATTCTGTGGTAAATGTGTAGATACGAGTGATAATCCCTCTTTAAATTGAAAAATTTAGCAAGAAATAAATTTGTATGGCTTTGCTTGCAAGGATATATTAAAATAAATATTAACCAAAAATAAGTTTCAAAATATTGTTACTAAACTTAAAATTGGGTTACCATTATTTTGAAATTGGATTTTTATACCCATGGAGAGGGTATTTTATTTTTACTAATTTTATTGTATATGTTTGTATAATTCTATGCAAGCTTTGCATAACTACTTATTTTCGCTGAAGGAAGTATGTTTAAGTTGCCCAAATCGGACGTTTATATATAAATAAACGTGTTAGCATAGAAATAATCCTATAAAAACAATTGTTTCTCACACATTGAGAATATAAATAAAAAATTACCGGCCATTTTCTATATGTCTGCAAGGGTATTTAATCTTCGGTAACTCGAATAGAACTATTCTTTCTTGCTTCACCTTATTTTGGTCAAAATTTAATAAAGCTTAAAAAGTTGTATATATTCCGTTATGCATATGTACAATATCTGTCAATTTTATAAAGTTTTTGTTTTATGATTAAAGACTAAATGAAACTAACTAGGCACAAGTATTTAAACTGATTAAGTGATTCACCTGTCAGGCTCTTGCTCTTTTGTTTGTTCGCCTTTTTAGCTTCTGAATTATGGAAAATTTAATTCGTTGTTTTAATCAAGGTTCGATCCATTTACGTTGATATAAGGTAAATAAGCATTAAATTTTTTAAAGCATTTAATTTGTTCATTCGATTTGTTATTTTTTTTTTCATTGTTTCGGTGTTGGTTGTGGTGGTGGTTTTTGATTGGTTGATTGATTGGTTGATTGGTTGGTTGGTTGGTTGGTTGGTTGGTTGGTTGGTTGGTTGGTTGGTTGGTTGTTTGGTTGGTTGATTGATTGTTTTTTTTTTTATTAAGGTAGATGAAGGAGTTCAAATATGGGTCAATCAATTCACGTCATGCAATTCACGTATGACAATTGGAATATGAAAAAATAAAAATAAAACATAAACGATATAATTAAAGATTATCGGCAATAGAATTCTTATTAAGTAAGCACGTATGTATGTATATGTGAGTGTATATAATTGAGTGACAATCATGGTTCTAATCAGCGTAGTTTCCTTAGACTAAACTTTAATATGTTATAGATTCGCTAATCGACCTTGGCTTTTAAGAGAGGTACAACGTTGGCCACGACTATTTATATATTTAAACAATAAATGTACCATTGAATACAAATAAATCATTGGCATTTGCTTTGCTTATTATTTTATTTTTTTCACAATGTTATTATGAGATATTTTATGATTTTGTCTTAGTGTATATGATGATATTTTGATAACCACTTAAAATAAATGCAAATACGTACCCTTTTTCATCTTTTTAATTTCGGCTTCCTGCTCGTCCACAGCAGCGCCAAGCAAGGTGAAAATAATGCCGGCCTGGGAATTGACACCAACGGCTGTAACCACCATTTTTCCGCTGCCCTCCATAACGTGCGTGCCGGATAAAACCATTGGATCGACATCTGCGCCTTTTTTGACATGATCCGATTCGCCAGTCAATGAAGACTCGTCCACCTAAGCCGACGCAAAATTAAGTATAACTTTAGAAACATATCACAGAGATTCCTATAAATGGATTTATTATATATATTTGAAAAAAAAAAAAAAAAAAACAGCGCAATGGCCAACAGACCAGTGTTCATAGGTTTGATGCTCTAGTTAAGTCTTAGTCATAAAGATCATACTTTTAGTTTAGAACTTATTCACGAATTTAGTTTCACGTGTGTGTATGATTTTGTGTACTAATGCAAAGGGGTTGAAATATATGTAAACACCCGACTAGAGCCCTAACTTTTTTTTTTTAATAACTGACAGCGAAAGTATCGCGAGATAGAACACATAAATTGTTGAAGTTGGCTAGCAATTTCCCATATTTTTCAAATAGATTCAATAAATAGATGGAGTTACGGCTTACCTTTAGGTCATTGCTTTGTATAAGGCAGCCATCGGCAGGTAAAAGGTCACCATACTTGATCTGAGCAATATCACCGACAAGAATGTCACCAACCGAAATTTGGCATACTTCACCGCCACGAATAACGGAAAATTTGTGCTCGCCTTCTATACGATTCTGTAGACCACGAAATTGTCGCTCCTTTGAGTAATCATTAAACGCTGTCACTATCACGACTACAATGACCGAAATAAGTATAGCCAGACCCTCAATCCATCCGTGATGTTCATCTTCCTCTTGAAGTAATGCTACAATTAAATAAATAGAAAAATGTGAACTATAAAAAGGCTATTATACAAAATAAATACTTACGCGCATCTTCGTCGGCAGGCTTATAAAATGATAGACCAAGTGATACTAACGCAGCTACCTCTAAGATAATAAGTGTTACATCTTGAAGCGCCTCCCAGACTAGCGTGAGAAATGTTTTCGGGGGTTTCGGTGGTATTACATTCGAGCCAAACGTTTCACGCCTGTGCTCCTCGTCAGCTTTAGACCCGCTAAGGCCTTAATCCGCATACATAAGAGGGTATACTAGTTAACCAAAATCTCAGGTTAAGTTAGATTTTCCAACTCCACTTACCTTCATTTGGGGATGTGTACAACTTTTTGCATACCTCATGAATGCCACCAAACTCACTTATTTTCGTTACACCTTCCCTTCCCCGATGCTCCATGAGCTCGCGTAATTGCTTAAGTGATATCCCATATTGCGTCGGTCTTCCATCGATTGTGGCCATTGATTATAATATCTGTATGATAAAACAAAAAATATTTTAGTAAAAAATATGTAGACAACAAATTTAAATGAATGGCATATTTGTGATTGGCATAAGCTGTTTATTTTTATCAATTTCAAGAAAATACAGCATTCTTCAGGTTGTAAAAGTTTAAATAACTGTATATATGTATAACTATATCTTTTATACGAATGTTCCTATGGGAACTGTATGATATAGTAGTTTGATCAATTTTCTCATAGTCCTATTTGAAATGTTAGATTAACAGCTATAAGATACAAAAAGGTATAAGGGTTTTGCATCTCCGACCCCATAGAGTACATATATTCTTGATCAGGATCAACAGCCGAGTCGATCTAACCATGTCCGTCTGTCTATCCGCCCGCCCGTCTGTCCATCCGTCTGTATGAACGCGTTAATCTCGGGGACTAGAGACAAGAGCTTGAGGTACACGTTCGTGTATACCATACGCAGATCAAGTTTATTTCAAATTCACGATATGTCGCTTCGAATTCGTATTATCGATAAATATCGGTTTCTTGAATCGGTTTTTATTAGCATATCTCAGAAACTGCACAACATTGTTAAGCCCTGAAAATTTCGTTAAGATCATACTTTTAGTTTAGAAGTTATTCACGAATTTAGTTTTAATATGTTTACGATTGGTCAGCAAAAGTCTTGAAGACAATACGTTTTTAAAAAAATAAATAAATATTTAAAAATTAACACGATGCAATAAATATGCACATGCATCTTTTCACTACAGCCCACTAATTCAGAACTATATTTTCAAATTATACTTCTTTAGGGGTCAGGTTAAGCATTAGATACAAATCCCAGTCAGCGTATCATACATTTATTTGTACATAAAATTGCCTGTAGTTGTATTTATAGGAGCCCCACTACTTTCTCGTGCAAACTATCAAAATCAAAATTTTGCGTATGGCGGCGTCTGCGTAAAGAGAGATTAAAAATGCGCCAAACGTAAAAAAAGTTTTGTTTGTGTGTATGTCGATGTGTGTGTATACACAAGTCTCTACTTGAATATAATTAGATTTTTTGTCTAGAATTTTTTGTCCCTGCGCCATTGTTGTCTGCACTCAAACACGCGACTCCTAACGTTTTGTAGTCCATATGTACCTATGGACTATATATATATATATATATATATATATATTGTATATATTCTACATATATTGGCGTCTACACACACATTTGCCTGTTTTGTGTCCGTGATACTGTCGGCCAACGTTGTCTGTTTAGTTTCAGAATTTACGTACACATGAACAGCATCTGTATTTCGAAAATAAAACAACATTGCGCCTGGGCAAAATATGTTCAACGCCAACAACGAGAGTTGTTGTTTGATCAAAGAGCGTCGTGCAACAATATCGTGCGAATATTTTGTTGTCGGCCTTCAAAATAGGCGGGACAACAAATACCAAAAGCACATTGACGATCAAACCCGAAAATTAGTTCACCAGTCAACCTAACTAATAATTCAGAAACTAACTTTTCCATGTAATGCACAGTCCTACAACTTTATATTTTGAAAAGGATTAAACAATAACCTTAAAAACCGTTCCAACTTTTGGATTGATGTATTTTTTATCTAATGAAATATTAAAAAAAACTATTTTAAATTTTTGTAAAATCTATTTTTTTTCCTAATTCTTAACAATAAGTTTAAATCAAAACTAAAGATAATTAATTTTAAATTATTATTTTCAACTGCCTAATTTACTTCGGTTGATAATATAGCTTAGCCAAAATTAAAAATAACCTTTTAAGGTTGACATTGTATTTAAAATCGACGTAAATTAAAAAATACGGGTTATTTTGGGCACTCGTCCTTTACAGTGAAATAGATAAATAGACACACTCATTTGCTTTAATTAAATATTTATTTAGTAATATTAAATATTATGAAATATTTATTAGTTATTTATGAGTAATTTGAATAATCAAAATTATAATTTTGTCCAAATACACTGTATATTGAAAAAAGGAGGAAGAATTATTTGGTAAACTATTTGCTGACTTTAAAAACGCACAGCTGAGCGAATATTTAAAGCCACACAAAAGCACCAAAAATACTGATGTTGCATTTGTTATTAAAATGGTAATCGAAATGGATGGATTGAAAGGTCCAATTTTGACCATATAGGCTGAAGTGCAATACGGCCAGTAAAATAAAACAATTAAAGTGCAAGTTTTGTTAACTGATACCTTCTTTAATTTGTTTATTTTTTTAGTCCCAATCCCAATTGACCGTTGTTGAGTATACATTTTTTTGACCGGGAGCTGACACTGCACTCTAAAAATTATTTCTTAAACGGATGAACAGATATTTTTCTATCAATTTTGTATTTTATAGATATCTCCCTAAGCAGGACATACAAACTCCAAAACAAATTTATAAAATTAATAAAAATGTTTATGTATCAATATTTGTTCACCTTTATTTATAGAGATATGTATGTCCTTGATCAACCTATAAAATTAAACATAAATGCGTACACACATGGTTATCGTTTCTTTTAATTTCCAACTATATTTTTAAAACCTAACGCTATATAGTGCACCTATACATCTAAATTAAAAAATTAAACTATGACTGACAATTTCTGATATAATGCAAAAACAAAAATCAGAAATCAATATTAAAGGATTGTTTGGAAAATAGGTGGGCCGACTTAACCAATGTTTCTGTGCCAAGCATATACATATGTGTGTATGCTGTTTCATACATTTACCACTTCATCATGCTTTTTATTTCTTACTATTTTTAATAAATAAAGGGTATACCAATATTGAGAGAAACAATAATGTGCTATGTCCGCACTTAGGTGCGTATGTATATAAATGTAGATATTTGTGACCATGCGGTTTACCGCCAGTCAAGATAAGTTATAAGTTTTAGACGAGGCAAGCAATGACGTCTTTCGAACAGGTTATGACGCAAAACCATTCCATCACAAAGTGGATTCAACCGGCTTCTATCCGCATTGGTGCAGATTTATGGTTTTAAAGACTGCTGATAAGGATAACAAAAAAAATCAAAACAGCTACCGAATATATTTAATTACTCTGCTAAGCGTATATATTTATTGTCTGTAAACAGTAGAAACAAATTTACATGTATATGTCCATACATATAATGTATCACGACTTATGACGTCATACAATATTGAGACATCAGCATTTGTGCTTAAAGAGAGTACATTTTAGTGATTGCGTCATTTTGTTAGTGCTGTTGCTTGATTTTATCTGAATCTAGTCTGAATATTGTTTGCTGCCTTTGTGAACAAATTAGATTTTTAGCATAGTATTCATAATTTTATAAAACATTTAAATTCCATCTTCAAACATTAATTAAATCGCTTTCCCTTCAGCAAGTTTACTTAGCCTCAAAACTCATAAAATTATCTCAATAGAAATTAATAAAACGGTAGTACAATATTAATATTTTAACTTAACAACAAAAATTGCCAATGCTTCGGTTCATTGTTCAAACTAATGCATCGCCTTTGGGTTCGGTTCGTGAACCTGGTTTCAACATTAATCAGCCCAGATTTTGGATGGCGCCTTGGTTCAAAATATTTTCTTTCTTTTACATTAAACATGGAATATTAGACATGGAATTTTTCTATCGCATTCTTATTATGTAGCAGATAAAACCCGCACAATTTTACCAACGCAGTGGCACGAACATATGAGAAGTCAAGTTAAAAATGAATCTATGCAAAAAAAAAAAAAATAAGCTAAAGCTGCATGCAAGATCCTACATCCCAAAGCTCTCTAATAGATACATATGTATGTATGTACGTATGTATACATACGCAAGCAGAGGAAATTGACACTATTTCATGCATATCGATTTTCGGGAAACGAAATCTTAACATTATTGAATGTCTCCAGCTCATATAGTATTTTATAAGCATATGTGTATGTACATAAGTGTGTATATGTAAATAAAAATATGCAAGGGCACAAGAAAAATAAATGCAATTAGCTATTTGCATTGGTTTGCCTTTAGCATAGAGGTCGGATGTCCACATTTATTGTCTTTTAAGGCACATTTTGTGATAATAGATGTTAGTGCAGCTGTATTTTGTATAACCGAAAATACCGTTAAGGTTTGGCAGTAGTAGACACAAACAAACATACACACCCAAACAGAGTAGCTTGTGAGAAAGAGAGAGCGAGAGCAAGAGAGGGAGAGAGAGCTAAAATGCCTGGGTACCCCATAAAACATACTCACGCACACACGGACATGCGTAATATAGACGCAGGGCATTACAAATACACTCTTAGCTAGGTCAAAATTGAGAACGCCCGAAATGTAAGCGTTTATTTGCCTGTACTAATGCGTCGATCAAGTTTTTATACATTTTTAATATACACATGACCACCTCACCATTTATTCACTAAACGTAATTTTCAACTTATTACGTCATTCACACACAGCACAGATTTAATGTATATACATACATACAATTTGTATGTATTGTGTTGGCATTCTAAAATTCGTTTTTTGGTGGAGTGCGGGCGGCTCTAATTATCAAAATCAAATGGAGTTGCGGATGAAGACATTTTAGTCCATACATATGTACGTACACGTACGTATGTATGTTCATTTATCGATGCACATACATATGTATATGTAAACACACAATCCAATGCGTACAATGCATATTAATTACATTATTGATTTTGTTGTTTGTTCTCTGCTAAATTTCTATCAACCTTCCAAGATGGCAAATGAACCAGCTGGTGGATAACGGCGAAGTCTCAGGCCACGGTATGATATCACTTTTCCTACATACATACATTTGCATACATAGGCAACTTCGTCCCCATATATGTGTGTATCCATTATATACAATTGCTCGCTCGCCCATATTCGTATAAGAGCAGGTGTTGATGCTTTCATTTTGTTTCATTATTAACATTAGCAATTTGGTAATATATTTGTTTTCACCAAATATGTGGAAAGGTACAATTGTTTAATTTTTTTATTTACCGAACTTTAATTGAGTTTCGATACCAAAATGTTGGATGGGTGTTGCCACGCGATTTAAATACACTGGTCAACTGCTGCAGGCCAACAAACAGCGTGACTACGTGAACACAGCGCGATTAAATAATAGTAAATAAAAATATATTAGATATGGGTAAACTTTAACATTTATATTTATTGTGTATATTGTGTGTCCTTTCGCAACAAATTTAGTAATACAGTCGTTACCAGAAATGCTAGTATTTTTATTTTTGCCAACACAACGGATAACTGGTATGGTATACACAAATAATCAGTGTGGCCAAATTTTAAAAGTGACAAAAGCAGCATCGATTTGAAAAGAAGCGATATTTTTCCTATACCATCCTTTTTTTAGCATATTTTAGTGCTACCAAGAATTAATATAATAACTTGTATGTTAGTATGGAAGACACATTTGAAATTTTTCATTTATTTTGAAAGTTAATAGAGTGTTTTATTAAAAATCTGCTAATTTTTTTTTGTTAACATAAATATAGATTTATTCTGTTGCTCTTGATAGGGTTTTGTTCCTTTTCTGATTTTATTAGACACAATATTTACATTTCACTTGTTAGTATTTTTCTTTATTTCATATACACATATCTATTCAGACAAGTGTGACTGAAATCTGTAAGTAACAAATCCCAAACTATTAACGCTGGTTTTGTATCCTAAGCTGTATATACACAAGTTTCAAAGCATGTTGTGTATATGCCTTGTATTAGCAAAATTTATGCATGTATATCAGAGATGTATATCAAATCGAAGTTAAAAATCACTCACATTTATATTCAATTACTGATTAATTTACCTTAAGAATAAAACAGTGAAGAAAATAGGTAACAATATTACGTGCACTAACTATTTCTGAATACTGTGATTTGATTTGCAAGCCACCCTCCTATTTATAGCCTTTTGATACTGTTATGTGTGTGTACACACATCCACACATACATACATGTCCCAAGTAAAAGAACAGGTAGTCGAGATATTTGTCCTACTTATCGCAGTGCTCAAGTTATCAGTCGTGTGTTTGACTTGATTACGTTAGCACTGCGGTGTTGCCTCTACCTGAGTGATAAGCTCATTAGGCACAATATCATTATAACAATGCGTATAATCTGCCAGAAGTGTTTGAATGAATATGATGAATACAATTTCATGTTTTGAGTAGATAAAGAAATTCATCATAATCACAAAATTAAATTTAACCAAAAATAAATACTAAATATTATCGATGATTGCATACAAAATACATGTCTAGAATTTCATCTTAAAATATGAAGATATGTGATTGTGGAGGGTTTGTCACCCGTGTAATTTAGGTTTATTGTAAAAAATTTGATTTAGAAGATAAACTTAATTTTTAGTCTAGACTATTACGGTTAAATAATCAAATATTTTCAATTACTTCATAAATAAGAAAGTCAAATTGAAACTGTGTCATTAAAGCATCAATATAATAAACATTAAATCTTAATGGATTATATTTTGCGTGATCCTCCAAGGATCCTTGCCAGAGACTTACGTAATACTTAATTCAAATGTATAGACTTACAATATTATTACATATATATCGGGTAGAACCGCCTTATGAACATTTTCAGTACCTCATAATAGTAAAATACGAGTGTATTATGGTTTCAACACCTCTTATTGTATTAATTGTTTTTTAACGGCGCAATATAAATTCTTTACCTACCGAAAAACTCTTAATATTTTATCTGCATAAACAAGACAACGCAACAATGTATTTTTTAAAAAATGTATGTCTTTTAGCACTGCTCAACGAGAAATCAGTTTTAGTGTTTTGCTTCCAGCATTATTTCATTTTTATATTAAAACTGTTTGTCTTAATTGTCAGAGTGAGTTTTTTATCCGAACGCACTTTTTTCTAAGTAGCATACTTTGGAGCATAAGGAAAATCGATTTCGATAACTAGCTTTCTCACGAGTTCCCATAATATTGTCCTCACTATCTATCGCATCAAAGAGTTTGAAAGGTATCGATATGAGAGATGACCGCATAGATGATGCCGCAAAGAGGGCAACAAACAGATGTTCTTTGTTTACACTGCTGAAATATAATCGCAAGCAGACAATGCAAAATATAAAATTTTAAGAAATAAATCTTGAGGGAAAGCTTGAATACTAAAATATAAAAGTGTAAAATTCAGTATTAATAAACAAATTTTTGTAATATATAATCAATTTCCTCATGTAGTGGTGGCTATTTTAAGAATGGACAAACAGCTCCAAATATCGAAATAAAAATCGAAATAATCTTTAGTGGCATTAGCCATTGTGCAAATGCCATCCCTAACGTGTATATAAAATATTTGTATTGGCAAAACCTGTACCTTCGCAATTGATGTAAAATAATATTTTTTCCTTCGTCCCCAATAGCTTGTTTAACTCCTTTGATTTTATTATGTTTTCATATTAATAATTTAAATTTAAGTTAAATTTAATTTAATTTAAGTTACAGAAGGTGTGAATATTATTTGCTCACTGTAACTGTAATTGGAGGCAATGCGTGTAGTTATGTACATATGTATATGCATTTTTAAGCTGCAATTGCTGCTGTCATTTGTCGAGCCAATATAAAGCCGTTATTATTACCTTGGAGATGGGTGATAATATACATAGTCTATCGAGAAGAGAAAATAAATGTCCACTAGGGAATTGCTGTTTAAAAAATATTTGTTATATATGTATGATGTATCAAAGTATATCAACAAATTTTATTAAGACTGTAACTATATTTATTTGCAAATATATAACAAATGATTAAATTCGAATTGTGTTAAATGTTTTAATTGCTTTATATAAACCATTTATATTTACCATTATCGATATATCGATTCTTAATTAAAATCTGCAATCATCCCTGTTATGCACTCTGATCCAGTTCGGTTCCCTTCTTGCGACAGCTTCCTATGTGTGCGTCGCTGTCGTTTTCTTCGGCTTTTTTTTGCACATTGTGTATTGAGTGTGTTGCATTTAATGTATTGGTTTTAATTATACTAGCAGAAACTTTATAGTTGCTAATTTGGTAAGAGTGCACACTACCATTATAAGAAAAGTTAGTTTTATTTAATTATTTAAAATTTGAGATAAAATGGTACTAAAATTTGATATATTTGTAGAGCGTCCATTGACAGCATTGCCAGGTCAACATAAATTTGTGAGCATACATGTACATATACAGTGCGCAATAAAAGTTATTTTAGTTTGTATTCTTTGCGTGTTTGAAATGTATTTATATATAGATACAATTTGTGTAACCTTTATGTTTTGATTACAGATTTCACAAAAAAAATGCATTCATGCCTTAATCCGGCCAAGATTGCTTATTGTAACAAAATATATTGAAGCAAACTTCGTATATCTCTCAATAAACACATTAACGGAACATTGGAAATTGAATCTGTAATATGGAAAGTACAGAGTTCCCTGGATCGAATAGCTCTTTGGGAGCTGCAGTAGCTGACGAGCTCAACTCAGAACAGATTATAAGGTCTGACGTTCAAGTTCCTGGAGTCAACTGCTTGACACGGATCGATATGGATTTGGACCCATACCAAACTGAAAGCCTAAATCATAACTTGGCCAACAGTCAGTCGGGCTTTCGATGGAAGCGTGTCCTTAATCCAACCGGTCCTCAACCACGTCCGCGTCATGGCCATCGTGCAATAAATATCAAGGAATTAATGGTCGTTTTTGGCGGTGGTAACGAGGGAATTGTGGATGAGCTCCACGTTTATAACACAGGTATTTCATGTGATACAAAATTATGGTAAATTAGATAGCCGAAGTATTTAATTTTTCATTGGTGTAGTTTTGGAAAGTAGTATATTTGAAAAACGAAGTACCCTGTATTTTGGTTGAGTTTTTAAATTGAGTCACATCGAATTAAATATTCAAACGTTGTTAAGATCCAGATCATCCATATAGATGATGTTGGAACTAATTGTAGAACACAGAAGATCTCATTAATATCGGAAAATTATATAATAAAGCTTTCTTATAAACTGTCATATGGAAGGGTATTTAATCCTATGCTCTCTGAATTTAACAGATATTAATCTTTTTATTTCTGGTTATTACATTTTAAAAAAATATAGATATCGAAAACATATTCATTAATAAAAAATTGAAAAATATAAATAACTTAAATAATTTAAATAATTAAAAAAAAAAGAATAAAAAAAGAAATCCAAATATTTTCATTTAAATATTCATAACAGCTTTTTAGTTTATAAAATATAGTTTTATTAAATAAAAGGGAGGTGTTTTAAAACGAATATATTGATATAATGCTCAAATATATAATATATATTGTTTATGTTTGTGAACTCTTACCTATTTTCTACTTCTCTCGCCTTAGTTACTAATCAATGGTATGTGCCGGTACTGAAAGGTGATGTGCCAAATGGATGTGCTGCCTATGGTTTCGTCGTTGAGGGTACACGCATGTTTGTCTTCGGCGGCATGATTGAATATGGGAAATATTCAAATGAGCTATATGAACTTCAGGCAACCAAATGGGAATGGAGAAAAATGTATCCGGAGTCACCAGATAATGGTTTATCGCCTTGTCCTCGCTTAGGGCACAGTTTCACGATGGTGGGTGAGAAAATATTTCTCTTTGGCGGATTGGCAAATGAATCGGATGACCCAAAAAATAATATTCCAAAGTAAGTATCAATCAATTTCATCTATTTTTTTGTGGTTTCAGCAGATGGCTTTTAAACAACTACTGCTATCTAATTCAAATAAAGCAATATCTAGTTTTACCTGTTTTAATACAGTTTGCACTAATAAAATTATAAGTGCTAAATGCGTAAATGTTTTCAGTTTTATACGCTTAATATATCTGCATATGTATGCAATTCAAACTTCGGATCCGGAGATAGTGATATAAATGTATGATGTATATGATATAAGTAAAAATACACCGTTCGTTTTATATATGCAGATATCTAAATGATTTGTATATATTGGACACACGAGGGGTGCACAGTCACAATGGAAAATGGATAATTCCCAAGACGTTTGGAGACAGTCCACCACCTCGCGAGTCTCACACTGGAATTTCATTTACGAGTAAGGAAACAGGCAAATTAAGTTTGCTTGTCTATGGAGGAATGAGTGGCTGTCGTTTGGGCGATTTGTGGTTACTCGATACAGGTGATTTGAGTACAAAAATAAAACTTGTATTGGTCTTTGGCAAAGTTTCTTTCTGTTTATATTCACATCGCAGACTCTATGACCTGGGAAAAACCGCGTACACGAGGCCAAGCTCCACTCCCGCGCTCTCTTCATAGCTCGACAATGATTGCAAACAAGATGTATGTTTTTGGAGGTTGGGTGCCTTTGGTGATAAACGACTCGAAAGCGACCACTGAGCGAGAATGGAAATGTACAAATACACTAGCCGTTCTCGATTTAGGTATCTATTATATAAAATGCATGGAACCAATAGAACTTTAAACAAGTTTTCGCAACTTTGCTATGATTTCATTTTTATCAAATATATGTTCAAATATTTTATATTTGCAGATACAATGATTTGGGAGAATGTCACCCTGGACACCGTAGAGGAAAACGTTCCAAGGGCACGAGCTGGTCACTGCGCAGTTGGTATACAAAGTCGTCTGTACGTATGGTCAGGTCGAGACGGTTATCGCAAAGCTTGGAACAACCAGGTTAGGGTGAGATGATCTGTTATTATAAACTGTAAGCTATAAATAGTAAAGCACAGTTTGCCACTTCGTCTAAAATAAATTAACGTAATATAAGGCCGTAAAGTAACTGATATAGTAGAAACCAAGAGTAATATCTATAAAAGTAATTCTTTTTGTCGTAACCATATGGGCTAGTCGTTCGAATCCTCACTACTATCTTATGATGATGTAAGTTTAAAATAAGACGTAAATTTCGAAAATGTCTCCAGAAAAGGTGGAAAAGCGAAGTAAATGGATCGGCTTCAAACTTGTCTTTAAAGATTTCTATAAATTTCATACAGACGTGGAGTATGGGGAAATGCGTGTTCAAGGTTGTATAAACGACAGTTACATTCTTCTCAGATTGCCTTCAAACTTACATCTTTTTTTTTTGTAACCTAAATACATTGCAATTGTATGCGGTAAGGTAAACAAATAAAAGTTTTAATATAATTTATAATTTTTATTTTATTTATTTATATAAAGCTAGCTTACAATTAAAATTTAAGTGTGTTAACTGTTGTGTAGGCAAGCTATGGCTGCCTGAGCCTTAGGGTTAAGCAATAAAAAATTATTTATAAGTAAAGTATTTTTTACTCTTATTCCATCTTTATAGGTCTGTTGTAAAGATTTGTGGTACTTGGAGGTGACAAAACCACTCTACGCCGTGAAAGTAGCGCTGGTGCGTGCATCCACACATGCATTGGAGCTTTCTTGGACGGCAACAACTTTTGCCGCTGCCTATGTGCTTCAAATTCAGAAAATCGAGCAGGCACCATCAATGGGCAACACAAAGCAGAGTCAGAGTCAAGGTCAAAGTCTAATCCAACAACCGACGACCACCGCCAATGGATCCGAAAGTACGCCGTTAGTCGCGTCAGCGGCGTTGAAGTTCGAAAAGAACCCAATCTCAGTGTTGCATCTTACTGGAGCAAATAGTCCCACAGTGGCCACAGTACAGCCGATGACGACTTTAGCCAAGTCAACTATTGGCCAGTCCCAGGCCTTGGGTACCGCTGTTTTTGTCGCCCAGTCACAGTCGCAAAGTCCACAGGTTCCAGTCAAGGCTGCTGCTTCATCAGTCGTGTCTGCTTCCATGGCAACACCCGCCACTATGTCGCCGTCAGTTACAGTGCAGCAGCCGCAACTATCGATAATTAGCAGCACCGCATCAGGCGGCAATGTGGCAAACAGCAGCAGCGGTAGCGCCATATTGCAGAAGTTTCGACCCAGTTCATCCACCGTTAAGACGTCGGTTGCTGCCACCTCATCCTCTACAACGACTCCGCTTGCTGCCTCGCATATTATTGAGGGAAACATCGCTGGCCAAAACGTTGCAGTTCGTGTGGCAAACTCTGTGGCGCCCACTGGCATAGTTCTCACCTCACAGACATCAACAGCCGCGTTGCGCCTTATTCCTGGCGTTACTACAACCGCGGGCGTATCCGTTGGCCAAACATTGCGCTTGGCCACAACGTATAGCAACAGTCCTGGTGCAGGTGCAAGTGGATCAACCACCACGACAATATTGAAAGCATCCCAGCCCAGCGCTACGGTGCAGCTATCTAGCGGGGGCGCCCAGACATCCACATCGAGTGCGACAACAACATCACTTGGCGGCAAACAGTATTTCATACAGAAACCGCTTACCCTTGGCTCGAATGTCCAGTTGCAATTTGTTAAGACCAGTAGTGGTGGCATGGCAGTCCAGACGTTGCCCAAGGTCAACTTTAATATTGCGAAGAGCGCGACGCAAGGTCAGGCCATCTCCATTTGTAATCAACAGCTCGCCTCAGGATCTACACAAATTCAGGTAAGAACATAAGTTAGGAAAATAGGAAATTTATGTTGAATCTAAACTTTTAATTATAGTAGGTTTTATTTATAAAAAAAAACGTAGTGAATATTTGGTGGTTAATCCGTTTTGCAAGACATCAAATAGTAATGTAGCTTTTGTTAGAATAATTGGTCCTTAACTCCACATGGGGTAATCTCCCCACACGTTGTAAAACTTTCATTACCATAAACAGATTTTTTGAATGACATTTGTTACATTGAATTCTTATAGGACCGTTGATCATTGAAAATGGATTTCTACATGTTAAGTATAACTGTCAAAATGTATAAGCATCTTTAAAAATCTATGCAGATTTTAGAGATATTGATAACTTTTCAATTACAATATCTTTGTAAGGGTTTATGAAATACAGATCTAGTACCCCTAACTTATTGGAATTCACGTCTTTTGTTATCAAGGGATTCCAAAATAAAATGCAAACAGATGTCATTTACAGTTTCAGTGAAGCGTTTGACTCTGTTAATCCTTCCGTTTTACTGCATAAGCTTCATCTTCTGGGATTTCCAAATAACTTAATTATTTGGATATCTAACTATTTATCCTTAAGAACCCAAAAAGTTTTCGTCAAGGGTCTTGTCTCCACATCTGTTCAAGTTACTTCCGGAGTACCACAAGGAAGTCACCTTGGTCCGATGTTATTCAATTTATTCCTTCTGTAATAAACCACTATCGGGTACTGATGTACGCCAATGACGTAAAGCTTTGCCTGTCGTTCTCTAATTCTCTAGCTGGCCAAAGTTTGCAATCCGACCTTGACAGTTTCCAAACCTGGTGTCATGGTATGGGTCTTGTATATGGTGTCCGCAAAATAAGATTCATCAGGATACAATTGAATCTGTACAAAAACAATTTCTGCTTTTTGCCCTCCGGGGTCTTAACTGGAATACTAATTCTCGCATGCCTACCATAGTAGACTTTTGCTAATACATCTTCCCTCGCTTTCTAATCGTTGAACCACTTGGTGTAATCTTCTTACACAAATTAATTAATGGGAAAATTGATTCTTCCGAATTAAGCAGCCAAATTAGTTTTGTGGAATTTTTTACCGCTATCTCTTAAAATGTGCCATGGTAACTATTCTATTCATAATCCATTTCGTATCTTATGCTCTAATTATAATAATCTTTTCCGTATAATAAGTAATGCTACTTCTATTCCTATCCTTAAAACTTTAGTCCTTTGTCATCTGTACATTTGTCCGCGATCTTCGTCACCGCACGTTATGCGGCGCGGCCCTCGGTCGGTTGGGCGGGAGTAGGGTGGCATTTTGCTTGGGTCCGCGCGTTAACAAGCCCGTGCTTGGTATCGTTGGGCCACTTGAATGTACTGCTCGTTAGTACATCTACGTCCAATAATAATATAAGTGAGGGTTGGACAGAATATCGCGTATAAAATCTACTGCAGTGCTAAGATTGGATTCAACTCTAGTTGTTCTTAAAGCTTATAAGACCCACATTTCAAATTAGCGTTTCTTTTTAGTAAGGGTGGAGATTCACTAGGAAGAAGGTGTAATTTATGCCGTAGGTTTGCTGGGGTATTTAATTTGTTTACCTGAAGAGCACTTTTTGTTTTTTTTTTTTTTTAATTTACATTTCTTTTTTTAAATAGATTGCATCAAGCGGGAGCAGTGTACAGCCAAAGACGGTAATGGCTGCTGGAACAACTGCAATGGCGACGTCAACGTCAGTTGCAGGAGTCAGTGGAGCGCAGCACCAATCGCCGCTGCAGCACCAGCAAAAGTCAATAGTTTCTGGCAACGTTTTGAAGCTGGTATCACCGCATACCGTCTCTGGCGGCAAGTTGATTATGAAGAATTCGAACATTCTGCAGATGGGCAAAGTAACGCCTAATGTGATGGGCGGCAAACCAGCCTTTGTCATAACCAACAAGCAGGGCGCTCAGATAGGCAATCAGCAAATAATTATTGTTACCACAGGTGCCAGTTTACGCACAGTGCCGGCTAGCTCGGTGATGAGCAGCGCCGGCAGCTCCACTGGCGGCACAAGCATAGTGAGCATTGTTGGCTCAACAGGGACAACAGCTACGCCTATAGCCGTTGGCGGACAGCGTACGGTAATATCCAGCCACAGCAATGTTAAAATGGTGCGAAACATACCGGGTGCCGCTGGTACCACTGGGCGACCAATTACACTGACCTTGCCCCAATCAGCGGCTTCCACACATCTTACCGGGACCGCAGGCCATATGCCGTCCCAGAAACTGACTGCCACGTCACTGCAGCAGAAGACAGCCGTGTATATTGGAGGCAAGCCGGTGACAGTAATGAGTGCCAATTCAGGCACCAGCTCCACCAATAAGTTGGTGATGCTGCCTGGCGCAACGGCTGCGAGAAAAGGTTTTGTCAACATTTTCAATACTGGTGGTGCAGGTGGTCCTGGCGGACAACGCACATTGACATTGGCCACCAGGAGTGCGCCAGTGAAGACCGCGGTGCAACTAAAGGAGAAGGACAACAGCGCCGTTGAGGCAGCGGTCACCATTGCCACGATAGCTGATTCGGTTTGTGCCGATACCGATCCTATTGATGATATTATTGAGCAACTGGATGGTGCCGACGATTTATTAAAGCCCCACACAAATGAAGCCCAAGAGCCTGAAGACATTGAAGATGACGATGCCGCCGCTACATCAACATCAACATCAGTTCAGCCTGTAACGCCTGCCCCAGGATCGGTCCCCACTATGTCGGAAACTATGGACACGGCGACAGAAATTAAAAAGACGGAGACTCTCGACGATATTTCCGGTGTTAGTAGTACTACGGATGTACAGAAAACGTCGACTGCAATCGGAGATAAAGGCGTCATAGCAGAAGAACGCACAGCCGATAATATTGACTCGAATGTAAATATACACTGCTTTCACCTTTCAAGATGTAAAACTTTTTTCTTTCTTTTTTGTGCAGGCTAGTTTCCCTGCAGCCGTTACAACAACTGCATCGGACTGCAATCAGCCGACTGCATCTGAGACTGAGGCCGCCAATATACTAACCACTATTAAATCGGGCGACGCTTTAGGCAGCAGTGGCAGCATTTTTAAAGACACTGCCATATCCACCACCAGCGAATCTGACGCAGACCAAAGTCTGGTATCGATGCCCCTTCTCCGGCAGCAACATCACCAGAACGGTTTGTATAGCTTCAATTCCATATACAACATTTGTTAAACAGATATCTGTGGCTTTTTTCTTTTATCAATTTTAGTAGACGGCTCTCATTTGGAGGCCTTAGCGTCGGCAGCTATAATGCAGGCGGCCACCGCTTCCGCAGATTCAAGTCAGTCTGCCAGGAGCTTGCTGGATAGTTCGTCAACCGTCGCACATCTCAGCAGTATAAGTTATAAATCAACTGAACAACCAAAAGGCTGCAATGACAACAATGTAAGTGATTAAAATGTGTTTCTGCTCAGTTGTCAAATTCGAGAGTTTATCATTCTGTTTTCTTTTCTTAGCTCCCTATTAGCGTTACCAATACAATTGACGACAACGATAGATGGCACACAGTGGGCATATTCAAAGAACTGTCCCACACTGTAACCAGCTATATCGATTATAAGTACTTTAACGAGGCTCAGCTTGAAAACTTCGACGCCGATAATCTGCCAGATTTAGCTCAATATCCACGCGTTAGTTTGGATCCAGGAACCGCTTATCGCTTTCGTCTTGCTGCCCTCAATACATGTGGTCGTGGCGAATGGGGAGAGGTTGGTTATCTTATTTAATAATGTATTTTGTTTTTTTTTTTTTTAGTTTTTGCCTACTGTTTTAAAATTATGTTGAAAAGATTCAGAATTCAGATTATACCCTCTACTTGAAAATGGGTAAAAAGGGTATAATGGTAGTGTGCAAACAGACAGGGGTATCTGCGACGCATTAAGTCGCATATATTTTTGGTTTCGGCGACAGACTGAATCGATTTATTTAGTTTGCCGTCTGAATTAGTGTGCAGATTTGCAGATTTAAGTTATTCAGATCAAACATATTTCACAATTTAAGAGGTTATTTGCACATAACTTGAAATTTAAACAGTGCATATTTTGTTGAGATCGGACCAAAGTTATTCAGGACTCAATTATTGTTGGTATTGAGAAAAGAAGGACATCCGCTAAGTAAACAGTGCAGGTTACAGGGTGTTTGGTGCTTTTTCTTTTAGTTTAAAAGCAAAATTATAAAAATTAAAAATTATAGTTATTTATGTATCTGTTTAATGCGTTCAATCGTATTTTTTAGATATCAAGCTTTAAGACGTGTCTTCCTGGTTTCCCTGGCGCTCCATCGGCAATTAAAATATCAAAGGATGTTAAGGAAGGTGCACACTTGACATGGGAGCCGCCTCCAGCGCAGAAGACCAAGGAGATTGTCGAATACTCGGTTTATCTTGCTGTAAAACCCACTACGAAAGACAAGGTGGCATCACCACAGCTGGCATTTGTACGTGTATATGTTGGGGCGGCAAACCAATGTACAGTGCCTAATGCGTCGCTTTCTAACGCACATGTTGACTGCTCCAATAAGCCGGCCATTATCTTCCGTATCGCTGCGCGCAATCAGAAGGGCTATGGCCCAGCGACACAAGTTAGATGGCTCCAAGGTATGACTAGCAATTTCTCCGTTTTCTTTTTTAAACATAAACTAATACTATTGATATGGTAGATCCGACTACAACCAAGCTGCAAGGCGCCGCAAATGCGACCAACTTAAAACGTGCCCAGGAAAAGACTGGCACATCTACTGCAAGCAGCTACAGCTCGCCACAGAAACGTGCCCGAAGCACTGGCTTACAGGGCATTGAATGATTATCATTTGCATTTCAGAACTATTTGAAGAATTAAATTGTACAGTGGCTTCAGTAGTAACCGGATGCAGTTGGAAATGATGTCATAAATGCTTCCATTTGCAAAAGATCACTTAACCTGCCAATAATAGGCAAGGAAGCGCGGGGTTGGATGTATTAGTTTTAAATAAGTTATGCGTACATGCTAAACATATACCTACATAATTTTAAGTCCGAAAGTCGAAAGTAATACACTCACCAATTAAAGTATGCAATTTATCCATTTTGTGAATGAATAAACAGGAATTTTAAACCATAAGAGAGAGAAAATGTATGTATATGTACACCAATTACTTATAATAAAAACTACATTATAAATAATAATAGTAAAACAGTTCGAATTTGACTTTTGTACAGACAATACGTGTCTAGATAAAGTATTTGTTCTTGCCTTATCTCAAACCTAATCTTGTGAACAAAGTAAAGCTCAAGGCTAAAAGCTTGACTTCTGAACTGACTTCACGTGCAATGGCGAAGTTCTAATTGCCAAAAAAAAACGCGAATGAAACCTTATCAAAACTAAAAACTTAATCCAAGCCCATAAGCTACTCAAGCTGCAACTTCTGGGAACATTTCCTGTGGTACTCTCAATGTTCTGGTCCGTCCAGCTCGTTACAAGATTAACTTTATTCTTAATATTCACATAATAGTATACAGTGTCGAGTAAGGCGAAGCGATGTATTTGGTTGAGCTAGCTTTATTTTAACCTGTGCTGCCGTGCGCTGATCGCGCCATGTTTTTGAGATACAAGCACGCTCTCCTTTTAGTGTCGATAGTATATCGATACTAATTCGTACAAGTATCGAACAATAATAGGTCAGGGAATGGCTAGGGTTGGCATGTCAAGGTGGCAGTTATTTTTAAATTCTTATCGCTCCGCTACACTCAATGTTTCAAAAGGAGTTAAATACTCTAATGATCTACGCGGTCTCAACGAAGATGAAATCAGAAAAGAACTCGCAAACCAAAACGTCATCGAAGTTAAAGAAATATTAAGAAAAGTAAGCACTGAAGTCCAAGAAACTGGATTGATTATTCTCACATTTGGGTCCCACACAATACCAGAAACCATTAAAATTGGCTAGCCGCTGCTGCAGTTTTCACTATAGTTTGTGCCTGCTTGCTCATAACCGCAGACAGGCACCAACAAATCAACCTCAGTTTTTTTTTTATTAATTTTTATCATACTCTCCCTCCAAAATGTCCTTCAAAATTATTCAATGGAACATTAATGGATTTAACAACAACTATAATGAACTATCAGCACTTATAGCAAAACATAGGCCTCACATCATAACTTTACAAGAGATCCACATATTTCCAAATAATATTCACCCAATACCAATCAACTATACTATAATGATGAATATGAATTTATCTGCATATTATGGTAATGTAGCTATTCTAATACACAAATCCATGGAATATAATAAAAAAAAATTTTCGAACTGACTTCGCCAACGCCATCTGCGTTGAAATTTTTTTAAGAAAAAGCCTCAAATTATTTCGACCTATATCCAACCAAAAGCAAATTTTTGCTTGAGTAACCTACATTCTTATTGGATCTCCCAATAACAGGAAATGAACTATTTTGGAGAAATTGCCCAAGTCATCTCCAAAACATCACACACAGTCCCATGGTGGCAAAGAACTGGAAATACTGCGTACAAACAAGAACATAGCTTGTACACTTAAGAGAAATACCTCTGTCGAAAAAAAAATTGACTATAGAAAAAAAAAGCCTTATTTAGACGCACCCTTAAACTGTCCAAAAAAGAATCTACCTCAAAATTTACTTAAAAAATCAATCCCTCAACCCCAATACCTAATATCTGGCAATATATCCGTCGATTCTACGGCTTAAACCCTTCTAGTTGGGCAGAAGATTCGCAAAACTACAACTTCTCTAACTTATTTATGTTAAACAAAAGTAGAATATTAGCCGACGACTTACAGTATGTTCCAGAGAAGATTGCACTTTTATCGACCTATATCGTTTTATCGACCTATATCCCTTTATTCGTGTATGGCAAAGTTGCTTAACAAGATGATAGCAAAAATAATCAAGTCGGTTTTAAAAAAGGAAAATCTGTTTTGAATTGTCTACTTTTATAGACCATCTTATAAATCTCTCCATTGCCACAAAAAACCATATACGGATTATATCTCTTGACTTCGAAAAGGCATTTGACAACATCGGAATTCATGCCGTGATAGAACAGCTTATTAAGTGAAAAGTTGGCCCCAATATACTCAATTACGTCAAGAACTTCACGACAAATAGGAAGATTAAAGTTAAGGTAGACAAATTTTACTTAAAAACACTTCCACTTGACAATGGCATCCCTAAAGGGTCACCACTCTCCGCTGTTCTTCATTGCATATCGGAAACTGACAGAAATCATCAAGTTGTTTTATTCACGCCAACAAAATACATTCGCAGATACATTTACCATTTGGATTAAGGAATTAATGTACAGAAAATTCATATAAAAAAATACTTAGCATATAAAGATAAGTTACTAATCTCACATATAGATGAAAATAAATTTATACCCCTCCGCTTGGGGCATACAAATATAACACATTCACATTACATAGACAAAGAAAAACTCTACCTTATCCCATTTTGTAACACCAATAACACCGGAACCCTTAACCAGTTACTCACTTCCTGTCTTACTTTCAGTAGAAATGTTTTCCTAATAGCTCAGCAATATCTCCATTATCCAACCCATCTCCAGAGAATTTTAGAACAATAAAAAAATATCTCAAGGAATATAATATTTTTCATAGACTATAAAATTGACTAGGAACCCTATTATACAATTTAATTATAATTATACTACTATCAGCTGTTACTTTCCACACTCCTCCTCAACACAAGCATGTTTACAAACTTTACATACATTACAGGTCACAGATTTTCTTTCAAGCCAAAATCGCCAAGTTTTTTGTGAGTACGTCTGCAATCATCTCCTCGGTTGGTAGATATGCAATGTCGATTTCACCTCTCTTAAGAACTTCTCGAATATGATGTACCTTGACGGCAATATGTTTGGTACGTGCATGGTACATGGGGTTTCTAGCCAGCTGCTGCGCTGCAATGTCTCCGTACATTTGGATGGCTGACTTCTTTGACATCAATCCCAAGGCGATGAGTAGATGGCGAAAGTATATTGCTTCTTTTGCGGCTGACGATAACGCGTTCGTACGATGCTTGGGCGGCCTGGCCCTTTTCTGCGTTCTGGAATCGCAAGAATGTCGTTAGTAGACCTATTCTCCTGCCTGTTCGCTATCTGGTTCGTGTTCAGCTTCCTGGTTTTGTTCAACCTTTATTGATGCTATGTCATTAGAATCTGATTTTTCTAGCTTGCTTACTTTACTTTAGTTTCTACGAATTTTCTGGTTTCTTTGCTGAACAAATGATATGCTTTGGCCGTCTCAGAATAACCCATCATTACATATTCTAAACCCTTTCGTGCGAACTTTGACTTTTTAGATTTATCTAGGGCAATCGCCCTAGATCCAAAAACTCTCAAATGCGATACAATTGGTTTTTTATCTGTCCAGATTTCAAATGGTGTCTTTTCGTTTAAGGAATTGCTTGCTACTCTATTTCGCAAATACGTGGTAGTTCAAATTGCTTGTGCCATTCACTTAAGCCAGCATGCAACAGCACACTCCTTGCCATTTCAACTGAAGTTCGGTTGGCCTTTCTGCAACTCCGTTTTGTTGCGGCGTTAAATTTCTAGTCATCCCACTTTCCTTCAGATACTTTTCGAAATCATTGCATAAGTATTCCCTGCCATTGTCGCTTCTCAAGATCATAATCTTTCTTTCTGTTTGACGCTCAACTCGACTTTTGAACACTTTGAAAGCATCGAAAACTTGATCTTTCGTTTTTAGGAAATGCACTGCATACGTCGCCGTGTATCATGTCTAGTATACCCTTTGATCTGTTTGTGCTCGATTGAAATGGTTGCACACAAATCATGATTTTTGCGCATGTTGCACATACATATGTACTTGTTTAGACTTGTGTATGGCCTTGAGGCCTATAACCATCTCCCTTTTATCCATCGCAAAGTCACAAAACGCGCCACTGTCTATGCATTTACCATTTGGTCATCTGGTTTAGCCACATTTAAGATTGATAACGCAATTTTCAACTTACGCGGTATCTTTGGTATCATGTCATCATGTGGTATCATGGTATCTTTTGTTACACAAAGCATTGTACCCAATTGTCCTCGTTTTTATTGCTTGCGCTATTGTTATAACTGACATGTACATAGTTCCGCGCTGCTTGTATTTTCCTCGCTTATACTGCCTTTTTGCCTATCTGCTTTTTCGCAAATTTCTATTTTCAGCACATTCAAAGTCGGTATTTCATCACGCGTCTCAATAGCAACTACAGAACTTTCATAAAATTTAGGCAGACCATTTAGCAAAACCACTGACAAAAGCCTATCGTCAATATTTATGTTAACCTCTGCTAAAGAGTCCTGTAGTACCTGCAGTTTTTGCAAATATTACTGCGCACCCATGTCTTCCGACATTTTTAACGACAACAATTATTTAATTAACAGCAATACCCTAGCTGGTCCGCTTGGCCTGTGAATTGTCTTTAAGTTTTGCCATGCCAGTAACGTTAGGACACAACTTTTAACATTGCTAAACTGGGTTGATTTAACATTAAGTAAAATTAACGCCAACGCCTTTTGATCCTTCAGTTCACAAGCTGCACTTTCACTGAGCACAAACTATTGGCCACAAATCATTTTGTATGAGAACACGTTTCATTAACACTTCCCATGTGCTACAATTGTTTTTATCTAGTTTCTCAATGCTGAAATTCATATTTCCGTTATTTTCCTTACACCTTGCTTGCTTTTACGCTCCTTACGCTTGCTTTTTCTTCAAAGTATTTCCGCGAACTGCTATACACGTACGCTCTTCCATGTATTGGCCTCTGCGTTTAGCTGCAGTACACATTTGCGTCCCTGTTCGCTTTTGTGTTTTTGATTCGTTGGGACTGCTTTATTTCGGACTACACACCACGGCAACAGTCCGATTCGCTGCAAAATTCTGATCAAAAACACCACACTACGAACCTCTGTTCAAATTTTTAAACTATACTTTTTGTTCTCTGCATACACTAACACCAATAATTTTTGTTTCTTACTGTTTCTTTTCTGTTCCAGCTCGCAGCTACAGAATTTCGTTATACGCCGTCTCACACTTTTCCTATTCTTGATTCTCTTTTCTCTCGCCTATGCAAGTACAGCCAAACTCGATCAAACAACCGTTATGTTTGCACAAAAGCAACAACAATTTTCTGCTTGCCGTTATGCTGTATTTTTCCGAAAAGTACGAATCAAACAATGTGTGCTTTTATTCAGTATAACTTCCCTGCTATCTGCATGTCTTGGTGTTTATTGAAGTAGACACACATAGACTTAGTTATACTGAATTAGAGTAATTAGCTATACTAATAATTCGGCTGCGTCGAAATATGCACAGTGTTGTATTGAGTAATGATCTCGGCTGTTACTTTCAACAGTTACTATTATTACTTCCAATGATATATAGGAACTAAGACGAACAACATATTTGTCAAATATTACCCTGAAACAAGGTTAATAGATGTAAGATTATATATAAATCATAATTCAGCCGAAAGCCCCAGCTGTCATGGCTCAAAAACTTGTTGTCTTAGGCTTTGTAAGCGTAAGTCAACTCTCTGAATAAATAAATAATAAAATGTATTTACAAAATATGACTATTCCTTCAATATCAGGTCCTTAGTCTTTATTAATTGCGCACCGTATAACCAGTGAAAATCTATAAAAATGTTATACGTAATAATGAAAGTTTGCAAACCAATTTTAATCCGAATTATAAAATGAACCAAGGAAAACAACATAGCTCAAACTTAAACCAAAATATCTTAATCTTTCCAAGGTTCGAACTAGTGATTATCCGAAATGAGTATCGATACTTCACTTCGTATTAGAAAATCATGTTAATAATCGAAATATCAATATTCCATACAAATTTTAAAATATTGATAAAAACTTACAAGCAATCTATATATTTTATTTTATGTATGAATGTTTGTAAGTTTTTATAAATTTATATGAAATATCGATACATCGTAACTGCTTTCCAATTTTAAGTCGATAATCTTTCTGACGATATTTCCATGTACCTCGATCGATTCTTATCAATAAACCGACTACTTGGGCACCTTTACCAAAGAAACCTCGAACAAAAGTGAAATAGAAAATTTACTGAAACAAAGAACCCAAATCTAGTCCCAATAATGCCAAAGTAGGTTCCGTTTTAATTTTTAATAAGTGTTCATATTACACTTTGTCATATCCTTACGTTCCTTACCAACATCGAACTACTATATCACCTACCCTTATATAGCAACAACCCGTTTTTATTTACCGAGTTTAAAATTTAAACACAAGTATGGTAATTTTTTAGCGATTTAATTACGTTATATACTTATAAGTATATACATATTTTTAATCTTATTGCATACCCTCTTTATACAAATTCAAAATGTTGTTTTAAATGTTGTGAATGTTTCTAGTTTTCGTTAAGTACAGTAAAAACTGGAAATCTATTGCACATGGAGTGTGAAATAAGTTTGGGGGCAACCTGAATAGCAATCTTGTTCCGAATACTCAGTTAAAGGCTCAAATTTCATGACGTAGCGTAATTCTCAGTTGAGAGAGTGTTATTGAGATCTCTCATTTTAAGTAAATACGCTTATATTAATAATTGTTTATTTTCCGTATAACTTAAAAATTCCCTCCGCTTTATTTTTTTAATAATTAGTCGTGGAGCTCTCTAGTAAAAATATAGTGTCCACATATATATATGTGTCTTTTATTCAACAGTTGCTAACTAAATGAAATTTTAAATGTATTATTATGGAATTTGCTAGGACTATTGAATACCCTCAGTTTATGTAGATCAATGCTTAAATTAATACATAAAGTTTTCGATTCGGGCCAGAATTTATGCACGGTTACATATTTATTTAAATAACCTAAGGCATGTTTAAAAAATGTGTTTTGAAATTGTGCTCTTTGATTTAATTCTACCAAGTAAAATGTTATTGACCAGAACGTATACATATACGTATAACCCAAAAAGATCAATTTTCATTCTGACGAAAAAAATTAAGGTTTAACATTACACTGTTGACATCAAAATGAGTTTCCTTAAATATTGGTTAATTGAAACAAAAGATTAGCGGCATGTTCAACTGTTCGAGAATATACACTTCAATATTCGATTGTACCTGGTACCCATTGAACATGGATAGAAGGGGTGAAATGATATATAAAATTATGTTAGGCAGTATGGCAGTATTCGAACCCAATGTCTGTCTGCCCAATTGAATGGATCGATCTAAGTGACTTGAAGCGCTAGCGATTTTAAATTTGGAATTTCCTTCAAAATCGATAAATATCGAACATATCCAAGTTTTTTTTTATATATCTGTCACTGAGATCCAAAAACTCTCCTGAACTTTCGCAGGATCAAAACAACGGAAACGATTTTAACTCAGTGTGTGGATTGAAACAAAATAAAGTTGATGAGAAAACCCTTTTCGAGCTGGAAACGGAACGGAAAAGTGTATATTGAATACCGAAATGGGGCTGTTAAGTGTTTCTGTGAGCTTTAGTTCAGTTTTCTCTTAAAATAAGCAGCATTAAGTACATGCATACAATAATATATTGTACATGGTGTGTTTCGTTGGTATGTAGACTAAATGTATGTATACACAATACATATACTTGTCATACTTACTTATGTACATGGCGATGCACATAATTAAGATACACGGGTAAGTACATATATTGTAATTTTCTATAGAGGGCTATATGTATTTATCTTTCGAGGATTTTCTTAACGGTGCCCCTAGTCTCTTCCTCACTCGATCATCTCCAAAAGAGTCATTAGTGGACCTTCTACTTGTATGCAAAATTTGAAAATCACAGCAATGACACAGATCCAGATTCAGTTCGTTGTACTGGGTGCTGCTGATACAGGGTGTTCGCATTGAGGCTAGGGATGTGTCTGGCACTGTATCAAGTCGCTTAGACTTCATGAGTTGTGAGGATTTGCTTGTTGTTCCTGCTGCGAATGCGGATGCGGATGTGAATGCGGATGCGGTGCTTGGTTCGTGCCTGATTGGAAACGATGCGGCGATGAGTGCAGGTCACTGCCATTGACCTGGCGCTGTTGCTGCACCGAGGATTCGCTTTTGATTGCGCCGGTGCTGATGGGCGTCGCGTTGGCATTGCCGCTATTTGTGGCAGCCACCGAGGCAGCCAGGCGAAACGCAGCCTCCGTGTGGGAGCGTATTATGGCCTCTGCCTGCTGGTGCATGCGGAGTGCCGTCTCCGGATGATGGCTGTGCTGCGGATGTGACGAGGCCTGCTGTGAACTGGGCGCCACAGCGTGTTGCGAGTAATTGGACGCTTGGTGGTGTTGATGATGTAGCGCCTCCATTTGGTGCATCCCGCCCAGACTAGTATCCAAGCCGCGATCCAAGGAGCCGCGCATCATGCTCATCATGACCGACGACGTGTCCGTCTGCATCTGTAGACTTGGCACGTTTATGGTCGGAGAGCGCCGCGTGCTATTACCGCCGGGATGCGTCGGCTGGCTTCCGAGCGGCGACAGCAGCGGCAGATGGGGCAGCTGCTGTTGATGGTGTTGGTGCTGTTGGTGCTGGGCCTGCTGCTGTTGCTGATGGTTTTGCTGGTGCAGCTGGTGTTCGCCTGGCTAAAAGTGAAAGAAGCAAAACGTTGGGTTAAAACGACAGAACTTATTTCTGCAATACCTAAGTCAACAAAGGTAACAAAATATTCAGGAAATGGTTGATCCTTGGGCAACTAGTTCGATTCAAGCCATGGTTAACGATTTGAACAGGCTCTGCTCAGATAGTGGGCCTTACCTGTTGCTGGTGATTGGCGGGATTGTTCATTCGCATGGCAGCGGCCAAGTTGACAACTGCCGCCTGGACCACCGCACTGCCGGGGCCGGCAGAGACGGCTTCAATTGCGCCATCCTGTGACCTTGAACCGGCTGAGGCGGCCACAGCAGCCGCCGCAGCCGAGGCAGCTGCCATTAGGGACATTCTATTGGCATGGAGCTCAGCATCCATACTGTACTGGCTGGAACTGGGCAGTCGCAGCTCGTTCAAATTCATTTTGCTTGAGCTGCAGTTGTTATTATTGTTATTGTTAATGCTATTATTGTTGTTGTTTACGTTGCTAATGTTATTGTTTTGGCTGCTGTTCTCATTTTCGCTCAATCCCTGGTCCTGTTCCTGATCCGACGTCGACGACGAGGAGAGGCGACCGTTTGACGAACACTCTGAGTTCGCTGATGGCGAGGGGCACAATGAGTTAGATCCGCCAGCAGTTACGCCCAACGGCAGCATATTCGAGGTCTCCCTGACCCCGCTGCTCGTCGACGAGGCAGCCAGGGTCGCCGCCAATAGGGATTCGCGTTCGCGTTGCTCTGCCGCCGCTCGGGACTGAAATAAAAAAGTGTTATATATTTTGACTTTACTATAACAATATTCAATAACTAAGCAGAAAAGTCTTTGAAGGTCGAATTTCAAATTTGGTACAGATCATTGATTGATCAAGGCAACCAGTTATATAGATTAGGTCAACTGAATGTACAGCCAGTTATAGCGAGTGTACTTACCAGAACATATTGCGCCGCGAACTGATGTTTGGGATCCATGCGCATGTGGTCCATATGTGTGAGTAGACCTAAAATACAAGAAAAGTCGAGATGAGTTCTTCTACAGACCTATTATTATATTATATAATTATATATACTATATTTTGTAGCCAACCAGGATATAGCCATGTGGATTGGTCATGGTCTACTTACCGTTCTCGTGGGTAAAGACGGCCTGACAAACGGAGCATGGCCACATGCGCAAACTGCTTGTCAGCTGAGAGGTTTCGGCATGGCAGGCTAGATGCTTGCGTAGGGATCCCTCGTTCACGTAATGCTTGCCGCACACGGGGCAGGGATGGTTCGCGGTTCTTCGTTTGCCGAGGTAGCTGTCATTCAAGCTGGATCCGCTGGTCGTTGATGGTTGTGCGCAGCTTAATTCGGACGCGCATTGCGCTGCAAGTGAACCGGTCCCGGTCCCGGTCCCACCGTTTCCACCGCCGCTATGAATACCATCACTGAATTGAGTGGCTGCGTCTGAGGTATATAAGAAAGATCAATGAAAAATCAGTTAATGTATTTGCCGAGGCTTCTTACGTGGCTCGCTTGGCGGCGGCGACTTTTCCTTGTGGACGTGCTTCATGTGGTCCATTAGCGCCTCGGTGCCAAGGAAGAGCTTGTGGCATACCGGGCATGAGGTCGCATTGGGTCCACCAATAAGTGCCGCATGCTGCTGCAAGACACCAAGATGCAGCTGTAGCTCCTGAGATGAGGCGATGTGGATTGTCATGAGATGCCAGTTTGCGTTTGCGTGAATTTAAAGAATTGATGGCAATGGAGGTGCGTTGTGGTTTTGGCAGCGGGCGGAAGCACAAAAGAAATGGGCGATTTGAGTTGAGCTCGTGAATTGTGGACTTTGTTTTCTTTTGGGGGGTATTTAGTGTTTGCTGTTCGGTGTGTTTGGCCATGAAGCTGAATACGCGAACTTACCTTGGATGTGTGCGTACGCAGACTGGACTCTGTGGCGAAACCCTTGCCACAAATATTACAATGAAAAGGACGATTCTTAGCTCGCTCTACCTGGGCATCGTGGTTCCGCAGATGCTGCTGTAGATTGGACAGCTGTATGAAAGCTCGACCGCAGTCCGGCAAGTGACACTTGTAAGGTCGCTCACCTGGAAAATACCAACAGCCGATGTGTATTAGCTTAGGTGAAAATCTATTTCGGTTAAAAATTGGCGTAAACACCAAATATAAAAGTCATTTAGCTAAGGTCTGGCAGACTTCGGTAGATGAATTGCTCAATTGATCCAAATATCTAGGCAGATGAACCAAAAGGATCCAATCTATTATTTTTTGGTTTTAGTCCAAGCCTTATTAGGCAATGTATATACTGATAATAATAAAAAAGATAACACAAACTATTTCATTTGCCACAAGTTGAGTTACTCTACGAAAAATTGTTCGTATTTACAGTTCCTAATTAAAGTTAATTTATATATGTGTAGAAAATCTCCTATTGTATTAAACAATTGTAAATTAAGTTATTGTATGAAATAACATATAGATTATAAGAACAAGAGGCCCCAAAACTAACAAAGAAGATAGCTCAAGTCGGGATAGCCCGACAACGAGATACACTGAAAACAAGGCAAACCAAATCCGAAATATTCTTTAACGGCGTATGAATATATAGTTATAGTTGGCGCGGATTTTCGATCATTTGGAATAAACTTGATCAGCGTATGATACACGAACTTAAAAAGTCAAAGCTCAGATCTCTAGCTCTTGTGGTCTCCGAGATTGACGCGTTCATACATTATACCCTTTTTGGTTTTGTGATTGTCATGATTGTCCGCACGAACGCAATTTTTTCACCGCTTCATAGCTTGGAACTTGGATATACCCGTATACTAGATCCTTAACACTGTGTTCGACGTGAAGATAAAGTGTTAAAATTTGTTGTACGCGACCACAAAAATCGCGATATTAAAGAGCTTCCAAAGTTGTTTGTGCACGAGTGTCTAAAAGTATTTTACTGATGATTTCATTTAAAGACTGAGGTAAAAAATATATTAAGCCTTCGCATACAGCCGCAAAAATCGATACTTGCTAAGGTCACAGTTTAAAAGTCACTACCTTGGGGTAACAGTTTAGGAGTCACCAACCCATAAACGAATTTTAAGCAGTTTTAAAGAGCTACTATCCTGGTCTAAAGTATTCATCCTTTCTTATAAACATTTCGCTACCACCGTTAAAGTGCCTGGTAAGAATGTTACTTGCTATACTCACGCAATTTAGCATTTAAAAGAGGAAGCCGAATATCCCTAACATAATGAATACCGTCATGGCCAGAGACGTAGTACTTCTTTAAAAGCATATGAAAGGATTATTATGACGACCGGCTGACGGTTCACAGCTCACGCAGTGCATTCAATTTGCTAATTGTCTCGTTTATCTAACGTTATAGAGAGTAATGTAATGTATCTTTAGGTTTTGCCAGTGGAAGTAATTAAAAAGCACAGGCCTCAAACATATATAATATGTAATATAGATGCAGAACAAGAATCAATTTGTATTCAAATAAGCCTAGCTGAGGTAATAATAAAGGTTACACCTGAGTTAGAGAATTAGAAGTTGAAGCAAAATTCAAATACAGCACTTAAAATAGGACAATTTTTAATTTCATTTAAAACGACATTAACAATTTGATTTGGCTTACATTTATTTGCGTCTCAATATGGATGAAATTATAGATGTTTCATTACTTTAAAATAAACATATATGAAATGTGCTTAAAATTTCAGAAAACCAACGGTCATATAAAAGTTAAGAAACGCATATTTCTTCAGAGCTTGGGCTCTTATTTATTAGATGATATAAGTACATATATTTTACTTATTGGACAGCTACGTGGCATTCATTTGATAAGGGTATAAAAAACAATTACATTTTAATTTACCACCACTTAGGACTGAGCAATTATCTCTATTTGCAACTCGAACTGAAACTAAAAGTTAAAATACTCGACCCAAAAGCGATGGAGCAAATATTGTTTTACGATTTGCATTGGAAAGTATGAATTTGTAAAAAAAATTAAAATTTTATGTTGCGACTGGGGATAGGTTGGTACACTCTCAAATACTTAAATGCTTTAACGTCTTGAACGTGCAACATGGGGCATGGAGCTGTAATTGACTGATTGACTTCATTTTAACAAGATTAAAAAGTAAGCGCTAGAAAATGATGTCCCAGACAGAGGCAGTCACTGGGAATCCTTTTGGGGGTCGCATCGCGTCGCTGCAGCTGGTCCTTGGAAGTCTCTTAAATGGCAAGACGTTTAAAAAGTTGCAGCTATGCAGCAATTACGTGTTTCAGATTTGCAGGAAAATTAATTTCATTTGAACGCGCAATTAAATGAAAAAGTGGAAGGTCAGTAACGCGGAACGGTCCAAAAAGGTACAGGACACTTAGTTGGCAACAGCAAAAGGACTAAACCGTTTAAGCTACTTACAGTCACTTTGCCTGCTAGCGAAACCTACTACTAAATGCAAATAAATAGCAACAAAGTGCAGTCCTGTTGAAGAGAATGCGGTCGCAAGGAATTAGTTGAATTCCTTGGAGAGTCTACACTGGACGAAAAACTGCGTTCTCAATACTAGTATGACCGGAATGCAATTCATTCTGTTTTGTTCTTTAAACTTGAGTACATATTATAAACTAGGAGTTGGGCACGCTTCCACACAATCTAACAAAGGAATTGAACAAATATGCAATTATGTTAATATTGAAATTAAAAGTTACTTTAGAAGCTCATAACAAATTTAAAACAATATTATATTTGGTCTTTCTAAATAAAGATAAAGTATATTCCAAAAAACAAAACAAAAAAAAAGAAATGTTGCGAAAATTCTATAAAAAAGAGAAAACAATGCTATAAGCAAGAGTAGTACAACTGAAGCCTTTTTCAAGATGTGAATTAAGTAATTTTGGGATTTAAAAAAGCTGAATTTTAGACCTCGCTTTTTGTCTGAGTGTATCTGCGCCATTAAAGTCGGCGACAGTAGCCAACGCAACACCTTCACACCTAGCAGCATGCAGCACGCAGTCGCCCCTCTTTATTTGACCTGGCACTTTAAGCGCCTTAAAGTATGCAACGGGCGGCGCGAAAACGTGCTTGCCTTGGAATTTCGTGACTGCGCCGCCTCGAAGCGTGCGCTCTGCGGCTTTTGGTACAGTGGACACGCGGAAGCCAGTGGTCAGGGCAAGGTGGCCGTGGCCGGCTGCTTAATAGCCTCTCCATTATCTGAGTTGTTGATGTTGACGCTGATGCTGATGCTGATGCTGGTGCTGGTGCTGGTGCTGGTTGCTGATGTTGCTTGCCTGTTTAGCCTCTTAGATCGCAGAATTGCATTGTCTAATTACCAAGGCCAAGCAAGGAATGCAGACGTGAGCCCGTTCCCTAAATGTGAACCCAACCCCGAATCCCAATCAGTACGGGACCAGGACCCGGCCCTGGAGTAAGAACGGTACATACATATCTAGCTGAAGGTCGTCGGGTTGCTGTCATTCCCTTTGCCTTTGCCTTTGCCTTCGTCTTCGTCTTTGCCGGGTTTCGCAGGGTGCAAACTGGTTTTTAATTAAAGCGCATTTGATTTCTTTTTCCAGCATTTGTTGGCAGTAAGAATAAAAAGGAAATAAATCCCAAAAGAAACCAGAAACTATGCATAAAAGCAAAAAAAACCAAACAAATTTGTAATTGTGATGTTGCAATCAGGTGTGAATATAATTTGCTTCAACTAAACGAAAAACGCTGGGATAAGATCCTATAAAAAATTGCTTTCAATGCGGCTAATGACGTTGAATAATTTCCGACGGCTAGTCATCAACCCTATTCCCATCCCGATTCTGAATTATATTGCTATTACTATTCCTATAGGTATTTCTTACTCCACTGCAGTCGCAGCTGGCGCCGACCCGAAAATGTCGCGACGAAAAGCACTCAAAGTTTATTTAATTATCATTGTCATTTTGTCATTTTTTCATTTTGTCATTGGTATCCCCGAACTTCTAGATATGACGAGTTTTGCTGGCTAACTGTATTCGTAATAAAAATATTTGTCGTACGCTGGACATAAAATTACAAATGCAATGCAAAGAAGTTCACCACTGAAAAAGGCAAGTGTGCAGAATGAGAGATACCAATAAGAAAGACAGTGGGAGGGAGATAAAAAGATTGAGCGAGAGAGACAAAGAGAGAGAGAGAGAGAGTGTGTGTGTGTGTGTGGGATGGCAAAAACACTGTTAGTGACATTTAAGCGCCTATTCAATAAAAGCATATAAAGATGTAATTTTGTCATTAAAAAATCTAAATCACGAGGATGGGGGTTTTAATGTATTATTGTCTTTAAAAAAATAAAAGTAATAATAATAATAATTATATTAATAATCATACATTGTCTACAAATAAGAAAGCCTGCTTAAATCAGATATAAATGAATTTGCTAGCTTGTGGGAAATGGGAACGTATTCAAATATGAGTATGGGAAAACGAGAGAATTCCTCAATTCAGAGACTGTCAGAGGTAGACCAAATTTAAATTGCCAGGTTCTCGGATAGTGTATTATTAATTATTGAGGCTTTAAGTCTCGCTTGCACAGCTTACAATTTTAATGGCACAAAAATATGAATTCGTCCCACATTGCAACTGTCGCAGGGGCTGGCGGCCGTTTTAATTTGTCACAAGCACTGAACATTTTCATCAGCTATGTAATTACAGAGACAAGCAGTCAAAAAAAAGTTAAGTAATAAGCACATAATAAGAAATCAAGCTTGGACCAGAGCAAGTGCAAATTGTAATAAAAAAACGGAAATTGAATAGGAATAGTGTATGGGGTGAGTGAGTACTTCGGATCTTAACATGGAGCTGCAATATATAAGCATTGGTTGGAAGCACGTGCTAAAAAAATATAAATAATTTACATTAATTGGGGACTAACTGCTGTTCTGGAAATATGTATAAAGCCTTAAGATAATTGTACGCTCCTTTAAATTGCAGGAAGTCTGCCCTTTTTCTATGACTCAAGTACACTTTCTTAACCTATACTTTTTAAGTGTAAGTGCATAAGAACACCACTACGTGGTATACTTCAAATGTATCTCTGTATCTGCACTTACCGGTGTGCAGTCGCGTGTGCTGCTGGACGTGGGATAGCTGCTTAAATCTACGATCACAGTAGGAGCATTTGTAGGGTTTCTCCCCGGTGTGTACGCGTATGTGCTGCACGAGTTGATGGTTGCTGGAGAAGCTCTTCATGCACTGCTGGCACTGGTGCGGCTTTGTCTCTGCGCCAGGAGTCGTACCGCCGCCCATGCTAGCCGTGCCTCCCACGCCGTGCGCCCCCAGTCCGACCCGAGGAATCTGCTGTTGGATCTGCTGCATGGCGCTCTTGTGCATGAAAAGCTGGAAAGTGGAAGAGGACGTACGGATGTGGTTAACAACTTACGATCGATTGATATGAGTGCGAGTTTATCAACGGGCATCAGGTCGGTATGTACTTTGTGAGAGCTAAATTTATATATGTAAGTATGTACAATGAAGGTTCTACTAACGAATAGCTCCCGAGGGCGACCAGCTCAATAAGCCGTCTAATTTTCTGTACTCATTTTTTCAAAGGGCCCTTTGTTGAGCGGGTGCTCTTTTGACCAAACTCAAACACTATTTTTACAAAAACTTTAGTTTTTAATATACTTTCATAATACTTTTCACTTATGACAAACACTCACAGGTAAAGAATTTGAAAAAACATACATATCTCCTTTAGTAGGAGTGCTCTCGTCGGGTGCTCCCGACTAGGAGATGCCCTGAACCTAAGTCAGAAGTGCCGAAACATGCATCCCAATCCCAATCCCTTCTTTACACACGCACCCAATCAATGTTTAGAATGGGTAAAAAGGGTACATTGAACAAAAAGGGTCCTTACAATAAAATCGACAAAAACGGGCACCAACCTCACATTTTTTAAACTTATTTCGTAGCTTGATTCATCCAAATTTCACATAAGCATTTTAAACATACGGTAACAAAAGATATTCAAGAAAACGTATGGCAAAATTTGACAAATTTGACAATTGGCAAGCGCAAGCAATTTTTGTTCGCATGCGTTTTGCGTGTTCTATTTAGTTGAAGACTTTTTCCCTTGTGTTTTTGCAACGCTTTGCGATTGTGCAGATACTTGTGGCATAACTTAAGTAGAGTTTTGATCTGAGCTCACGTGCTTGACAGGTAGGAAGGTATATATGTGTGCACATATGATACGGTTTAGGGTACCGCCAAGTCGAGAACCGAGTAAGAATTGGTTAATTTTGCACACGCCCGATATGGTTAATATTATTATAAAATTTGGATAAATATGTACGTATGTATGTATGTGTTTCGCGATTCCGTTTGCTCTATTGCATCACTGGGTGCCTTACTTAAGATTGTAATAATTGTCAAGGTTAGGCTTTGATTTGTAAGTGTGCGAATATATATATATATATTTAAGTAGGTGTAAGTTGAGAAAACATATATACTTTCGGCTACCTTCACGCACGAACTGCTGTTGCGTCTGACTTTCTAGGTTCATTTATAGATTCTCAAAGCGCTCTACTACAATAATAATAATAATTAAAATTTTTATTCGTATCGGTTCTCTTCTTTTGTACCAATTTTTATTTTTTGTTAATTCTTTTTATAAAAATATGTATAGTTGCATGTCGTACAAGTCGAAAACAAGTCAGCAAAACACTTCGCTTTTTTTCGAATTTTTTTTTTTTTGAGAATATATCTGTAGTCATAAAAACTATAAGTATGTACAAACAGAAAATTAATGCAAATGACTGCCGAATATCAAATACCCTTGCAGAATAAAGGAAATATACCATATAATATATATGGGACTCTATCATATTGTGATCAGTTAGTGGTGGTTAAAACCACTGTAAAGCGATATAGTAATCTGACATGGCTGACATCAATAGTTTTAAAACTGAGAGAATAATTGCATAGGTTATATTGATTTTTTATGCATATCTCATTGCATAATTTAAAATTCTCTTAATTTGTGCTATTTTGAATAACATATGCGGTAACAAAAGTGCATACCCCTTGGTAAGCGTATACAATGTAGTAAAATGTGTGTAAATGGGCATTTTGGTTCATGCCAACAAAAACTTTTTGCTGATTTTTATAAAATTTATTGTTACCGTTAAGTGTTTAGTCTGAAAAAACGAGTGTCAGAAATAAACGGAAGACCTTCGGTTCTCTGAGCCCATAAAGGTCGCGGATGGAATCTTCCCTAAATAAAAGTCAAAATAAGCCACATAAAATTATTTCATGTTTGCACAGTTGGGTCCTAAGTTGGTCATCAATGAGGCATAATGGCACTTGATTTGATATAATTAAAGCCTTTATTCTAGCAAGACATTAATTATATCCAATTTTGTTCTGGCAAATTTAAGTTTTAGATTTTAAATTTTAATTTTTCAATCCCTGTGTGAAAAGAAAATAATAAAATAAGCAAAATTATAAACAACGTAAGCAAAATATATATACATTTCATAAAAATGTTGAAACAAATCGTTTATTACAGTAAGAAGAATGTCTTCGACAACAGAGTTTTGCAAGAAGGGTTATATGTATATACACTTTTGTTTATGGATGAGTATATTTAATTGATATTCTGAAAATAAATGTACGCTTTTCCAAGAGAGTATTCAAGTTTATCTAGCTATGTATGAGCAACCCGCACCGATATACACCTTCATAATCCTAAAGAAATATGGGAGTAGGTGCAAGCTGGGTACGAGGACGAGGACGAGGACGAGGACGAGGACGAGGACGAGGACGTGGACGAGAACGAAGACGAAGGCAAAGCAGACTCAGACAACCCGGCAACCAGGCAGTCGGGCAGTCAGACAGCCCGCGTGCGGTGTTCTCTGGTTGGTTGGTCGCCAACGGTTTGTTTGCACTCCCGCCGATTCGCTGCTGCTGCTCGTCATTTGGCCGAGACTCTGTTTGCCACTGCAGTTTTTATTCATGGCACAGGTCCCAGTCCGGCTCCTTCGCTCCTTCGCTCCTTCGTCCTTCGCAGCGCATAAAAATGGCGAGCACTACAGGCTGCGCTGTCCAGCCACTAGCCAGCCAACGGCAGTTCTGCGAATCGCCGGCAAATGAGATTGCGATAATAGGAACGGTTGTGTGTGTACGAGTGCGTGAGGGGTAAAGAGGAAGGCGAATATAAATGGACATGGGTCAGTGGATGGTCGTTGCACAGGGGAAGTACGACTAGCCGAACACACAGAATCCTAAAAAGTGTACACAAACTATATACACACAGTCTGTTAAGCATATACGAATATGTACAAGTATAAATATGTATGTTGTATTGCATCTAAATGCATAAACATAAGCTCTTAAGACATTTACAAGATATTTTTAGGTCCAGGCTTATGGAAAGTCTACCATAACAGTTATATATTCTTGACAGGGAATAAAAGAAATACCACTTGCACATTGATATACTTTATAGGCATACTAAGTAAGAGTTCAACAAGAACGTTGGGTGTAACCGACGGCGCGATACTCGTTGTAAGTGTAATAACAGCTTAAAACAGTTGAAAAGGGTGTTCATTATTGTTATTGCTATTGTAATTTGTGGGGGCGGGGTAGGCGTGGACGAAAGCTATCGGCTCGATCTTTAGAGGAGATCATCAGAAAACTGTCTGCCTAATTTGGTGACTCAAATGGGCTATACACGAATATACGATATACACGAATATATATTTTTAGTTTGAAGGTCCAAATTTTGTATGAACTTTTCTTTTTAAATACAATGGTTTTATTTTGTCATATGTATATAAGAAAATTCAACTTGAAAATAATGCTAAATAACTACTAGATTTTACTTTTTTGAGTTATTTAGTTTTTTATATTGAATATTCAAAGATTAAAGATAACTAATTAAAATTTATAATTGCTACAAACTGAAATTTAACCGAAACAAGCCCTGATTATTCGCACGATTCCATTTTAATTTAATATGTGTTTGGCGCTAAGACCGCAGTGTTCTGCTCCAATGTGCTTCAAACTATACGTTTTATTATATGTATGTTTTGACATAAATATATATCTTAAACTGTATACCTATACTATGTACAACCAAGTATCTATGTACACACACACAAATGTGCATAAGTATGCTCATGTATATGTATTTTTTTTTACTTTCTTTTGCACATTTTTAACCTCTGTTCTCTTTCTCTGTTTTGCCGTAGACTTTTTTCTAATTCTTCAACACACGCACGAGGGATAGTGGCTGAGGGGTCTTTGCGCCAATGAATATCTACTGTTGGCCTCGTCCTGCTACTGCGGCGTTTGTGTGTGTGTGTGTGTGTGTGTGAGTCGCTAGAGGGTAAGATATGCTACACCCTATAGGGGAAGTACGCTAGGAGGAGGTAACGGTAACCGTATGCCGCTGCTAATAGAAAAAAGAACGAACAGAAAAAAACGACAGTGGTCGAAGGCGAGCAAAATGAAAATGGTCGCAAAAAATGTTGGTTCGTTGAGGGGGTGAACGAAACAAAATGTGTGTGTGCGCTTCTACTCTTGTTTTTCTTCGAATTTGTGTGAACGTCGAGGGTGGAACAATCCCAGACATACAACACACAGACACACACACACACACACACACATATACACACACACACATACACACACACACATTCACACACACACACACACACACACACACACACACACACACACACACACACACACACACGGACACACACTCGCACTCACACTGGGAATTCGTTCCTTTAGCATGTGTGTGCGTCCTTCGGCATCTTCATGAGCTTTGCAAAAAATAAAAAAACACATGTATGTGTGACTATCTGTTTACACCTATGCATGTATGTATATTTGTATGTCTGGACGTGTCTGCATGTATGCATGCATTTCAGTTTGTGTGGCAAAAGACTTTGTTTTTGTTAACAATTTTAAAATGTCTTGGGATGTCGTCTTAACACCCTTGCCACACTCGCCGCGTGAGTGTCTGTGTCCGTATACATATTATTATTTATTATGTGTTTTTTAAAATCCCTGTACCCATGAAAAATGGGTTTAAAAAAGAGTATAATGAAGTTGTGCAAATGTGCTTAATTCGTAGATGGAGGCATCTCCGACAGTTTAAAGCTTTGCTCAGCATTAACGCGAAGTCGAACTCGACATGGCCGTCCACCCGTCTGTCGATATGAAAAGCTATTAGAGTAAGATAGCAAAACAAGCAAAAGTAGTAGTATTTCTAAGTTTTAACATTTAGACCACAATTACTGAACGAAAATAGAACAGCCTTTAATGCTTTATACACATCTTTTCAATATACTTATAGAAGTTAATAGGTCAGATATAGGATTAAAGGTCTGATCTTTTTCTCCATATACGTTTTTTTCTTATTTATTATTTTGATAAGTCAGCTTAGATGTTCTATGAATGTGTTGCTAGCTGTCAAACGAAAGCGCAAACCCATTTGGCATCACCATTTTTCCTCAATTGGTTAAAGACATACGGGCTCAATTGTCGAGTAATTGTCTGTAACGCATTCAAAGGACCTCGTTGACTAACCATACTATGAAAGATTTAAATGTTATGTTTAAAAAATGTCTTGTGTAAGCAAGCAAATTAGACCTTAAATATTTTCGAAACTGTTTTTCTTATACATTGTAATGCGAACATTGTATATCATGTGATTAGTTGTTTAATTAGTACCAAAAGGATCTAACTGCACCTGCATATACATATACATATATTATTTGTGAATGTATAAAAGCAAGAAAGTTCAAATGTATGTTACGGCCGTCCCGCCTAGAGCACTCTTATTTGTTTTTATTTTGTGTTGTTAATCGTGTAAAATAACAAAAGCGATAACAACCAAGCTATAAAAAAGAATAAATGAAAACAAGTAAAAAATAAAAATGCACATAATAAAATTATATTTATTAATCAAAAATTATAGGAAACATTTAAACTCTTATTTAGGTCCATCAAAAAATAGTGTTTGAAAGCAACCCACAATGGATCACAGTTTTTAGTTTATTCAATGCTAATAGTTTACTTAGTATAACGGCATATCAAAATAATGCTTAAAATAATAATACGTGTGTGTGTACATATGTATATGTATTCTTATGATTGTTTCTAATTTATATGATTTCAACTAGCTAGGCATAATAATAACTTATACATTTTTTTTTAGCAAATAACAGTAATAAAGAAGCACAATATATTCAACAATCACGTCTTGATACATTTGTACTTCTATTTAAATAATATATATGTATATATGTATATATATATGCTTTTGTATCATTCGCCAAAATTGTGGAGATATCTTTCCTATTTGAGAGGTCACTAATTTAACAAAATAAATTAAATTCGATCAGAGAAATATGTATTTAATCCCTCAAAATAGTAAAGCTAGAAAAATTGCTTCACCTTGTCAATAAAACCACTTGAAGCATTTAGAGCAAGATAAATCCTTAATAAGTAAAATAAAGTATATAGATATATGTGATGTCAAATTTGCTTAAACTGTGTAATGTAATAACGTGTACAAAGTCAGTGAAAACTCAGCTTGTTTAAATGCTTTTGGAAGAAAGTGCATTTGTGTTGCTAGGGTTTTCCATACTATATAAAGTGTTTGAGTCGATATAATGAAATCAAAGATGTTTAAAATTACTTAGGTATATAGCATATATATGTATGTATGTATGTTTGTATATGTATGAAAATATGTGCATGTACATGTGAAAGTTTGTGTCTTCAACGTGGAAGAGTACTATACACAACGGAAGAGATGCCAACTCACTCGTTGCAGGGTCGACCAACATTCTTCAAGGGTACGTTCACTGATCGCGGCTGCACTGCTGGACCTGGAAAGCTGAAGCTGGAATGATAAAAGCAGATAAGCAAATGAGTCCAAAAAATAAATTAGAAGTTAAGATTCATATTGCCCAAAATGAAAGTAAAATTCTACATATATTAAATTACTAAATATGTGTATGTATTCGTTAACTGTGTACATAAGTGTAACAGACCTGTTAAATATTCATAATCTATAATTTATGTTTGGTTCACATAATTTTCTCCACTTAATGGAGGTAATCATTTTGAATCATAAGCAATAAATAAGTAGACTCAAAGGAAATACAAAGAATCTGTTTTGAAAACAAGTGCATACTTTGTCATAATCGAACCAAGCTCAAATATCTTAGCTTTAGAAAAAGTTTTAATTTTAATGATTTTTTTTTTCTACGATTGAAGTTTGCGTTTAAATTCTTATAAAACGTATTTTTGTCGATTTTGAAATTATTCACTGTAATTAATAATTAATGGATATTCGAGATTAGTATTTGCTATTTGGGAATTGTTGTATAATTATTTAAATATGTTTAAAACTATACGTAAACATATTTTAAATATACAAGCCCTGTAGTATAAACCATTTTTTTCAAATTGGTAACTCAATTGGTATTAATATAACTTTAATATGAACAAATGATTATGAATTCGATACAGGTCTGCTATGGTTCATCTTCCAAGAGTACTTCATAAATCTTTATCAATTCGTGAGTAAAATATATATACTTATATGACAATATATGTATATACATATGTTTTATGTGACAATAAAGACTTTTGAAATCTCTCTTCAGATTTGGTAAAGATATTAAAAACTAAGCAAAAAGACAACAGCAACCCTGATAAAATCAAAACCAATAATAACATTTTTAAATGAATTACATTTTATCTAATTTATTAAAAAACATTACGTGCGTTTCTACATTTGCCAGGCGGCAAACGATCGGTTAGTCGGCTTACAAAAATTAGGTAGTACTTTGTTTTTACTCTATGCTCACATAAAACAAAAGCTGAAATAAATAAAAAGAATATAAAATATCAACATATAAAGAAGGTTTTATTCCGCCAATTTCTGATTTTATTATGCCTAAATAAGATCCATGGTTAAATGGAGCACCAATGTATTTATCCTCATTGATATCGCTAAGAGTAAATGTCGTTATCAGCCAAATTTGAATTGTTAAGGAATAACTGGGAATGAATTTGGGTAAAATTATTATATGCTTTTTCATTTTGTTTATATACTTGCAGCAAACCAAATTTTTGCTTAAATAATTGTTGAAACTATTTAAATAGAATATAGTTAAAAGTTATTAGCCTAACATTACCCTAACATTACCCATACACCGTACACTGGCATTCAAACCAGACTCCCTGCTGTTCAATTGTCTAATTACTGGGTCTGTTATATAATTTAAGTATTGAGAAATGCAATAATTTAATTTTGATATTTATATTTTATTGAATGGGTTACGAGGCTTTTTTGCAGAATCCGTAGAAGATTGAACTTATATTTTTTTAATTATTAAAAACCCAGTTTGTTTAATTAAATGACTTTTGTAATCTGTCTTTCTTTTAAAACTTGATGTATGGTGTGTACACACATATATATAATATATATGTATGTGAATATACATACATATATTTATAAATATATATTATATATTTTTTATATGATTAAGTGTTTGTCTACTAAGATACTAGCTACTAACTAGCTCCTTCGCAAATACATATATTCCACATCTAAAGCGTTAAAGCAACGTCGGTTTCGAACTTAAACTTTGTAATTTCCCATAAGTTTAATGAAGGTTGACACGTTTCACCCTTTGCTAGTGTGGAAAGCTGGGTCAATGGATAAGGCACAAACAAAATTAAGGTTAGTGAGAGCAATTCATAGAGAAAACCAAAATTAAAGAAAAGTAACTCGTTGGGTTAATTTGAATTTTGACAGATTTTCAATTGAAATTAAAATTACATCGTGCTCCTTTTCACAGTCAAGAGTCATTCTAAAAACGAGGATCAAGTCGAGTTGAAAATTAAAGAAAACGGAACGAATAATAGATGTTTTTCTTTTATATTTATTGTTTGTAGTTTCGCGCGAGTCTGATTTTTTTTTCTTAACTGGGTTTTGTTATTTGCACATATGAGTTGTTGGTAAATAAATTTTTGCATGGGTGTACATATGTATGTATACAGATGCGGATTAAGTTGGAAGTTGAATCGGATTGGGCTTTATTGGAACTGGAGCTGAAACAGTTAAAAAACCGAATCCTTCAATGGACCCGCACCAACAGCTCTTGTGGTGTCCTTGCTAAATTGTTCGTTTGTTTACTTGTTTGTACCGAACTCACGTATGTGTGCATAAGTGTGGACACATGTACGTGCGTATATGTATGTTAAAAAACATGCCTGCACATATGTGTGTGTGCGTGTGTGTGTGTGTGTCTGTGTGTGTGTGTCTATGTGTGTATGTATTTGTATGTTAGCGTTTGTAATCGAATGCACCAGGACCCGGCTTAGGCCGGCACAATTTAAGGCAACGGTTAGTGGGCCACTAAATTCTTCGATTATTGACGAGCTATACGCGAGGTTATTTTTCTTGGAATTTTTAAGATGTTAATAGTTAAATATCGTTTTGGTCGCGTCCGTTCAATTATCTATTACGAAAAGCGTTAACTTTTTCACTGTAGTAGGACGCGGAGTCACACAACCTGACGGCCCGATGTCCTTTGAACTTCTGCCGGCAGACGTTTCGCCTTATCCATAAACGGGATACCAGTCCAACGTCTTATTCTGTCGTCGTCGACGCTAGCGGCTCTGCTCTGGCTCTGTTATTAGCGTCAAGTTGTGCTTCTCTTTCTAACTCGTCGGTAACGGTGTCTGTGTTCGTGGGAGTGTGGCCGTACTATTATTGTTTTCTTCAAGAAATTATGCGCGAGTTACATTCACGAAAAAAATATAACATAAAGAACGAGAAGAAAACAAAACGCTCTCTCTCTTTTTCTCTCTCTGAATGCGTCGAGGAAAAGGCAAAACGCAAAAAACAGAAGCAGTTGGCAGCGGACAGCGTAAGCGTCCGACGCAAGAACAGGAATAACGATTGTGTTATGCATGTATGTATGTGTGTGTTATATGTATATTGTGTAGTGGTATAAAACTAAACTTGCACTCACTCACCCAACAAAAACAACCCACAGATTAAATTCCACCCCAGCCACAAATACACAACACACACAAGCGCGCACATATACAGAAACAAAAAAGGAGAAATAGCGAACGTTAGCGGGAGTCGAACACAAACGTTTATGAATTGGGGTTACTTAAAGCAAAAGACACCTAAAAAGTAAGACACCACTCAGCAAGCGATAAGAATTTCGTCCATTTCTTGTCTTCTCCCTCTAGCTTTTAATAACTCTTTCACGTTTTCATTCTCCCCTGTATATATACATATACATTTAACAGACAAAAACAAAAAAGGGGTATTCACCACAACTATATTCACCTTGGCTGAATTGTTAAAGAAACAGAAAAATTCAAGACCAAATTCATCTCAAGCATACACCACTCAGCGTAAAACTTCTGGAAGGTGTTTAACGTAGGGCGGAAATAGATAAACAAAAAAGCTTAATTCCATACGTGTTGAAAACCCCACCTCATATATGGGCAGCAGTATTGAGTCTCTACCCCTTTCGCATTTTCGCGTGGCGCGGAGAGCCAGTTGAGCTTTCCTACACACCAAACAAGAGGGGTAGAATTTAGAATACATACATACATATGTATGCACATTAATGGGAATGTATTTGACTGGGAAATTCATAGGAGTTGCTCTCTTCGTAACTTCCTTCAATGACTGTGTTTCTCTTTCCGCGTGACCTAAGTAAAGAGAATTCGTTCTCTTAATTATTGAAATGCATTTTGTTGTGCATTTGTATTTAGCCAAACGACTCTCAAACAGAGTATCCAAGGATGTTTTATATTTAGCTTTTTTATTTATTATTTAGCTGTGTAAGAAAAGTCTCTTTCAAGTATGGGGTTCCTTTAACTTAAGATGAAATTTCTAACAAGGATAGTTTCCTATTGAGATCCAACGAATTCCTCCGCCGTTGGTTGAAGATCGATTTAAGATTTTATTTTAAATAATTCTTAAAATTTTTAAACGTTTTAATATAAATACACTATTTGTAATATTGAGTACTATATTTAAGTTGATTATAGTTTTTGAGATTTCAATTTTGTTTAAAATGTTGAAATTCTCTGGCTAGTAAACCTTAACAAGTTTCTGGTCTTTTCCGCGATTTGTCGTTCAAACACATCCATTTTTTTTATTTTTTTTTCACTTTGTGAACACAGTTTAAAAACAAAGTCCTACTGATTTTCGTATTAGAAAGGCAAAAGATGTTGCAAAGGCAAACTGAAACCGTTGTTGTCCGCCCAAAAGGGGTTTGACTGTGGAACTATGTAGAATTTGGGAATTAAATTTACCTGAATCTCATTGGCCAGTTTTTCATTGTTGTACTTAATATCGGGTGTCGAGCTGCCGCCAGATGGAGTTATCGAGTGTTGCGGAGATTGTTGACCTTGGGATATCGACTTGTTGATCAGTGGGCTGTGCGCCTGGTGAGCTTGTTGTTGCTGCTGCTGCTGCGGCTGCTGTTGCTGTTGCTGTTGCTGTTGGTGAAGATGTGAGTGATGCTCAGTGGCCCCAGTTCCACCAAAAAATCCAGCACTATATGCCTGCTCAGATTGTTGCGGTCGGTGATCATCGGAGAGCTGTTGCTGTTGCTGCTGCTGCTGCTGCTGCTGGCCCAGCTCTTGCTTTGGCTTAACTGCAATATTGGCGGTGTTGCTGGGATTGTGGCTGGCGAGCGCAGGCAGCGTAGGGAGTGGCAATGGGTTCTCCAATTGATCTGTCGGGGTCGCATTGCCTGTGGTGCTATTGTTTTGCGTATGGTTGTTCAGGGCCGTTGATTTGAGATGCGCTGCCGCGGCCGCCGCGGCGGCTGCATTAAACAACAAATGGTGGTTGCTGAGCTGCGTGGACGTTGGTGCCGTCGCCAACGACTGCTGCCCTCCAAATGATTCGTTGTTATAACATTGTTCGACATGTTGCTGTAGGAGCTCTTGTGTCTGTTGCTGCTGCTGCTGTTGCTGATGTGGCTGTTGTTGGTGTTGTTGCTGCTGCTGTTGCTGCTGTTGCGGTTGCTGCACCTGGTTCGGCTCCAATTTGCTATTTAATGGCAGGTGGTTATTGTTATTAGTAGGGTTGGCATGCTGCTCCTGCTGGCTGGATAAAGGATGCGGGTGTGAGTGCGGGTGCTGTTGCGTGTGTTGGTGTTGCTGCTGCTGCTGCTGGTGCTGGTGCAACGCCGTTGCAGCCGTGTGCAGTGCGAAGGGCGCTCGGGCCTGCTGCCAAAAATCAGCTGCATCCATTTTAAACATACGCAACGGAATCCTGTTGCGCGGGATCAGCTGAAGTTCTTGATCTTCCAGCCTCGAATCCGGCTCCCACTCCGGCCCCGCTTCCGGTTGCGGTTCCGGTTCCGGTCCCGGCACTGCTCGGGCTTGCTGCAAAAGTCGTTGGGCTTTGTTTAAGTGCCGCTGGTCGCTGGTGAACTGCGACAGCAGCCACTCGTCGACCTTCGCTTGCGATCGCAGTAGCAGTTCTTCCGGACCCAGGGCGATGGATCTGTTCCAAGCAACTGGAAAAGTAGAAGGCTGGTTAAATTAAGTTTTAAGGCTCCAAAAGCTCCACTATTTTAAATTTGTTGAGCCACAGTTTTAATATATGAACTACTCTCATGTATACCCTCAACGCAGCAAAGAACCTATTAAATACGCTATTAAGAAGAGCACTGCAATTAAGTGTACAATGCAGGTGCAATAATTACGTATACAGAAAACCAAATAAATTAAAACAGAACAGATTTTAAAAACACCGACAATAATTTTAATTAGAGGCTTGTCGTCGTCGGTGTGAGATGTCTAAGTATCCAGGTATTTCGACAACTGAATAGCGAGCATCCGAGCTCGAAGCCCAGGTTACAGGCCCGTGCTATTTTAAAATAGTAAGGTAGATAATTTTCACTATTTCCTTCTATACTTTTATAATAGAGGAATATATATAATATAATAATAATAATAATAATTAGAGACTTGGCAAACAATTACAATGGAATTTTATAAGTTTGTATAACTTAGTTCTTTATCTGCTGATTTCAAAAGTAAGCTAAATAATGGTTCACGGTTCCACGGTATATGTCAATTTTTAATTTATTAAAAGTATAGGATATAGATATAAACCGACTAGACTAAGATTTAAAAGGCAGTGTCTACTTTGATCATCGGCTAAGAGGATATCCGTACACCAACCAGGAATTAGAGATTTGATTCACTTCAGTTTCCTTAGCTGGGCTACACAACCTACATTATATAAGCACTTCAAATAAACTTCATTTATCCCTCTTTGCTTTATGGTTTTTTATTGAAAAGTTAAAAATGTAGAAAATTTGACCTAAAGGTTTTTAAGTTTATTTTCGAATGCACTTGCAGACAAATTTATGCAAAACATATAACATAAATCACGTGTTTAATATTTTATATTCCAATACATTCAAAAACAGCACAAACTCTCCTTTTGTTGAAAACGTCATTGCTTTTAAAATCAGTTTAATTGTTATTCAAGATCAGATTATTATGTATTTACTATAACACAAACATTTACAAGAATATATTAAATTTTAACAAGTTTTTTATTGTGGGACTAAATATTTCCTTTTGTTATTCTTTTATTTAACTTTCTTGTTTAGAAATTATTTTTGTTTTTGATTGATCTTTGGTCGTTCAATTGATTTCATAAAAGGCAAAATAAATTATATATTTGTTTATTTTTATAAATAATTATTTATAGTATTATGTTTTTTGTCTGATTTTGACTGTGTGATTGACTTAAAGGAAAAATGCAAATAAAACAAATTAATAATATTAAATATACATTATTTAGTTCAATCTTTTCTATAATACACTAGTACTAGTTGTATATTTTCGTTTATTGTGAGCTTTTGTGTAATTGATTTCATAATGGGAAAATTGCTTAAACATATTTTAATTTCATCTTATCAACAAACAACAACAAACAAAGCAACAAGAAATATCAAACAATAGTACTTGCTTTAACAATTGATAATACATAGATAATTAAAAATTCTAAAAGTGCGAAAGGAACAAAAATAAGGAAGACATTTTTTAAGGATTTGCTCAAAACCAGTTCACTAACACACAATTTTTGTAGTTCACTTATACGTAATACGTTAAAATTGGTTAACTGTTAAACAAAGTGATCCTCAGGCTTAGTTTAATTGTCGGAACATACACGTCTCAGAGATTTGTATTGCCGATTGACCTGCAGATCTTTTGATCTTTGTGGCCATTAACCAACAAAAATGAACATGTCGAACACTGAAGTTTAAAATTGAGAAACCGCGCACTTGCTTCCAACCAACACACGTCAAGAACGGCGTCGTCGCTGGCGGCGCTCGCTAGTTCAGATAAGGATAACCTGGCGGCACGCGAGTCATTGAAAAACTAATTTTGTCGCTGCCTCGAACAAGTATAAATATGAATGTCGCTGAGGGTTCCAGGACACATCTCGCGTGCTTAGAAATAGAACTTGGGTAAAAGCAACAGCAACAGCAGCGACAATAGCAACAACAACAGTAAAAGCAAAAGCGAGCCGCGAACTCGAACAGCTCTTGGACGTTGGCAGCGGCAGAGCAAAGTAAGTCAAACGTCTTCGTTGCCATCTCCGTACATCTTCGGCTACTCGGCGAAGCGTCTTCGTGCAGAACGCCAGCGCCAACGCCAACGCCAGCGCCAGCGCCAAGCATAGTCTTAGCTCACGTGCGTCCTCTCTTAACTTTACTCTTGCAATGATACTTACGTGGCGAGTTACTCTAAGCTCTCGTCGCTCCCCAGTCAGCAGAAGAAGTAACAGTTACGCGAACGGTAACTGTAATTGCAGCTGCTGACGTAGTCCAGCAGCTACCGATTGTAAAACCTGAAACACATATCAGTTATTATACATACAATAAAAGCTCAGACAACGGACAGTTCCCTTGAGCGGACATCTCTTTCAGTCGACTAGTTTTTTCCCAATCTTTTTGTGACTTTACCGAAAAAATTTCCCTCCCTTGGGCAGACGCTCTTTTGACCAAAACCATTACTTTTGTTTTAAAATATAAACTAAAATGCAAAAAATTAATAAAAAAAAGTCTAGTAACAGTCGATTATTATTTAACCTTAATATAATAGAATGTTACAATCTTTTATAATAACACTAGGTATCGAGAAAACGCTTTAACTTCCTAAAGTACTCCCCTTTAGGTTGTTTCCTTCTGAATAGGTTTTTTTTTTCATAAATACCAAATTTGATACAAAAGCAAAAGACTATACATACTCCTGTTAATAAATGGTTTAAACACTATGAAAAGTTTTGAGTTCGCCAAGATTCAAGCCCGCTTCTTCCATAATTTTTAAGCTTGTCATTACTGTTAATTTTTTCTGCTAATTTGTTTTAGTTTAAATTGGCTTGATGAAGCACCCAAAATGACAAATATATTTTAATAAAAATTAGGCTCAAACACGGTTCTCACCGAATAGATTTTGAAATTGGCTCAAATATCGGATGAAAGATATGAAAAAAGTTGACTTTTATACAGATGCTCGCCCAATATTCTTGAGCTTATCATCATACCCGTGCAGAGGGAGGTTTCTTCGGAGCCATAAAGTATAAATATGTATGTACATGTACATTCTTGATTAAGTCAACGTCAGTCTGTCGGTCTGCTTGTCATTTTCTGTTCTTGTTTTAAAGGCAATGTCTAGAAAGAAAGGTGTTGTCGTCGGGGTTGGATATCATATCGGGATCGGTGGGTCCAAAAATGAGTCTTTGTAGGAAAAACTCTCTTTATTGTCAAAATAAACTCTGCAATTATAAGCGTTACGGTATTCCTAACAATCTTTATTACATTTTGCGTGGATTCTTCATTTTGCAACACACTGCTGACCACTTCTTTATTACACGAAATCTTAATCGCAAGCTAGCTTTAAGCTCTTAGGTAATTGAACAACGAGGATCCGGGTTTGAATACCAGGCTAGAGTATGGATTTAGTGTTTGTCTTAGCCGAAGGCCACAACAGCCAGTGATATTAAAAAATAGATGGGTTGATAGTTTATAACTATATCCTATACTATTAATAATAATAGTAAAAATAATACAATTTGTTAATAGGTCGATTAAAACTAAGTTTTCATTGGAAAAGCAGTTGTTTTTTATAGCAATGGGGAAGTTATCATATGGCTTTAAGAAGACTGTAGATTTATCTATATAAATATTATTAAATTTGTTATAATTTATTGTTCTTGAGCTCAAGAAGACGAACTGTGCTTATTACCTTGTCACCTACAAGTGAAACCCAAATGAATGTTAAAAGTGATTCGTTTATTTACCAACTTAATATTATATATTAATCATAGTACCCACCGTATATTTGTAAGCATTCCTACACCTTGTCAAGATGCATTGCATTGGCGGTCCGTCATTTGGAATGCGCAGAAATGTTGATTGATAGCTAAATAAGTTCCATTGGGACTTGTTGAGGTTAGATGAATTGATTACCACCTTTATCGGAGCTCGTCTCGTAATTCTCAACTCTAATATCTTATTTTATGTGTACGGATTATATTATGCATTATTGAAACTAATTTGAACTTAAGGCCGGAATAAGGCACACGTTGCGGTTTCGCGATATCGTAATTTGATAATTTTATTATTTTTTTATTGCGTCAAGAACAAGTCTTTTCAAATTTTTTTGTTTATTTTTTTTTTGTTTTGTTTCTTTTTGCTACTCTTTAATTTTTTCTCGATTGGTTTAGTAAATTTATCATCACAATTTGTTTATTCTTTTGGTTAGGGTTTAGGCCAAAAATATCACCCAAATATTTATATTTTTCGTCTTTGTCTCTCGCTAGGTCCCTTCTCATAAATTTTGTTAAAAATACATATGTATATAGGTAGCACACGTCCAGTCGTGGGTGAGGACTTTTATTTATTTATTTGGCAATTAATCCATATTAATTTATACAATTTATTGTTAATGGCTCAATATGCAATTATATTTCCGAAGTACATGGCTTAAAATTTATTTTATTCAATTAAATAATATACAATAAAATTACAAAATCAATGATACCTTATCGATTATAGTGTTAGTTGTATTTGAAACACGTACTCGTTAATATATGTGCCCTAGATCTGTGGTTATCCAGAGCTTTATGTAAATGTGCCTTTAACAAGTACTCAAATGTCCATACAATACTGCCTGTTAGTGTTTGAGTACTATTCTCATTGTAATCGTAATTATAGTCTGCTACAAAACGTTACACATTTTATGGATAATATCGACTATATTAATGTTGTTTTTAGTTTTATAGAGATTCTTAATATAGTATAATAGTTTTGTTTTATTTAATAAATATTATTTGTGTACAACTATATTTGCCTGCGCGGTCTGCTAGGGATGGATGTGCTTGTGTGTGTGCGTGTATATATGTGTATGTGTATGTGTATCTTTGTATTTGAAAACTTGAGGTTGTGTGAGTAAATGCTAGCTATATGGTAAGTGGTATTCCAAACTGTCTGTTCCGGTGTCAGTGTGTTTCCGATAAGCATTCAATGAAAGTATTTTGATGCTGATCGGTGGGCTTCGCGCGCTAATTATGTTGCGATTGGCGAACTTTATTCTTAATCAAACCTTAATTATATTTTCAACCTGAACTTGTTTGTGCCAAGTTTGTTGTTATCGTTGACTGAAAGGCGTTGAGAATGGGTGGTTCTTCTCGAAACGAATACAGAAAATAACGTAATTAAAACTAAATAAATATAGAATTCTAACTTGTATTTTAATTATTGGGTTGCAATTGTAATTAGGTATGAACTTTCGGTTTTATTCAATTATTTTGATTTATTTATTTTGGTATTTGTCACATTAAATTTATTTTTTTTTCAGTTTCGTGATGTTTGCGACCTTTTTTTTTAGGTGTGGGTGCTCAGACGGCTCGAGGTCAGGCTTATGTGAAATTTAAATCCCTTTTTTTTGGTTTTTTTCTTTTTTAATTCTGTTGCGAGTTGGAGTTTACTTTCAGTTCTTGTCGTTATCAAAATTGTGACTTTGTTTCGTTTATATACTTAAGCTTTGTACTTTTGATTCTAATTTTGCTATATTCTAATAATTTATGTTTATTGAACAGTTGTGTTTACGTTTTTGTTTGTCGCTTTTTTATTGCTTAATTTGGTTAGAGTGATGATTAACGAGAATTTAGTTACTTGTTTTTTTTTTTAAATCGTTGCGTTTCGTGTTGCTTTATGTTTGATTTATTATTTATTTATATATTTTTTTTTATAATTGCTCAGGTCGAGATTGGGGTTTTATAAATATTTATGTAAGTAAATAAATTGTTTAAACTGTATCCGTTCTATTGCTTTTCAAACTGAATTATGGTTAAGTTGACATGGAGTTCTATTGTTATTTGCTTCAGGTTTGCAAATGTTGGTTTGAAAACGTTTTTGGTCTATTGTTTTTGGTAAAATTATGATGATCTGAAATCAGAGTTAAAAGAAAAATACGATCAGTGTGAAAACTACTGTGTATTAAAATAAACATAGACAGATTTAGAAATTAAGAAGATTTTATGGGTCCTGAGGTGTATGATATAGATGTATATCCAAGTTAAATTAAGTGGAAATAAAAACGTAAAAAGAAAGTTGCACAGAAATCCCCGAAAATTTTTTTTATTATTTTTTTTTGTGTTTTTGATTTTGACTTTTAATAATATATTTTTTTGCACGTGCACACTATATTCACATTTGAGAAATAAAAATGCTCCGCGAGGTCTAGACGATCCGCAGTCGGCTGTTCTACTCCATAGACTATTGCGTTTCTGAAAGCGACGACGAAATAATAGAGAATAAAAATTGGCTGCTGTTACTGGAAAATGCGGCGTCGATATGGATGTGTCGATGTGCGTCCAGGTCGAGGAGCGCAGCGGTCGGTAGGCTTATTATGAGATAAAAATGGTGTGCGATAAACAAAAACGGCAGCGACAGCAGCAACGCCAACGCCAGCGCCAGCGCCAGCACGGCAGCGCCAACGTCAGCGCCAGCGCCAGCGCCAGCGCCAGCAACGGAAGCAGCCTCATGAGCTGGGATTTTGGATTTAGCCGTGATTGTGGATACTAAAGTAGCAAGAGTACTAAAGTACCAAATAAAGCAAAATATAAGAAATTAGGTTCTAAAATCTAACACGGGATAGGGATAGCACTTTTACCACTTTTTTTCTAAATTATCAAAGTATTCTTTATCCCTGCTTCAATTCGAATTAGTTTTAATTTAATAATAGTAAAAGGACAATATACTCTCCTCAGTGAAAGTACAACATTTGTTAAATCGAGTAAATTATTTGTGACATCTTCTTCAATTAAGAATTTCAAAGCAAGCTAAGAAATGTTGACTTTGGATATATTTTAATATCTGTAATACACCAAATAATAATTATTTGAAAGACATCGAAAGTTCAGTTTTTTTTTGGTTGGGATGAAATCAAAACAAAATAAAATATTAAAAAAATTAAATATTTTGTTTCTACCAGGGCAAAGTATTTTTCCAAATTATCATTACCGGTACGAAGGTAAATTTTGGTAGATGCAAAGCGTTTCTGGCCCACCATGGCTAGTCGACAGCTGCAAAGGCAGAGCCAGAGCCACAGCCAGAGCCAGAGCCAGAGCCAGAGCCACAACCAACGCCGACGTCGACGTCGACGTCGACGCCGACGACAACGCGAACGCTGGCGTCGGCTGACACGTCGGCAGCTACAGTTGCAGTTGCAGTTGCATATTTGGCAGGCGATGTCCAGCCGCATGTCTGTTGTTGTTGTCGCCGCTGTTATGGAAGGGAGCCACAAAATTCGTCTGCCCCATTCCGCGCTCACGCGCTGGCCAGCCACACACAAACACACACACTCACACACACACACATGCTTACGCTCACGCATATTGCAGTGTCAAGTGCAGTTTTCGCCAACGCCAGCGCCGATGCTCCGACGAGTTGCATTCGAGTGCAGTTCCTGCTGCACTTTCTACAGTAACATCCCTTATTTGGCTCACCCCAGCCTCTTCGGCAACTGCAACGCCCACCCCAAACCGCTCAAGTTCCGTCTGTTCTGCTCGCGTCCCCCGCTTTCCCCTCGCTTTCCCACCGCTTTCCCACTGCTCTGCTGCTCGCCAGGTCGGTGGCATGCAAATTTGTGCACGATTTAATGTCTACTTCATGGCTGTTCTGTCCCTTTCTTACTTGCATTCATGATCTACTCTCTCTCCCTCTAATTTTGTCTCCCTCTCTCCTTCTGTCTGGCTGTTTATGTTTATGCAATGTGTGAGTGTGTGTGTGTGTGTGTGTGTGTGTGCCAGGATGCATTTCCGCTTGTTGCTACGGCGCTGCATTTATGTGCAATTCTACATCTACACTCATACAAACATACATATGTATGTACATATTTATTTATGTACATACTTATGCATGCATGTACCTATATATGTATGTGTGTGTGGAGTTGTATATATGATGACATGGACAATACATTGAAATGAGTGTTTGAGAGCGTGTGTGTTCATATAAGTACATAAGGGTGTTGTAGCTATGTACTAAATAATTATATGGACGTATATATATGTATGTGCACATACTCTATGTCCATTTTTTCAACTATTTGTCGTCGCAGATGCCTCGACATCGATTTTCGGCTAGCCGGCTAGACACCCAACATTATTGATTTGCCCAAATAAATAGTTATGGGTATTAGGATGCATACGCAGCTGGAGCTAGGGGTAGAACTTAAGCTAGAGTTACATTTCTTAAGAGGATGCTACAGTCCCCTGGCGTATTAAGGCATATTAAGGACCATTGTTGAATGAATGCCCCTAATAAGATTGATAGAATGTTTTGGTTAGAAGTCAACAAATCTACTAATGCCCTGGGTGGGATATCTTCCCAGCCATTTTTTTTTATTCTTTTTACACTTTTTTGACTAGACCGGAAGCTATTTTTATACAAAAACTAATTTCAATTTATTTTTAGACTCGCATATTTAGAAGACTGTAAATGGTAAATTCTCGACATTTCATATTGTAGTTCCCGTTGGCCCCAAAATTTACAGCGTCATATAGATTTTATTAATTTTAGTTTATTATTAAACTAAACTAAATTCTTTAATAACTTCTAAACTAAATGCGTAATCGTTATTTTTATGAGATACGCTAAGAAAACCATGGCTTAATATCGAGCAGTTCGATCTCGAGCTTTTGTAGTTTCCGGGATTGCTGCATTTTTTGTATATTTATAACAAAACTGCATTTTTAACAATTGTAAGCTAAGCTGTAAATAACATAATTCATAAAAAATGTAAAATATAATAGACTGCAGAGCAAAGTAATAATTGAGTTGATTGCAAAAGTATGTGTGTGCATATGTAATTTAGAATTGGGTGCAAGGTATCTTCTAGCGAGTACTTTCTATCTGGATTCGGTAAACTTATCTGATGGACTCATGTCTGGGTCCAACAAAAACTTCTATGGAAATCCAAAAATAAATATTTACTACTTATATCAATGTATTTGTAGAATTCGAATTGCTTATTAGATGTGCGTAAATATCTTGTATAATGTATTATTGAAATTGTTGAACACTAAAGGCGGCAAAATAGCGGGATACCTCCGTCAAATCATTTATAGCAATCGATAGTTCCGTGGAACGTGGGATGATAGCTCGGTCGTGGAAGTGGACGTGCAAATTGCAGGTTCATGTTTGCCGAGAGCCCTAACCACCCATGTGTGAATGTCCATACATTTATCCGAATGTACATAAGTACATAAGTAGAAAGCATCTACAAATGTGAATGCGTATATTAATTTTAATGCGTTTATAAATATGACAAATGTATATTGGAATGGGTGTACACATTTTGAGTTTTTTTATAGATGCATTATGTGCATAATATTTATAATGCCGTATATACAGCATGTACATCGATTTGACGACAATCCGACATTAGTTGGTATGCATCTGAATTGCGTCTAAGTCTTGACTTGAATTCAGCATTACAACTATGTTGAATTTAGTTTTATTTGCTTGCCGTCGTTCACAGCCTCCTATCATATTTAACATCAATAAACCTACAATAACTGCAACTTTAACATTGAGAGCAATGGGAAAAATGACGCTGACGATGGCGATTGCGACTACCAAGGCCAAACCTATGTCAAGGTTGTCGGCTGGGCTGTCTTGCTTGTGCCGGCACCCGAAAGCCGCCTGTGCCGCTAGCAGAGCCAGCCCCAGCTTTGCAGCCATGCCCTCCTCTATGTCTGTGTCCTCCTGCTTTTCGTTCGGGTTGGGATTGGGTCGTTGGCAGTTCAGTTGCAGCACTGAGCCGAAAGCAGCTGACACGTTTAAGGAATTAAACGAGCGCAGGAGCAGAGGCAACTCCGGGTATGGAGTAACTTTTGAGTGCCAGAGAGCTTGCCTACTATTTTTAGTTACATCTTTAGTTAATGAAACAAATAAATGTGCCGCTCGTAAATGAAAATGGAAACGAGTAGAAGAAACAACAACAACCCAAGACAATGATCGAAAAATACCAAAGGTAATGTGGTTTCGAGAACTGTGTCTGAGTTAAAAAAAACTTATAAAACTTGTGTATAGGACTGTATGTCCCGACCGCCTAGCTGGTTATTAAAGCACAAATCAAGCCTTTACGTTAGGCTTTTACATTATTTAAGTGGTTCGTAAAAATTGAGAGTAGACGAAAAGCTTTAGTTAGAACTCTACATAAAATATGAATAAATACGTAATTTTACCGATTTTCGAACTTATATCCCACTGGCTGCAATTCGATTTTACGGGTCATAAATTGAATATTTAGAATATTTGAATTGCAATAAGAAATCGTTGGACTGAAACTTAGAATATGTTGAAAGGATTACTCGCTTTGAATCGCAAACTCTTTACTCGTACGAATCAGTTTTTATGGATAAGTTTACAGATAAGGTGTGTACAATTTTGTACAGAAAGCAGTATTTATGTATACAAACTGGGGATATTTAATATTATACATATTCATGTACGTATCGTACATAATCCTAGAATACGTGTGTATGAGGTGGTCACGATTATATAGCTATGGTTACACGGTTCACGTTTTGCGACTCGAAATCAAAATGAACTCCTGCTGCATACGTACTTGAAAAGCCCACTTTCTCCCTTTGCCTTGGGTTTGGTTCGGATGGGCGTGTTTGAATGCAATTTGTTGTGAATAAATAATTGCGTGGACTGAGAACCGATGCAGAGCACAAGCTGCGCTGCTGCTGCAACTAACTATTTACAATACATTTTCATTGCCGACGCGCCGCCATCTTGTATGCGGGTGCAATTGCGAGGGTGTGCGAAGAGCAGGGGTGGAAGTACTGGATGTGTCCATTTTGCTCGTACGACCCTTGGGCAATCATCGGTCGAAGCGGAGTGCGAAACCATTCAAATTTCTCGATAATACACGCGCATAGAAAAAGCGGGGTGTGCATGTTTGTATTCTCATATTAATGCTCGTGAATATACGTACGTATCTAGATAAACTAGTATGTGGGGATATGCAATTATTTTTGCGGCATCCGCATGAAAAATTAATAATATTCTGCGTTGCATTTTATCTTTATATAATTATTATTATTAGTACTCTTTAGCTGCTTCGCTTAAACAGCGCTTATATGCGATAATCAACTACTTTTATTATAATATGAAAATCTTAATTTTAAATGCAATATAAAAAAACAGTGCTGAGTGCTCGAGGAGACTCGACTAGGTAGTACCTTGAACCTTACTAAGAAGCCCCTATGAATAATACTGGAGCGTTGTAGCGGTATTGATTTGCATCAGGACCTCCAGAGCAAAATCAAACAGGAGCAAAAAACTTCGAATCTAGGCTTTGAAACTGGGACGTAGGCTAATCAAATTTTACTTTTGTGTTTCGATTCGTCAAGTTACATTCGACTCAAATGTTCATGTGAATCAAGTTTATGTCTATAGCTCTTAAAGTATACGAAATAAGCTAAAATATCGGAGCTTGTTGTAGAGTACCATTCGAAACCGTGTTTTTGGCTTTTATAGTTACCAAATTCGACGCCTTCATTCGGATGGACAGACACACATGGCTAGATCGACTCGGCCATTCAGGGTCGGAGATTCCTCTTTCTGCCTCTTACATATGTACATAGTCGAGTTCCCTCTTTCTTGTTTTCAGTTCGCGATCAGGCTCTGCTGCTTTTATGGGCAACTGTTTAGTTTATGATTTTAAAAATGTTTGAATTGGATTTGAAGTCTTGATTTATTAATAACATGTTTGTGTTTGCATTTACATAACTTTAAGATGTGTGTGTGCAGCGGTCCTATGTATTTCTAGAAAATTATCATCTTTAATCAAGTTTTTTCATGTAGTAGGAAAACTTAGCCACAGTTGTGCCGGCCTTGAGGTTTTGCTCCTTACTAATTTAGTTCCTTCTGTTCGTACGTAGTTCTTTTTAGCTAGAGCACCTTCAATGTGTGTGACCAATCCCTAGTTCAAGTCAAATGATGTATATGGATGTATATTATATTGCTCTCAAACTTCGCCCGCTCTGTGGGCATAATTATCAGAAATCAGAACCACTCTCCAGAACTACAGTACATACAATTTATTTATATACATACATACACATACACATACACATCTCACAATATACAAGAGAATATTCGATACGTACTTGCATATACATACTTAAATAGCCAAACAGTTTGGTGCTATTTAAGTTAATGTATGTAATGTGTGCATATAAGTATATCTAAGTATTCATGTATATGTGTGCGCGCCTATTTACATTTGACAATGTTAATATGAATATAATATATACATACATGTACACATGCAGGCAATCGTCGTTGCATTCAGTGAGTAGGCAGAAAACAAGGTGGGCACAGCGTATGTGTATGTACTTGAATGCATATGTATGTGTGCATGTTTCATTAATGCAGGCTGAGACGCAGGCCGTGGATAAACATATATTAAACATGATAATTTAATGTGTGCTTATGTACATTTGCATTCACATATGAACATATGTATGTATATACAATAAATATAAATATATTTACATTTAAATTAATTTGGAGGACATCTTCTTTGGTCGTCCGCATCATAAGTCCCAATCGTTTTCTTTTACCTTCTCACAATCAAATATATATATATATATATATATATATATATATACATTTGGAGAAGTATATATGTTTTTTCGACATATTTTTGAAGGGAATATCTCCTCTGTATCCGATTTAGAGGGCTCTTACTGTATTTATTTCTGTGTATATAGCATCAGATATATAACAATGCAATTTATTGTTAATGCATTTCACATATACCTATGTATGTATCTCATGCTCTCTGTATTTAAGTCACCCTCTGAGCGCGTTTATTATCAACTGCACAGTTATGAGTAGAATACACATCTACCTATGTGCTATGTGCTATATGTGTTTATACTATTTGTGTGTATATAAGGTAATGTATGGATACAGATTTTCCCCGGAACATGGCTCATTATTGATATAATTATGTAAAAGAACTGGGAAACGAATTGGTTGTATAACGCTGCACCTTCTATGTCATTAAAATAAAATTATATATAAATAAATTATTCTTGCATATATACATAACACATAAATACATATATATATTATTTATTATCTAGTTATCCAGAGAATTTCAATGAATGGTGTATGCAAGGATCTAATACATTTGATAACATTTACTTTTATAATCAATTAGTTTTTAATAAAAAAAGTGAAAAAATGATAACAAATTGCTTTCTAATTAAAACCGAGTTCGAGTTTTCTTACTTTTTTATTATCAATTACCCTAGCACTGCTAAGAAACATTGATCTTATTTGAATGGTTTTAGAATAGAGCCGGAGTATTGCAATTAAGGCTAAAGAGATTTTACATTCAATTTTGCTTTTAATTTTAAACTAAAAAGTTAAACATTTTAAGATATATTTGGTGAATTAAAAATTTACAATTTTAAATTATGTATATAAAGAAATGTTTGTTACTAACATTTTTTTAACTTTATAGGGCATATAGAATTATATTTTAAGTCAACACATTAGACACACGTTTTGCCTCTGCCAATTAAAATTTGAGCATAGAATACATTTCAATTTATTTGCTTAGTGCAAACACTTAATTTCTAATAAGCAATGAAAATATTGCAAATATTCAATTTTATTATAGATTAATCAAAGTGTTGTAAGAGTCTTTGGAACGATTATGTTCTAATAATCGAGCGACCACTAAATATATAACTTAATGCCTTATAATGCAGTACGTAAGCCATATATGAAATGAAATGCCGCAGAAACCTCATGTGTTGTTTTTTCGTAAGTTGCGTATTTACATACTTTTATGTCCAGTTGTTGCTGGCAGTTAGTTTGATGTGGTATTGGTAATGGGAATGCAATTTATATTCAAGATATATCGTTGAGCTCAGTTTTGGAGGGGGCGCTCGTAGCCCGAAGTCGCGAAGAGATCTTCACTTGCGATCAAGCAGATGGCGAACTACTCTATTGACCCAGTAGCGTCATCGGATGTCGTTAAGAAACCAACTGCAAAGCGGTGCACTGTAAAACTGCATAAATTCAGGCACAAATGTATCACCACTCGTATGTATAGCGGTATCAGTATCTTGTATTGGAGCACACAAAACAAGCAAAAACAAGTTTAGGAACATTGCGGCATTTATTTAACGATTGCGAACGTTAGCCGCTCAGAATAGCGGAACGGCGCACTAGTATATGGAGGTAGTATTCTTTTTATTTATTTAAAAGTTGGGTTGCTAGTTTAGTACTGTGTCCATTAATAATTACAAGAAATAATAATATAAAATATAATAATAATGTGTAGTACAAGATAACAGCCTGTGCAATATTAGTATTGTAAGTACATTAGCATTAAGACGGTTAAACTCGACAAAACCAGACGATAGATATCGTACAAGTATTTATTAAGTATCTAAAACATAATGGATAATTATTTCACTTTTTCATTTCACTGATTATAAAAATATATCGAAGATCTACAATAAAGCAGTCGAAAGTATAAGCTGAGCAATAATTTTAATGTTATCAATAATATTTGTAAGTACCGTATATAAATATATTATTATAATATTATATGGCGAGGTTAATGCTTAAATGCAACACAATTTTACCAAACATAATTTACAATTGTTTACAGTCCAAGATGAACTGCGTCTTGCAGAAAGGGTCGAGGTGAACCGAGTATCTTTGTGCACATATGCACATACATAAGAAATTCGTTTAACGGGACTGGGCTGTTGTCGGCTGTCTGCGCGCCATCGACTGACATCCGCGCGGCTGACATTCTGCTGCATTGTGTGGCAATGGAAAGAGCATCTGGCGAATGTGGCACTTTTTAAGCTCTTGTTTACTATTTCTACAAACGCATGTGTGCTGTGGGTTTGCGTCCGCGTGCGTGTGAGGCCAGCGGCCAGTGCTAAAAGATTTTCTAGGCCCGGCAACGGCCACGCAAGCGTCCTGCGTTTTAGGGGTTTCTAAACTGGCAGGAACTGCAACCCTTGCGTGAATAGCGGTCAACCCTAAAGCTAAAGGGGCCGCGAGCAGCCCCCAAAAATATCATTACGCAGACGCAGCCTGTGAAACGGTACTATATTCAAATCATATTTTATCAGTCATATGCACATACATATACATGTGTTTGTCCCTTAGCAGATGTTTCCGTGTGAGGCTGCGATTTGAATACACTGGGAAAAAACAAGAATGTTTTCGTTAACTCGGGTACAAAAGTAACAGTGAAACAAAATTCTTATTTCAAGAACTGTGTTTTCGAAGTCCCGCGATTTACAAAAAAAGTGCTTAAGATCTAAGAAATTTTTTATTTTCATTTGCAATTTCAATTTTATCTAAGTCATGTATTACTCATGTATTCGTATTACTTTATTCGTTTTTGTTTTTTTAACGGACATTTAAAAATATTCAATAATATTTTCCTTAAACATAAATTAACGCCTAAACTAAATCATCCTTGAATTAACTTCGATATTATTCTCCCAGTGTAGTTTTCATAGCTCCAGTGCATGGTAACGGTAAACGGTGATGGAACATAGTACCTGACCGATCTCTAGCAGCGTTATAAGAACGAACGAAAAGGACGACCGCTGGCTGCTAATTTATGCATAAAGAGCAGGACGGACATCAACTAAAATCTCACACTCACATGTGTTTGCACAGGTAGCGCACCAAAAAGAGACGAATGCAAGGGTTGGACATTGATTTGGTGTTGTGCTTTCCGGTCATCCGGATCGGTTCGTTTCGGATAGCCGACAGCTGGTGGCTTTGGCTGGCCCTATCTATCCCCTGACAATGACCCTGCAGACAGAAACCGTGCCTAAGCTCATTTACATAACCTAAATTGTCCTGCCCAAATGCTGTGAATAGAGCAGGACAAAGTTCATTGACGACAAACTGATCGCTGGGCGCATATACACACATACAAATATAACTGCAGAAATTGTACATGTACAAATTAATATACACATATTGTATATTTGAATATAACCAAGGCTTACAAAATATATCTTTACATATATATTATTATTTTATGTCTATCAGATGTATTCAGAGATGTATAAAGATCTCCCGTGTACTAGTACTATTGTTGACCATAATATGAATTCAAAGTATAATTACCTACGACAATATTACATCCATTCGCTAGCCTGGGATACGAACATGGATCTTCGTTGTTTAACTGCCTAAATGATGAAGACACATAGACAACTTATCGACCGAGGATTTATTAAATTTTAGGATGATTCGCGGTTCGAATTACGGCGTAAGCAACGACAAATTGCAATTGTTTTGTACTTGAAATGCTAGTTCTTTTTAAAAATTACTTAACAGGGTATAAGAAAGTTTTGCAAATGTTTTTAATGGATAAACGGCAACATTTTCTCTGACCCCATAAAGCATATAGTACATCTATATACCGGATGGTGGAATAGTTTGGCACCTAAAAAGTAAGCTGTAGATCGAAATCGAAGTGGAATAATTGTGAAACGAATATTATATATCCATATATTTGCATGAAAAATAATTGGATTGGCCCCGATCCCAAAATAAATGCCAATATTTTGATTTTGCTATCTATCTATAACAAACAATAAAACAACTTAAAGATCTACTTTGAAATTTTTAGGATACCTGTTTTAACAATGTAATTAAGTTAACTTTCCAAAGTTGTCCAATATTATGTTAATATATTCATTTGTTCAGTTAATTGTATAATATTTCTAATGCCTTTATTAATTGCGTTAACTTTATTTGGAGCCAATAATTATCAAAATTTGGAAATAAGAGAATACTATAAAAGCTACCCTTATCATCCTTTTTTTTCAATTTTTGTGTTGCGTGTAAAACTAGAACACAAGTTTATGAATTGAAATAATTATATTATATTATATTTTATTATTATAGGTACAGGGTATCTGCAAGTTAGCCATTCTTGAATGGCTAATTTTTTTGTTGAAGGTAGCCTTTCTTTGGAATGGGTTGCGTCTCATGATTTTTTGTTTAAAATATTCTTCTTTAGAAATACGAATATAATCAATCATTTGGCGTAAGGCAGCAAAGAAAATCCAGAAAGTTAAGCAACGATAACTAAGAACTGTACATGTTGAGAATGGGAAGGGGGAGGGGGTGTGGTGTACAGCCGGGTAGATTTCTGTGTTTCATTTGGTGGGTGGGATTGTCCAAGAGGCAAAAGATGGAATGAAACAATGCGAGCAAAGTGCCTTCAAAAAACGGGATGGCAAAATAAGAAATGCAAAGGAGTAAAAAATTAAAAAAATAAAAAAAATTCTTATAGACAACATGCGGAAAAGTGTGAAAGAAAAGTGAAAACGTTGCCATTTTATTTGTTTGTGTGTGGTGGACGGGTAAAACTGGCTGGCGTACATTCCAGGCGCCCGACCGCCATCCGCACCCACACTTTTCCTTTTCCTTATTTTTCGCTTTGGAACTCGTTTTTACCAACCCCACCAAGTCGCCATCGTGAGAAGTAGTTGCCCATTTTTTGCTAGTCTTTTTGGGTTTTTTTGTGTCTTGATTTTGGTATGGCACTTTTCCTTCCGCCACAATGTGAACGTGGAAGGGTAAGGGGCAGGGGCAGGGACAGGGGCATGGGCAGCGGGAGAGGCAGCGGCAGTGTTGACGGATAGCGATGGCCACGCTTCGTTTTGGGCGATTGTGGAATGGGGGTCGTGGGTAGCTTTGGGCTGTGTACGTGGGGAAGAAGTAGCAGAGACAGCAGCACACAAAGATCCTGCGCAAATACAATTTAATTGAGGGGAGAACCGAGTGTGGCACGTCCAGTGCCAGGCCTAAGGAGGTGCCGGATGTGCGCTCTGTTGACGGGGTATGGGATGCTGTTCCGTTCAGTGGCGTACTCGAACTGGACTCGTTCTCCCTCTCTTTTCTTTCCTCCCTATCTCTTTCTTACTTACTTGGCAGTGCGCGCAACAATTTAGAATTTAATTTTCTCGAAAAGAAGCAAATCAACAAAAATTGAAGTGATAAAAAGGAAAACGCAGCCGAGCAAGTGTTGGCGAGCCGAGGTTAAAGTTGAAGCATTTTACTTGGTACTCTACACATTCACTGTGGATCCGTTTATTTATGGTATAAGTGCTCATGAGTACTCTTATGCCCAAGCGTTAAAAGTTCTTCGATTTGTAAATTTATTGTGAAAAAAACGATTTTACATTGTTTTTATTATTATTATATATTCTTTTTTTATATATATAATAAAATATATGTGCACATTTTTTAATTCCAATCTTTTTTTTTACTTTGCAAATAAGTTTCGATTCGTTAGGCAGAAGTTCTTTTAAGCGGACATGGACAAAAACTTTCCCTGGAGAGGAGAAACAATTTTTCTAATATAACTTACATACAAGTACATCATTCAAACATCTATTTTGATTAATCACAAACACACAAACTAATGTATAACATTTTGGAAAAATAAAAAATATATATGTAATCAGAACGGTTAGGGTATACAAGAGTTCCTGAAAAAAAAACTTCATTTCTTTTTCGTCTCAACAACAATGCCTTCAAAGAAGATGTTTGGACTCAGCCGTTTGTTTCTGCTATTCTTTTTCTTTCGTTTCCATAATTTCCTTTGCTTTCGTTTCGCCTTGTTTTTCTTTTTTTTTTCTTTGCCATGTTTAATTGCCCGAAAGTGGCGGGCTTTAACAGGGGGTGTGGGTGTTCAAGTGGCTAATAATAACTGCCATGAGAAAGAAAAAGAAACAGTACAACCCACATCAGTCCACAAGCAACAAAAAGTGGCCTAAAAGATAGCCTGGACCCAGGACTCTAAATTAAATTGGCAAACATTCGTACTTCGATTGTTATGAAATAATCAGGGTAATTATTTGTTCCATATTATATTATATAGCCTGGCATACCTTAAAAGGCCCACCCTCTCTCATACAGTAACAAAGTAAGGCTTTTGGTTAAGTGGTGCTATTTTTCGCAAATTATCTATCAAAGTCTACTTTTGCTCAGTAAACATTATGATAAAAGTCATTTGAACTTCGTCTGGCCATATATTGAGATCTTATCACTGAAGATGGCAGTCCGAGTTAGTGACAAAGCATCGTGAAGCCATTTTATTCTACAAATTGCAAGTACATTTCGTACATTTCTTCAATTAAATAAGTGATTTAAAAATAATCTAATATATCACGTACATAAATTAAATAAGTAAGAACATTGCAGTCAGTTGTAGCGGAGAGCGTAAAACTCGTTTAGAGTGTAATCACAATTATTGTAGTCGAGTGTTACCGAAAAAATTCCCAGTATAAAAACAGCTTACAACAATCGAAAACGGTCTTAATTATTATTGTAATTTTAGAAAAATATTAATTCAGTGGAGACAGGAGTGGGCATGACTGATTGGCTCGATCTTTAGAGGAGATCATCAGAAAACAGTCTGCCAAAGCTAGGAGATATGGATTTTCGCAGATTCCCCCACCCAAGATATGATTTTTATTGATTTGCCACGCCCCTAGTGACCGTATTCAAATAAATCTATAGAGCAAATCATTTGTAATCTGTCTGAAATAATTTGATGAATCTAGCTTTAATACTGTGGGAGATATACTATGTATACAGAATTTATCGATTTGACACTCCCCCAGTGGGCAAAACAGAAAATCTTAACACTTTATCTAACGCGGGTATACAGGAGTATATATTCTTTAGTGTCAATAGCGACGCAAAACATCTCTTTCATTAGGACAGACGGACGGACATTGCATAAATCCAAATTCTCTTTTCACTTCGGGAACGAGTATAAAAATGGTTGAGAGTAACAACAAACCATAACCAGAATTTGAATGATTGCTTTTTTTAATTAGGGATTTTACAGTTAGTATTGAAAATGTACTGCCTTATAAGAAGATACTTTTTATAAATAGATTAACTTTATGGTGTCGAAATTGTCAATTTCTGTCTAATGTGTTGATTTCCACAAATTTGCTATACTTGTTTGTTATTCTTGTTAAGGGAAAATACACACAAATACATCTATTCTATCTATTTGCATTACTTTCCTAAATTCCTGCGATCGATCAATAAACACAGGAGATATTGAGTTTTTAAATGCAGTTTCAGTTATTAATGAATTATTCATTTGGAATTTTTCACTAATATTTTTTGTGAACAGTGTTACTCGCAGTCTTAGTAAGAAATGGAGCGAAAAGAAGTTGTTCCTTAATTGCGTTTGTTTAAATGATTAGGATTACCTCAAATAACAGTGGTCACAATACATAAAAAATAAAAACGGTGATATTTTTTCTGAAATTATGCGTGCGCCTGGTTTGGTACATCTGGAGGAAAGCCGCAAAGGGGGCTACTCATTGAGGCTACTCTCTGCAGTTAGTGTAGTTATAAAACTACACACGTATATATATGTATGTACACATGCACGTACACATGCATACACGCATAAATGTAAACGCCAGCGAGCCACTTAACTATCTTTTTTGTGTTTTCTTTTCTTTTTTTTTGGTAGCTTACTCGAAATAATAATATAAATTACAATGCGAAACCCTTCCTTTCGGTAAGTGGATGGCAATGCCAGTTTTTATGCCCTCTCGCATTGTAACCCTTTCACGCACTTTTTCCATTACAAACTCGCGCACTCATACACACATCTGTATGCATGTGTATGTATGCATGATATAATGTTAATTACAGAGCTTGGAACGTTTACGCGGTCGCGTCGAGCATTCTACCGTAAAAACGTCTGCTGACCGACGCGTCGGTTGCTGCTGCCGATTGACTTTTGTTTAGCCCGTTTCCCACTCCCTGTTCCTGACCCTACCATGTGACACCCCTCGTCTGAGTAAGGTAACGGTAACAGCAACGGCAATCGGTGTGCTTCTTGTTCCAACTTGTGTCGACAACAGTTGCAGAATTATCATGACCACAGCCTAAATTTTAAGTTTCTCTTGCACCTTGCGAATAGGATTCAACTGAACAATAAAGTGGTATTATTTTTGTGCATAGTTCTGTAGTTAATGTGACGTTTCGCGAAACTCAAAATCAATTTATCGGCTTCTCAGTAATCGTCATTTCCCTAGCACTAAATAGTTGACTTCAAGTAAACACAATCTTACAAGTTCAGGGCTAACAACTAAATTCTTAAATAACTTAGTTTAGATATTTTCAGAAGTTAAAAAGTGCACTTAAATCTGTGTAAAAAACAAAGAGCAATGCTATGTACTTAAATGGATTTTTTTCATATTTGTGGAATATAAGCATACCACAATATGTGATAGCTATTCACGCGAACATATTAAACCATATTTGGTGGCTCTAGCTGGTATGGCATATACGAACTTGACAAGTCCAAGTTTAGCTCTCTATATTTTGTAGTCTCTGGAATCGACGCGTTTATATAGACAGACGGATATGGCTAGATCAATTCGGCTATTAATGCTGACTAGGATAATATATCATTTAATTTGCACAAAACCATTATACTCTTTTTACCCATTTTCAATGGTTCCGGGTGTAATAAAGGGCATAGTCGGCCAACGGAATACATTCGCTATATGTAGTTTTTATTTTCTCAAAAAACTGTTGTAAATTACTAATTCGACGTTTAACCTATGGAGATTTCCTAGTCGTCTATTTGACTGTCATTTTGTTATTTATTCTAGTAAAATTATAAATAATAGATTTTTGTACAAATATATACATTATATTATACCCTGAACCCATTGATAATGTGTAAAAATCATATTAACATAGGAGTGTCCTTGTGTTTTCTTGTTTTTTAACTACCTGGCGAGCTTGAACCCCTAAATACTGTATACTTGTATATATTTAAACATATAATATATATTTAAAAATAAACAGCCAATCAACCCCCAGTCTCCAACTCATTGCAGTGCTATTCCTCGGTTTTGTCCCTTTTTCAGAGTCACTTTAATTGATGTCCTTTAATTTGAGGACGCTCAAATACCTAAAAATCATACAAATTTTACTCTCTACTATTATTGCTGACCAAAATAACATTGGAGACACGTTTGTAAATAAATGTGCTTAGTTGTTGTAGGAAACGTGTTTGGTGCGTGAACATTCCTGCTTTTCGATACTGTCCTCTACCCCTCACAATTTTTTGATTAGCAAGTATAAAAATCGCTCGAAAAGTAATCAAAACTTTTATAACTGTGAGGTGATTCACAGTCATAAAGGTTGTGAAAAGTTGAAGAAAACGCGACTTTTTTAATAGCCAATGGTTAAAGTTAAGTAATCAAAACATTCTTAGAGTCAAGGAAAAACGAAAAAAGGTCTTGTTAGAGTTATGTGCATGCAGAATATAATATATATATATCCAGGAAATAATTCAAAAATATTTCTAAGTATCTAATGTTTTTCACCTCTAACACCTAACATATCCTGAATCCTGTCTTTCCATACATTTCAATCCCTCTGCATTTATACATGCATGCAAAGAAGCAGGAGATTTAGAAATCGTCAATAATTCGAGATTTCGATAGCCGATTCAATATAGTCAAGTCCATCTTTCTGTCTATAGTACACTATAGCACTCAGTCGAATCAAAGTTTTTGTTTTTCAAGATCAACTCAACTCAGCCACTAGAGATTCACTTTACTCATATCTTGTTAAAGTAAAAATATACGCTACATCAATTCAGATTTGAGTATAGGATAGTTCCTAGTCAAGTACTCTCACATATTAAACGCTTATATATGGACCAAAATCTTTCTTTTTGTGCTTAATACGTGTCGACTTGGTTTTATCAAAATCGAACGCTTTCGAAGTTTGAAGCTTAAGTTTCCTCGTATCAATTTTGACTGAACACATGTTATTCATTATTTGCAGCCTTTTGGGAGACCATCCCTGTGAGTGAATGTATAACAACGCCTAAGATATTTGAACTTTAACAATGGGTGCGTCAGCCCATTAAAAAGGGTTTGAGGTTTGATTTGCCTTCCGGTTAATAGGGCTAGGAAAATTGACTACATTTAATTGAAAAGTGAACTAATATAAATAAAGGTGCTGCTGTCCATTTACTCATCCTCACATACACGCACACATACACACACATGCAAACACACACAAATTGCCAAAATTGTTATATTTACCATAATTTTTGAGCTTTTTGGATAACTGATGATTTCCTTCAAAGATCAAGCTGCAGCTAGGTATATTATCAACATCAGAGGTACAGTTTAGTCAATATTTCAATGGGTTAATTACTGACCATCAAATATTTTACGGAATCGATATGTTTTTTAACATAGTACTTATATATTGGATTTATTTTCGTATTGCTGTTATCACTACGTCTTTGCGTATGTACCAATTTTTGGTCGATGATATTAAAACCTGAAACTTTCAATATATGCTATAGTGTATACCCACGTCAAAAAAAAAGTTAAAGTTTTGGTCACACCTAAATGGGGCTTGGAAAACCGCGAAAATCTATATCTCGTACAGGCAAGAAACGTTGTTCTGTATTATGTTGCTATTACACTGTAAACAGAGTTTTGCGCAGTAGCCCGAGTAATTTTTTTACCCTGAGCCCATTGAGAATGGATAAGAAGCGTATAATGCTTTTGTGCAAATGTACATATATAACAGGCAGAAGGAGGCATCTCCGACCCCATAATGTATATACTCCATTCTCCATTTCATTAATACGAAATTTAACCCCAAATATTATAAAATCGAAATTAAAATGTTAGAGCCTTGCGCTTTCCTGAACATCTCATAAATATCATAAGCTTAGTCTTAAAGTTAATCAAGAACTTAGTTTCCGTGTGTTTCTATGTGTGTGTACGTATGCTGTTGTAACAAGAGCTCGAAGCGGGGTTTACGGTATGTGCTAGTCAACTCCCACCGAAAGCCCTCTTACTAATTTTTAATAATTTTAGCATCAACGAATTAAAATCTCTATCTAGCACTACAAAGCTGTTACCTTTAGTGTACTGCAGTTTATATATCTTTGCAGACATCTAGAATATTTGACTTTGGTTATATTTATTTTTGACCGATTGTTTTTATTCGGAGGTTAATAATATTTTTTTCAATTATTAGGAGTATAGTGACGCTCACAATTGCCAAGTTTGGTTTTAATATCTTGGTAAATTTAAAAGGTTTTTTATACAAAATATAAATTATCGTTACCCTTCGTTCCTATTTGAGCTACAGCGGTTTGATGATGATAACATATTGCCGTGTAAAGAGCAAAAAAAAAGGCATGGGTTTATCATGTTGGCTGTTAAAACAGATCAAGAAAACGTTAACTTGAAAAAGCTCGGATGCGCCTTCTAGGCTGTACATTTCCTGACAAAACTATAATGCCGTCTGCAAGGGAATAAATACTTCGAAATTTACTTCTGTATTGAACACCGGTTTGTTTCGGTCAAGGGGTGAGTTGAAACTTAGCTAAAAGAGTGCAAGCAAGAGAGTATTGCCTAAAATATCCCATGGTACTTTTCAAAAGCGACCTCTACAAGCCGGCAGCTGTACTACGACTGCGTCCTTTGTGCGGCTTCTTGTTGGAATTAAATTTAATGTTCAGATGAGGTGCGTGGATTCTCTCGAAATTGCTTAAAATGTAGCCACATTCATATTCACCCATCAACAATATTTATCACCTAATCCTATATTGTCAATCACACTCCCAGAAAATTGATTTAAGAAGTCGCAAAGCCGCAAGGCAATTTATATACCTTTTGCATGGATTGGGGCAACCAAAAGGTTGCCCAACGCAATCAAAATATTACAAAAAATAAAAATGCAAAACGTTTAAAAAAAACGTAAAAATTGTTTAACTCCAAGTGTATGTTAAAAAAAACCCCAACATCCTATGCGCCGAAAAAAAATACGAATGGGAAAATTCCCAGGGGATCAGGACACATAATTGCCGCGATTTGCCGCCTTTTAAATTGTTTTTATTCTCACATTGTACTGTGTCAGGCGTGGGATTGGCCACTTTGGCATTTAAACAAACACATTACGTTGTTGGACAAATATTGTGCGGCACCGCGGACCTGTACTGGGCACGGCACTTGACCACAAAGTCATGTTAATTAACATGCGGCCAGAAGCGATTTTTCGACGGACCCGGGCACGATCTCAGCCCCAGCACCAGACGGACGGACATCGGTAAATGACGAAGTGAATGGGAATAAATCTCTCCTGGCTCATGCTTGTTGCGTTTACCCAAATTCGCAAGTGCGAAAACGGCAAAATGCAAAAAATAAAAAACCCAGCCAAACAAACCATAAAAACCCATAGAAATCGTTTCTTGTTGCGTATTTTTTCAGCATGCGCCAATTTGCATTTTTTCTGTTCTTACTCGTAGAACGAATTTCAAAAAAAGAAAAATTAGCTTTGGTTGTCTTTGGGGAAGTAAAACCAGAAGAGATTAGCTCGTTCTTTTAATGTTTGAGCCATCGATTAATTGGTTGGACTCATTAACAATTTAATCGGTCTCCCTGTGGGTACATCGTCATCACGTTAAATGCGGAATACGTTCAGTCACAGAAAATGAAAAGGGACTTACAAGTGACATTTTAATAAGCGAAATAAAAATCTGCAACCGACAACCAGGAGTCAATTAAAACAGCAAAGACGCCACTTGTTTTCATAATTATAATTCTGACGATCATTGGGTGGTAAAACAAAATATTTATATGCGCTTCAAAAATAATACGGGTTTGAAACCGAGATGTCGGTTGTTGTTAGTTCGCTATTTCACTGATAGATGCCGCCAGCTGAAAAAGATCGCCGATCACTTTTTAGTGCATAAATATTAAATATCATCGGTAGCCGGAAAAGAGAAAGGAACAAAATCAATATTTTCTTTTATTTCCACTTTACATTAATAAAATGATACTATTTGAATTGGAGATATTACCCGAAAACTAAAATATTTCTAAGCTGACTATTTAAAATATAAATTTTTTAAAATGACTCAAGAATAGTATATTTATAAACTTTCCAAGATTTAAAGTTCTATAAGATTTAAAATCGCTATGGTGAAGATATCTTATATAATATAGACATAATATCAAATCAAGGAATATTTTACTTGTTTTATGAAAGAACATTTTTCCCCTTTTTAAATTAAAGCTAATAACCTCCTACTGTTCTCGCAGATGTCTGAGTGTGTTGAAAAAGTCTACTAAGCGTTACCCCCTTTGTATCAAAAAAGTGTCTTTCATTTTCACCACATAAGTCTCATATTTATTTTCACCATTTAAGTCTTATGAGTTTGCCACGGTGTTAATATGTAACATGTCCCTCATACGAAATTCAATGCGAGGAAACAGTCCGTGCAGCACATGTGTGAATGAGTATACGGAACCAAAGAGCGCAAGAGTACCAATTTGTGATTCTGTCTCTGCGCACTCTTTTGAAAATACGCCGCTCTTAATTAAGTTGCAAAGCGATGTATTAATGCAGAATATTTAATAAACAAAAAGTGCGTCCTTTGAATTTAGAAGTTATTCACGTATTTAGTATTTATGTATGTATGAATGCAAGAGGATTGAAATGTATGTAAATACAGGGTTTCGCTTGCAAAAAGTTTAATCAAGATCGTTTAAGAAATTATCAAAGAAAACATATGTTAAAATTTGACAAATTTGTCTAGCCAATTGGCAACAAGGGCTGCAATAAGACCAAGGAGTTGAAACTTTTTTTAAGTTCTTGTGGTACACGCAAGAAAGTTATTATATTTGATTTTTATCGGTTTTCTGATCCGGTTTTATAAACTATAAGAGCCACAGCCACAATTTTCATAAAACATATGCTGATTTGGAGTGTTTCGGACATTGAAGGTTTAGGAAGGTATGAATGCATCACAAATCTGCCTGCCAAATTTGGTAACTTTATCTCTAAAAATGTGCCCCTAAGATAAATCGATTTTATCGATTCCTCCAGCTCTTTTAGTTTAGATCGATGCGTTCATACAGACGGATATGACTAGGTCAACTCGGCTGTTGATATTCACTAAAAATATATATGCTTTTGGGGTCGGAAATGCTTCCTTCCTTTTGCCTGTTACAAACACTTGAACAAAACCATTATATATATATATCCTTTTTACCCATTTTCAATGGGTTCAGGATATACAAATATAAAACTGGGCTCAAGTTAATCGGACATTCTCGTCTACTACTACTGTGGTCTCCTTTACTTTTAGCACTCACTTTTCCATCCATTTCCAGGCCGTAAGTAAATACATATTTCACGGTTTTAGTTTTACAGTTCACATTTCCTTTAGAGAGGTGGATTTTTTGCAATTGATGAAACCCACCATCTTCGAAAATAAGATTTTTAATGCCTTACATATTTTTCAATACAAAAAAGAAATATAACAATTGGTGTCTGCGTTTGGGATGGGTGAGATACCTATCAAGTCGAAATGTGGCAGTAAAGTTAGAGAGGACAGATTTAAACAACTTCAGGCTCACCACAGGATTGTGTGGGAATTTAAACCATATTTGAACTTGATTTACTGCGATGAAGCAGAAAGCAACACCAGTCACAACCTTTTGTGAACTGATGGGGCTAACAAAAAATAAAAAACAAATGAGAATGCTAGTCGGGGGGACTCGACTAGGAGATACCCTGAATCTTAATTATAAAATTGGCTTGACAAATTTCTCAAATTTTCTTTCATAATCTAGTAAATAAGCTAAAGAAATATAAGCTTGATGTAGATTTTTATTGATTTTAGGAAAATGGAATGGGTTCTCGATTATTTAAAGTAAACTTTGTATTCAAAAACTTTAGGTTAACTCTTATAGTTTCAGACAGACAGATGGACATGGCTAAATCGACTCGGCTATTGATGACCAAGAATGTATATACTTTATGGGGTGGGAGATGTCTCCTTTTGCCTTCATTTGCACAAAACCATTATACCCTTTTTACCCATTTTCAATGGGTTCAGGGTATAAAAAAGACAATGACCATAACCACGATGTTAACCATGACAGAGCTATAAAGTGGTAGCCAACAGGTAGTTGGCGTTACGTACCCATGTCCCGTGCGTTTACCACATGGACGTGTATTTTTTTATTCATTACTTTTGGCTGCTTTTTTGTCGAACACTTTGTATCCATTATCGCATTTTTTTGACACGGCTTTTGCAGCGTTTTTTTAGCGCGAGCATTTCTCCCAAAGGGGTTCACCAACCGTTGCCTGCAGCCACAGCCCCAGCCCCAGTCCCAGCCCCAGCCCCAGCTCCCGGTCCACTCCAGCCACAGCCGCACATCTGGTCAACAATTATCTCATAAACTGCACGTTCACATTGGCACACGACCATTTAACAGCTCCTTTCGGAGCTGGGGTTAAGAGAAGCTTTCAGCCAACACTTGGTCGCGAGTATGGCTCAGGTTTAACAACAGTCATTGACGAGAGTAAATTGGAAAAAATTAAATGCTTTGTGGAACTGGTAGGGGTAACAAGGGAAACTGCCGGAGTGGAGTCGGTTTTTTTTTTGGGTAATTTGTGCGCTTGTTTTTATTAATTTAACTGAAAATCAACGGCTAATTCAATTAATCACACGTTCATGTAGATGTCTTAATTCACAAATAATATTCAATAAGTGAGTTTTCCGGTCAACGCTGCGAGGCCGTGAAATGCGAGCTGGAGATTGTTTTTGAACTGCCGATTGATACTGAAGAGTTAAGAGTTACAAAATCGATAGATTAAAAAGTAAGAGTGCTCTAGGCGCGACCATCCGACCAGAGAGATACCGTGAACATAACTGCGAACTGTCGCCTCAAGCTGTGTACTTTGCTTAGAAGCTGGGTTTGGTCCAGTATGGAGTCTCGTCGATTGTTATATTTGGGGAGAGGTATCCAAAATCCAAATATTCTTAACCTGCGTGTGCCCCACGGGAACTTATTGTACCTGATTTGGTGGCTCTAGGTCTTCTAATTTCTGAGATATGCTCAAAAAACCGATAATAATTTGAAATAAACTTGATCTCCTTATGGAAGTGCGTATGGAGTAAGAACGTTGTAGTCGGACATAACCGACTGCGTAATAGTCGTTCACAGTACACCGAAGTTATTAATGTTATTTTGGAAAAATATAGAATTTTTATATTTCGTAGGGGCGGGGTTGGGCGTGGCCTACATTTTTCGGTTTTTAGAGGAGGTCGGTGACTCTAGTTTTAAAATTGTGGGAGATTTTCGCGATTTGCGGGGGCGGAAGTGGGCGTGGCCGGGAATTTTGTTTACGCATACCTTTAAAATGTGGTGACTCTAGCTCTAAACTCTAGCTCTGTGTGGCGTGGGCGGGAAATTGTTGTACCTTTATTTAAAAGGGGTGACCACTAATCTACCTTTAAAATTTGGAGACGGAGGGACGGACAGATAGGTATATTGTGTAGGGTATATTGTGTGTATATAAATATAATTTTATTGAATAGACTAGAATAAATTACATTCCATATTTTAGTTTCTATTGGCCGAGTTTGATTGTAATTGGGTCGCTTTGAGGTATACATACATTATCATCACACGTCATCAGATATAATATTTATTTCTATGCGTTTATAGTATTAAAACATTTCTCTAGCTATTACATTGATTTGAAGTGTGTAATTGATCATATGTCATAAGTCAAGCTATCCTTTAAGACGATGGGTAAAACACAAAACAGGCTTTGGAGAATTGTGGTGGGATTGCTATGAGCCTTTGGGCTGAGAAAATAATTAGGAAGGTCACACATTCGGAACTTCAATATCAGACAAAAGGGGTTGGTCTGTCAGAAGATTGTTTTGAAGTACAAGTATTTCGTCAATTGGCCCTGGGCCAGTTGACCAGCGGTCAGTGTCCGTTTGTTTTGTTTGTGTGCCTTCCTGCTGAGTGCATGCCCAAATGTTTTTCAAACGTCGACTTGCAGATGCCTATGTATCAAAATCTTTTTACTTCTATGGTTAACGGCATTATTGTGCTGCTGAGACTTTAAAATGACCAACTGGTTTCATCCCAAATACGCACTCGATGTGATCGCTGGGAAAGAAAACCCGTTTCTGACCATCCGTTACTGGACAATCCATAGAAAAAGCCCAAAATCAGACACGAAATTACAGCCGGCGTTGCGCGCGGTCAAACATATTTTTCCAACTTCCTGCCCTATTTTTTGGTGCTTTAGATTCAAACTTGTCCAGCAACCCTTTCGCATTTTCATATGTTTCCTGCATTTTATTGCAATTTTGAATGGATTTTTTTTTGTTGGTTTTTTCGTCATTTGCATAATTGTTTGTGTAACACGAGACTGGACAAGGATTAGGTTTGCAGGAGACTCTAACTGGACATCTGCCTTTCTATGCCTCAGCAACACGCACGTATTTTAAAACGCGAGCTATGCTAATATTATTATACCAGCCGACTTTACATACATACATAGGTATAAATATAAGTATAAGATAATATTTCATAAAATAAAATAAAAAATAAAAATTGTATATATTCTAATTTTTTTTATCGCTTTTTTTATAAAACAAGCAAGGGGCTCTAGTCGGGAGCGCCCGACTAGGGGATACCCGGAACCCTGTCTTCACATACATGTCAACCCCTTTGAATTGCGTGTTTTGTATATATATGGAGCGAGAAATAATTCCGAAATATTCTTAAGCTGCGTATACTTCACGGGCACTTGCCGAACCAAATTTGGTAGCTCCAACTCTTATAGTCTAGGAAATATGCTAAGAAATCTAAGATTTTTATCGATATTAGTGAAACGGTGCAAAATATCGACAAAAAATGATAAGCTCGTACTGCGTATTGAATTACAGAATCTATAGCCGTTTAGTTTGAGTCTCTAGCTTTTGTTGTCATACAGACGGACAGGGCTAGATCGACTCAGCTCTTCGGCCTGATCAAGAATATATATACTTTATGGTGTCTGAGATGCTTCCTTCTTCCTGTTACATACATTTGCACAAAACCATTATACCTTTTTACACTTTGAATTTAATAAGATTTTGACTTTAAATAATAAAGTAATTGCTGAGGTTGCTCTTTAATACACATATGTCATATATGTTCTCCAACATATGTTCTGATTGTAACAAAAGCATGGACCTATTCTAAGTTTCGTTACGATAGGATTTAAACGGATTTAGCAGATAGACTGTTAAATTCGATCAAGAATATACATTATGGGGTCGGGGTTGCATTACACATTTCGTAACACAATTAAAAAACTCACTGCTGGGGTATAAAGAATAGAATTTACAAAGAGATGCCCGCACAAAGAAAGTTAAATAACGAATGCTTTATACCCCGAAGGTAAAAATGTCTTATCGCGGGGGTGGATTTTTATAGCTTTCCCATATGGAACAAGGAAAGGATGTATATATTTTTTTTGCCTTGGACAAAGAAACTTTTCTGAAAAAAATGTATGTTTTTGAAGGGTTGTTCATGCACCACGTTTTTCAAATGTAAACTTGCGTTTTCTGCCTTAACTTTAGGTCTCAGAACCCCGTGAACGCCCGCAACCCACCCTTCATGCTGAACCTGGAGTTGCCGCCGCCATTTTTATAAAGTTGGAGTGTCACCACCAACTAAACCACTTCCACCACCAACACCACTGCCATTTGTATTTATATTTTGTCCTTCTATTTTTAAAAAGGTTCAGAATAACTAAAGTTGTTTCTTATAATAATTAAAGGACAGTGCTGCGAGCAGTAAATGTGTATATTCGACTACACGACTTTATTGCTGGCATTGGAAGGGGCGGAGAATAGCGAAAATAGTTTTAATTATATTGGCATAATTCGATAAGTCTCCAAATGTTGATTTGAATTTGAAAATCACTAATTAAAAGAGAATGGACAGAAAATCATAATGTATTTAAAAAATAAAAACCATTGGCATAATTTCTAATAGCAAGTTCGAATGTACACTACTGCAAATGGGAGTTGTGAAGAGGGTACCGTCTAGTCGGGCACTTATGACTAGAACACTTTAACTCTTTTTCTTTATAGAAGCTGCAAAATCGAACGAAGGTGTCTTTCGTCGCGTACAGTACACCTTGAAGAACTTTCTTGGTTTTAAGTCCAACAACCCTATGGGGGGTGCCTAATTGGTAAGCACTGCTTCATTTGTATCCAAACCCTTCCTGCGTCTTGATATATGTATATCGTCTATGCACCATTCCAACGTTGCGCTCTCATGAAAAGCCAAAAATGGTAAAAGGACCTGAGGTAAAAGAAAACCCTCAGTATCATTATATACAGATCCCCGCCCGCCAACACACAAGGACATATACATACGGAATAGCACATAGAAGTTTCAAGTTTCGGTAAGTGGACTGGTGGTAAATTTGACTGTCATCATCTGCAGACAAATTTCAAAAACTGTACAAATGAGAATTCCTTTAAGAAGTTCAATACAAATAATTGTAAATAAGATATGTGCATTTAAGGTGGAAATATAAACGGTATGTCAGAAGTAAGTAAAAAGTATATTAAAAAGATTAATTATTCAACGATAAATTTGCACAGGCACAATTTTAAAGAAGTACGTCTTCAGTATAAAGCCAAACAGAAAAGCAATTCAAATATTTATTCCCAAAGTGCTGATTTTTGAATAGTACTTCAGAATCATGAAAACAAATGATGACAAATACAAGTAGTTTTTGCACCTTATTTTGGAATAATGCAACTTTTAATTAATAAATAAGTCGTTGTAATACAATCATTATTTTTTTCTGTATAATCCATAATGTTACAAATTACGTGTTGTAGTTTTTTTTTTTAATTTTCCTCGGTTATCGAATACAATAATTTTTGTATTGAGCATTAAAATTTTATCCGAGAAGGTAGATTTTAGGATATGGCAGAGAAGTCATCATAAAGGAAAAAGTCATATAGTATATGATTTGAATAACAAACCCTTTGATGGCATCTGGAGCACTTTTCCCATCGGGTGGCCTGTTAAAAGCAGCATCCAACTGGATGTTGGTGTCCCGGCAACTACATTTTCGCGCAAAAACGGAAATGGTGACGGTGCTTATACAAAGGCACGCACACTGCGCATACCCCAGAAACAACCATCGCTGGAGCCAACCACCAGCTCCTTCGCCGGGCCGTTATGCCACCCGACTTACCAGGCTACAGATGCCGTAGCTGAATTTTTGTTGAATATTTTTGAGCAACTTTTCTTCAATTTCTCCGCCAGCTAGAGTTTTTTCCTCGTACTTCATGCTCCTTCCAGGGTTCTGTTTATGTATGCGCAGCTCGTATACGTATTTTTAGGAGTGTATGTGTGTAAGCGCTTGTATATGGCTGCGTGTCCTATATGGGCTGTTATACCCTCGCAAAGGGTATTATAACATTTTTAGGAAGCGTGCTAAAGGACATAGTCTTCAAATTTAAAATATTGATGAAATATGGTGCTGATACCTCAATCGAGAGAACGAGTTCTTTTTCTTTATGAATTTCAACAAATATCAGATTCCTAATGAATTATACGATTTATAACAAATTTATCAGTTTTGCTTAAGAGCGACAAATACAATAACAATTAGTCATTCATGAAGATTGACGTGATTACTGATTTCCTTTTCTCAAGTTACGCCCACTGAGAGCGTGGCAAATCGATATATCTTGGGGCGGGTAAACCGCGACTATTCATATCTATATCATTTTCTGTAATATTTATATTTATATGTATTTTAATAATAAATGAAACTAAATGTTTGAAAAATTTGCATTTTCGTTGTGAATAAATCCAAATTGTGTGCCTCAAATTTTCTTGGTGGTATTTTATTTTAAAATCCAATAGAATTTGATTGTGCTTGCTCCAGGAATAGGGATTGTACAAACAAATATGGTAGAAGAAGCTATCCAAAAGTTACAGCATTTACTGTACATCGTTACACTGTAAGGGTATTCCGTCTTCGTCACCAACGAGAACAACTATTTTTTCTTGTTTTTTAATGAAACACAACCCACTCAAGTGGCAGCTTAAGTTTCAAAATGCCAAAAGTAAAATGGGCGATGCGAAGCGGCTGTAGTGGAGACGCTGATGGTGTCGTCGAGGAAAAGAGGGTAGTAAGGTGTGGCGGGGGCAGAAGTGAATAGGAGTGGGAATGGGAATGCAAATGGGAATGGGAATGGGAACGGGATGGGGCTATAAGCAGAGGCGTACGCGTGTCCCGGCCCGGGCTGTGGCATTGCTGTCATTTGCGTTATAGAGTGTGAAAGAGAGCCACCTATTGCGAGCACTGAAGGCAACGACAAAGGCAACACAACCACAGAAAAGGCAAAGGAACTTTTGAAAAATTAACGCTAGCGTTGGGGATAAGAAAAAGGATAATGTTGCATATACATGCATGCACACATACACATAACTAAGTATATATATGTAATAGGTGTGTATTTGCACGTACCATTACTATACTTGTTCATCTGAAATACATGTACATGTATTTCTGTGTGTGTATAAGTTCACATGTATTTATTTATGAAAAAGAACATAAAAAACTAATTAAAAAAGTAATTTTAAAGTACAGCCTGTTACCATCAGATGCTTTTAATCCAGCGGCAAAATGGTAAAACTTTTTATATCAAATCAAGGAATACTTGATGGCAAAGAAACAAAGCTGGGACGGTTCTCCTGTCGATACTGACTACCATGATCAAATCTTACTATGCTATAAATTATATGAATGAGAATAAATATGTGGACAAATAAGCTGAGCATGTCGTCCGGATTTATATTTACCTAACTGCAGTCGGAAAATCCTTACGAAATGGAACTACCAAATAGACTATAAGCTGAGCTTCTTGTTCTATCTGGCCTAAACTGATATTAATTTTTGAATCGTTCTATGTTTGTTAGGCAACTAATAATAATTGGAATTGCAATTGGTTTTAAAATATCTATCAAAAGTCTTCGCGAAAGATGCATCTTACTGCTGAGCAAGATTAAATAAAATATATATACATATATAATATACAAGTGCTAAGATAAGCTCGGTCACATTTAGTTTTGGTTTTCAATACTCGTATAAATCTAAGTACTGGTAATGGGTCACAGAGACTAGGGCGCCTGAAGCCTGTCTATACATACATTTCAATCCATCAATCCAAACACAAATCAAAAAGATACACCTAGTCACACCATAACCTGTGCACTTTACTCAGCAGCTGCGCGTGGGCCACACTAAGGAAACTATGTTCTTAATAAAATATTCACGAGCAGAAGAGCATTCAAACTTATGTACAATCCAAAGCAAAAGTCTGTAGTACTTGAATTGAGTTTTTTTTTAAATATGGCGCAAGTGGTAATAGGTATGCAAAATCGGAAACATTTTTAATCTGTGTCTGCTTTACGAGAACATAGACAACTAAATTTGGTGGCTGTAGCTTTCATAGCCTCCGAGATATGCTAAAATATAATCAAAAATAATCATTAAAATCGATTTTTATATACTTTATACATTCTCACGAAACTATTATACGCTTTTTACATATTTTCAATGTGTTCAGGGTATCTTGAGCTGGGATCAAGTCGAGCAAAATACGTACAGAAAACATTAACAGTGTATTTAACTAAAGTGTTACCGAGCACTTAATTTCCCTAGTGACAAAATTCTTAATTCTTAAGGTTTTCATTACAATTTGGAAGCAATAGTTAAAAACTTATTTCAAAAATAAAACATAATGCAAATGCTTAAAAAAATGCTTCCTTATAGCAGTGATCTAAGCCATCAATCGGTTTTTATAATTTGTTGGACGGAAGTAAGCAAACAACACGTCTGAACACTATCTGACGCGAATACACGAGTGTATATTCCAAATTGACAGCCTCTGATTTCAATAGATGCGACAAAATGACGTTCATTAGGATAGAGGGACGGACGGCAAAGCGGGAATTGCAGGATATTTGACAACCTTATTTCAAATGCTGGAAAACTTGACGAAAGCAAGGTTTGGGCCGAAACTTGTGTGCAATCGCGAGTTTAAGTTATGAACCGAACCAGCAAACATTTTTTCAGGCTTGCAACCATGATTTAAATAAAATACCGCCGGACGACGCTCATACCTTGACATACACCGACGGCGTTCCCAAAGTATTAAGAGCTCCAATTTTGTAAATAAATAAATCGATTGTTTAATGAATAAAAAATATGAAAATATATAAAACGTTGAAAAACAAAAAAAAAAAAACAAAAAACAGAAAAGATATAGATGAATTTTGGTGGGCAGTCGTAACATTAAATCTTAATATTTAAGTGTAAACCTTCGCTAAAGAAAATATATATATTTTGTTTACATGTATATACATATATGTTTAAAGGAACAGAAACGCACTTGACTATAATTATATCAAATATATAATTAAAAGTTTAGAAATAGTTTGAAGGTAAACTTGTTGTTGAATTAGTCAAGAGCTGTAAGGTTACGATCAAAGGCCAAACATAATTACCGCATCTTTAAGTTAACTAATATATATTGCAAGTGAGGGGGCTCTCGTCGGGAGCGCCAGATTAGCGGATACCCTAAACTCTGTCTTACATACACACGAAGCCCTCTTACATACATTTCAACCCAATTGAATTCATACATAGTTAAACATAAACATAGAAAACAGACATGTTCAAGCTTACCTTTTTTGTTTGTTTGTTTGTCTATAGTTTGTCTATAAAATGCGTGCGTTCATACAGACCGACGGACGGACAGACATACGGACAATACAAATACGTTATGTGCACAAAACCATCATACTCATCTTTTACTTGGGGATATGCAAAATTATGTATGTGCAGTATGCAATGCTAGTTGCAACTAAGGGATACATCGTAGTACCGTATAAACGCTATTTCAACGAATAGACTTTAAACTCGAAGTCAGCTAAAGTGCTAGGAATTTAACTTGTAATTTTACTATTTCTTTCAGTGGCTTTCCCTTTACCACAGACTACAGCGCTCCATCTATCTACTATTTTTTGTTCTTGTCGCCATCTGTACTTTCTATATGCAGCCTCTGATCCAACTTCCTATGTCTCTGCATTAGCATCGCTCGCGCGAATCTCCATCAAATTCTCCAGCACTCTGCAGGTACGGGGGTATTTGGGCCGTTGTCCCCGCCTCCGCAACTACAGGCACCGCTAGCGTCGTACCCCTACCCCTACACCAAGCACTCACAGCGACAACACAACCAACGATATTATTTCAAAAAGCTCCGTCTTTGACTTGTATATAAATATGTATATATAGCGCATATATATGTATTTGTAAGTATGTACACAAGCAGCTGACAACACTCACACAGATACACACACACATACTTCATGCTGAGAAAAACTGGAAAAATAGTCACGCATTGAAAAGGAACGGCAAATCCAAGTGCAAAGAAAGCTTAAGAGGAACTTGTGCGCAAAGGCAACGTGCCGCAAAAAATGTGTGCGCCAAGAAAAACGTTTGAGCTGAATAAAGAAAGGCAGAAATTGTTGGGCGGAGCCACGTGCTCTTTTTGGTCTGAACACCACGCCAAGCCAATCCCATGCCGAATCGAGCTCAAGAGGCAAAGGCATAGGCAGAGGGACGCGCTTTGCATTCGCTCTGCGCGCACTTTTTATTTTCCCAATACCAAGGACTCCAACACTTTCCATTTTCATTTTCCATTTATTTTTTGCACAGCAGAGACGCCCATGTGCCCGTCGACCCTATCCTTCACCTTCCTATCAGGCTGTGCGCCCACAAGTTCTCCATTCAGCCCTATCCGAAGGAACTTGGGTGAGGCAAAAGTAAAATAGTCTAGAAATGTAATGAAAAGATACTTTTCTCAATCCCCACTTGCAAGTTAACAAAGTAATTAATTTAATAAAATATGTAGTACTTCCTAATATATTTTTGCTATTATTTGCGTTAATAATTTAAATAATTTAAACTTTATTAGATTTAAGAAAAAGTGGATAAAGTGGTTGCACTACAATCAATTGTTAGTTAGAATAAAGTTTGATGCTATTTGTAATATTCGTTTTTATTGCATCCGAAAAGTATGCTTTAATAATTTCAGTTGTACAGATGCTCGGTGCTATATAACTTCGCGGTATTTTTTTTCGATAGATTGGGAATTTTTTAAAATTTCCTTATGCAACATAGAGCTTCTAACAGTCAGCAATTTAGCTCATGTTAACCATGTCCATGTTGCCCTATTACTGCTACTTTCACACCAACGTTTTTTTAATTTAATAAATACAAAATAAATATTGTATCATGAACATTCAAAACTACTGAAAAACAATCTTTTTTTTTTTTAATTTTGTAAATAGTAGAGTTTGCGGCAACGGCTATTTATGTACATGATTTAAATTGAACAGACTAAGCCGTAGCCTTAACAGAGCAATAACAGTGTGCCAACAGCGAGTAAACAATATCGTACGAGCGAGATGTGTTATGTTAATTTACTTTTGATGGCGGTATCCAACAAAATATGAATAAAAAATCTCTGTGACGCTTTCTTAAAATCATGACAAAAATTCTCCGATCCTATAAGATGCAGCACAAACAATCGACATATCCATTTTATGTACAATATACATATAAATAATATTACAAGCTATATATGTACATAAACTTTGTGGATTTCTTCTCTATCATGAACCAAGAGCCGGAATGGCCAAATATTTGTATACACTGAACCCAGCGAAAATGAGTAACAAGAGTAATGGTTTTGTGAAAATGTTTGTTACAGGCAGAAAAGCGATATCCGACCCCATAAAGTATATACACACATATATATTCTTGGCCACCATCAACCGACAAGTCGAATAAGCCTGTCTGTCTGTCCGTCCGTCTGTCTATGTGAACACATCGATTTCAGAGACTACAAGAGCTAGGTAGCAGAGCTCGACAACTCACCTCCTTTTCTTATTATCGATAATTATCGGGGTTGTAACCCGGATGAGCATATCTCAGAAACTATCCACCAAATTCTCGTAAATAAATATTGTCTTGTATAGCTGCGCCAGATAAAGTGATACATTTTTTTGAAAATATATGTTTTGTACAGCTTAAGACCCACATTTACATAATTTTAGATGTAGACTAACAATTAGGTCTTCTAAATATAACATTTTATCAGATATTTTAAATATTAAGCTTTTTTCAAGACATGTATTTTGACCAATTACAAACATATATAATCAACATCAAACTTCTATATCATACATCCTATTCGATTTAAAATTTTTGATTTACAAGGTATCTAATCCAAGCTCAGCATCCTTACTGGCATCTGTACGCTCCGAATATATGAGAAAGCTCTCTTTAAGTGTATAAATATATCGTTATTACTCTACATATCTGAAAGAATATTTCGAAAAAAAAGGTTTATCCTGTTTTAAACTTATTATTGATTACGTAAAATTTTACGTGTGCCCTTGGTTCATCCCTTTATCTTATTATTAAATTGTGGATATTAAGTATAAGATAGACTATGTATATACATATGTATGTACATACGCAAGAACAAAGGACAGCTTCTAATACTATTGTTGAATATAATTTTTTTTATGCACAATGTATGTACATTAAAATATGCAAATGTAGCAGCTAGAATCGCCTTGCCGCCGTCTTACGATGCTGAATACTAAACCTGCGGAACCCACCACCAAGGGAAGGTATGGGGGTGGGATTTCTAACTGCCATTGCCACAGAGTCATTCCTTTATCGTTGTCTTTTCGCTCTCAACACAAGTCACAGCTCCATCTCCATCTCCACCTCTATCTCCATCTTCATCTCCATGGAAATGGCGACTGTTTACTCTCTAGCTACGCCATTGCCATTTTCCTCGCTTGCGTCTTTTTCTTCGTGTTCACCCCCAAGTCTCTCGATGTGCTGCTTAACATAATGAGGCAGCATCAGGCACTATCGGGGGTGTTTAGCGAACACACACACACACACAGTTGGCTATTTAATTCAACACACTTACGTATTACCCACACATACATGAAATATATAGCGCTTACACCAACAGAAACCAGTTAGAGTGCTGTAGTAAAGGTTGCCTGACTAAGAGACACCCTGTTTGCAGGCAAAATATTTATACTTAATAATATCTCTGCTAATTGCCCGATGATTTTCAAAATTTTATGTTAAATAAAATTCGTTGCTTGCTCCTAGCTCGAACAGTCTCTAAGATCATAGAGACATAATGTTAAAACTTAACAAAACTAAGTTCAATTTATAGTTTTAATTGCAAATTTTACATTGCTCGCATTTCGCCCCTTTATTTTATAGGACATCACACATACTAGCAAGACTATATACCTCGCCTGTTTAGGCTGATCGAGAGTATAAATATATACTTTATGGGGACTGAGATGTCTGTTTCTGTCTGCTATATACATTTTCTCAAAAATTCCTAGAAGGTATAAGAGGAAGAGGTAACGTAATGGTAAAATATGTTGTAAACGCTATTCACATTTGCTATGGTTAATTCATAACTTGGAGTAAAAATAATCAATAAGAAATTAAATGCTTGCTCTGTGTTGGACCTAGGCACATAATCCAGGGGTTAGAACCAAATCTAAATAAATAAACGAATTTCTTGGAGATATGCAGCGCAGATAATAGTTACCATTCCACTCGTGAAATTCAAGAACGATGTCAAGGCACAATTTTGAAAGTGCTATATAGCAAGAAACTCCAGCACACCCTTCAGTACCCGACCCCGCCCCTGGCCAAAGACCAGTCACATTCGCGCGCGTTTTGCGTGTGTGTGTCTGTAGGTATACATGTGTGGTGTGTGCGTCCGTGTATGTATATGTATGTGTATGAATGCCTGCGTGAGGTTTTTATAACATCAGAGCGCGACAGCCACGCCCTCTCAGCGAGTGAAAATTTTGTTAGCGCGTTTTCGTTGGCGAAAAAATCATAGGATACGGATACGCCTTTTCTTAGAAAGTTTGTATTTGAATATACACATACATATACACAAATATATATATGTAAGGCTTTAGAAAGTGTGCGCGAGGAAACCGCGTTTATATTTAGAGGCATAGGAATGGGTAGGTGCTAGATGGAGAGGCTAAGCATTAAGGTTCTCAACTCAAAAATTGTAAAAAAGACAACAAATAAAAGTTGAAGTTTTAGTTGAATTTATTTATTCTGATGAGTAATTTCAAATATTACCTTTCTTGTATGTGCTTGTAAAGTATAAGAAAATCAACAGAAAATACACACTTATTTGTCAAAAATAAGAATATGTTTAATAATTTTTGCTTAATAATTTTTTATACAACTTTTTACTGTAAAACTAAACTCAAGTTGCCTTTAGTGTAGGCAGTGAAAATGTTGTATCGGTCGAAAATTATGATACAGTTTATAATAAGCATTCTATTGCAAAATATATTTTCTTAAACCAGATTATCTTTTCATACAACAATTCGTGACATAACATTCCGAAACGAAATTTCGGGATTTAACTGTGTTCTCGATTTGAAAAATTGCGTATTTTGCTGCATTTTCTTAATTTTTGCTGGAAGTATTTTAGTTTGACTATCTGAATATAATTTATTTAATTAATTGACACTTCATCTGTGGACAGAGCATCGATTTAAATAAAATTTTGATTGTATACGTTTTTTTTTTAACGGCACCGTTACACATTGCCAAAATGCAATATTGTGCTTGTACTTAAATTGCTGATGTCCGTTTAGTCCAGAATAGGTAAAATGGGTAGAGTCCCAAAATGACACCTCAAAACGAACTCTTAAAATCTCTTAATGTGCAAAAAGAGCTTATAACTCACACTGATTTGTAGGGCTCTCTTATGTGCTGACCACAGGTCAACGGCTAAAAACGCGCATGCTCTATCAGGCATCAGTTCAGTTCGTGTGTCCGTCACTTTATTCTAGATTCAAAATTGAACACTGGCCCAACAGGACGTGCATTTCGTACTCGGTGTCGTAGTGTCATTGCTCCTGCCTTTTAGGATTTAAGTGCAGAGTAGCAATTGCGTTAGCTCTGATGAACTGGGAGGTCTGTCCTCGCTTTTAAAGAGACTGGAGATTGGTCAACAAAGATTGCATTGTTTTGACGAGCCATTTCCGTTAGGGGCCGAGCGACCTTGGCCTTGGCCTGGACTATTTAGCTTATAGCCAGGCATATTCGAGTATTGCAAATGCATTTCCTGGAGTTTCTCCAGGCACAAGTATGTTGTCAAATCAATATGCCTATATGTATAAAAACTCTTCTCTACACCAGCATTCAGACAGTGTTCTTAACCCAATGTTACATATATTCAGAGTGTCAAAGATTAATAAATATCCAGACCTTTTCTTTATTTCCACATATCTCTTTCTTGTTGATCGATTGTTCCTATGGAATCTATATAATATAGTCTATAGTAGTAGTAGTAGTAATTGGGTGTATCTATTTTTTTGTGTGTCTAATATTGATGTGCCTATATAGAAAGCGCATCGCGACGCGCGATAATTTAGACACTTCTATAGAAATCACTTAACTTTAAACAAAATTCAAGATGCAAAAAGGACTTTGACGATTTTATTCTTGTTTAAGAACATTACACAATTTTTGAATTATAGACACCTTATGCGAATCATCGAGAAACTATCCCAAAAAATAGCTGAAGAAAGGTAAAGATACAAACAAAGGGCATGCAGACAAGGGTTGGTCAAGCACCCCTTACAAGGTACAAGTAGGACAGTGGTCAGTAAATTTTTGTAGTTAATTGTCATTTTCTACCCAAGAAAAGAATAGGAATTGTGAGAAAATATTGAGGACAAACTGGTTTTATTATCTTTTGAAAAAAATGAAGAGTTACGTAATTTGTTAAACTGGCTTATGTTCTCACAGTTTTTGCCAAAAACTGCCTTTTCTAACTTTTCATAGAGAAGTCCTGTTTTAATAAAGGTATTCATTTGCTTACCGTGAAGCTACGCTCATTGTACGATAAATTTCAGGCTAAGGAAAAGTGCATCAAGACTCCATTGCCTTTTCCATATCCGAAAGGCATACAGTTAGACGAATTTGAATTATATCCATTTGGTTAATGGTGATCGAAATAATTAAATATATGCCTTTCACATACATTCGCAACAAACAAATATACATTTTTACCAATGTCAATGCTACAAAGTTAAAACAAGATTGGCCAGCCTCCCAGAGGGCGTGGCATAATACAGTTTATATTACCTATTTCGAAAATATAAATATAAACAAACTAATAAGCTGTTTCTATAATGCAAGTGGTAATTTTGCTACTCACATATTACCGACTGCGGAGACTTGCTAATGAACCCGCTAAATCTAGAGCACTCTAACTAGTTCTACCCTGAACCCATTTAAAATGGGTAAAAAGGGTATAATGGTTTTGTGCAAATAGCAAATATCGTCTCCATCAATAGCCAAGTTTATTTATACGTCCGTCTGAATGAACTCTTCGATCTCGGAGACTACAGGAGCTAGCGAGTTGAAGTTACATCTATCTATCTGTTTTGCTTTACTTTGTTGTACTCGTAGAAGTTAAAGGAAAATGGGTTTGTACAATGTCCGTCGTGCTGTCCGCCGTCGGTCAGTCTGTCCGCATGAACGTAATATTTTCGACGCTATTGAAGCAAGAGAGTTGAATCTTGGAATATATACTTGTGTATACCTGAGATAAAGTGTTAAGATTTTTTTTAATTTATACATCTCCCATCGCGGGCGTGGTAAGTCGTTAAAATCCATATCTCCTGCAGTTTTATAAATTGTGGTATATAATAAATTTATTTGAAATAAGTTTATGGGTTGGTTGCCAAAACTTTTTTTGTATATAATTGCGTGGCAGCGTACATATGTATGCATATATATTTATATATGTAAATATTAAAATATATAAATATAGATGTGTAATATTGGTGGTCCTTGTTAAATTAAAAGCCTAACAAAGTTCCAGCTAGATACGCCCCGAAACTCAAGCAATCTGCAAAAAACAACTTGGCTGAGAGGGAAACCAAAACTTTGTAAGGCATAAAGAAAGACGGCAAGAAGCACTAGTACAAGCCCGTTTAGAATGGCAGCACTTAGCGTAAGGGTGAAGACGGAGCTTAAAGTAAATGCGAATACGTAGGCGGGAGCAAGTTTTCTGCGACCGCGTCATCGCATCGCATCGCGTCGCGTCCTGCGTGAAGATGGGAAAAGGCGCAGACTTCGAAATTGTATTCAGGGCAAGCCGCCAATAGGCACGTTGCGTTACGTTTCGCGGGTGCTCGCCATTGGTGAACTTTATTTTCAGCGTTTTACACTCCTATTTCAAGAGCTAACAGTGCACATAAATTACCTTCCAGGAACTCTTCTTACATGTGTGTAAGTCAGCGAAATCTTACAGCCTTTTAGCTATACATCCTTTATGTATGTGATGTGATGTGATGTTTCGAAATTATTTCGAGCTTAAAGTATTTAACTTAAGTTCTCATTTTTACATAAACAAATCACATAGGTAGATAAAATACACATTTTAGGAAGCTATATTTTGCTATTAGATGCGTAAAGAAGTAAGAACCCAGCGGCTCCGCTTGGCCTCCACTATAGAAACTAAATTCTCAAATTTACCTCTGAACTAAATTCGAGACTTAGCCTTCCGTCTGGCTGTATGAGTGGGTCGATCTCGTAGACTACAAGAATTAGACAGTTGAACTTGGACTTTTAAAGTGTTTGTATAGATGAAGTTTTTTTTTTAATTTTTTATCGATAATTCATCTTGTATTTTAATTATCAATATTAATCAGAAACTATAAGAGCAATAGGTACCAAATTGTATGTTTAGTATGTTTTATACTGCAGATTTGAGCTTTGCTTTGTACAAACATTTGACCGCTCTTGTTAAGTCATAGAGATCATCCTTTTAGTTTAGAAGTTGTTCAAAAATTTATTGTCTATAGTAAAGTGCACAGCTTGCAAAGTGCATTTGGGTGTGTGTCGAAAAAAAATATAAATTTGTTTCGCGCATGGAATAGGAAAATCTATAGTCGAAAAGCTTTCGTCTCTAATTATTGTAGCTTGCGAGACAGCTGTGTTCATACAGACGGACGGACGGATAAATAGATATTGCCAAAACGACTCAGCTCCTCGTCCTAATCAATAATATATATACTCTGTGTGGTCGGAGATGCTCCCTTCTGCCTGTTATAAGTATTACCACAAAACCTAGGCGATGTTCAATGCTCGTTTTGTTATTGCCGATGTTATTAAAAATATGATATATAGCAGCTGATATAGCAACGAAGGTAAGCGGTAATATTAAAATACAATTAGAAATTGTAATCAGCTCATGGTTTTTAATATTTGAAGATGAGCAAATCGCGAAAAGAATCAATTAAATACGGGCCAAGCCACAAGGTCGTAGGACGAACTTTTATTTCGCAAAGATTAATCAGACAGTATTACTTAATGCAAGTGGTACATATTTTGTAAAATATGTAAATAAAAGATATGTGTAAAATCAATCCATAATCTCCAATATCAATATTCTCTTTTTAAAATGTTCTTAGATAACACACACTGTGAAACACGGACGCTATCCCATTTCAATCCCCATGCATACACAAAATCACGCATAAACTCTTTACTCTATCCTCAACAGCTTCGCGTCGCCCCCATTAGGAAACTAAACTACCTCTTAGTTGACTAAGACTATCGACTAAAGCACTCGTGCTAATTATACTCGTTCACGAAGTGAAACTGGTATATTGGTTTTGTGCAATGTCTGTCCGTCTGTCCGTATGAACGCAATATTTGCAATCGACCCTATTGAAGATAGAGACTTGAAACTTGGCATATATAATTGTAGTTATCTGCTTCAGATAAAGTGTTAAGATTTTTGTGCCACGCCCACTGGGAGGCTGGCAAATCGATAACATGTCGGTACACCTCAAATCGCAAATCGATTAAAGTTGAATATTTCCCACAATATTAAAGTTAGAGTCACAAAATTTGGTATGTAGATAGCTGGTGATCTCCCGCCCTGATTTCCCGGCCACGCCCACTAGAACGCCCCCCAGCGCCCCCGCCCTAAAAAATCGGAAATGGCTATATCTCCCACAGTTTTAGAGCTAGAGTCACCAAATTTTGAATATATATTACTGGTAAGGTCCCCCAAACATCACACAAATTTCCGGCCACGCTCCCTTCCGCCTCCGAAATCGCCAAGATCGATATATTTACAAGCTCAAAACGGTAACACGTGTATAATTAACACAATTTGAAAGCTAGAGACACCAAACTTGGTATGTAGATTGCTGGTGACCTCCCCAAAAGATTGAGACCTTGATATCCCGGCCACGCCCTTCAGACACCCCGCCTTAAAAAATCGGAAATGGCTATATCTTCCAAAGTATTAGAGCTAGAGTCACCAAATTTTGAAGGTAGATTAGTGGTCAGCTCCTCTAAATAAGGGTACAAAAATTTACCGCCCACGTCCACCCCCGCCCTCTCCCGCCCCCGCAAATAACGAAAAGCTATATCTTCCACAATTTTGGAGCTAGAGTCACCAAATTTTAAACGTAGATGGCTAGTCACCCCTTTTAAAGCTCGGTAAGAAAATTTCCCGGACATGCCCACTCCCGCCCACTCCCACCTACTCCCGCCCCCGCAAATCGGGAAAGCTATACCTCCGACAATTTTTGAGCGAAGGCACAAAATTTGGTAGAAAGTGTTTGTGTGACCTTCTCTTAATGTTGGCCACGCCCACCCCCGCCCCTACGAAATATAAAAATTCTATATATTTTTCAAAATAACAATAATAATTTCCGTATACTGTGAACGAGTATTACGCAGTCGGTTACGTCCGACTGCAACGTTCTTACTTGTTATTAATAGTTGTGTTAAAGCATAGTTGGAAAATACAATCTTATAAAACAAAAACGAAAGATATATAATACAGATGTTTAAGAAATTACATTCGCTGGGACATCGCAATGAAATAAGTGGTCTTTGAGTTGCTTTTGTCTTTCATTTTATACCCTGATCACATTAAAATTGAGAAAATGTTAAAATACTGCTGAGAACCCACTAAGTACTCTTCAAACTTGATATAGCCACTTAAGTCTGCGGCTCTGTATTTATCCTTTAAAATTTAAGTCGCCATGCCATATTAAAATATAAATTGAAGAGTCTTAGTAGGTTTTTAAGGCATGATCTTTGAGTGTCATCTTTTCGCCTAGGAAATTTAATAACGATTGCAGAATAAACACAGACCTGCATGCTTTTATTAAGGGGAGAGCAACGGAAAGTTGAATAGCTCCTATAACCCTAAGTGAGTTGTTTCCGACTTGTGTGTTTTTGTGAATACGTTTATATAAGTAAGAGAAAATTTAATATGTAACGGCAATTGTAAATTGGGTACACAGTATCTCCTGGTCGAGCGAAAATGAGTAAGCCACTCATACTTCTTTATTTTCTATTTAGCGAAAAAGCCTATCTGGCTTATTTTAATTAAATAAATAATCGTATTCATCTTTTTGCCACCACTTTAAGTGCAAACTGTGGCCGTGGTTGCTATGCACGAGGTACGTTACGTATACGTAACGAGGTACAGTTGCGCATCAGAAGCTAATATTAAAATCAGCTCTTGCCTTGTTCTCGCTCGCACTTTTGTTTTTACGCTTGATTCGACTCTTAAAAATGTTAGCAAAAGTTTTCCTACATTCTCGTCTCGTTTCATTTTAGAGACTAGCACACATACATGCACACTAGTTAATTAATTCCCATATCTGTATACACGAATATTTATGTATACGTATATTTTCTTTGCTCTTCCTTGGCGGCAACAGCGACGTGGCCGCAGTCACAATCTTGGCGTCAGCCTCGCGGGTTTTCGCTCATTATGTTCTACAAAATGTACCAACACAGAGTCAGCCGCCGATACAAACACACGCACATCCATACGTATATACACATACATACTTATACATCCCCAAACAGCTTCAGCAACAACATCTTGAGGCAGCGGTAGCGGCAAGGGCTGCCTACATTGTCGACAGCGCTGTCTGATTGGTTGTTGAAGTTCGCGTTGCTTTTGCGCCGCGCCTAGAGGCCACGAGAAACCCGTTTTAAGATGAAGATGCGAAGATAACAAGCGCGCAGCTGTGGGGTATGATAGGCGAGTTCACCCCATTTTCTGTTAGGGTGCAATCGACAGAGCGACAAAGCTTAAATCTTTTTTTATTCGCGATAAACTTTGCAAGCTCCAGTTCAAAGTTAACTTCTGCTCAGAAGTTTAATCGCATATATGATGAATCCAACGGTTTGCATACCCTGTACGCCTTGCAAATGGGTAAAACAATTAATTGATGTGATAGGCTAAACAGCTAAGGACTCAGAATTTATAATCAGGGCTGCTAGTTTATTTCAAATGTTCTATAGCTCACACCGTTGTGCTAAAATCGACAAAAATCTACAACAACCTCTAATTTGTATACTCCTTCATGAAGTGAGAAGAGTACATTGGGTTTATGAGAGTTGAAATATATACTATAGTTATTTGCTTCAGACAAAGTCTTAAGATTTTTGTGCCACGCCCACTGTGAGGCTGCAAAATCGATAACATATTGATACACCTGAATCGCAAATCGATACAAGGTGAATATTTCGTGCAATAGTAATAGTAGATTGCTTTGAATGTAGATTGTAGATTGCAGGCCATCTCACCCAATGATTGAGACCTTAATATCACTCTAGAACGCCCCCATGAAACGCGAAAGAATATATCCCGCAGCTTTACAGCTGATTTACAATCAGTAATCTGTCTAAAAAAATATAATGTAAATTGACAGAAATATATAAGCATAAAAAATAAAATATATATATATACATATATATATATATATATATATATATATATAACACTATATATATATATATATATATATATATATAGTGTTCAAATCTGACGGAGGTATACACGGTAGCGGGGAAAAAACTGCATATATACGGACATACCCAATGTACTATTTCCAATTTGAGAACAAGTATGAAAACTGTTGATGGAATATTTCCAAATGTCGAAACAAATCCCTGTTTGGAAAAATCTGGTTGGCTCGGCTGTTTATTGGGCAACTAAGTCGAGTCACAAGTTTATGTTGATGGTCAAGAAACATTGAAATTCTTCGTTTATTCAGGCTCGGCTTAATAGAGGTTTGGAGCCTTATAATAATTATAATTTACTTTAATTACCAGAAATCAACAAATATTAATATTAATAATAAGATATTAATTACGGTGTGTACATTAACTGTATCAGACTTCGATTTTATAATGGTAGGATTAGTAACATAAAAGATATTAAGAAATATACTCCCTAAAATGTGGAGCAGTGGGGAAACGAAGAACAGTCGTTGGCGAAACTACATATGTACTCTATATAACGTTAACGTTCACTATATTTTTCCACAAAAACTATATACATATTTTAATGATCATTTCTATTGGAGCTATATGACACTGTGGTTCGGAGTTGATATGATTTTGCCATATGTCTGAAGGTGGCACTCTCAATTGTCAAGTTTTGTTCGGATAAACAAAAACAAAAACATTTTATACTAAAAACAACTTCTAATAGATCGTTAATATGACAGTTGCATATATCATATAGTGGTCGGATCTGACTGACTTCGAAACATGAACTGCCTGCAGTGAAGAGACGAACTTATACAAACGATAGCTTTAATTGAGTGACTAGTTTCCATAAGGACAGACAAACAGAATGACGGAATAATATCCTCTGCCAGGGTATGAAAAATCAACAACCATTTTTCTTTGAGACTTTGGGGCTTATTCATGATTTTGTACACTCTGTACATATTTAAATTGGGTAATAGGTATATATGTCTGTCTGCAAGATCGGATCGATATAGGTCCCTATTATTTATATATATATTTAACTACCCCATAACCACCTAGTTATTCTAAAATCAATAAAAAAACAATTTAATACCTTGAACCCATTGAAAATGGATAGGAATACATTGGTTTTGTGCAAATGTATGTAACAGGCAACCCCGATTCCCTAAAGTACGTATATATATTCTTGGTCAGCATCAATGGCCGAACACCAAATTTAGTTCAGTATTTTCACGGGAAGCATACGCAGATTAAGAATATTTTGTATTTTGAGTACCTCCACTCTACCCTTATATGAACTATTTGAAGAAGTACTACAGACCTGCGATTTGGTTTTTACATAGATTTAAATGCTTTTCGAAAACGCTGAAATTTTCATTGAGTCCATGGTCTTAATTTAGGAGTTATTCACGAATTTAGTTGCAGAGCACAATTGCTGAGTAAAGAGCACAGCCTGCGGTGTTTGTGTCCATGTGTACTTTTGTGTATATCTGAATTCAAAGTGGTTTCAATTTATGAAAAGACAGGGTTCATGAAAGCCCCTAGGCAGGCGTTCCCGTCTAGAGCGACGAAAATGTTTTAAAATGTATTTCTGTCTATAATGAGATGTGATGTCGCGTAGTGTTCAATAAGATCGGAATAAAGGCACTAAAGCTCTTCTGGAATGCATTTGCTATAAATGGGACTGAGTAAAGAAGCCGCCGGGTTAAGTGACAGCGGGAGTGGACTTGGGAATAGGGTATCTCACAGTCGTGCATACATTTTTTTTCTTTTTATTTAGCTTCTGATATATCAGCAAAATCCGGTCATTTTTGCACAACTTCAGTAGTTAGTTCCAATAGGAACAATTGGTTGAAAAATTCAATTTGTATAAAAAATGTTTTACTATTTCATTAAGGCGACGGGTTTAAAATATAGTTTTTATTTAAAAGTACAGTTTAGTATAGGTTACATTATTAGGTTAAATGTTGTTTAAGTTTGAAAGGGTTATCTAAACTTCGGCACCGCAAAGATACCTGTTTTTCTTTTTTTCTTTGTTACTGGATTTGCCTAAAATTGAACCTAGAAACTTTAAGTTTGGAGGTATTAGGCTCAACCCAGTAAGCTATTAAAGTTATTGGCAGTGGTTTTCCAAGGTATTCTTATATGGCAGAAGAATTTAAATGTTTTATTTAAAAAATGTTATCCCCACTTTTCTTCTCTTGGCTTTAGTACAAATTTCAGCAGGATGCTATTTACCACTTACCAGTTATGTTCGTTAATTAGAGAAAAAATCATTTATTTATATATTAAGGAAGTTGCAATTTTTGTCAATTACAAATAAAATTTATTTGCTGTCTATAGACTTCCAGAAATAATGGAATTATAAACTGAATGTCCTAAGGAAAATTCAACCAATACTTTTGATAATGTTAGATTTAAAATTTCTATCGCTAAGCCTAAATGTATACTTTACATTTTTCAACACATTTTCTACCAACCAATGCATATGTACAAAACATGGATTCAAACTAGTTCGGATGTTATCTGCCAGATGCCGCCACTGGCAAGTCTTGATGGCAAGCGCCCTCTTTCGACAAAAGTTTATAAAAAGGTGTATTTTCACTCTTTATATCAAAGGGTAGTTTTCTCTATAGTTATAAATTCTCGTAGGTACGTTTTTCATTTATTCTCTTTTCTAATTGCCCACAGTTGAAGGTAATTTTCTCTTTTTCCCCTCAGTAATAATCAGGGATATCCGGGATAACATGGGGAATGTGAAAGCTCACGTCATAGATTTATCTTTATGTTCAGCAACACGTAGAGTTACATAGAAGTATGTACAAAATACACTTGCCGGGAGTATTAAAATTTGTTCATTAAATATGTGACGCGTTGTGTATGCCAAGTATACTTTTGTGCAAGCTAATCTCTAAGTTTAAAAATGTGTTGCACGGAAAAGTCTTAATAAATAAATAAATAATTTAAACTATTTATCCTAATAAAGTAAAATCTTATAGTCCTAGATAGATAACTTATATCAGTCATTTAGTCATTTAATCCATTAAAACCAGGATCCGGATACGAATCCATCGTAAATGTAGGGATATTACTGAGCCTTACCTAGTATATTAGCTAGTGTCACTTAAATTAAGGGGTTAATAGCTTATCATTATATCCTTAAGTAAAAATAATAATAAACCAGCACACTCGGTCAATTTAGAAACGACCTTAGACTCCGCATGCTTTTTGTTATTCCTTACCTATATCAACTTTTATTGATTTGGGGAAAGCAAGCGACTTAAAATTTAAATTAAAATTAGCAAACTTCATCTACGTACTTAATGTTATGTGTCTTATTGTATATATATAAAATTAAAAAAAAAAAAAATTAAAATTAAAAATTAAAATTAAATTAAAATTAGCAAACTTCATCTACGTACTTAATGTTATGTGTCTTATTGTATATATATAAAATTAAAAAAATATATATAACATAGCGTTCATATTATGCAAATATGTTTAATAAAGGGAGTTTAACAGAGGGAGTTGAACATTGTTCGGAAGAATTGTATAAAATAAAAATTTAAGCATAAGCAACCCAAAATCAGTTTTTCTTATAATTCAGTTTTCGACTAACTACACAGCCCAAGGTTAATAATCCAATTAAATGTCTCTATAAAAAGAAGGAAGACAATGCTCTAAAAACTAGTTTAAAGAGGTCATTCAAATGTCTGCAAATTATTGGATTTGACTGTGTTATGAGAAACTAAAAAAAAATGAGTTAGTAAGTTAGTTTTTGAGATATGATGAAAACCCGGATTAAATTAAATGAACAATTAAATCAATATATATTAATTTAAAGAAACGGATAATTGCACATATACCTTATATGATTATGGTGTACGACAGCTTATACATCATCATTTTGTATCCATTGGTCAAAAGTTTTCGATATCGACGGAATAAAGGAGGACGACGGAAGGATGGCCAAACGGAAATAGAGACGTATCTAAATCAACTCTACTTTAGACGGTGTTAAGGAACCGTTATAAACAATTTCACAACTTTTTTTGTAACCATATTAACCATTCAATAAAAGTATTACGGATAATATAGCACAAAACTAAGAAACATGTTTTTCTTTCCGAATAAAAATGACGCAATTGCAATTTATAAAGTCTAATAACATGCTTTTTGTTTTACTTAGTAGATTGTCAACTTGTATTGTATTGTATCTATTTGTTGTAATTTTATTTTAGTTATCAGTTGACGCTGCTATGAGGTGGTGGAGCTGCGCGAAGCAATATTTATTAATTCCGGGTATGGGTTGGATGGCATTGTCCGTTAGGCTCAGAGTTAGGCGTACACTTCGGCCGCGACCTCGTCCTCGTGCTTTTTGTAAAAAAAGGGAGAAAAAGAATTTAAATAAATAAGAAAACCAACCACCAGCGACGACAGCCCCATTGCCAGGTTAGATACAAAGCGCAATTCGTATCGTGAGGAGAGCAATTCAGCATCTTCCCAACGCCCACCGCCCACCGCCCACCGCCTACCGCCCAACACACTTGTCAGTACTCTATCCAGAACGACCGGTAGTGGTTCAGAGTCAACAGAGTCCAAACCGTCGACAGCGCAAAAAAGGCAGCGAGGGCAGCTTGGAAGCCAAAGAAAAATTGGTGTTTCACTGCCTTACGGCCGAACGCCATCGACGAGCTTTTCTGGACTGTGCCGACATGGGGCTGGAGGGAAAGGATGGCAGTAACTTGAAGAGAAATGAGTACACAACGCGTTGTTTCTCTGCATCGTCATCATCATCCTCATCATCAGCATCAATATTTGAATTTAAAATTTCTTATTTTGCAAACGCGCGCCATATTTATTTCTTCTTTTGATTTTTCTCGCCTCCCTTCTTGTCACTTCTCGCACGTTCCAGTTTTAGGCGGTCGGTTGCTTTTTAGATGGCCCAGCGTCCTGCATCCTGAGTCCTGCGCATACCGACCGACACCACCCACCACCCGCCACACACTGCCCACCGCCTACACCGCCGTTTTGTTTTATTACGCAAGCATTTTCTACCATTAATAGCCGCGAGGCATTAAATTTTTAAATCACCCGCTTGTGCCGGGCCAGGGTGGTGGAACGATGGCAATGGCAATGACTGGCTATGACGATGGCGATGGCAATGCTGATATCGATGGAGTGGGCTGGAAAAACGAAGATGGGGTATGGGGTATGCAGTATGGGGCAGCGGGCCACACAAATTCAATGGTAATGGTATAGCAAGTACAGTCTCGCAGAAAAACTAAGCTTTATATTCGTCACTTTGTAAAAAGAAAATGAGCTTGTGGGCATTGCCTTGTGCGAATTCATAAAATTTGTATTTGTATTTGTATATGGCTTTAAAGAAATTCAAACAGGCCTGGAGGTTTCTCAACACCCATTCTATAAATGAATCACTTGTAAAAAGCCAGAATATATTATTATATATTTTGAGCAGTCCTAGTTCAAACTGTCTCTTTTTTAGCAAATTGAATAATGAGAACTCGCATTCAGGTCTCAGGCAAGTGTATGAATGCAGATTGTCTTAGCCGAGTAGGAAGAGCTATTTATAACTTTATTCGGTACTTAAAAAAAGCAAGAAACAGTGCTCTAGCCAGAAATGACTAGGAGATACTCTGTACCTAGTTTGGCATCTCAAAGAAATAAGTATATTCCTTGTATAATGAGCAGTCCGATTCGGCTGAATCAGACAGTAGCGCTGCTTGGAGCAATAAGGATTTTTTCAAGGTTACTTAAGATTGCTTTAAGGCTGAAAATTGTAATTGAAACATACACATAACAATTTATAAATGCCTATGAATAAAATAGTATTATGCTGTCCACAGACTTCTTGATTATTCAAAGCTTAAATTAGGTACACATATTACGTACAATTACTCTTATAGTTTATTATTAGAATTTGTATTCTTATTTCGAACATATCTGAAATAAAGTACGAAGTTTGATTAATTCCAGAACTTCTGGCTTGATTAGCGCTTTAAATCTTACGCAATTATATAAACTAGTATATTCCCACCTCAGATAAAGTCTGAAGTATATGTAGTATTTATCAAGCTCAAATTTATATATCCTTTTATATTTTAAATGTTGAATACAAAGATAGGTAATATTTCACAAGAGTAAAGCAAGTATAATTTGGTCCCAAAACGTTTAGGAAGGCTTGCGTGATTTTATTTATGAAATCAAATAAAAGGAATGTGTAAAGAAGGAAGAGGATCGTTCGACCAGCGTAGGATCTCCCCGCCTCATCAAGTACGTGCGTAGATCTACACACACCTTTATGTAAATCAACACCAGCTCAGGTACAGGCCACCCTTTAAGACTCTTATGAAATCGCGCTCAGTTAACCCTCAACCTATGCAAAACAACAACAACAAAACAGAAAAAGTGATTGCAGTGCAACTTAAGGATGCTGTGAAGGATGCTTTGTTGCCTGTTTAGTTGGTGTTGTTGGTGACCGACCGGACATTTCTGGCCCACTGGGCGGCCAAAGGCAACGGCAGGGGCACACCTGGAAAACTGGTTTTCTCACGATACCCTAAGGTAACTGTCATCGCCGGCGTAGTTGAGCTGGGGTGGGGCAAGGGGTAGGCTCACGAGCAGGACAACTGCAGGACATTAGGTCCAGATGCGCGCAAAAGCTGCTGCGGCAAGTATTCAAATTAGTTTTACTTTAGCTACATTACATATCAGTTTCGCTAACGGCCGCTGCATTTGAGTTAAGGCTCAGCGGACCATTGGTAAGTACGATCGCAGGGGGTTGGCTTCGGAGTGTCCTGTTCGTCCTGTTTTGCCCTGCATAGGTCAGTTGTAGGCAATCATTCAAATTTGCATACCACCAGCCTTCAGCAATAAGGACGAAGAGTCGTGCTCCTGGCCGAGGACATGTTGACTGCCGAACGCAAACTGGTCAAACCGGTCGTCACAAGTTCTGCATGCGTGTGCGAGTGCATATGTGTGTGTGCCGGCCAGTGGTTCCCAAAGGCGTTCACTTTGCACACATATGCCTCATTGTTGAGACTCCCCAACATTGAGAGTGCGAGAGCGCGTTCTCCTCATCCGCGCACGGCAGTGCCCACATACACTTACACACATGTGACGCTTGTGGATGTGATGTGAAAGTGAATGTATTCCGCATAAACATTGTATTCGTTTTATGTGACCATGCAGCTCATTTTGATTTCAACGCCGAAGCCGAACATGTGTGAAAAGCTAGAGCTCCGAGATTATCCAAGTGAACGCAAAAATTAACAAAATATTTCAAATTTTTCATTTAATATTTTAAATTAAAGCTTGAGGCAATAACGTTTTATCACTGTGCAACTGTCATATAATATAATAATAGCAAAAAAAACAATGAACTGTTAAAAATTAGGATATACAGAGAAAGCTCTCTTGTGCAAACACCTACGGCTTAAGATATTTGATATATTTGTAAATATATAAAGAATAATTACTTTCGACGAATTTATTTTTGATTTATTTTATATGAAAAGTTTTTATGCTGTTTAAGAAAAGTGTGTGTACAAAAAAAAATTAGCTCTGCTGTCGCTTGATAATTTAAAATCTATGCTCCCGGATTTTTATAAGAAGCAGTTACGCGCTTCCCTTTTGGTTACATCAGCTCTGGAAGGGGAAAATATATCATTTTTACAGTCGTTTATGTCACGAATCTAAATACCCAGAGAAGCATAAGGCATTTATTAAAACAAAGTTCAGCTCATAACACGAAAGATTGATCAAAATATCGTCAAAAATATAACACGATCGCTTAATGGCTGAGTAACCGTTGTGTGCTTCGGTTCGGCCGATCCCGACATATGTACAGCCTATAGCAAAACAAAGAAGCTATACCAACTTTTAGCTTATTAATGAACATACTTGTTGCATAGAAAAACAGAGATAGACTTGAAATATATACTTGTGGTTTTCTACTTCAGATAAAGTGTCACAATTTTTGGGAGGCTGGCCAATCGATAACATGTCGATACATATTTCCTACAGATATTCCGGCCACACCCACTAGAACTAAGCCCCCGCTCCCACGAATCGAGAAAATTGGTATATCCCACAGTGTTAAAGCTATAGAGGCAAAATTTGGATTTTAAAATATACTCGTGTATACTCGGATCAAGTTGTGGCAAATCGAATTAATCTATAAATCTCCCTCTGTTTAAAAGTTAGATACATCAGATTTTCAGATATATTCCTGAAAACCTCTTTTAAATATCGCCCAACAATTTTATGGGCATACGCCCACTAGGATTTTGGCAATTCGAGAAAGTCTATGTATCTAGGAGGCGGGTAAACCGCGAAAATCCATATCTCCCACAATCATTAAAGTTGGCAGACACTGTTCGAATGACTTCCTCTAAAGAACGAGCCGCAAAATTGTTCCCAAATAAAAATAATAACTAATGCCTAAACACTTAGAAAACTCATCTACGGACGGCTCGAACTTATTTAAACATGTTTTTGTTCTATCTGTAAAATTTAGAATATACATTGGTTTTGTACAATGTCCGTCCGTCTGTCCGTCTGTCCGTATGAACGCAATATTTTCGACCCATGAAGATAGAGACTTGAAACTTGGCATATATACTTGTAGTTATCTGCTTCAGACAAAGTGTTAAGATTTTTGTGCCACGCCCACTGGGAGGCTGGCAAATCGATAACATGTCGATACACCGCAAATCGCAAATCGATTAAAGTTGAATATTTCCCACAATATTAAAGTTAGAGTCACAAAATTTGGAATGTAGATTGCTGGTGATCTCCCGCCCTGATTTCCCGGCCACGCCCACTAGAACGCCCCCAGCGTCCCCGCCTTAAAAAATCGGAAATGGCTATATCTTCAAAAGTTTTAGAGCTAGAGTCACCAAATTTGAAAGGTAGATTTGTGGTCAGCTCCTCTAAAAAAGGGTACAAAAATTTCCCGTCCACGCCCACTCCCGCCCCCGCAAATCGCGAAAAGCTATATCTCCCACAATTTTGGAGCTAGAGTCACAAAATTTGGCAGACAGTGTTTGGGTGACCTTCTCTTAAGATCGAGCCGAAAACTATTGGCCACTGACACCCGCCCGTAGGAAATATAAAAATTCTATATTTTTCCGTGTACTGCGAACGAGTATTACGCAGTCGGCTACGTCCGACTGCAACGTTCTTACTTGTTTAAACATAGGCTTTTGATGGATTTTCAATATACATTTAAAGAAAAACAAATATGACCACAGGGAAACTTTAAAAACGCTTCAATTAAGTACAAAATACACAAACTGAATCCATTGAAAATGAGTAAAAGGGGTAGAAAGAGGCATTTCCGATCCCATAAAGTATATATATTCTTGCTCAGTATCAATAGCCGAGTAGATCTATATATTTATCCAGCTGTCGGTCCGTCCGTCCCTATGAATGCGTCGATTTAAGAGAATGCAAAAGGTAGAAAGCTGAATTTAGACTTTTTAAGTTCATGTATACGCAGATGAAATCGATTTCAAATGGTCAATTGTCTCGTTTTTTTATTACCGTTATTTATCGGTCTATTGACCCGGTTTTTTTAGCATATCTCAAAAGCTTTAAGCGCTAGAACCACCACTATTTCGGATTTTGGATACCACCCCCCCCCCACTTGCCCCATATATGAAAAAAGCAATTCAAATTCTACTGAATGAGCGCAGCGTATGAATGTAAAGGGTTTTAAATGTATATAAACACGCGGTTCAGGGTATCCCCTAGTCGGGCGATCCCGACTAGAGCCGGCTCACTTGTTCGAGTTTGGTTTCATGTTGAATTTTATATAATAAAATTTTCTAACCATTTATAGAGCATAATAATAGAATACAATGATGTGTATAATGAAAAAAATAAAAATGAATAAACACGATTCAAAAACTCTTTAGTTCTGCAACATATCCTTAGATGGGACTCTCCAATAGAACCGACAAGCATATATTTTCTACCATTTTTATAGATTTTTCTCTACCCCAAATTGTTAGTGTTTTTAAAGCTAGTCGGTAAGCAATTGTCTTATATTTTTTGTTTGTATTTTTTCCTCCTTTGAAATAACGAAACTCGGGGGTGCTTGAAGAGGGTGGACGTTGAAATGGACGTTTCACATTCATATTTGATTGTATGTGTGTGCCCGCTCATTTGTGTGTGTGTTCGTGTATCGGTCCTTCGCTCGGCCAACCATCTTGTTTCTTCCAGAGTACGAATACTCACCACCAGAAGAAGAGGCAGGCAGAAGCAGCAACAAAAGGAACAACCATTCCAACGCCCCTGCCAAGGCCACAGCACGAGTCCGAATCCGATAGCTGCGCACGACCATTCGCTTGCTCGTGAAGCGTCAACAAAGGAGTGGGGGTGGTGAGCACAGGAGCAATGGCGGGGGAGCGAGGCAGTAATATTGGCAGGGCATAGCTGTTGATGACCAAACGGGCATGACAACCGAACAAGCACTTATTTTAAAATTATCGACAATAAGTAACTCGACTGCCAGAGTATGTACACACATATGTATGCATATAAATGTGTTTATCACAATGCTGATGGCGACTGGCAATCAACGCAGAGCCCAAGCCATAAGAGCTACAAATCTGTCATTTCCATAGTAGATTCGTTTTAGGACGGACGGACAATGCACAAACCCAATATACTCTTTTAACTATGTGAACGAGTATAAAAATGTACATACAAAATGTGTTTTAGAAAACAGTTGATTTTCTATTTGGGTTACTTTATAAATTATATATATACATATATATATATATTTTATTATGACTATCATCTTGTAGAAAACATTTTTTTTTTAATTTTTATTTTTTTGCATGTAACAGGCAGAAGAAAGCATCTCCAACCCAATAAAGACGAGCGCCTGGAAACTACATAAGGTGTAGGCCTAAAGTTATCGGTTATAAATTCTGCTATACCATACGCCGCTCAAATTTAACACTTTTTCCCGTTTTAATATTATCGATGAAATCAACTTTAAGGTTTGTTTTACTTATCAGGAGACTTTAAGAGCTAGATCCACAAATTGTTGCTCACGCCGAATGCTGACCTTCGTCCCTACTATGGAAACTAAATTCGTGAATTACTTCTAAACAAAGTGGATGATCGTAATGAAACTTTATAGTACATAGTAAGAGCATTGAAATCTATGTACAAACCGAAGCGCTTTTGATATTTGGGGCGACTGCGGAAAGGTATCTAAAATCCGAATATTCAAAAATATTCCTGAGAACGTAATAAACTAAATTTGGTGGCTCTAGCTTTTTATGATCTACGAGATATGCTAAGAAAACCAAATCTTAAAATCAATTTTTATTGATATTAATGAAACGTGGCTAGATATAAAAAGGAAATAATAAAATTGCTTTGCGTATGGTTCAGGAGAATCTATAGTTTAGAATCCGAAAGTTTAGCTTTATTTATTTATTTTATTTTTAGTTTTTAAAATCGCTTAGGTTAAAAATAAATCGAAACATCGATATATTCATGGGGTGCGTAATTATCGATATTTGCCAACTGGTGGCAGCTCCATGTTAAGAGCACAGAGAAAGACATACGCACCCACACGCTGTACGGGATTAACAGTCCCCGGCTTCATGGAACCATACTGGAAGTATTCTATTAGGATGCAAGTTCTGACCAGAGGGCTGATCTCGTACCCCGTGTGTTAGGGAATCACAGAGAGAATAGGCCTCGCTCCTCACAGCATTTCGGTCTATTCCATGCAGTAATATTTAAATCTTTTGGTAATATTTAAATTTAGAATTGGAAATTTAAAATCTGTCCGCAACGGACAAACCTCCTTATAAAATGACTTTTGCCGTAAAACAGTCCAGTTCACATTGAATTAGAACTTTAAAGCAATCTTGGTATGTGCAAAAATAAAGCTGCGTTATTTTTGATTCAGAATCTTGGTTTCATTGCATCATTTTGATTAAGAATTTTTTTCAGAACGTGGTTGGTAAATGCTGGGTTGTTTAACGAGTCATAGAGGGCGCTGGTAAACAAAATTTGTGGCAACACAGGCCACCTCCTATCGGAAATATCAGCGACAGTCAGGGATAGTTTTATCGATAGTTGGTAATTGGATGATCGGAGCGGCTGATCATCTCTAGGAAGAATTCAAGATAATTTGGCAACTTTGAATCTGTAATAAAATCTCGTAGTTAAGGTGAACCAATAAACATATTGTTATATTCGAATTAAATTAATGAATCTTTGTAACCTTTAACCATTGGCGTCTACAAAGCGTGGCACATATCTTGCCATAGTGGTGACCCCGACTATTTGAAAGAAAACAAGAACACAATAATTGCAAGTCACACACATAGTGGGTGACGCTACACTATGGCAAGATATGTGCCACGCTTTGTAGACGCCAATGGTTAAAGGTTACAAAGATTCATTAATTTAATTCGAATATAACAATATGTTTATTGGTTCACCTTAACTACGAGATTTTATTACAGATTCAAAGTTGCCAAATTATCTTGAATTCTTCCTAGAGATGATCAGCCGCTCCGATCATCCAATTACCAACTATCGATAAAACTATCCTTGACTGTCGCTGATATTTCCGATAGGAGGTGGCCTGTGTTGCCACAAATTGTTTGGCGCGTGGCCAATTATAGTTCAAGTAGATGTGAATTAATACTCTATTACTACATAGAACTTATTATATGTTCTTATGAAATTAATATTAGTCCTTCTTAAGCTTAACTGTAATTCTAGCCGAACCGCTAGAACAATGTATCGCGACTTTATCGGAGCGACGGCTGCCACAACTGGATTTTTGTACCAACGGGTAAAAGAAGCTTTTTATATACGAACGATAGAGGGCGTAACAAATTTTTAAACTTGTGCCCACGACCCGTATAGGTCGCTCGTGGGAATTGCGCCAACATCCGATAGAGAGCGCTTATTCACTGTTACATAGGGAGTAAAAGGAGGCACTTCCGCTGTAATTGCCGAGCTGTCGAATGTAAAGCATACAGTTCAAACTGCTGTCATGCAAGCTGGGATTTCATATGCCAATGTATGTATAGATGTACATATGCTAAAAATAAATTTTTAAAATTTTTTAATAAATATGGTTTGGTTCGGAATCAGATTCGGTTCAGGGTGCGGTTAAAATTTAAAAAATAATTGATTATCCGCAGGATTTGCAGCCTTGTTTGATAATATATAAGAAGAACAGGTGGCTCACAGGAGGGTTTATGGAATCTCCTAGCCGGAGAAATTCTGATCGCACAATTATATCACAGAGTAATCAGAAGATAAAAGCTCAATTTGTGTTTTATATACTGAACCCATTGAAGATGGGTAAAAAGGGTATAATGGCTTTGCACAAATTTATGGAACACGCAGATGGAAGCATCTCCGACTCCATAAAGTATATATATTCAGCATCAAAAGCCAAGGCTTTACACCATTTTCAATTTAGGATGGTATCCAAAGAGTGAAATATTTTTAATTTTTTATAGTATGCAAGAATGTTCATAACAAATTTATTTTATCTAGCTATATATACTTAAAAACCATAGGTTGAAAGTAAATAATTATCGATTTCAGGGAAACAAGGTGAGTTACTAATTTGATAGAAACTTTCTTGCACAATATTCGTGTCCACACGGTATAACTATTATAGGCTAACTTGCGCAAAAATATACTGACAAGATTTAAAAATAAATAAGTATTATTTACACAATCCGCGAACAAATTTGTAATATAACTTATTTTCTTTCTGTATGAATAAAATAAATTAGCTGTATTGGCCAAGGAAAAAGTAACTTTTAACAAAAACGTTTATATTCAATTCAAAATTTGTGTGATATATGTCGAGTTCGACTATAATGTCAGTCATTAATTATCCGTAAAAATTCTGTTTACTCTGTTATTAACGACGTCGAAATTAAAACGGTTTTAGGAACGATCGGCAATAATTTATTTCTTCCAGTGCGAAATATAAAAATTTTCCGTTAGTTTTTGAGCACACGTCGTATTACTAAAATAATATACATACAAATGGTATGATGTCGATGTTGGATTTCCGTTCACATGTTTAATGGAAGAATTTACATGCGTGTATCTTAGTTATCTTAACATTGATTATAATATAAGTTGTATATTTAATTATTATTATACAATTGCTTAATTGCGTTTAATACAGAATCCAGCGTACAGGTTACAGTAAGTATTTAAAGCTGCAGAGCTGGGTTTCCTCATCTAATTATACATATACATAGCCCCCCAATCAGCTTTATTTTCGATACCGATTGCTCTTGTTTATATATTTTGTCTGTAACACTCATATGATGTATACCCATCACATCATTTGCGATCTGACTTGATCTGATACTACTACTGCCAACGAGTACAGCGGAGATATTAAAACTTCACTATGTACTTGGCTTCTCCTTTCGCTAAGATATCTACGATAATAAGCTAATAACAAATCTTATTTGGAGAAAGCTTCAGGCCTGTTGCTCGTTGCGGAGACTAGCTTTTAAATCGTTCAGAAAACAGATGCACTAGTGGGTCGGCTTGAATCGATTATTTGTTCACAAAAAACGCCGGATTTGGCGACAGATTTGGGGGCATTGCGATCATGTTGCCGCCACCTTGTTGCTGTTGCTGCTGTTGCTGACTCCTTGTGTTCGTTGCGTAGAGTTGTTGTTGAAAGCTGTGGTATTGTTGAGCATACTTTAAATCATTTGACGAGGGGCCAACAAAGTTGACTCCAATTCCACCGCCGGAGCCCCCACCGTTTCCGGCAGACGATATAAGGTTACTGTTGTTGGGGCCACCCATAACAGGATGCCCTTGTCCTTGCACATGTACCGCTGCTGGGCCTTGCATACCCACATTTGGAGCGACTTGGGTTTGGCACATACCGGCCGGCATGGACTTTAAGTGCTGTCCCTTCGGTTGCCCCTGTTGTGATGCTGCGAACATTGCTGGAGAACTATTACAAGATCCTGCGCCATTGTTAAACATTACACTCGGATCATTGCAGTCCATGCCGTCCGGAGCAGTCGGAAACTGGCTTTGCTGTCGATTAACAATATTGACTCCAGGCGCCTGCATCCGAATGCCCAAGCCGCCGTGCTGTCGCATGCCATGCGGTCGCATGCCACGAATCATGGGTGTTTGACTAATGCTCATATCATGGCTTGTTAACCCAACTCCCACCCCAACCGCACCTTCGTCATCGAGGCCAGGTAGTTGATTACAGTTTTGGAAAAAATTCATATTGATGCCGTTGCCACTGTGATTATTGCCCATTTTGCTCTGTTGTTGCTCGTTCGGAGAGTTCATATTCATGGAACCTGCTCCGATCATCATAGGTCCGCCGTCATTGCCAATCGCGTGGCCAATTGGCGCAACACCTACGCTGTTAGCCATCTGTGGATTGGCATAACGCTGCAAGAACTCCAAGCTGGGTGCCATTCGCACATTACCATTGTTATTACCATTATTGTTGTTATTGGTTTGCGGCCTCACTGGCATGTACTGTATTGTATTCGGAGTGCTGGCCTTTACTTGGATATTTGGATTGAAATTGGGACCAAAGTTGACGGGCACCCGATTCATACGAGGGCCCGACGGTAATATTCCATGAAAACCCGGCCCAACTGGACCAGGCCCATCACGTACTACACCGTTGGGTCCAGGACTAAAGCCGGACCCCATGCCAGCCATCTTAGGATTCAACATGCGCTGACCCATCGAGTTAATCAACGGGTTTATAGGATGACAATTATTGGGAGCATTGCTGCCGGGTGCGTGGTTCATGTGATCCATGCTTGTCGCATCCATATTTGGCACCATGCCTCCATGCTCCATATTCATATCCACGGGGCCTGGGCCCATCATATTCATCCCGCCGGCGGGACTTCCCACGCCAGACACACAGCTAGTTAGTTGCTGCGACATCTGTGCTAACGACGATATAGGATCAAAGTTCTGTGCCATCTTATTCTGTGCTGGTCGATTGCTGCTGTTCGGATTCAACGGCATATTATCAGAACGACGAGCAAATTGTACAGGTGGTCCGCTAGCCCCACAATTTTGGCGCTAAAAATAAACGAAATTTTATATTTTAATGCCCGTAAAACTTTACAAAATTAACAAGAGTGCTTTATTCCAAACCACAAATTGTCGAATCTGCACACTTAAGCAGAAGCTTAGAAAAAAATGATAATGTGTGTGTATACTAAAAAGTGCTTATTCCAGATTCAGGCAAAGTGGGTAAAGCTATCCAAAATATAATGTATTCTTTATCTATGTGTACGAGAACCATCATATCACGTTTGATGCATCCAGCTCTTAATGTATCTAATATGCTTAAACAAATTGAAGTTGACTTGAGAAATATGGCTTACAAAAAATAACCTTTAAATGGGTTTTGAGTAAGTATATGAAACAGGTTGAAACAATTATTTGCGATCTTATAATTTTATATGAACGCACCGATCTAGCAAACTTTAAGAGCTAGAGTCTTAAAATCCGGCTCAATAACATTTTATTTTGGAAATCTCCCCCACTCTCTTTAAAATTTAAAGGAAAAACAAATGAAGGGCGGAAGTGCCCGGAAACCCTAAATCCTGTCATTTCATACATTAGTTTAAAAAATGTAATATTTTCCAAATGAAGATGGCTTCTTCTGCATGTTACATACATTTGCACCATCATACACTTACTCACCCATTTTCAATGGGTACAGGGTAAGCATGTTTTAATACGAAAATCATTTATTCGACTGAAATACGACTATTCGACTTACTGCAACGATAGAAATACCGGTGATACGGTTTTTAGCGTAAGAAAAGTATTTTGGTATGTATGTATGTATAGAAAAGCTACCAATGGAACAAGCGGCTAAGAATTTGTATGAAACACATCCGCTTTATCTCTGCACGGCTATTTAATCACCGGCACCTCAAATATAGCTGTTTTTTTTACTTTGGAAATGAATAATAAACAGCGCCATTTCAGAAATATTTACATTTACTTCCAGAGGGTTGTTGCCATTGGGTCCTTTGTATGCATTCATGGCAGTGTTTGGATTATTTTGCATTTGCGTATGTACATTGAAATTCAGTCCCGGGCTGGATGCCGGAAATCGAGAATCCATATTGTTCGGCTCGATTAGATGATTCGCAGAGTTGGGGTTTGTATTACTATTTCCGGGCGAACGCGGTCGCTGCGGACTTGGCCGTGTACTCTTCAAATCACCTAAAATAAGGAAAATATCAACAATAATATCAACATTGATTTCTTCTATATTAAATAGGATATCAAATATCAAATTTGAAGTAATTACCACCACTTGACGTTGAATTAAACGGTTCTATTTCCTTGGGTGAGAGATGCGCCAGTGGCGTACTGGGATTACTGTTAAGATGATGATTCATGACATTTGCCGGATTGCCACCACTTCGATGTCGACTCGAGGGCGATCCGCCATCTGACTGAAAACAACTTTTGGATGTTGTTATGGCACCCATAGTTGCTGTCGTGGCTGCGCTCGCAGATGGGTTTGCTGTCGATAGCTCCATACTGGGTGAGTTCGATGGCAATCCTAGGGCCCCAGCAGTGCGGGGGGAAGGCAGGGAGAGATTATTGGGACTCGAAGGATTTGGAGATTGGGTAGCAATTGGCACCGAAGCCGAGCGTTGAGTGGGATGATAGGGAGGCGGCGGACCTTGCACATTATTGCGCATTCCTGGATTTGATGTGTTAACAGAGCCCGCATTGCTACCAGAACCAGCAGCAATCGGCGGCTGTTGAACATTTGGACCTGGTCCTGGCCCAGGACCCGGGCCAAGTACTTGACCGTGGCCAGGCATTCCTGAGGGTCGGCAACCCACTTTACCGACTTTCAAACGCTCTTCGAAAAACTGCTGCTGTATTTTGGTCCACTCCATCGGTGTCATACCTCCTTGAGGCATAGGCATGCCCTCTTGATTAGAGATGCCACCTTTGTCTCCAGCTCCTGTTCCAGCCCCTATGCCCATAACGCAGTTTGTGTTGCCAAAGCCGCCCATAATTTCAGGTGAATTCGTCAACAAATTGGGATTATTTGAACATTGCATTCCAACATTCATATTGACGTTCATACCTCCTGATCCAGGTCCTGCTACTGGCCCTCCAGTAGCTGCAGATCCTGTGCTCGCGGCAGCTGGTGGCCCACACGGCAGATTATTTTTTGGACCACTATTGCACGACATGGCAGCTCCTATTTCACCAATAACATCAGCAGGCAGCGGCATCGGCATCAGTACATCCTCCCCTAGCTGCACCGGCATATGATCTGACTTCTGTGCAGCCTGCATCTGCATTTGCATTTGACGCATTTGGGTATTCGAGGCGCCAGGCATGTTCATCATTATATTTCCCATTGCAGAGTCGTTGGGCAACTTGTTCAATTGATTTGGGCCACTGTCATTCTCCGGAAACAAAAATTGATTCATTTTCTTTATTTTTGCCAATTGCTCTTCCCGATGCTGGCGTTGTTGGGGTGTCAAGTTTTCGTCCGGCACTTTGACGCCTTGCAACGATATTATGTTGCTATCCGCGCTTAAATCGCTGTTGCATTTGCCCAAGGCGCTTACAACACTGTCGACGCCTTCCATAAGCTTCAACGCTTGCGATTCAGCCGCCCCTTGAGCTCCCTCAAGACTATTTCGACTCACGGCAGCACTGCCATTGCCCGTCTCCCAGCACATCAGGTCGCTATCATTTACTAGCGAATCGGCGGGCGAAGGCTCAGCAAAAGTGTTTCGCTTGTTGATATTATCGGCTTGACTGTTAAAATGTGACTTGGGTCCACCTGCGACACCTGGTTTTTGCTGCGGTTGAAGCATTTTGGCCAGATTTGGGTTCGGATTTGGGTTCAGGTTAGCATTCAAGTTGTTATTGGAATTCGCATGTGTATTTAGCCAGTTCTGTCCACCTCCAGGGCCAGGCATGTTGCAAATACCCAGACCCAACGAATTTTGCCGTTGCAGCTTATTCATTTTCATTGGATTCTTCATGAAGAAATCTTCAAGGAAACTTTTTGTGGCCGGCTGCGTGCAATGGTAGGCAATTATCGTCTGAAACTGGCCACTCAGCACCGATTCAGCGCCATTATTAGCCAACTGAGTTGAGAAGACAAATATGTGATTCTGCTGCTGCATATAATCCAAACAGTTGCCCAGAGCACCGCCGACGCTATTATTGTTGCCCATAAAATTGGACGCGCCAGGCGAAACGTTGATGCCAATTCCAAGAGATACGCCGAGACCAGATCCAGACCCTGTCGGACCCCCGACTGGGCCACCGGCAACATTAGAATTTGAGGAAGTTGTATCGCTCATTCGATCAGCATCCAGTGCGTTGACCAATGTATTGCATCCGACGATGTCATCACTGTTTAGGCCCATAACTGATGGCGTTTTGTCCGTGATATTAGAACTCAGTTCCATTTTAACTGACGGCGTGGAATAAAAGTATATATATTGAGAATAGCATATCGCCTACAAAAATCCAATAGCTTAACTTACCTGGCGTGACAGATCGATCTGGCGCATTACTACCAGATGGACCACCAATAGATCCAATTGATCCAAATCCCACTGGGGACATACTTGGCGAAAAATTATCTTCTTTCTTCATATTCACTAAACTACCAAGAAGATCGGAAGGCTCTTCCTTAACAGACACTGCAGCACCAACAGAACCGACTTTTGTGCTACCGCTGGCGACTGCTGAGCTGTTTTGACTGGCTTTTTCCAAAGGTAAGTTTCCAGACGTGGTCGCCTGCGTTGACGTCGGCTTTGACTTGACTGTTAAACAATGATTACATGGATTACATTCAAAAAAAATTTGGATTAAACAAGTTATAAATATAATCCACAAATGTATATATATATATATAAACTAAAACGATAGTATATAAAGTATCAATTGTTTAAAACAATTTCAATATTAAAGATATTGTACGCATAAAATCGTAAAACAATATCGTTTACATCACATACAAAGAATCTGAGCTTTGCAAAGCTGCAAACCGATATTGAACCAAACCTATTTGAAACCAGACTTCGAATTCCAATACCCTAAAATTCAACCAAACCAATACCCAAACCAAACCATATATTCTTTTAAATTGGTTTGGTTTCATTTTTAGTAGAACTGAGAAATATTACCTAAAATTGTATATTGGTTGAGCTCAGAGACTTTATTGATGAGAATTTATTTATTATGCCTCTTAATTAAAAAACACAACAAAAAGAAAGCAGAATATTTTCCTATACATATTAAATACAGTATTTTCCTTTCCCATGCCAAAATAACGAATTTACTGACTCTTAATAGTGATGGGGTTGGGCTACCCAAATATTTAGAAAAACATTTAAGAACGTTGCTTACGGGTGTAACTGACAGCGCAATTCTCGTTGAAAGTGTAAGCAATAGGCTATACTGAGGGAGATATATAGGTTAAATTTATTTTTCACGCCCCCAGTGGGCGTAGCCAAAAGAAACTTTACACTGACACGGGTATACACGACTCAAAGTTTCAAGTCTCTAGCTTTAATAGCAGAGAAAAAAATCACTTTCATACGGACAGACGGACATTGCATATAATTTCATATAGTTTCTTCAGTTCGAAAACGAGTTAAAACATTATTGCTATATTACCACAATCCTCTTCCTTAGCGTTGCTCTTTTTCTTTTTTAGCAAGTCCTCCTGATGCAGTTCACTATCCACAATCTGAGCGAGGCCTGCAGACACATTGCTGCTGTTGCTGCTTGTATTCGAGTGGTCGCTGGCATTGTTGGGGTTCGCGTTAGGTTTGGCGTTGGGCGGCGAGTTGATGCTATTATTTGAATTCTGTCTTAGAGCGCTGGTTGTACTACAGCCTACTGGTCCCGACACTTCCGATTGCCCAGAAGCACTAATGTTGCTACCGCAGCTTGTGTTGGAATTAGTGGTTTTAGTGCTGTTGCCGTTGTTGTTGTTGTTGTTGTTACTATTGCTGTTGTTGTTGTTATTATTGTTATTTGTGTTTTGTGTTGTGTTTTTTGCAGGCACATCCGCCTCATCTGACATGGTCTGATTTTGGTTGCTTAAATTCTCTAAAAAAATGAGAGAAATTTTACATCTGTGGACAAAAGGAAATCAATCATTGATTGATTATTACCTGGCGATAGCGTGGAAAAGGGTTCGGCTTTCACCTTTACCGTAGTTTTCAAGCCCTCAATTTTTGTGGATTTCGCAGCCGCTGCATCGGCGATTGTTGGTGATTGGCTGGCGCCCCCAGTTGTTGTGGACAGCATTCTAAGCTAGCCTACATGGAACACAAGTGCGTGTTCTGGCCTGGACGCGTTGCTTAAGATCTTTCGCTATCGCTGTCTTTTGCTTGACTTTCAATGTAGGTCTGTTACACTTTTTCCATGGTCTCAATGGAGCCTCTTAGCTCCGGCTCACTTCATCTAGTCTTAGTTACACTTTTTCTTTGTCTAATATCTCATCAAAAATTATCATTTACAATTGCTCCAATAGCTTTCGGGTTGGTTTTGGTTTTGGTTTAACCAAATTCTTTAAGCACACACGCTCATATGTATTTGTGTATAAGCGCTTACACTCAAACAAAACAACAAAAAAAAAATTCTGTATACATACAAAACACTCACTCACACACACATATGACACAATTAGCTGAAGAAAAGTGTGTACTAAGAGTCCAACGACACACAAGGCGTCTTTTTAACGTCTATTCACAAAAACTATGTCGCAAATTATGTACAAATAATTATTGCTGGCCTAAGGATTTTAATTTTTTAGTTGTAAATACAAATCGCGTAGCCACTTGGCATGCTCCTTCTATAAAATATACAATATGTGTTAGAAAATACTTAAAGTACTATTTTGGTACTACAGTATCGTGGTATGTTACGACGGCATGACGTGTATTCGTTATTAATGGGTACTCGCCAGTCACGACTCGTTACGAGTAATTGCCTGGTAAAGTTATCGTAGATCTCGCTTTAGAATAGCATGTCTTTATTTCCTGCGCCCTTAAAATTCAATTTTAATAAAAATTAAACTTGACCCGCCAGCAGTGCAAAATGTATACTGACCATTAATGAACTATCGATAGTACTTTGAGACGAGTCAGTCCATTCGATAGTTGGATAAGTAACAACCAATAACAATTGTGGTACAAAAATACAATTTTAAAAAATTACATTTTGCTATTTTGAAAACAAACAGATAATTTCTCACAATTTTTGCTATGGGAGCTATGTGATAAATGTTAATAATATTTTTTTCATATGCGTAATAAATGAGTTTAATTATGTTATTGTAAAAAGCAAAAATTGTTCATTCAAGTTTGATTGCACGAAGAGGAGGACTAAAATACATACAAGATAGACGGCCATGGTTTTTGATACTAGATCGGAGATTTGTGCTTCGTGACATAATAAAAATCAGTTTTATCGGTCTGTCTTTCGCAGAGAGCGAACAAATAAAAAAACTTTAAAAGCAAAATAGGTAAAAATAATAACAACAAATATGGTCTTAAATATATTAAATGGCAAATAGTAAAAATGAGGATGAGGATAAGCAAGAACCTGTAAAACTGAGAATTCCTAAAATATGTTTTCTAAAATGACAACTATTTGCTTAATCTGGATTTGTTTTATTCATTTACCTTACACATAAGTACATATTATTACTTTTATTGGGTCTACGTAAGTATACGCTTGTTTGCATTGCTAATATTTGTAGTGTGTGTGTGCATTGTATGTGTTTGCACCTCGTTTTAGACTAAATTGACTAGCATACATCTTAACACTGCGCCTACATAATGATTCATTAAACAGTAGCTTGAGTATTCGCATTCGTGTATTTGCATTTGTATTCAATAACGGTTAAATCATATATACTATGTATATGCATACAAATGCACAAATACGTGAACAAATAACTATGGTACATATAATATATTAAGTTGTTCGTGCTACTTGCTCCAAGATGTTTGGAAAAAATAAAGTTTTGGGTATTTGAAAAAAAAACCGATTTTTCGGTTTTTCATACATGTTTATGTACACACATTATACCTATGTATGTATGTATGTGTATGTATAGTACACGCGTATATACACTACATATTATTATAAATTTGAGTTTCGGTTATGTGAAAAGCGCATTACATTATTTACATGTATTATTAATTATATTTATAAATTTAAGGGACTTCAAAAAGTTATTTTTATTTTATTTGTATTTAGTTGTACCTTGTTTATTTTATAAATTTGACTAGATTTACATAGTTACATTTTTGACATATATTCTTATTGTGGGATTCTTAAAGTTTGCATCACTCGGCTTTAAACGCTTTAAATATATGTATGTACATGAGTGTGTGTGTGTATGTATTAGACAGAGTATGTCTTAAATTAAAACATATATGTGTTATAACACTAACGCACTCAAAAGTATGTATTATTGCCACATCTAAAGTATAGTACGTGTTTTCTCCTACTTAATAGTATGGGAGAAGAAAGTTTAACAAAGAAGTCTGTTAAAAAATAAGCAGATTTTTTGAGTCAGGTACCAAAGGAATTTGCTTTACTTTAATTAGGTTTAAATCCCACTGAATTCATGTCCTTGGTATTATAACCGCATTAAATCGCAAAAAAAGATAATGCTCAATTTGTTCAAAGAACAACTTTTTAATACTATACCCCCTGAAAATGGGTAAGGGGGGGTGATTGTAAGGTTGTAAAAATGTATATATCGAGCAGGATTCTCCAGCTATACATATTATCTTGGTTAGGATAACGGGCTAAGTCAATATAGGCGTCCGCCTATTAAATTGTCTGCTTGTCTGTATGAAAGCGTAAATTTCAGAGACTATAAAATATACTTTAAATTTCGAACAGCACGCACCTCTGCAGATCTGTTTTATGTCTCTTTATTTCTAGTTTTTTGCTATTTCGGGACGAACGTGTGTAGAAATTGAAGCCTTCGCAATCCATGTTTACAAGCAATATGCCAAAAATTTGTGTCTTCAGGTTGTCTTTTGTTGGATATATTCTTCAAAATCGTAGATTGGCAAACAACATTAATTGATTTGGGACAAACGGGGTGCTATCGTAAAAATGCAACAAATTTTTGAAGCACAGTAACTGCTAAAGATGCAAAACTTTCTGGATACAGATACAGATATATCTTAGTCGAGTATCCTCAACTATAGCACTTTTACTTGCTTCTTTGTTTGACAATAAAAAGATTGTGGCACAAAATATCAAATGAAAAATCTTTACAGCACTTGGTGGTGTAATATGTTAGGACCGCCGATTTAATATGGCTCTTGTAAAGCAGAAAACCTAAACGGGTGTAATTTGAGTGATTTTGAAGGTTAGTGGACCAACGATTCATTCAGTTTTAATGTCGGATCTTTATAATATTTTGAACCTAAACGAACTGAGACTAGCTTCGCAGAATTGATACTGGCTAGCAAACTATCATGACAATCAGCATCCACTTCTACTTGGCCATTCAAATACTCAATGCAATCGGCTACCCCCAGGCTATCAATGGATATGTCGGCCTGTTGCACAACCAAGCTTGGCGACCATTGACCTGGCCCTGAATCAGTGTCCTGATTTGGATCGGTGTCTGGATGCGATCGAGCATACGATTGTGGGTGTTTTATAGAAATATCTGATGCCGACTCAGTTAATTCCAATTGGTCGAGATCATCGTCCTTTATGTTGCCAATGCTAAAACCATCAGTTTTTAAATTAAGAGTTGTTCTTACAATGCGATGCTTGTGATTCTGAAGTCTTAATACGATTTTCCTATTGAGGCTTAAGTGCGTATCATCCGAATCGGAATTGGTACGGTTGCGAGTGTGGGTGTGATTGTGGGTGTGAGTATAAGTGCGAGTGCAGGACTTTTGAGTTATTTGTTCATTCTGGGACTGTTCGCTGTGTGTTCTTCGCGGGCATTTGCCATTATGTCACAACATATCATCATGTTCATCGCCGTCGTGATCGTCAACTAGAAAATCATGATGTTCCAACTCCAAATCCATATCGCCCTCATCGTCAAAGTTACCTAGCGGAGACATTGCAGTCGTATGCAGACTGTTGTAGTGTCCATGCGTCCCACTGTTGCTCTCCCTCTCCTCCGGCTCTTCCTGATGCTGCCGACTATGCGAATGCTGTGCATTTTTAGTATCGTCATCGCGCCACTTGTCCATGGAGCGCCGCCGAGCATTCATAAAGAAATTGCCCACTGTGGTTGGCTCCAGTCCAAGCTGGCGTGCAATGGTAACTTGCATCTCTTTTGAAGGCCTCTTTGTTTCCTATAACGTATGCGATTTTAATTAAAGGACCAAAAGTTATCCCGCCTAGTGCTAGCTTACCTTAAATATTGCTTGTAATGTCCGCCGCTGCAAGTCTGTAAAAACTAAACGAGGTTTCTTTGGCTGCGGCATTTGTTCTATGTGCGGCTCCTCCTTGCGACGGCAGTTGGCTGTAGCGCCAACTCCAGAGCCGGCAGATCCGGCAACCATAGCTGTGGATGAAAAAAGAATACAATAAATTAGAAATTGGAAAACACGTTTAGGTTCTAGACTTAATACTCGTCTAAAGGGGTTACAAAAATGAATTCTGCTACTTGACATAGGTCCGTCTCTTATTTCTGACACTATGTATCTCGGATCCAGCCGTATTGACTGACGATAACATATAGCTCCCATAGAAGCGATCAAAACGGTTGAAAAATGGATTTTTGTATAATTCATAATATCCTGACCAATCTTGGGGAATAGTTTCCAACAATAATCAAAAACTTGATTTGTATAAAAACATATACAATGAATAAAGCACACTTCAAGGGTAAAACACTCTTGCTAAGCATATATTGTCACTGGGACCACAAATTTATAGCTCGATATCTTGCTTACCATTTCCCGAAATGCCTGAGACATGCGATGCATCTGCAGTCGTGTTGGTCAGCACCACGGGGGGTGCTGTCGATGCTGATCCCGCTGAAAATCCAGCACTTGCCATACCGCCTGCCCCTCCAGAAACAACTCCACTTGATGGCCGCTGCGGTATCTGAGCGGCAGCCATGCGCAGAGCTGACATACGCTGAAATTCTGGCTCTTGGAGCCATTTGAACATGCGGCGAAAGGTTTCTCGACCCGATTTAAGCTTTGACCAAGGCTTCGGATTGCGCAGCAAATCGGAAAGAGTACCCTGCGATCGACAGAGCACACGTTGAGCGAATATCGCCTGTGGTATGCTGTAACGTTTTAGCTCAGCTGAAATACGTTGCGCCAGCTCCTTAGTATTAATCTCTTCCATGTCGTTAGGTCCACACGAACGATTGTTTACTGTAGCATTGGAGTTGACGTTGGCGCTCCCACAAGATATCGCGGCCACTGCGACTCCTGTTATCTTGGGTGAATGCGTTCCCAGCTTGGGTTGCTGCTGTTCACTGAGGAATCCGTTTTGTTGTTGCTGCTGCTGCTGCTGCTGCTGTTGCTGTTGACTTATATTGCACACATCTAGATTATTGCTAGTTGTTATATTAGACTGATTATGATCGCCATTTGGATGGCATTCATTGCTCTCATGCTGACTTTTAGCGCTTGTCTGGAGCATCTGTTGCTGGCTCTGCTGCTGCTGCTGATGTTGCTCTAATCTTTGTCGCTGAACTATTTCATCAATGCTTACGGTAATGGAGCCATCACCAGGCGGTGGTGTGGGCGTAAGCGAGACAACAACGGGCAGATCTACTGAGAGATTTGCGACTGATCCATTCATATGCGGAAGTGTCACAACAGATGCCGGCGAGTGTAATGACATGGACACAACGGAGCCAGCGGACACAGAGTGTGGACTGAGCGTTGGGCTATGCTGCAATCGTAACTGAGAGCTGCGACCGCCAGTGGAATTGGTGGATGAGGAGGTGCCCATAACAAGTTCATGATCATGTTGATGTGTGCTGTATGAGGATTTGTAATCTCTCACAACGACCCCATCGGCAATTCCACTTGTCGGTGATAGGCATATTACCTGCTTTTGAAGAGCCACTGGCACTAATTGCATGGTCTGACCGCCTTGATTATGACCGTGCCCATGCCCGTGGCCATGGCCATGTCCATGTCCATGTCCATGCCCCTGGCTAACTGTGACCGATTTATGCGTATTAAGATTGACCTGAAGCTGGGGCGAGTGCGAGTGCAATTCGGACTGAGGCGACAGCGCATCACAACCACCTGCAACTGACCCAGGCACTGGCGATGGCACCGATGAGCTATGAGTGTGCAGATCGCATGACCCAACCATGCCGGACAGACCGTGTGACGGAGAGCTGGCGTAGTTGTGAGGCGGAGGTGAAATCAGCGAAGGCAATTTGTCATAGGAGGAATACGGAGACTGAACACCACCCAATCCACTCAAGCTCAAGTTACTTAGAGACCCCTGGTGCGCGCCCTCTATGGGCATGGGTAAACTTGTAAATGAGCTGCAGTGATTGTTGGAGCCATCCGAGGTGCCACCGGTGCCACAGGTGTTAATCCTACCGGTTGAGGTCGCACTGCTGCCATTTGCGCTACCCGATGAGCTGGCACTACCGGATATGTGACCCGCATAGGCAAACTTATCCGACATGGTGGAAATGGGCGGAAGCGGCTGGATGGGTGTCAGCGTTGCATATGACGTTGGGCTGAAACCCGGCTCTGATATGCGATTATTCACCGAAGTCAATGTCTGATACGTGCTATGCTCCAGTGAGTTGTCAACGGCCAGTGCTGGGCTGAGCAAGTGCCCCCCAGAGTCGCGATCATCATCATCTTCATCTTCATCAATATCTTCTTCGTCCTCCTGCGCCTGAACAATAACCGATAGCGACTCCCGATGATGGCCATGTCCATGACTTCCGATTCCCAATTGGACTGCACGCTGCTGCTGGCGCTGGTGCTGCTGATGGTGGATTAAATCCGACGCAGCGGCAAGACGATGACCGTATTGTTGATGGTGTTGATGATTCTGGTGCTGGTGCTGATGCTGATTCTGGTTCTGCTCCTCTAACAGCTGATGGTGATGTTGGTTAAGTGTGACCTCCTCAATGCCGCCGTCAGAGGACAACTCATCGATGACGCTAACATTGATATTCGACATGTTTAGGTCGATACGTGGACTCGCACGCCGATTGATTCCATTATTATGCCCCCTAGAGTCGGCATCCTCGCCATGCTCCCGATGAACAATCACCAGCTTGTGCTCCTGTTTGACTGCGATAATCTGGGATGCTGTGTTCACGCTTAAGCCATCGAGGCTAATGTCAGAGCCTCCAAAATCAACTGGACTATTAACAGCCAACCGATCGTGTCGCTCCTGATGCATCGGAAGCAGTGACAGTGGCAAATTCCTACCGCCCTGTAGTTGAAGCTGTTGAGGCACTATCTGATACGTCGTTTGCAAATTGCTGTGACCCATTTCATCGATGACCATAACAACGGAGGTAGACTCCTCATCTTCGTGGATTCGGTTACCATGCTCTGTGGTCGCGATCAGTGTCTGCATGGCGCTGCTTAGACCCGCCGGTGATTGCGTATCTGTACGTCTCTTTACGTACTTCATCCCGGTCAATGATGCATCGCTAGCTCCGCATTCAGTTTCGCCTTCCTGCGTCTGATGTGGCTGTCCAACTCCTATGAATTCACTTGTTTCCACAACCAGCTGCTGGCTGAACGTTTGTGTATCAATTATTTCGTTCATTGATTCCATTCCTCATGAGCAACCTGTTATACCTGTCTCAAATAACAGAAATAAGGAATTGCGAACCAAAATCCAGCTCTGACTTCAGCTACCAGCTGACCGGTAAACTGCAATTAAACAAAAATAATATAAATATAGACTAGTATGTGACCTGAACGTATGCTACAATATTTATAAGCTAGTTCGATAGTATTTACCTAAGCCGGGATATTTCTGATTAAAATCTACTTTTTTAAAATTTTTCCAACATATTTTATAATCTTTTCACAGGACAGAAAATAAGGGATCTTTAATAGATAAACCTATAAACTTGTGTCTTAATACTAAATACTCAATTTAAATTCTCTCGTTATTGTCTCTTAGATGTAATTTTATTCAGTCTACAGACCTGTCAAGATGTACACAAAACAGGAATTTCTATATATTTTCTAGCACCAGTACCCAGTTGCTGGTACACTCATCCTTCCTTCTATATATGCATACACAAAAACAAACAAATACCCCTACACACAATTAATAATAAACTGAGCAAACTGCGAAATATTTTTAAAATCCGATGTGAAATTTATTTAGGTATTCGAAAAAAGGGTATTTTTTATGTTTCTGTTTTTTTTTACTGTCATTTTATTTTTCAGTTATTTTTGATTAATTTAAATAGGGATAGTTTTTGTCCATGGAACGTACACAATTAGTGTAAGAAAAACTTTGTCCGGCTAAGAATGTTTTGCGCCAAGATAATGTACGTTAGTGGTATGCAGGCATTGCACAACTTTATTATCTTATTATTTATTTAAACGGATGCTTGGGCAGAAACAAAACAGCTAAAACGGGATCTCCAGGCTGGTATTTCTTCAACAAGAGGACATATTCAGCTACTTAGAAGTGTGTTTAGGTTTTGTAATACGCATACTACTTATTTGTTGTTAGTTTCCTGAGTTCGTTTTGTTTTCGTCGTTGGCTGTTGCCATCGTCGCCAGGGCTTAAGGGTTGATTCCGAGAAAAAGCATACGTATGTACATACATAAACTAATTTATGTATGTTTGTATACACTGTATATGTGTGCGTACTACCACATATCTATCTATATGTAACTTACTCTCATTTTAACGGGCACGCTTACGGAAATTTTCAAGGAACTGATTTGTTTTCTTTTCTTTACTACTAACTAACATTGGCAGCTTCACTGTACCTGCGACAACACACACGCACTCGCACACACAGTCACTCATAGTTTACTCCCGTTTGCAAATACATACGTACGCATGCCAAAATAAGTGTGCAAGTATATATATGTCAGTGTGAGTGTTTATGTTTTTATATCATGTAAGTATGTAAAAAGGGGGTTCTTGGGGTTGTTTTCACATTTGAAAATTTTTTTATATTCGCTTCCGATATTACCTTAAAGCATTGCTGGATCTTGGCTACATTTTTACTTGCAAGTTTGTTTGTTCATATTTTGGGCGCATTTCAAGTGGTTAAAAGCAATAACAATTATTGCCATTTTCACATGAAGTAGGCATATCCCTTAGCTTAATATATAATTTTTGGTTAAATCGAATTCGGTAAAAATTTTCGCCAGAACTTTTGCGGCCGAAACGGGGAATTTACAACATTCACGGTAAATCCTTTTTACAATCTATGTGCAATTACTTGATTAAAATTGCACTTGTTTTACAAAATTTTCAACACACGATGCACGTATGTGTGTGTATATATATGCATGTGTGCGTGCCTTGAACAACTTTATTATGTGACGCGAGAGCCCGCGTTCCGCAAGGTTTCGGCCTCACGCAGAATATACCCAATTTGAACTGAAACTGAAACGAACAGCCACATATACACACGAGCCATATCTTAAGCCCGATGAGCGAGCGACCACCGACCGTTACCGTCCCCTACCCCATCGGTAGCCGTATCTGTGCAGTCAAAGCACCAGCCCAACCACCCCTTGTTACCAGAAGGAGTTGCCACACAATATGAAATTTCGATATGATATACAGTCTTGGAGGACTCGTATATAAAATGATTAAGAATATCACAACTGCTGATTATAAATTCGAAATCATATCTTTATCGCACACATACAAAATAATATATATAATTCACAAATGTGTAATGCAGGTGCTACATTAACCACTTTTTATGATCTGGCAACGCCAACCTACCCCACAATGAAAAGAGCGAGCATGCGCTCTCAATTTTTTACCCTGTATCCATTAAAAACTGTAAAAAAGGGTATATTGGAAATGTATGTAAATTATATATGTATATTCTTTGGTCAGCATCAAGAGCCGAGTCGATCTAACCATGTCCGTCTATCTGTCAATTTAACCATGCATCGGATGACTAAAGTACGTTTGTTTTTTTAATGTACGCCAGCCTGGAACTGGGTACCTCGTAGTCCAGCACCTTCGAGAAGAGCACTATTACCTGTTTATGAGATGTTATTCAAGTATATCCCGCTATTTGTTACTTATTCTCTCTAATCAAATTCATTTTACAAAGCACTAATCGCTTGTTTTGTACACCCATAACTCCAAATAGTTTTTAGACTTTGTAACTTATTCGATGGTATGTAAATGTAGGTACATACACATATACATAAACAAGCTTGTTCATATACTATATGTGTATAATCTGTTAGATTACGATTTGACACGAATTCGGTCATTTCTTTTAAGCCCCAACGCGCATGTGCCATTCAAGATTGCACCTATTTTGGGTGTTTGGCTCGTAAAGTACATACACTCGTGCAAAAATGAATGTACACACATATATAAATATATAAAATAAACTGTTTCTATAAAATATAAAATAAAATGACTGACTCAATCACTGATTGATTGATGATCAATGCACAGCCCAAACCTTAAGACATGGGAATCGGTGTTTTGAATTCACTCAGTCCCTGGGTGGGATAAAAATTGTATCGTTTTTCATTTAATAAGCATTAAAATCTTTTTTTAGCACTCAATTTAACACCTTTTGATGTATCCATTATCACTGTATATTAGTCCATAGACCCGTCGTCGGTAAACGAGTTGTCTAAATAATGGCTTAGGCAACTAAAAAACGAGGATCCGGGCTTATAACAATATCTTATCTTATATTAAGCAATTATAATTTAATCTTTGAAAAACAGTACAGACAGAAAGATTGAGATTTCCAACGCCATTTTATTAACAACTATTTTACAGCAAATACAATTGATTTGATCAGTGATTGACTTTGTCTTACAGTTATCATAGATGACGACCTGTTCTTAATAATCACTAAAATCTTAGGTGTGCTTAATTACTTCTGTGAATCATAGATAAGGATAGTTAAAATCTTGCGAATTGCCTCAAACATTATGACATTTAAAAGTACACAATTACAGGTGTACTCATTAAACACAATATATATACTTATTTATTTGATTTATTTTTTTTTCGATATAATTATGAAACTGTTTACAGGCATGTTAGGAAGCTTCAACAATAACTTTTAAACTTTGGCTAGTTAGTTATTTTCACTTTTACATAGCTTTGTTTTATCTTTTTATTGAATATAGATTTGCGTATGAATCTATTAACGAGTTCTCGTATCTATATACGTATTTTTACGAGTAACAATAGGTAAATCTATGTAAGTAGGAGTCTGTGGTACTTATATGTTGGACCTTTGCATTTAAAAACATTAACAACTTACCTATCATTTTGATTTAGGTACTGCAGTCACTCGTTCTACCCTGTAGCCAAAAAAAAAAAACGGAGCAGAGGGATACAGCTTGGCTGCCCGAAGAACGCAACTTGTAGCATATATGTATTCGTATGTACATTCACAAGAATAAAAAACATATCTAAAGTTACTTCAGAACTACAGAGAAGGGGTTCGTCCACATTCCAGAAACTTTACGATATGAATTTACAGTTAACTTTGCTGATTGCTTAAAACTAAATAAAATATAATTACGGGATTTAACAATTATTTTCCTATTTGATCGATGGCATCACATTTTGCAAATTTATTGAAGCAATTTTTGTCTTAAACTAATATTGAAATGTAATGCTTTTAAAATGTTCGTTTTTTGTTCAATTCTTTTTAAATGAAAATAGCAAATCTCTAGCTATTATAATCTCCAATATTTATAGATATAGATATAGATAAACGGACATGGATAGGTCCGGCTGTTAATGTTGATCAAGAATATACGATATATATAATTAATAGGGTGGGAGATACATACATTTGCACTAAACCATTTTTAAAGGGTGCAAGGATATTCAAATTTACGTATTCTTGACCAGAAAGACGAGTGTAGTCGATCTTGCAATGTTCGTCTTTTAATTCCTAATATCTTATCTGGTTACCAAAATTTAAAAAAAAAAAAGTTTGTAGTAAGCACAGAAATTAGCATACTTCAAATAAGCATTAATTCTGTTCAATGATACATTTTATAAATATAAAATTTTAAAATATTAAAAAACTTTTTTGGAACAGAAATTTTCTTTACAAATTTGACGTTGGTTGAATTTTCATTGGGTTTCATTGATTTCTCTGAATTTACTCTTTTATAAGACACGGTGCAATAGGTAAGTCAATTAGTTCATCATCATTTTTACTTGTTATATTGTTATTCAAGTTTACCATCCAACCTATTATGCACACTTTGTTTTAATAATCTCCTTGTTGAATATATCTAATAAGTATGTCTTTCAAAAAGTGAAAATGCAAACATCCAACGACCTATTCTAGGCTCAAACTTATACTGAAGATGTCGCGTTCCGTCCACTGTCGATCGTTAGGCTAGAAGCGCGCATACTAAGGGAAGCCAACGACAAGTTGCTGCGGTAGACCGCGTTGGGAGAGGCATTTGCTGTTAGAAGTAATGCAGTATTCTCTATACTAGGAATGGACTTATCGTTAAGCCCATTGCAAAACACCGTCGAATCATTAACAGAGCGAGTTGAAGGAGGAGCCGGGAGAGGCAATAGAGATTCGGAGTTTAGCGATATAAATCCATCGAGAGCAAGTCCGTTAGCATTTAGCGTGACTGTTCTGACGCTGTCTCCGTCGAAGTTTTCATTCTCTGCTGTACTTTCGTTCCCATAGATATGAAGGCGGGAACTGAGCAATTTATTGCAAGCAGGACAAGAGCGGGCCGACATATTTTTATCCCGTCGGCGAAAAATTTCATGAGCACATCTAAACAAAAAAAAGTTTGTTACCGATAATAGCATAAAATAATTGTAATTAATGCACTTAATTTATAACTGCCATACTTTTAGAGCTAAGCTTGCAGATTGTGGCAGATAACTACTGACTAAACCCTTTAATGATTACACCAGAAACATTCTTACTTATATTACCTTATTATTGCTTGTTTTTTCCTAAGTAGTTACCTGGTGTGAAGTATGTGCGCACATGGCAGTGCTTCTAGGCTGGCTGGCTGAAGACCGAAAACCTCTCCACACGCACCACAATTTAAGCCAAGGGCAGCATCAGTTTGATCAGCTAATCGGAGGTGTGTGTTACACTGGTCCTCGTCGCCCAATGCCCGATATATAAGAGCTAAGCGACTTCGAATTTTTCGAACCAGGAGCTGAAACGTATAGAAAGATTTCACTAGCAATTGCTTTTTTGCCAGTTTAAAGAGCTGCAGCACCTTCGCTCCAATCGAGCTGGCAACCTCCAATAGCCGCGTATTGAATTCTAAAGGCCTGCAGTTGCAGATCTTACTTTGCAGTCGCAAGGTTTCCAGACATCGAGCTGCGCCATCCATCGCCTCCATCTGAGCCATACGATCACCTAAGGTTGCCGACGTACCCATTGCCTGCTCATACTGTCGAAATGCTCTCTAAGTTTGAACGAAAACATAATCTTAGGGTTAGATTCGTGAGAAGGCTAATTATCTTAAAACCACTTTTGTTATTTCTAGACCAATTGTGATGCCGTCCTGGATGGGTCCAACTTTCGCCTTTCTGAAGCTCAAACAATTGTAAAGATGTAAGAAAAGTAATATTCTAGTAAAAGAGTTCTGCATTTGCATTTGAGTTCTGCAGTAGCTTGGCTATCACTGTATAAATAAATATTTCTTTTGTTTTATTATCGAATATAGAATGCGTGAGAATGCTTTCTAGATTGGCCTAAAAGGTTTGCAAGTAGAACGTACGCCTAGCTCTGAATCTGTGCAAATCCTGATTGATTCTACCGGTCGTAGAGAAGGGCTTAGAGATAACAAATTATAAAATACTATTCCTTAAACATATTATTATTTACACCAATTATTCATAGAACTTCCAATCAATAAATATGGCTAAATCGCATTTTCTATTAGTTCACATTTTAAGCGTAAAAACATAATTCAAGTATACAAGTGACGTCCGGTATCTAAATAATTTAAACTTCATACATACGTCAATGTCCATCTTTTTGCGGTAAATGTCCCCCATGACACGGATACTGCGTGTGTATGTCGCCTGATCTCCGGATATCAGTGAAAGCCTAGTTGCTTCCTAAAATGTAACAAGTAAGAACATTGTAGTCGGGTCTAACCGACTGCGCAATACTCGTTCACAGTATAATGATAGCCTCAAATAGTTCGAAATGGGCTTAACTATTATTGTTGTTTTCGAAAATTCGTGGGGTTGGCTCGATCTTTACAGGAAGTCATAAAACTGTCTTGCAAATTTGGTGACTTTAGCTGTAAAATTGTTAGAGATATGAATCTGCGCGGTGCCTATTACATTCTAGACCTTTCGAGGAGGTTTAAAACTAAGGGAGATATATGAATGACGTTTAATTAACACGCCCTTGGTGGGTGTAGCCACAAATACTAACATTTTCTCTGACGCGGATATATACACGAGTATATATTCCTTACGTTAATAAGGACAGATAGGCGGACGGACATAACTTCACTTCATGAACGAGTAGAAAAACTAAAACTAAAACTAAAACTACGGAACCATGGCGACATTAAGTAATAAGCACATACCATGCAATAGTCGTGGGCATCTCCAAGGTCACCCTGTTTACGCAATGAAGCTGCCATTCGTAATAATGCCGCTCTGTGATGGCAAGAGTTCAGGTCGCCAAGTTGTAGAGATCGGGACAGATCGTAGGCCTTGGAAGCATAAGTCGCACTCTTATCGTTGTCCTGCAAGCGACTAAAAAGTTCTGAGAGCGCAACATATACTTGAAGCTCCAGCGAGGGATCGCCAATAGCAGTGGCTATTTTGTGTGCTCCTTGCAAGCCCTCTAAAGCCCGGGAAAAACCACCCATTTCCAGGTATACCCGTGCCACTGTCAAATGAACAAGACCACTGCGGCATTTCGTACCAGACTCATTGTAAAGCGAATGGCGAGCATAGGCTAGCGCCCGCTCTAGGCCACCCAAACTGGCGTGCGCCCGACTAAGGTTCAAGTATGTCTCCGCGCGCATGTTTGGCGAATCGAGCTCCTCGGATATTCCCAGCTGTTGGTGGCCAAAGTCAATGGCGTCTCGGTACTTTCCCCAATCCATGTGTGCCTGGTACAGATAGCCCAGCAGCTGAAAACAGTCTTCCCGCCGACAGGTGCCCTTCAAAGCACTACGCCAAGTCCGTACAGCTGCTGTTTGATTATGCTGCTCGTACAGACGTAAACCGCGCTCGATCTGCGAATGGACAGAAACGGTTAAGAGTGTCCGAATTAAAAACAAACAATTTGGTGCGATGGATGGGAATGGATGTATTTAAGTTTATACCCTTTTTATACTTTTAAATACCAGATTCCCATGAGAATAAGAAAATGCTGGATAATACCGGTTATTTAAGTTATTCAAGTACCCCTTAGTACCCATATTTAGATTCAAACGATGCCGCTATGTGTAGGGGTTGACTAGCTTCTAATCGTATATGTACCTTTCGTTTCGCTATGTACTGACGCAGACTTCGTTGGCATGCCCAAAAGCAACTGATTATGGAATTGACCTGACCGGAGCGAGCGAGCCCGTGGCGAACCCACAAGGAACGTGATCCTACATCGCCGTCTGGACTGGAACCATAGCCGGCAATTCTCGAATAATTCTCGTCAAATTGACACAGATCTATAAATATATAATATATAATATACAGCTAATTTTGGCAAATAACAGACCATTGCAATTATCCAGCAAGTATCGCGATCCGTCAGGCGATGCGAGTAAATGTGTGGCGGATAAGTTATGACTTGGCGGGATGCTGAAAACAACAGCGAAAATAACGACAGATTAATACACGTCCCATGCATTATTGTACCTTATTGTACATTATTGTACGGCTTACCTAAGTAGGTCTTTCGATGCGATGCTCTCCCATGACATGGCTGTTCCTTATTTGGCTAGGCACTGATGACGTTGGCTGGTTTAATGGTGGGTCTATAGATATTATTACAATCATTTCCAACACATATTAATAATTAAATTTAAAATAACAGACAGTCGAACATTTGTAGTTATTACGATTCGACTGTTTATACTCATCTATATATCTATCAATATACTATATAATTTATTAAGCAGTTTCTGTAGGCATTAGGTTACATATTATTGTCATTGTCATTTTCATTATTATTATTAGTGTAATATATTGATAAAAGCAATTAACGTAACTTTAAAAAAACATTGGCTACTATGGCCTTCAGCTAAGACAATACTACATCTTTACACTGAAATGTTTAGTTGTCTGAATAACTGAGTACCTTAATATATTAATTTGAAATACTCGACAATTAGCAAGAAGTCACAGATTTACCTAAAGGTATAAGCTTACGTACTTCAGAAAGTGAACCTTGAGCAGATTATCCTGTCCGTTGTGTGAAGTTTAATACACGTGACCTTGTACTATTCGCACTGAGCTTCACTTTTTAATGCACTTTTTCTTGCGACTCTCAAGGCAATATTTTAGCTGAGAGAGTGCCTGATTTCACATCACATCACAGAGGTAATGCTCTCTCACCACTTCTTAAAGAGCTTTAGGATAATAATACAGAATTTTGTTGATATTGTCATTTATTGTTTTTTTTCACGTTAAATTGAATATCTTGCTTCGTTTAAACAGTTTAACAATTCAACACTCCTGAGAAACACACAAATACACAGGCAGAGGGTTGGTCTCACTTTCTATGTGGATGCTGTTCACCGACGTGAGTTGACGTCTGCCCTCCTTTCGTTCAGGGATGCCAACATTGTGAGGCAAATAGCTCGGAACCAGAACTAGTTCAGTTTGTAACGTATAAATGTAGCTTAATGGCATGCAAGGGTGGGTGGAAAACAAGCCATTTAAAAACTTTTTCAAATCTCGTTCGCAGTTTAATAACAGCTTACTACAATCGAAAACAATCATAATTATTATTGTTATTTTGGAAAAAAGTCTGTATTTGTAATTTGTGTGGCCCGGATACTCGCGGTTTTAGCGACCCCAAGATATATAGGTTTTAGCGATTTGGCGCTCCCCAATGCGTAAAAAAAATTAAAAAAAAAAAAATAGCCAAAAAATTTTGACATTTTATCAGATACATGTATACATGTTTCCCAGTATTAAGTCTACACTGCACCCAAAATATAACATATATACATATATATATAATTTACATTATGCATTTGTTTCCTTAGATTTAAAGCAGAATCTTTGTTTTAGCCCAAATATGTCAATCCGCTATATACTATCTTTAAAATTTGTGCGACATTTTTTATAATCTTTACACAATATTTAAAAAGACTTTTCAAATTACATACACAAAGCGACTTGGCTTAATTAAGATTTCCGTACCTCCAAACCATAGAGGAATAAGACCTTTCCAGTAATATGTATTCAGGTTCGCAAATATACTAGAGTCCGCTCCCGCGCTGTTTATATCATGTGGAAAATGAAAAATTTGATTGGTCGATTCAACACCAAGAATATATTTTTTAGCGCGCAGATCTCTCTCTCTCCCCCTGTTACATACTTTTCCACAAAACTATTTTACCCTTTATTACCCATCTTGGGTTCAGGGTATAAAACCCTTTCCACAAGTGATGTATAATTGAATGCCACGCAAGTTATAAATTTAAATTTGTTTTTATTTTTGCATTGATACATTGTTCATTTCTCCACTCTCGCTTGCTTACTTTCTCGTTCGTTCGTATTATCATCATACATACATATGTAGTTTCGTTTGTTTCGTTTGAATGCATTTGCTTATTTTACCCCTTAAATGGTAGAAGTAGATATAAATTTGCTGTGCTACAGTTAAAAACTACAATGTATTCCTTCGCTACCCCAACTTTGCCTATCCGCCTACATTTATATCCTTCATGTATAAATACATACATACATACAAATGTATCCAATTAATTGAATTACACATTTATCATTGATCGCTCGCGGCATGTGTATATATGTGTGTGTGTGTAGTGTAGTGTGTCTGTATAGGTGTTCTGTCATAGTTATGAGCATCGGGTAGGTATGGTTATAAAAGAATAGTTGGGATGGATTCGACAGATGTGGTCAGGATTGGTCGGTCGCAATGTCGCACTGTACTTTAATAATAATCATTATATTTCTTTATTTACGGCTTGAAAATAAATAAGTAAATGACTAAGTTTTATTAAGTTTAAATAAGTAAATAGGCACATAAACGATTTTGTTTTAACTTGGCTGTGCGGGTGTAAGATTATGTACATAAGCTGATGGCACGATAAAGTTGATAATCCCAATATTTTGCACTGAACATAATAGTAAGGTACAGTGAATGTTCTTCTGATAGACACGTCACTTGAGCGAACATCTCCAGTAACTCGTCATCTGTTTTTTAGTCTCAATCTACATCCTACATTTTTTTAAAAAGTACCCTTGGTTGGGTAGACGCTTTTTGGACCGGATATTTTGAGGCGCGTATTTATAGAAAACTATTCTCAAAAGGGCACTGTCTTTAATAAAAAAACATGATAAATAAAATGTCTAGAAAAAATCTGAAAACTTTTCCAACATTTATTTTAATTTATCATTAATATAATTGAAATATTTAATAATTTCAAATAATATAGGATTTCGTTTCTTTTTGCATATACTTCACTGTACATATTATATGTTGAACTGTTAATCAATGAAAATTATTCGATTTTTGAATATCACAATGGATTGATGGATATATTCTGGATATTATTTATGTGCATATGGTCAATGTGTATGTGTGTGCTCATCCTCAAAAAGATGAAAGTAATAAAGGAAAAATCGAAAATTAAGCAAATCGAAAGTATGCAACACTTTTGGTAAAATATACAACCCGTCTCCGACATTATTAAATTTTAAAATGCCAAATGAGTCGTCTGTACTGGTTGTTCGATTGCTATCATTTACGGTTTATTAAAAAATTATTTATAGGCTTGATTATGAATGTATGTATATGATTGTTTGTATGTATTGTATTGTATTGGGTTGTATTGTATTGTATTGTATTGTATTGTATTGTATTGTATTGTATTGTATTGTATTGTATTGTATGTTATTGTAGCGTAATCCTAATCATCTCAATCTGTATGTGGAAAGGTCCTATTGTATCTACATGTATATGTTGTTTTCTATGTGACAGGAGTAAGCTTGGCAAAGCATTATGTAAATCATATTAAACTGGCTCCGGTTATGGGTCACGGTGCTGCCCGATTTTCCTACAATATGGGATAGGTCGTCGGATGATATAAATTCGGTTTAGTCGTAAGTTGTTCGGTTCTTTTTTTAAATGAGCTTTTGCTATTGCGGGGCAGTACAGGGATCGAGTGCCATGAGATACAAGTGGAAGAGTGTTACGTTCCACTAACGAGCTAAGAGTGTTTTATAATTAAGTGCTGAAGAAAGTGATGTATGTGTTGTGGAGATGTGTTTGTTGTTGTACGTTGTTTATATATTTGTTTCATGGTTAAGTACCTTGCAAAATTAAAAAAAAAGACAACTTTACTTTAGAATGGTTTTAAAGTAAGATTTATACATACTGCACAGTGAGCTCATTTTGACTGATGATTATCAGAACTAAGCTTTATTTAAACACCGAAACGATCTGCCTCGTTATCATCGAGTGTGCAACTTTTGTTTGAGTGTATGTGTATGAATACTTGCTTATGTGGTATGTAAATATTTTCGTCAGTTTTTTATGTATGAATGGAGCAAATGCTGCATCAATACATGATTTACAAATTGTTTTTTTTTTTATTAAATATACAATCATTATAACGTTTCACCTAAACTTTGTTGTATATATATGTATTAGTATAATTTTTATGTAACTTCTACTATATATATACTGCTTGGTTCATTTACAAAATTATAAAATTAAAAACTAACAAAAACAAAAACAAAAAGCATAAGAACGTAAAACTTACAGTTGAGTTCTTTGAATTTCACCTTTCCCATATTCGAAATACTTAATACGAATATAATTTTGTAATTATAAGTGTAAATGTAAATGTAAATGCATACGAAACATTCATACATACATAGTTGATTCAACATTTACTTTCGGGTACGTTTACATTATCGTCTCTGCTATTCGAGTCACTTAGTTGCTAATTTCCTACACTTGTTTTATATAAACGTACACTAATACATAATATTTTATTTTATTAATTTTCAGTCAAAATTGTCACCGTACAAGGCAGCTGCTGTACGAGAAGTATGTGTATAATGTGGGAGGTTGCCTTTTAGTAAGAAATATAAAATTTGTGTAATAGTGTGACGGTGAAGATTTAATGACTGATTACACATACAGATTTTAAGCTAAGTCCATTTTGAAAATTAGTTAGAAATGCGTGTATAAACGAATTTAAGTGCCTCATAGGAGGGCTTCCTATTACTGTGCTTATGCTTCGATAGACTATAATTTTGAAAATGTCTTGAAATCTGATTTAAATAGGTATTACTGAAAACAATTGAGGTTTATAAATAATAATATTTACAGCAATTTGATGTTCTATGAAAAAATGTATATGAAAATTAAAATTTTCCCAAAGGAAAGTAACTCAATTGAAAACTTTATAACATAAACGCAGTAACAGAAGTAATTTGTTTATCTATATTCAAATAGTTTGTAAGAAGCGCGTACTTGTATGTACTTAATGAATTCAGTTTTATATTTTGGACTCTTGTTAAAGGTTGCACAATGAAAAGCTTGCCGTTAAATTCTATTGATTGGGTTTTGGGTATACATTGACGAACTGCAACGAGACCAGAGCCATAGGCGAAGATAGTGGCAATTAAAACTAATACTCTTGAATCTAAAATCTGCAAACGTTATCAATCGGCCTGTTGCCCTCTTTGTTGTCTTATGTGTAAAGTTAATTTAAATCTATATCGCTATAAACTATGTTTTAATGCGCTTGAAATTTTCATTTGTATACTTATTTATTCTATTTCACCTTTCTCCTTCTTTTCATCTACTGTTATCCTCCTCGCTTTCTTCAATTTGGCTCGATTCAAATCGATCCTATTGGAAATACATTAATATGTAACTATGTTTACATAGTACGACCAATGGAAATTGTGTGATGTTATGGCTCTTAAATTTATCTTCCAGCTACAGCGAGACAGCTGCTATAACCGTTCATCGGTATATACCAAGAGTTTCTGGGCGACGAACCATTGTGGCGACTCGCATCCCAAGCAGGTAATTAAATATGATTACCACTATAATGGAGACCAGGACCGTTGAATTAATACCATAGGCACACATAGAGGTAAGACCCATGGTGGTTGCTCCGCCTGGTAGCCAGGTCCAGATCCAGATATGGCTTCGAGATACTCGCCCCGATCCACTGTTGTAGGTGAGCTCTTCGTTTTTAACTACCTCATTTGGATGTTTGTCATAATTGTGGTGGTCATCTGCAATTGTAGGACGCGTAAGTTGACAATTCTCACAATTCACTTGGATTTTAGCTGGCGCTTTTATAATAAATGCCAATAAAAATCCATATATAATTAGTTCTTTAGCTAGACAGTGATCTTACATACATAGGAAGTTGGTTGGCTTTGGTCGGGTTGGGCACCGCGGGCTTTAGTTTATTAAACGGAATCAAAAAAGAGCGCCTCTGCGGACCAAAGATGTCCAATTATTAACATTAAGATTGTGAGCTATGAACTTTTTCATCATCTTAGTTTGAAAAGTACTTTCAACTCGACATGCATCTTCTTAGTGAGTCGTTTGAACTACGTTAATTGTATATTATATAGTGTGCTGTGGTATGTTTGGGAAATAATGTATAGCTTCCATTTGTACTTTACTGCGTTTTAGCCCCGTTTTCTGAATGTCCAGTAAAGTGCCCGCAATAAGTTTCGGTTATCGTCATGTCAGGTTAACTGCAGATGAAGCTAATAAATTTGCCAACACTGCGTATAAGTGTGTCAAGATATTGAAATATGATGATATGATATGATGACAAAATAATCTGTATTTTCCTTGTGTCCATTTAAATTGCAAGTAATTGAGAAAAAAAAACCAAATGAACAACTGAGTTAGGTTGCATGACTTTAGAAAACCAATTATTGATTCTCATTTATAATTTAACACATCAAAAATAAGGCAGATCAGATGTGGTTCGTGATTTTGCATATTGAAATATACCTTTAGGGCTATTTATAAAGGAAAACTTAGCTTGTTACTCATCTCATGTAATGGATAAGGGTAGTAACGCAGTAACAGTACAATTAGGTTGGATATGGATATAGACACAGGTTCGATTGTGGATAATGGCAAATGCAATGCATTTTATAAGTTCTACTTACTTTTCGTCTTATTATTACCAAGGTCTGGCGGACTGTGGGATGATGGTGTGTAATTGCTAATACTTGTATTGTTATGACTGTCTGAGATCGTGTTAATTTTGACATTGGTGTGTTTCGGATGGAACAATTGTTTGCTATTAGTAGATATAGTAGATGTTAATATTCTGCTGGATGTTGTGTTTGCGTCCGCGCTCGAGCCAATGCCCCAAGCCGTTACGGGCCAATTAATGGTGCTCTGTACAATGTTACTGTGGTTTGTGTCAACAACGGGCGGCAGGTAGTGAATATCTTTGCCAATACTGATGGGAATGGCACTGCCACTGCCCGTCGAACGGCTGCCAACTTCTTGTAAGTAGATGTGATCATCTCCTGCCTGATTTATTAATGTATCCTTACCATTACTATTAACATTAATATTGCCCTTGTGATGTGTGTGCGGATTATTCGATTGCGTTGGCACATTATTAATGCGGATGCCTGTCTGAATATGATGATGGCCGGGGTAAGCCATATGGACGCCTCCTCGACCAGGGGGCAGCATATTGATACTGCCATGGCCAGGAGACAACATGATGCCACCAGTGGTACCAGAGCCACTACCACCAAGTCCACCTCCACCTGCTCCAATATTGTTACCTATTATGTTTGGTTGTAAGGGTATGCGATTGAACTGATCAATATTCGTGTTGATCGAGGTGCCCATTCCGTTGATCGGCTTTAGTTGAACACCGTTGCCGCTACCGCTGCCACTTCCAGTAGTCGCTCCACCCGGTAAAAAGCCAGTATTGCCACCACTTAAGCCAATTGTATTCACTCCATTATGGCCATTTAGATTCAGATCTACGTTAACCCCCGCATTGTCGACGCCATTGCCTACTGATCCAGTGCCACTTTCGGCTGTTCCACTTCCCACGAGCGTAGTTTCCGTTGTCTTGTTCTTCTCTTCAGCTGCACAACACACTTTGAACACAACTTTCATATTATTTGTGGAACAGCGACCGCCTATGCGACGATACAGATCGTCCTTCGATGACGTCGCTATTCGAAATTGAAAAGAATCACAAATTAATAATATCACATCTTATAGGATACAGTGGTCGCTTGCATAAAGTAGCAAATTCATATGTGAAAAAGGCAATCAATATTAAAACCTTCAGATGAAATTTTATGAATAAATTAAAATATACATTTCTGAACAATTTTAATGTCTGAAAGTTCTAATCTCCAAACGACCATTGTTTCTAAGTAGAAGACAATTAAGGAAAACAACTCACAAATGAAGTAGTAGTCATTTCCAGGTAGGAACTCTAAACCACCTGGCTGCGGTGTAAATGGCCGGAACGTTATCGTAAAAAACATTAATTTCTGAGGCTTATCACATATAGCTATTACTCGCGGATCAGCGTTCGTTATGCGACATGTTTCGTATTCCACTTTGGATACATTGTATATTATGTATTTCTCTGTTTCATTCTCAAATGCGCCTGGCTCGTAAACTGGACATATTATGTGCACCTGGTCGAATTCGAAGGCAAGATTCCCCTTGTTCACGTCAATAATATGATCGGTGTTATCAATCCGAAATCTGCAAAGAAAAATATAAGCATATAATATTAATCAAATATAAAATATTCCAAATTTGAATTTTCTGCGACAGATTGGCGGAAAAGCTATCTCAGTAATGTAACACATTAAACATAATGTAATATTTTTTTATACCCTGTACACTCTGCAAATGGGTATAATGTTTTGTACAAATGTATGTTGACAAACAGAAGGCACCCCCGACTCCCGAGTCGATTTAGCCTTGTCCGTCTATATGAACGCGTCTATCTTGGAAACTATAAGAGCTATACGCTTCACGTTTTCGAATATAGGTTCGTCCATGGAGCGCGGAAATCAATTTTTTTTAAAATGATCGATACCCACCCAGTTTTTCTAAAATTGATAAAACACTACACAACCCCAAATTTTTTAAGCTTATATCGCAGATTATGTGAGCTAGAGTCTAATTTTGAATGTAGTCTAGCACTTAAAGAAGCTATTGCAAAATGTATTATACAGATCGGTTAAGAAACACAAACGTTCTTAATGAAAACGTGTAGTAAATTTGACAAACTAATTGACAGCAATCGCACGTAAGTATACCCTGAACCCATTGAAAATTGGTATACAACGGAATATTTTGTGAAAATTCATATTAACAGACAGAAGAAGGCATCTCCTACCCCAAAAAGTATATATTGTTGGTCAGCATCAATAGCTGAGACGATCCAACCATGTCCGTCTGTCTATCCATCTGATAAGAGCTAGATAGCTGAATTTTGATTTTTTAAGTTTGTGCATACTATACGCAGATCAAGTTTATTTCAAATTGTCAAATTCTCTCATTTTCTTATCATCGATAATTATTGGTTTTTTTTACCCGTTTTTATGAGCATATGTCCGAAACTATAAGAGCTAGAGCCACCAACTATGTTCAAATTGTTCGCGTGAACCACACGCATAAACCTCCCTCCTTTAAAAAAAGCAATTCAAATACTACAGACTTTCTCTTTGGTTTGTACATAGATTTGAATGCTCTTATTAGGTACTACAAATTTTAATAAGATCAAAACGCACAGCTTGCGGCGTGAGTTTGTATGTGTTTGTATGTGTGATTCTGTGTATGTGTGTATGAATGCAAGGCGGTTGAAATGTATGTAAAGACCTAGTTCAGGATATCCACTCGCTCACGCACGCCCACTTCCGCCCCCGCAAATCGCAACAGTTTATATCTCCCACAATTTAAGATCTAGTCACCAAATTTGGCAGTCAGTGTTTGGGTTACCTCCTTTTAAGATCAAGCCGAAAAATGTTGGCCACGCCCACCCCCGCCCCTACGAAATATAAAAATTCTATATTTTTCCAACATAACAATAATAACTACTGTGTATTATCAGTATTACGCAGTTACGGTTACGTCGTGTTATTAAGAAATTAATTTCCCATAATGTGGGGCTAAGTGAAAAAGAAGCACAGCCGTGTGTATGATTATATTTTATGTATGTGTAAAGTAAAGTTAAATTGAACGCAAAAACTGACGTAATTAAAACAATTCAGCAACTAGATACAGGGTATTTCCTAGGCGAGCCCTTTCTCGTATTTCGTATTTTATAGGGAAGCCCTTTGCAAAAGTAATCTAGTAAGAAGAAACACCACTGAAAACGCCAACAAGTTATGCCTCTCACTACAGTCTCCCATTACCATACATTACGCATTGCTTACGGCAAGCAGAAAATGCGTTATTTATTTATTTATTTTTGAAATGTGCGACTAAAAGCTGGTGGTGCGTTAACAGAATGATGAACGTCGAATGCGGGGCGCGCGGCTCGACCAGACGTGGGTAAGGCTGATTCTTGAACCTAGGCTCGGGTGCAGTCGAAACCACAGGAGGGTTCTCCCACCTAGCATGTACTGTTTAACACGACGCACGCACTTATGTATGTCTGCCTCTGCCCCGTTGACGTTTCCTTGGTTTCCTTGTGCCCTTCCAAGTTATTCTTTGTTTTTTCCTTCTGTTTTATTGTGGAGCTTTGTAAATCAAAAATCACCCCCTAATGATGAAGTACGCATATTTTACATGTTCGCTTTGGCGACACACACTCAATCGTATAAATGCGAGTATGCGACTAGGGTTACAGGGGCACAATCGTACTAAACGTAAGTATATGCGAGGGGTACTAAATAAATTTCTGGATTAAATACAAACATTATATCGTATTCCTTTGTTGAGTTTATTTATGCCGTGCTGTAAAACTTTATATTAATTTCAGAAAACAAATTTTTAAAACAAATATGATATGTAGATGAATAGTCAGACATACAGTCACCATCAGAGATCTTTCCTTCCACCTGTTACATTGATTTTCCCATTTGCAATGGAAACAAAGTATAAAAAGTTTTACAGATAAAATCTTAGATCAAAAACAAGCACATTATAAAAAATCGGCTCTTCATGTAAATATCTCCTATAATCTCTGGGGATATGATTATACATACTGTGATAAACCGATTTATACCACTATTGCGAAAACTTGGAACACATGGATAAAATAGGTTATCTATATCTGCAGATGTTATGAGTAACTGACAAGTCTTCAGCTCTTATTGTATCCGGCATCAACGCGATAATACAGACGGACCCCTTTGGAGAATATATACATTATATTGGGTCGGAGATGGGTCCTTTTCCCTCTTATATACATTTGTACAAAAGCAATATAATATAGTTTATCCGTGTTCAATAGATACAGGGTATACAAAACTAAAATGCATTGCGCTTATATTTTATATACAGACAATTGGATACCATATTTAAGAATGATGACTACAAATTGTATTCAGGAATGCATTTCTCATTGCATGCAATAAGAAAAAAGAATCGTTGCCGCTGCGAAAGGGTTGCGATGTGTGTATGTTTGTGTTTATGTTTTAGTATATGTATGTATGTCTAGAATGATTTTCGAATGCATGTTAAGTCAGCACCGTTGAATAGAGGCTATCTCCTAGTCGAGCAGTCTCTAACAATGTAATGTTATCTTTTATTTTTACATTTTTAAAGATATGTATTAGATTTATAGGCTTAAAATTAATTTAAACGTACACATAAAACTATTTCTTTTGGCTGACTAAAGTTTTTGTGTTTCTTTCAATAGTCTTTAAACTCATATTAAAAATCTTTGTCAAAACTGATATTTTTCGGAAAATCATCAATCATTAACGAGTATAAAACTCTTACACGAAGTGAAAAGAGTATATTGGGTTTGCGCAATGTCCGTCTTGCTGCCGGTCCGTCTCTCTGTCCTTAGGAACGCAATTTTTCCCTGTAATTGAAGCTAGAGACTTGACATTTGGAATATATACTCGCGTCAGAGAAAGTGTGAAGTGTGAAGATTTTTATGCCACGCCCACTGAGGACGTGGAAATTCGATAAAATCAATGTATCTCTCTTAGTTTGAAAGTTTTTGTGCAGCCTTGAATAATAATACAATTTTTTTAATTCAGACGTCAGTACAGGGATATATCATAATTGAGAAAATTTGATTAGAAAATTTATGCTTATTAATATGCATGTCTAATAGATCTAAATATACTTAGATCTTAAGTAGAAGAACTTGACTATTATAGCATTTGGTTCGCCAAGTATTAAGTAAACAACTCTCGCATGCTAAAACATGAGCACAACCTAGCCACGAGTGGTAGACACCCACCTCACAGCTTGTTTAAAAAGACTCTGAGCGATTATTATATGCACTCCTCTATCCCTCTACCCATGCACAGGACGAGCGTTGTAGGTGGCCTTGCGGCTGGTTTGAGGATGGACATTTATGTACATGTGTCAATCTCGGTCTGTATGTGCGTGCGCGTTTCTTTTGTGTGCGGCAGTGCAACTGAAGTGCGTTGCAATTTCATTGCGTATCCTTTGCAATACATAAATATACGTATGAATATGGATATGTATATATATATATATGTTATATATAATAATTATATATTATATAATTAATTATATAATATAATAATTTAATACATTGCTTGTACTCTAATGAGACATACCTAAACTGTTTAATTCAAGGGATACGTAATACACTACATCTAATTAATGACATACTCTATTAATATCTACTTTGAAATGTATATATATAATTATATTTATCTTAGATTGGCTTTAATAGTTGATTTAGGCTTGCCCATCATGCAATATACCTTTATACAATGTGTGAACAGGTGATCACGTGATCAGCGAACTAGCTAACATACCCTTGTTACTACAAATATTTGTGCATTTACATTTACATATTAACCCAGTTGATAAAAATTATCGATAACACCCTACTTAATTCGTCTTGCGGAACATTGTGTATGACCTGTGTTCAACTTTACCTGGAGCGCTCTATTTCGATAACTGTGATTTAAATAATGTGACATATAAGAATTTTGGAAATACTTTTATATAAAGCCAGAGTAAAAACCCTTTAAAATATAATTAAATAGCAGTGCCCGAAGAGATAAATTCTATACCTATCCTTCCATTGCCGCAATATTCGCTATAGAATATATTTTGTTTCCGATCTTATACAAATTTTATAGTGCAGTATAAGGTCCGATCGGTTCGTGTTATATACCGGTTTCGTTTAAGCTGGAAGCTAAACATAACACAACATGTGATAGCACATCTGGTTCATGATATATGGAAATGTAAGTGATTAGAACGAAATTTTATTTTTTTAAGCTTTAAGAAATTCGTTCAGGCAGACAAATTTTGTGTTTCGCCATTCCAATCCGATATTTCGTTCAAAAGTATTAAGAAATTAACTCGTTTGCGTCTATCCGAAAATGAGATGAAATGCGTATGATAGCGTTGAGATAGCTTGCCTAAACTTTGTGGACTTATTCCCTATTATGAACCAAGAAACTTTAGTTCTATGACTTTTGGAAAAAACAGTTAGTTTGTCAGCATTTTGTTTGAAGGTTTTTTTAATACCCTTTTTATACCCCGAAAAATGGGTAAAAAGGGTTTTGTGCAAATGTATGTAACAGGCAGAATTAATGTATATGTTCTTGATCACGACGACGAGCTGAGTCGATTTAGCCCTGTCCGTCTTTATGAAAGCAACGTTCTCGGAAACTATAAACGCTAGAGACTCAACGAATCGGCTATAGATACTGTAATACAATACACAGTACGAGTTTATAATTTTTTTTATCGATATTGTGCACTGTTTCATTAATATCGATAAAAATCGATTTTAAGACTTGATCTTTCTTAGTTTTGTTTCCTAGACTATAAGAGCTAGAGCCATTATTTTATTATTATGTTCTCGTGAAGCATACACAGAATATCGGATTTTAGATACCTCCCCCCACTCGCCCTACAGGCTTACGCTTTGGTTTGAATGCTCTGATTACGTACTTAAAATTTCATAAGGATCATGCTCTTGGTTTTAAAGTTATTCACGTATTTAGTTTCTATGGGGCCAAGCGCAGGGGCTGAGAAAAACGCACAGCTTGTGGCGTGAATTTGTGTGTGTGTGTGTGTGTGATATTGTGTTTGTGTGTATGAATGCAAGGGGGTTGAAATGTATGTAAAGACAGGGTTTCTGGGTATCCCCTCGTCCGGCGCTCCCGACTTGAGCCTCTAACTTGTTTTATTTTGAAAATATAGTTTAAAGCAATTAAACGCCGACTGAATATTAGGAAAATAAAATTAAACTTACCTATTAATAAACTTCATTTATAAAGTTATGTCAATTATTTAAGAATAAATAATTTTGTAAATGTTAAGAAAAGGACTTACATGCTGTTCGACGTGTTCCAATGCATGTAGAATGTCTTAGCACAGCTGGACATAGTAGATAGAAGCACGGTTTCTATGCAGAGTATCGTAAGAAGCGTGACAAAGGATGTGGCACCCAAAGTGGGCAAGGGAACTAACATTTTATATCGCACTGGATTGCCCTTCTTTTTATTGCTTATGTTAATCCTTGTACTGCTCTCATTATTTTTTTGTGCTGCTGGTATCACCTCGGATGTTTTTGCGGTAACTAGCAGGGGCTGGGGATGTGTGTGGGGTTTGAACTGCGTTGTATTTTTCAGTTTCGATGTGTCTAAATGCTTTGTGTGCTGTGGGCCAGCACAAAATGTTGAGTAGGCATTGGACATAAGCCCGGACTTGGATCCAAGCGTTGTGTTGCTCTTGCTTTTACTTTTGGACTTTCGATGCATTGCTGGCATAAAGAGCGCAGTTATTGGCGTGTTTCGATTTCGAGCTTTTGGCATAAGTTCGTCAATGGTCGTCGGTGGAGTTGTTTCATCGTTGGTTCCCGTATCTTTGCTATTGCTAGACTCTGTCAAGGTCTTGCTAATCCATTTATCAACCTTAACATTCTCCGCCAACCCGTCAGCACCATCAGCTGGTCGCGGGCACTTAACACAGCAAAATGCCAAACTCGGCGGCAGGGCAACTGCTGCGCCATTCGGCGGCAAAGGATCCTTTATATACGCACGCTTTGACATCGGCCCTAAGTAGCCAGATGCTTTTTGAATTGCTGTTGCTGTTGGGGTTGCAGCCAATGACCTCCAAGAAAGAGTCAGACCCAGTCTTCTATTCGGCTTGGTCGTCGGAGGGACGAGCGTCATTTATTAAGTTTTAGTATCTTACTTAATTGAGTTGTCCCCTCTTGTCTTTTGGTTCTAACACTCTCGATTTTGGACGATTTAAACCTTCTCGCTGTCGTCTGTTTTGGCGTCTGTTTCCGGCTACTTGTTGCCGTTGCGTTTCCTCGCTAATGCACAAGCGTTGCCTGTTGACCCAGTTGTTGTTCTTGCTTGCTCTTGTCAAAATTAAAGGTGCGGCCGCCAGCAACATACCGATGTGTCCCGTAGCTGAAAGAATATTAACACAAATTCAGGTGCACGTCAAGGCAGATCAGCTATTGATAGAAGCAAACCTACTGCACAATGTTCAAAAATACATTTTAAACTAGAAGCTAATAGCACTAAAACTGTAGACTATAGACAATAGTGAGGTTGTTGGAAATATTGATCTTTAAAAAATAGTTTGCGTAGCTTTTTTCACCCCCTACTGGCCAAAACCTGTTTGATACGTTGGCATTAAGTGTATATTCCTACCTTTGAATATCTACAGTTAATAGGGTCGGAAAATGTTTAAGCTGCCGCCCACCGAACGTATAGCACGATAATGTATATTCAAAATCTCGACTTAAGGACTCAGCGATAAATGCCATCATACAGACAGGTGGTCAGACAGAAACTTTGTGCTGGCTAGATAGACTTGATCTAAATACATAATCTGTATAACTGCCATCTAGGACCACATGCAAGTCAAGTTAGTTGGTATCTTTTGTACGGCTAGAAACGTACAAAAATTAAACACTAAAATTTCATATAGATATTTAATAGTATAACTTATCATAACTTTTGCAAAAATAAACTTTCTTTCATATTGGAAAATGGTTTTTGAAAAAAATCTTTCGTCGGCTGAAAGCGGTTCCCACTCAAGGCAACTGTTAGATATAAGAGCCTTGCAATTTTTTTAAATACATATATATATGTATAAAAACAGAGAATACATTAGAAAAGTAGTCAAGACTGCAATATACAGTAGTTAAAAAAAACAATTTTTTTTTATTTATTTATTTCCCTAAACCTTGTTAACTTCAAGAATGATTTTAGTATAATCGTTTTCTATGCAAAAAGAAACAGTACGTTTAGGACGATGCTTGGGACTGAGGTAAGAGTTACATACATGTATGTACAAATGTATATGTGCATTAATTAATTGTACATGTAATGTAGTTCAATCATAATATCGTTAATGTCGACTATTTCGAGATGTATACAGGCTACAAAATTGAATTTGCCTATGTGACAATACACAACGAAATCGTACGCCATCCGAACACCTCATTGTCTCCTTACAAAGTGATCCTGAGTATATTGTATAAATCATTTATACATATACATATGTAATGTAAAAATCATATTTTTGCAGGCCTGTGATACGCATATACATGTATATGTATATCTATGCTCGCAATTTGCAAATGCAATTTGAAGTTTATTCTGGCTTTGATTCAGGACTTTTATGGCTTGTTTTCGCAAGGCAAATAATATTGTTGCACCAAAATCTTATGTTCTCTAGCTCTCTCACTTTCTCTCTCCTTCGCTCTCGCTAGAAGGAGACTCAAACACATAAACATTGAATCCGACGATTTTCCGTATACATACACAAACCCGACACAATTAACGAAAACTTTTATGAATAAAAATGTTATATTTCATAAATAAAAACACTGAAATAAGCGTGACATAAACAGAGTGTATTAATATTACTTAATGCATAGATATAAACCAATTTGGTCTGTGCTAGTCTTCATTATAAATGCATAATAACCACTTTACACGCACACAGACACAATGCCAGTTTTTATGTATACATTTTTGAATTTTATTTTACTTTTCAACGAATCACATTTTTCCCATTTGCTGCTTTTAGTACGTGTTAAGCTGCTTCATCCGTATCCAAAACATCTTGAAATTATTTTAGTAAAATTCGTATATAAATAAATATTATGCAGTAAAGAGCTATGTGTTAGGTGTAAAAAAAATAATACGAAACTGACAGTGTGGCAGTATCTGAAAAATGTATCTGTATCTGACAAGTATTTATACCAAAAGTACTTTAAAGTTACATAAGTAATTTTAGGTCACGAATTTTTTATATAACACCGGGCATTTTAATACTGTTGCTACATACATAAGAATATGAATACCAAATACCTTACAACTTACAAAATTAAATCTTGCATCAAGATAATTTAAATACAAATATATATTTCTAACTAACTAACAGTATTAGAATTTAAGCCAACTTAACGTAATATACTATACTATACTAACTAACGTATAGAATATACATTATTATATACTCAATTAACTCTATTTATTTTTTATTACGTACGACCTAATCGATAAATCCTTATTCGAATTGTGTAATCGATAACGTCTCAAACAGTTTCGCTCTGGACCGAGGCTTAAAACTACACACAATTTATAAGAGCAGTATTTATAGCTGTATATGTCCTTGTGTGAATGTAAATACATACGTATATATAAATATATGTATTCTAATTAAATAAAATCGCATATTAAGACGCTACTTAAATCAAAACATTCTAAAGGCGGCAGAAATAATTTATTGAATGTTAAATATAAACATTATATTAATTTTTAAAAAATATCAAATTTGAAAAAAAAAGTTTTTGAGAAATTTGCATGTTTGTGTTTAATTTATTTTAGTCATTGCCAACAACCACCGATTTTCATGATTTTAAAAGGAGTATTTTTGTCTTTTCGATATCGTTTGTTTAAATTACGGTGCATTTTGAGCAATTGTCTGTTAAAGATATATATTTTTATTTTAAAAATCTGCCAACGAGGTAACTACATATCGTTTTAAATATCTCATAAACGTTACTAACGATTTAATTAAATCTATCAAAAATCTATGTGCAACTTTAGGCTTTAATTGTGTATACGAGGTTCTGACTAAATGACTATTTTTTCGAGACTGGTAAGGACTCAATTTTATAACCCCATATATAAAGAATTTAATTCCTCACAGCTTTGCATTTGATTTTGATTTTTGATTTAGTGCTGAAATATAAATAAGAGCAAAACAAAAATGTGGTTCCGGGCCTGGCACCAAGTTCCAAAAATCGAATCGAATAGTGTTACATAATGTGTAAATATTAGGAATATCATAAAAATAGTAATAGTCGATTAATTTAAAGTGCATTTATGCAAAAATTGAAGAATTGAATAGTCAATTTAAAAAAGCAACATGCTGATGCTAAATTTAAGCTTTGTATTATATTCCTACAATAGTTATTCGATATGTGGTCGATATGTCGAAATTTGATGGTGATATGACAAGCGAATATAGATTTATTGAGAAATTATTCGTTTTGGTTAGGATAGGAAAATATGTCGAAGGGAGTTGGAATTTGGATTAAATTAACTAAGATTTTCACACAAAATTAATTTTCAGATCTAGAAATGTTATTTTCAATTGTCGCACGGATAGTCTTGCCAGTTCAAATTAGTAATCGTAGTTTGCAGTATATCGATAGATTCATGCACGGCCATATATACGATTTTGTCAAAACGGAACAGCTGTCTGGCCGTCCATTGCTTTGACAGCTCTGTTTGGGTAAAAGGCACTCCAATAACTAATAATTTAAAAGTCGAAAATGTTTGTGAATGTTATAAAACGCTCTCTGGGCGCAGGGGTGCAAGTTTTTAAAACACAATCGTCTATTGCAGCTGCTGGTGGCAGCATCCTAAGGTAAACAATCAAGTTATACCGCCACTTACATAACCATTTTCGCATTATAAACAGTGTGGTATTATGATTATAAGTAACCATTATAATTGTGTTTGTGGACTTTAGCTTTAATCAGCATCGGGGAGCTGCAAAATGGTATCCAGATCCCGAATTCATGCAACAGTTTAGTGGGCCAGTTATGTACCCCGATGAAGTTACCGCACTGTGGAAGGTGCCACCATGGAACAGTATGTTTGCATTGTCAAATCTATTGGGGTTACTTAGACAAATATAAAAGTTTTATAACTTAATTCACTATAATAGGCAAGATAGTACCTGTTGAAAAATCTGTGCGCAACTTGACACTGAATTTTGGGCCTCAGCATCCCGCAGCACACGGCGTGCTACGACTGGTGCTGGAACTCGATGGCGAGGTTAGTATTAATATTAACTACAAATGATTTGAAAATCACATGTAAAATGTTTTAATGCAGACGGTAATGCGCGCTGACCCACACATTGGCCTGCTCCATCGTGGCACCGAGAAGCTAATTGAGTACAAGACTTACACGCAAGCTTTGCCCTATTTTGATCGCTTAGATTATGTGTCAATGATGTGCAATGAACAGTGCTATTCGCTGGCTGTGGAAAAACTTCTTAACATCGATGTGCCTCTGCGCGCTAAATATATACGAAGTAAGTGCTTAATAAAACTCTGAGGGTAACACAAAGAGACCCACCATATTGATATATCGTAATCAATTGCAACTAACTAATGATATATTTTTATGCAGCTCTCTTTGCTGAAATTACGCGAATACTTAATCACATCATGGCTGTAGGCACTCATGCTCTAGATGTGGGTGCACTGACCCCCTTTTTCTGGCTCTTCGAAGAACGTGAGAAAATGATGGAATTCTATGAACGCGTTTCAGGAGCTCGTATGCACGCAGCCTACATCCGACCCGGCGGCGTTTCGCTAGTAAATTGGCACTTGCCTTAGTGTTAGGGTAAAGAAACCAATTAACATCACCTTTTTTAGGATATGCCACTGGGTCTAATGGATGACATATATGAGTTTGCGTCGAAGTTCTCCGAGCGACTGGACGAGGTAGAGGATGTTCTCAGCACGAACCGGATCTGGGTACAACGCACCGAAGATATTGGAATTGTGTCCGCCGAGGAAGCCCTTAATTATGGCTTCAGTGGTGTAATGTTGCGAGGGTCTGGCATCAAGTGGGACTTGCGAAAGCAACAGCCTTACGACGCATACGATCTGGTCGACTTTGACGTGCCGATTGGTACCAAAGGCGACTGTTATGATCGCTACCTATGCCGTATTGAAGAAATGCGTCAGTCTCTGCGCATCATTGATCAGTGCTTAAACCAAATGCCTGCTGGTGAAATCAAAACAGATGACGCAAAGGTGACACCACCATCTCGCTCGGAAATGAAGACTTCTATGGAAGCCCTCATACATCATTTTAAGCTCTTTACCCAAGGGTTTCAAGTACCACCCGGTGCTACCTATACAGCTATCGAGGCCCCTAAGGGCGAGTTTGGGGTGTACTTGATTTCAGATGGTTCCAGCCGACCTTATCGGTGCAAGATCAAAGCGCCAGGATTCGCTCATTTGGCAGCGCTTGAGAAAATAGGAAAGCAACATATGTTAGCCGATGTTGTTGCAATTATTGGCACCCTGGACGTTGTATTTGGTGAAATTGACCGATAGGATGTTTAATTGTACATATAAAATTGTGAAGCTTGCAATAAAAAATATAAATACAATATGAACCCAAAACAAATGCCCAAGCAAATGTGATTATTTATTTATCAACAAATCTGAAACTGTTATTCAAATTGTAGAAATGTTTAGCATAACCCAAATTTAGAAGAAGAACTCGCACAGATATATAGTTCTAATTAACATAACTTCATTTTCAATTCAAGCGGTTTATGTGATTTAATGATCCTTACACAACAATGACTCCTAATATATATTTTGCCTAACATCACATCAAGACAATTGAATCGGTGCAGACACAAAAATTGCTAAGTGCCCTCTGTCGCCTAAACTGGGATTTTGGTGTCCGGTTGCTATCATACTGGAGCAAACTAATGTTGATAAGTCTCCCCTTCTTAACAATTCACAAATTCCAACCAGACAAAAACGTATTTTTGTCACTTTAGCGTTGCTCAACTAACTACTTTAAATAAACCGTTCTAGCTCCGTTGTATTGCTTTTAATTGTTCATATTGTATCATTATTTTACTTCATGACTTTGTGTCGGTTTAGACAAGGCAGTGATTAGCATTATAATTAATATCGAAATTAGTTCGATCTAAACATTGGTAAAGCTATACATTTTTTTCATATAAAAGCGCCAAGTTGGGTTGAGCGCAATTATATTAGCTGTATAGCAGTTTTTTACTTAACTCCACTTTTATCTATTACAAGCGTTATTGAATCACCGTAGGCAACAAAGCTTGTGATCATAGGTATTTATAATTTTACGTGTTGGAAGATGCATGCTTTGCTGATTTGCGCATTTTATTTTTAAAATAATATGTCATCAGTTACAATTCGGTTGGGAAGATAAAACAATAAAATGTTTGTAGACTACTATATTTATCGACCACGTATTATATATTTACATACCATTGAAGCTGTTGTTTTATTTAACTTTATTTTCATACTTCGTTCACAAAATTCTTAAAATATTAATGTTTGCCAAACAACATCAAAGATAAATTCACTGTATTATAAATAACCGTTTTGTCACATATGGTATCTGTTAATCGTTTGCTGTTGTCGTTTATAATTGCATGTGTAGTGGCTTAGCAAATGAAATATCATTGCATGCAATACGTATGGGCTTGAGCCTGAGGCCTACTCAACATAGTTGTAACATTATGAATCCATCGATATGCCAATCCGTAATCCACTTTCATCAGATTTTAAGGTTTTCATACCTACCTGGAAATTCGCCACATTTGAATGTACAGACTTATCTCTATGTATGTATGCACATAATACATACAAACATATTCTAGTAGTGTACTAGTGTAGCGCCCGATTTGTATTGTGTATTTAAGTCATTATCAATAATAAATACTATATAATTTATCGATTTAATAGGCTGAAATTTGATATTAATATAACACTAATTTGCATTTTATATATTCTCGTTTTCGTTTTCGTTTTTTGTTTTAATACATAGGCATATGCATATGTGTGCGTATACACAAGTATTTCAATTAATACATATACACACATACTATTTAGTTATATTTGTTTTATTTTGCTATGCATTTGTATCGTACCTAATAAGTTTTTATTCTACGTGATCACATTGAAACTTTTGTTTTATAAACGTTTTAGTAATTATTTTAAGACATGTTGTAATTTATAACATATTTCTAAAAGCTTTAACAATTTTGTAACATTCATATTTACGATGACATTTTAAGTTACATCAACCGGATATATGCTATGACGAAATTTACACACTTAATAGATCTATTAAATCTACCAAACACTGTTCGTGCTTGAGTGTTTTTTTATTTGTATTTGCTTACTACAAATTAGTTTAACGGATAACAGATTGCTATGGCTGTCACGTTTCACACCTGGCGGTCATTATCAAGTATTGGCCATTCACTTTGTGATGACCATAAGAATATTAAACAGATTTTGAAAATTCTTTCTATATGGGCGTAGTGTACTTCGGAACCCAATACAGTTTATATATTCAAAATATAAAGCTAACTGAGTAGTATTGCACAAAATTGGTCACAATATTCACAGAGTACGGAATTTAACTATTATCTTTATACAGCACACTCTTGTCAACCCTAAAAGTAGTATTCTCGCTGTTAATTTGTATTATTATTATTAAAGGTACAGAGCAATATAACAAAATTTAATAAATACATGTACATTTTTTGATTAAATATTTTTGTGTTTTTAATTGTATATCCACAGTTGTGTATTTTACTGTAAATCATTCCTAAATTAAATGAATACGGAAGAGAGGGGGTTGCACAACAAAAATTACAATATTATTTAAATGTGTATAGCGGATCCGCTCAAATTTTTTATGTTTACATATCTCTAATTGATGCAATACGTATTCATCAATTTATAATTTCAAATTTGAAAGTAATTTTATATTGTTTTCGTGTGACCAAACATTGTGTTGCATGTTAGTGCATTGACTTATGCGTATATAATGCTTTTTGGTTAAGTATTTAATTAAATTAGTATAAGTAATAGTTAAATAAAAAGTTTACTAATACACATACGAAACTTCTAAATGCCTAATTTTGTATATTTCAATATAAATACATACATATATGTAGATGCATTACATTAAATTAAAAGCTTTTTGTCAACAAGTTCGAATTATTATTAAAAAACGATATTTAAAAAAAAAATCACATATCTTTTTAGCAGCTGGCATAATATTTACATATCGTCACACAATTATTGATTGGTTTTATTTTATAATTTAAGCCTCATTCCCCATACACCAGCTTAATTGTTCGATTGCATTCCAAGGCTTGAATGCAGAAAAGTTAAAAAGCTTTGAATTTGTTCTTTGCATTGGGTGCATCTTTGATAACTACTAAGATCATGGGGGTTTTTGCCAATTATTTAAGACTATTTGTTGTTGTCGGTACAATATTATCGGCAGTGATTGAATCGGACGATTTTTTCATTTTTTCGCAATAATCGTTTAAAATATCACGAAATCGTAGCCAGCACTTTTCAGGTATAGTTATAGAGGTGCGAAAGTTGTTCTTTACCTTGATTGAATGCAAAGTTATATAATAAGTAAAGTATAAAGTTTTAAAATGCAAAATGTACTTGTACCTCACTTATTCGCATATAAACTCCACGGTTATTCTGACCTATGTCAAAGTAAAAATTTTTGTTATCCACTTTCATATGACGCTCTTCTGGTAAATCGCCTTTAAAACTGAAAGATTATTTTAAAAAATTAAAACAAGTGAGAACATTGCATTCGGGGTTAACCTACAGCGCAATACTCGTTCGCAGTGTAATAAAAATATGTAATAATAAGAATAATTGAGTAAAAAACAAAAAAGTTTTCCTCTGCGCGGTCTTGAATTGACATCTAAACTACGTGTTAGACATCATCGTCACCAACCATTTGTTGTCATGTGATAAAATTTAAATTAAGATATCTAATAACCTAACCTGTCTAATAAGAGTCAACGCGAAATTCTAATAAAAATAAACAATGGTTTATTTTCAGTCTTTAAATTTGACTGCATCATCTGCGTTTGCAGGATTGTTGTTAGAAAAATATCGATTTTTGTAACTTGTGGGGGCTGGAGTGGGCGTAGCCAATCTTTAAAGAGAAATTGATCTGAAGGAGATATATCAAATTAAATTGCTACGCCTTCAGTGGGTGTAGACAAAAATCATTTATCACATTTCATCTGACACGGGTATACACGAGTAAATATTCCAAGTCTCATGAGAGGGGAAAATGCTTTCAAACGAACAGACAGCAAAACGGACATTGTTCTAATCACGTTACCACAAGAATAGCATACTTTTAAAAAGCTGTGGATCCTCAAGTATATTTTCGATATATTTTGCATTTGATTTTGCATTTTTGCAAATATACGCAAAGTCAACAATATAAATAGAATTTATATTGCTTTTGGTAAACCGATATAATATATCGCCAGTGGGGTAATGGCAAATTATGCTAACTTGGTTTTTGACTATTATAATATGTATTGTATTATAACTAATTTAAATACTTTACCCTCCATCATTAGCTCCAAACTCTTCCAACAAATCAGTCAGTGCATCGCGAAATTCAATCATGCCTTGAGCTGGCAATGCAATTTGAGATCTGGGTCCGCCCCTTGTTATTGTTTGGGAAACCTGAAACCAATATTGAATCAATTTAAAACATGTAAGACCGTTGAAGTCGAATGTAACCGACGGCGCAATACTCCTTCACAGTAGTTAACTTTACAAAGTCGAAATCGGTCTTAATTATTATTGTTATATTGAAAACATATAGATTTTTGTAATTTGTGGGGGTGGGAGAGGTCGCTTTAATTTGTAGACCTGATCTTTAGATTAGGTTATCAGAAAATTGTGCTACATTTTGTGAATAGCACTAAAATTGTGGGAGATATATAAGTTTTACCAATTTGCCACGCCCCCAGTGGGCGTAGCCAAAGGTACGAAATTGTATGTATCTAGCTTTAAATCTGAGGGAGATATATAGATTAAATCGCATCGCCCCCAGTGATCGTAGCCAGAAAACTTAACACTTTAACTGACGCGAGTATACATGAGTATATATTCCAAGTTTCAAGCCTCTAGCTTCAAAAGCGTTCATACGGACAGACGGATGGACTGCAAAATGGATATTAGATAAACCCAATATACTCTTCTCACTTGAACGAGTTTATACAAGTTTTGGTAGAAATTAACTTTATTCGAGACATTTGCTTTGTTTGGTTTTGTTTAATTACATTGTTTTTTTGGGCAGCATTAGTCTTAACTCATAAAAAAAATTAGGATGAGGGGGGAATTGAATTTTTGTTTTTGTCTTATCTTATTGTTTAACATTTCAAGAATATGCCCTTAAAATTTTAAACCGATATAAGCAATATTCTTAAAGTTATTGTCTTATTAATCTCCTGGCCTTTAACGCTTTAATCCATATTTCATAAGCTTTAGACGCGTTTTCTCTCAAAACTACTTTTTCAAAGTCCGTGTTCACTGCCATTTAAAAACTACTTGACTACTTTATACATATTTTCGACATATAAACTACCGCAACCCAACATTTAGTTACAGTTTTTTTTTATATTAAGGGTGTTTCGTGGTAAATAACAGTTCACTTTAGACTGCCGTAAAAATTTTTAAATGAAAAAAAAAATTATCAAAGAACGTTGGGGGGAAGATTTGATTATAATTTAACTAATTTTCAAGGTTTTTCATTTTCGGATAATTTCCGGCCGAGTTACGGTCAACACCGCAAATTGTTTTTTCTCAAGACGTTCTGGGGGAAGCTCTGTTACCGGCTTATGCTTCAATATTTCTACATGAAAAAATTACACAACATTTTCAAAAATATGCTCAATAATGTAGAAAACGGTATAATAAAATTGCTCTATCCATATTTGAGAAAAAAAAATCGCAAGTGTTTTTTTTTACGCTGAAACCCTAACCTCTCCTTTAAATGTTGATCAAATTGAGGACGAAAACTTGTTCGTACAATACTAGAATTTCACCGTTACAACAGCTGTCTAACCAAAGAGCTACAAAAGGCCCGGCCTATCAGGCGACTAAAAAAAAGCTTTTTCGGACATCTACGTTCCCTAGCCCAACACATCAACTCACTTCTATCTTACCACCAAGATCACAAAATATTTAACATTAGCAAAGTTTTTAAATTAAGTTACAACTTATTTAAAAACCTAGCGAAAATAATTTATAATGTCACATATTGTGCATAATAAATTTAAAAAAAAAGATAATAGGTTATAAAATATATAAAAAAAAACTAACACGATCAATCTGAACAGATGGATATACATGTTAAATGTGGAATACTAATAATTGAAAAAAAAAACACTTAGTATGGTATAATTGGAGAACAGTTTGTTTATAGATATATATAATAATTGTATATTTACCCGAAGAAATCTTCCGCGAGCATTTTCCTTTAAGTCCAAATAATATCTTCTATTGTCCTTAATCATCATCTCTGATTTTAATTTCCCATCCTCCGGCAAATTGTCTGTATTTGGAGGCCCTGCTTTTCGATTAACTTATTTGATTTAAGCTCAAAAAAATAATTCTTTGAAAACAAATCTTATCCTACCTAAGGAAGCATAATAGTCACTAAATGACGATAGGTGGTCACGAAACTCAGCTGCTGTCGACAGCGCTAAATAAATTTGACTTCGTCTGCCGTCTGCTCCAATCTGAAAATATGATAAATTAATAAATTTGCTAAAAGCTGCATTTAAAATAAAAAAAATGGTTGTCAAAAATGCAAAATATATATTGGTAGAATTTTTTTAAAATGCTTCTTTTTATACTAATTGAGGAAAAAATGTATACTTGAAATTTATTTATTTTCGATTGAACATTTAATATTTTGGATGTGCTCTATAATCTTCTCTTTGTAAAGTAATACTATAGTTTTTGCTCGGAATATACTATTAAATAATTGGTTCAAACTAATTATATTTGGTAATAAGATCTTGAACATATGATTTGTAATTTAATTTGAAAAAATTTGACAAAATATGTGTCAACTAGTTTAAAACGGTTGGCCGAGTCTCAGTTAAATGGCGAAGTAAAAAATATATCGCATACTTCTAGGAGAATCTATAGTCGAAAATTTGATTTTTTTATTTTTATTTTTTTATATTAGCTAATTTATTGATACTATTGTTGAGCTTCTTAGCCTAGCTGTACATAAATGTTTTAACAAACTTGGGATGATGCTTAAGTCTTATGATTATAGGGAGATCTATTGGGTGCACCCTACGAAACCTACGTCACTTTCTTCTACAAAGTCTTCCGGCTAACATATAAGGGTGGGCAGAGAGTCTTTTCAGGTAGCTGCAGGATTGCTCTTGCATGTCTCATACCATAGTGCTCCACTAATAAGTTTTAGGACCTTTGCTTGAAAGACACTAATCTTCTTCCAGTGAGAGTATGCAGCCGTCCCATAGATTTGGTTTGTGTACCGCCAAATAGGGGCAAGTAGTGTCTTGTATAGCGATACTACAGATACTTTGCTGCCAGCCTTAAGTAGCCACGTCGTCTGTTTTAGTTTTTGTCGTAGACTGTGGCACACAGTGGTGATGTACTTTTTCCAAGTAAGTCTGCGGTCAAGATTAACTCCGAGGCAGCGGTGCCCGTCTTTGTGGTCGAGTAGCTCACCATAAAGGAACAGTCCTGGCGACGTATCTCTGCGGAGGGCGAACGTTGAGCAAATTGATTTTTGTCTGTTGATGACCATTGGCCATTTGGATGCCCATGTTTTGAACTCGTAGAGATATTCCTGTAGTTGATCCGTTGCCTGGTAGATATAGCTAGCTGTGCGGATAGCGTAGAGTTGAGTGGGGATAAGAGTTTTCAGCTTGAATAGAAGGCCTAGAGAAGTACTCGGTCGAATGACTACTGTATGCCAACAAATGCAACCACACAGCACTGGGAGTTATTAAGGATAAAATCAACAATTCGATGTAGCTGCTCCAGGGTTCCATGTAATTTTCTGAAACCGAATTGATGCCTTGCTATGATTCGCTTGTCGCAATCCAGCTCCGAGATCCTGGTCAAAAATATTAGCTCAAATATTTTGGATAGGGTCGGAAGTAGACTGATTGGACGATATGAGTCGACTTTCGACAGCGTTTTATTTGGTTTAGGGATCGTGGCGATCAATGCGTTCTTCCATTTTCTACGGAATTGTCCGACACGTAGCATTGTGTTGAAAATAAGGACAACGAATAAAAGGCCTTTGATGGGGACTTCGTCGTAGCCGGGAGCCTTTTTGGTCTTAAGAGCTTTGATTTGACTTTGAACCTCGTTTAGTGTCACAGGTGCAGTGGGCAGGTCAGATTGATGCGATGAACTGAGGATCCTGTCGATGCTATCTTCGTCGGTTAAGTGTGAAGGGTCAAATGGTTTGAACCTCTTCTCAAGATGTATGGCGAAGGTTACGGCGCGTTCAATGCTCGACTTGACCCAAGAGCCATCATATCTTTTTCCGGAGTCTTGCGAACGGGTTGCCTTATTAAGTTCTTTGTCAGCTACCAGAGCTTATATTTAGTGCCATCAGGACTTGCGTTCTTGAGCTTAGTGTGGACTGTTTATGGTTGTAAGCACATTCAGCAGTCTGTTTGAAATTCTTTTGAATATCGAAGGCAAGGCAGGCAGTTGCTCCAATCTTGTTCAGGAGAAGGTCAACGGCATCTTCGATGCCCTCTGGAGAGCGCAGAGTCATGTTGAGGTTGACGGAATTATTGAGTTCAGCCAGGAATCTTTCGATGTCAGCATTTGCGGGCACTAGCCGTATTTTCTTTCGCTGTTGCACAGGACTGGTGTGCAATGTGGCCAGTAGGGGAAGATGATCCGATGAGAACTCTAACTTGGTCTCGATGGAGAGGGCGTCTTGTCTGAGATCTTCGTATATGAAAATATCTAGGACGCTGGGAGTGCTTTTATATTCGTGCGTGGATTATATGCGTGGTAAGTCGCTTCACCTGTTCGTCACTTCTACTGTCTGTAACGGCCTCTTGCAGATTCTTTCCGCGTGTACAAGCACTGGGGGTTCCCCATAGCCCATGCTATGTGTTCCAGTCCCCTCCCGCTATGTATTTTTGGCCTAAATTCATGAGTAAGAACGCAAAATTGGCTTTGGTCCATGGCACAGCTGGGGGGATATAAATGGAAGCAATTGAAAATTCACCTCTGCTCATATTAAATTTCATTGCTGCCATCTGCATGTGTGGTTGGGATATATTTTCCAGTGGGTGGTGACCAAGATTATGGCGAATAAGGATGCCAGCACCCCCTCTGCGATAGTTGTAAGGGTGTTGTGCTATGTAGGAGATGTACGTAGATCCCAGAACTCATGTGTATAAGTGTTTCTGTAAGGAGCATTATGTCGATATTGTGGGTAGCAAGGAAGGCTCTCAGCTCGCAGATTTTTCTGCTAAGCCCATCCACGTTCCATAAACCGATTCGGTTCATTTTGATGAGACGAGGCGTGAGATCAGCAACATCAGTATGTGCTGGGTTTCTGCCTTTTTTTTTGGATTGTGTTGAGGATCTGCTCTATTATTGCAGTGAGCTTCAGCACAGCGTCTTCCAGGTCTTCTCAGATTGGCGTCGCCGTGAGACTGTTCTCCGATACTTGTATTTCGCTGTCTTCAGCGAATACTTCTAGTCGGTATACTTCTAAGTCGTCACTAAGAGTCTCGTCAATAAGTCGAGACGAGTCGTCACTAAGAGTCTCGTCAATAAGTCGAGACTGTTAGTGACGACTCAGAAGTATACCAAGTCAGAAGATGTTGCCGGCTATGATGTTAGTAAATATCAAATGTAAAAAAACAAATGATTATGTGCACTTGCTTGTCAGTGTACAGTTTGCAGCCACGGTCTATACTGTGCACGCTGCGCTGCCAGATCAAGATAAGCGCACTTGAAAGAACGGTAGAAGGCGATAATAAAAGTTTTCACTTCTGCTAGCAAGTAGCCAGATTTTATTGCCCTTAGGCAGTTACTTGTTGTTGTTTTCAATTATAATGTAAGCATTGCAGAATATAGTTGCCGGCATTGCTGTAGAAGCATTGCCCAAATTGAAACAATGACGCTAAGCGTCGAGCACGAAAACTAAAGTTTGATTTAGCACGAAACACTTTGCTTAGCTGATGCACATCTGTCTCTTTCAGCTGCCAGAAAAAAACGCTGTCATTCGAAAACTGTTTCGTAAACAAATTATAATATGAATCTTAAATTTTGTTACCTAGTCTTATTAGATACAAAACTGCGTAAAAACTAATTATGATGAGTCGTTATGTTTTAGACGGCTATATATAATTACCTCAGCCACTTTTATAAACCGTCCACGCCGATTTTGCTTTACATCCAAGTAAAATCGCTTTGATTGAATTTGGAGCATTTTTGTAGCCAGCTCCTGCTCAACTGCGTTGCCACCTGGAAAAGAATAAATATTGGTGTACACGATACAATATGTTAATAAAACTGAACTTGACTCTATTGGCAATCAAAAGCCTAAGTTGCAAAAATGTGATTTTTGCAACGGGGGAAAAATTAGAGGCATATAAGTTTAATTCTCACCCAATCCCCGACAAGGAGATACCCTGAACCCAGCTACAAGCTGTCATTACATAGAATTCAACCCCCTTGCATTCATGCATACATACAGGAAACCAAACATACATACAAAGAAACTCCGCAAGCTGCCCATTTTACTCAGCGGCTGCGAATGAAATCTAAGTTCTTGAATAACTTCTAAACTAAGGGCTTGATTCTAATGAAATTTCCAGCCCTTCACAAGAGGTGTTAAATCTATGTACACACCAAAAAGCAAGTCTGTAGTATTGCAATTGTGTTTTTTCATATATGGGGCAAATGGGGGAGGTATCTAAAATCCGAAATATTCTTTATCTGCGTATGCTTCACGAGAACATACTGAACTACATTTGACTTAAGGTTTCTGAATATATTATAAGAAAACGAGACGAGTTATCGATAATTTAAAATAAACTTGATCTGCGTATACACGAGTTGTCTAGCTCATGTAGTTTCTATTTATCATACGCATTTCAAGTTCATCTCAACTTTCAGAGCGCTTTATCAGCACTGTCTTACGGATTTAATCTTAATTTAGGAGACAAAAAATTTAATTTCTTAATAAGTTTTGAACGAGATATCGAATTGAAATAAAGGAGGTACCATTCGACACGTCTTCAAAAAACCCAAACTCTTATTTGTCTGAACGAATTCCTGAAACCCCCTGACCGACTAAAATTAATGGCTTCAAAACTTTCAAATTCATCCTAATAACATACAGCTCCATATCTCCCTAACCAGATGACCTATCAAATGTTGTGTTATGTTTATATTATAGTTTAAACAAAAGCTTTTGATCGGTATATAACTCAGTCGATCGGAATCTCGCAGCACAACTTCAAAAGTTTGCGTACATAGTGCTCGTCACTTTTTGCACATTTCGTGTACACAAGAATTCGGATTTTGACTGATCGTTCCCATATTTCGGCCGATTTCGATAACTTCGATATTTATACTGACCGAAAGAAAATCTATACTTAACATAAGACTGACATAACAACTGACAGACAGGCGATCAGTTCTCTAGACCGAATGTCGTACCTTTTCCAGACTCAAAATCATTTCTGCTTGAAGAACCTTCCATATTACTTGCATTGTACTCTGAAAATAAAAGTGAGTTGATTATTAAGATAAATACATTAGCATTTGTATTTATAGAAATGAGTACATTTGTAGGTAGATGTATGAATCGATACAAAATTTACCTAAGCATATTTTTGATGCTTATTCTCGCGGTGGTGATACTACGATGGTACGTTTTTTATACCCTGAACCCATAGGAAATGGATAAAAGGGTATAATGGTTTTGTGCAAATGTATGTAACAGGCAGAAAGAGGCATCTCCGACCCCATAAAGTATCTATATTCTTGATCTGCTTTACTACCCGAGTCGAGTTAGCCCTGTCCTTCTGGCTGAATGAACTCATCGAGAGAACTGATCCTTGACTTTTTACCCAATTTTATTTCAAATTATCGATAAGCCGCCCCTTTTTTTAATATCGATATTTATCGGTTTTTACCAAGTTATTTTTGAGCATACCTCGGAAAATAGAAGAGCTATGTTATGTGTTCTCGTGAAGCATACGCAAATTAAGAATATTTCGGATTTTCGATAGCTCACGCCCCAAATTTCAACCAAAAATAAAAATAATTAAAATACTGCAGACTTGAAATTTAGTTTGTTCATAGACTTGAATGATCTTGATATGTTCTGAAAAGTTCATGAAGATCATACATTTAGTATAGAAGTTATTCAAGAATTAATTTTTCCACACTGGATGCCAAGCGCAGTCGCTAAGTAAAGTGCACAGCTTGCGGCGTGCGTCTGTGTAGATGTGTCATTTTGTGTCTGTGTGTATGAATATGCAAGGGGGTTGAAATGTATGTAAGTTGGCAGCTGGGTTAAGGGTTCGGGCGCTCCCGAATAGAACCCGCTTACTTGTTTTAAATGGCTTGGTTCAATTCCAGTAAAACGAAAAATGTCATCTTCAAAATTTTTTTCAAATATCAAATATATAGTATATAGTATATACATACGATAAAAATATTACAAATTATAATTTCCTTTAAAATGTAAAATGATATGACATGCCAAGGCTCGAACCAAAACATGGAGGAATTCTGGTAAACGAATCGAACCCAAAGGGGAAGCTCGAACCGTGAACCAAAGCAGTCAGTTTTAAGTTGATATTATACTTTGAACGAGATATTATACTTTGTGCAGTTGGTTACACCCGACTGCAACGTTCTTATTTTTGTCATGGAAATTGTTGTATGTTTACATTTCGGTAATAAAAAAAGAAACTCCCGAAGGAAACTGTTTCTCGCGGTTTTGTATGCCATTAAAAGAAAAGCGTTAATCATCTTAAATATATTTTAAATCAAATCACTTACTTGATCCTGAGATGCCTTCGTCGCCGCTTCCAAGATCAGACATAACGAAATACTTTCGATAGATAATACCGTATTTTCGTTTAGCTTTGGCGCTTATCTGTTTATCCAGTTCTCTTGCCTCTGCCTCTTATTATATCCTTTACCAACTAAAAAAGTTTACCTAACGTTTAAGCTGGAGCACAGCTCTTCACTCCTCCAACTAAAATGTAAAACAAATTTTCACGTTGATCAAACAAATGTATCTAAATATGTATACATATCTAATACTCAAATTCGTGTAGATATATAAATACATAAACATAAACATTGCATTTGTACATATATATGTACATGGAAAAAAATTTGTAGCTGCGCCGTGCCCTTCATACATAGAAATATACATATGTATGTGCATATGTATATAATGTATTGAAACGTGTGCTACAAATTTCGTATCATATATAATTTTAATGAAAATACATATTTGTATTTTACGGGAAACATACGTAAAAGTTTTTGTACACTGGTATGTATGCTGCCTGTATACACACATTCATAAATAAGTACATGTAAACCTTTCATTGAACTACTCTTGCAAAAACCTTGAACGCTGTACACATGCTCACACATGTATATCTTATGTATGTAAACATGTGAATGCACATATGTATGTATATATGTGGTGCTCTGTACGTTCGATTCCATCTGCCCACCATGTTTATGTAATTAACTCGAATTCCGCCATAGGAATTACAAATATGTTACTTAAATGTATTATTTAATATTTAATAAAGGCCACACAATCTAGCGTTATAAATGAATAAATTACTTTAGTGGACACAAACATTTCTCTCCATATATACATACACATTCTCATACAGGTACACGTATTTCACAAATTTTATTTTAATTAAATTGTGTAATTGGTATTTGTTAGTATAAGCACTTAGTTTCAGAATTAAACGAAATTAATTTAAAAACAAATTATATTATAATTTGTAAAAATTTACCCACACATACACGCATACACTGTTTGTCGACGATGCTCTCTTTGAGATGGCACATTGAGCAGTCCATTTCAATAGTGATAACAAAGAAATTAAATTATGAAAATTCATTCATGTCCTGATATTTATATGCAAAAATGTGATTCGGAATAAGGAAATTGTCTTGCCGTTATTAAAATATATTTTTGTTTACCATTCAATTGGCTCTTTAAATAAGTTAGATGCACGTAAAGCAGTCTCAATGCGATATCGTGTACAGAATTATTTCGATTGTTTAGCACGCAGGTGACGATGAGCTTTTACAAGCAGCACCCTCTTTTTCGATATTACCTAAATAACAATATTAAAAATGTTATCGAAAATTGAACAGCTTTTTAGTTGTTTGCTATTTGCTTGATTTTACCGTTAAATAAGCATGAAAATCAGTACAACAGTTTTACCAGTTTCCGTACATATATAGGTACAGTAATTTAATAAATGTCATCTATGAGATGGTAACCTTATTTCGATGCAAATTATACTCCAGGAATTGTGGAAATACTGAAAATATATCAATAAGTGCTAAAATCAAAATACAACTCTGCGTACAATTTTTGTTAAATTCAGCTGCAAAATTTTTGCTTACAACTTTGAAATACTAATGGAACTAATTTTGATTGTCAATTTATTTCTCCAACATCCAAACACATTAAAATATACACATCGTTTGTATGCCAAATGTCATCCAAGCTGTACGAGTTGCCGTACATCGCTGTTTTCTACTTGTGTAACCTAGGTGTTTTGCAAACATTGCCACAAAGAGAGCGCATCAAAAGTGATCATTAACCGAAATTGGCTTTGCGTTAAAAAAAAAAAAACATTGGTAAAAATATGTATTTACGTATACTAGTGGGCATATGTTGATGACTCTGAAATTTGTGTATCACATCCCATTTTATATAGTTTGTTTATAGAAAATTAATATTAAATGAATAAAGTAAAATTAAAATGTGGTAAATACACAATACAAATTTTGCAGCGCAGTCAAAAATATAAGTTCATTAAACTCGGTACAAAATAAAACTCTGTTCCTAAGACAATTTAAGTTATTAATACAACACTAGTTTCTTTTCCGTTAAGATTTGAAGAGGATATTGTATGTTATCGCCGTGTCAAAAATTAGCGAATAATTAAACGAAGGGCGCGAGAAGCAGCTGTGCTAAAAAGTTGGCACACGATTTGATACTTCGCGCGAAGCAAATGATTGTTGCTTTACACGGGGTTTAATAGTCGACTTGCTACGCTTCTTACCCAGCGGGCTGTGCATCGCTGAACTAACGCTTTCCTAGCTTTACTAGAATGTAAAGGGGTGAAGTTTGTTAATAGTAGCTCAAGATCTGTTAAGAAACAGCTCTCTAACACTGCACTGTGTATGCGATTTAGTATTTCATGGTATTTCTTATCGATAAATCTAACGGAGCAAGGTCTCATTCATTTTTTAACATTCTGTTACGTGCTTCGTACTTTCCTAAATTTAATTCTGGGTTCGGATTGGAATGTTAATCAACTGTAAAAGAGAATCCACAGTTCATCCGTACGGTCGTGTGCCGCGGAAGCCTGTTATATATTTAACGTACTGTATACATATGTAGATAGATATGTATTTCTGTGGATACATAGTATGTATTTATATTTGCGGCATTACTGTTCGGTCGTTCGGTTCGTGATTGTTGCACTTAAAATCCAACTTTGGTAAAATCTATACTATTTGTTAAACGTTATGTTTTGATGCCTCAAGTCACATAAAAAAGTACCACTATATTTCCTGCGTGCGTGTGTGTTTTTTAGAATATTTTGTTGTGTAATTACTTTTTAATCTGCACATTCTTATTTCAAATGTACCGAATAATAATACTCAAAAACACAATCATGTGTGAATATATATGTGTTGCTTGTGTGTATGTATGTATATGTAAATACAAATAAATTCAGTGTACCAGAAGTCGAAACAAATTCAGTTTGACGCCCAAGGTGTGAGTCTTATAAATACATATACATATATGTACATATTTACAGCCATACATATGTGCATATGTTTGTTGTATATACATACGTATTTTATGTGAGTTTTGTAGTACACTTAACAGGCACACTCACACATACATATGCATGTCGAGTATTGTGTGCGAGTTGCATGGACAATGCTCATGCTTCCACCATACTAACGTAAGCACGAACGTACATAAATACATACATATACACATGTGCATACATACAGCATACGTACATTTTTCGTGTGTATGCATGACAGTGGTATTGGTATTGGTATTGGTTTGGTATCCACATCCACATTCACTGTGAAGAGCTAAAGCATCTCTCGCTAAAACCACAAAACAGAAATAATAAATACGTGTAGCAACAAGCCGATAGAATCTTATTTTTGTATTCTTTTTGTACGCTGTTCACAAAGTGAAAATAAGTATATTTGTTCTTATGCAAAGTTTGTCTGACTGTCTGTTCACATAAATGCAATTAGTTTCGACAAGTCTCCAAAGTTTGGATATACATATATAAACGTTTATACCCGCGTCAAATAAACTTTATATATTTTGGCCACACCTACCAGGGGCGAACATTTTTTGCTATTGAACATAGTATATTCGATTCATTTTTAAGCATTTCTTAAGGAATAACTTACTTTTTTTGTATTTTACTTGCCCAGCGAAATGGATTTATTGTTTTTTTTATTAATAAATCATTTGATTGATAATAAAGTTGTCTGAATAACCTAGTCATTAAGACAGAGCCAGGAGGGTTCTTGTTGTAACCCGGGGAGGTGTAGCCATAGAAGCTGATGCTATTTAAGAAACTAAGGTTTATATAAAGTGATAATAATATTAGTATTTATTTTTAATCAAGGTGGCAAGTTTATTTAAGATTTCTTAAAAATTCAATTTTTTATTGAAATATGAATTAATTCTGTACTATGGTATACCATTTTTTTTTAAGGATTATAGCACCGTTGTATTTTTATTTAATCTGGAATTACACTGTGAACAGAGAATTGCGCGGTCGGTTGCATCGGACTACGTTCTCTCTTGTATCTAAAAAGCGAGCAAACATATACTCATACAAATGTATATGTGCTTTTATTAAGTTGCATATAATATATAATATATATATATATATATATATATATATATATATATATATATATACGTACTACACATTGTATCTATATAATGGACCTAATGTTTCACACAGAAAATTATTTAAGATCCAACTCTTTTCGAAATGTGTATTTGTATGCATGTTTTTCAAATGCACCGAAATCTGTTGGTCCACTTGTTTTTGTGCATGCTTATCTACTCGTAGGTTGTACGACTCTCGCGAATGACGAAAATAAATCGAACTTAAACTTAAATACATACGTATGCATATGTACTCAAGTATGTATACAGTGAAAGCTCTATCGAGCGAACGCCGACAATTCCAGTTTTTAATTAAAAGACATAACAGAAAAATATTGAAAATATAAACGCGCCCAACAGATCTCACAGTTAGTTAACTTTATGTTTATATCTCATATACTTCTTTTTAAGATCTATTGCAAACTGTCTAGATAAAACGGATCATTTTTAATTTTGCTGCAGGCAGGCTACTAAAACTGGACGAAAAATATTGTGCCTGGGATAAAGTTGGGTAATGTCTGCGAGTCTTCTATAAAAATAAATCTACTATAACAGAAATGTAAGTTTATCGCTAATTTGTTGTATCTTTACGGGAGTACTCGAATAGATAATCCCCTGTAAATACCCTACCCTACAGCTCTCCAAGGCCTAACCGGATAGTTATTGATTTTGTGGAATAGATTGATTTACTGATGGCTTAAAATAACTTTATCCAAATTTAAAATCTACGTCGGAGTTATTACGACGGAGTGGATGCCGATCAAGAAGATATATATTTAATGATGCTAATTTAAAATTGCCTTATGGCTGTTTCATTCATTTGTAAAACTTGGTTATAGCCGTTTTTAAGGGGAACAATGTATGAAAATATCACACAAACTTAAACAGGTTTGAAACTTATCGAAAGTGGCTTTAGTATCCATTAAAACAGATGGATTTATACCCACTCCTTTGTTTCTTTCATTATTTTCTATGATATTCAATGTTTTTTTTCCTTATGTATATATATCCAGAAACAACTAACTTTAGTGCAACAACATACTAATGTAAAAAACTATACAAAATGTATGTTGGTAGGTACGTATGCGTACATATGTCCATACGTAAGTATATTTATATGTAGATTTGTTGGCACATAAACCGGTTGGGCTACATGCACAGATGTGTAAATGTATCTGATTATGTGAATATTTTGTTATACCCTGGCAGACGGTAGGCATAATCTTAAAATGTGTAATGCATTTCCGACCCCATAGAGTAATAATAATATTCCTATATTCTTGATCAGTATCGACGGTCGAGATGATTTAGTGATGTCTGTCTCTGTCTTTAAAGTCACTTGTTTTATCAAATAAGTTTACTTGGATTATCAAGTTAGTTTAAGGAAGTTCTTCAATTGATTGTAAAAGGTAGAGGGAAGCCAATATTCATTTTCTTGATAAGGGCAACAGACTGAGTTGACTTAGTTAGGACATATGCGTTGATAGTAGATAATATAATGGCCAAGCGCTTTTATATTGAAATAAATCAAGATTTCTTATATTTATTTTATAATTGTTTTGTGCAAATGTATGTAACAGGCAGAAGGATATATACATTTGTATGATTTTAAGAGTAGGATAAACCAAATTAACATTGAACACAGATCAAGATCAGATACGCCAAAATTTCAAAAAAATAGTTCCTGTATTTAGACAATTAGTTTATATTATATGTATATAATAAAATGGTTGTGTATGGATAAGGAAATTTAGTGACACACCCGCATCTATTATGTGTTCGGGCTTATGTATTAAATAGAAAACCTCTACATGAGGTAACAATTTAGTGACTAAAGTATGTTCAAGCCCCAAAATTTTTTATATCAAATTTTGTGACCAAGGATATTCAATTTAATATATGAACAATTCAAATTTATAAAAATAGTATTTCGCTCGTTACGCAAAGAAGCTTCTTTGTACCTAAAAATAACTTTTTGCTGTGTGCCGAAAGTAAGCCTTATAACTCTTAAAAATACAATATATAGAACATATCTGCCTGAGTCTTTTGTGATTTGGAAATTGTGAAGTGTAAATTTAAAAAAAAATTGGAAAACAAATGTTTCTTGGCTCAGGTTAGGAAATAACCTGCGTATGCTTCACGAGAACATAATAACCCAAATTTTGTGGCTCTAGCTCTTATAGTCTACGAGATATGCTAAGAAAACTAAGAAAAAACAAGTCTTAAAATCGACTTTTATTGATATTAATGAATCGGTGCAAAATATGGACAAAAAATGATAAAGTCAAACTGCGTATGGTATATATAGTCGTTTAGTTTGAGTCTCTAGCTTTTGTAGTTTCCGAGATCGCTGCGTTCATACAGGCGGAGAGGGGGTCTAGATGTGGTGTCTGAGACGCCTCCTTCTGCCTGTTACATACATTTGCATGGTGCAGAGTATAAAAATGGTACCCTTTAACAATGGTGCAAGGAGAATACGTGCTTTATCGATTTTGGGCTATCCATTACCACTGTCGGTAAATACGCGGAAAGCGTTTGCAAGTTTTCGGATATTTCCATGCAGTCGGCTTAAACAAGCTTTTAAAATTCTGATCTTGTATTGGCGACTAGTAAATTCTCATTCGATACGCTTTTAATTTTAACGATACCAAAAAAAATTTACTTAACATATAAAGGCAAATAATAGGAAAGCTGATTCAAACTAATGTACATATGTATAAGTATGTATTATATCGATCAATTTATTCAGGCAATTTGATCTATCGTTAATGAACTAAGCGCATTTTGTAACTCTAAAAATGCTTGAACCATAATTGCATATGTAAATATGTTCATATTAATGTAATTATGTACATATTGATGTAAATATGTACATACATATACAAGCCGGACAAGCTGAGAATTGTGTTGGTCACATATCCTTGCGCTTTGGGGAATCATGTAGTATATAGAGACATACTTTCATACATTGTATGTGTACATCGCTTATACACCAACAAATACATTTGCGAAAATTCAACTACATGTGTGTACAGATATTTATGCGTACTTAGTTACATATACATATATACATTCGGACATGCATATTTATCTGCAAAATGTTGTATAAGGCTAGCTTGCTTTTGGACATTTTGTGCGGTTTACGTTCCCGCATACACAAGCACACACTCAATGACGCGCCGAAACTGACACGTTCGACTCTCACGCTATGAAAAGAGAGAGCCAGTGGTACATATAGTGCCTTTAGACAGTGGGCTTAATTTGAAATTGTATCAATACATTATGCGATGTTTAAATCACATGGTAATGTTAGTTTATTGTTTTAATATTCTGCTTATACGCATATGTATGTCTCTGCCATTATTCAATACAATCTATACAACTCTCACGAATTATGCATACGTGGGAAAAGTTTCAAAATGACCTGGGGTATATTAATTGTGCATATTTGAAATTTTTAAATATTCGTACAAAATGAGGGATATTTTCAGAAAAACCCATATGGGCAGTTTTTAGGTTAATTAGTTAATTAGGTTTTGGTACGTTAAGTTTATTTAAAATTACCAATTATTTATTTAGAATATCCTTTTTGTAGAAATCCTTAAGCAGAAATCGTATTTACACTCATTTCTATTTAAAAATATCAATAAATTCTATTAAACCAAAGTGGATAACTAACTGCGCAATATTCGCTTATATTGTAATTTTCGATATTGTATATTGTATTGTATCGATTTCTGTAATTTGTGTTCTCGGCTGGTCGCAATTAGTCTACCTGTGAAATTTAGTGTTTCTAGCTTTAAAACAGTGGGACAGAGGTTTTTGTGATTTACCCCGCTGTTAGTGGAGGTAGTTAAAATTAGTCCATATTCGAAACTCAGCTTCAATAACGGCGAAACGGGTTTTAAAAAGATTGGGTCTAAAAAACAGTGGCCAGGATAAAATAGATGTACCCCAAAGAGCATTATGCATTTGAAAAGCTGTCACTGCATGTTCACAGAATGCAAACATACTACGCACGTGGAGATCTGTAACATACAGTAAGTAATTTCAAAAGGACTAAAATTTGTGACACGGTGTAATTAATAAGGAGTGTTATCTACTAAGACCTTTTGCCCCAGTGTATCTAACGACTCAATGCAACTGCGTCTTTCTTGCTTCGATTATGTATTAGTATTATTCGCGTTGATGCAGCTGCTGCTTCTGTGCTTTTGACTCTCATCGTCCGACTATATTATGTTCGTCGCTTTTTGTGTTCGTTCGACGCAACGAATGCACACAGCACATTGATACACGCATACACATTTATAAACACATGGATACATACTTATACTTATATTTTTGCCTGCCTACAATCACAAACATATGTATACATATGTATGTAGTTATATACATAGAAAATAAATGTGCTTTAGTATGCCTATATGTTTGTATGTAGATCCGTCTTCACGTCCCCTGTTAAAATTTCACGAATGTGTGTCACTAAAGATATTTTTTTGTAATGAGCTTTTTGGAAAAAGCAAATCATTAATAGTTTATTTATTAATCATATTTATATTCCGTTACGAAGGGATACTAGCTTTTATATTTCTCGATCGATACAAATCGATTTTCATTTGTTTGTCAGACACATATCTAGATACACATATATATTTATTTTTAGGTAATTAAAATAATTTATTTTATTTCCTCTTCTCGTCCTAGTTTCAGAACCTTTTCTATGAGTTTATTGAACTTCCTCACGTAGGTAATTGCTTTGAAGTTTTTCTTTCAGTATTTGATCGTTTAAAGTAAAGCAGCATTAGTTATGAGCTTTTTTATATATATTATATTTAAATACCTATCCTATAAGCATATTGAAGCTCTTAAGTACTGAGGCTTAGATATCTTAATCAAAAAATATTACATTCGAACAGACGGACATGGACGATCTATATAAGATAGGGCACGCACATGTATATACTTTATGGGGTCATGCTTTAGACATTTTGTGACAAAAATAATATACTGTTTAAAAGGGTATATACAATTAGCCGTGGATAGTTCCTTTAGATACTAAATACTAAGAGGGTTGCATTTTGCACTGATATGAACTATAATTAAGTCCCAAATGTTATATATATATATATATATATATATATATATATACATATGTATGTATATATATGTATATGTGCATATGTTTGATGTATGTATACATACACACATTTATGTACATTGTACATCATACATACATATATTCCCATGTACCCTCGTCTGAACGTTTGTTTAAGTAAATGCATACCTACATATATGTATATATATGTGTTTTGGTATAGCAACCACCCACACATGGGAATAACAACGATGTGGGCTCCATCGTTTGGTTTAAATGGAAGGAAAATCTGCAATAGCAACAACTATCAGCTCACGAAGAGCGCACACAAAAAACTAATGCACTCGGTAAAACTGAACTCAGACCCCCCTTTCCATCCAACATGTGCATACTCGTATACATACACAGGTATATACACAAGAGTACGCAAGCCTCTGTGTGTGTGTGTGTGTGTGTGTGTGTGTGTGTGTGTGTGTGTGTCTACATGTGTGTATATGCAGAATACAACATGCGTCCTCGCGAAGTAGGCTCAGAGAAATCTGAAAAGTGCCTGTCTATTTGAGTTAGTGTTTGTTGGAGGCATGCTTTCCCGGCGCATCCCCTCTGTGGTACTACAAATGTTTAAGTATGTAGCCTTATGTAAGTTAGTACATACATAGGGAAATACAAATGAACATGAAGGCTAATACCAACTACCATACAATACATAGAATCGTCAAATCGCCTAAAAAGTGGTTGCAAGAATTTTTGAGCTACAAAGTTTTTTCGAGAAGCAGATGCAAATTCACATATAATTTCACTACGCATGTATCGGCGAGTGGTATCTAAACTATTAAGGAGCAAGCTCTACTGGTGGCATCTGTGTGTAAATTTACTATTATAATGGTACGGTATCTGGGCACATGCAATTTGTGATCAAAATATCTTTGCAGAGAATATTTTATGGCACGAATGTGTAGCGCTTTAAAAGAGACATTTCTGATCCTACAATAATGAACATCAGTAGTAACTATGTTTGTCTGTTGTTTGGCAAAGTCGAAGATGACCAGCTGATATATTATTCTATATATTAATATTGTATTATATTAAATTATATATATTATAGTTTAAATTTTTTTTATTTTTTACGATATCTCACATTTTTATACCCTGAACCCATTGCAATTTGGTAAAAAGGGTAGAATGTAGGTAATAGGCAAAAGGACGCATCTCTACCCCATAAAGTATATTCTTGATCAGTACGACGAGCTAGCTGAGTCGATTTAGCCCTGTCCGTCCAGATCTCATAAAATCTAGAGACAAACTTTACGACCATAAATTCTGCTATGCCATATGCAGTACGAGTTTATCATAATTTTTTCGATATCATGCACCGTTTCATTAATATCGATAAAAATTGATTTTAAGACTTGGTATTATGGTGAGGTAAGGTATGCTTAATACCTCGGAGACTAAAAGACATAGAGCCACCAAATTAATATTATTATTATGTTCTCGTAAAGCAGACGCAGATCAGGAATATTTCGGATACCTCCCCACTCGCCATATATATAAAGAAAACGCACTAAAGCGCTTTGTTTTGTACATAGATTTGAATGTACGCAGCATTCGGCGGATGTTTGTTGTGTGTATGTGTGATTCTGCATATGTATGTATGAATGCAAACGATTGAAATGTGTGTAAAGACAGGGTTTAGGTTATCCCCTAGTCGAAATTCGAGACTAGTGCCCCTCACTTGTTTTTGATTCCTTTATGCTCCTAAAGAGTATTTATTCTACCGCTCTTCATAGTTATTGTATTATTCATCCTTTGCATTATTGTATCCTGTTTAAAAACATTTTTAAAGAAACATATATAAAATTATTTTTAACAACTGCTCTCTTTTTTTCAGATTGAATTCTTGAAATTCAAAAACTCATACTTACAAATTATTGTAGGCGTACAAACAATTCAACTGAAATTGTAATTAACACAACGAAAGGAACATTTTTACCTTTAATGAAGCTTAATTAAAAGGGCGATGCAAGTAGAAAGTTGTTTGCAAGAGAATATCCCGCTGATAAGTAGTTCCTTCATATTTATACTAAAAATAACGGCAATAACAATAAGAAGATTACCGAGGCGAGTAATATTTTTTGTGTGGCAAAAGGTACAACTTGAAGACATTTTCAAAGGCTCGCAGACAGTATCTGTAGCTGTTGGAGCAAAGTATAGACTGGTAAAGGCATTAGCAATTCCACTCACAGATACTGTGATGGCATCAAATGAGGATCCAGATGATAACCTGGCCCCGTCAACAACACTATCACAGGTTGCGCATACAGTTCAGGGCGACGACTCCGCTAGAGACAAAAACTTAAGCTCCATTTGTGATAAAAACAAAATTGAGCAACAGCCATATAATAACAAGAAATTGCATAGTACATCGGTTTGTGATGTTGATACGCGGATAGATCGCAAGAGAAAAAAGTTAGCCGCTTCATCTTACATGAAGGGAGATAGCATCGGCTATAAGGCCAGACACAGCAATGACGTCAACGAGGAGGAGGACGATGATGACGATGATCAAGAGGAAGCTGTCCATCAAAGTGGAGCAGAGAGCAGACTATGTGGTGTATCTTCTCGTGAGCAGCTGCCCCCTAGAGTTGTGGTAGAAACAAATAATCCAACTACGCCACAAACCGCCGATAATGTGGTTGATTGTGGTGAGACAGTAAACGCAATCGTAAGTGGAACTAGTTCAGTTGAAACTGCTCCGATCGATGAAGATTCTAGGGAACAGTTGGCAACGGGGCAATTACCGAGAGCTGAACATATGGAGTCGTACACGACAAATACGTACATCGCACCAGAGCAGGCGCTCGTTACTAGAGTCGAGCTGGTTGTGCCAGCCCAACTGCCAACCCAAGCGTCTGCAAGTTCCGCGGGAACTGTGCTAGACTCAATGCTATCGTCGCAATCCGAGTCACATATTGGCAGCAAGTTACATTACAATACTGACGTCCATTTCAATGCTTCAACTTCTCCAACAATGGTGGCAAATGATAAAAACAATGGTTGTGAAACAGACTCCTCCAACTTGAATGTAAGAATTCCTACTAATTTAACATTAACAACAACGGGTGATATTTTGACTACAGATCGGCGTGCAGCAATATGGGCACCGCATGGTGAGTATAAAGATGCCCATACTCATGACCATGCGTCTGGCTCTGGACCGACACATATCAAAGGAGACAGCCAGGGCCATTTACCACACGGTCCTGGAATGGCTAACGATAATCCTAACGCCAACCAGGACCGTTTACATTTAAGCTGTGAGTCGGATGGCTATAAGTCGGACATTTATCGCACTCAGCAACATCGTCAAGACCAAGAGCCGCAACAGCTGCATCCACATCCCGCCGAACTCTTGCTACAAATCGAAAAGGAAACACCTACAACAGCTGGTTTTGGGCAAATGGTTCCTTTGGAACATCATAATCAAAGACAACAGAACTTTGATCAACAACAGTCGCCACATATTCAAAATCAACTGCAAAGTAACATGTATGCACAAATGATGCCCCACCAACACTCACACCAGCACCAACAACAGCAGCAGCAGCAGCAGCAACACCACCATCACCACCCCAATATACACCAGGAAAATATTCATGAACAACAGCAGCAGCCGCTTCACTACGCCAACTATATCCATCAACATTATGCTCACGATCAACTCTTTGCAATTCATCATTCTCATCCCAATCAACCTCAGGGCCAGTGCCAACAACAACTGCAGCAGATGCAGCAGCAGCAGCATCAACAACAGACACGTCTGCTGCAACACCGACATCATATAGATTGCCATGGACATTTGCAGCAGCAGCCCATTCAACAGACGGGTCCGCATCCACAACAACAAATTCAGGAGCCCTACCATGATCTTATGATGGATGAGTACCATGAGGATCCCTGCTCCGCGTACAAGTTGTGAGTAACGTATGCCAATCTTCGACTGATATTTCATTATTATTATTTTTCTAAAATTTTGGAACAGCTTAAAAGTATGGCGCCATGCGTTACACACAACTATGACAACAAACAAGCATTGGTCTCACTCGCTCCTATACAGCTATTAGTCAAAATGCACAATGCTCTAGTCGGTAGTGCCCGACTAGAATACTCCCTAAACGCAATTCCCAACTGTATTCTGCTGTATGTATATGCATTCGAATATATTTTTTTAAATATGGTTTTTTTAATATTGGGTTTTTTTTTTTGAGGTATCCAAAAAGTGAAATAAAATCGACTAGTCGTTCTGATTGAGATTATATAATTTATGGGATCGGAGGTGCGACCATCGGAGTTGTTACATACAATTATTCTCTTTTATTATTTCCATTGAAAATGGGTAAAAAGGGTATAATAGTTGTGTGCAAATGTATGTAGCAGGCAGCAGGAAGCATCTCCGACCCCATAAAGTAAAGATGTAGCCCTATCCGTATGTCAGTCTGTCCGTCTGTATGAACGCAGCGATCTCGGAAAGTCCAAATGTCAACTTTTCGAATATAAATTCTGCTATAAGATGGTTGTAATATATGTAAAGACAATGTGCAGGGTATCCCCTAGAGCCCTTCACTTGTTTAAAATCCATTATTATTGGACATCGGGAATACAAATACTTGAAGCTGAACTGTGGTTTTTAGAGTTTTAAATAAGGAATTAATCCATTTCTTATATTGCAGAACACTTTCGCCAAGCAATGCAAAACCGGAAAACCAAGATGATGGCTATGAAACCAGTGCTGGAGATGTTTTGACACCCAATTCTCACAGTTCGTCCACTCATTCAATTACACCACAACATCAGATGCAACATGGCGGGCTTGGGCTTGTTGCACAAAACAAGCATGAAGAGCTTATGTCATCGCAGAACTCTAACCAGAATCAATCAGCTGCATCTACGTCCAGTAGCCCGCAAGTGCAACCACCAAATGGTCAAAGTGCTCTGCCCCATCTGTCTATGTCGCAGAGCGTAAACCCAAGAAGTAACAATAACGTTGAAGTTGCTTTGTCGAATGATCCTTATAGCTTCATGGCTGAAGAAATGAGCATTCTTTCACCAGGAGGTCATCAAGCGGTTGATCTGCCCGGGACTTCCAATACCTCGAGCTATTCGCCTGCGGCGGTATCAGGATCAGCCCCTGTACCAACATCACAACCCAACGACACTTACAACATTAAGGATAATCAACAATCGTTGACGGAGCATCCACCTGACAACGAGCCCCTTGCCGAATCTCATGATATAGAAACTAGAAGTCAGTCCTTGGATGCCAATAACTCTAATTGCGATTTAAATGCAAGGCCAGGGTCGGTGCCGAAAAGAAGGGGTCGTAAAAAAAAATTGGTTGGTGTCGATAGTATGCAAATAATAGCTCCACAACAATGGTAAGTTCATATTTTGGCTATATTTCATATTTATTTTCTCGGGTCTTTACTGCCATTTTTTTTTTCATACTTCCCCAGAAAATATATACAGATGCTATTTTAATACCTTGTACCCTTTATTCACTTGATAGACAATTATATGTTAGGAGCGAGACGCCTCTAAACCACATACAAAATTATATTTTGGTCCCAATTAGGGAACTAAATAAGAGCATTCAAAGCGCAAGTCTGTAGTACTTGAATTGCGTTTTTTCATATATGGGGCGAGTGGGGGAAGGTATTCCCGCGTTCATACAGACGGGCGGACAGACAGACGGACATGACTAGATAGACTAAAGGGTATAAAGATACCGTAATGAAAATTGCAGTAGAAAACCAAAATTATTAATTCAGAAATCTTTTAGATGTCATTGTACCATTATTGTTCTTATTTTTACAGCTTTATTGATCTTATATTGCTAACACACTCTTTATTATACTTTGAAACAGTGGTGGCAGGGATGGTAGTGGTGCGTCCAGTGATATCCTGACCATGAAGCCCAAAGAGCGCAAGAAGCATGATCGATTTAATGGCATGTCCGAGGCAGAAGTAATTAAGCGCACCATACCCGACCATCTTTGTGAAAATCTAGATATTGTTATAGTGAGTTGTAAATTTCGTATATGTATGCGAAAGTCATTTTGTAAGAAACAAGATGAATGCTATAAGTTTGCAAACGAAACAATTAATTGAAAAAGCTAATATTTTAATTTAAAACCCGCAGGTAGGCATAAATCCCGGTCTGTTTGCTGCATACAAAGGTCATCATTACGCAGGACCCGGCAATCACTTCTGGAAGTGCCTGTATCTATCGGGACTTACGCAGGAACAAATGAGCGCGGATGATGATTATACACTTGTAAAGCAAGGGATCGGGTTCACCAACATGGTTGCACGTGCCACAAAGGGATCAGCCGATCTTACACGAAAGGAAATTAAAGAGGGAAGTCGCATTTTGCTTGAAAAACTTCAACGGTTTCGACCCAAAGTTGCTGTTTTTAATGGCAAATTGATTTTTGAGGTTTTCTCTGGCAAAAAGGAGTTTCACTTCGGTCGACAGCCTGACCGAGTCGATGGCACTAGTACTGTAAGTTATTTTTTTTTTTTTTTTTACTAAGAATGGTACACACAAAAGCAAGTAAAACCAAGAATACATTTACCGTATAGAGTAACTTCTTTTCCATAAATCTGTTGAAAACATCCATCTATCTAATATATCTATCTTCGGAGTGCCAAAGATTAAATACACTTCAAGAAGTATAACAAACTTGAAAAATCTTCTGAATAACTGATAAACTTCTACACTAAAAGTATCATCTTTATAAACTTTTTATAAAAAAAGTGGGAAGAGGTTTCAAAAAATATTCTTGATCTGCATCTGCTTTACAAGAATGAAATAAACTTAATTTTGTATATAGCTGTTATAGGTAATAGATATCGATAAACTATATCGGCTATATTGTTGTTTATTCTTGGCACTCAACGATCAGCTTCGATCAACGAACAGTTTAACGATAATTTGGTATATCTTTTAGACGGGCACTCTCGTCTAAAGCTCTTTTACTTGTTTATTGATTATGTTACCATACTTGTTCAAATGTTATAATTTTATCGAGCCTCGAGCTTTCCACGTATGGTGTTACTTATAGATTATTTCCCGTATATTTCAGTATATTTGGGTTATGCCTTCTTCATCCGCGAGGTGTGCTCAGCTACCCCGTGCTGCGGACAAAGTACCGTTTTATGCAGCATTAAAGAAGTTTCGGGATTTCCTCAATGGACTAATTCCGCATATGGACGAATCGGAATGCGTTTTCACAGAGCAGCGCATAAGGCAATGCTGTGAGCAGCAGGAGCAGCCCCTTAAGGGTCTGGTTGTATCCCACACCAATGCGAACGCCAACACTATCGCTAATAACATGGAACAACAAAGCAACCAACAATCTAGTCTTATGTTTGGTGATAATATCGGTGGCAGCAGTAATATCGATGCTGGCACAGATTGTTCTAATCAAATAGTTGACAAACTGCTGCCACACTTCAATTCAAATATCTCCAATGTGATCTCACGCGACGGATTCATCTACGGCAATAGTGATGAATCCATGAGAAACAACAGTGTAGTGGGAGCAACAGCGGCGGGATCTGTAAGTGAGCACAACTATTTGTCCGTTTTTGGAAATCAACATCAGTCGCAACAACCATTACCAGAGAAAAAGAAACGGGGCCGTCCAAAAAAAATTAAAGGCCAAGAAATGATTGATCCATCAAACGGTAGCAAGGTCACACTAATGCCGCAAAATGATTTTAATAATATATTAAATCTGTCAATGATTGCAGCTTCTGGTAGCGGCACTAGTCCCGGCAGCACTAGTATTGCCACTGCCAGTGGTGAGATACCTACCAAAAAGAAGAGGGGCAGGCCAAAGAAGCTGAAACCTACACTTGAAAATATACTAACAACACCCAAACAGCATCCTAATTCAAATACGAATCCTAATACAGCCTCCCAGCAGATAACGACATCAACTGGAGGCAGCGGCGGCCCATCCAGTATGCACACGATTTCAATGGAGCATACAGCATCGCCACAGAGTAGCCATCAGGCGCCCCCTAGCCTGTATAATACGCCGCCACCATCTCACATATTGTATACAGCGTCTGCATCACCAATGGCATCTCCAGCCCTTAACTGCAGTTACTCGCACTCTCATGGTACACCGCCGGTGGCACAGGTTGATCAACACTTGCAACAAATCACAGATCATCTAGCGGGAAATCATCAGAACCAAGTCGTTGGCGCTGCTGTTAGTAGCATCGGTATTAGAGATCAGCCGCATCTGGGGGAAACACCGCCGCCGAGCTCACCAAACATGTGCGCTGTTGTTGATTTTGAGCCACCGAACGAACGCAATGATGGACATGAAACAAATCTTATGTCGCAACAGACCCGAGTGGTAGATAAATCACAATACTCTAACTCAGCGCCAGCACGCGATGCAGAGCCACTAACACATGTTCAAGAACATTATCAGCAGTGGTTATCTTCCAGTCAGAATCAACAATCCACCCAGAAGGTTAACCAGCAATCACTACAATCTCAGTCATCGCCTGCCGCTGTCTCGCACTATCCACAAACGCAGCAGCCAAATCCTCAGGCATCGCTTAATTATCAGCCGGATCATCCAGAGCATTGGCATCGTTATGACGAGCACAGCCCCTATATGATGGCCTCACCGCACCATCATAATCACCACATAAATTTAAGCCCACAGTTGAACAACCATCAATCAGGGCAAGTTCAAGCGCAAGCTGCTTCCGATATGTCCCGTAAGAGTCTGTCAGGTCTTGAATCTTTGGTTGATCAAATACCCGCAATAAGTGAACATGAATCGAGCGCGATATCCACGGCAACAGCAGCTGCCGCGGCAGCTGCTGTCGAGAGCCGTTTATTGGGGCTACAGCAGCAGCAGCAGCAACAACAACAAAAGCGTTGTCATCAGGAAAATGAGAATCATCCGGAACCTACAGCCAACAACAATGTGATTAACAATTTCTCTGTTAGTAGCCTTGCAGCATCGTCGGCTTCAACAAACACTGAGAGTAATTTAGCTCACAACAGCAGTAACTCCAGCAGACCCGAGAGCGGTCATAGCATCAACAACAATAATAGTAGTAGCGACTACCCCAATCATAGCCCAACGGGATATCCACATCATGCCAGTCATTTGATCAGCGCCGCACTAGTGACAGCAACACCTGGCAATTCACAAGTGGTGCCAACGGTACAGCATCATATACCACCACCACATTCACATACACATCCGCATCCACATCCGCATCCCCAAATGTATATGGACCATGCGCATATCACATCGCACATGGCTCACATGCCGTCAGTTAACGTCAACTCAATGTATGGTCCACCATACGGGCCGCAACATGGCACCTCGGCGCCTGAATATGGACATGGTCACTACGGTGTGCAGGGTGCGGCGCCTACGTTGCACGTGCCAAGTCCCAATTATCCGTATGCACATTATAGCCACACGCCACCACAGGGTAACTACTCGGGCTTCGCACACGCGCATCCCCATCATCATCACGGTCATGCAGCCCACCATCTAAGCGTCTTTGAGCGACTCAAGCCGTCCGACATAACCGGATATAGCGGATTCTGATGGCAGCCAGAGCAGCAGGAAGAACAACGACAGCAACCATTACGATACGAATTCAGCGGCGTGATCTAAACACAATCGCCCAGCAATCTCCGGCTAGGCCGTTTATACTTATATAGTTTAAGTAAATTTTACAATTAAATAAGATAACCAAAGACTCCGCCTAATAAATTTCTTTTGTAAGCATCAATGGACATTAATATTACTTAATTGTGTGTACGTATACTATAGTATTATACTTGTAGTGTATGTATATCCAACAAACATACATAATTTTCTGCGTATTACATACTATTTGTGAGTATGTTTGCTGTTTATACTTGTATAATGTAAAATAATCAATAGCTAACTGATACACAGCATGACGTGCGCACATACATTTATTACATTGAAGTAAATACATTAATTCGTTTTATCAAATAGTATTACTTATAAATGTTAAGGTTATTATTCTAATCACTATTACAATGGCAACACTGTGTACTTAAAAGAACGAATTAGTATGCAGAGGACATAATAATGTCATGAAATATGTAACTCGTAGAGGGAGATGTCTCTAGCCCATATATGCTTGATCAATGTGTCGATATTGCCATGTCCAGTTGTCTATTTCTATGCAAACAGTTTTAAAATAGACTCAGCAATCACGAGCTATGTTTCATACACAATTCATACAGCTCCTATAGGAACAAACGGTCATAATTTGAGTTTTTGTATAAACATAGTTTTATAAACTTATATATGTATGCAAAGGCATTTAATCCTCGGCATCCGAAGATAACTGTTTTCGTCGGTTTTTGTGAGATTTTCTTGGTTTAAATCATTTTTGTGTAGACAATACTGAAGGCTCATGCCTCTTAACTTTATTTAGTTAAATAATCAAAATATATTTTTTATGTATGGCATGACGTTTTTCAGGGGGAAGAATGTATGATCGAATTTATAAAACTTGTGTCTGCTATAGAAAATTAACAGATTTAGAAAAAAATATCGTGATATATATATATATATATCATAATATGACTTTTAGCACATAAGTTTAACAACTTCTTTGGATACTTCGAAATTTTTACACGAATACAACTTTTAGTATGCATTTGCATGTACTGATGGATCAATACGATTGCAATGCAACAGTAGGCGTAAATACATACCTTGAAAGCTCCACTAATGGACAGGTTACGTGAGCCGCCATCTCATCATGCCTACCAAATTTTTACAATTATTTCGCTTTAATTTTTTGAATAAAGACCCCTATTGCTTTTTATTGTTTTAATAAACATTTTATTACAACATACTATTCCCATGGGTGGGCAAATGGCTTTTCTAAGAAAAAAAAATGAAACTAAAATTGGACTTGATAATATGTTAGCAAGACATCTAGAATGATTTTTTTTTTAAACTAAAATAGAAAAATGTTCAAACATGTTTTTTCTTTTATTATTATCTTACATATAAAATATGTAAAAATTCACAAAAGCTTGAATAAATATGTATTGTGATTTTTTTTTATTAAAGGGGCCATCTTTCTTAGGGACTTGCAGAAACTTTTGCAATGTTGACTATATTTTAAACTATTACTGTTGATTTATTTATTGTGGCATCGACACTAATTTGTTAAATTAATATTGATATTGGGTGTGCGCTATTTGATATGTATTTATATTCGAGAGATATTTCGCCTGAATGTGAAAGGGCATGTACCCCTTGCAAGGTTTGGTGCTGTGTTATTATTACTAACAAACGTATACTTCGTTTTTACTCCTAATTTCCAATTTAAATGTTTGTAAACGTCAAATTTTACCTTATAAATGTTGAAATAAGTTTTATTTGCAAATAGTTATGTCACAAAAATAAGAATTGATTACAAAAACCATTTGCAAATACAATAAATATTATATAAACTAATTATAATAGAATCAATCATTGAATTTAATATTCTTCCCAGCAAACAGACACCCGGGGAAAAATCCAATTCAAAGTTATTAAATTATATCCACTATCGAATTATATTATATTTTATATAATATATTTTTAATCGTTCACGAAGTGATAAGAGTATATTGGGTTATCAATAAAACCGATCTCCGAATTTGTAAAGCTCGATACATATATGCAGACAGGTTACCTCCGTTAAAGATCACACATAACCTTTTTTGGGTACGCCCACTGGCTGCGTGGATATTCGATGAAATCCATATATCTTTGGAGGCGGGTAACCCCATACTTCCTAATTTGGCGGAGAGATGTCTTCTAAAGATCAACCCGAAAAATTCCGGCCATGCCCGCTCCCACCCCCACTAATTAAAAATCGATTTCCAAAATAATAATAGTAATTAATAGAGATTTAGATTGTTTTAAACTGTTATTATACTCCCGACAGCAACGTTCTAACTTATTTTCTTTTTTACATAATACATTGCATTTATGAGGTTTACGGTGATTCATAAATTTACTATTTATATTTTAATTTACTATTTGGTATTTACAAACGCACATTTGTCCTAATAGACCTGTTCTTTTGTGCGTTTTTTATTATACTCGTTCACGAAGTGAAACAGTATATTGGTTTCATGCAATGTCCGTCATGCTATCCGTCCTTCTGTCCGTATGAACGCAATATTTTTCGACGCTATTGAAGAAAGAGACTTGAAACTTGGCATATATACTTGTAGTTATCTGCTTCACACAAAGTGTTAAGTTTTTTGTGCCACGGCCACTGGGAGGCTGGCAAATCGAGAACATGCCGATACACCTCAAATCGCAAATCGATTGAATATTTCCAACAATATTAGAGTTGGAGTCACCAAATTTGGTATGTAGATAGCTGGTGATCTTCTCCAAAAAATGCGGCCTGATTTCCCGGCCACGCCCACTAGATAGCTCCTCTAAATAAGGGTACAAAAATTTAACGCCCACGTCCATCCCCGCCCTCTAACGCCCTCTCCCGCCCCCGTAAATCGCGATAAGCTATATCTTCCATAATTTTGGAGCTTGAGTCACTAAATTTTAAACGTAGATGGCTGGCCACCCCTTTTAAAGCTCGGTAAGAAAATTTCCCGGCCATGCCCACTCCCGCCCACTCCCACCTACTCCCTACTCCCGCAAATAGCGAAAAGCTATACTTCCGACAATTTTGGAGCTAGAGGCACAACATTTGGCAGACAGTGTTTGTGTGACCTTCTCTTAATGTTGGCCACGCCCACCCCCGCCCGTAAGAAATATAAAAATTCTATATTTTTTCAAAATAACAATAATAACTTCCGTGTAATGTGAACGAGTATTACGCAGTCGGTTACGTCCGACTGCAACGTTCTTACTTGTTTTCTTTGTTTTTATTTTATTGTGAGCAAAACGTTTAAAATTTACTTATTGTTACTCCAAATCTAATTTTATCTGTTTACCTTCCGGGCTTGCATGCCGAGTTTAATAATTAACTTTGTGTTTTGTGAATTATTTTCTTGTGTTTTCCTCGTTACTGTTTGTGCTGAAGTTGCCCCTATTCCATCCTACATATACAACAGACTACGCTTTGCATAATTCTTTTCGAATCTTATGCCTACGCTATAATAGCCTCTACCACGTGTTCTCCTCTGATCTCTCTCTTCCCCTAATAAAGTCATTGCTTTCAGGATATCTTCGGGAAATCACTGACCACCGTCGGCTGTGAGCAGGGGCACAGTTTGCCGGACGGGCTAAATCTCTCCCCCATCGGGTCAATGATTTCCGCCTCTGTCTCTTTCCTCTTATCTAACTATCTAATTCTAATTATTAGTATTACTAACTACTAAAACTGTATCCTTCTCTTTCTTTATTATTTTGTCTAATTATAAGTTTAGATTTATATTTTACAATTTACGCTTACTACTAACAACCTTCTTTTTAGCTGTAGGTTCTCTTAACGTCACTGACAACAATTAGCTGTGATTAGGGGCATAGCTAGCCGGACAGGCAAATAAAAGTCCAAGTTCAGCTTTCTAGCTTCTGTAGTCTCCAAAATCAATCCGTTTGTACAGACGGACGGACAGACAGACGGACATGGCTAGATCTGCCCGGCTAATGATGCTGACCAAGAATATATATACTTAACATACGTACTTACATACGTTTGCACAAAATCATTATACCCTTTTTTACCCATTTTCAATGGGTTCAGGGTATAAACTGTATTTGCCCCAAATTTCAAACAGAACAGAAATCCAATCTGTCAACTGATTTAATCAAAATTGACGTGATCTCACAAAGAAATATTACAATTTATTTCAACTAATTATTGCCTAAGAATTTGGTGACTGATGTTCGTGAGAGTATCTAAAAGCGGGTGCGTTTACAATGTGTGCGCACGCACACTTATTCATATTTGTCACATCGGCATGATCTCGTAGAATTTGTAACATTTATTGTTGATGAACGTAAGCGTTGGTGCGTTCGCAAAAAAGGTTTTCGGGACGCGAATGCACACACACTCACTCATTTTTGTACATGCATTTACACAAATGTATGTATGTCCTTTTTTGTTGGCCGCCTATTTTGTATGTATGTATATACATTTACGCTTGAATTGTCATATATATGTACATATGTACATAAGCAGTTGTGCTACTACGTTTTTACAAACCTGTAGAAATATATAGTACATATGTATATGTACATACATATCTGTGTGTATGAACCAATAATTGATAATAGTCGAAATAAAACATTTAATATGTTTACATTTTTTATGGTTTTATTTATAATTTTATAATAGTATCTGCACATCTTTTGCCATTCATTATATAGGAACTTTATAAATATGTATTTTTATTTTATAAATTCTATGCAATTATTGCAGCAACTCTGATTAACATTATGAATATTGTGTACTTACACTACAAGACTGTATGTATGTAGATGTATATGCTAGCTGCACAATGTGCGTGGATAAGTATGTATGTATGCACATCGAAAAGCAATTGTTTTTTTATGTATGTAATATACAGGCAATTGCTGGTGTCTTGGATTCGCTTTTGAATTGATCAATACATACATACGTTGTGCATACATACATAACTATCTTGCATATACACATGCATATTTGTGCATGTGTGCATAAACACACAAGTATTTGAACCAGGGATCAAAATTTGATCATATTGCTCTCTGTCTCTCAAAGCAAATTGAATCCATATGTAGGCAAGCAGCTACATAAGCACGTTCTTATAAAATACGGTGATATGTCATATGCTTACCAGCTTACGGAATGTGTGTTTTTATTCAATAGATCTCTATACCACATAATCAGCCAAATATGTATGAGAGTGTATACATTTGTGTGTACGTTTATGTGTGTTTATGAATGTGTAACCGTTTGTGTATTTTTAATTCATATTTAGTACTTCAATCGACTTATGTAAGTATGGGATGAAAGCATAATAATTGGACTTATGGACTTATCGTTGTACATATTACATATATATATTATATATATATATATATATATATATATATATATATATATATATATATATATGTATATATATGTATATATATATAAATATGTATATTTAATGTATGTATTTATAATAATGCACACTCATTCAGTGTATATAACATTACAACTATTTAATTTGCTGCGAGGTTTCGTGTCTTGTTTTCTTTTTTTTTTTTGTTAACATAGTTTACGTGCAAGTCCTAAAACATATATATTTATGTATATATGATGTTAATATGTATATTTTATACTGCATGTATGTGCTTTCTTACACCTAAAAATTTATTATATTTAATACTATAGGAACTTTTAATTAAAGTTTTTCTTATCCATTAATTGTAAGTGTTGTGTGCTTTTATTTATGCATGCATATTTTTCTTTACATCTTTTGGGGATTATGCATGAATTGTCTGCCCTCTGTGTGGATGTTTGTCTATGGTTCTCTAAAAACAATTAAATGCTAATATATAGTAAAAATGACAAGAAATTTATAATATTAAAAATATATAAATAACAAAAATAGAATTTATGCTTAGAATGTGAGTTAAACTATCGTTTGATAAATTAATTAATTATAACGATCAATCTAAATTATTTAAAAGTGTGTTTCGAATATGCATGTATATTTCCAATAGTAAAGTATTTTAAAGTCGCCAAATACAAATGGATACATGCATTCATATGTACATACATATACACGAATATATATTAGATATACGCGAAGTTTTAAATATCATTCAATAATTTCGCAATTTCTTGCGTGTTTAAAAAAACAGTAAAATATTTGTAGTAAGAAAAAACATATTGTCACAGTCTTTTTATATATGGATAACGTACCTTTTTGTACGCGGATCATTTTGAGAGTATCTATCGCGTTTAAACAGATGTGTGTATATATGTATTTATGAATGCACGCAGTTACAAGAGAATTTTTTATTTGTTAACGCATAACAGTATTATATTCATCAGGTGAGCTTTTACACCAAACGCCCGACACTGTAATGGAAGCCTTATTTAACGAAAATTATAATTGTGAAATAGGTGTGTCCCTTACAAAAACCCCATTCCCAGGCCTAAAATATATTTATGTTTATTCCCCATTGCTAATCTATGCACAACCACACACGCTCAACCTCGTTTTCTGATCTATGTAACTCAACGCCTGATTGGGAAAAATGTCTGAGTGCGTTCAGAGCACGAGGTCCTGAATTAGCTCAAAGCTTATTTTAACCTGTGCCTGAATAAACTGCAAAATTGCAGGTTAAAGGTCATTCTGAAGGTTCAAGATTGGATCAGATTACTGCATTATTTAATAACAGAGGGTTGAGTTTGGAAACCCCCATGAAAAGTATGTTTGGGGCTGTACGTATTGTCTAACTTGAATTAGCAGGTGTGCGGGAGTATTTAGACCTGCGTCTAGGGTGCAGTCGATCACTTTGTATTTGTATTCTACAAATTTTGCTTTTATTAAATTTATAAAATAGGGATGTATTTTAAAAAGGATGTGTAAATCAGTAGTGTCCAAGGTCTATCCTACTCATGTTCCTTCGTTTTCCTATAATTTTTGATCATAGACAAATTTTGAATGTAAACCTAGAGAGTTGGTTTGTTTCTGCTAAGACGAAATTGTCTCGTATACCCTCGAAGGGCAGTTTTGGCATATTATCTATGATTCTCTATAGAATAGCGCCGATGCTTTGGGGAACACAGGCTTTTATCAGTGTAATCTGACAAAAATTGTTTTTTAAGGTATTTTTGTATTCTTTTCCATTTGACCCGTTTGGGCAGCGGAAAACACAATGTGTGGGATGCACGATTACTCGATCACATGGGGCTTTGTGCAACACAATCTTTAATTTACAAAAAAAACTTTAAAAATATATGTATTTGTATCATGTAGTTGAAGCCAGAAAAAATGGGTTGAGTTTTTTAAAATCAAAATAAAACAAACAAAAAAAATACAAATTGAATAAAAAGGTTTCCGTTGGAAGCAATCGACGTACCAGTCAAGCCTGTTCAGAGTGCAATAAAAGCAAAAATCCAAGTGTTCTTGATTGTGGGATTAGTGACTCAAGCCCTGTAAATCTGGGACAGTACATTTAAAATGATAACTATAGAAAATTAAAATTGTTGTAATTGGCATGTGCGTGCCGGAATATTTTTCTCCCTTTCAAGTAAATTGATAAGCTCCGTTGAGTTTCAGTAACCCAAGTGGACGGGTATAAGTACATATTCGAAGTTTTAAGTCATTAGCTTCAATAGCGCCGTGAAATAGCGCTTATACGGACAGGTTGATGGACAGTACTACGGAGAAATCAACTTTTTACGTTATAACTCTGCTCTGACGATAAGAATCCTTTAAGACATACGAAAAATTTAAAACCTAGGCCTCAGCACTCTCGGGTATTTCTGATTGATATTCATAAGATTCATATATTAGAGCATAAAAAAGTGGTTGTTTGATCCGGCCGACCCCCAGGTATTGGTACTAACTAAAAATATAAATCTGTTCGGAGATGCCCTTTTTAATGCGCTACGCATGGCAAAGTTATAACGCCTTCTGCAAGGCTTTAAAAAAATACAGATTCCTTAAGATTATTTCACATACAAAATTTGTATGCATGCATGCTCATATTCGTATAAATAATATGACTATGAAAAAGCATATATGCATATTTAAGATGTGAGAAAATCGAGTATTTATTTCCATATTTACATATATAATATATATATATATATATATATATATATATATGTATATATATATATATATATATATATATATATATATATATAGACGCATATATGAACGCATGGCATAGTAAAACATTGGCACATTTTCAAAAATATTTTTACATATACGTGTACAGTTGCATTATTATGTTTGCAAGTAAGTTATATAATACATTTTTATAATAAAACTTGTATTCCACATACACTTTCCAAGAACATGTTACGCATGTATTAAATAAACAAACATTTATTCACATTTTTGACAAGAATATTGAGCTTTGGGATTCGACATAGTGACATTTAGTCATCCCCTGTTGGAAGGTGTATGAAATTTTTGGCACGCCAAAACTGAATTTCTAATCTTAAATTAGAGGTTTCTTCTCTTTTATTTGTATTTGTTCGTAAACATTTAAATTTAATACTTAAATAGAAAATAAAGGCATAAAGCAATACAATGCTAGGAACTCAGTTTGCATCTCTCTAATTCGAACGTTCTCATCTACATAAGTACTGTGAGATTATTTCAGTATCTACATATATATGTATATACGTATGTAAAAATATGTCTGTGTACATATTTATGTATATTTATGATTGGTGAAACAGACAATTAAGTATTATTCTATTCTTTACACAAATATGTAGGTAAAGAGAGTCGTTCTCTCTATACGGACCTGTGATTATTTGGTAAAGCACGAATTCTATCAATTTTGCGATTCATGATAATTTGATATAATTTTTGTTAAGATTATTTCTACATATATTTTGAATAGTTAGGAACACTTCCGTATAGTTTATAATTCTTATTAAATTAGTTATCTTGTTTTTGTTAATTTACTTATACATAGTTTATGTATATTTAGCCACATGAAATGTCATGCTTTAAATTTCTTTAAAATAGGAACTTTCAAGTTTTCATAGTATGTAAATATATCTTATGTCATGCAAGTATACGCATATTTTCTAAGAGCTTTTTTTAGTTATTTGCGCCTGTCGACCTTCTTTCTGTGGCCTTCCAAGCAATAGTAACGTCATGTGATAATAAGGACAAGTTTACAGTGTGTATTATCATACAACAACGTTCAATTGTTATCTGTAATGAGTAAGGAAATCATTTGGCTTATATACATTAATATTAAAAATTCATATACAGGGAAGTGCCACATCATTCTACTTACCCATGTGTCGTTGAGAACCCAGTGAAATGATTCCAAATTATTTGCCACCTATAACTGTTAAAAAATTATTTTACTTATTCTTATATTTTCTGTCTTAAGGGAAACCGTATAGATAAGACGTGTGTATCTTGATGAAGGCAAATAACCAATGTTTTTGCTCTAGTCGATAGTGCTCGACTAGGAGATACTCTGTACCTATCACCGAACTATCTTAGTCACTAAGTCAGTAAGTAAGATTAACAAGAATAAAAACTAAAAAAATAATTAAAAAATTGATAGAACACGATGTTTAGAAAATGCATTCATCAAGTACTTTTGTGTTTACTTTTATGGCGAAACGGCTTTTAAATGACATGCATATAGCTTATTTCCATTAAAAAATGAATTTAAATATATTCGTTATTTGGTGTCTCTCGACTTCAAAAGCTAAAAGTCACCCACCGTCTTTACAGACTGACGAACGGACAGATTGACATACAGACATACAAGTTAGGCTCGTTGTCGTGATCAAGAAAATATATATACTTTATGGGTTTAGCCCTGTTTTTTCTGTATGTTCCATACATACAATTGCACAACATTATTATTTCCTTATTTGTATTCATTTTTAATAGGTACAGGGTATAAAAAAGAAGTATCCAATAAATGGACTACAAAACAAAACAAAAAAAATATTAAATATAAAAAACAAATGATTAAAAATTATACTTTAGTTTTAGTCAAATAATTGGTTTATTTTTTGTACAGACTTTTATAAATTAAAATAATTCGATTTGTAATAAAATTGTGTGTGATAATGTGATTTTCAAATAAAATATTGTTCTTGTTTGAGGTATCCACTAATTAAGCTACCAATCAAGAATTAATATATACATATGTATAAATATATACATGAATGGTTGTCACAAAATGCTGCGATATATATTTTAACTGGTGTAATTTTAATCGAGTACTCATACTTAGATGTTTGCAAATTATGACGAACAATAATTCCTACGATTCTATACATTCTAAAAGTTTAACAGTCTTTTGTTCAAAATGTACTTAGCTTTGTTAAAGAATCCAGACAAAAATGTATTAGACAGTATGGTCGATATGATGACGCTAGGGTCAATAGTTTAAATCAAATCGAATGTTTTTTCCTTAAATTTTACAAAAGTCTGCTGTAGCCACTGACAGGTTTAAAAGTTAAGTTGTAAAATGTGCAACGCATTGTATGAGTTATCTCCGACTTAAATTATAAATACATTTTAAATATGTTTGATCGGGATGCATTGTTTTGTCTGTCTTTCCATCAATCAGATTCTGGATAGTTTTGAATATATTCTGCTTTGTGCTACAGGTATGCCTTTAGTATTGAAGCAAATTTTGATTATCCGCCTACTTTCATATTAGGAATGAATTTCAAAATAGCGGCTCATCTATGCGAAGTCATCCTCAGACATTTGCATTTATAGCAACAACTTATTATTAGTAAGTAACAAATTCCTAGAAATCGATGTTTATCTGATTATGTTTTACCCATCTGAGCATCGCAAAATAGAATATAGGGACACATAATTTGGAATGTTGATTAAGATTTTATTTAGCTTTAAAAGAACTCCACCCACTGTACCCAAGAAAGCTGAAGGATTGTTTTTTTTTTATAAAGTTAGGATGAAAAACTATTGCATTTAACTTTTTGGTTCAAAATAAATTGGATTTAAAAAAAATTGGCAATTGGATTATCGAAAGAAAAACTTTTTTTAATAAATATATGTATCTCTTGTTAGATTTTACGTACAAAGGCACTATAAAAAATACATTCTTTTTGAATTTAAGGAGTACATTAAAAAAAACAACACTTGTATGTACATACATAAATATCCATATGGATGAACAAAAATACAGACATAAGTAGGTGCGCATACCGTCTTACCCATTATTGTAAATAATAGTAAAAGGTATTTTAATGGGTAACTCCCTTGGCGAACATCTTTAGTCTCCTATTTTGTTTAGTCCCAACCTATTACTTTTTACAACAAACTTTTTTATACAAAAACTTTATCTGGAATTAAAAATTTGAAAATAAAATGGCAGATATTTCGCTAAACGAACATCTCTGATAGGGGGTAAGCTAGAACCGTAGGTTTTTGCTCAAGAATGCTTTGACTCTATGAAGATATTAATTTATGGAAGTTAGAACACTTTAAGTGTTTAGTGTAAACTGGAAGAATGATCATAGGTATCTTAATCTTATATTTTTTTTTTCAAAAGTGTGCTTGCTGAAGAAATTAAGACACATCATCATTTACATAAATGTGTATACAATCTACGTATATATATGTCTATCTTTAATAATAAATTGCGAGGCATATGTAAATGATTAATATTTTAATAATAAAAGTTCATAGTACTTAATTATTGTTTAAAACCAAATTTTGTTTAGTCTTTGACATTACGTTTTGCGAATGCTATAGTATCTCTTTACATCGTTGGGCACACATGTCTTGTTTTACATACAGACATGTACATATGTACGTAAACATGTAAAATTATTTTCTAAAAACTACATAATGTATTTGTATCTTAGTCGACATTCCTTAACAGTTATATAATGAGTTAATTGTGACTTTTCAATACATATGCGCACTAAAACATAAAAACGAATGTATAAATTAATTTGTGTACATAAAATCACACTAACAACGCATAATTACTTTAAAAGAATCACGAAATCATATAATTAAAATATATTGGCATAATAAAAAATAATTATCAAATAATAGTAGTTCAAATTCCGTTGCAGGTCCACATAAACATTCAAAATACTGAGACGAGTTCGAGGAAAGGTTCCGCCAATCTTACCAGTGATGTGATTGCGATTGAATAGTTGTTGAATGATGTCCCGATTGCCTGATTGATTCTGTCTGGAGCCAGGTTCAGGGATTTCGTTGTCATCGTTAACAGAGACGGCAATGTCGCCAGCCAAATGGCGATGGGCCGCTTCAGGTCCGTTCTTAGAGTCATTCGCCGTAGCAGTCAATGTTGCAGTTGCAGTCGCAGTCGCAGTAGTAGACGCTGTCGGGTCAAAGTTCACCAGCCCACCGCAGTTCCCACTGTCTGTGAGACGCTCAGTGCTAGTCGGTAAAATGCTGCTAGTATTGGACACAACATGCTGCAGGAGGAATGCCTTGGAAAGGCTGTAAAAGCGCCGCTCCCTGTCAGAATCGTTGTCATCACTTCCACTGGCATTACTGGGGGCATAGAGCTCGCTGGTTTGCTCGAGAAGTTCCTTCATCTTGCAGATGTGCTCAACACTGAATGCGTGCTTATTCATATTCACCTGGGGGATCTGGCATAATTGACAGTCTTGCAGCTGCAGATCGGAATCGACTTCCATGAGTGTGCTAGAAGCAACTATTGGCTCTTGGCACAATGGCAGGGACTTGCTCTTAATGCCATTGCTGTTGCTGTTGCTGGCTTCTTTACCGCTAGATCCGTCAAAACTGTTATTATCGTCCGAAATGTGTGCATATTGGCGCTGATTCCTTGATTTCTTATCTTTTGCCCGGGAGTTCTGAAACCAAACCTGAAAGCCCAATGCGAAAGCATCGAATTATTCGAATTAATTTAATTTACTCGCAAATTGACGAATGAACCAAAACTAGCATTAGGATTTACATATTCTACATACATAATAGTGTGAAATAAGGTAACATATGGCGTCATTTCGGTTTAGCATTCTCATAAATATTATTAGCATTATTTTTTCTACGCTCTACCTATTCAAAATATAAAAAGGAATTTATAAAGTTGTGCAAATCTATATATAACCTATCCTTACTAAAAGAGGACCTCGAACCAAGATTCCATTGAACATTTGTTCTTGTATACTTAGCTCAAGGGTTTATTGAAAAGTATATATATATTTGTTAATGCCACAGTCTAGATTTCTCAAGAATGAGCTCGAAAAATATAGATCTTCAATCACGTGTTGTTTGATATTATAATGGTCAGTATCAACATTCATGTTGATATAACCATATTGGTTCGTCTCTCTGTCAGCCTGCTTCTATGCTATAGACCCTGCACTTCAATTTAGAAGAATTTAGAATCTGTAAGACTAGCAGCATTAAAAAGCCTAGCTTTTTACGTGGTATTGAGTTGAACCATAAACCGAGCTGTTTTTCTAGCTCAACTGACTTAATATATAGTTTGTTAAACATCTATTTTATTATAAATTTTGGGACACTTGCAGGCAAATATTAATTTACCTAAGGGGGCTTGATTTACCCTAAATTGGGTATCTGTTTTTACATAGTAATAGTAATTTCGAAATTACCTGTAGAGGAATCAGTTGTTACCTCTAACGAAAAATTAAATCCAACACAGTCACCGTAGGCCACAAATCTTAAAAAGTGGCTCCAATGCACAAATCTACGGTGTGATGGTCGCTACTGCAGAACTTAATGTCATGATATTGTACATATGCTTCCTTTTCCACATATTTTAGATTCTGATATTGTATGTCGTGGTCTTGTCATTTCACTTAATCGGGATTCGGATTCGACATCTTTATTTGATTTACTGTTCTGCGTATGAACTATCTTCGTATGAATTGAGTTACGGTGTGTGTAAATAACTGTTTTTCACTAAATTAAAAATTAAATGAAAAGAAAATGATATAAAATATAAAAAATAAATTAAAGAAAAACTTTCTTCGAGATGCCGAAGATTTGTCACAAGAACTAAATTTTTGACCGTTGTGCAGCTTTATTTCACTTAAACTTTATAAGATATAAATACTATATTCTTGATCAAGGACATCGTACTGAATCGATACACCTAACTTTGCCCGTTTGTCTGAATGCATATCATACCATAAGGCTGATGTAGAAACTATCGGTCGGCAAATGCTATTTTTGTATACAACTGTTCTTGGCATTTATGATATTCTAATCAAACGCTATGCAGAAGAAATTAGGAGAACACACAAAATCCTATCCAGATCGACCACTACAAAATTTAGCTCCGAAATTTAGTTTTAAGGAGCATCACAATGATCGTACCGTATCAGCAAAATGATAACATTATCGGACCACTGCTGCACATAATTCCTATAGGAACGATCGGTAGGAAAATCAACTATTGAATGCAAAACTGTTTTTGAAGATATCCTGACCAATCTAGCCTCCTAAAAAAATCGAAAAAATGTAGTGTTTCTGTTCACGTAAAGTTACTTTATATTTTCAAGGGTATTTAAAACTCGACATTTAAAATAATAAATCAAATAAACAAACATTGTAAAATCGAAAAAAATGATTGTCACGGCACACATACTCTACACTATATATACTATTTAGCCCCACTTAAAGCAAAGTTGTGGGAGGCACAGATTTTCGCCGTTTGTGGACGCAGCGTAAAAATAGGAAACTTTCGGACTCTTCGGTCGGACTCTTTTACACTTTGTGAACAGATGGTCAAATGGGAAACGTAGCAATATCTTAAAAGATATTATGTTTTCAAATTTGTGCGGATCTCGGAACTTTGACTTGCCATAAGCTTTAGAAACAAATATGGGATTTTTCATAATAGTTGTCAATTTGTAAGCGAAAACGAGATACTGGGTACTGTTAAATATTGACTTAAACTTAAGTTTTCCCTTGATATTTTATTATTGAGATAGTTTTACTCACTTGTACGACTCGTTTTTTAAGATTTACTTTCTTTGAAATCTCCTCAAGCATTTTTCGGCTAGGGTTAGACTCGGTTTGGTAGCACTCATACAGGAAGTTTAATTGATCTGGAAGTATTGTTGTCCGCAACCGCTTATTTTGTTTGGATGGAGCGCTTAACTGCACTGAAGAGTCTGACTGCAAACAATCGTTCGCTTTGACATTCTCAACTTTTGGGCTTGGATTTTCGTCGTCATTGAATGTCAACATTTGGGAATTATTTTCAATCATAGTTGCATCGAGAAAGTCTTCCAGGTTTTGAAAGTACTGAGGTTTTTCGGTATCGCTTGTTTTACCAATCATTTCGCTTTCACGAACAAGTGTTGTTTGCTTGTCCCCATTGATAGCATCATTGCATCCGATTGAACTGAACAGTTCTAAGTTATCCCTATGCTCTATATCGTTTTCTTTTGTGTCTCTTATCACCTGATGATCAAAATTCTGCCCTTCGGTTAGGCTAATATCAATGTTGATGTGGTTGTTATTCAGTTTCTCATGCACATCATCACCAATGTCGTTGGACTCAGTAGCTGTGGAAAGTCCGTTTTTAGAGCTCTCTCCCTTGATTTTAGTCTTTACGGTACAGTAGTCTAAGTCCAGATCCATTTTTACTTCGCGCTCTTGCTCTTGTGATTGTTCCTGTCTGCCGATCAATTTAATTGTTTCATCCGTCGTCGCGTTCGGCTGATGCGACGACGGCTGTGATTCTGTGCCATCAGGTGTTGTTTGGGGCGAGGCAGCTAACTGAAAAAACTTTTTCGACTCGTTAAGCTGATAATATTGTAGCAGAAACTCAATAGTTGGCTTCTTGCTGGAGCTAAATGACGAATGTTCGTGCTTTAAAGAATCTTCATTTTTGCGATAATATTGCAGTAAAAAATCATAGCTGCTGATCTTTTTCAGCTCACTCTGCTGATAAAAATTGCTTAAGAACTCCAATTCCAAGTCTGACTCTTGTCCATGCTGTTGCTGCTGCTGTTGTTGCATTAGGAACTGCTGTTTAAGTTCTGCATTAGTTTCATGTCGCATGAAGTATTGGTATAGGAACTCGTATTTTTTATGTAAAGTCTCAAATTCTCCCATAGTTGCCTCCTCTGCGTTCGATGAGCTCTCGGAGCATTTCCTTTTTTTAGCCGGAGGCGGCTGTGGCTGATGCTGTTGTTGCTGTTGGGCTGCCTGCTGCAGGCCTTGCAATATGGTGCCAAAGGGTCCATAGGCCGCCTCGGCCTGATTTGACTGATGGCTGCTCGGAAAGAGTGCCGGGCTCATTAAGTGCATTAATTGATGCTCACGCAGTAGTTCCAATTGATTAAACTGCATCTCGCATTTGTCACAGTCAAACTTTGGCATTCGCTGCTGATCCAGACTATTGCTGCGCTCCCGCTGAGGTGGCGTTGGCGTTGTCGATGGACTGAAATCCGTGAGCGATGAAGACTTGCTAAATAAATGCTGTGGCGAGGGCGACGAGCCGTATTGCTGAGATCCAGAATGAGCTGCTGCAGCAGCAGCAGCAACAGCCACGGCAGCTGCCACGTTTTGTGGTGCCAAACCCAAACCGGTTGGCCCAGCGGCATGGTGAATATCCATGGAAGAATTTGAATCTTCCGAGCTTAGATTGTGAGCTATTTGCGCGGCAGCTATTTGTGCTTTTGCTGACTTCTTGTTATTCTCTTCCTTAAAGCAGTGGTTTTTTTGATGGCGTATTAGCTCATAGTAGCGCTGGAAAACTAAGCTGCATTTTTTACATGCGTAGTTAATGTTCTGCTTTTTGGTCTCCTCACTTTCGTACAGCGTATTGTTCGGCTGATTTTCGTAGATTTTGCGCTGCTTTTGCCGTGCATTTTGGAACCATACAACAATTACCCGTGGCGACAGGAGCAGAAGCTTGCTCAAATATTCAAGATCACTGTCCTTGGGATACGAATTGTTCTCGAAGAATTCCTGCAAAACTTTGATTTGATAGTCTGTGAAACGTGTCCGATTCGCACGCTTTCCACCGGATGTCGACGAGGACGAGTTCGATGAGTTCGAAGAGTTGCTCTCTAATTGCGCGCATGCTGATGCCGAAGTTGCCGAAGCCAATGTGGAGCCCGAGCTTGAAAGCTTCTCAAATGATTTACCTGATATTTGCAATTTTTTAGGTGGACCCATATTACTGCCGATGTTCTCCAGCTGTTGACTCAGTAAATCGTTCATGCTGCTATAGAGATTGCTGGCTGCAACGCTATTTGGGGTCGGTGGGCGCGAAAGCACATCTGAACTGCCGCTTTCTGACTTGGTCTCGAAGCAATTGGTTTGTTGTTGTTGTTGCTGCTGCAGATGTTGTTGATGCTGATTTTGATAGTGCTGCTGCATAGATGATCCAGTTATTTGCATTGAGTGCTCATGCAAAATGTCCACATTGGGATGTGGCATAGTAGGTTCTGCCGTGTCGGATTGCTGTTGCTTAAGAAATTCAAATACTTGCTCCTGTTGCTGTTGCAACTGGCATTGTTTTTTGTGAAACGCAAAGTCACTTGCTGCAATATTCTCCTCCTGCGGCTCAGTCTTTATCTGAACCTCTAAGGGCAATGGCAAGCCACCTAAATTATCTTGTTCTGGCTTAGAATTTAACATATCAGTCTGCGTTTTGAAATAGTCGGATATGCTTCCACTTAAATTTGTCGAAGCTGGGCGCGTTGAAGTAGCTGATGACGCTGAAGTTGAAGCTGTTGGATTATTTTCTACCGCTGCTGCTGTTGTTGTTGTTGAATCAACTGCATTGGTTGATACAGTGCTTGTGGTAGCAGTATCGTTTAGGGGTGTAACCTTGGTTTGACCAGTACGCTCGTACTCCTCCAGATTCAGTGTTGTTGACGGCGGATTATTAAAGTTGTATGGCGAGTCCTTGTTGCGTTGTCGTTCCTTGAACAACGTGTTGCGGAACCAATGCTTTACGACCTGTACAAAAAAAGAAACATCCATTCGTTATTTAGCTCCTTGATTGTATGTGTTTATTATACCCTGAACCCATTAACAAGTAAGGTCGGGTACTTCCGACTATGAGATTACCCTGAACCTTGCTTTACACACATATCAACCCATATCACACTTACACACAGATACGAATTCACGCCGTAAGAGGTATCAAAAATCCGAAATATTTTTATTGGGCATAGAAAACTAAGATAAATAAAGTAAGAAAAAATCAAGTCTTAAGTTCGATTTTGATCAATATTAATGAAACGGTGGAAGCTTATCTTATCAACAATTTGGTTCGATATGTTCGCGTGAAACATACGCAGGCAAAGAATATTTTGGATTTTGGATAGCTCTCCCCATTCAGTTTGGGAAATATTCACTTTTTTTAATCTATTTCTCTCGATAACGTGGGGCTTAGCTAAGTTTAAATTTCGCAATACCTTGGTATCACAGAAGCGCTTAAATCCACTCAGGGTAAAGCAGCTAATTGGTGTGTATTTACATTTAACCAGCTGCTTTATTAGATTTTGTAAGACTTTATTTTTACAAGAAAATGTATGAAATTCAATAACAGAGTTTTATACAACCGCACAGTGGAGTAGAGGTTTGAAAAATCTATCTATTAAGAAAACACACTATAGCTGGGAAAATTCGTGGGACCGTGGGACAGATTTCCCTGTAATGCGAACAGTCTGAAAATAATGTGGTACCTTCATTGGAAGATTTGCTTTCTGCGACATTTCCATAATGCTCTCTTCGCTAGGTGAGTTGTTTATATCAAAATGGGCGCGCAGAATCTTCAACTGATCGTCGGTGATACGGGTGCGTGCGCGTTTCTGGTTGCTACTTAACTGTTGCTAGAAATAAGATTGGTTAGTTATGTTTAAGTTGATAGGGATTTCATTCGATCTACCTGATTATTGTTAGTCATACTTGACTGCGTGATGAGATTCATGTTGGCGGCATCACCTGTTAAAGAGGCTGCACTGGCAGAGCATTTTTGTTGGTGCTCGGAGCTGTTAGTCGTAGGGGTTGGGATAATGCCATTGTTCTGGACGCCTCCTGCTGTTGCGGAATTACCGCCGGAAGCATTGGCTCCAAAAATTAGGGGAGGTGCTAGATTCATGAAATTGAGCGACATCAAATGATGGAATTGCATGAGATTGAGCATGTCCACCGGATTGATGGGCATTCCCGATGCGGCCGCTGCGGCGCTCAACTGTTGTTGAATTTGCTGCAAATTCTGTATGCTTTGAAGGCCGTGAAATGATTGTTGATTCATACTGCTGCCGAAAGGACTCTGCTGTTGTGCCTTCACCTGAAGCTGCTGCATCCCGCCCGGCGACATGGGCAATTGTGTATCTACTGTCTGACCAACTGCTTCCTGCTGCTGCTTAAGCAAAGCTGCAGTTAGTACAGCAAAGTGCTGTTGCTGCTCAGTTGGAGGGTCCTCAAGAGCATTTGGCGATAACAATGCTGAGCGTTGATGCGGCTCCTTCGATTGTGAATCTAGTTGAAAGGGCGATCGAGAACGCTGGGGGGATTCTTTTACAGCTTCGTTCGTTTTGGCAACTGAAAACGAAAGTTTTTAAATAATAAAATTAACATTGCTAATGTAAGACATAAGTAGTAAAAATATCCTGGCTTCGCCTTGGACAAAGGGTATCAGATTTATATGCCAAGGTGGATTTTTGTAATTGAAACCGATTTTTATAAAACAGTGGACTTAGCTTCAAGAATTTGAAGAATGTTAAGGCTAATATAATTTTAAAGAGCAGATAACCTTGCCAAGATGTTGTAAAGCTGCCCCTAGTATTTCTTGAAGCAAGGATAGATTAGTCTATTGTTGACTTACCAGATTCACTAGTCCGCGTTGTACTAAAGTCAAAAACACTTGGCTCAGCTGGTATCTTCTCAATTTCGCTAGCACTGAAACCAGGTGATAGGTCCCGAGGACTGCTAGTCGTAACAGCGGTACACTCGGCTGCATGAGCCAGCTCCATATGCTTCTGTAAAGCCTGAGTGCTACGAAAGTTTCGCTGGCAAAGGGAACATTTGGTAGCGTCCCGCATGCTGTGGTAAAGCATGTGGGCGGTTAGCTTTTCCTGTGTCTTAAACGCCAGAGAGCACTGTTTACAGCGGTACTTATAGACATGCCGCTCCGAAATTACTAGGCTCATGTGCGAGTCCTTGAAATGTGCTATCATTGACGGCAAGCTGGCAAAAGCCATAAAGCAAGGGCGGCTTACATGAGTAACAGCTAGGCAGAGGTATTCGCTGTTTTGCGTTGGAAAGTGTTGCGCCTGTTGGGCATGCTGAAGCAACTGCTCCTCGTGCTTGAAGTTTGCGTCACACTGCTGGCACGAGATGCCCTGCATAGTGCCAGCGTTAGAACAGGCCGTTGGTGCGGATGTGGGCGAGGATATATACTCTTCGGCGTTGACATTACATTTAATCTCATCAAGTATTCTTTCAGAGGGCACTGATGACACTGAAGTTGCTGTCGAATCGGTTGTATTTGCAGATCGCCAGGCCTTGTGGTCTACCAGCTGCAGCAGTCTGGCAAGACCATCTCGAGTTACGCTGTGCACGCCCATAAGATGAGTTTCCAATAGAGATTTCTCACTATATCCGCTTTCTAGACATAGGGGACACGATACACCCGACTGGGGCGTAGACTCATTCTTTGGCAAAACTCTACTCTTATTGCGGTTGCTCTCTACTATTGGATTGTCCTTTAAGTCAGCACTATTAGTGATAGTTTCATCGCTCTCCTCCAGCCGTTCCCGCTTAATATCGATGGGACAATCGGCGTCGCCACTACGCGCATCTGCGTCTGCTTCTACGGCGGTGGACGTGGGGTTGGTACTGGCATTACAGCGCTGGACGGCGGCAAGAGCGGCGGCTGCGACGGCTGTCTGAAAAGCTTGCAGAGCTGCTGCGTTTGTGGGTATGCTGGTAAAGTCATCGCCTTCCGCAGTTGGGTGGAGAGACTCAATGTGACTTTCTATGTCTTTTTTAGATTGTACAAAATATTCACAGAGATTGCATTTGAAAACCGTGGTTGAAGCATTTAGATGGAGGTCACCAGCAGTCGGCAATGGGGATACATTTCGTGGTTGAGCCTTGCCGCATGAGGTCGAGCAGCTGGAGACAGAAGCAGGCGAAAATATGTTGGCGTCTGTTGATGATGCACTCGCCACACCAAATCCAGTATCTGTGGATGCTCCTACGCAAGCTGCCGTTGCCAGGTTGAGGCCAAAATCAAGGTTTGAATCTAAAAATTAAAAATTTGTAAAAAGTTAAAAAAGCAAGGAAAAACGGTTATTAAAAATTAAAAATTAAATAAGCTATATGCTATTGGTCGATGACGCTTTAAGATCTTGACGTTGCTTAGAATATTTTGAAAACAAAAAATGTTCACGAAAGCATTTCATAATTTCTTACCATTTTATCATTTCAAGTAACTAAATATTTGAAAACTTTGGTACGTAAATCTAGGGGTTCTATATATTTGAGTAATACTGTACACACTCTTTAACCGCTAACAAAAGTTAGTCATTGCCCTGTTCGTGTGAAGCAGCACATACAGACACACACACGTACACATGTACAGATTAATAATCCTGTAAGACCCCTTTGGCTAATCAATGCCTTTGATAATAGGAACGACCACAACAAAAGCGAGACGCAGAACAGTCATGAGCAGCAGAAACGAAAAAGCACAGTCCGTGATTCTGCCTGGAACTCGGCTTCGGTCTGTGTCGGTCGCAGTCGCAGTCCCAGCGTCAGTTCAGTGTGGGTCTTTTGCTCAACCTGAACCTCGGCCTTAGTGTTGGTGTTGATGTTGATGTTGGTGTTGGTGTTGGTGTTGGTCTCAGCTGCGTACAGTTAATTGCAAGCAAGGGTGCAGCAGTTGATACGACCAAATGCGAATATATTTCAAATTCCATTACCAATTTCAAAGCAATTTCCATACAGCTTGATTGCATCGAATTAAAAAGCCGACAAAAAATGAAAATCAAGACCAATGCCTCGGTCATGGCGTTCTGAGCCTCCTCTTGCAGCGAGCGGGAGAGAGAGAGAGAGAGCGAAATAATACCAACCTAACTGATATGTGTACGGGTATTTCTCGAGCTCCTGCTTCCTTCTCTGTTGTTGTTATTGTTGTTGTTGTTTTCTTGCTACAATAATCATGCGCAGCTGTTACCACTGAAGCGGTCACGAGGCACCAGCACCACCATCTTCATCATCGGCAAAGACGAGGCTGCCACCGACGCCAACACCAAAACAAAGTAAGTAAGAAGAACGGTCTACTCAAAGCTTGTTGACTTGTATATACTCTATACTCATACCTACATATATATATGCATTATATATTTATTTTAAAGCAATCCCAGTCTCACAGTAAGCATTAAGTATTAGCTATAAATCAACGATAGAACAGATTTTTGGGTGAGCAGAGATAAATGGCTGGATGTGGTCGGCCGCTAATACAGATCAAGAATACTTAACTATTGTATTTATCTTTTAGATAAAAGGGTTGATCTGCAATATTTTACTCTTCTTTTTACCAATTTTAAAAGGGCTCTGCGCACACACTATACAACATCAATACCAAGGGCATTGACGGGATTGCAAGCAAGCTCAGGCTCACTTATGACTTAAGATGGGTATCATTTTGTTTCTCTTTGTTGCAACACCAACAGCAACTACGACTGCAACTGCGACAGCTGGCGATGGAGTTACGGGGACAACAGCAGTGAATAAACTTTTAGAAAACCACCCATGTTTATTGTTGGATAATTCTTATGATAGCATACGTTTTAATGACAATATTTCAAATATAAAATCAACGTACACCGCACGTCGCCGCTAAAATTTAAATATTCCGATTTTAGCTTTGCACGAAAAATATCGAACTATGTTCCGTAAAAATTAGTTTCAACTAAAACTGTGTTTCGATCGAATTTGACTAATGTACTGGATGAAACAATTATACATAATACATACATCATACAAAATTCATATACATACTTTGTGGGGTCGAAGGGGACTTATTTTATATGTTATTTATATTAAATGAGAATTTTATGAAACAGTGACGAAAATTAAAAAAATCCAAATAGAAACGTTGCACAAAATAAATACATTTCTTCACTTTTGAGGTAATTTATTTAGACTTAACGAGGGCAATTAATTAATTTTTTTGTTCAAATAAAAATTAAATCTGAAATTAAAACAAGACTTTACCATCTATGGCACTCTTTTCCAACATACTTACAACGACTGACAGTAATATCAACATAAGGATACAGTCCAGCAAAGCCAACACGATGGCACAGGTCCAAGCAATTAGAACCTGAAGTAACAACATGAACATATGTTCGAATGCAACCACAAATGCAGACGTCAACATATCTAGACTCACTAAAAAAAGAGCGTTTTATGGACAGTTTTGTCAGTTTTGTGTAGAAAATTGCACACCCTACAATGGAGGTGTACGGCATGTGCAATAATCTTCGAAAATAGGTACTATGTTAGTGGACTAGATACCCTGTAGCTGTGGTGGGTGTTTAGAGTGCAATTTCAGATCCAGATTTGCAGCGTTTTTCGTCGGAGGCGCAGCATGGTGAGGAGCGGTGCGGTGGCTGTTTCTTGTGTCTCCGGTTAGGGTCTGATACTCTGTGGTTAGGTGCTATGCCTGCGGTTCGGCCCCGCACGACGCCGCATCTGATATGGGAATATCACACTGTGGCTATGTATGTTTGCCTTTTTTAAGCGGCATGGGTATCGGAACCGGCACTGGCACCGGCGAATGGACTTTAACTGAGACTGAGGTTGGGGCTGACGTGGAGCAAAGTGTGCACGTCACTAATTGCAAATTCGATGGATACATATAATCGTTTTTGCATTCTTAAGTAATTTGTAATAATTTCCTCAAGGGTCAGCGTCAGCGTATAAATCTCACAGCGCATATAAATCGCAGAAGGGCAACGCGAGGGTACGAAGTGAAGAATTTACGTACGTATACGCGAACAACAGCGTATGAGTATGAGTATGAGTTTGAGTTAGGGGCCCAGGACAAGGATGATAATAATCGAAGAACTGGGCAAAAAATCGAACTGAAATCAGCGCTTAATGATGAGTTACGAACGCACCGTATTATACAATACTTAAGCAAGAGTATGAGGTCTGTTTGTATGCACGTGTGGGAAGACAAAATAATAGTTCCGATTGGCTTTTTTAAAAATGGTACTTTTGTAATTCAAAGTTAAAAGTTATTGGTACACTTCTTTTCTTAATTAATCCCATAATTATCATAACTGTTATTGAAATAAATTACACATTGATTACTAGCCTGATCTCTCCTAATTCAAGAATTGTTTTTATAACCGGAACCCATTAAAAATTGGTGAAAAGGGTATGATGGTTTTGTCCAAAAGTATGTAACAGGCAGTAGGAAGCATCTCAGACCCCATAAAGTACATATCTTCTTGATCAAGACGACGAATTCAGTCGATCTAGCTCTGTCCGTTTGTCTATCCGTCTGTATGAACGCAGTGATCTCGGAAACTACAAAAGCTAGAGACATAAACTAAACGACTATAGATTTTGTAACGCAATACGCAGTACAAGTTTATAATGTTTTGTCGATATTTTGCATCGTAGCGATAGACTTCGATTGTAAAACTAGACTTTTTTTAGTTTTATTAGCATATCTCCTAGACTATAAGAGCTAGAGCCAATTTGGTTCAATATGTTCTCGTGAAGCATACGCAGGTGAAGAATATTGGGGGTTGAAATGTATGTGAAGGGTATTCCTAAGGTACTTTTGACTGGAAGCCTTTTCGTCTTTTAAAAAAGACCTTTTTTGGTTTTTTTAAATATCTTGATTAAAGCTCACAATTTTTGAGCTACGCCTCGAACATATGACCATAATCTTATCAACATTGAACGACTGTATCATATTACATACATTAGAAGCTCGAAAGATTGCGATTAACAATATTATTTCATATAGTGATATCAATAATGTATACGAGTAGTCAGTAATAGAAACAACTTAGGGATACTTGGATTGGATTGGCATACCTTCAGTGCTAGCTGGCGGTTGTTCAGTGACCTTAAATACCTCATTAAGTCCAAGCATTTCAATGTTTTCGCTGCGGCGTTGCAAGCAAACAATCTGTTCAACTTGCATGTGCCTTAAGCCCTTCACATGTTGCACCATCTCGTGCAGATTTTTGGCGACAAAATCGCACAGCTGGCAGTAAAGGGCCTTTTTCATAGACGGCTGATGCTGCTCCTGATCATCATGCATAGGCGACTCCCGCTCAGAATGAATGTGACTGGAACCTGAACTGTATATTTGACGCATACGGCTCTTCTGTATTATTAAAAGCAAATGTTGAAAGATCATACGCATTGTATCGTGTCGCATTTGCTGCGTGTGCAGCGACAGCTTCTGGATTGAGTTCGTGTGAAAGTCACAGCAATTGCACTTGAGCTGCACCACATTGGTGGCCAGTTGTGGCTGATACTGCAGCTTGTACTCGTTACGGGAGCCGCCCTCGCGGATGTGATTGATAAAGTTGAGCTTCTGCAAGTGCTTGTCCGTCTTGCTATGGAGTTGAAAGTTTGCCTTTAGATTCGTCTTGTAGTTGCATAGTCGGCAAATATAGTTATTGTTGTGTATGACCATAATGTCCGTCGAAGCGCTTGAGGATTGCCGGGAACGATCCATCAGTAAATGCTGATTGAGCTCGTCCATATCATTTGTGCTAAAGCAGTCGCATATCAGACAGCTGTAAAGTGCCGTTGGCCACAATTCCGGCAAACTATCAGGATAAGCATCCAACGTCTCCCCTGCCGATGTCCCAGCATCACTCGCAGGAGCCATGCCCACCCCCATGCCCATTCCCATGCCCATGTTCATTCCTTGTGGCATTTTCAGAGGCTTCGGTGAGAATGAGAACGATCCATGCAATTGGTCGGGCGTGCTCACTGGCGAGTTCGACGTTGGCGATAATTTGCTATTCGAGGTCTGCGGATGCAGCTGCTGCTGCTGGTTGGCAGTTGCTTGAGCATTTTGTTGCAACAGCTGGATCATAAGTGCCTGGTTATAGGCTAGATCGGCCAGGGCCACCTCTGGTACGGGCAGGAAACTGTTGGCATTTGCTCCAACTGTTCCGGGTGCAGATCCTTGTTGGTGATGCTGCTGCTGCAAAAAGTTGAATGCCTGTATGTGCTTTATATTGTTCTGGAGCACGGCCATATTGTGTGTATGCTTTTCACTGGTCATATGAATACGTAGATTGCGGGCTACAGATGTCTCGTAGCTGCAGATGTCGCAACGAAACGACGGCTTGGGCTTGATGGATGCCGTAGACACCGTCGTTCCCATTGCACCACTGGCAGCGTTGCTGGCACTGCTCAGTACGCTACCACTTGCACTGGATGAACTTAACGCTGTTTGCTGTGTTGCCGAGCTCACTCCCACACTCACCGCCGGACCGGGGCCCGATCCTTGTGGTGATGGGCTGGGTAGCAGCAATTTCGCGCTCGCTGCTGCCGCCGCAACAGCGACCATATTCTGTGAGCTGTTGAGCTCCTGCATATTATTCAAGTGCTTGTCCGACTGCATGTGTATGGAGAGGTTGCCTTTTGTGGTCGTCGAATAGTTGCAAATCTCGCAGCGGTATGGTTTGTACCCGCACGAGTATGACTCCCCACGTGCCAGTCGTGGATGCTGTTGGCCTACAACGGAGTGAAATAAAAATAAAAAGAAAATGAATAGAAATGAATAGAATGAAACCACTTGTTTTTTTTAGTAAATACAAATGTGTCCTACGACATATTCAGGTTAGATACGTGATATTCTCTGGCTTTCTCACCAAGGGTTTGTGTTCGCATGAATTCATTCAAAGAGTAGGACACATTTGATGTCCTTAGAAGGAACTCTTTATAATATATTGATCGATAAAAACTTACCTGCCAAACAATATCCACAGGCGCTCTCTCCATCGGGATGTTTCTCACGCATATGGATTTCTAAAGTCTCCTGGTATTTGTAATGCCAATTGCACTGAGGACATTTGAGGGTTTTACATGAGTTACGTGTGGACATCTGGACACCGCTGTTAAGACGTGCCGAGTTTAACAACATTTCACATCTGCAAGAGTGCAACATAAAAAAGATATAGCTGAATTATTAATGTTGGTTATTCACAAAAAATAAGAAAAACAAGTGGAGGGACTCTAGTCGGGAGCGCCCGACTAGCGGATACCCTGAACCCTGTCTTCTGCGCTTGACCCCCACAATGGAAACTAAATTCGTAAATAACTTCGAAACTAAAAGTATGATCTTAATGTAATTTTCAGAGCATTGAAATCTATGTACAAACCAAAGCTATGTACACCAAAAGGGGGTTATCGATCATTTTAAATAAAGTTGATCTACGCATGATATACACGAATTTTTGAATTGTCACATTTTCCAATTTCATTAATAACTTCTGTGTTTCTTAACCGATCTTTTTAAAACATTTTGCAATCGATTCTTTTAGTGTTTTAGAGTCTCTAGCTCCAATCTAAAAAATATACGAAAAAACTTCAAAAAAATTTAAGGTTAAATAGATTATTATCGATTTTGGGAAAACAGTGTAGGTTATCGAACATTTGAAATATACTTGAACTGCGCGTGCGTGGACAAAGATTTTAACAGCTCGAACCACCAAAATTTAAAAAGCGTACTTTAAGAAGTATAGCCTTGAATATTATTCACATAGAATTAGGAAAGAATAATCTCTCCATAGCGTGTTACACATAATTAAATAAGACTATTTAGTATCGGGTATCTACTAGCCGGAGACTCTATTACTTAATAATCGATGTCTGCAACGCTACAAGATGTACAAATAAGCATATATACAGTTGCGAAAAAAAAAATAGCACCACTATGACATTTTTTCTTATTGATCAAAAAAATAACAATTAGTATTGCTATATTTTAAAGATTTGATATTTAATATATTGCTTAGTATTCCCTCTAAATGAAAAGGTAGTACTTCGCCGTAATGGTAATAGATTTTTTTTTTTTTTTTTAATTTTCAGGGAAAAGGTCGAAAAAATATCGAAAAAAATAATAGCACCACTTAAGCTTTTTCATGAAAAACGTTAAATTTCGTACAGTTTCTTCGACAAAAAGCACGTACTCAACAGATTTAACTTCGATTTCATTATTTCAAGCATTATGTTTAAAAGAAATCCAAAATTATTAATACAATGGGCCTTGGAATACGGAGAAGTGCAAAATCATCAGAAAATTGATATTGTATGGAAAATCAAAGAGATAACTTGGTCGATTGATTGGCTTTTCAATTAAAAATATACTAAATGACATAAACAATACAGGAAACGATGAAACACGTAGATAAAAAGGAGCTATACGACAGATTTACGTCAAAGTGTTGATCTTCGAGAGCACACAGTACCCTGTCAAGGCTGCAAATGACATAAAAAAAGAAGCTTAATACAACTGTGGCACTGAAAACAGTTCACACATGTGTCAAACAACAAAATTTAAATGCTTGCAGCCCAAGAAAGGTCCGTCTCCTTAAACGCGAAACATATTGCGAAGCGCATGAAGTTAGCAAAGAATCGTCAAAATTGGCCAACCCAAAAATGTAGTAATATTTTATGAACAGATGAGAGTAAAGTTGTTATGTTTGGTGGAAAAGACTCTCGTTCGAACGTCTAGTACCCTTAAAACTCAAAATACAATCCAAAACTCACTACAAAGACTTTTAAACATGGAGGGCCAAGCATACTGGTATGGGCTTGTTTTTGTTATTATGAGTAGGTCCAATACATTGAGCCAAACCCATAATGAACCAACACGGTTGCGTCAATATATTGGATGCTGTAATGCTACCCTACGTAGAGTATAAGATGGCGCTATTATGGGTCTTCCAAGAAGGCTATGACCCCAAACACGCCACCAGGAAAGCAAAGGAATGGTTCAAAAGAAAATCAGTGAACGTTTTGGAGTGCGCTGTGCAGCCACCAGATCGAAAATCTATAGGCTAATGTCAAAAAGGCAGTTGCTAGTATTAAACCAACTAGCAACGGATCACTTTGGCAAGCCATTTACGAGTCCTGGTGGAAAATTCCTCTGAAACGATACCAGGACTTGGTTGAATCGATGCCAAGTCGTTAAGCAGCCTTTATTTCCTATAAAGGTATCGCAACTATATATTAAATTGATGAAATATTCTTAGTTTTGACACACAATTATCTTTAAGTAATGAAAGTCTTAAATATTTCTAATTTTTATAATTTTAAGTGAATAATTGAAAAGTGGTGCTATTATTTTTTTCGCCATTTTTTCGACCTTTTCCCTTAAAATTACAAAAAAAAAAAAAAATCTATTACCATTACGGCGAAGTACTACCTTTTCATTTAGAGGGAATACTAAGCAATATATTAAATATCAAATCTTTAAAATACAGCAATACTAATTGTTATTTTTTTGATCAATAAGAAAAAATGTCATAGTGGTGCCATTTTTTTTTTCGCAGTTGTATATGTATATGTGGATGCAGCTATCCATAACCCTGGTGACAGTGATACATTAAATTGAAGTAAGTAGTATTTACTTATAGGGGCTTCAATCTCAGCATTGGAAATATTATATTATATAACACTGTGTGTACTTATCATAATTACTTAATTCGAATTCGAGCCCCAACTGTATTATGAATAAGAGTACACCAAATAGTAAGTAGTACACAATGGCGGCAATGGCAACGGCACCGGCACCAGCACCCTACGAAGTGTTGATGAAATTTTATGATCCCGAGCCCAGTCCCCAGAGAATTGTGACAATTGAAGCCAAACCAGAATCTGTATATAGAATTTATTAAGTGAAATCAGCGCAATTGGTTTAATTTATTTTAGTTAAGCCGCCGCGCCCTTGCCCACGTCCGCCCGATTCCTTCACACAGCTTATTCTCTTTCCAAGTCATAAGAGTTCTCCACAATGAGTTAATTTAAATAAGCTTGTTCATATGCTTGTGCATGTGTACTTAAATAAATACTATTGTTTGTGATTTAAGTTTAAATCAAGCAACGTAATGGTAAATCGCTATATCATTCATATAAAGCACCTCCTAATTCAAAATGACATTGCGAAATGGAAGATTTAATACTCCTGCAGACTTATAATTTACTGTCAGCTGCATTGTCCGATATATAACAAAGTAATCTCATCCATAACTAACTGTAGTAAACAGTAGAAAACTAGTTTAATCTCAAAGTAATTAAGCGATAATAATCATATAATAAAATAAGATAATATGATGTTAATCGACTGGATAAAACAAGTATGAATATTTAAAAATGCTTTCTAAACTTCTTATATCACTTTATTTTTTACTGTTATATGACTTTGTATTCCGACTTTGACAGCATTTCACGAAAACGTAATGAAATTAATATTACCCACAATTAATTAGCTTGGCCAACATATCTTTAAGGAATTAAGATTGCATGTAGAAAGTACCCCAATACGAAATACCCTGTACTAGCTCCTCTTTCCTTAAGCTCTATACTTTCAACAGACGGACAAGACTTAATCAACACAGCCTATTGTTGTAATTAAGAATATATTATGCTGTGAAAGATGCGTTCTACTGCCTGTAACATTAATTTGTGCAAATCACTTTTTTTTAACTATTCATGGCATTAAACTGTCAGAATAATTTGCTCTATCTGCCAGTTAAACATTTTAGACCAGAAATGTTTGGTAAAACTTATATTATCAATATATAAAAAATGATTTATGCGCATATTTTCAATCGACTTAACAGTTATGGTGTGAATAAGATTCATTGAGTTAATTTAAATGATGATTGATGGAAGGATTTTAGTTTTAGTTCTCATATTCAAGTCTCCAAGCGCAGATGTAATCAATGTGATCCCACAAATTGGAATGAACATGTCCCAAGGTTCATTTGCGTTTAAATGAACAACCGGCATAGCCAGAGGCAGCGGACGTGGGGCACAGACATCCTGCCGTCCTGCATGGTCCGCATGTGAAAATTAGACTAATGAGTTATTGTATAGCGGTGGCTGCATTATGGCGACGTGGATAAACCCCTTCGGACTGTCAAAGTTCAAACAGCGGCAATAATTACGCATATTATACAAAGGCTGATGCAAAACCCTTTGCGTTGTCAGCACGTAGCTGTACCCTATCCAAATCATCACGTCTACAACTGCCCCGCTGAGTTTGGCCGAGAAAACGCCCTCAACACAAAAAAAAAAAAAAAAGACTACGCCACCCTTACACTAATGCCCATAACAAATAAAGCGCCGGCAGCACTTGCTTTCTCACGCTTAAATTGGTAATATTACGCTTGAATGTTATAACTCTGTTTCAATACATTTTCCGCTCTACCAGCATCCATAAACTTTCACTCATAGAGCACTCTTAAATAAATTTAAAGTATATATATCCTTGGTCAACATCACTAGCAGAGTAGATTTGGCGCTGGCCGCCTGTCAGCCTCTATGAACGCGTCGATCTGACAGACTACCAGTGCTAGCGAGCTGAACTTTGCCTTTTAAGTTCGTGTATACCATACGTAGAACAAGTTTATCATTATTTTTACCGATTTTACCGTTTCAATAATATTCATAAAAATCGGTTTTAAAATTTGGGTTTCTTTGCAAACTATACGAGCTTGAGCCACTAATTAACTTTATTAAGTCTTCGTAAAACATACGAAGGAATAACTAATTTTTAACTACTAAATACTGCAGAATGGTGTGTAAAGTAAAGAGTGTTAAGACGTTATTGAAAATCCATAGTTAGGCGCAGTAGCTGAAAAAAAATTCACACCTTACGGCGTGCGTTTGAGTGTGAGTTTGAGATTGAAATCAGGGTACCCCTAGTCGGGCGGTACCTCACTTGTGTATGTGCACAAATAATGCACATGTTTTGGTTGTGAGTGAACGAATTATGAACGAGTACTGTCGGTTACACCCAACAGCAACATTCCTACTTGCTTCGGTTAGTGAAGAAAATATTAAAATCAATAAATATTTTGGCTACTTACCGAGCGCAATCTACGCCTTGAGGTCGACCATTGATGTGGTCGGAGCAGGCACCAATTGTAAAACTTGATGCAGTTGCATTTCCAACCGACGACGCACTAGGCGAGATGGGCATGGATGTTGACAAGCCGCCGCTGCTGCCATTAGGCGAGCGTTGAGGCTGCGGCAGAGATTGGGACTGGCAGTGCGACTGCGGTTGGGATTGGGACTGGGATTGCGGAGTAGCCGGCGACTTAGTTCGGTGTTGAATATCAATCAACTCGCAAGTTTTACAGTCGACACCCTTGAAATCTGGATGTTCTAAGCAGCTGGTTGGAAATAAAAGGTGCTTTTGTTGTTGTTGTTGCTGTTGCTGCTGTTGCTGTTGCTGTTGCTGCTGATGTAGTTGCTGCTGTAGAAATTCTGTGAGTAACTTCACACCCCTCGCGTTCTGTTCATTTGCTAGCGCTGCAAGGGATGCATGAAAGGAACTAAGTTGCACTTGCGCCTGGGCCTGATTCGGTGGGAAGACGCCGGCAGTGCCGGTCATTTGTTGCTGTTGGAGTGATAGAAGGTGTTGTTGCAAAATATCGGCTGCTGTTAATGGTGCATCCAAGTCCGTTGGATGTTGACATGGCGGCGAGTCTGAGCCAGAAGCAGTGGCGGATGTTGACACAAGTGGACTTGTGGGCACGCCCGTCGACTCTGCCCTTTGGCTGCGTTTATTTGACTTATCACTACCTATATTATCAGTACTGGCCTTCAGACCTGCAGGAGGCGAGCCCTCCCGATTTCCACCACAGGGTGCGGCTGCCAGAGTTTCAGATGCGTCCGTTGGAGCCGGTAATGGCGATTGGGTTGGAGTGGATGCCGATGCGGGAGAGATGCATGATATCGATGATGTTGACGATGCGGATGCAGATGCTTTTGAAGGGTTATTAGTCTTTATTGTTGCTGAATTTAAGGAACCAAATTTCACAGTTGATTTCGATGCTACTTTTTGAGATGACGGAGCTGGGGCACTATCACCAGGTGCTATCATTTCGCCCAGCTCAGCACCAACTCCATCGCCATCAATATCTTCTCGCTCGTCCCGCTGACCATCGATGCTGGAATTATCGGCAGCTAATTGGGTGAGGGTGGCAATTTCCTGGTTGGTATCGATGGCAGCCAAATCCACCGGCTCAACAGCATTGACATCAAGCGGCTGGAGAAACGATATCTGCGGCTTTTCATCCATATTACGCTGAATGATAGCACTAGAATACTCGCGATTTAAAAGCTGCTGTTCCAGCTCCTGGAGATTCAGCCTATGATCCGTGTTCGCATGCAAGCTAAAGGAGTTGACAGTGCCAAAGGACAGTTTGCATATGAAGCACATCAATATCGGCTTGTGTTTGTGTGTCTGAAAGGCATTTGTTGGGTCCTGGCTATGTGTGCTAGCATCTTGGGCGGACACCACACGAAACGAATGGATCTTAGGGCTCAGCTGGCAACTTCCAGAAATCGAAGCCGAACCGTCTCCTTTGCTTTGGACTTGCGGTCGTCCTTTATCCTCGGCTGTATGACTAAACTTTTCTGTTACTTTACCACAACCTGGAGACTGTGTTGATGTTGTTAGTCCAGCCAATGGTGTAGGTATGGCACCGCTTGAGCTCAAATTTATGCTGGGGACAGTCGCATTGCCTGCATCGATAATTAACGCACTCCCGTCAAGATTGTAAACTATTTTGCCATTGAAAGTTTCAACATCAGAGCTGGACATTGGAGAGCCGTCGTTAGCATTATTGGAGTGCTGAAAAGCCAAATACAATTAAAGTCAATTAATACTCAATTACTTAAAATATTTGTCAAGCTCTCGAACACTCGACATTTCAATCCACTATAGTACAAAATTTCTGTTTGGATGCATGCACTAATAACCAGTCCTCTAATGTAAGGTCCTAATGATCTCATCTAAAGTCCAACAACAAAATGCGGCCTCACCACTTTGTACCTCAGATATTAAAAAATACATATTTATTCTTAAACTATAGTTTAAAATTACTATCATTTGGACCACTTTTGACTGTTTTCATTTGTAATTACACTGTGAGCAGAGTATTGCGAAATCTATTGCAAATTTCAAACTTGCTTCAACTAATATATAAATACGTGTATTGATATTAGGTGAAGTGCTTTTTGAAAACATAACTTTGGATTAGCGAGAATAATGTGGTAATGAAAAATGTTCCTAATAATTCAGTAAAGGCAGTGTAATTGTAAATGATGTCTGAGTCCTTTCGTGTGTGATAGATTTAATAAAAACAAGTGAGGGGATACCCTTGACCCTGTCTTTACGTACATTTAATTTCCCTTGGGCTTCATACATACAAGCGCAGCTGCTGAGTAAATTGCACAGTGTCCGGGGTGCGTTTTCGTGTGTGTATGTGTGATTCTGTGTATGTTTATACGAATGCAAAGGGGTTTAAATGTATGTAAAGACAGCGTTCAGGGTATCCCCTAGTCCGGCGCTCCCAACTAGAGTCCCTTCACTTGTTATATACTAAACCCATTTTCAATGGGAATTAGTATTCATTTGTAGGGTATACACATAGAAAATGGGTAAACATTTTCTATTATTGAAACAGGGCAAGGAATCGAAAAAAATTAAGAATTTGTTCTGCGTATGGCGAAGGAGAATCCAGGTTCGAAAATGTTAGGTCGCCTGACTTTGTAGTTTCCAGGATTGTTGCGTTTACATAGATGGGCATAGCTAAATCGACGCAGCTCGTAGTCCTGATTGATGCAGGTAGAAATGCTTCATTTAGGAATTTGTACGAAACCATTATACCTTTTAAGCGGTATATTTATTTGTAATATATATTCAAAATTCTGATTAGAGGGATCGAGGATGATCCATATTTCAGAATGGCCGACTTGTAACAAAAACCATACTACCCATTATGCGTAAGTAATATACATATATAATATATAATATTGATAATCGCGCAAATCACTAGTCCCAAATTCTCCTATATTCATCTATTCTATTTCTAAACCGGATTACAAACTTGAAATAAAAATGTTAAGGATATTTCCTGAATGTTTTTTTTTGGGACTTAGTTATTTGGTTGCGTTATCTTTCAAGCGGACAACTCCCTTAGCAGATATATGGTATATATTATGCAGCTACAGTTTCACAAAAGTACAAAACTAAATCTGTGTTTAGACATGCACACAAAAACATATAATATACATATAAAAACTTCACAATACAGGCTTATCACAGGCATCAGTTCAAATCATTTTAATGTCGTTGAGCAACAAGCAAAGCGTTGACAACAGAGGTAAGAACACTAACAATGTAAAATGGGTAATTACTTGACAATTATCTGAAATGCGTTTTCAAAGTGCTTTATAGCTATTTAATGACAACGGGGTTGTGATGACAACTTAAATATAGTGTGCGTGTGTGCCTCTGCCTGTGCTTCTTGCTTTATGTTGTTATTGTAGCGTTGCCTCACACACCAGCGAAATTCGTTCTGCCAGTGTCTCTGTGTGAGTGTGTGTGCACTCAATGTAACTGCAATTTGCATTCAAACAAATGTTGACAATAATTACATATGTATGTACATTTGTATGTGTATGAGTCGTATATACAGCATTCATGCATACATATGTACATTCTTGCACATTCGTATGTTTGTGCTTATATACTAATTTTTCTACGACGGAATGAATTAAAGTTGGAAGGTGAGATTAGAGATGGGTGCACGAACACGACTCCAAATTAAAAGCACTCTTGCGACATATACGATTTAACTTTGCCATTTCATTTTATGTAATAGTCACAGTATTATTTTTTCTTCATGTTTTAATCAAGTAAAAGTGATCTAGTTGACAGTGACTAGGATATAAGTCATAGAATGAATTTCTGTGCCACGCAATCATTCTTATTTAAATACACACACCACACAAATTAACAACACGAGCTTCTTTAACTTAAAAAAAAACAGTTTGTTTGTGAAAAAGAACATATATTAGTCCGCACTGTCACAATAAGCACTGGCGCATACGGGTGCATTTAATACCAAGCCATTAAGGTGGTAACACCGAAAACGAATTAGTAATTTTCGTCTCAAATTAAGTTTTACGTGTATTTTGAAAATGAGTTCGCGCGAATCGAATGAAAAATAAATATAATCATTCAACAGCATTGTCCTTATTTTAAGGTTGGATGTTTACCAATCGGAAATAAACCTTATGAATGAATATATACGAAAGGAACGTGCTGTGTGTGTGTGTGTGTGTTCGTGTCACGATGCGTGCCCATCTCTATACCGAATTGAAGTTAAATGGTTGAATGACGAAGGTTGGCAATTGTAGGTACATGTCTATGCCACATGAACAGTTGCACTGTTAATATTCTTATGGGATATAGATGGTTAAACATTAAACAATTTTGTAGGCTCAGAATTAAATGGTTTTTAACGAAGCACACGCAAAACTGAATAGATTTTATATGCGACCTAGGTAAGTATTTAATAACTGTTGTCAGGCGAATCATGGGCCGTGAAATAAAATCTGCATTTTCATTCACATAAGTATAAATATAACATATATACGTATATATATAATATATATACATACATAAATACACACAACTCTCTTTGTAAGATTTGACAATTTCTGTTCTTTAACGGAAGATAAATTGCGGAGAGTTTTATTTTATCTTTATTGGAAATGTGAAAAGTTCACTCAAACATCACATCCCAGCCACACCGTCTCCCGTTTCGCAAAAATCGGTGTATCGATAATATGTGTATAATTCGCACAATTTTAAAGCTAGAGATATCAAACGTGGTTTGGAGATTGCTATTAAACTCCTCAAAACACTGCGACCTTGATATCCTGGCAACACCCACTACAACGCCCCCCACACCGCCCCCTCGAATCGCGAAAGTCTATATCTCTAGTCGGGAACCCTGTCTTTACATACATTTATATCTCTTTGCATTCATACAAACATACTAAATTTCACACGTACACACACATGTAAACGCAGCAGCTGCTGCGCTTGGCCTCGACTATGGAATAAGTGAATTACTTCTTAACTAACAGCATGATATTAATTAATTTTGAATTCGTAAGAGCATTCAAATCCATAAACAAACCAATGCGCGAATTTGTAGTACTTGAATTGATTTTTTTTTTCCATATATGGGGCCAATAGGGGGAGATATCCATCATCCGAAATATTCTGAATCTGCGTATGATTCACGAGAACATACTGAATTATAACTATATCTGACTATAATTTAGTGGATTTAGCTCTTATAGTTTCTAAAAAACTTAAAAAGTCCAAGTGCAGCTTTTTAGCTAGTTTCTAAAATCGATGCGTTCATACAGACAGACGAACAACCGGACGGACGAACAGCTGGACGGACGAACGGCCGGACGGACATGGCTAGATCGACTCGGCTGATGCTGACCAAGAATATATATACATTATGGACAGTTATATGTTACATACATTTGCACAAAGCCCTTTTTTCCCATTTTCAATGGGTTCTGGGTATAAAACTAATACAAATATGGAGTGAAATAAGCAATTAAATAGCACACGCATGGGCATCTGTGGCAATAGATTATTAAGACGGAAAGTGACAATGGGTATGGTCAAGTTGGAGTTGGCAGCTTAACTTTGCATCTGTGTAAAGTTCGTATTGCGGATTTGCCGGCATAATGCACCGCATTGCCGTCAAAAGAGTAACAAGAAAAAGAAGAAATTATGAGGACCGAAGGTGTAATGAAAAGACTCGCAGATCCACCACAGGCCTTTGACTCCACAACTGATGAGTGTGTGGAGTTTTTGCATACCATCAGGCCAAGACACAGGCAGGAACAGCCCCCCCCCACCACCATCCAAGGCGACGACCAAAAGCAAAGCCCAAGCCAAAACACGAGCGCGAGCCATAAGCGAAGCCGCATGCCACTCGATGGTGGTGGTTGATATATCACGGAATTTGTGTGTGGGTGTACTGCATAAGCAAGACGAGCACAATATAAACCAGTTGAGGAATATGAAAACAGATAACGACTCCACAGAAATAAAGACGTACAACAACAAGGCACGTGCAACCTGAACACACACAACCAAACACGCACACACTCAGCAGAAACTCAGATTCCTACTTTTACCGCAGATTCAGATGTACAAAGGCTAAAGCGTCAAGGGCAGTCGGAGAGAAGCAGAGGAATGGGTAAAAGGAGAACCTTGACTTGCCTTTGTTTTGTTATGCAGTCGAGGAGGCACTGAACTTTTCATTTCTGCGAGAAGATACTGTAAGGCATCTTAAGGTCTATGCACTAGTATGTGTTCATTTTTTTGGTTTTTACATATATTTGTGATCAGTCGAATCTAAATCAGAAATTCTGACTTGCCATTTTGCATACAAATAATGTTAACAAGTAAGAACATTGCAGTCGGACGTAACCCACTGCGTACTACTCGTTCACAGTGCACAGAAGTTATTATTATTATTTTGGAAAAAAATGGGGGGGGGGGGGTGTGAACAACATATTTCGGCTCGATCGTAAGGAGAGGTCATTCAAACATTGTGTTCCAAATTTTGTTACTATAGCTCTTAAATTGTGGGAGATATACATTTTTGCGATTTGCGAGGGCCGAAATTTATTTTACCGATTTTTAATCTATTATATTTGGTGGAGGTCACCAGCATTCTAAATACCAAATTTGATGGCTCTAACTTTAATATTGTGGGAAATATTCACATCTTATCGACTTCCGATTTGAGGTGTATCGACATGTTATCGATTTGCCAGCCTCCCAGTGCGTGTGGCATAACAATCTTAACACTTTGTCGAAAAAAGTTCTGTTCATCCGGACAGACGGACAGACATTGCACTAAACCCATACTCCCATACCCATACTCTTGTGACTTCGTGAACGAGCATAACAATTAAGAACGTTGCAGTCGGACGTAACCGACTGCGTAATACTCGTTCACAGTACACAGTAGTTTTTATTGTTATTTTGGAAAAATATACATTTTTCACATTTCGTAGGGGCGGAGGTGGGCGTGGGCAAAATTTTTCGGCTCGAACTTAAGGGGAGGTATCCCAAACACTGTCTGCGGACCTAAGTAGCCATAGCGAGGGTGCGGGAGTGTGCGTGGCCGGGAAATTTTATTAAAATGTTATACGTTATAGTGGACATTCACGTATTTAGTTTCCATAGGGGGGCCAAGCGCACCAGCTGAGAAAAACGTACAGGTTGTGACGTGAACTTGTGTGTGTGTGATTTTGTGTATGCATGTATGAATATAAGGGGGTTGAAATGTAGAAAAGACAGTGTTCAGAGTATCGCCTCCCGAAGAGTCCAATCTCACTTGTGCGGATTTAAATTTTCCTAGGACAAAACGTGTTTAGTTCTAATATTCAATAATACCTCAAATTGTCATTCAAATGTTTTGAGTATAGAACTAAGAAGAAGTATCCGTATCAGATTCCATATCAGTAACTATTTTATTTAATCGTTCTCATGCGGGCTAAAACTTGTAGTTTGCAAAAAATTGTTCACTAAGAATAATATATGATTTCGTCAACTGATTTTGATTTAATTTCCATTTGATTTCAACTTTTGGAGAATATACACAATCAGCTGTTCCATACAAAGTCAAGATATAGTGGCCAGTCCGCTATCAGCGAGTTATCTGGGAGCACAAATGATATCAGTTTTGAGGCTGATATATACTATAAATATTTCAATATATCCAGCAGCGAAGATTTTTAACTTTATTTTGGCATTTTTAATAAATACTTCACATTTTATTAGTAAAATAAACAATTTGTATATTTGTGGTATAAATGGCTTGACGCGCCACATTTTAAACTAAAAACAAGTGAGGGGCTCTAGTCGGGAGCGCCCGACTAGGGGATATCCTGAACCCTGTCCTCACATACACATTTCATGCTGCAGTCTGTGGCTGCGTTTACGCATGTAAAGATGGACATTTGAATTCATGTTGGGGCATCGCTGAGATATGTTCATGGTATCTCCTAATCGCGCATTTCTGATTAGAGAACTTTTGTTAGTTTTTAAATATTGTGCCAAGTCTACGTGAATTTGGGTGCTCATAGCATCTATAGTTCATAGTGAATATTAAAAATAAGTAAACTAAATGGTCACATTTATATACACATTTATGTACATGCTTGATTTAAGTTTGTTGGGCTTCCTTTCGTATTCAAGTATGGGGGAATTCATCAAAATTGTCGGATTGTCATTGTTGTCCCTTTTTGCGCGTTTGCAATGCAAGCATCTTGACATCCAGTTTAGTAACGCGTGATCATGAACAAGAGAATGAACATGGGTATGGGACACACCTATATTAGTACCCTCTGTACATAAATATATATATATAAATATATATGTATGTATGTATGTTTGTATAAACGTGTACGGATACCTTTAGCTATGGGTGCTTAGTACCTCCACGTACAATACAAATCGCTTTATGTGTGAGTTTGTGTGCGTGTGTGTTTGTGGAGATTTTTACTAAGAAATCGCCTTTGTTCTCAGATTCAGCATAAAAAGTTGCGAATATAAAACAAAAGTGTCACTTGCTGTTCGGTTTTGCCGCTGAGACAGCGGCAATCTGAACTTGCATTGTTTTCCCCCCTTTGTTGTTGGTTTTTGATGCCGTGGCCAGACTTTTTGTATGCATAAATACATTGGTATTGTATGTATCTTTATGCACATACATACACATACGTTTGTGTGCATGTTTTGGATGTGGTCATTTGATTTTTTCCTTTTCGCTTCCACAAAAGCTTCGCAATCATTCATTTCGGTGAGATCAATGGATCGATACGATACTCGGCAATGGGACAAAAATAAAGCAAGAACAGATACAGGGAATATGCTCCAATCTGTGGCACAGGCTGAGACTGTGATGAACTGTTTTCAAAATTCGCCCGGTGGACAAGTCGCAAAACCAATTTAGGAAAAGAACAATATCATTTATTTTAAGCCTACCTCTTTACGTTCATTAAAATTGTCGCGAACTGTTTCAAACGCATGAATATGTTAATGAATTATTGTGTACACACACATAAGCAGTCTCTACTTGTATTGCCATCCTCCTGTCTCTGAATGGAGGGGTCACAACATGGGGCCGTACCGAACAGAACTGTACGACTAAGGGGACGGATACGGCTACGGGAACATCACAAAAAGTGTGAGTCCATTGTTTCGGCTGTGGCCTTTCACGTGCTCAGCATTCAAGGCTTCCAAATACCGCCTTCAAAAGTTATTTAAGCATCCGTTGTACATACACATGAATGTACAAATGTATGTACATTCAAGCGGCGTTTATATGATATTTATGTGCGTGCATCCTTCTGTACCCATATACATACATACATACATACATATGTAAGTATTTATAAATGCATATTGTGTCAATGCTAAGAGAATTGTAATAAAACAAGTAGGACTGCTCGAGTCGAAATTGCCTTACTAAGAGGTGCCCTGTACCTGCCATAACATGCATTCGACCATCATATACACACAAACATTAAATGCAACGAATGCTTTCCTCTGCTTGTTGCATTTATTTGCACAAAAAATTATATCTCTTTTTTATCCAATATCAATGAAAACACAGGACTTTCATTGGCAGCTACATTGCAATTGTTTACTGCTCTATCTGAAGGTGCCCAACTACGAAATATTTCGTGCTCAGTTTCGACGTTCTTTGTGATGACATTTAAATATATGTATATTTAATGTACATAATGTACATGTATATTTGTACACATGTTTACCCACCGTCAAATTAGAGCTTGTACTGTGTGAGGAAGCGAATGGAGGTATGGAGTATAGTCTTACATTATAGTCGAATTTAAGAAAATTAAGAGTTTTCGCTAGGAGTGCTAGGAGGTAAAATATGTATACACTTATTATTTCGTACATACATATGTACATACATACATACATTCAGACGAACATTTCCTGAAATTCACAATCACTCAGTCGACAACGACAGATAGAACTAACTTCGACACGCCGGCTCGTATCACCCAGCAATTCATCATTTATTAATGCATACATACATATGTGAATATTTGTATATATGTATACACACATGCAAACGACCAAGAAATAAAGCTACTGCTGCGGCTGCTTGTGGCATAAGCTACATATGTACATACATTCATATAATGCACACATCGATACGTGCACATATTCTGTGTTCGCTGTCACAATCGCCCTCTATTTGCAATGAATAGCCAGTGCCAGATTGAATGTACACGCACTCACGCACACATATGTACATACACAGACGCACACATACAAAGGTTTCCACATATATATTTACATCGGCCCTATTCTTGGGACTTAAGACGCTGCAACAGAAAACAAAACTGCGAAGGGAGCACCAGATTTGAATCCATAAATTCATAAGCAAGCTGCACACAATGAGGACTCACAAAATAGGAAGAAGAGAAAAACGATAAGTAGGAAGAGTAAGAGTAAAAAGTAATAATAAAACGAATTAATGCACTGTAAATATATGGACACAATACAAAAAGGACAAAAACAAAGCCAAAAAAAAAAAACAAAAAAGAAAGAAAGGAAATACATATATATACATACATACACATGTACATATGTATTATTTTATTGAAGGAATTGTTTTCTTTGCCTCCTGTTCTGAGAAACGGGTGCTGTGTTCCAACAGACACACAATGCGGTTCATGATGAGCCTACAACTGGTAACGGTCAGGCGGTGAAGAGAAACTGGCCAAACCAAAATGATAGACACAGTAAACGGGCACCAGAGCCACATTAGGATCAGCCTCAGCAGCACCACAGCCCGCCAAGATCCACAGTCAGTCTGGCAACTACAAGAATAAAGCAACAATGACAATAATAGGTACGTCGTGGCGAGGCAACCATTTGTTTTTATACCCTGAATCCATTGAAAATGGGTAAAAAGGGTATGATATTTTTGTGCAAATGTATGTAACAGGCAGAAGGAAGCATCTTTGACCCCATTAAGTATATATATTCTTGATCAGGACGACAAGCTGAGTCGATTTAACCGTCCGTCTGTTCGTCTTCCACTTTTCGCTGTCATGCACCTTTTCACTAATATCGATAAAAATTGATTAAGCCTTGGTTTTTAAGCATATCTTGGAGACTATAAGAGATAGAGCCAGCAAATATAGTTTATTATGTTCTCGTATAGCATACAGAGATCAGGAAATATCGGATTTTGGATACCTCCCCAGTAGCCCCATATATAAAAAACGCAATTGAAATACTTAATTAGGATCATGCTCTTAGTTAAGAAGTTATTCACAAATTTATTTTCTATTGTGGGAACCAAACGCAACCGCTGAGTAATCTGCGCTGTGCGTTTGCTGCGTATGTACATATATGTGTAATTATACCTTAAGGCTATAATGGTTTTGTGCAAATGTATGTAACAAGCAGAAGGAAGCATCTCAGACCCCAAAAATTATATATTTACTTGATCAGGATGACGATCTGAGTCGATCTGGTCCTGTCCGTCAGTCTGTTCGTCTGAGTTAACACGCTGATCTCGGAAACTACAGAAGCTCAACGACTATAGATTCTGTAATGCAATACGCAGCATGAGTTTATAATATTTTGGCGATATTTTGCACCGATTCATTAACATCGATAAAAATCGAATGTAAGACTTGACTTTTTTTTACTTTTTTTAGCATATCTTCAGGCTAAATCGACTCAGCCCGTCGTTCTGGGAAAGAAAATAAAATTTTAAAATGGGTAAAATGGTTTTAGGCGATTATATTTAATAGGCAGAAGGACGCATCTCTGACCCCATAAAGTATATATATATATTTTTCATGTTTGTCAAAAGACTATGTTTAACTTATTAAAAGGCTGGCTTTGTTTTGCCTGGCACTGTTCTTTGTCATATGTTCTTCAGTTTTACAAATAACTGGACCACTAAGCCCGATAACTCATAAATAATATTTATAATTACTAAATTTTATACACTGATATTGCAACAGGTAAGACAAGTAAGAATGTTCTCGTTGAGTGGCTTTTTGTGTTGCTTGTGTTGTATTGCATTGCTTGTGATTGACTCCAATTGACAAATTGTCAAATTTTACCTCATGATTTCTTTAATAATTTGTATTTCCCAACCGAAATGAAATTTGTAGCAATAGGGCTGTAGTATATTTGAACATTAATGTGGACTAAATTTTATGTTTTGAAGTATCTAGCTCATATAGGAGAGGTCGACGCATTCATTCAGACGGACGGTCGGACAGACAGACAGGTTGAAGTCACTCACCTAGTCATCCTGATAAGAGAATAGGGTCGGAGATGTCTTCTTTTGGCTATTACATATATTTTCACAAAACTATTATACCCTTTTTAGCCATATTTATATTTATGGGGAATGTGTTAATTTAATGGGTTCATAGTATAAATAAAAAAAGAGTTTAAAACTCTGCTCAACTTTAAAATGATCAACAACTTTAAGTATGTTAATGTACTAATCTTCTTTATACAATATATCTTAAAAATATATTAAAGTGTAATTGCGTTTATTCTAAAGTGACCACAACAACTGTTACAGATTAGTCAAACTTACCAATTAAATTAGGTGATACATGCACCCCATCACATCATTGTGCACACTGAAAGAATAAAAAAGTTGTTCTGTAAAGAAATTGTGTGAAACATACGTAAAGATATACTAGTTTTTAAACTTATATTTTCACATTTATATATCAGATACATTTACACCGATCACCTTTATATACAGAGGTAAACTTGCATACATGGAAGCTTATTATTCAGTGAGATGAGATGATGAGCATACCTTGCATTCATACCCATATACACAAAATAACACACACACGGACAAATTCACGCCGCAGGCAGTGCGTTTCTCAGTCGCTGTGCTTGGCCCCCACGAAGGAAACTCAATTCGGGAATAACTTTTAAACTAAGAGTATGATCTTAATAAACTACGTAACTACTACGTAATAAGAGCATTCAAATCTATGTACAAACCAAAGCCCAACTCTGTAGTATTTGAATTGGGCTTTTTTTACATTTTTGCATATAGCAGGCGAATGGGGGGAGGTATCTAAAATATTCCTAAGCTGCGTATGTTTCACGCGCACATGCCGAACAAAATTTGGTGGCTCCAGCACTTATAGTCTTGGAGATATACTAAGAAAACCTATAAAAATTAGGTAGTGCAATCGATTTTTATCGATATTAGTCAAACCGAAATATCGACAAAAAATGATAAACACGTATTGCGTTTTGAATTACAGAATCTAATATATATGCTTTATGGGGTCTGAGATGCTTCCTTCTCCCTGTTACATACATTTGCACAAAACCATTATACTCTTTTTATGCATTTTCAATGGGTTCAGGGTATAAAAACAGCTCTACAAGAGGTAACAATCTATTGGCGAACGCATATTCAAGCCCCAAAATTTCTGATACCAAATTTTGTAATGAAGGATATTCAATTTAATATATGTACACTTCAAAATTATAAAAAAAGGTTGGATATTCAGGATTTCGTATTTCTTAATACAGTTATTCACAAAGAAACAGTTATTTGGAAACTAAATTCATGTATAGCTTCTAAACTAAGAGTATGATCCTAATAAAATTCAGGGCTTAACAAGAACATTGAAGTCTATGTACAAGCCAAAGCCCAAGTCCAGGGGGGAGGTATCCAAAATCCGAAATATTTCTTACCTTATCAGTGATTTGAAATCAACTTGATCTGCGTATGGTATACATAAACTTAAAAAGTCAAATTTCAGCTTTCTAGCTTCTGTAGTCTACGAAATCGACGCGTTCATACAGACGGACAGGGCTAGATCGACTCGGTCAGTGATGCTGGTCGCCTCTTTCTGCCTGTTATATACATTTGCACAAAAGCGTTATATACGCCGATTTACCCATTTTCAATGGGTTCAGGGTATAAAAAAAAGCATTTTCCGAGATATGTGTCATATTCGAAAAGTTTCGGAATTTCAATGGTTACGATATATTAAAATTTATCAAAATCGGTGAAGCCGTATCTTTTAAATTATCAAAATGTGAAATTAAAAGCTTGTTTCACCTGTAAATTTTACTTACTTCCTTATGAAGAGTATTCAAGTTTCAAATGAATTCAAAGTGTACAACATACTCCAACAATCTACAACATACAACGTGCATCTTTACACACACTTTTTCAAATTCAGATTGAGTGCGAGTATGTGAAAGTTAGCTACATAGCCAGGTTCCGGGGAAAAAAATGCCTCTCATTAACCAAGTTGGTTCTAATTCGTCTGCAATTAGGTAGGTAACAGGGTAGACAGCGAAAATTGAGGAACTGATCGCGCAGACTCAGACATATGATTACCGCTGGAAACACGGATCTGACTTCGGGACTTCACGACTGGGCTGGGCCAGATTTGAAGTTTTACCTCTACACAATGCTATTATACACCCTAGCGCAAATTTCGTATGATCAACATAAGCGCAAGCCAACAAACTGATTTCAAATTATGTGTTATTATATAAATTTATTTTGGTAGTTATACACTAGCTTAAGAATTAAATAATTTTGTCATTATGCTTGAATAAAAAAACACATATATTGGAGAGATGCAGGAAAACATACATATTCGTATTTTAAAACTTTTCTTTTGGGCTATAAACAAGTTTATAAATATGTGAATATATTTTATTTAGTAGAACGGGAATTTTCGCGCCTGGATGGGTATTTTAAAAAATTAATACAAAAATTTACCAGCTACATATTATTATATTTATGTGGCACTCACACATACATACATACATACATATATATATATATATATATATATATATATAAATATATATATATATATATATATATATATATTTAAATCTATGTGATGTAATTTCAATCCACTGTACATAAATATGTATGTTTGCAGAGTGTACACGCGTCGACCCTTCAAAGCTAATGCCGTCGTTCCTCTTTATTGCCATTTCATGTATTTAACCCTTCTCAGCTCCGCTTTTTTATCGACCAGTAATTAAATATTGCGTTCACGTAATTGGCTCTATTTATACATATGTATGTGTGTTTGTGCGTATGCATTGGGGTATGAATGTGAATGTACGTAGGTGTCTGTATCTTTACATACTAACCGCAGAAATACAGCTGTGCCATAATTTGCGACCAAGCAACACACACAAGCAAATGTTTGTGTATTTGTACGCCTGCGACTTGGACTCTTCGCGTCAATCGGCGCGGCATTTTCGCCGGTATTCGTTTGCGCATGATCATGTTAAGCATTAAGAACTGAGAAAGTTCAATGCCCAAAAACTGGCAACGACATAATTCGTGTCGCACAAAGAGGTGTTGAACTATTTCAAATGCACGAAACAACGCCAATCGAGGGGACAGCAAAGCACGTACACACATATATACATATAGGTTTTTATGCTTGTGTATTTGTATGTATGTATGTACATTTGTGTGTGTAAAAAAGCCGCGACAGATTTTGATCGAACAATAAGCCGCAGCACCCGATTGATACATATATGTATGTACTGGCTATGAGATCGCAACACCACAATTCGTTTGAACTTGACGATGTTTACATTTCGACTTACAAAAGAAATATTTAATAACGTTTAGTTAACAGTGTGACTTTTCAATATGATTACATTTATTAGTGCGATGACATTTTGACTGTAAACTTAAGTTTAGCTTAAAATAATTAAAAACAAATCAGGGGACTCTAGTCGCGAGCGCCCGATTATGGGATTGATTCTAGCTCTTATAGTTTCTGAGTTTAAGCTCAAAACAACGGGTCAACGAGACAAGTTATCGACAATTTGATTTAAACTTAATCTGCGTAGATGCTTTCCTTTGCCTGTTACATACATTTGCACAAAACCATTAACCCCTTTTTACACACTTTCAATAGCATCAGGCTATTAAAAGCCATTTAAGATGGACAGACTTGCGCTTTAGAATGTACATACACATTTCTATGCTATATTAATGTCCTTAAATATCTCTAAAATCGGACGGTCAATACACATTTTTTTATTTAGAAATGTTTTTCATATATTGTGGGGCTGTCGTTTCGTAGAGTGTGACGTCAGTTGGGGGTGTATGTATTTTGTATCTATAGAATGATATTCGAATGCATGTTCTAGTGGGACACTCCAGACTAGACCATTCTTACTTGTCTCAAATATACTTATTGCCAATACTTTTTTCTGCCATTTATATTTATTTACCAAGAAAATATAGCAGTTAACCTTGTATACTATTATTCCAAAAAGGGAATATTTATATTGAGCAGAGAGGGTTTATTATTCCATTGGATTTCTATATACCCTTACATACATATCAACCCCTTTGCATTCATGCATACACACATAAAAACGCACGCCGCAAACTGTGCACTTTACTGCGCAGCTGTGCTTGGCCGCCACTATGGAAACTAAAATTGTGAATAACTTCTTAACTAAAAGTCTTATCATTATGAAATTATCAGGACTTAAAAACCGCAATCAAATCTAAGTAGTACTTGAATTACGTATTTTTTTTTTTATATTTTATACTTAATTGGCGTTTGCTTTACGAGAACATATTTATCCCCATCAATTTGGTGGCCCTTTGCTCTTTAAAACCGGGTTAAAACCCCTAATTATCGATAATATGAAAACGAGACAATTTATCGAAAGAAAGTTCAAGTTCAACTTTCTAGCTCCTAAGATTTCGGAAACTTGACTCGGCTAGTTCCGCTGACCAAGAATATACTTTATGTGATCGGAGATGCCTCGTTCTGCCTGTAACACACATTTGCACGAAACCACTATATTCTTTTTAACCCGTCTTTAATGTGTTCAAGGTATAAAAAATGTCCGATTCCTATCAATTCTCCCAAATTATATATATTAACTTCGCATTATATATATTTTCCAGAATATTATTTACTACTACTTTAATTAATTAAACAAGTGACCAAAATATAATAACCATTGATAAAACAATTACCATTCAACAAATTGAAGGACTTACCAAGCAAAACTCTCTTCTAATCTGAGAGCTATTTTTATGAAAATAAAAAAATGGGTGTTTAAATGTATGTTTATGGTATTTATGGAATTTATACATATTTTTTGTGCACATATATACAAACATATAAATATATGTATGTACATAACTCGTTCATCAGGTGTATCACACGCATTTGTTACTCATAATAACTGTAAGCCCTGTAGTTGAACCTTTTATACAAATTTTTAGTGGAAAGAGTCTTAATAGTAATTATCTTTTGTTTCTTATTTGCGCTCTCGTCGTTTTCTTCTTCATAAACTTGTTTTTGAGTCTACAGGCCCAGCATGTAGTGTATGTGTCCAATTTCTACGACAAAACTGTGTGTGTGTGTTTTTTTTTCTGCTGTGAGGTGTGATTGCGGGTGATTCGAAACTGTATTTCGACGAAGATGACTCGGAAAGCAATTTGAACAATAAGAGCGGCAATCGCAGCGGATGTTGTCGAGACGCCTTTTCACTCATAATTAAAAGAGATTATTGTTGTAGAAGACTATATGTAGAAGTATGTATGTTTGTATATATTCAGTCTTATGTGTCTACACATACACGAGTATATATTTGCATAGATTTGCATATGTACTTAAGTATTTGTGCGTTTTAATGCTGGTGCATACACAAAAATATGTGCAAACAATTAACCCTATTTACCACTTTATTATAAAGCTTTAACAGTAACAGTTACAATAAAACAATAGGTAGAGCTGAGGTGAGGTGAAAAAACGGTTGAACAACTAAATAAATTTAAAATTGTTACTGTATGTTTACAGGGATGTTAAGATAACTGCTTTTATTTAATTTGATCTAAATCTTTATGCAAACGTGTGTGTACATGTGTAATACATCTTATAATATATTTATGTATATACATATATGTATATGTATATGTATATGTATTCTCACCCATCGAAATATATGTGTGTGTATATAAGATGAACAAAAATAATTATACACAAATTTGTTGAAATTAATTTTAATTTCTATGAGCAGTGCTATTTAATGTAGTAACGAGTTTGAGATAATTATTAGAAAAATTATTATAAAATTGGCGAGCTATTATCGTCTTCCTCTTTCACGCCCTAACAATGCTCAAATCACACTGATTTACAGACATACATACATATAGAATTGAGAACAACGTACAGCCCAAATCGAAAGAGGAAGCAAGTTGAATTTGTATACCCTGTACCCACTATAAATGGGTCAAGAAGGGCATATCCCGGAGACTACAAGATTAATCACTAAACTTGGGATGTTGGTGTTTATAAAGCATTAACATTTCAGGTATATTTTTTATATACGTTCACAAAGTAAAAATAGTATGTTGGATAAAACGCAACTTTTTTTTAGCGGTATTGAAGATAGCGACTTGAATCTTTTTATCTATATACTTGTAGTTATCTGCTTCAGACAAAGTGCTAAGATTTTTGTTCCACGCCCACTGGGAGGGCGTCTAAACACCTTAAATCGCAAATCGATAAAAGGTGAATATTCCCCATAATATAAAAGCTAGAGTCACCAAATTCATTATGTAGATTGCTGGTGGCATGCCCCGAACATAGAACGCCCCCGCCTCAAAAAATCTGAAATGGCTATAACTCCCACAGTTTTTGAGCTAGAGGCTCCATATTTGATATATATATTATTGGAGAACTCATCCAAACATAACAGAAAACATTTCCCAACCACGCCCCCCGATAGACCTGAAAGCTCAATGCGCTAACATGTGTATAATCTTAAAACTAGAGACACCAAAATTGGTATTCAGATTACTGGGATCTCCCCAAAAGATTGCAACCTTGAAACCACGCCTACTAGGCGCCACAGGTATCCAGCCTCCACGAATCACGAAAATCTATATCTCCCACCATTTAACACAATGTTCGGAGACCTCCTCTAAAGATCGAGCAGCCCCTACGAAATGTAAAAATTATATTTTTTTCTTAAATAACAATAACTACTGTGTATTGTGAACGAGTATTACGCAGTCGGTTACGTCCGACTGCAAGGTTCTGTCTGTTTAAAATGATCGGATAATAAGGGTACACATTAATTGAGAATTCGCACAAATGTGTTTGTGTGTGTGTGTTTTTGACTATGACAACTTAGAGTTGGGTACAGGGTATCTCCATTATATTATATTATATATATATATATATATATTATATATATATATATATATATTATATATATATAATAATACACTCTTAAGATAGCGACTGTTATTATCATATCCAAACAATTTAGAAATAATCTGTTGTTGTTCGAGAACTCACATTCCGGTGACAGAAAACTGTTTTTTAATATTTCCCAATGTTAAAATTCATTTCACTGATTTCGGACTTGTAATGTTTTTTGATATTTTAAAGACTTGATATTTAATATATTGCTTAGTATTCCCCCTAAATGAAAAGGTAGTATACGGCTTGTAATGGTAATCGATTTTTTATTTGTAATTTTAAGGGAAAAGGTCGAAAAAATGACGAAAAAAATATGTACTTGCAACCGAAAATTTATTTAAAAATTGAGCCTTACCCTAATTCTCATCATCTCTTCTATTACCATTCGTTCTGTAGGTATTTAATTACATTAATTTTGTTTTTATTTTCTTCTGTAATTATAATGTACATGAACAATTTACATTAGCGCCTGGTCGATATACAAACCTTTTGTGTGTATATTTAATCATATTCTAAACCCGCACACATGTAATTATGTACGTATACTTTGCGCATGTTTCTTAAAGCTTGATAAATACATACATATGCAATAAACAATTAATTGAAGAATGGATGTAACTGAATCGTATACATTTGTTTTCAAAGACATAAATGTATTGGAGGATGACGAACTTAAGTGATTCGCTTATTAACAGCCGAAGGAACAGCACCAAAGAGAAACAATAGAGACTCCCCGTCCCCACTGGTGTTGGTAATGGCCAATGGCAGAGCTGCTGTTGCGACAACTCCTTTGTGAGCCGCCACTCCTGTCTCAGCACATCCACAACATTCGCTTACCACCATTGCCAATTAAACCCCAACATTTCCATCGAGGGTGGCTGTGGCCAACAGCAGCAACACAGCGGCGATTAATTAATACCCGCTTTCGTTCCCAACACTGTGAAAGTCGTTTGCCATTGGTTCTCGTTGAAATGGCAATACATACGTACAGTATACATGTGTATTTATATATATACATATCAAACTCATGAACAGCAGTAAAAAAGAAATATTGAACCGTAACTCACCTAACGGTTTACATAACGTTTTCATACATAAGCGAACCCAAAAAAATCACTATTGTACCAAAAATGCGCTGTTTTCCAAAAATACTAGAATGACAATATTTTCGCACATTCTCCATTTAAATTATAAACATTACAAATATATGTACATATGTATCTTCTAGACTGCGTAGAAGCTCCAAGTAGCAAATATACAATTAATGACCTCCGCTAAAGATCAAACCAAACAAGTAAAGTGTCCTAGTCCAGTGCCTGCCCCCAGGGGATATCGTTAACTCAACTGCGAGCTGTCGTTACATATGTACATTGCAACCATCTTATATATTTTACATACATACACAATATCACGTACGCATTCACAAATAACATTCGCCACAAGCTGCGCACTTTACTCAGCGGTTGCCTGGGCCCCCACTATGTAAAATTAATTCTTAAATAACCTTAAAGTCTATCGACCGATATAACTAAATTTATCAAGACATAAAAAGACCATAGAAACGTATGTAAGCAATGCCGATGGCTGTACTACTTAATTTTTTTTCATATTTTCAAAAAGTTAAATATAATGGCTCTAGCTCTTATATTTTGAGATATACTAATACAAATATATATTAGGGATAATAATCAAAAGGGGTAAGATATCGAAAAACAAGTAAGGGGCTCTAGTTGAGAACGCTTGACTAGGGAATACCCTGAAATCTGCCTGTAGTATTTGAATTGCGTTTCATATATAGGCCGAAAATATTCTTAACCGTATGCTTCACGTAAATATATTGAACCAAATTTAAAAAAACCCAGTACTAAAATCGATTTTATCGATAATTATGAAACGATATCGAAAAAAAATTATAAACTAGTACTCCGTATGGTATAGCAGAATATATAGTATATATATAGAAAAGATTATGTTTCTAACTTTTGTAGTTTGCGAGACTGCTGCATTCATTCAGGCGGACAGAGCTAAAGCGACTCAGTGTGGAGATAGTTCCTTCTGCCTGTTACACTCGCACAACGCACAGCCTTCGGCGTGAGTTTGTGTATGTGTATTCTGTGTATGTGTGTATACTAGAGGGTTGAAATATATGCAAAGACAGGGCTCAGGTATCCCCGAGTCGTGCGCTCCCGAGTAGAGCCCCTTACTTGTATATCAGATAGGCCTGTTAACATCGTATCCCCTAGTCCAGAACTATTGACCAGAGCATTTTTATTTGTTGACGATAATTTGATAACGTTCTGTTAACTATACCTCTCTTTACTCAACGATTATAAGGAACTCTATGCTAACTCGCTTCCCTAAAATTCGAGACTAGAAAGTGGCTCAAAATTCGACAGGTGACTTTTGTCTGACACAACATTCAACACAATGAAGAGTAGATATGTATGAATGTATGTGTATGTATATGTATAGGTCCTTATAGATGAGGTATAAGAGTGCTAGTGCGGCGTAGTGCAGTCGCTGTGTGAATGAATTGCTACCCTTAAAGCAGGCATTTCGACAAAAAAAACCTTTATTGACCGTAAAGATAAAAGTGAGCACTTACGAGGAGGAGTAGGTGCTAAAACACGTACACACTTGCACTGACACACACACACGTGTAAATATGCTCACAAAACAAACAAACTGTGGTCAAACATGCGATATTACTGCCTTTACACGACGCAGACTTGACCTGACCCAGTCACGAAAGAAAGGGGGAGGAGGGTTTAACAGAGCGCGCGTGTCGTTGCCTGCTGTTAACTAACAAATTGTGTCCGAAGCCTTTCCTGTAGTCGAGTAGCTTCAGATACACACATTACTATAAATACATACACACAAATGTAAAAACAACACGAAAAAACAGTTATCTTCAGGGTGCCAAGGACAATCATACAAACACATATGCATATATTAGATCGCTATGCTTTTTTAAATATTATTAAATTAATTCTCCGATAAAAATTAAAGCTACCATTTCAACTTTTTAAACCTGAATCAATTGAGAGTGGGTAAAAAGGGTATAACGGTGTTGTGCAAATGTGTGTAATAGGCAGAAGAAACTATCTCCGATCACATAAAGGACGACGAGCTGAGCCGATTTAGGCGTCCGTCTCTTCGTCTTTATGAACGCAGCTATCTCTGAAACTACAAAAGATAGCGACCTAAGCTTTTCGACTTAAGATTCTCTTATACCATACGCGGAACGAGTTGATAATTTGTTTTCGAGCACTTTCTCCATTTCCTCCATGGGGCTGGAGGTGCTTCCGTCTGCTTGTTACCTACATTTGCACAAAACCATAATACCATTTTTTCAGTTTCAATTCAGATTCACGATATAAAAACGCTTAAATCGTTTTCAATGTAAAAGTAAACCGTTTGTTAAACAAAGTACTGAATCTGCATTTGGGAATTTACAGATTAAACATTTTATTTACTCCTTAATCCTAGCAAAATAACATAAAAGCAGTGACATTTCAATAAAACATTTTATCTCTTTTGATAAATATTGGTACATAAATTATGTAACAAATATGACAAGTAAAAAAATAATTACAGATTTTTCTTAAAATTATAATAAAATCCACACTATTCGTAAATTAGCTAAGATTATATATAGTTCCAAGAGCAAATGTGTGCAAATGTGTGCATTTGTATAAGTGCCTATTCTAATAATGGCACATGTTTTTACTTGATTTTTTCGAGCAAAACTAAATATAATAGAATTCCATGTTGAGAGCTAGTGGCACAGACAGGTGGGTGGAGCCGAGCCAAGTTGCCTCAGTTGTCTGCACCAATTAAGTGCGGCTTGTTCACCAAATGGAAAAGTTAATTAAAGCAGCCAGCAGGTCAATGGTGGGAAGAGGGGGTCAAGACGAGCGCTGGCGCACAAACGACCAATCAAAAGATGCGATGAGGAAACCACATTCATAAGTGTGCGAATATTCCACGCACATCGCGACGCTCCACTCACACAGTGTCTGTTGCATGTGTGCGCCCCTTTGCAAGTATGCATACACACATATAAATTTTATGTGCATATTACATACACACACTCATACGTATTTATATACGATATATACGATTTGTATGTATGTGACAGTTTTGTTAGGTCGAGTGGGTGGTTGGATTGGTGTGTAAGTGTATGCATGTGGGTAGGGGAATAATATGCTTAAATACTAACAACTCTCGTTATGTATACGTACATACATAATTATTTACCAGAGTTGATTCATCTGCAGAACATACGTCATATGCATATTTTTGCCTGTTTGTACATACAAATGAACATTTTAAAAATTTCTACAATACACAGGATTTTGTATATTGCATGCTTAGAAATTGCAACTGTACCAACATTTTAAATGCAAATAATTACAGGAATAGTCGCCACAGCAAAAGGCACGTTTTTTTATCATCGTAACCCAGCCAAGCAGTCTGAGTCGGTATCGGAATCGGAGCCACGCCTATGCAGCTGCTGGTGTGTCATCTTCCCCAGCTACAGTGCCCATCTCCTGTATCAAGTTTAGGGTTACGGTAACGAGCGGTAATGAGAGACCCCTTAAAGCGCCATAAACGAGCGCGAGCGAAACAGCAAAGCCAACGAAGCGACGGCCGCATCAGCATCCACAAAACAAAAGCAATGAGCAGTAAGGCGCAATCATTGCCACTAAGTTCGCGTTCAACGCACCCATCTCGCTCACGCCCATTTGGGAGCGGGTGTTTCGCGACTAAAGAGAGAGAGCCGTCAGTGAGAGCGAGGTGATTTGTGAGAGCGTCAACAAAAAAAAAAAAACAAAACAAAGAGAGAAAGAGAGGTATGTACTGAGAGAAGCTTTTAATTAGTGTTGAAATATAAAATGAAAGAGGGAGAGGCAGTTAATCAAGAGCGCACCAGCTCTCTTTTAGTCTCTCTCTCTCTCTTTCGCGTGCTCGCTCTCTCTCTCTCTCTCTCTCTCTCTCTCTCTCTTTCTATCTATGTAAGTATTTTTGCAATAACCATATCGCATTGATAATAGCTTCAAAAACAAGTTCCTCTACTCGTACATACACATACACTCACACACACACAGAAACGCACACGCTTATACACATACACAAATACACACATAAAGAGGGGATCAGAGTCAGATTCTCATTTTGCTTTTGTAATTTTTACCCCTTTTATTTCATTTTTTATACTTCATTGTAATTGCTCACACTCACACACACACATACACACCATGGAAACAAGGTTGGTTTGTGGGGAGCAGCAGCTCGTTCGAACTTTGTTTTGAAGTAGGAGACACAGTGGCAGCCCAACAGGCACCCGGCGTCGCGTCGACATCGCCCAACGATTCTTCTTGCCTCCACAACTTACTCCAACACCAGCTCCAACAGTGCGGACATAAATATAATGTAAATAAATAATTTATACATAATGCGCTGACTGCGCCGACTTATACTTGCTACTTGCTGCTCGCTATCTCTGTCTGGCACACTTTGTTATGCTCTTGCTTTTCATCGACGTCTTCTATGGCAACGTCACCGTAACCACCACCACCACCATCCCCTCTCAGACGCTGTTTCAGTTGATTGTGGGTGTTGCTGTTAGTGTTGTTCAGCGCCAAGGAGCTAGTCGGTTTCGCTGGAAAGGGACAGCGACAGCGAGGGTGAATGAGCTCGCGCTCAGGAGCATAAAGTACACAATTACACGCGCGTCGCGTCTTTTTACCATTCTTTTTTCTTTCGGTTACATTTTCTTTTTTCCATATATTTCCTTTCGCTCTGATTTCTTATTTTGCGTACACATTTTCATCTTACTTTAGAATCAGCCAGCTTCCCCTTAACATAGCAGACACCCACACTGCTGTCCACCCCCACCCTCATGCGATTTTCCTTTTTTGTTTCTACTTATATTTCTTATTCGTAATCCCTGTATGTGTGTGTTCGAGGCTGGAATTTTGCGTTTACTATTATTATTACTGTCGGCTGTACAAGGAGTTATGTGCTGGAGGCATGGTATGTAAGTGTATTGCCGAAACGGGTAACAATTACATTCATTGAACATACATATGTATATGTGAATATACATGATGTGCTTTAATTTATATATTGTGAATGTATGTAGATACATTCTTATTCTTTGGCTTTTTAGCATCATTAAAAAAGAAAAAATGTCGTCTAAAAATGTCAAATCTGTATGAGTGTATTTATGTTCATATAAATATATGTATGTATGTCTGCCGCACTTAAGTAAAAAATAAATTGTTCTTCGTCAATTTTTCATTTGTGCCTCTATGCTTCTATTTTTTGGGACAAATTTTTAAGCAGGCATTGTGTGTGGCAGACGCTTACAGATGCTATCGCCTCATTCATTTACATACATTTCTACATAAATATACTTACACATATATCTATGTGTACATGCATATGTATGTAAATGCACACATATAAATGGATACACACCTTCACACATACGTACACACACACAAACCCACGCAGCCACCCAGCGAAAAATTTTCGTAAAACGAAGCTTTTTTATTTTGTCGTTTTCTTTTTGTATATATTTTTTTATTTTAATTTCGTTGTTCAGCCTTATCGATTTTTTCCTACCACTTCCTTGTTTGTTGATTTCCATTTACATGCCTGGGGTTAGCGGGAGAGTTTATTTCTCATAAGAAACGCCTGACTTCTGGCTCGAGGCTGGTGTGCATGTACTACATATGAGTGTAAAAACATATACATATACGTACATATGTGTAAGTGTATGTGGGAGTGCTGTATGTAAATTTTTCTTTATTTGGCCACACCCCAGCGCCAATTAAAACAGTTGGAGGATACTAAATGCCACGCAAAGAAAAAACAAAGCAAGGAATTTATGTTAAGAAGCGATTGCGGAAAAATTTCGCAGATTGCGAGAGTCTGTAGAACTCTGTAGAGCTTTGTTTTAATTGGCTACACGACACGCTGTGTGTCAAAATCGGAGAAATAACCAACCAACTACATATGTATGTACATCTTTATATATATACATGTTTGAATGTAGCAATGTAGCATGTGCAAACATGCTTGCACATATTTAGCTATATTCTGTTGGTTAATTGCTTGCTCTTATAATTAGTCTCTATGCCAGCGTGTTCCTCCCTTTCGAGGCGATAACGAATCACAATGTTTGATGTTCAGCCAGTAACAAGAGTAGACGACAATCAGCCATGTAACTGGACGGGGTCGGCGGTGACGTCTCTGTGCGGGCGAAAAGGAGCAATTAACTTGCGATACAAACACATTACCACTCTCGCGGGCATCACATGAACCAACACCAGAAAGACACTCGCGCAAAGAGCGCCGCAGCAGCAGCAGTATTTTGAGCGAATGAAGGTGGTAGGAAGAGCAGCAAAAGCCGAAGTAAATGTATGTATGTGAAGTAGGCAATGCAAAGCGAAGCAAACCAAAGTAAAATCATACAAAACACATGAACATGAGAGCATGTAGTGACAGCGGCAACGCCGGCGAGTGACGGCAATGGGGATGAGTAAGGGTGAGGCTGACGGCGTGGGTATGGGGGATAGCTGGTAGGGGGCCCGCCCGACGAGCGACAACCAATCAAGACTCGCGTTGGCGTTGTCCCGCACTGTTGCTTTACTCTTCTGTTTCGAATGGGGGTACCAAGTGACTCTCTCCCAGCATCAGTACGCAAAAGCTGAAAGAGCGTGAATGTGAAACAAAATTCAACATGTTCTCTTTAATTCTCTGAACGTCATCATCACCATTATTTCTGGGAGCATCGAGGGTCAGAGGTTTGCTTAATAACTGAAATTAAGCGCGCTCAGTCCCACCAAAAAAGAATATACGAACACAACAAAAACAACTACCTCAACTGCACCGTCATTGGCTAATTAGTGCTCGGTTTTAATTATCGTCGTTGATAAAGGGTGCTTTAGACTCGGCGCCAATGCTCAAAACTCTTTTTTAATTGGCTACGAATACGTTGCGTCAATCGCTTAACGTAAGGCAGGCGGGTTACTTAAGGTTACATTTACTTATGAATACCTGTATATGGTAGCCGTAATATACATATGTTCATGTCTTAACAATATATATAAATACATATACATTAAATATAAGTCTTCTATTGTACATCCAAAAGAGTTCAAAAGATTTGTATTTTTAAGAAAAATTTATTGTTACATTTTTTTTGTTTTTATACCCTGTACAAATTAATATAAAGGTTTGGTGCAAATGTATGTAACAGGCAGAAAGAAGCAACTCCGAGGTGTGTACAAAGATTTGAATGGTCTTGTTAAGACCTAAAAATTTCAATAAGATCACGCTCTAGTTTAGAAGTTATTCACGAATTTAGTTTCAACTGTTACAGCATACTGCATGCGTTTGTATGCGTGTGTGTGTTTACGTGTGAAATGATGTGTGTATGTCTAAATGCAAAGGAATTTAGATGAAAGAAAAGACAGGGTTCAGGCTACAATGCCTAGTGTGCTAAGCAATATTATAGTAATCCAATGTTTATGTATAATAACCATCACAATTGTTTGGTTATCATTCCTTGAAAAACAAAGTGTTTTATAAAAATCCCGATGTTCTGCCCATCGTTCGTTTGTGAACCTTTGTGGTACGACGTTGACAAGGATCTGGTAAACTGTTTGGAGCATTATGACGCCCAAGTATGATTAATAAATAATATCTTGAAACACAATAAAGTTGTACGTTGCAAAACTATTTATTTCTCTGATTGTTTCAATATGCTATAGTGGTCTATTGTTATTAAGATTCTGCTGATATGCTAGTAGCGTTTTAAATTGACTTGGTTAGGGTATATTAAAAAACAAACAGATTAGGATATGATATAGTGGTCCGAATCCGGCCGATTTCGAAATATGTAAATATGTACTGGCTGGGGCAAAAGATGGAGCTATTCAAAGTTTAATGACGATTGATTTAAAACTTAGAAACCAATATGCTTAGAAACAGACGGACGCAAAATACCACATCGACATGCCTGTTGATATCGTTCAAGAATATATATACTTTACAGTTCACTTTATACATTATATATAATATAAAATTTGTTTGTGGAGATTAAATATAGAAGTCTATCTGATATATAACGGTTAAAGTAGAGATGGTGAAATAAAAATATTGAAATAACGCATTGATATTTCTCGGAATATATAATTAAAATCAGAATCAATTAATATGATTGGAAGCGATAATTAAAATTTTCACATTTCATTTAATGTTTTAACATCTTTTTATACACAGCTCCCATTGAAAATTGGTATTAAAAGGTATAATTGGTATGTAAAGTAATATTTCCAAATACTTGGTAATACCATATATCACCGCTCGATCTAATTATTATATTAGCCACCCTACAGCCTTGTCATACGACTCGATATCTGCAAGGAAGTTTCATTATCGGCACCCAAGTATTTGGAAATATTACAGTCAAGTCTGTAAGCACTTACTTATCTTATCTTTTGAATTATTAAATATAGGTACACTTACCTAGTGTTAACAAGTCCTTGTGCATATAAATCTGTCTCGCTTTAGTCTCATAGGAGCAGCTTGCAAATTTCTTCTGGCCGATTCTATCCAAGCTGTATTCGAGGCGTACAGTTTACATATCGATTCTGTTATGTTCTTTTTAAGATAGCTAATTTATATTCTAGTTAAATTTATTTTTTTAATTAATTTTTTTTTATATATTGTGTTTTTTAAAATTTATTTTTTGTACTGTTTTTAATTTTAAGCTTAAATATTATAGGAACTTTAAATCGAGCGTGTAGCGTGATGAGTTCAAACTGGATTGCACCTGGAACAACAATAAATAAAATTCCATATGTACATGCATACAAATATGTTTGTATGGGCATACAGACATATGTATGTGTGTTTTCATTTGTTAAGTAAAGAGTGGAAGTAAAAACATCTTTCTGTATACATTGGCTAAATGTAGCCCTTGATTGATCGCATAAAATCGCAATTCACATTTCAGCGTCCTTTGCAACCGGCAAGGAATGGGCCCGCTTCCGGTCTCTACTTATAATATGCGAATATAGGGACCGCCAAGCACCGAACCAGGATACGGTATACACGACACGAGGGTGAGATCGCGACATCATCGAAAGCGAAACCGAAATTAAGCACAGAAGCCCGAACTCAGACAAGCGAAATGACAGGTTGAGAGGACAGTTGAGGAGAGACAGTCAGGTAAGAGTGAGGGTGAGGTGAGACTGACTGTGAGGTGAAACTAAGGGTGAGGGTGTAATTGCCATGACCAGTGACAGGTGACCTGCAGAGTAACCAGCAGTGGAAACCTAAACAAGCCCACAAAATAATTCGCCGTAGCGGCTGCGGTTGTTATATTTATATAAGTTTATAAACATATGTATGTATGACTGCATATGTACATAAATGTATGTGCATTTGTATTTTTGAACCAACCATGTATGTATATACATATAAGACTTGCTGGTGCCATTGTTTGTCCCATGTCATAAACCAAAAGGAGAGCCTCCAAGTTCACAGAAAAGCATATCGAAAAATATACGAAGCCGTAGCGAAAAATTTTAATTTGTTAAATCCTATGTACATGTGTTAAGGGTGTATAAAAATATCTACGTTCCAGGATGAACCAGATTCAGAAACATGTTGTTTATGTACAAATATACGGTAAAAGCTCTACTAACGGACTACCTTGGGCGGAGGAAAATTACTTTTCACCGGAAAAAGTGTACGCAATTTAATATAAAAGAAGCAACGAGAAAAATCTTTAAATAATTGACAATTTGCAATTTTAACTTTTTTAAGTGTTATTAATTATAACTTTCTGTCTATTGTCAGCATACATAGAAATACTACGTTTAATTTGGTAATAATAATATGTCAATATCTTGCAGCACGACAAAAAATAATTTAAATTGAAAATATTTGGAACTGTAGTTGAGCTATCACTGTATACAAAAAAAAACAAAATCAAAACCAAGTACGATTTCCAAAACGTAAATATGTAGATACATTCACATATGGAGGTATATAAGTACATGTACAAATGACATGCATGTGTACATACATATGTACATACCAGCACCCATATACTGCACTTTACTTTTTAAGATATATTATTAAGCCTTATGTAAATCAGTATATTTATGCGTGCATATGCTTATATAAATGTATGTATGTACATACATATATAGATAAATTCACACAAATATACATACATACAAACAAGCACGTAGTATACAGTGATATAGAAGTGTACAGGCACGAAGGAAAGAGAGGCTAGATAGTGCAGATTCGCTCGTTACGCCCGCCGATTTAATTTGCCAACTTGTGCTTTTTGCATTTTTAATATCAACACTTTTACTCCTAGTTGGTTATAACGAGTGAGACAGTTGTCTCTTTTTCATGTACTCGCACGAACGTGCATATACATGAATATATACATATACATACAGATGTATTGTCGGTATGTATATTCAAAATTTTTGCATATCTACTTCTCTCGTGGACCACGTGCCTTATTATTTGTTAAGAGCACATCTGCATGAATGCGCTCTCTCACCCCTTTTATTGCGCATCATCTCTCTCACTCTCACAACCACTCCTACACTCTTTTAACTTGCACTGTCTCTGATTTTAGTATCCACAGCGATACATACATATGTATGTATGTATGTACATACTCTCAGATTTGAATGCAATTAACAAATTTTCCCCGAGTCTGTGTTGTTTGCCTTTTCGTTGTATTTTTTAATGCTATCTCTTTTTATTCTGTACTTTATATAAGGTTTTTTTTTCATTTTTGATTTTTTATTTTGTATATATATTGATAATTGATACACATAAATATAAATAAATACATGCAAATATCTGTATATAAATTTATTTATTTATTGGTGATGATACCACGCGAAAACACCACATATTTAAATTTAAGAAGTATAATTTTTTTAAATATTATTTGTACAGAGCATAACGAAACATTAGGGCACATAGAGCATGCCATGATCTGACAGTTGTTATTGCGGCTGTAGCTTACACGTAATGCCGTTATTAAGCATTTTATATTTATATATTAAAAGCACTGATATCCGGAAACAGGTATGTATAAATGTACATATTATACATAGAGAACGCATTACAGCACACTTCGTGCACAATATTTAAAATTACAGCCAGTCATATCTATACACACTGGTATTTTAAATGTGTAATAAATTATTTCATTGAAGCATATACACTTTTCTGTTTAATTGGGTGTCAGTTTAATCGTAGCGGTACTTGTATTTTGCGATACATTGGAAACTTATTTAGAAATATGTAATTGAAAAACGTAAAATAAAATTATTTGCGGTACACTATTTACACAGAATTACCGATTATCACAATGAACTCTTCATATTTAAAGGTTTGAATACAATCAATCGAAATTCGTAAAAGGCCGTTAATTATTGAATCTTGGCACTGAAACAATAGTCGAATTTTTACAACACAAATGCGCAGTTTCGTGGCCGTGTTTTTTCGGGCAGGCGTACAAGAATTGCTTAGTAAATATATATATGTATGTATATGTTTATTTTTTATAATTAGGGATTTCCGTGATTTTTTAGTTTTGTAAAATTTGTATTTCTTGGCTTCTGTTGTATTTATTATTTTTAATGTGTGTTGTTTAATTCGCTGTTGCACTATCCGCTGTACCTCGATAACGTGAACCTAGCCGCTTCCACCGTCGATTTCATACTACCAATTGTATCTGTATCTTCACTTGTTTGTATCTTTGAGATACTTTTTCACCCCAAAGAGCGATGGTCTCGCACGCACTTCTCTCAGCGAGAGGCATTCAGCTTACGAGAGCGAGCAAGAATAACAGTAGAGAGAAACCGGAATTACTGGGCAGATAGAGAAAGAAAGAGAGAGAAAAAGAGCGAATGTGAGAGCTGTGAAATCTAAGAGAACAAGAGAGTGTAATAAACCAGAGAGTTTCGTAATGGGTAATTATTGCCACGCAGAGTGGTAATTAGGCGCGAACGAGACAAGTGATGCCATAAAACAAAGTTCCAATGTGCTTTCTTCGTGCGAGAACGTGAGCGCCTATGCGGCTGACTCTGTGTTCACTATAACTAATGTGGGAGTAGTCCAGGCAATGACAATCATCGTTCATTATTTAACTATAAGTACCGTCGGATGTTGTACTTATGTATGTGCGTGCACTCTTTTTCTAGATATTTGTCTACACTTTGATATACATATGTATATTCATATATGAACAGTACTTTGTCACATCATCGGCTTTTAGTATTAATATTAGTTAGAATATGTGCAATATTTTCAATAAGAAAATTAATTTCAACGAGTTGAAAACACATTTTACCCATATATTTTCCAGGTAGTAAAGAAAGATTCAGAACGTATACTTAATGTAAGCAGCTTAGTTATTGGCTTTTGTTATGTCCTCATTCTTGTTATTTTTCAAATATGATTTTAATATTTGTAATACATAACTATTGTAAAAATATAGTTATCACTGCGAAACAACACGAAGTTTGGAAAGGCGGCTAGCAATATACATCTAATTCTCTTTACACGATTTAAAAAGTTGATATTGTTCTATTTTCTCGAATTAATTTGAAATAGCTCGATTTTAAAAATTGTATTAATTACTTTTATGCATTTTTTTTTATTTAATTTTTTATGAATCTTCTTTTATTCTCACTCTTCACAAATTATTAATTTTACGTTCGCAATTTAGTTTTCTTTTTACCAACGTTTAAAATTGCTGCAAAGCTTACAAATCCACCGGCGTCGCTTTTTTAAAAGCAACTCTAATTAAAGAAGGTCTTGATTTTGCCAGGAATTATACCTTTTGAACAACATGCTCCTATGAGGAACGATCTGAAAAATTTCAGCGTGAACTGAAATTGTTAACGGCACCATACATTGAATTATATAATGGCTTATTACGAAAGCTAACACAAAAAAACGAATCAGAAAACGAATATAAAATTTTTATATTTATATTAGTTTTCTTTTTATACCCTGAACCCATTGAAAATGGGTAATATGGGTATAATGGTTTTGTGCAAATGTATGTAACAGGTAGACGGAAGCATATCAGACCTCAGAATGTATATATATTCTTGTCCATGACGACGAGCGGAGTTGATTTAGCCCTGTCCGCCTGTGCAGTCCATCTGTCCGTCTGTTCATCTGTATAAACGCAGCGATCTCGGAAACTACAATAAGTAGAGAGAGAGAGAGAGCTTTCCGACTAAAGATTCAACTTGGTTGGAATGTTTTTAGGACAGCTCGCTGCCGGGTTCGGGATATCTCCTAGACGGGCGCTCCCGATTAGATCTTTCTTACTTGTTTATTATTGTTTATTGTACTTTTAAGTTATTTTCATTTAGCCAATAGCCAATATGTTTTCTACACAAACCACTCTATTGAATAAAAGCAGAATTTTGGTTTATTCGAACTTTCGAAATTTTGCTACGACAGTCCGATCAGAACGAATTATATATACCGATATATGGAGCTGTAAGTCCCATCAGCTATTGAGGGCTTTCAGGAATGTGTTCAGACAGATCAAAATTATCTTTGGAATACGCGTCGAATGGTACCTCATTCATTCAGATTTAAATTAAATTTGTTATGTCCTGAAAATGAGGTGAAAATTTTTGGGAAAACGGGTAAGTATTAAAAAGAATAAAATAGATTAGAGCTAATACTGTGTATGCTACATGAGAGATCTAATTTCTTAATATCTAGACTTAATAATCTCAAAATAAGAAGCGGACATAATAATAATATTTTAACTTATGTTGAAAAAAATATTTATAATAATTATATTGGTCATAAATAATAATGGAGAAAAACATACTCACATTGGTCCCAATTGAAATTGCAGTTGCTGCTGGTGCCAATATTTGTTGTACATTAAACAAATTTATAATTTGTTATTTACCTAAAAGTGAAATACTCTTTAACAAAATTAAAATCAAACTCATATTAAAACAATTAAGAGTGCTCTGGCCAGGGGTGTCGACTTACAGATAGCCTACACCAGCTCTGAGACACCGTGTATTTGTCCGAACATCTTTCTATATATACGTACACCAAACATATGCACAAAAACACAAAAACACTTGTCACAAGTTGCGTACTTAACTCAACGGTTACTCTATGGAAAATGCTTTTCTGAAAATATTCGGCATTTGTCGTTCGATCTCAATACAATATGTTGGAATCGAAAACTGCTCTAATATTCTATATGGGGTCGAAGACGCTTTCTTTTAGTTACTAAATACATTTGCGCAAAACATTTATATCATTTTGGGTCAGCGTATATCAATTAATATATATCAATTATCAATTTCCATGCAAACTAGATCTCAGCTTGAAAGCCTTTGTCCAAAAACCTTGCATAGGGCTGAGTTTCTGCTGCAGACAGTTTATATATGTATATGGCGGAGTCGGCCTGATCAGACCACTTTGCAGTTGCCGCAGGTTAGATTTGCGACTCTTTTTATATAAGCATTTTCTTTTGTTTTTCAAAGTAAAAAGGGTATAATGATTTTGTGCAAATATATGTAACAGTCAGAAGGAAGCATCTCCGACCCCATAAAGTATATATATTCTTTATCAGACAAGCTGAGTCGATTAAGCTGTCCGTCTGTCCTTCCGTCTGTATGAACGCAGCGATCACGGAAACTACAAAAACTATGGACTCTTTGGACTATGGACTCTTTGGAGTCTGCTGTAGCATACGTAGTACTTTATCAATATGTTCTCCTGAAGCACACGCAGGCTAGGACTATTTCGGAATCTGGCTACCTCCCCCCTCCACTCGCCCCACATATGAAAAAACGCAATTCAAATACTACAGACTTTTATTTGTTCTTAGATTGGAAAGCTTATGCTTAACGTACTAAAAATGTCGTTAAGATCGTGTTCCTTAGCTTAGAAGCTATTCGCAAGCGCAGAGGCCGAGAAAAACGATCAGCTTGCGGCGTGAGTCTGTGTATTTGTGTGATTATCTGTATAAAAATGCAAGGGGATTGAAATATATGTATGTGAAGACAGAGTTCAGAGTATCCCCTAGACGGGCGCTCCCGACTAGAGACCCTTGCTTCTTTTTTTTCAGCCGAAATCGCAAAATCGAAAAAACACGCTGCCGGAAAATTCAAAATTTCGAGATCATTGGAACAAAATCTGATTAAATCTCAAAATCGAATTAAAATTTGACGGATATGACGGAGCAGACCTTAAAATGTTATAATTAGATGATACTATACGCAAGTAAAGTTTATTTTCGCTGATACAGTAAAAGCTCTTTAGTTTACTGATTCAGGCAACGCAATAACCCGGACATCCAAGATTTTTATTTTTATACTCTGAACCCATTGAAAATGTGTAAAAATGGGTTTAATGGTTTTGTTTATCGTCGATCTAGCTATGTCCGTCTGTATGAACTCGTCGTGTATATCATATGCAGATCAAGTTTATTTTAAATTATCGATAATTCGTCTCATTTTCGTATTATCGATAATTATAAGTTTTGTAACCCAGTTTTTTAACCATATCTCAGAGACTATAAGAGCATCTCAAGCATACTCAGGATAAGAATATTTTAGATTTTGTATACCTCCATATATGAAAAAAAAGCAAATCAGACACTACATAGTTGCGCTTTGGTTTGTACATAGATTTGAATGCATCTGGCGAACCCTACATATTTCATTAAGATCATGGTCTTAGTTTAGAAGTTATTCACGAAGTTAGTTTCCTCAGTGGGGGGCTAAGCGCCAGAATACTGGACGATAATAAAACAAGGCCCCCAATAAGAACATAGTTTGGTTAAGAAATATAGCGCACATATGCTTTAAAACTCCTACAATTTTAGAGCTACAGACTACTAATAACCGTTCGCTCAAATTTCCAAAATTACAATTTGAAGGTCGCTGCTTTAAAACTGTAAATTTCTTTAACTGCATTTTTAAATGTTTAAATATGTTATAGTGTTATACCACCAGATTGTAGCTGTTATTTAACTACAATCTTTCTTATTGGTTTAATTCCGAATACGAATACGTACAAATGTTGACTTACAAATGATACCTTTGAGATCGACATGCCTTTAAGTTATATATGTACGAATGTTCATTTATAATTCTTCAAGTCAATATCAAAGTTAATTTGATTTAGCATAGTCAAGCAGAAATGGTGCGAATTCGTCACCAAACTCCATTTTATTTATTTTAGTGGGGTCCATACAAAGCCCGTACATTACGATGCTCCACCCTTAAGAAATATGTATGTATGTATTTTCAATCTTTTATATATATGTAAATATACGCATATATGTATGTACATACATACATTTATTAGCGAAAATGGAGCCACAGCCATCCCATCCACACAGATTCAATACAAGTGTGCCTATCTGCGGGTGTATGTATACCAAGTGTGAGTGCAAATGCGAGTGCGAATGTATGTATGTATGGCAAAAGTGTACATGTCTGTAGCTAAATTCTCTCATACATTCTCATTTCAGTAGAAAAAAGTGACACTCAAAGCCAAAGAAGAATGGAAAGAACGAAAACTCGCGTCTGCGTTTACGCTTTTAAATATAAATGAATAAAACACGCACGGCAGAAGGTAAAGAAAAACCCCTTTGGGCAACACGCTCACACTCTTCGTTATTGTACGTATGTATGTGTTAAGGTTTATATGTACACATATGCAAGCATATGTACGAACATACACACACAAGCGACTGGAGCTTCAGCAACCAACAGCTGTATTGCCAGCCTCCAGCATAAAAAAATACTGTCGAAGAGGGAGGTGACAAAGGAGGAGAGTAAAGTCGTTGGTTCGTTTCGTTTTTGACTAACGAGCAAGCCTTTTTAACTCCTTCGCAATTATGTATGTTTGTACATATTTACGTATGTGCACAAGCATACATATATAGAATGCATGTATGTACTTACATACGCAGTGATGAGTACGTTTTATACATGTACGTGTGTACGTGTGGGTATATACATATATATATTTTTTATTCATTCTTTTCACATATATGAGAGATACACACACACACACATACGTTTATTTATATACACGTGCATGTACGCAGGAGTAAATTTGCTCATTTAGAAGTCACCGGGCAGGGCGTAAAGTTGATTATTCGGTGGGTGTTGCCGATGGCTGATAGAATGCAGAATGCCAATAGTAGAAAAATACAGACCAACGCCATATCGACTTGGCTGTAGATCTCAAATATATTTACTATGGTTAAAGACAAAGATTTCAGTTATTTTCTGCCGAGTTCAGGGAGATTTCCGCTTATTGATATACCATCCATACATAAACATATAGAAAATATTTATGTTCCATATACACTTAAGATATTTTAATTATACATATTTATGTATATGCTTACGTGTTTGAAAATATAGAGACGATCGTACTTGTCAATTTTGTGATACCTTAAAAAATAAAACAGTTTGTATAATCATCTCAAGGATATTTTAATTTTGACATGAACTGCGTAACGCATAGAATGGAGAAGCATTTCTGACCCCATTATAAATTCTTCATTGGGCGATGTCCGTCTAACGGATGTTCCTCAATATCAACGCTCAGAAACTATAGAAGCTGGAGACTTTGAAATTTTCCATGTATATGGATTCTATTATAATTTTTTTTTGTTGCTAACTGATTCCGTTGTTATAAATAAATGACGATTTAAAATCCAGGTATTTTGTGCAAAACTTAAGCAATTAAAACAGACACTTTGTCTATATTCTTAGACTGAATATATTCTTATAGCATACACAAAACAGGAATATGTCGCTACCACCAAATATTAAAACATACAGCCTTTCGCTTTGGTCTATACAGATGCCGATGTCATATTTTACCCTAAATAAATAATAGGAATCGAACAATAAGAAGCTAAAAGTAATTCCAGAACAGATTACGACGTGTGGGCTTCTCTTTTTGGTTATCTGTAGAGGGAAGATCGAATCTATGTTACGACAGCTCAAATCAGATAGATATCGCCAACAGGCAAATAACAAATAGAAAACTAGGTTTACGAACCGAACCTTAGAAGGATTGGTTCCAAACGTGAACCGAACGAGGCGACAAATTTTTCTTATTGCTGAAATAACCATTTCGCCTGTCTGTTTATATTAGGCAAGTTTATATATTGTTCCCAATCTCCGCATTGTATTTCGATAAATGTTGATTTGCAGCTTCGGATCTTTGAGAATGATCGGAGAAAGTATTTTGACAAAGCTGTGTGGAGTGATTAATCGCTTGTTTTGATAATCTGAGAGAAGTAATGAGTCTCAATTAATGTTTAAAATAAAATAGGTGCTATCTGATAATGCGAAAAATTTTTTAGTAAACAAAGCGCAAGTTTGTAGGATTTGAATTATGTTATTTTCATATACGGATGGGGGCGGTATCCAAAATCCGAAATATTCTTAACCTGCGTGTGGTTCACGCGAACATATTGAACCATTTGGTGGCTCTAGCTCATACAAGCATACACAAAATCACACGTACACACACATGTAAACGAACGCCGCACGCTGTGAACAGCTGCAGCGCTTGGCCCACGCTATGGAAACTATATTCGTGAATAACTTCTAACTTAAGAGCGTGCGTCAGTTACGAGCTGGCTGAATGATTTGGCCTGACTTCTGACCCTTTATTACCTAAGCCAGGTCTGTGGCTCGCATTCATTTAAATGTTTGGGTACGTTTTTTGGGGTATGTGCACCTGCTATATCTCATTTGCAGTTTTATGACCCGCTGAAATATTGTCATTGTAAAAAATAAGCAGACTGGCGTAGGTAATAAGTGTGCGTGCACACTCACTTCGAAAGACTTTTCCGGATCCATAGCTCGCATATTTCAACGGGCATAACTTTGTCAAATCTGAACCGATTTTCATGCTTGATGACATTTTTTTATTGATTGATTCTGCATTTCAAATGTATTCATTATTGAAAATAATTTTTTTTCAATATTTTGGCAAAAAAAAGAAAGTGAAAAGTACATAACGGCCATAACTCATAACATATTCCAAAAAGGAGCCTCTAACTTAAAAACTGTGGGAGATATAGCTATTTCACTTTAAGGCGGAGGTGCGTGGGGGAGGAAGCGTTCTAGTGCGAGTGGCTGGGATTCAAGGACGCTATCTTTGAAGGGGCCAAACCAGCAATCAACACACCAAATTTGGTGACTTTAATATTGTGGAAAATATTCACCTTTTATCGATGTGCGATCGTCATGTTATAGATTTGCCAGACTCCCAGTGGGCGTGGCACAAAAATCTTAACGCCTTGTCTATTCCAAGTTTCAAGTCTCTAGCTTCAATAACGGCGAAAAAATTGCGTTCATACGGACTGCAAGACAGACATTGCACAAACCCAATATATTCTTTTCACTTTATGAACGAGTATAAAGTGGCGAACCCTTGAGTATTTCACAGCTCTCTAAAAGTGAAAGCGTTTCTTCGAGATGTCCCATCTATCCGTTATATGGTTAGTTCAGGGTGTACAAAACCTGCATCTGCCAATAATCAAAAATCTCACTTTTAATTGTATAGCTTTGAATTTTGTTAAATGCCCACGCTATTTGCTCTCCTGGGTCTTCTCAACTGAAGCACTGATAGTGTTTTTTTTTTTGTTTTATTTTTTTTTTAATTTTTTTATTTCTATCTCTTTTTATAACATACACGTATTTGTACCTAGACTTTTGATCGCCACTAGATTTTGGGAAGTATAAGAAGGGGAAGAGCTGTGTCAATTATCTTCTCCGCCCTTGAGATTTTTCTCAGTTCTGTTAATTCTTTTAATAAACAAGTTTCTAGCTTCCTTTGTCACAGCGATTTGGATAAGTTGTACTCGCAGTGTTTGCACAAATTAATTACATAATTCATTAACAAATAATTGTGCGCAATAAAACAGATGGATATACAGGCGGAGCCACTCCTTTAATGGTCAAGCTATTTGCATTTGCATAGGTAGACCTCTCAGACGGTAAGCGATCGGTAAACATTCATTCATAGGTGAACACGCTCACTGGGTAAAGTTGTTATAGAGAAATTTTCACATATGTATGTGTGAATTGTTCACTATCAACTACGTTTGAATTTTTATGAATCCATGTGTTGCTGGTTGTTTTAAATAAATACAGGTGTTCAAATAAACTGTCTTGTAGTTTATTATCCACTAGGAATTCATATATTGCGGTATGTCGATTTGTGATTATGTATATATTTACGATAGCATGGGATATCTGGGAGTTCGAGGTTTTTAAAAAATCCATAAGTATTTCTCTTATGCAAACATTTTACCAACAACACGAATGTACATATCTACGTGTACTGATATCAGTCAGACAAAAACCGTTCGAAACTACTGAACGGCAATTAATCCAAGAACCTTTTAAACGCTCGTACATAAAACTGAAACACACACAGGCACACCCACGTCCAAATACAAGCCGCAAGGTATGTACTTTTGCATTCAGCCCTGCACTACTGGTTTGGAAACCAGTTTGGGGTTTGTTGCCGGGAGCGCCCGACTAGGGGATGTATGTATATTTTATACACATACAACATTTGGTGGCTCTAGGTCTAATATTCTCCGAGATATGCTGAGAAAACCAAGCCTTAAAATCTATTTTGATCGATATTATCAATGAAACGTAAACCTGTTCTACGTATGAATATATAGAATCTGTAGTCGTTGTATATATATTGTATGGGGACGGAGATGCTTCCTTCTGCATGTTACAAACATTTGCACAAATCATTATACCAGCTTTACCCATTTTCAAATGGTTCACGGTATAACAATACCTTTCGATCTGATGAGACTATCGTAGCAGATTTGCAGTTGTAATGCTTCTTTACTAGCGCGGACTGTCGTCCCCAATCACCAATCAGCACACATCTTCTGTAGGAGTGCGTCTTCGGCACCCGAACATAACTGTTTTTTCTAGCTTTTTATTATTTTTTTTATTCGAATCACTGGTCGATTGCTAAACAGTTTGACAGCTTAGGAAGGTCTACCTTTTTTTCTATAGCTCATTTATTCATTGGCAGTGGTCCGGAATGCTCATCAGTCTTGCAGCTAGTTTGCATATTTATGAGTTCATTGAGGTGACTCCATTCACTCCTTTAAAAATTTGATCAGGTTAGGTGAGATTAAGACGATAGTTGTGCAGCTCACATAAATAATTAATGCTGGTATCGTAACATACGGGGTACTAAAATTATGATTTTTAAATACAAACTTACAAAAAACATTCAAAATACGTCTTGAAAAGTATGTTAGAAAAAAAGAAAAAAAATTAAATTCAGAACATAGAACTTAATGAAAACTGTTTTTTCCAAATGTAAATATGTGTATCAACGTGGACTGCCATCCACCAACACATACCTACATACACAGATACATAATTAAATATGTAAAAACGCTTTGGCCGAGAATGCCTGACTAGGAGATAGCCTGTATTCAAAATGCCAAAGTACCTTATGAAAGGCCCAACCCGTTCGTATAATAAACCAAATTTAAAAAATATTATTAAAATATCAATAATAATGAAACGAGGCAAGATATCGAAAATATAATATAATAATAAACTTGTTCTGCATATAGTTTAGAAGAATCTATAGTCAAGATCGCTGTGTAGATAGACGGACATGACTTAATCAACTCGACTCGTGGTCCTGGTCAAGGAGTCAAAACTTTATGCAAAATTATATCCTTTGTTTACAAATTTTCAATGCGGTCTATGGGTTTTATTTACATTTACTCAGATCTTCGTATAACGAATTTTCACCAAAAATGTATATTGTTTACCCTTTAAAAGAAAACTTGAAATTAGCCATAATACGTCTTAATTACAAGTTTGCAAAATGTGATAAACCAAGATTAGCACCAAGACTTGAAATAATAATTTGGAATATAGGGTTCGCAAAACCGGCATCACATTAGTGATGTAGTAACATATATATGCCCTATGAAGTCTGTATTCCAGTTTTCACATTTCTGGTCTCGTAATATGAGGCTTGTATACTTAATGGGGTTTGACTGCTACAAAAGACAGCTTCATTCTGCCCAATTTTCTCAGAGTAATGGCTCCACTTGGCGGTAACATTTGCAGCTCATATGGTTTTAGTATACCCTATTGTAACTATTCTATAAGTACGAGGTATAAAAAGGTACCAATTTGTAACATGAAAGGTGCCAAGAAATCTTTGAATGAAATCGTAAATTTGATAGTAAATAAGAAGAGTAAGTGTGATTATAATATATTAGTATGTACTTATGTATTAGTATACCTCATACTTGTCTGCCTGCTTGAATGTGTGTGTACGAAGGTATATGTAAATATGTAGATAAGATGTAGATGAGAATGCTTAAATAACCGGTATGTGTATTCAATCGCTCGCGTCGCGGATGGTCCCTTTGGCTTGCTTTGTGCGTCCAAATAAACTGCATATTTACAAGCAAACATTCAACCCGTACATATGTCTAGTCACACCTCTTTCCAGTTAGATTTTATTATTATGCGTTTGTATTCATGTGTTTTCTTCGGTGACTTAAAATTTCTTATGTTTTTCTGTTGTCTTTCTACATTTTTTGTGAATCTGTGATTATTATATGTATGTGGGCTATATATTTACCTTTTCTCAATGAATGGACCGCAGCATTCGACATTAAAGCGTTAAAGTGATCAGGTTATATTTATTGATATGCCGTTCTCATTTTCATTAACAAGAATGACCGACCACTCACTGTGCTAATGCCACGACACTCGCCCCACGTATTTCTGTTCCTGTGTACAAATATATATGTAGAAGTTTTAAAGCATAAATGTTAATCAGACACACATATAGGAATATGTGTGTAACCACAGGTTTTATCCGAAGTTGCTCGGGTGATTAGATCGATAGATTTCAGCATGTGCGGAGACATCCAAGTTGCTAAAAAGTATTGAAGAATTGTTGTTGTGTGTAATATATATATATATTATAATATATATATATTAGTCTATTAGTTATATTTATATAAGTTTAAAGCAAATTAAAAACTACAAATCTATGTATATATTTTAAAGTTACAATTTAAAAGTAGTGTTTTGGGGTTGCACTCGACTGCTCGACTTTCTCGACTGTTCAATCTAATCCTAATTTTAACATACCCACAACAGTTGGATTTAGACAGTGTCTTCCCAACCTTTAGCGACTTGTGGCCCACGTTAGATGACTGAACGCAGGAGATGAATAAGACCGTTGTTATCAATAATTTGACGGTACTTGAATCTCGGTGTGGGCATAGTTCTGAGTATGCGTCTTGGTCTGAGTTTGACCTCTCGCTACTTACTTTGCGCCAACGCGTTTGGTAAGTGCCCACTAATATGAAGCTGGTTGCGGTCAAGCTTCCTAATTCGATGCAAGTTCAAATTACGGTTTCACATGTATTTGACTCTAACTGCTGTTTTTAAAACAACTACGACTACAAAATCTTAAAATTTCTTATAAATGGAAATGTTCTTCAAATTTTGAGAACCAATCGGTACAAATCTACAATATACCGCTGGTGCTTGGTACTTTGGAACAGTCAGTTTCGCTTTTGGCCTGAATGTGAAAACAACTTTGGGTAAAATCGTTGTTTAAACACTATTGCTTTTGATCCGACCTATTCTAATCGTATTTCAAAAGTGAAAGTGTGCCAATCTGAGGAATCAAATAACAATTAGCAACTGCATTTTCTGAGATTTAAAAACTGTGGAAACTGGAAATTCCAACAAACCCGTCAAAAATTTTTATTATGTTCTCGCTCATTTAATAAGCACTTCAATTCTGTGATTTAATCGATGGGTTTTCTGCGGGCTCTAAAATGATTTAGAGTGTAGCACCGAATTTTATTAAATTCATTAAGTGACTCAAAATATCGCCACTTAACAAGCGCCGACTGTTGTTGGCCGACGCGACGCGTCAGTTTACGGTTTTTAATCTCAAATTAATGCCAAAACAAATCCGTGCGGGTAAGCTGAAATGCCCAGTTGGTTTATTTGTTTTCATTTTCTCCATCTCTCTAAATTTTTTTTATTCCGGAAGTCAAGTGCCTTTGTCCATTACTGTCTCCCCTATTCTGTTAATTTTAAACTCTGTTAAAACAATTATAATTGAAATAGCGACAAGGCAAAAACAGACCGCCCGGTTGGGTGAGATCCGAATATACACAATGATGCAGCTCCGGCTCTTGGAGAGCATCCCCCTGTTCGTAATGCTGCCCGGCTGAACGATTGCTCGGCTACCCTTGACCGGAATTACCAGCATAATTATGCATTTAACGTTTTGCGCCACTATTACCACGACAACATAATTAATTAAATTTTTGTTAAATCTCTTTAGCTTCGTTGGGCTTTGCGAGGGAGCGACTGAGCCCAAATCCCGATTCTGACTCTTCTTTTAGTGATTACGCCGCCTCAAGACGGGACAACACAGGGGAACATATTTTGAGTCTGTGTTACACGATTTTGCAGGGAAATGCGTTAAAACAAGTATGTTAAACAAGTCTAAATGGGAGTGCCCGCCTAGGAGCTTTCCGCGCACTATGGAAACTACATTCTTGAATAACTTCTAAACTAAGCGTATGATCGTTTTATATATGGCGTTTCTAAATCCGAAATATTTCAGAGAAATATGAGAATATACTAAATTAAATAAAATTAAATATAATTCCAAGATATTCAAAGAAAACCAAGTCTTAACTCCGATTTTTATGAATAATAACAAAACGGGGCAAGATATCGAAAAAAAGAAAAACTTGTCTTGCATATGGGACAGGAGAATCTATAGTCGAAAAGTTTAGCTCTCTCGGTCATAAAGACGGACAGACGGATGGACGGACGGACGGATGGATTGACGTACATTGCTAAATCGACGCAGGTATTGATGCTGACCAATAAATGTAAAATGTAAAATTAGTACATTTTCAAGTTCCTAAAAATTAAATATTTACAAAGGTTTACTACTTGATCTTGATAGATAATGCATGTGGTATTCTTTATTTTTAATGGATTTGATTCAAAAATTATACATGTAGGTAGATATATAAAATATGTCTATATGTTGCATTATAATAAATACACCAGAGCTTAAACCAAAACCAGGTGTTATGGATGTGGTCAATCAGGTCAACCGAAACTTTAGGCGAGGCATTGGCTCCAGAATGTTACTATAGCCGCTTCGTTGTTTTTAAAATGATTGTTTATCATAATATATTTTATGTAACATACAATAATTTGATTATTTTCCAAAATACAAAGGAAAGTAGCCAATAGAACAACAAATAGATGTGGAAACCAGGCTGCGCGTGATATCGGTAACTTACTTCGAATCCAGCTTTGGTAATCAGTGGACCAGTTTGGGTTTTCGCTTGTGAATAATTGATGATATCGGATGTGCAGTTCATACATAGTTGTGCCCGAGCGATGGGCAAAACAAATGACAATCAGCCCATGAGTGCGAATTCATACGCAATTCATAATAAAAAGTGAATTAGCGACTTTGGGGGATGACTTCTGACACGCGTGCGTCCGGAACAGGCCTCACAGAAATGCGTAATTTCCATTAATTTCGCCAAATGACAATGCGCCCGCTCATTCGAGCTTTCGCAATAATTATGCAATTCGAGCAAATATAAATGTGCGCTTTATGTCTTTTACGAGCAGTTTGGCTAGGTATAAGCCCCTGAGGAAGATGTGACTTCTGCTTTTAACCAAAATTAAACAGCCACCGTAACGAAATTAATTATATTTCAATGACACTGCTTAATGTACAAACGTAGGCAAACGCAATCGAGCATCCCAGAAGTCAAAGAGGATATTGGAGTAATTGTCTGCTTTGGAATATGATGAATAGAAATTAAGAATTATGTATATTTATTCAGATCGATAATGAAACGATGCAAGCTCTGCAAATTATGTTTTCGACTCCGTGTATTTCGAATAAGAGTTTTCTTAATCAGTATGATAAGGCGCTTACGCGGATGGCAAATCTATCTTTAAACTATTTTTGCAAAAGTTTTGAAAGAAAACTTGTTACAATGCTCTAGTCGGAAGTGTCCGACTAGGGGATATTCTGTACTTTTATTACTCAGTAACACATCGTAGTAAAATCATCATTGAATGGTTTGTATGCTTATTATCCAAATTAAAGCAATCGGACGTAAACGACTGCGTAATACTCGTTCACAGTACGCAGAAGTTATTATTGTTATTTTGGTAAAATATAGAATTTTTATATTTCGTAGGGTCGTGCCGAGTTCGATGTATCTAGCTTTAAAATTGTGTACATTATACACATGTTACCGATTTGAACTTGCACATATATAGATTTTAGTGATTACGGGGGCGGAAGGGGGCGTGGCCGGAAAATTCTGTGATGTTTGGGGAACCTTAGTAATATATATTCCAAATATGGAGCCTCTAGCCCTAAAACTTTGGGAGATATAGCCATTTCCGATTTTTTAAGGCGGGGGTACTGGGGAGCGTTATAGTGGGCGTGGCCAGGAAATCAAGGCTTCATTTTTGCAGCCAAATTTGGTGACTCTAACTTTATTATTGTGGTAATATTCAACTTTAATCAATTTGCGATTTGAGGTGTATCGACATGTTATCGATTTGCCAGTGGGCGTGGCACAAAAATCTTAACACTTTGTCTGAAACAGATAACTACAAGTATATATTCCCAGTTTCAAGTCTCTATCTTCAATAGCGCCGAAAAATATCGTGGTCATCCGGACAGATGGACAGAAGGACGGACAGCATGACGGACATTGCACAACACCTATATACTAGTTTCACTTTGTGAACGAGTATAAAAATCAAGCTTTAATATTATCGATAAAATGAATTTAAAATTTTATTAGAAAGTTACAAAAATGTTAAATGTCCGATGAAAATATAACCGATCGCAATAATGAAAATGTTGCTTATATTCTATAACTTAAATGCTACTGCATTAAATTCGACATAACAACCAAGCAAAATAATAGTTCTTCTGTTAAAATGTCACCTCATACGCATTTTCTACTTTAATAGTGTAAAGTAAAATCTTTTCGAATAATTCTTTTAAAAAATTCTTTTTAAAATGCGTGCCTTGAATAAATATGCCTATAATGATGTAAAATCGCGGAAATAGCATATATTCCACAGTTCTTGAGCTAAAGGCTCCATATATCACAAAAATTAAAAGCTAGATTACTGGTCACCCCCATTAAATAAGGGTAAACAAATGTCCGAAAATCGATATCTTCCACAATTTAAGAGCTATAGTCACCAAATTTGGTACACAGTGTTCGGGTGACCTCCTTTTAAGATCGAGCCGACAAATGTTGGCCACGCCCACCTCCACCCTTACGTGCTTTTATATAGTTTTATGCCATCTGCTGATCAAAAACAAGTAAGTAAAAGGGTATAGTCAATTGCCACAGACTATCCAACCGATTATAAATAAGTTTTGGCTTAAACACACTAGTCCTTTAAAATATAAAGGGTTTCTATGCACCGAGGACGAACATTCCAACGGAACAATACTCGGTAAATGTTCACACTTCCGAGTGCGCTACGTGCATAAATCTACAGGACTCCCTTAAAGAAAAAAAAACGATGGTCTCTGCGACAGCTGGACAAACGGTTGGACCAAGTGCTGAACTCCTTTTATTGATGCAGCTAATCTAATATCTCGCACGCACGAACAGAAACACAGAACGCGAACGGGATATATCTGCCTCGACTATTAAAGCATACGAAGTACAAATGAAGTTCCTGTAAATTTCCGGTACACAAGGTAAATTAAACAAAGGCAATTAAAGCGTTAATGTTTTTCGAGTCGTGATTGTGATACCATCGTCAGCGACAGACATATCGCACCCCTCCTCGCTTTGCACTGGCATATAATGATGAGTTAGGGCTTCGACTAGAGCCAGCACGCACAACCCCATAACGGATTTGGGGACGTGTGGCCAGCCCAATGTGTTGAATTGGAAGGGGACCAGGAGTAAGGCCGTTGATATTGATACAGTGCCGTGGGGGGGGGGGGGCAGAAGCACATCGACCTTCACTCACGAATTGCTTAACACTTTTGACCGGAGCCAGCTTCTGTGTCTGTGGCTTTGCGCAGAGAAATGTTTTTATTTATTAAATTAATAAACGACTATGGTATCTGTTAGTTATTGCCATTTAGCCCAATCTACCCCAAAAAGGAAGTGACTTAAGATACGCTATTACCTGCTATAACTATACTCACAATAGTATTCGAACTCCTTCGAAATGGCTAATTTGCCTTTTACTGGCCCTTTCAAAATAGAAGGAAAAACTTATTTTATGTTCATAAATATTAATAAATATGATGAATACACATGATCTTATTAATATGAAAAATTGTGCATTTAGTATTTTGCTGTGACCCCAAAAGATGTTTTAATTTATGTATGAAATGTATGGAAGGACTGGGTTTAGAGTATCCTCTAGTCTGGCGCCCCCATATTTTATGCCCCCCTAACGTATATAGTACATATGTTATCGGTCAGCATTAAAAGCTGAGTCGATCTAGCCAAGTCCGTCCGTTCACCTGTCTGCCCGTCTGTATGCACGCGTCGATTTCGGAAACTACAAAAACTGGAAAGCCGACCTTGGACTCTTTTAGTTCGTCCATACCATTTTATTTTAAATTACCGAAAACTCGTCTCATTTTCTTACTATCGATATCTATCGGCTTTTGACTCGGTTTTGGGGCTAACATTTTACGTAGACTTGATTACTCTCGTTAAGACCTGAACCTTCGTCGAGCTGTCGACAAATAATTTCACCCCATTGCATTAAAATATACAACACAAAATCACAAAAACACACACCGCAAACTGCGCTCTTTAGTCAGAGACTGCGCGTGGGCCCCACTATAGAATCGATTCCTAGGAAACTTCAAAATATATTTAAAAAGAGCATCCTACGTACAAACCAGAGCACAGGTCTGTAGTAATGGAATTGCATTCCTAGGAATCCATTCTATAGTGGGGCCCACGCGCAGTCTCTGACTAAAGAGCGCAGTTTGCGGTGTGTGTTTTTGTGATTTTGTGTTGTATATTTTAATGCAATGGGGTGAAATTATTTGTCGACAGCTCGACGAAGGTTCAGGTCTTAACGAGAGTAATCAAGTCTACGTAAAATGTTAGCCCCAAAACCGAGTCAAAAGCCGATAGATATCGATAGTAAGAAAATGAGACGAGTTTTCGGTAATTTAAAATAAAATGGTATGGACGAACTAAAAGAGTCCAAGGTCGGCTTTCCAGTTTTTGTAGTTTCCGAAATCGACGCGTGCATACAGACGGGCAGACAGGTGAACGGACGGACTTGGCTAGATCGACTCAGCTTTTAATGCTGACCGAGAACATATGTACTATATACGTTATGGGGGCATAAAATATGGGGGCGCCAGACTAGAGGATACTCTAAACCCAGTCCTTCCATACATTTCATACATAAATTAAAACATCTTTTGGGTTCACAGCAAAATACTAAATGCACAATTTTTCATATTAATAAGATCATGTGTATTCATCACATTTATTAATATTTATGGGGCGCCAGACTAGAGGATACTCTAAACCCAGTCCTTCCATACATTTCAATCCCCTTGCAGCACTTGGCCAGCACTATGGAAACTAAATTCGTGAATACCATCTAAGCTAAACCTAAGACGGTAGTACTTGAATTGCGGTTTTTCTCATATTGGGGTGCATGGGAGCTGCGTCTGCTTTGCGAGAACATAATAATTTAAATTGGCTATAGCTCTTATAGTTTTTGAGATATGCTAAAACCAAGTCTTACAAACGATTTTTACCGATAATATTTCATTATTATCAAAAAAAATCATAAACTTGATCTGCATATAGCTAAATCTATAGTCGAAAGTTTATGGCTCTAGGTTTTGTAGTTTCCGAGACACAACGAAATCGATTCTGCTCGTCGTCCTGATTAAGAACATATATACTTTATGGGATCTGAGACAACTCCTTCTGCCCGTTGCATACATTTCAACCCCCTCCATTCAAACATACATACAAACAAGTAAGAACGTTGCAGTCGGGTGTAACTGAGTGCATAATACTCGTTCACAGCAGGCAGCAGTTATTATTGATATTTGGAAAAATATAGAGTTTTATACCACTGGGGGGAGGGGCTGGGTATAGCCAATATTTTTTGGCTCGATCTTAAGAGGAGGTCACCCGAACACTGTGTGCCACATTTGGTGACTGTAGATCTTTAATTGTGAAGGATATAGATTTTTGGGAAGTGGGCGTGGCTAGCGCTGGCTACCGTCAGCAGACATATGGTTTTTATGGTCACAGTATCTAATTACTAATGGATTACACAGCAATTCGGAGCTGAGTAATTAACTCAGTTTAAATTCAGTTACTAGTATTATATATAAAATCGAACTTGAGAACAGAAAAGTGTGTAAAGCTTTTTAAGTCCGAATACAGGACTGTACACGAGGGACTACATACAATGCAGTACAATTAATACAATTTTTTTGTATTTATAATGGGGAGATAAATGTTTATTGCAATGGTTTCCAATGGAAGAAGCCATTTAATTTTCGCAAAAACCAAAAAATCGATATTCCATAATTCAATGTTAGAATTTCAGATGCTAAAACTGCCAAGCGTTTTTTTTATCCAATTTTTCACGGACTGACAAAAAAACTTGGGGGTGCCGTTTTATGTGCATAGACATAATAAACATTCGAATGACCTACAAGCAAACAACTGCACTGTTCGAAATTACTGTGCGGAGGGTATCGCCCGAGTCACATAGATGGCAGCGATGCGGCGAATAAAGAACGTACACAAAAAAAAAAGAATGAAAAAACAACCCCGACAAAATTATAATGAAGTTGGTGGTGGTGCAAAAGCAGCAGGCAGGCAGGCAGGCAGAATGCGAGTTTCAAAACAGGGAGCGGGCAATTTTTGCCACCTTCTGCACTCAGAACACCACCGGCACCGTCAGCGTCGCCACCCTACACCATCAAAATTAAAAAAAAAAAAAGAAGAAAGAAAAACGTGTATACATAAAAAACCGAGATCATCCACGTTGATGAAAAAAAGAAAAATATCCCTGCTGCCAGTTATATTTATGTTTGTATGTTAACGCGTATGCATATGTGTGTGCTTTGAATGTGTGCGTAGGGGTTTGCTTTCAGTCGCTTTTTTGCGAGATATAACAAACGGAATTATGTACATATGTGTGAATGTATATCTGAAATATTTTAAGGAGTAATTTTAAAGTTGAAAGAAAAGATCTGTAAAGAATAATAAGACACATATTAATGCTTATAGGAACCATATATTTCACTTAATATCTACCTTAGCAAATATACATATCAAGTCAACCCAGATGCAAACGCTAGGCAGAAATAGGATAATTTCACAAGTCAAGAAATAAACAATTATCTTCAAAATACCAAAGGTCATATACATTTTGAGATGTGCGATATATTTATTTTTTTCGATCGATTGCTTTATGATTTGTATAGGAAATTACAAATAATTCGGAAAAAACCTATCTATACTAACGAAAAATGTATATATGCCATAAAGTCAGAGATGAGATTTTTCTATGGGTTACACATTTGATGACATAACAAGTAAGAGGCTATAGTCGAGATCGCCCGACTAGGAGATAGCCTGAAGGCAGCTAGGAGCTCTCGTTAAATACGTTTCAAGCCCCCTTGGATTCATACATACATACATACACCTTGTTTAGCGGCTGCGCTTAGCCCCCAGTATGGAAACTAAAGTCGTGAATAACTTCTAAACTCAAAGTATGTTCTTTACATAATGTTCAGAACTTAAAAAACGAATCCAAGTCTATGTACAAAGCGCAAATCTGTAGTACCTAAATTGGGGGGAGATATCCAAAATTCCTGATCTGCGTTTGCTTTACGAGAACATAATATACTAAATTTACTGACTAATAGTTTAAAATTTAAAGTGTGTTATTTTTTAAATATTTTAGAAAATAGTGAATTTAAAATTAACCAGCGAACCGTTACATTTTTGTTATTTCAACATCCCTTATATAGCTTATTTGATATCTAAAATAAGTTACACACGAAAATGCATTCCGAAACCCCTAAACATACATACATACAGTTTCATTTTAATCTATATGTGTTTCAATGTATTGATTAAAGGGTGCAAGTTTTTTATACCCTTTATTGATGAAATAATGTGTACAGGGGTATAACGAATTTGTGCACAGTATCGAACAGGCGAGTTGGACAGCGCCAACCCAACGATAAAGATACATTCTTGATCAGGACGATGATATCTTTCGATTTATAGCCCAAATTAATTTAACAATTCTCAATGATTACAAAAACTTTAGAAAACTATACCCAAAGAAAAAACAAATATCGATTTCAGGCTTTGATTTTATGCATATCTTGGAGATACATAATTTTGGAGTGAAGGTTTTTGCAAATTATATATGTTTCAAAAATATTAAAGATGTCTGATAATGTTTTGGATGTTTCAGGGTACAGGATATTTCTTCGTCCGACACTCTCGGCAATAGGCGTCTTACTTATTTTATTTTGCACTATCAAGGGTGACAACTGCTGCTGGATACATTTCCTTTATATTTCCATATTGATTTGTTGCACATAAGCTCTAGTTTCACTACAGAATCAATGGTTGTCCGCGGACGCGTGTCTCGTTTAACCCTTGCAGGCTGATGCGAAAACAATATTCTTTGACAGACCTTTCTTGACAGGAATTCGAACATTTTAACCCCTTTTCTATTTGATATTTCATGCAGAAATCATTACGTACGGTTTCCAACTTTTCTATAGCTAAACTCTTAAAAAACACTGTATCACAAAAAAAATGTAAAACAAGCTTTAGTGAGGAGCACCCGATTAGGGGATAGCCGGAACCCTGTCTTTACAACCATTTCAACCCATTTACATTTCTTATCATATGCAGAACAAGTTATCAACTTTACTTTAATATTTTTGACCGTTTCATTAATATCGATAAAAAGCGATTTTAACACTTGGTTTTCTTAGCATATCTCCTATATAAGAGCTAGAGGCACCAAAGTTCAATATGTTCTGAAGCACACGCAGATTAAGAATATATCGGATTTTGGAAACCTTACTCGCCCACTCGCTCCATATATGAAAAAATTCCAATTCAAATACTACAGACTTGGGCTTTGGTTTGTACATCGATTTTACTTATTACGTAGTAAACATCAAAAAGATCACACTCTTAGTTTAAAAGGTATTCACGAATTTAGTTTCCATAGCGGGGGCCAAGCACAGCGGCTGATAAACGCACTGCCTGCGGCGTGAATTTGTATGTGTGTGTTATTTTGTATATATGTATATGCAAGGGGGTTGAAATGGACGTGAAGACATGTTTCAGGGTATCCCCTAGTCGCGCGGTCCCGACTAGAGCCCCTTACTTGTTTTTATATGAGCATTAGTAATAATCTGTTAGTAAATTAAAATTAGTAAATCTGTTACACTATTTTAAGCTATAAATTTATTAACAAACTAGAGTACTCCAGTGTCTCACTAGAAAATACCAGGTGTTATCAACATCTGCTTCTTAAGCCGTAGACACTATTATAAGTAAAGTAAATAAACATTTTCCAAATCTAAGATACATCCGCAATAATACCTAATCTTCGCCATATCAAAGAATTTTTTTCTCTAAAAATATAGAAGCTTACACCGACCAATAATATTTAAGATTTCGAATACCCATAAGAGTTGATTGTTTCTTGATATATTGTGAATTTAGTAATTATGTATATATCAGGTCAGATTATAAGCCTTGGCTAATTGATGGTATAGGTATAGGTATCTGATGGTATAGGAGAGGGAGTATTATGAAATAGGGATCCACCTCAAAAAACAAATATGACATTTCTGGCAGTCAGCCCAGATGGTTTTCTCAAGATATGGAGGTCAGTCGGATCCTGTCCGATAATTAAACCTCTTGCCAGGCAGTGTAACTCTCCAATTCATACACAGTGCACACTGCAGTGATTTGTGTAGTCAGCTATTTTGAAAAGACGCCAGCCCCTGTTTATTTTTCGCCTTCGAACCACTTTCTTCTCTTTTTAATGGGAGTACTCAGCTTCGAGTCTCACCTCGAATGACATTCCACTTCATATCATGCACACAATAGTCACCTCCCTCACTTAAGACTTTCTAGTGTAGTGTTTCGTAGTGTCATAGCTCTTCTTGGCACCGTATATTTTAGAAACAAAGAACCAATGGGCGCCAAAACTACACCGTTACGCCCAAGCAGGATAGATCTGACGACTGCAGTGTAAAACAATTTAACATTCCCCAACTCTTACTAAAAGTAAGTGAGAAGGCTCCAGTCGGGAGCATCCGACTGGGGGATACTCTGAACCCTGTGTTTTCATACATTTCAGTCCCCTTGCATACACGCACACATACACAGAATCACACATACACACACACATGTAAACGCAGCTGCTGCGCTTGGCCCCCACTACGGAAACTAAATTCGGGTAAAACTAAGAGCATGATCTTAATGAAATTTTCAGGGCTTAACAAGAGCAATCAATCTATGTACAAACCTTGATTTGCGTTTTTATACTCTGATCTCATTTAAAATGGCAAAAAGGGTAGAATGGTTTTGTGCAAAAGTATGTAACAGGCCTCAGAGAACTCATAAAGTAGTCTACGAAATCAACGCGTTCATACAGATGGACGGACAGGAGGACGGATGGACGGCCGGACAGACGGACATACAGACGGACATTGCTGACCAAGAATATATACTTTATGGGGCAGAGATACCTAGTGTTTAGAAATTTGTAAGTTCATATGAATGAATATGGGTCCATCCTGATGTCGCACCTCCAGATGCGCATACAGCTTTCAATTAATATTTGTATTACTATAAAATATTAAAATATATAATATAAATACATTGAAGCATCCTTACCTGTACTTTACCGTGATATCGATTGTGCCCACATCTGGCCAATTCAAACCTTGGAAGCAAGCTTCAATTAGCGTTGGAATAATTATGCGTTTTTCCTTTTTTGTGTAAAACTAAACGCCACAAAGTTTTCTTTCCACAAGTTGAATAATACGACCGGGATTTACTCATCTTTTAATATTTTATATTAAATATATAAATCTTGTAATTTCTAATTATATTTAAAAATTGCCGCCTAACATCGTTGGTGTATCAGCTGTTTGTGTTCTGATATTTTCACATTTTTCACATCATTGATACAAAGTTCGATAAATCATCGCAAAATCACGACTTAGTTGGGGTGAATTGCACATTTTTTTTAATCTATTGATAAACATTTTACTTTTTTACATTTGCATAAAATGTAAAAAATGTTGATATTGGAGTTGGGCTATGAAATATAAGATATGGGCATACTAACATTTTTGTATATGAATTTTAATAAGTTGATGATATATCGCGCATATGTCGTTATTCTTCAAGAATTTGTTTTGCCAGTTGACAGTCCTTAAGATTTCGTAAAGGCCAGCTTTGGTTCGCATACATATCAAACAGTCTTTAAAGGGCCATATTGCGCGCTAAAATTAAATGAATTGCAGCTTTCATCAGCTTTGAATTGCGAATTGCCAAAAGAATGAATATTACTGTTGTATTTTGTTTAAAACAAGCGAGCTGGGAGCGCCCAACGAGGGGATACCCAGAATACTATCATTACATACGATAATACTAAAATAATTCGATAATAAGAAAACGAACTATAAAGACCAAACTCACATTTGCCTTTAAGTGCATTTTTACACAATTGAAGTTTGGAATATATATATTCTCCAAACCATACATAGTACAAGCTTATCATTTTTCGCTTAATATCGTTCGCTTTTCCCCCAATTCCAAAGTGTAAAAAATAATATTTGCTGTCCCATGTTTGTTTGTCCGTCTGAACGGAATTTTCTTTTCTGTTAAAATTTGTTGTCCAAAAATTGCAGTGTTAAAGTAACTGCTTTACAAGTTACAACAATCATTAAGAATGTTTTGACGGCTTTTAGTTTTTCTTACTTTGCTGCTTAACTATATTATATAAGTATGCACGTTAAAAAGTACAGCATAGAAAATTAACCCGATACAAATGGTATAATAAAGAAAACCATGTATGCATCTGTAAGAAACTCATGATAACAAATCCGACCACATAAGCACATCCTAAGCTATATTCTTGACCGCCATTATCCACCATTATCTTCTTGTCTGTCTGTCAGTCTGGTTATTACATAGGGATTTCATATTTCAAAGATAGCTTTTGAAATTTAAGCTTTTCCCTTATATTGGCTCTCCTCATACTCCTGTGTTTATAAATTCATTTAACTCTTCGAAATTTCATTGAAAAGCTTTTTTCGACAAATGCAAAGCTTTTTTACGCATTCATACTAATTCAATATATAATTTTAATGTTATAAAAAATGAAATATTGACTTCAATACTGGAACATAACACATTATTAACTATTTTATTATATTCTTATGAACCTTCGACTCTTGTTTATTGTGATTGTAATGTTTTGTTTTTACATATACATTTATTTATGCACATACCTGAATTCAAAAAATACGTATGTATGAGTAGACATAAAAAATTTCAGTTCTTTTGGCTGCGACCATTTTTCAGAGACGATAGAATACGTCTCAGTATAAAGTTTTCAGTGAACAATCTCTCCCATACGTGAAAGCTGTGTCAGAAGTGCTAAGAATTGAGTCAACAGCTCGCTCGCTCCCGTCTTTTGTTCTTCAAATCAAGTGTACGTCTATATTTTCCAAGAGCACATATACTTGTTATAAATAGAAATTTATTAAATGTGCATACATTTTCATATATTTGCAATTAACTATTTATTGCTATTGTTTATATTGATAAATCTTCAAACATTTTGTGTGCATTTTGGTTCTTGTGACACGTGTTTCATATAGTTTACTTATGTTCGGTAAAAGTTTTCGTCAAGTTTCTCTATAATTAAAACGACCAAAATATATATTTTTAAAAATAGACTATTTCATATACACAAGCTTACCTAGTTAATACAAATAAAAGTGATTCTATATAAACAAAAATTCACAAAATAAAATTTATGTGACAAGCATAAAAATCTGTTCTGATATTTAAAAACAAAATTATAATAATAATAAATTCCAAAATGATTCAGTTGTTTAGTAATTCAAATGCACGTATAGAATGTGAAGATTTTCAATAAATGTATTTGTGTAATTTTAGCGCTTGATAAATACACTGATAAGAATATTTCAAAATTCAATACACAATTAAAAACTGTTTTAAAGTCATAAGAAATTTCATAATCTGTGTTTACAATTTATTATTATAAATGTCCGTGAACTTCATGTAATATGTTTATTGGATTGCTTGATTTAGAATATGCCAGATGAATAAGAGGAATTCAGTTTTCAAAAAATAACAATACTAAGGAAACCAAAGATAAAACATGCATTTACAGGAGACTCACAAGTAAGTTCTAAAAAATATGCATACTGTATCAAACAAGTATTAATGATATATTATAAGATACGCTGTATAAAGCATTGCTATCTTCAAGGGTGGCTCAAGGGTGCAGAACAAGACGATGCTGCGAACTTTGCACTTTGCACTTCTTTTTTACACACCCACACATAAATTCATACTCAAAGCGAGTGCGAAAGGTAAAGTTCATCAAACATATTGTCTTTTGTGTCGAAAAAATTTCGTTGATTATAAAATGTTCCAAATCATAGAAAAATTTGTCATAAAATTAATATTAAAGGTTGGTTGGCACTATTCTGCTCTCAGTAAAATATTACTTAAAAGCAATAGAAAATTATCGTTTTGAGTATTTTAACTTCAAAATAGTGAACTTCAAACCGTTACTTACAGGAAAAAGAGATTTCTACGCATTGTTGGGGTAAATGAGGTCGTGATCACAATTTGTTTAGGGTTCTGTTAGGGTTTGAGCAATGACCGCGCTTAGGTCCGTACAACATAATTGTGTTACCCCTTTTAAAGATAGAGACTTAAAATTAGAATATACATATATTGGTAAATTTGGTAAAGGGCGGATCGGTATTAAATTGAAGAGGGGTTATTTATAAAAAGAGTAAGGAATAATATATTGCAGTAGTATATAGCCTCTTAAATTCATTTACAGTGTAGTAACAACTTTAAACATTAATTGTATCTGGTAGGATCGAAAGTTGTTGTGTCTAAATTGTTTGCGTCCATCTTTAGAGAACGTCATCAGTGATTGTGAGAAATTTAGATATTCGAAGTTTCATAATTGAGCTACGCTTTCTTGAAATTCAACTAATGAAAGCGGGATAAAACCTAGTCCAATCAAGCAGGTAACGATTTAAAAGATCAAATACTTGATAAAAGACGGTGTTTATAGCAACCAAAACCATATTCTAGATTGGAATGCATCATTTACCCAGGAGGAGTAGATGTAACATACATATATTTTATATTCTTCTTATTTTTGACAATCATTCCAAACAATAAATAGATAAATAGAAAGGTATTTTTTAAAAATAAGAGTAGTTTAAGGTATCTAAAATACTTCCATATAAATATATATGTAGATGAATCATTATTATCAATTTTTTTCAAAAAAAAAAGGATAACAGTTAATATCGCACATTTGTTTTACAAAGAATATAATAGCTGGGACCATAATTTTACTTCGTTTAGTATTGTGAAAGAGCACGCTTACTTTTGCTATACATTTCTATTAAAAGCTTAAGCATTGCTAAACTTTATTGGTGAAGTGTCAATCAAAAGCTCGTTGATATTGCACTGACCATGCTCACGTCCTTGCGCACGCGCTGCTGGAAGGGTGCAGCTGGTGAAAGTTTTAGTAACCATTAGCAACTGTCACTTCGAATAGCTCTCTCATTTTTCCTTGGTATTGTTCTTTCTGCTGTTTTGCTCAGGAAAAGCTTTACTTGGAACCGAGAGCTTAGCAATCAATACAAGATTTTTTATTTCGGATTTGAATAATATGCCTAGGATACCTCCGCCAATACTCAAAGTTTAATAAATCATTTCCATGTGGTACGCTATTCTTCAATAAATTTTCCGTACAATTCTCATCACGTGTAAAAGGACTTTAAAATTTGTGAATGAATTGAATTTCTCCAAGTGTTTATATACATAACAGGCACATTTGCATTACGTGGACTGCAAAGTGATTTTAAAACTAGTCATGTGGCTGCAGAAGACGAAAATGGCGATTTATTAAATAACTGAGGTAAATTTCCTAAGCGCCACGATTATAATCTTAAAATCTGCTAATTTTTTATGTTATTTTGTATGTTATAAACATACATATATATTATGTATATATATAGGTATACATACATACATATATATATATATATATATATATTCGTGGATTTTCATACTCATGGGTATATTTTCCAAGAGAACAGTTATTCAAATGTATGTCTGTATATGATATATGTATGATATACATATATCATACATACATATTTGTAAATATGTACAGACATAAATTTGCATATAAATATATAATATATAAATATATTGTATGTATATATATATATATATATATATATATATATATATATTTATATACATATATAACAGTTCAATAACCCCTTATTTATACTCACATACATATTTATATGCTGTTGAATAATATTTGTTATTATTACTGTGAAGTTATACATAGGCATGTATATAAATCAAGTGTAAACGGACAGAAGTAAGAACACCAAAGTGGGATAAATAGCAGGACATTTAATTTAGCCTGACGCAACGCCTGTGAAAGGCGCGGACAGTAATAAATATTTATATTATTTTTCTCTTGTAAAGGTAATTTTGCAAGGAAAATGTATTATTGTTATGCGTATCGAGTATAAACAAAAAATGTATTTCTTAAAAAACCACCACCAAAAATCTGCCAATCAGCTGGTAAAATAACATAATAGGTAAACCTAAAAATATGCAATGTAAATTATAACATAAAGTAAAAGTTAACAGTTTCATTTGAGTACACCTACATTACCGTAACGCACTTTATTTAAAAATACACTTTATTTAAAATTAAAACATTGTAATTAACACTTCTTATCTCGTTTTAGAAACGACGAAAATGTCTCTGAACTACATAAGAACTACAGAGCTCACGCCAAAGACAATCGGCAACAACAACGGCAAGACCCCATCCAATCAAGTCCACAGAAACCGTACATAGATGATAGCCCCAAATATATAAATCAGAACATACTACGATTGCAGCCCCCACCCCCATCAAAGCCCCCGCCATCAATTGAGCCGGGCACGCCCCACGCGCTCTTCCTGCAAAACATTCGCTCTGGTGCGAACACTGGAGTAGTACCAGGTGAATCTTCAGAAGATCGAAGATATAAGTATCCAAATGCACTGCAGCGATCTGCAACATTGCCTGCGAAACATAATCGCCTAGGAGTACGCAGTCGAGTCACCTTCAAAGTCCCATCAGCGGCAAATCAATCTCCAGCTGCAATATTAGAGGGAAGCAGCAACGTTCCGAGTGCTCAGCAAGCAACGCCAAAGGAAACGAGCAAAATGACTTCTGAAGATCTGTTACAGCCGGGACATGTGGTGAAGGAGCGCTGGAAGGTATTGCATTCTGTTATTGTCGTTTATAATTATTTATATTGTGGTTTATTAAAGGTTGTGCGAAAGATCGGTGGGGGCGGTTTTGGTGAGATTTACGAGGGCCAAGACTTGATCACTCGTGAACAAGTGGCGCTCAAGGTCGAGTCCGCCCGCCAGCCAAAACAGGTTCTTAAAATGGAAGTGGCCGTGCTGAAGAAACTCCAAGGAAAGGAACATGTTTGCCGCTTTATTGGATGCGGCAGAAATGATCGTTTCAATTACGTGGTAATGCAACTGCAAGGAAAAAATTTAGCTGAGCTGAGACGAGCGCAGCCACGGGGTGCATTTTCCCTTAGTACAACACTCAGGCTAGGCTTACAGATTCTAAAAGCCATCGAGTCCATACACTCTGTTGGCTTTCTCCACCGTGACATAAAGCCGGTAAGCTTATATAATAAATTCTGTATAGCATTTCTCAGTGTAAAAGTGTTTATATACATTTTTTGTTCTATATTCTGATCTTAGCCACACAAATTCTTATTTTAACCAACCAATTTTCAACTCATTTTACCTACGTAAGCCCTATAATAAAAAAGGCTATTGATGAAAATTGTTTGCCTAAAAGTAAACTTTTCTAACACAAACCCAAATTTGACCGACCTTCTCTATAGGAACCATGTGATAAGGTATTTCAGTTTCAATAGTTTTCATTAAAACTGAACAGACCGATCGACTTTGTAGTTGATACAGATATATGTATATGTACTGAGTGATACGATATTTATCAAAGGTTTTAATAATCACAGCTAATTTTGAAAATTAACAAATTTCTGTGTTTTAGAGCAACTTTTCTGTGGGACGCTTGCCCTATAATTGCCGGCGGGTCTATATGCTCGACTTTGGCCTGGCACGGCAATATACCACGGGGACAGGAGAAGTTCGGTGTCCCCGAGCGGCAGCTGGATTTCGAGGCACTGTTCGATACGCCTCAATTAATGCACATCGCAACCGAGAAATGGGGCGACATGATGACCTTTGGTCTCTATTCTATATGCTTGTTGAATTTGTGAATGGCCAGTTGCCTTGGCGGAAAATAAAAGACAAGGAACAAGTTGGATTAACAAAAGAGAAATATGACCATAGAATATTACTGAAGCACCTACCATCGGACCTGAAACAATTTCTGGAGCATATACAATCACTGACGTATGCAGACCGTCCGGATTATGCGGTAAAATTTCTATTCTCTACTATTTACTAATTTACTAGTTTACTAACCGGGGATTATAATTCTTCCTACAATAATTGTTAATTAACAGAAATTCTTGCATTGCAATTATAAACAAGTGTGGACGCTCTAGTCGGAAGGGGCCAACTAGTTGATACCCTGAACTCCGTCTATACATACATTATCGATTTTTTGGACCGCTTTTTTGAGCACATCTCAGAAACTATAAGACCTAGAGCCACCAGATTTGGTTCAATATGTTCGTGTACAGCATACGTAGGTTAAGATTTTGGATACCTACCCCTATTCGCAATCAAATACTATGGACTTGTGCTTTAGTTTGTACCTAAAGCTTGGGCTAGGGGCTTGTAATGTATGTAAAGACAGGGTTCAGGGTATCCCCTAGTCGGGCGCTCCCAACTAGAGCCTTCTCACTTGTTTACTTTTCACGTATGAAACTTGAACTTCAACTAACTAATTCTGCCATCCTTATTACTGTTACTGTTTATATAGATGCTTATCGGCCTATTTGAGCGATGTATGAAACGCCGCGGAGTCAAAGAGGCCGATCCGTATGATTGGGAGAAAGTGGACACTGCCACAGTTGGCAATATTAATGCATCGACAAATGCAACTCCAACTCCTGCGAAAAATGAATACATGCATGGCAATGTTACGCAAATGACAGTGGCTGCTTCGAATGCCAGCGGAACAGAATATGTAAGGTTTTATCAAATAACACACAAAAATGCTCTATACTATTCCTTAACATCAATATAGGTGCGAAAGAGAAACGATATAGATACTGCGCAGATGGCTTCAACGGAACCTCTACATATTAAAGAAAAGGTAGACGAAGGCACACTTTTTATACTCATTAACAGAGCGATAAGAGTATGTTATCCGTTGTCCTCCCTTATTTAAAGGGAGTGACCACCCACCTGCCATTAAAATTTGGTGACTCTATATATAAAGTGTGGGAGATGAAGGCTTTCGCGATTCACCTGGGCGGGGTGGCAGAGGGGCGTTCTAGTGGGCGTGACCGAGATATCAAGGTCGCAATCTTTTTGGGAGAACACCAACAATCTACGTACCAAGATTGTTGTCTAATTATACACATTTTATTGATTTGATCGATTTAAGCGATTATGGAAGCAGGAGGGGGCGTAGCCAAGAAAATGTTCTGTGATGTTTGTGTTTCTCCGGTAATATATATTCCAAATATAGTCTCTAGCTCAAAAACGATGGGAGATATAGCCGTTTCCGATTTCTTAAGGCGGGGCGTTGGGGGGCGTTTTAGTGTACTTGGCCGGGATAACAACATACAAAATTTGGTGTCTCCTTAACTAACCTTTTATCGACTTTCGATCGTCATATTATCGATTTGCCAGCCTCCCAAAAGTGGCACAAATATCTTAACACTGTATCTGATGCAGGTATACACCAGTATACATATATTCCGAGTCTCAAGTCTCTAGCTTCAATTGCAGCGAAAGAAATTGCGTTTATACGGACAGACATACCGAAGGACGGCCGGAGGGCAGCATTGCACAAACCCAATATACTCTTTATACTCGTTCACGAAGTGAAACTAGTATATTGGTTTTGTGCAATGTCCGTCATTCTGTCCGTCCGTCTGTCCGTCTGTCCGTATGAACCCAATATTTTTCGGCGCTCTTGCAGAAAGTGACTTGAAACTTGGCATATATACTTGTAGTTATCTGCTTCAGATAAAGTGTTAAGATTTTTGTGCCACGCCCACTGGGAACCTCCCAGCGCCCCCGTCCCAAAAAATCGGAAATGGCTATATCTCCCACAGTTTTAGAGCTAGAGTCACAAAATTTTGAATATATATTACTGGTAAGGTCCCCCAAACAATATAGAATAAATTTTCTGGCCACGCCCCCTTCTGCCTCCGTAATCGCTTAAATCGATACATTTACAAGCTCAAAACGGTAACATGTGTAAATTTAACATAATTTGAAAACTAGAGACACCAAACTTGCTATGTGGATTGCTGGTGACCTCCCCAAAAGATTGAGACCTTGTATGCCCCCCAGACACCCCGCTTTAAAAAATCGGAAATGGCTATATCTTCCAAATTATTAGAGCTAGAGTCACCAAATTTTGAAGGTAGATTAGTGGTCAGCTCCTAAATCTAAATAAGGGTACAAAAATTTACCGCCCACGTCCACCCTCGCCCTCTCCCGCCCCCGCAAAGTGCGAAAGCCTATATCTCCAACAATTTTGGAGCTAGAGTCACCAAATTTTAAACGTAGATGGCTGGTCACCCCCTTTGAAGATTCGTAAAAAAATGTCCCGGCCACGCCCACTCCCACCCCCGCAAATCGCGAAAAGCTATATCTTCCACAATTTTGGAGCTAGAGGCACAAAATTTGGCAGAAAGTGCTTGTGTGACCTTCTCTTAATGTTGGCCACGCCCACCCCCGCCCCTACGAAATATAAAATTTCTATATTTTTTTCAAAATAACTGTGAACGAGTATTATGCAGTCGGTTACGTCCGACTGCAACGTTCTTACTTGTTTTACTTTGTGAACGAGTATAATGAAAGGTTCAAAATTCAAGTAAGCGTTCCAATTATACTTTCAGTTATAGGCGAATTCGAGTTATAGAAATAAGAGTTATGCAAACTAAATTTTACATTTACATACTCCAACCAGATTTATTAAGTGAAATGTGGATTTCATATCAAAACTTGTTAAACTTAATATATTTAATTGAAGTTACTGTTTCTCAAAATGTAGGTTGACAAAAATTGTAATGCGACAATGACTCCACAAGCCGCTGCAGACTGCGCTGTACAAAACGTTAATTCAGGAAATCAAAACACATTACCAAAGCAGCAGCAGCAACTAGTGCTGGTCGCGAACACGTCGATAGCTATTCCGAATCTTCCCAGTGCAATGATAAAGTCGTCGACCGTGGGCATTGTTAACCATGAAGTTTCCGGCAGTGCAGCCAATGTGCTGTTGAAGTCGTCGCACGGCGTAATTCATGGAAAGCGATGCCAAACCGTTTCTGGTTCATATACCACATCGAATCAAAACAATTCGGCTCCAGTTTATGTAAGTCCATTAATGAAGGTTCCACTACACTCATATATAAGATATTAACTTGATATTATTAAACAGTATCCAGAAAGCAAAATTGTGCCAGCTCATCCACTTCCTATATTAACAAAAATGCAAACAGGTGATGGTCACAAGGACAACGTCGATGCCCAAGCAAATGCGGCTGAAACTGATCTAAAACAGAAAAACAACAGGCATATAGGTGTCGAAGGCGGAACTAGCAGGTCGCTATGCGGGGATCAGCAGCAATCGAACAAAACCATAAAACCAGAAACCGAAGGTGCTGTGAAACAGCAGCAAAGTCACCAAGGTGTCGCGTTGGCAGCAGACAAAAGCTGCGATAACAAGCGTTCCTCTAGCAGCATAAATCTGGGAGACCCAAAGTCAACATATGGTCGCCTGCGTGTTCTGGCTGCGCCAAGTGCTGCCATCCAGCCAAGTGCTGAAATGCCATTGAACGACCAAGAGAATCAGGAATTTAATGCGATATGTAGTAATGGTAGCCTAACACCCAAAACTGTTATCTGCCAACGTGACCAGGTCTTCGGTATAGCCACTACCATATCACCAACCAACCGACGGTCAGCAACGTCCACCAACCTACGTCTTTCCTCATCAATGGCTGGAGCCAGTGCTACGTGTACCCAGCGCCTTAGCAGCGGAGCAGGAGGCACTGCCTCTGGCACCATTACGGCTAAAAGCAGCGCTGCTGGCGACCACTCGGTCACGCAATTCGCATTAATCGACGATGAAAATGTTTCGGCACTCCAACAGGTAACAAAAGGGGGCGGGGCGCTTACCCTAGCCTCCCAGTGGAAGAGCCAGTTTGACGATTCCGAGGACACTACTGACAACGAATGGAAGCAGGAACCACAGGTATGTGCATCGAAACGAATTTAATTTATGCCGATATCAGTCGCGAATTTGAATTCAGTGCTTAAAATGTCCATATTATTCAATTTAATCGTATTCACATTTGTTTTTAATCGCTTTTATTGGCCTATATATAAATTTGCAAGTTTGTGTATGAGTGCAAAGAATCCAGTTGCAGGTACATACACTCAGAGAAAAATCGAAGAATTCCTACTAATAATTCTAATGATAAAATAATAAAATTCTTACAATAAATGTTGGCAAAATCCTGCCTAGGCTCTATTTCCTTAACGGAATACCAAAATTCTTATTCTTCTTCTTATTCAGTTTTTACAAATAAACCTCAAAGCAAGTGAGGAGCATGTTGCAAGCTGTGCACTTTACTCAGCAGCTGTGCTCACTATGGAAACTTAATTCTTGAATAACTTTTAAACTAAGCATATGATTGCTATGAGATTTTCAGGGCCTAAAATGAGCACTCAAATATAAGTACAAACCTATATATATTCCTATTTCATATTTGGGGCGAGTGGGGGGAGGTATCCAAAAATTTTTCAAAATATTCCAGATCTGTGCGTGCTATACGAAAATATATTCAACAAAATTAGGTGTGTTTTTTAGTGTTAATAGCCTCAGAGATATCGATTTTTAATAGATTTTTATGAATCGGTGCAGGATATCGTAGCTTATTCAAATCACCTCGTCGTCCTGATAAAGAATATATAAGTGAAGAAGAGGGAAGAAGTGAAGAAGTGAGCTTGGGTTCGTCTTTTAAAACTAAACCTAACATAGCTTAATGCTACTCAACATAGCTGTTGTGACAAAAACCAACCGTTATGTTTTTGTACTATATTAATCGTTTATTATATGTCTTTTCTGGTGTGGTTTCAAATTAGTTTTTCTCTTGCGTCCGTTCGCTTTGACTTTTCGTTTCAGTGTGTCCATAAATGTATCGTAAAACTAATGTAATAACAAAATTTCGATATTTCTTCAAGGTTGCAAATAACAAAGTAATTATAAATGCAATTCTATCGATAGTCAACATTCAAATTCAAATTTTACGTTAATGTTAAATAAAGTTATTAACATTTACAATAGCGCTTGGTCCACAGCAGCAGTTGCAGCAGAATGCTGACTCTGTGCCTCGTCCCAACTCTCATTTATGAAAAAAAAACATTACCAATGAACAGAAATGCCAACTCTACGTGCTGTGGTATATAAGATCATACAACTAATTGAGAAATTATTCGAGAACTTTGTTTTAGCCACTGAGTAAAGTGCGCAAGATGCGCTGTGTGGTTGTGTGTGTATGTGTACGCGTGAGTTTGTTTATGTATGTGTGAATGCAACAGGGTTTAAATATATGTATCGACAGCACGTAGCTAGATTCAGGGTATCTCCTAGTCGGGCACTAACGAAATTTCACGTACATAAATTTCATCCTCCTGCTCTTATAATTTTTTTTTTTTTTTTTTTTTTTAAATCATAATATCTTTTAATTCATGATTTGATTGATTAGCTTACTGTTACTATTTTAGCAACTTATACTAATGGAGAAACAATTTTCACTTTCATTAACTTTTACTTCACAACTAGTTACATATATATGAACATATAGACAGCAATACAAAGGTTTGATGTTACGTGACATGATCATTTATAGTAATTCTGTTTAAGTTTATTGTATATAAGGTATAATATATTCCACGTCAGCATCATACAGTCCGTACCTCAGTATGAACGTAACGATTTCGGAGACTACTGAATCTAAAAGAGCTGAACTTGGACTTTTTAAGTTCGTATATACCATACGTAGATAAAGCTTTATTCAAATCTTCGATAACTCGTCTCGTTTTCTTATTATCGATAATTCTCGGCTATTAACCCGGGTTTTTTGAGTTAAGTAAAGCTAACGCAGGTAATGAATATTTCAGATTTTGGATACTTTCCCCATATATATGCAAATATATGAAAAACGCAATACAAATACTACGGACTTGCGCTTTTCTTTCTATATAAATTTCTATGTTCTTGTTAAGCCCTGAAAATTTCATTAATATGTTATACTGTTGTGCTAAAACTCTAAATCATCGGACATTAGCTTTATATGGATTCCACACAGACTAAAAATCTACGCAATGCTCATTCTTAATAATATAATAATCTTTCAAAACGAACATACTTATAATTTTAAAAATAATTCAGGATATACTTGATATTTTTCTCTGTGTGAGTGTATTTTAATGTATGTATGTACATATATGTACATATCTATCTGTCTATATCAACTTTAGTATCTTATGTGCATAGAGCCCCGTTTATACATACTTATTATATTTATGCTCAATCGCGAACTTACACTATGTAAAGATCACATGTAAAGTATTACTTCTTGCCTCACAGTCACAACCAAATTTGGATCAATTTACTAAAGCGGATGTGTCATTGCCGTTAATACGCAGAACCTCTAACTTAGCCGTAACTCGTAACAGCAATGCAAAAACAAAACCATCCGATAACGAGAAGGTAAAGAGGTAAGTAAAGCACCTTTTAATACAATTATAACATATCATGTTCATATGTTTACTTACTTCTATCACTAACCAAATAACATATAGATAGGTCACCTAAAAAAATATTGTGCCCCTTTTTTGTGCTGCAGGTCCCGGATCCTCATTTCACTCACAATCTCAGAGAATATGAAAATTGAAGATGTATCCATTTTCGCTTTTGCCATTTGAGTTTAGAGAGAATTGAAATATATAAACGAAATATATAAATGTTGGGATTTTTGTTAAAAACTGTTGGTGAGGGTACTAAGATATAATAAGTGTATGAATGCAAAGGGCTTTAAATGTATAATAAGAAAGGGTTCAGGGTAGAACCCACGAACACCCTAATATACAAACGTATGTACATAAAACAAGCATTCACACTTACACACAGCGGCTATGATTCTTTTTCCTCAGCCTCGTAATATAAAATATAAAAGTTAATATAATGTTAGAGAAAAAGAAATCCATAATTTATAAGTAAGTCATCTTTAGTATGATATAATTCGTATTAGTATTAGTCTCACTTATTCAAGTTTGCGCTTATTGGTAGAATTTCCCTCTAAAGCTCTTGGTCAATTTTCAATAGAGGTAATCGTTTGGGAGCATTACTGAGACCAATCTGGAAAAATTCTGTACATTCTACAGAATTTTTCTTATTAGAGCAAAATTGGGAGCAAGGCGGCTGAAATTGTGAACGTTGATTATAGCCCCTTACCTCAATTTTAGTTTCATCGATTCCCATCTGGGAATTTTGACGTGAAAGATGCACCGCGCACAGGTAGATCCCATAGAGTAATAAGAATAATTTCCATACTATTTTCGAAAATGGGTCTACATTACTGAAGCAGACCGACAAGTCAACAGTGGGATCTTCGCCCAACAGCTTAACACGGGCTACAAAACAGTCTTAAATCGCTTAAAAAAGCTAGTCAAAAACAAGTAAGAACGTTGCAGTCGGACGTAACCGACTGCGTAATACTCGTTCACAGTACACGGAAATTATTATTGTTATTTTGAAAAAAATATAGAATTTTTATATTTCGTAGGGGCGGGGGTGGGCGTGGCCAACATTAAGAGAAGGTCAGAAAATTTTTGCTATATTGTTTGGGGGACCTTACCAGTAATATATATTCAAAATTTTGTGACTCTAGTGGGGCGGGGGCGCTGGGGGGCGTTCTAGGGGGCGTGGCCGGGAAATCATTTGGCTATCTACAGCTATCTACATACCAAATTTGGTGACTCTAACTCTAATATTGTGGGAAATATTCAACTTTAATCGAATTGCGATTTGAGGTGTATCGACATGTTATCGATTGCCAGGCTCCCAGTGGGCGTGGCACAAAAATCTTAACAGTTTATTTGAAGCAGATAACTACAAATATATATGCCAAGTTTCAAGTCACTGTGTGCAAGAGCGCCGAAAAATATTGCGTTCATACGGACAGACAAACGGACAGCATGACGGACATTACACAAAACCAATATACTAGTTTCACTTCGTGAACGAGTATCGCCCACCCGCCCCTACGAAATATATATATATAAAAATTCTATATTTTTTTCAAAATAACAATAATAATTTCCGTGTACTGTGAACGAGTATTACGCAGTCGGTTACGTCCGACTGCAACGTTCTTACTTGTTTTTTTTTTGTACTTACTAGCTTATTATTATTATTCTTAGACATAGTGCTAGGGTACTTATTTTAGATATTATTGCACTGCGAACGACTTTGCGCTTTCGGTTAGACCCGACTGCAACGTTCTCACCTGTTCTAATAAAAACCTTATACTATATACAAAAATTCATGTAATATAATCTCCCAATTGCCAATAGATACACACTTAACATAGCTGGAATAGAGAACTATGAAACCTTGCAAATGTCTATTCCACACTGCTGGTCTGAGCCTGCAATGGGTAATGTATTACGTAAAGAGTTAGAGCCTCCTGCTGTTCAGCAAGCAGCGTTCGACGACACTGTAAGCATATTCCAAATTTGTTGCTCTACTTTTTGTAATTATTAATCTTTAGAGTGCACATTCATGTATGAAACTTTCTCAAGCACATAACAATTATACATAAATATATATACAAATGGTACTGGAACTGTCCAATCCACTGTCAAATATAAAATGCATGTTTTTTGTTGGACATTTTAAGCATTAAAATTAAAATAAAAAATACATTATTTTAAAATTACCGTGTTTTCTCCTGTAACTGAGTTAATTATATATATAAATGCTTTGTTTATTTATTATCTATCATATTTGCAAATCATAAGCGCCGAGTCAAGTTACAAATGATAAACAAAATAAAATAAACAAAAATAGTTTTAACACGTTCTTACTTTGTTCTTGGGAGTAGCCAAGCAATTTTTGGTATTGGTACTATGTTTTCTCAAGGTTACGTCTATGAGTTGTCAGCGTCTTAAAGTAACGTTAGCAGCTAATATATATATTATACCCTGAACTCATTTAAAATGGGTTAAGATTGGTATAATGGTTTTGTGCAAATCTATGTAATAGCCAGAAGGCGGTTTCTGAGACCGCATTAAATATATATATTCTTGGTCAGCATCAATAGCCGAGTCGATCTAGCCCTATCCGTCTGTCTGCCCGCTATACAGAAGCTAGAAATTTGGTTCAATATGTTGCATACATATACATACATTTTGGATACCTCCCCCATATTCGCTCCATATATGTAAAAGTAAAGCGGACTTGCGCTTTGATTCTATGTATGTATGTGAATGCAAGGGGGTTCAAATGTATGTAAGGACAGGATTCAGTGTATCCCCTCCGCACTTGTTTTATTCTGGGTTTTTATTTTTTATGTGCACACATAATACTTGGGCACATGTTTCAGATATTATTACATTTTGAACGAGTATTGCAGAGTCGGTTACAAATATTGTAAAAAATTGCCTCACCTTACTTATGCACAGATGTTAATTTCAACATAACTATTGTTGTTCATCTTTGGCAAATATTTAATTTATGATCAAATTTTACGAATCAGACGTGCAAACCAGATTTTTCAACGATGAGCATGAGAAAACAAACATAACAAATTTTAAGCAAATATGTTTTTAATGTATGGTTAGCTTCCCAAGTACATGTAAAAATGGCCCTAAATGCCAGTATTTTAAAGAAATATATCAAAATTAAAATTACTACTAAAATATTTCGTAATTAGGACAAAAAAAAGCTAATGTCTATATTTTTATTTTTATTTTTCAACTAAGCGAGTTCATAATTTTAAATTAATTCAATTTGCAATAAGCCGGCGTATAAACGTAGCAATAGTATACAAAACATATTCAATATTTTTAAAATAACCACAATAACATTTGTATTCATTGTTGATTGTCCAAGGTATATCGGATGGATATAGCGAGGAACGTTTGTATACGTGAATCCGTTTCGGAAATCGAACCATTGTCAAATCAAAAGACAACAGCAATATTGCCCACTGTTGCATTATTTAAGGATGCTGCTAGTGATATCCATTCAAGAAATTCAAATGAAAATCAATCCACATGCAAACATCGCAATAGCCTTCCCAACGTATGCCTAATAGATATTTTTGACGAGAAGACACAAAAGACAGCGGACTTGAATACAATCCTTACTACAAATACACATACTGAGCTTCAGGATGCTATAAATAGGACAAATAATGCAGTCGCAGTGCCTTGGTGTGTTAAAACAACATTTTGCCAGAGAAGCAACTTGCCAATACAACCGCCTTCAGATACAATGCCACCGGATACGCAATGTCATGATGGAAACAGAGTATCTAATTTTAACCATGCAGCAATCCAGGGCAACGACGGTTGTGTTAGTGGGCGACTTGAAATTCGTGTCATTCCCAAAGGTAAAAGAAATCAAATTTTCAGTAAATATTCTTATATATTCTACAGATATAATTAACTTGATGTATTTTATTTTATTTAGAAAACTCGCACATTGACGAGTCTGTCTACTACGATGCCTTAGCAGGAACTACTAAACCCATTAACCATACGTGCAAGCTTTCTAATAAAGAAGCGTCTGGTGATATGCAAGCTTCAGACTTAAATGATAAGATGTCAGTGAACTGTGATGACAAGGAAACGCCAGCAACAATTGCTGCCTTTACAAATACAAACTGTAATTCACCTACTATTAGAAATCAGTTTGGCGAAGGCATCAAAGCCAAATTAAATGGGAATGGTGAGAGCCCGATTGCTTCTTCAGTTCCACAATTGAAATCAGAAGACTCAAATAATCAAATTGCAAACATCGGTAGTCGTATAGAAAGCGGAGTCTTAGATATAGCTGATGGTGGATGTGAACAGTCATTGTGTATGCCCAGTAAGATTCCCGTACTTACTTCTAATTTGCGTCAATCCAAATGTGCCTCCTGGGGTGGTGTTGACACAACGACTACATCGGCAACTATTGGGATTCAGGGAACAGATAATCCTCAAAATCCACAACATCAGATTCAAATACCCACTGTGGACATGTTTAATAACCCTGCCAGAAGTCAGCATTATTCTTCTGCTCTACATACTTCTCAAAATATTATGGATTTAACACCAGGTTTGTCCTGCCTTTGAATCTGTGTTCTGTGCATATTATCTACTTAGACCCTACATTTTCTAAATAAGTACATGAGTTAAATAAGTACCAAAGTTAAAATATTTTACCATAGTTTAAGCTCGTCCGCTTATCTTGATATATGTAAATACATAAAACTCTTTGTCCTGACTGATTAATTGGTAATCACACACAGACCCATTCAAAACAAGTAAGAAGGCTCTAGTTTGGAACGCCCGACTAGGGGATATCCTGAACTCTTTTCATACATTTCAATCGCGAAAGCCTGTATCACATACAGTCCTAGAGCTAGTCACAACATTTTAAAGTTAGATTAATGATCAACCCCTTCAAATAAGAGTAAAAAAATTACCGCCCGCCCTCAGTCCCTCATTTGAAACCTCATCTGTCAACCTAGAGATGAATCCCTTAATCCTAGAGATTATGGAAGCTTATGCTTAATCTTACGGTATGCAGATCGAGTTAATCTTAAATTCGAAAATCCCGGTTGAATAATTGTAAAAACTGAAGTTATAAGTTTATTATTTTGATTCCGTATATATCGATTTCAGGTTTGCGCCGCCGTCGTGAGTCTACGGAAGGGAAATACGTAACGGACCCCACACAATTAAATTTAAGATTTCAACGACCACAAGCTCGGGTCTCTAGTAGGTAAGCAGTTGGTCAGTAGTTGTTTACCCATGATGTGCTCTACTAATCGGCAAAATTATAGATCTCGTGGAATTTCTACAAATGTGTTGGGTAATTTTGATGATCAATCAACAGATATCAGCGACGATCATGGTGTCAGGGAAGCTGAGAGAGATGATGACAATACTGGCTTTGGTGCGCTGTCGTGTAAAACAACAGCTAACTCTAAATTAGTTGCTTCACGAATCGAGGACACAAACAATATAGCACGGAATCAAAATACAATCGACTCTCCAATACGGAATGATATTTCGCCTCCACCGGGTGACCCTAAAATAGAAAATAGTGCACGCCTTCGTCGCTACCGGCATAACATAGAATAATTCAAAAGCTTTTAAAAAAACAGAGAAAGCAATAGTATCGATGAATAGTAATGGACCGAAATATAAATATAAATTAACTTACTCGTTTACATATATATGATTGGGCTTAGCAGTTATACTTTGGTATTCAGATTCTTAAGACTTCATTAAAAGTATTTGGATGATTCTATGCAAGCTTACATTGTCATTTATTTATTATTATATATTTTTGAACATGCTTTTTGTATTCAAGCAGAAACTGATGGTTTGCCGAAAAAGTGTTGATTTTATATATAGATCCAGGTTCCAAATAATATACAAAATTCTAACAAGCTTTTCAGAAGGTTCAGTAGATCTTTACTGGATGGATATTTATTAATAAATATAATTATTAATTCACTGGTATCTTATATGGCACTGCATACGTACAATTATTATTGTACAATAATGATTGTGCCGAGGTTTCATGGCCTACCAATTCTTCAAAACGCAAAGCTTTGACATTCCGCCGCAAAGTGTAGGCCTCCACATTCTCACAACCCTTAGGATGCTCGATGCCAAAGACATAGCCCAGAAATTGTAGGGGCCATCGAGCTAACCTTCCGCTCAGATCCTTCATGGACATTAACCAATGAATGTAATGCATGTGATGTACGGCATAAAGTTTCGAATCGAATCGAATAATACAACTCGATTGTCCTTAGAAACGCCTTCTTTGCGACACTGGTCTCCCCGCTGTAAGTATTTCCGAAAATCAGGGGCAATTATCAAAAGCACATCCAGATAGATGAAGACGTTTGACTGCAGTTCTGTGGGAATGAGTTCGAACGACATTACTCGAAACTGCTACAAGAGACCTTATATGCGTCGGTTTCCCACCAACTCTTCAAAGAACACTCGCGAGACTTTTTGTTCTCCTCGGGTTGCCTCCAGGACTTGCCTTTTGACTAAACGCCGTCGGCGAAAGCAGGCTTGTGCTTTATTAACCCGACACGTCCTACTTCTTTTTTCCAAATACCTCGTCAACCTTACTTCCGGTGGTATATCGAAGAGAATACTTCCTTCCATACGGATAACGCTGCGAGTCCCCATATACTGGTGGCATGTACAACGCCACAACCAACCACGGATTGTAGATACCTCCCCCCACTCGCCCCATATATGCAAATATGTGGGAAAAAAACGCAATTCAAATACTATGGACTTGGGGCTTGGTTTTAGATTTCAACGCTTAAACTCTGAAAATTTCATTAAGATCATGCTCTCAGTTTAGAAATTATGCATGAATTTAGTTTCCATAGTGGAGGCGAAGCGCAGCAGCTGTTCACAACGTGCAGCCTGCGTTTACATGTGTGTGCGTGTGTGTGTGTGTGTATCTCTCTCTGACACTGTGTGAATACAAGGGAACTGAAATGTATGAAAACACTGGGTTCAGGGTATCCCCCGACGGGTGCTTCCGACTGGAGCCTTCTCACTTGTTTTTGTTCTCTGTTGTCTCATGCAAAATCGCAAGAGATATTTATGCTTTTCTTTTTTAGTTTTTAGTAGTCAGCCCTATCGATAGGCGTAACAATACCAGCGGCTATCGAATCGAAAGTATCGATGGGAGTGACCATTATTTCGACTACCGCAATTGGTCCGCTACATTCCCCCGTACCGATAGCTGAATGTTTAATACGCCTAACGTTTAACAATGCATTATAGGTGTTTATACCTTTTATAATGGTTTTGTGCTAATGTATCTAACAATGCAATACAACTTAGCTGTTTATACTAAGAACCAATTAAAAATGGGTAAAAAGGGTATAATGGTTTTGTGCAAATGTATGTGACACGCAGAAGGCCATATCTCAGAAACTGTAGGAACTAGAGCCACCAAATGACGATTTCCTCGTTTTCTTAATATCAGTTTTCAGACTCGTTTTTTTCTTAGAATATCTCAAGAACTATAAGATCTAAAGCCACCAAATGAGCGATACTTATACACTCGATCTGTAGCGACTTCATCAAAAAAACAAACATCGAATTGCCACGCCAAATATCGTCTCTAGCTGCAATAGAGGCGAAAAAAGTTGCGTTCATACGGACGGACATTGCATAAACACAATATGATTTTTTACTTCGTGATCGAGTTTACTGGGGAAACGAGCGAACTGGGGAATATCAGCAATAACTGCCGATAGACGTTCGATAAATTGTGTCGGCAAAACCTCTTCATTTTCTTAACATTTGTGTTGCCCAACACTTTAATATTACCAACACATGCACATTGAAAAAACAAATATACTGTAAAAGCGTATCTCATCAATGATGGCAGGAAAATATACTTCGGAATTATTAGGTGTTGTAATAGCTCAAATAGCTCAAACAATTGGATATAGTAGGACTCAGAGTGCGCCATTGGAATTGCTAGAGGATATTTTGCAACGGTTTATCCAAGAACTAGCCCGTGATATACACAGTCAAGCCGAGCATGGTAAATACATACATATACATACATACGTTTGTATGCGTGTTAATTTGTATATTTTTCTTTTGTATGTTCATACATTCTTTTATCGGACGAAATATTTTATTGACAATCAATAAACAAGCAAACCGAGTTGAACCCAATCTAAAAGATGCACTTCTGAGCCTAAGGAATTTGAACATTAATGTGCACGAATTACTCGACTATATTGGAAACGTTGAGCCTATTCCATGTGTTCGAGATGTTCCAGCATACCCAGTCAAAAGAAGCTCAAATATGAATTTCCTAAAACCTGGCAGTACGGAAACTCTAACTAGACCAGTTCACATATTTGAGTACTTGCCTCCAATGCTTCCCACAGAACCAACTGAAGTCTCAAGGTGGGCAGACAAATCTGAACACGAACAAAATCAACTAACTAAGCTCGAGTCAACCCGAGAAAGTGCGCTTACATTTGGCCACAAAACTGCAGTTAAGCTATTGCAAGAAGTAAAACCTGATTATGCTGCTACTGGCATCCCAAAATGGAATAACGATTCGGCAGTGGCATTAAATTCGTCATCTAGGGATAACTTGGAACATGATGGTCACACGATACGAGAAATCAGTAGCGTCGTCATGACAACTGGAGGTTTTATTTCCCCGGCAATCGAGGGAAAACTTCCTGAGGCTTTCGTGCCCGATATAATTGGTAAGCGAATATTAATGCTCACCCAACTGTGCAATAATTGTTCACAGTGTAAAAACATCTATAAAAGAGCCGAAAACGGTCTTAGCTGTGACCTTCAAACTCAAATATTATGGTGCGGCAATGTCCAAACTCGGGTATTGTAGCTTACGTTCACAGTAGGCGTAACTAAAAAATTTCAACATTTTCTGACGCAGTAATATAATCCAGATTCCAGTAGGTTGTCGAAAAAAATGGGTTCATACTGATAGCAAGAAGGCTATTGCATAAATCCAATATTCTTTTTATACTCGTTCATGAAGTGAAAAGAGTATATTGGTTTTGTGTAGTGTTTCTGAATGAACGCAACTTTTATATGTTTTTATATATAAGATATGCTCTTGAAATTTTGGATATATACTTGTAGTTATCTGCTTCAAACAAAGTGTGTAGATTTTTGCAAATCGATAAAAGGTGAATATTTCCCAAAATATTAAAGTTAGAGTCACCAAATTTGGTATGTAGATTGCTGGTGACCTCCCCAAAAGATTGCGACCTTGATATCCCAGCCACGCCCACTATAACGCCCCTCCAGCCACTCCGCCCCCGCAAAGTGCGAAAGCCTATATCTCCCACAGTTTTAAAGCTAGAGTCATGAAATTTGGCAGACAGTGTTTGGGTGATCTCTTGTTAAGATCGAGCCGAAAAATGTTGGCCAATAACTTCTGTGTACTGTCAACGAGTACGAGTATTAAAAAGGTATGTGTGTATGAATGAACGTGGTCTGAAATATATGAAAACAATAAATTCAGGGTATCCATTAGTCGGACGGTCCCAACTAGAGCCTCACTTGCTGTCTCACTTCTTTAATTTTACATAAACTAATAAAAAAGAGGAAACTCTAAAGCTCATACTTTTCATTAGTTATCAAAAAATATATATCTATTTTGAACGCAACGTTTTTTGAATTGTGCGTCTTATTCTGAGCCACACTGCAAAATTGATTTTTAACGGTGTTATTAAAACACGTAAATACCAAAAATCTATACCTTCAAATTAAGTTTATATTTTCAAACTTTGAGGATATATGAACACTTCGAACATAAAAGCCGTGACCATTAGAGACAAATTTGTACCATAACGTAACACATCTTATTTGTCCTAAATCGATTAACATGTTTATCCAACACCCAATTTCGAAGAACTTATTAAAGCTTGATATACTACATTTGATCTAAAGGTTCCAGTATATACATTTATGTGTTAGTATAACAATATATAAATATGTATGTATATATGTATGTTTCCTTCCTTGTTACGAAGTTCTTGACATAATTCTTATAAATACATATTTAAGTAATAAAGTTTTTCTTGTACATGATTTTAGACAAATTCAAAGGACTCGATGCACCACGCATGTCTCCCGCACATAAAACATCAGAAGGTCAAACTCCTTTCCCTCATGATGCTGTCGACATAGCAACGACTATATTAATGGGTCCTTTAGACTCCACACGGTCCGCAGAGCAAGGCCCACCAGTTAATGAACCACCCACGCCTGAAGTCAATGAAATAAACACTGTTTTAGAAGCTAGTGCTGCATCAATGTCAGCACTGCCGAACACTAAGGTGAAGAAAACAAAAAAAAAAAATGTAATAAGTGGTCGCCCAAATGATCAGACGGAAGATCTTAATGCAATCAAGGCAAAGGAGAAAGCTCAACGAAAAGCTTTAAAAATGTATCAAAAGCTGTCAAAGAACCAAGTTGAAGGCGGTAGCAACCTAATGGGACTCAAAAGATCCATGAAAAATTTAAATCGTGGTATGTTGTCGGCTTTACCGGACGGATCAAGTGAGCGAATGCAACTAGAAAAGCTAATAAAAAAACAAACAAAGCAACGCCAAAAGCACCTGAAGAGCCAAAAACAGCAACGGCAATTTCAATCGGGATCCAAGCTGTGCGGAGTTGCGCTAAACCCTATCGCAATGGTTCCTGTTTCCAGTACAGACCCTGATCCATCTGTATTGCCTCTCCCCCATCCATTTGTAGCCAAATTGGCAGAGAATGATCTTGGTTTTGTGGGATCAATCCAAAACGATAGTAAAGATATATTTCAACCTAATCTGGCAATATCTGCAAAAGATGTTCCGAGTACCAATGTTGAATCGGATGCTCTTCCTGACGAAATCAAACTTGCCAGCGAACCGGATCGAAACAAATTAAATATTTTCAAGAAAATATCAAAACAAAAGACCCCAAAATCAATATCACCAAATACATTGAATATTGGCACAAATATGTTCGAAAGTTCTAGTAACGTTTCGCCATTGATTACTCTTCCATCTGGAACAACTATAACGCCAGCGCCTGCCTTAAATGCCTCTGAAAATATAAATATACTATCACATAATCTGAACTTATCGTTGACCAATATGACCACGTACGATTGTGTTCAGTCCTTTGAACACTTACCGGCTGAGTTTCCAACAACAGGCAATCTACTAGCCATCGACGTGAATAAACCGAAGAAACGCGGTCGTAAGCCGGGAGGCAAAAATCAGGTCAAGCCACACACGTCAACGAGCGGCCTCACACCATCTATCCAATCGCCAAAAAAATTAAAATCCACAAAGTTAAATTCAGTTTTTCCATATACGACGGACTCGTCAATAAATAAAAGTTCTTCGATAATATCTGGCTTACCCTTACCAATGGAACCTTTAAATTTGAGTCACGCCGATCAATTAAAGGGTACTCACATTTCGGGCAATGTAAGTTTTATAAGTGATATCGGCGTTGGATCTGCCGGCGATGCCGGTAGCGCAATCGGTGATGCCAACACTAAAAACTTAAAAATCCAAAAAGCTAAAGATAAAAAGGAAAGAAAAAAGTGCAAAGCAAAATATAATCAAGAGCGCGATGACAATACACATGTTGTTAGTATTGTAGACGACGCTCGAGCTCTAAGCAAAAAGCTTTGTTTGATAAATACAGATATGCAGATGTCGAAAAACGTGCCACTACAAACTAAACATCTAGTAAACGAGACTGCTGGCAACAGTGAGAGAAACGTGCAAATTTCATCGGCAAAATTACCCGGAGCTACCAAAAATAGAATTCTTAGCGCATCTCCGCCGTTAGTTAGTGGTCATGGGCTTTTGACCAGTTCAGGTCCTTCAAATCTTCTAAATACCACATCATTGCATCCAAGTAATCAGCCAAACATAATGCCAATAATGCCGCTACTGCATTTTCCCCCTCGCCCCGGCCTTATTCCCTCTGGCCCAAGTCTGTTTCCACCAAATTTAACCGGTTTCAACAAGACAGTTGCCTGCAATTCGGGCTCAAATATGATCATGCCCCACTCATTCATGCCCTTTTCGAGCACTGGTCGATCTTCAACCATTGGTCATAGACCTTCGCTTCTTGAAACGACTGGTAAGTAAATTATAAAATAATTTGCAATATTTTTGATATTTCAAGACTAATTTTAATTTGCAGATAATAAATCAACACTTTTGGGACTGTTGCCGCTTACTGATACCCATTTAGAGCGAAGTTATTGCAATGTGGCTCCTCTGGTTCCCGAATCCATGAAATTGCCAACTGCGCAAATTGACACAAATAAACTTAGGTCGCCTGATCGCTATACGTATGATGCAAAGCAAAGCAGTGAATGCACTGTAAAAGACATTAGCCATACTTCACCTATTTCTAATATAATGCCTGTCGTCCAGGGAGGTGGACTATTAGGCATGGAAGAAATACAAATAAACCAAAATCCGAGATCTACTAAAATGTTCAAGTCTGCACCAGCGGCTACAGGAAACCTTGGGGACCCCATTGAGGTATCAGATGACTCAAATGATGATGAATCTAAGGCAACCAAAAATAAACAAATTGCCGGCATTCCACATTTACATAGTCTGAAATCAAGCTTAGTTCAACCTCCACATCTTTTGAATTTAGGACAACATCAACACATTGAGAGTTTGCACCTTTATTCAATGAATGCAAACCTATTGCATTCTCCTATATCTGACGGCAAACAATTAAATAAGCAATCTAAACCATCATCCCTGGAAAAGGCTCAAGCTGAAAACAACCTGTTGTCCGTCGCACCATCTACGACCCCTTCACCTTTTAACATTAATTTTATGGGAAATGATAAATTCAGCTTGGCCGGTGGCGCCGATCTTATTCCCTTATCACGCATCGATAGCGGACTGGCATACTCGTCACTCACCGTGCCAGCTACAAGTCTAGCGGCAGGTGCAACATCTGGATCTGTCCCAAATCACGTGGGGACTGAAGCTGATGACCAGCATTTTGTTGGCTCTGTTAATTATGAAGACATTACAATAACACCAACCAACAGTTTATCAATAGGTGAAAAACTGCGTAAATTACATAAGAAAGTTAAAAAACCTAAGGATGGCAAAATTAAAAAGAAGAAAGACAAAAAAGACAAAATAAAAAGCAAGGAAAAAAGCGACGAAAAAAATTCACTTCATATCGAAAAACCGAAAAGCCAAGAAAAAAAACAGAAAAAGGATAAAAAGAAAGAAAAACAGGTAAGACTTAAAATTTGGTATTAAAATAGCTATAAAACTAAAGTAAAATTTCAAATAACAGTAATAATTTTTTGTTTGACCCTAAAAAATAGTCATGTAGGCCAGAATGCACAAAATAATTAAATTGATAGCTAATATTTTATTATTGTTCATTTCTTTAGTTAAGTATTCAACCGTTTTAATAAAAAGACTGTTATTCAATAAACTTGTATTTTTCAAAACGAAGTCATGATGTATTATCTATGCTAGCTTTTCTAATTATAAATTTGACAATAAGCAATTTAAATGTTAAATGTATACAATATAAAATTTTATATTGACTGGGTAATACCCCAGTTTTCCTCACTTTTAACTCTTAACTACTTATATTTAACAGTATGCCGGTAAGTTAATGAATACGAAAATCTCCTGACGTCTCTCGAATTTTTTAATTAAGCTGTCCGGTCTTAATATTTTCAAGGCAAAATATGGCATCCTAATGTGTGTGAATACCGACGCGCAAACAGCCTCTTACATATTTTTTTTTTTATGTAATCTAAAAAGTAATATACCTAAAAAATTTAGTAGCTACATCATATATCATTTTAGAGATAGAATTTGGTATAAGATTTAGGAATCTAGTTCGATTCAAACTTCGGTTTAAGATTTAAAAATATTGTATTCCGGAAGGGTGAATAAGTATAATGTAAGTGTAAGTGGGATGTGCAAATGATGTAATCTGATTTAAACTTTAGCCTTTACTTATCAGAAAAAGGTGTTTTAAACAATTCCTGTGCATAACAGTCCATTTAGCAACGAGAAATACGGAAATACAAAAATACAGTGTTATTAATGATTATACATTATTTATATACTATTTAACTCCAGATGGCGCCAGACGAATTACCGATGTCGAAAGAAAACGTAGAATGCAATACGCCTCAGACGAAAAACTTTCTTTCAAGTGCAATTGGAGACGCTTTACCACCAACAGTGTTCCAAGCATCAGTAACACACCATTTAGTGTCACCCAAGTTAAATCTATCGCCTAACCAGGTGCCGAAACTCACACTCAAGCTAAGTGGAAGATCTACTCCCAATCATTCCTCAAACGAAGGAGACCATGATCTATCAATTACTGATACGACGGCTCTGACTCCCACCCAGTCAAAAAGGGAACACTCGCCAGAATTAGCTCGTTTCTCACCACTTGTTACCAGACCTCCAAAACCCAAACAATGTAGGCATTTTAGTTATATTTATATAAATACTTGATGCTTAATTCACAGTGATATTGATTTTAGGCGAAATACAAACATTGAACTTATCTACGGCCACGTCTGCTTCTGTTTCTGTGCCTACTAGTAAAACACAAGCAATGCCAATGTTAATGCCGATGTCAAATATACAGGCCACACCTTCAAGCGGTTGGATATCGAACGCTTCTACAGCCACAATATCAGCAAGTTCCGTTTTATTACCACAACAGTTACTGCATCCATCAAAGCAAATCTCAAAAATGTCGTCGTCTTCCTTGACTACAACTATTCCCAGTGTCGCGTCTGTTTCATCAAAAAAATCCGAAGGACCTCAGATATTGCCTCAATCTGAAGAATTAAATCGGCCGTCATCATATGTTGATGCCGACGGTTATCGCATTTGGATTTGTCCCGCGTGTGGAAAAGTTGATGACGGTTCAGCAATGATTGGATGCGATGGCTGTGATGCATGGTACCATTGGTAAGTCATAGTAAAAAATGATGAAAACTTAAAACTTATAAAAATAATAATTAACTAATAATTTAGGACATGTGTGGGAATACTTGTTGCTCCAAACGACAATGAGGATTGGTTCTGTCGCGTTTGTATAACTAAAAAAAAAGTAAATGGATCGGAAAAAAAAAAAAAACGAAACAAAAAGAAATGAGTCATTAGGTAATTAAATCCACATCTGAACACCATGTACAGCTCGGATTTTTGTAATTATTACTAATAATTTACTGCATATATTTAAACTGTAATTCTTAATTTCACTTCCTTTTCAAAAAAGTAATTTGAGCAATAAAATTCATAATGTATATAACGAACAAATCATTAACAACATTAAATTTATTTGAATTATATTTATTACATTAGTTCTTGAGTTTATTAAACAACGTGCACAGCGTTAAACACGTGTGTTACACATACATATATTGAATAGTAATCAAGAAAAGCTGAATTTTGTGAAACTTTAAAGCAAAACTGTAAACTAAAGTAAATTGTGTTCGCCCAGCCTGACTCAGAAATCTTGCTCGTGTACGCGTTCGTTTGTTAATATATATTGTTTTCTTTATGTTAATACATCCATATCGAACATTAACAAAACGTAGGAAGCATTTACTTCTGAACTTTATACAAAATTATGAAAATATGTCATCTGATTACGCACATAGATACGAGATTTAAATATATACATTTTAAAAAATGCGCCGATGCGGCAGATGCATATTATACAGTAGCACAAAGCATACAATACATAGAGTTGTCAAATCGACAAAAAAGTAATTGCAAATATTTTCGTGTTCGTGGAGGCCTACAAAGCACTTGCTCTCATTTCTTAGAAACCAGGGGGGGGGGGGGTAAGCTCGCTGCGAGCGCGAGCTATACGCACTCACACTGCTTAGCAAAGCAAAGCGCAAGTCCGTAGTACTTGAATGGCGTTTTTTAATAGAAGGTCTCCAAAATCCGAAATATTCTTTATTGAATCAAATTTCGTGGGTCTAGCTGTTATGTTTTCTAAGATATGCTCAAAACCGGGTCAAAACATAGATAATTACCGATATTAAGAAAACGAGACAAGTCACCAATGATTTGAAATAAACTTGATCTGCGTATGGTATACACGAACTTGAAAAGTTCAAGTTTAGCTTTCTAGCATTTGTAGTCTCCGAAATCGACGCATTCATACAGACGGAAGGGCAGTCAGGTTAGTGATGTTGATGAAGTATATATGTGTATACTTTATGGGGTCGGAGACGGCTTCTGCCTTTTAAATACGTTTGCACAAAACTATTATACCTTGATTTACTCACTTTCAATGGTTTCAGAGTATAAAAATAGTTGGGCATTCCCTACTTTACGCAAAAAACTCCAGCTTCCTTGCACGTAAAAAATAATAGTTGAAATGAACCCACTGTAGTATATTTTGTTAACTCGCTTTCCATGCGAATTTTAAATAGAGGTTCTGCTAACTTGAAGAACCTTTGTTTGCATTGATTCTTATTAGTTAGGATTAACTTAAATTTTGTCACACGAAAAACAAAATGGTTGGTGTCGATGATGTGTAACAGACAGTTTAGGTGTCAAGAGTGCGGTGGGTTCCAAGTTAAAGACCACGCAGATGCTTTTTTGTTTTTTATACTCCTTTAATAATTATTACACATTTTACATATTTTAGTTATTATTAGACTGTGAACGATGTGTTGCGATGTTGGTTAGACCCGACTCACTAATTTATATATAATATATATATATACACATGTGTATATTGTGTATATATTTATCTGAGTTGAGATCATGAGGTTAGTTATTCAAACTCTAAGACCTTAATTTTAAATTGCTATGTGATTATTTTTTTTATGCCTGCCAAATTGTTATTAATTATAATATAAACAACTAAGAACGTTGCGGTAGCGTAATTCCGACTGCACAATACTGTGTACACGGTGTAATAACAGCTTAATTCAGTCGAAAAAGTTTTCTTGGTGACCGTTACCAAACCAGTCGAAAAGCCATCAAATTAAAATAGTTGGCCTCAGATATATTTTGAACTAACTGAAAACATTAAGCTGCGGGTAAATGTATAAAAAACAAGGGAGAAGGTTCCAGTCGGGAGCGCCCGACTGGCTGATACCCTGAACCCCGTGTTTCGTACATTTCAGCCGCTGCGCTTGGAAACTAAATTCGTGAATAGATTCTAAACTAAGAGCATGCTTTTAATAAAATATGGGGCGAATGGGGTTAGGTATCCAAAAACAACCGAAATATTCATTACCTGAGCCAAAGTTTGTGGCTCTATGGTATCTAAAATATGGTCAAAAACCGATAATTATTGATAATAAGAAAATAAGTTGAGTTGTCGATGATTTGAAATAAATTTGATCTACATAGGGTAAACACGAGCTAAAAAGTCAAAATTCAGCTTTCTAGTTTCATACAGGCGGACGGACTGACGGACAAACATGGCTAGATCGACTCGGCTAGTGATTCTGATCAAGAATAAATGTATTTTATGGAGTCGGAGATGCATCCTTCTGCCTGTTACATACATTTGCACAAAACCATTATACCCTGTTTTACTCAATTTTAATGGGTTCAGGGTAGAAAGTCACATTTCTTTAAACAAAAACAAATTTAATGTTGAAGAATTTTAATTTTTATATATAGAACAGAAATGTAACTAACTGTAGTTCAATAAATTTGTTTAAAATTTTGTATTTTCTCAACTTTTGATTTTGCAAAATAAACAAGAGTAGTCTAGTCGCGAGTACCCAACTAGGCGATATCATAAACCCAACTGTGTGCTGACTTTATATAAATTTCAATCCTTGCATTCATACAAAGATACACAAAATCAACACATACGTTAAATTCTTAAAAAACTTCTAAACAAAATGTAAGATGTCTTTATCTTCATAAGTTCAGCGTATAAAAACCAAGTCTGAAAATCAATATTTATTGATATGAAATTTGATATATAACATATAATCTGTGTATGGTATCGGAGAGTATTTAATTAAAATTTCATTGTATTTAGTTTCCAATAGTTTCCGAGATTACTACTTTCTTACAGACGCACAGACTGATTGACGGATATGCCTAAACGCCACGGATATGCCTAGCAAGTCAGAGTATGGCATGTAAAAGTTCCCTAATGGGGAGCACCCGACTAGAAGATACTCTGTACCCAGCTGCAAGCTATTACATACAGAAATAAAATATTAACCTCTTTGTATTCATACATACATACACAAAATCACACTAAACTAAGAGTATTATCTTAAAAAAATTTTCAGGATTTAAAAATCAAATTAAATTCAAATCTACTATGTACAAACCAAAGCGTCAGCCTGCAGTACTTCAATTGCGGTTTTTTTATATTTGTGGTAAATGTTTCTCTCATAGTTTCTTAGATATGCTCAAAAGACGGGTAAAATCAAACGATAAATATAGATATGAAAATAAACTTGATCTACGTATGATATACACAAACTTAAAAAGTCTGAGTTCAACTCTCTACTTCCTGTTGTTTCTGAGATCGACGCGTTCATATGGACGGACGGGCGGACAGATAGACAGACGAGCAGGGCTAATTCGACTCGGCTAATGATGGTGGCCAAGAATATATATACTTTATGGGGTCTGAGATGCCTCCTTCTGCCTGTTACACACATTTTAACAAAACAATTTTTCCATTTTCTTATACCTTCTTATACAATTTTCAATGGGGTATAGGTCTACAGTCTACAGGTATGTACATAAATAATTGTTTTTGTGTTCGTGTGTACATGTTCAATTGGCTGCAGGCAGGATGTCTCTTAGTTGGGCACTCTCTATAAGTAATAGTTTGGAATTTATGAGGATTATTTAAAATTTGAAAAAAAAAAATTACACTTGTAGTACTACTACACCAGTGCACCAAAAATGGTTTTAAACTGAAGTTGTTTTGAAAAAAAAAAACGATTTAGTCAATAAAAGACTCGATAGGTATTTAAATAACGTGTAACATATTCTAAACCATATAAATATCTCATTGTAATTTACCGTAGACTCCTAGAACAACATGAATTGCTTTAGTGCAAAAGTAAAAGCAACTTTCGTTTTTGTATTACATGTCCACCGCTGTATATTATCAGCAAGTTATTTTAATAAACAACACGCACAAAGAGGGTTAGAGCACAAGCATATAGTTGGTAAAAATAATTGTTTAGGCAAAATGTTGAATTTTAATGTATACCTTGAAAAATATTTAAAATTCATATAACTGCAGAAAACCAATTTAGAAAGTTTTCTGAACACTTTTTTTTAAATAACAATATAGTGTGATACATTGACTCTAAGTAAAATATAAAAGTTTTAAAAAAAAGTGTGCAAAGTTTCAGCTTGATTGGCTTAAAACTATCTAAGTATGACGGACGTGGAGTATGTATAGAATTTGTACGTCTCAGTGGCAAGAACTAAGTTGCTTCATCCGCATGTACATATTGCACTATTGGACTAGTTGTTTTATGCCAGCACGTTCATATAATTATTTTATTGTATTTATAATTTTAGTTCGTTTGGCCGCTGGAACTACAATTTGGCGAGATTCTTTGGTGATTTTTGTTGTCGTTATGCGGGCTCAAAGGCTGTGCTGATTCATTCAAAGACAAAGTGGCCAATGTTGAGGGCGCAGCTGAGGCTGGTAATTTGGTAGCTTCAACTTCAGTTTTAACACAGATTCTCCCGTTACCATTGTCACTAGATACATTTTGAGAGATTGCTCCATCAGTTGTAGCGCTACTGTTGCTACTAAGCGCCATACGCTGCATCTGTCGGATAACTGTCGCAGCGTAATATGCTTGCTATAAAATAGTGATAAACATTAAGAAAAAGAGAAAACTAGAGGGTGCATATTAATCTACCTTCCATCGAGATTTGGCAAAGTTTTTCTTAAGTTGCTCCGATACAGTGCCATGAATGTTCTTGCTGCTGGCCTCATTTCCAGATATCCTGAAAGAATTTTTAATTTACTCAATGTAACTGAAATACACAAAACATCGTAACAATGATTAATTCTTTGCTATCACTCACCAAGGATGTCCCAAAGCTTGTTTGCATGTATAACGTTTTTCGACAGTAACACACATTAAATTTTTTATGAAATGCTTAGCCGACTCGCTTATTTCGTCCCAATATGGCGATTCAAATTCAAATTCACCTGTAAATATTACAGTTTTATAATACGATAGAATATTCATTGAATTCGTAGAGTATACAATTATGAATGTGAATAATATGATATAGTTAAAAATAAAATATATATGATGCGGAAATAACTTGAACATGCTTAGGACAAAACCTTAAAAGTTATAGTTATTCGAGTTCTAAAAGTTAAAGATCCAAAGAATTAGATTTGGCTATCCAATGCAATAAAAGCGAATGATTAACAGTGTCAACAGCCTTAATGAAATTAATGTAAATAACATCTGTTTGCATTTTATTTTTGAATACTTCAATAACAAAAGGTTTGAATTCCAATATGTTAGTGGTAGTCTTTCATAATCTTATGCTGAAAGGGTGAAATAATGGGGAAGATATTAACTTTTCAAAAATCTTAGGAATAGCAGACAAAACAAGTGAGAAGGCTCCAGTTGGGAGCGCCCGACTGGGGTATACCCTGAACTCTGTGTTTTCATACATTTCAGTCCGCTTGCATTCATACAGCTATACACTGAATCACACATACACACATGTAAACACAGGCTGCACGCTGTGAACAGCAGCTGCGCTTAGGCCCCACTATTGAAACTAAATTCGTGTATAACTTCTTAACTGAGAGTATAATCTTAATAAAACTTTCAGGGCTTAACAAGAACATTGAAATTTATGTACAAACCAAGCCCAAGTCTGTAGTCTTTGAATTGCTCATTTTTTCATATATGGGGCGAATGGGCGGAGATATCCAAAATCCGATATATTCATTACCACGCGAACAGCTTGAACTAAGTTTGTCTGCTCTAAAATTATCGATAATTTGGAATAAACTTGATCTGCGTATGGTACACACGAACTTAAAAAGTCCAAGTTCAGTTTTCTAGCTTCTGTAGTCTCAGAAATCGACGCGTTCATACAGACGGACAGGGCTAGATCAACTTGGCTTGTTATGCTAATCAAGAATATATATAATTTATGCCTTCTTCTGCCTGTTACATACATTTGCACAAATCCATAAAACCCTGATTTATGCATTTTCAATGGATTCAGGGTATAAAAAATAAATCGGCTTAGCGTAATCTGAGTCAGTTGTCGTTTTTTGAAAAAATATAGTTGATGGTAGTGTTGATGATGCCTGCAACTGCACAAGTTAACCAATATGCTTGCGCTGCAGTTTGTTGTATTAAAACTCAATCTAGAAAAGTTTTTTTAAATAGTGGCAATTAAAGTCCAACTATATGTTTCATGCAACCAATGTATTATAAGGTAACAACAGTAATTTTAGGCCAAAGTACTGGGATGGATTAAATCGGTAAAAATGAACTATTTTGAGGCGCAAGGAAAAAACACGTCCGTTGCGAATGCGAAACTGTTAACGGTTATTACGCAGTCGTTTACCTGACTGCAATGTTCTTACTTGTTTTTTATTCATTTGAAATATATACTTTATTCCAAATAATTAAACTTGCCTTTGAGTATTTGTGCAAATAAATTAGCGTCGTTCTCGTCGTAAAATGGAGGATAACCACAAAGGAGTATGTAGGATATTACGCCTATACTCCAAACATCAACAGCCTTGCCATACGGCTTTTGGGCCAAGACTTCTGGCGCTACATATCCCGGAGTTCCACATGCAGTTGCCATGATACCGGAATCCTCCATTTTTGATAAGCCAAAATCGCTTATCATTATTTTACTATCATCGTCTGGACTATAGTATAGAAGGTTTTCGGGCTGTATCAAATAATGGTAAAATTTAGAATTTATTTGCATCAATGTTTTATGTTACTCACCTTGAGATCCCTATGTACAACACCCTGCTCATGCATATAGTCTACAGCCTCCAAGATTTGTCTAATTAGGTGAGATGCATCCTTCTCCGTGTAGGATCCTTTCTCCACTATGCGATCAAACAATTCTCCACCTGTTACTCTTTATAAAAATAATTCTGTCAATTATATAAATGCCTACAAGCAATGTGCAAAGCATACAATTCCATGACCAGATACACCTTAGCCTTATCCTCGTATGTTTCTAGAAGTTGCACTATATTCGGATGAGTTAGCCTGTAAATAAATTGGCAAGCATTAATTCATAACAAATACGTATTCTATCATCGCTTACAAAGCGAAATACATATTTATAAACATGGCTGAACAATTAAGAAAGGGTCACACAATGCTTTTAATTTAATTTTCTCACACTCTTCATTGGCCCTAATTCCGCACCAAAGTGAATTTAACGAAATATATATTCATATAGCTGACTAATTAGGGATATGCTTTATTCTGTTTTGATTCCAAGGCGGGATAATGTTCGGGGTCTCAACTCACCGCGATCCATTCGGACTGTTGCCACCAAAATGATTTGCACTGAACCTACATAGAAAGAAAGCAAATTAAACGAAGTAAATTTTAAAACTGAAACAAAGAAAGAAAACAAAAAAAAACGGAGACAGTTCTTGTTTATAAATATTATGCAAACAGACAAAATATAATCATCACAAACGTTAATTCGATTGTACATCTCCAATCCGTAGATAAACGTAATTATAGCTCACGTATATTATACGCTCTTATTCCAGCATTTTAGGGCTCTGTGCACAGAAAACTGTCAGCTACTAATCATGCAAACATAAGCAGAAATTCAATATTTAAAATTTAATAAAAATAAAATAAAAAAAAATGACGATAAAAATACATGTCTCTTAATTCTTATCTACATATATAAATTCTTTCTCACACAATAGACCAAATTGTTAGGTTCCGAACTTAATGCTTCTTATTCATATTTGTGGTAATTGCAATTTAAAGTGCATAAGAAAAAAATGTGTAACAATATGTAAGAAAACATTTCACTCATGCCATATACAAAGGGATACGCAAAGAAGGGAGCCCCCTTAATATACTTCACCCATTGAATATGTAACACGCAGATAGAAGCCTCACCGACCGCGTAAAGAATATATATTTTTTATCAATCCGACCAGTTACCTCGACTTAACCAAATCCATCTTTCCGTTTGTATAAACGAACCGATGTAGGAAGCTTTAAGAGTTACAGTCTTGCAATTTGGAAATTATATTATCGTATAACATACACATATTTTCGTATAGCATACACTGATCAAGAATGATTCACTTTACCCCTATGAGCTTTAATATATATACACAGTTGGGTACTATGTTTAAATTATGTATTATTTCTGTTGTTAATCTGATGGTTAATCAAGGCCTTTATTCTGGCTAAACTGAAAGCCAATATTACTGTGGAAAAATTCAAATTTTCATATATTCGGGAAATTTCTTCTTTTAAATTAAGTGTTCCGGCCGAACATTTCAGCAAAATTTGCTGTAAAGAGTTCCTGCCAGACCACTTAATCATTAAAGAATACACTGCGAAAACGAAAAATCGGTCTCCGATTGCACTTCTGCCTCCTGCTGTCAATCTAAGCCCACCTCTTGCAGTCTCTGTTAGTACAAAAAACTAACATCCTCCCTCTCACTTGACTACCAGAATGTAAGAGGTCTTTATAGCAACTTTGTAATCTTTATCTTAGTAGCCTATCTTTTCATTTTCATGTCATAGCCTTCTCTGAGACATGGTTAACGCCTGACATCCTAAATTCTGAAATACTATCTAACAAATTCTCTATCTATAGAAAAGACCGCACTTCTCGTCGTGGTGGTGGTGTGCTTATTGCTGTTGATGCTGATTTATTCTCGGAGATAGTAATAACTAACTTTTGTACAGATATAGAATTTGTTGCCATCAAATTGTGCATTAATGGTGTCTGCCTTTTTATTACTTGTTCCTATATTCCTCCTTCTTCAGATAATTCTGTCTATTCGATGCACTTTTCTGCTATACATTCTGTCTCCGCTATGCTTTCCGATCGTGATTTTCTTGTAGTTCTGGGTGATTTCAATATTGCTGGAACTACGTGGATCTCTAGTCCCGATTCTAGCGTCTTGAGTTCCACGACCCAAAATGATTTTCTCGATAATTTATTTCTTGTCTGTTTCCCGTAATGAGCATATATCATGTCCGGAAGATCCCTAATACCCCACTTTAGAGGTGTTGAGTGATTTACCTACCCGGGTGCTAAACCCTGGTAGTAAGCCTCCAGAGCGAGCTCGCCAATTTCGGAAAACCGACTTTAGCAAACTAACTCAGCGCTTATCCCAGACTGACTGGTGTCGGCTTTACATGTGTAAGGACATGGATAGTGCAATCAAGATTTTTTTATTCTACTATAAACCATCTATTCGATTTATGCGTCCCGGTTTGTGATTCAGTTAGGTCTAACAATCCTATTTGGTTCACACGGGAATTAAACAATTTGAAGAATAGAAAGTCAAGGATGTACAAGAAGTTCAAGGAAACTGGCTCTTTCTTGGCTTACACTCAATATCTGATTGCTCGATCTAATTTCTCTGTCCTCAATAACCAATGTTATAAGGATTACTTGAAAAGTTGTAGGATACAGTTCCAGCGGGATCGTAAAAGTTTCTATAATTTCGTTAATGTGAAGCGTAAACCATCAACACTACACATCAACTCTATTTTTTGAAGGAACGTCTGGAAAGAATCATTTATTATTCCTCTCCTTAAAAAAGGAAACAAGTCTAATGTTCAAAACTATAGAGGTATTTCTAAGTTGTCCGCTATTCCCAAGATTTTTGAGAAGTTGATAACTTTTCAATTACAACATCTTTGTAGATCTATAATTTCACCCTGCCAGCACGGGTTTATGAAATATAGATCTACTACCACTAACTTATTGGAATTCACGTCTTTTGTTATTAAAGGATTCCAAAATAAAATGCAAACAGATGTCATTTACACTGATTTCAGTAAAGCGTTTGACTCTGTTAATCATTCGCTTTTACTGCATAAGCTTCATCTTCTGGAATTTCCAAATAGCTTAATTATCTGGATATCTAACTATTTATCCTTAAGAACCCAAAAAGTTTACTTCAAAGGTCTTGTCCCGAAACCTGTTCAAGTTACTTCCGGAGTACCACAACGAAGTCACCTTGGTCCGTTATTATTCACCTTATTCATAAATGACCTTCCTTCTGTAATAAACCACTCTCGGGTACTGATGTACGCCGATGACGTAAAACTTTGCCTGTCGTCTACTAATTCTCTAGCTGGCCAAAGTTTGCAATCCGACCTTGACAGTTTCAAAATCTGGTGTCAAGTAAATTTATTAAATTTTAATTACAGTAAGTGCAAATTTATGTCCTTCTATAGACGAATGCCTTTTTTCAATAATTATTTCCTTAATGGTAAGCCCCTTGAGCGTATTGAGTCCGTTAACGATTTGGGTATTCTTCTTGATCCCAAGCTTAAGTTTAACAAGCATATTTCTTCTGCTGCAAATCGAGCTTTTGGAGTCCTGGGAATCATAATGCGCTTTGTCATCTGTCCATTTGTTCGCGATCTTCGTCACCGCACGTTATGCGGCGCGCCCCTCGGTCAGTTGGGCGGGAGGTGGGTGGCATTTTGCCTGGGTCCGCGCGTTAAGAAGCCCGTGCGTGGTAGCGTTGGGCCACTTGAATGTACTGCTCGTTAGTACATCTACGTCCAATATAATATAATATAATATATATATGTAAATAATCTTCGGATTTCCACTTTCGATTAATATAATTGGATTCATATTTCATCGGGCCATTTTTCATATTTTAAATCTTACACAAGTTATTTATCGGTGATATAAATCTACATCTACATCTCTTTAAGTTTTCTTGCTCTTCTGATACTCCTTTGTATTTAGAAAATATATAACATAATAGTATATTATGATATTATCGCACATTAAGTGTTCATGATTAAATGTCATTTTTATTTGAGTTGATGCTTAAACTGTTAAATTGCACCTACGTACACAATATTAAATGCATACACGCAAACTTTATATTGTAATGTTTTTCTGCTGAATATGTCATTGTTTAGCGATGGTAGAAACAGTTTGTTTTATACTTTATAAAGTTAATGACAATACAACTGCACAAACTTATTAAGCATCGTGAAAAAATTGTGAAAAATTGAGGTTATTCGGCAAATTTAGTTACATTTTTTGCCAAGAAAACCGTCTACAACTTGCTAATATATAAATATAAGATTACGGAAAAACATTTTAGTACATACAAAAACACAGTAGTACATACTCCCACTGTCGTAGGGGTATTGAGACTAGTAAAAAATTCCGTTTTTGAACCGTCACCATCCACTTAAAACTAAACACATCTATAAATTAAGCTCACCTTCTCAGCACGCGTATTTCATTTTCCAACGATTCCTCTTTTCCCTTTAGAGCTTTCTTATCAATGATTTTGACTGCGAAATGGTCGCCCGGTGTTTCTTTACTTTCGGCTAAACGTACTTCAGAAAATGCGCCACTATTAATAGGGTTAAAATAAAGGAATCAAAAAACTTCATTATTCTCTGTAAGTAATTTACTTATGACAACAATAATATACTTACGTCCCCAGGAGGCCATGGAGGTTGTATTTTTCTTCAATTGACACCTGTTTGTTTAACTCCTTCATATCCTTAGATTTGGGCTTTTTGCCAGAATCTTTTTTGCCAAAAAGTGGCATAACTTCAAATTTGTTTTAAGTCCTATAAAATGTTTACCATCGAAATTTATAAAAATTCAAATAAATAGCACAAGAGATTAGAAAGCGAAAGTTCGTTGAGAGCATGCGTCTGGCTGCTAATTATGAAGCAATTTAAAAGTGTTTTAATAATAGTAAAGGGTAGGTGCAATATTCAATTTGCACCACAAAACTTTAAAGAAGCGAATTATGACGAATTAGAAAAAGTAGGGAACGTCGGACTACCTGAACTTTGTTTTTACTACATATTAACTCCCTAGCATGAATACATACATATATACAGAATCACGCATGGCCCCTCTAGTAGGTGATGACCGAGCTACCTTGTTCTCAGCTCGCAAATGTTATGACGTACATTAGTAATTGTTTATTTACAATACACACGCTATAAGATACATGCTGCACACGCAAATAGTTTTAAAGATGTCTTGATCTAATTATAATCTATAATATATCTAATAATGCCATACATATTTTTTGGATGGGATGGAATGAAAGGGGTTAGAATATATGTACCCGCTCCCTGATGATTTTAGGGTATCGCAGTACAACAGTATCTACAACAATCTTAAGTTTGCTAACTTTATTTCGTAGATTATGAGAGCTAGACATTAAATTTGCTTCACATGAACATTTAAATATACCGTAGTAAAAAATCTATTGCATCTATTGCATAAAGTTTCAGGTAAGAACGCTTCCATATAGTTCCGTTATAATGACGTCACAGTTTTAAGAGCTAAGAATTCGTTGTGGCTCTTTCAATCTTGGGTAGCAAAAGCAATTTTTTTTTTTTGTAGGAATATATACATTTACATGTTCTATTTATAAAATGTGTTGTAGACTTTTTCTTCGAATTTTGTCGAACTCTTTGCGATTTTTCTTATCCAGTTAGTTTAGAAGTGATCCAAGAATTAATTTTCCATAGTAAGGACCAAGCGCAGCCGCTAATTAGTCTCCAAGATCGACGCTTTTATACAGACAGACGGACATGGCTAAGTCGAGTCGATTGTTGATGATCTACAATACATATATGCATACACCTTATGGAGTCGGAACAGCTGCGATGTAATCTATGCTTGATCAGTATTAACAACTGGGTTAAATTAGCCTACCTGTCTGTTTTTAGACAAGCCACACTCTCAGTAGGTTTGTATTTCTGTTGGAGTTAGAACATACATACAATATCCCAATCGCAATATTATATTATCGGTCATAGGAATTATTGAATGAGACAAACTGTGCGAAAACGCGGATTACTATAAGATTATAGCTGCCACATCCGAAAATAATTCCAGTTTAATTTTGACTGCATAGTATTGCTGAATTTGCAAAAGGAATAGTTACAATCATCTTATCACAATATAATATTGACGATTATTTTCAATTTTCTCAGTGCTATTTAATCTCCTTTTTTTAATGTCACTCATATATATACTCATACATATGTATATATACATTTTCGCTGTCAAAGGTTAGCTCGCAGATGATAAGGTATTAATATAATTTACATGAGGATGTACACCCATATAAGTGTATGTTCAAGTGTATACACATGTATGTACATACATATGTATGCAAGTATATTCACAATTTTATAAATACCGTTGTAAGTCAAATATATTAACAGGCTAGGAAAATTTTATATGTATAATCTAAAATGGGTATAAAGGTAAAAACTGTGTGTGTATCTATATTTATGTATTAAATGCCAATTTAATGCACGTTTAATTTCTTCACATGTGAAATTGGAACTGAAACAATTTGCAGTTCTGATTTGGTAAAAATAATAATTCCCATCATACGCTTCTAAACATCATATACAAATGTTTATAGATATATATACATATGTATGTTTATATATACAGGGCATTCAAATGTATTCTAATTTTTGTTTACGTTTGCATGTTTTTTAAACAAATAGTGTGATTGTAGCAACACACATGTATGTATATAAATAATTTACAAATGTATGTGTAGTAATGGTAATAGGTACGTAAAGTCATGAGTAAAGTACGATCGATTATTTGACTGAACTTGAAATGAACATATGAATGTGTGCACAGATGCGTATATACATATACATATATATATATATATATATATATATATGTGTGTATGTACATATGAGTAAATCACGTTCACTTAAACATGCTTCAGCGTTCAGCAAATCTGAAGCCACAATCTGTTTTTTTCGTTTACTAAAATATTATACGTGTTTGTATATACAAATATATACTGGTATTGTATAATTTAAATCGTATATATTTATATATATTATGTTATATATATTTTTTTTTCTTCTTGTTTTTAATGAACATATGTAAATACTTACACGAATCACGGCTTAAAGTATCGCACTAAATTCACAATTTCTATTAACACTTACAGCGATTTACACCTTAACAATAAGCTATCATGCCAACTTCAAATTTGGTTTATAAACGGACTTAACTATTGCAAAAATAATGTAATATGAGTTATATTGATTTTTCAAGTCAGCGTAGATGTTTTGCTGCATATTCGACTTAGCATTATTTGGTCACACTTTAGTGTCCAAATGATCAAAACTGTGCAATCGTCAAACATGTATTTTTCATCGATAAATTCTGTAACATGTCTAAGTTCAAATTTAATATAATAGAAATTCTTAACAAAGAATTAAAATATTACAATGCTTTTATATATTCCCCTTATGTACATCTTATCTACTGTTTATAACTCTGGTCGAGTCGATAAACCAATAAACCAATGTCAGAGCCCGAGATAAACGCATAGGTAAACTGGTAAGGGAAGAAACAGAGCTGAACACTGTTATTTTCTGACGGCTTCACATAGCAGAGCATTTATCGATTTTCCGGCAAGCAATCGGTTTACTCAGGGATGAGTTTAACCCTCGATAAATGCACGAGCCGCTTAATAACATTATTTATATTTTTCGAAAAATTAATTAAGTTCGCTTGAACGGGGCTCCTGGAACATTTAACAAGAGTTTTTAAATATAATTAAAAATTAAACTGAAATTAAAGACTTTTTAAAAATTAATAAATAAACACATTAATCTAGATGATTATATATTTTTGGATAATTTAAATATTTGGGTGCATGCGTAAATTATATATTTTTAATTCGTATATAAAAGGAGTGGGTGCTTTAAATATTATTATTGGACGTAGATGTACTAACGAGCAGTACATTCAAGTGGCCCACGGGCTTGTTAAAGCGCGGACCCAGGCAAAATGCCACCCACCTCCCACCTCCCTCCCGGTGACGAAGATCGCGAACAAATGGACAGATGACAAAGGTCTAAAGTTTTAAGGATAGGGATAGAAGTAGCTTTACTTATTATTCGGAAAAGATTATTGTAGTTAGAGCATAAAATACGAAAAGGATTATGAAAAGAATAGTTACTATGACACATTTCAAGAGATAATTAGTATTCCAGTTAAGACCCCGGAGGGCAAAAATCAGAAATTGTTTTTGTACAGATTCAATTCTATCCTGATGAACCTTGTATTGGGGACACCATATACAAGAACCATATTCAAGAATTGGGCGAACAAGTGAAGTATTTAGAGTTTTAGTAACATAGGGATCGTCAAATTCTTTCGGCCAGCGCATTATGATTCCCAGGACTCCAAAAGCTCGATTTGTAGCAGAAGAAATATGCTTGTTAAACTTAAGCTTGGGATCAAGAAGAATACCCAAATCGTTAACGGACTCAATACGCTCAAGGGGCTTACCATTAAGGAAATAATTATTGAAAAAAGGCATTCATCTATAGAAGGACATAAATTTGCACTTACTGTAATTAAGATTTAATAAATTTACTTGACACCAGGTTTTGAAACTGTCAAGGTCGGATTGCAAACTTTGGCCAGCTAGAGAATTAGTAGACGACAGGCAAAGTTTTACGTCATCGGCGTACATCAGTACCCGAGAGTGGTTTATTACAGAAGGAAGGTCATTTATGAATAAGGTGAATAATAACTGACCAAGGTGACTTCGTTGTGGTACTCCGGAAGTAACTTGAACAGGTTTCGAGACAAGACCTTTGAAGTAAACTTTTTGGGTTCTTAGGGATAAATAATTAGATATCCAGATAATTAAGCTATTTGGAAATCCCAGAAGATGAAGCTTATGCAGTAAAAGCGAATGATTAACAGAGTCAAACGCTTTACTGAAATCAGTGTAAATGACATCTGTTTGCATTTTATTTTGGAATCCTTTAATAACAAAAGACGTGAATTCCAATAAGTTAGTGGTAGTAGATCTATATTTCATAAACCCGTGCTGGCAGGGTGAAATTATAGATCTACAAAGATGTTGTAATTGAAAAGTTATCAACTTCTCAAAAATCTAGAACGGTGGCCAATCCTCCTCCTGATCACGATCCTCCGCTTGGATGCTTCACTGCTGGCTGGCTATTGGTCGGTTGCGTTCGTGATATCACAGTCAGGGCACGGGTCGTCTCCTCTCCGTGGGTCGCCTCTCTCCTTCTTTATATCCTTTTCCTGGATACACAGAGCTGCTGTTCGAGCACTAGTCAACTTCTGGTGTCTGTTGATTCGCACTGCGATGTCCAAAATTGGCCACTGTCACTCGGTCGGTGTGGCTCTCTGGACGTGCCTCGTGGTCTTCTCTCTGTTTTTCCTTTTTCCTCATGTGGTCGGTTTTTTTTCTTTTTCTCCTCTTTCTTTTCTCTCATCTCACATACGTGCGGATCGCCGCGGACTGATTAACCCGTTTCGAGGCGTTCGCCTGGGGTGCATAGTTTGCAGTCTTTAGATGCGTAATTCCATAGTGCTGCATGAGTCCCTGGAATTCCTGCGAAGCGAACTGTCACCCGTTGTCGGTATGCACGACCTCTGGTACTCCAAAAATCACAAAGATGTCATCTCTCAGCATCTTGATTATCGCTGTCGCTGTTGCCTGCGGCATGCCCTTGAGCCATCCCAATTTGGTCAGGTGGTCTAACACGGTGAAGATGTAGGCGTTTCCGTGTCGCGAACGAGGATACTTTCCGAGAAAATCCAAGTACAATTTCTGTAAAGGCCGGTCGGTATGTACCTCCTTGCCAATTCGATGTCTGTTTATTTGAGTGCTGTGCTTCGTTTCCTTACAAGTTGCACAGCCCCTCACATACTCCCGGGATGTACCGCCATCCTTGGCCAGTAATAAAACTGCCTTACTCTCGCCAACGTCTTCGCCATTCCGCCATGCATCTTTTTCTCGCCCTCGTGTGCCTGTTGTATTAGGGTACGCGTGAGGGCTTGGAGCACCCACAGCTTCCAAGAAAATTCCTCCTGGTCATCGCTGGCAAAGAGGGTGCGCTTAAACAGTAGGCCCTCTTCAACCCTCAACTCAGGGAAGCGCTCCTTTCGTTCCTCTACTAGCTTAATCCGCTTCAGGTAATCCTCACTTTCGAATTCCGTGGTCTCAAAATCAAATAGTTCGATATCCTCTACGTCAAATGGCCGCGCCAGTATTTCGGCGACGACATTCTCCTTTCCTTTGGGCTGCTCGATGTTGAAATCAAAGGCTTGCAATGCCAAAGACCACCTCTCCAACCTGTCACTTAGGTCTTTGAGCGTCTTTGAGTAAGCTAGCATGGTCTGTGATGACTGTGAAAGGCATCAGTTCGACGAACGGACGGAATCGCTCGATGGCTTTAACGGCGGCTAAGTTTTCCTTCTCAGTCACGCTGCACCTTCTTCGTCCCTCTGGAACCGTATTGCTCCGATCCCTAGGTGGCTTGCGTCCCACTGGATGAAGTAGATGAAGCTTCTTAAAATCTGGATGGACCAGAGCGCACGTAAATGCTTTTTTTAGACGGTTGAAGGAAGTAATTGCCACATCAGTGAACTTGAATTGTGCACCTTTTTCAGGCAATCCGTCAGCGGTGCTGACAAGCTGGAAAAATCGCGAATGAATCGCCGATACCAGCCTGCGGTTCCCAAGTAGCAATTTCCGAAGTGTTTCGGTACTGGGATCTGGACGATGGCTTCCACTGTACGAGGATCGGTTCGTAGTGACCCTGAGCCGATGACGTATCCCAGACACCTTAAATATTTGAAGCAGAATTTGGATTTCTGCAAGCCTATGGTGAGATTAGCCGCAATCGGATTCTTTGTCACTTCTGCCAATAATTTCAAGTGCTCTTCAGAGGTCCTGGAGATGATGAGCAAATCGTCCAAATACACGAAAACCTTGCTCCGGAAACGTTGCGGTATCACCCGGTCCATCAATCAATTGGTATAGCGGACGACCAGGGATGGTGAACACGATGCTTTTTGGCTCCAGCTCGATTTGCCAGAACGCATGCTTTAGGTCGACGCTGGTGATGAACACAGTATCATCTACCCTGCTTAAGATGGACTCAATGTTTTGAATCAGGTAAGCGTCCTTGATTGTCAACGCATTGAGTTTCCGTGCGTCGAAGCTTAGCCGATTTTTCCAGGTTTACGCACCAACGTCATCCGATTGTTCCATGGACTCTCACTCGGCTCGATGACCCCAAGTCGCAACGTTTACTTTTGCAAATAATAAGTGCTGAACGGCCGGAGATACTGGAAAGAAACGCTTTTTAATTGATACTGCTCGTTTGACTAGCTGTATTGTATGCGTAGCTTGGTGAGTCTTCCCTAAGCCCAATCGTTCATACGACAAAAACTTCTCCTTGACTGCCTCCAGTTGTTGCCGCTGATCTGTATCCAATATGTGTTGTGCCAAGCCAAACTTGCGCCTAAAGTCGACACCTGGCTAGAGTGGCTGTCAAAGTGAGAGGCACACATATAACGAGAGTGAGTGCTCCGCCTCCTTGTATCGGACTGACACCTCTACCCTCCCCAAAATTTTATGAACGGTACACCAGCTGCGTCTTAACTGTCATTAGGGATGGGCTTAGTTGTACCCCGAGATCCTCTATCAGTTCTAGGCTACCTATACCTAGTAAGCTAGCAGGTGCCCCCGTATCGAGCAGTCCCACTAGCGAGTGTCCCTGGATCTGGACTTCTGCAAAAGCTCGGTGATCCGTCGTCATCGCGGTTTTTATTGAGGCGCACACTAACCTCCGTTCCTGCTATCTTCGAAGAAAACGGGATCGCGCTCGCTTAACCCTGGAGTGCTGTCTCCGCAGTCAGATCTCGTATCATGCTCTTTACCAAAGATGCGAGCTCGGACTTCCTCATACTCGGCCGCTCAAACTTCAATGGCGCGAGGCTGTGACTATATGGACGTCTATTCCTTATTATTATTTTCCTAACTTTATCTTTACTATTCTTATATTTATTGCTTTTGCATTCGTATAATGTGTGGGCGCGTTGCGAGCAATTCCAACAGGTCTAGCGTTGCTTTTCGCCGCCACCCTTCCGAAGTCGATATAGAGTGTCGACTTGCTCTTGATCCGAGAGACTGCATCCTTCACGTTCATTTTTATTAATTTAATGAAGTCATAGTCCGTGAACGGACTCGCAATTCGTGAGCGCAATCCCATCATCGTCTGGAGGTATTCGTCAATGCCTTCTCCGTGCCTCTGCCTTCGGGCGAGTCGGGGACTTCGGATGTTCGCAGATGCATCCAGTACCATTCCTTCGCTGGACCCTCCACTAACACGTGGCGCTTCTTCGCGCTTTAATTGTTCCACGTTTTTTCGAAGGTCACCTACGTAGTCGTTAATTTGGCGCATGAATTGCATCATGTCCTCCTGTATCTGCTTCGATAGTGCCGTAATCTTCGTGGACATGACCTTCCGGTAGGTCTCTTCGGCCTGAGACAGAGCCACGTTTATCGCAGAAACGAGCTCGCTGGGAATCGCCTGTGGTCCTGTGTCCCGTATGTGTTGCTCGCAACCCGGCTGTAGTTTTCGGGAGTACGCGGGTTATCGGGGAAATAAGCTCGGATCCTCTACACGGAATATACTCGATGCTCCGCCGGAAAGAACAATTAAAAGTAAGTTTCTCCCGATCTTGCTTCGGCATTACCAGTTTGCTTTCCTTTTGAATCTATTTATTTCTTAATTTTTTTATTTTTCTTTTTATTATTTTATTTATTTTTTTATTTATTTTTATTTTATTTCTTTGTAATTACAACTCAACAAACCTTCATAAACATATATGTTTGAGACAAACACTATAACACGGATGCTAATCGGTATTCTTTATTATTAAAAAGAACCGATTTCTTTTGCTTTCATCCTTTCTCATTCTTTGTCATGCCTACCTGCTAGGCTATGGCAGTAAAATTAGTAAAAAAGTAAAATGACTTTGCTATTAAGCTGCTTTCTTGACCGGACAACGGCGAATTGGGTCTTATAAGCGGCAAATTGCACGGACAACAGTCTAGTAGCAGCTAGATTTTTATACTCGTTCACGAAGTGAAACTAGTATGATCTTTATGAAATTTTCTGTACTTAACATGTACTGAATTGCGTTTCATATTTGGAGCGAGTTGCGAGAGGTATTCAAAATCCGAAATATTATTGATCTACGTACTAACGAGATTATATTAGACCAAATTTGGTGAGTCTAGCTCTTATAGTTTGTGAGATATGTTAAAAAAACCGATAATTACCGATAATAAGAAAACGAGACGAGCTGTTTAAAATTTGAAATAAACCCCGCCCCGTTTTCATATTATCGATATGAATCGGTTGTTGAGCCGGCTTTTTGAGCATTGGATACCATTCGTCACTCGCCCCAGAGTTATTAAGATCATACTTTGAGTTTACAAGTTACCCAAGAATTTAGTTTGCATATGGATGCCAAACGCAGCTATGTAAGCGTGTGCTTTGTGTATCAAGTGTATGTAACGACAACTTGCAGCTGGGTTCAAGATATCTCCTAGTCGAGCGTTCCTGACTAAAACACTCTTGTAACCAAATGACGCTACAACATTTCTTACCCTTTTATCAAGTATAAAAAATTGAAAATATGTTGCCTGCCAAAAGAAACAACATGTCTCAAATAATTTACATATTCAATAGATTTAAAAAATTTTGCAATTCGCCCCGAGTAATTCGTTTTTTTTTTTTTCGATGACTCCTCGAATGTTTTATTGTTGTAATGAAAAATATGTAACTAATATACCACAAACAGCTGATGTAGCAAAGAAATTAGAGTGAAATTTTAAAATATAATATAATTTCAAGAAATTGTAATCAACAATATTTAAAGATAATCAAATCCCAAGGGCGTCAGTTAAATGCGGTCCCTACTACGAGATCGTGACGGTTAAGGTGTGCATCAAGTCGTCTTCATTCTCAAATAAGCTCGTCTTACTCTTTCTTTCACCCTAGCTGGGGTATTTGTAATGTGGTCAAATATTTTTCCAAAATAACAATAATAACTAATATTAAATTGATAATATAATCTTAGTTTTGACACACAATTATCTTTAAGTAATGAAGGTCTTAAATATTTCTCATTTTTATAATTTTAAGTGAATATTTGAAAAGTGGTGCTATTACTTTTTTCCTCATTTTTTCGACCTTTCCCTTAAAATTACAAAAAAAAAATCTATTACCATTACAAGCGTAGTATTACCTCTTCATTTAGGGGGAATACTAAACAATATATTAAATATCAAATTTTTAAAATATCGCAATACTAATTGTTATTTTTTTGATCAATAAGAAAAAGTGTCATAGTGGTGCTATTATTTTTTTCGCAACTATCTATCGTCCAAAATGTAACATATATATATAAATATATATTTTTTTTCGAAATTTTTATATTTTGGACGATAGATGTAAAAATTTCGAAAATTTCTTAATCAGCATTTGCTTACGAGAACGAGAAGATACGCTCAAAAAACCGCGTCAGAACCGATAATTATCAAAAATAAAAAAAGAAGAGGATTATTATTAATTTAAAATACGCTTGAAATACACATGGTATGTATATACTAACCTAAAAACCACCTTGATGTTAATTTCTACGGGGATCTTTCAATAAAATTATGTAAACGAGTATCAAGAGCAGCCCACTTCACAGTCCCAAAAGAGCTATATATATAGTCGTCTTCCCAATACATTTTCAAACGGCCATTTAAATGGGTAGAAAACTGCATTAATTAAAAATTGATTAATTGAAAATTGAAAGAATTGTGTAATGTCTCCAATATCGAATCATTAGTGGATATAAGTCACACAGTTGATCAGTTGTAAAGGTGTTGTTGAACTAAAAGTTTTTTTATTTTTTTGGTTTTCAACATATATTACAAATATCACCATCATCTCATCTACTGCTATTTGACGAAAGCACGCCTTCATGTGACCATCATCACGTCGATATATTCGATTGTGTTTGGGTTTCCAATATGGATGATTAAAACGATAGTCCGTGGTTCATTCAATATTTTAAAGAGCGGTCGTACAGAATGCTCTAAATAAGGAATCATCGATAACGAAGTGCTCGATAAGATGGTGTCAACAGCGACAATGTTGAAAAGTATTAAATGTGGTAACACTGTCGATTTTTTTTGGAAATGTATATGTACTTATACCTACATCTTAAAGCAAAAAACAAAAATAACTAATAAAATAAAAAAATAACAGGTTTATGTGCTAAATTGATAAAATATTGTACTTTTATTGAAAGTAAACTCTATATTTAATATATCCGCTATCGGCTTCAGACACAAAAACCAGTGAATGTGCATATGCACATACATATGCATTTATTTACTTATACACGAGTCTCTATGTATGTATCGCGTGTGAGTTTGTAGTGTTTATAAAATTTAAAATTTATATCAAAAAGTAGCTTTATTCATCGTAAACGGAGACTGAAATTTACAGAGCTCTGAGCATATCCAAAAATCAAGCAGCTTAGTGGTTCAATTCTTGTGTATTTATGTTAGTGTTTAAAAATATACACATGTATGTATGTTTGTGTATGTACATTCGTTTTAATCTGACATATCTAGCTAAAATTTACAAGAACCAATTTCTGGAAAGGACTCTGATGTTTATAACGAATAAACGCATTTTATTTAATTCAAAAATTAATTTATCACAGAAAACAAATGGAGTAATCGGTCTTATATATATTGTGCAAATTTATTGTAAACGGTTATCTAATATTCCAATCCCAAATGTAATCAGTTACGCTTTTATACAGACTTCCGACAATCACTATGCTGCTAATAGTTTTGATAAAAAAAATTTGTATACACTTAAACCCGATTTTCTACATCAAGTGGTGTCAACACACACCACGACGTCCATTTCCTTATACGGCAAGCTGTAGTCAAGTAAGAGCTGGGCAAAAAACTTATTACTGCTTGAAAATATAACAATATTGTTTTGATTAGTCTTAGCTCTTTTGCGCAAACAAAAATTTGCCCAGGTCACATACGGACATAGTGGCAAAAAAGATAAAATAGTTGAAAAAATTGAATATCTGCCTATGTTTAGCTTTATTTATTTGTTTTTATTTTTTTTTCATAATAGAAATGGTTATATTTAAAAATTAAATTAATTTAAAACCATAAAATATACACGGTGACTTCGGTGGGTTGAGTTCAATCCACAACGGCCGTGGGCAAATATTCAAAATTGTATGCTCGTGCAATATAAAGAGACTATCGCAAAATTGTGACAAACATTTTTCGATTTACAAAACGTTTTATCCAAATTTATCAATTACCAGCATTACTTCGCAACTCACATCATACCATTACATCAATCCCATTGAAGCAATCAGTAAAATATTTAGTTCCTGTTTAAAATAACTTTTTATTTTTCTAAATAGAAACTAAGAATATATCCTCGTGTATAACCGAGCCATATAAAATGTGAAGATTTGAGATCTTACCTAAAGTTAGAATTAATATTTAAATATACATCCGGCTCGAACTATCGGCTTCACAATCAACAGGATCAATCAACATAAATAATTATAGTCATCCATTCAAATTAATAACAGAATTTATGCCCTTAAAACTCTTCTAACATAATTTATTAAGAAACACAATTTTCAATGACTTATTTTTTCGACTATCTGAACGGAACTTTTTGCTACGGTCAACTCATAAAAGTTATGTACATAAATCTACCAATTCATATATCGATTAAAAGCTTTAAACCCAATTATTGCGTCTGCAATAATTTACAATATACAATATTTTCATTTGTTGACTTAACTTCTAACTTAAGTTTACATGCTGGTCTCTTATATATAATTATTATTTATCTTAACATCTATGATTCGAACGTAACTACATTCAGATTCATATGTATTAACAACCAATCCCTTGGGCCACAAATTTGTTGATAGATCATTGTCCATAACTAATACTAAATTTCCTTCAATTAAGGAATCTTGATATATCCTGCACCCATTGAAAATATGTAAAAAATGTATAATGGTTTTGTGCAAGTGTATGCTCCTACCCCATAAAGTTTTTATATTCTTGGTCTGTATTATTAGGCAAGTCGATTTAAACCTGTTCGTCTGTCTGCATGAACGCGTCGATTTCAGAGACCACAAGAGCTAAAAAGCTGAACTTGGACTTTTTAAGTTCGTATATACCAAGTGCGGCGGCACTGAGTAATGTTGTTGAGACAAACTCAACAACTATTAGGACTAACCCTATGTTTCTTAAACATATCTCTAAGATTATAAGAGCGAGAGTGCACTCTTGCTTAAAACATTATTTCTTCTTGATTTTAAACGCCTGCTAGCAAATAAAATCGAACATAAAGAACAATAATGTTCAACAACTAATATCTGGATGCGATAAGTGTTAGTCGGCTACTGTAATTTATAGGTGTATATAATTAAATTATTAAGATAATATTAATAATCAATTTTCTTTTTTCAACAGCTCACCTTGCAATTTATATATGTCACATAATATACATATATTCTCCGACGACGATCGAAATGCATTCGGTGGACTCGTTGCTTCGGAAGCAGACTAAAAAGCATTTCATAGCTTAATGCATTTGCGAGAAATACAAGAGAGGCAAAAGACAAGCTTTTGTAATATATAAAGTGCATTTCATTTATTAGATATGCTATCAAAGCATTGGGGTTTCCGACTTCTCGAATTAAAAAATAATAGCTATGATCCAGGAAATAAACTTGCACCCCCACAAATACGTCGGCCGATAGTGAAGTCTCAAATCCCGATGCTTTTCAATATCCGATTCAGTGAGTTTCGACAACTCAGTAAATTGTCGGTTATTCAATTGATATGCATAATTACAATTGCGTACAATTTTAAAATTGCTAACGCTGATCAAGGTAAGCAGGATCAATGTTCCTATTTTATTTGGATCGATATTTGTATTTTTATACCCAGAAACCATGAAAAATGGTTCAAAAGAAAAGTAGAATAGTTTCGAGCAAATGTATGTAACAGGCAAGGAACCTTCTCCGGCTCAATAAAATATATATACATGTGATTAGGACGACCATCTGCTTCTCCATCATTCCTTCATTCCTCTCTGTTTATGCACGCAGCGATCTCGCGATATACAACAGCTAGCGACTTGAACTTTTCGAATATAGATTTTTATTTACCATACGCAAAACAAGAGTAAGGGGTACAGCCTTGCGCTTTGGTTTGTTTTAACATTTGGATGTGCATTTTAAGTTTTGAAAATTTTATGAAAATCGACCAATATACTAATAGTTGGGCCCGAGCGTAGCCTTTTGTGTATGTATGAATGTAACAATAACTCGCAGCTACGTTCAGGGAATTTTTTAGTCGGGAACTCCCGACTAGAGCATTCTTACTTGTTTATATTCCCAAGTATCAAAGGATTATTAGACAAATATTTTTTTTTATTTACTCACTTTATGTATAGTTGTTTTGTTGGACACAACTAGAGAAGCTACTCTGGAATGGACAAGGTACCCGTACGGACCTCAGGCCCAAACACCAGGCGTAAGTATACATATTTTTTACCTTAGACATCTTTAAGCTGATCTTTTTGTTAGCTATATAATGAACAGAGGTTTCACGGGCATATTATTTAATTAATTTCCAAGTCAGTTCGAATTTTTAAGTGTAAACCTAATTTTATTGGGTTGGTTTCAACAGCTTTGTCCCAACTCTTATAAGCTGTAGGAAATCGGGTTGGCAAATTTAAAATTGTGGAAGTAAGTAAGTAACCGATGCCAGATAAGTGGCAGATATGCACTTTTATACTTGTATAAATGAAGGCAATTTTTTTGCCGCTATTGATCTAGAGACTCGAAACTTGAAATATATACTCGTGTATACCCGCGTTAAACTATTAAGATTTTTTAGTAATGCCGACTGGGGGCGTGGTAATTCGAGCACAGCGGTGTCGCTTTGAAAATGGGTAAATCAGGGTATAATGGTTTTGTGCACAGGTATGTAACAGGCAGAAAGAGTCGTCTCCGACCCCATAAAGTATATATATATTCTTGATCAGCATCATTTGCCGAGTCGATCTAGCCTTGTCCGTCTGTATGAACGCGTCGATTTCGGAGACTACAGAAGCAAGAAAGCTGAACTTTGACTTTTTAGGTTCGTGTATACCATACGCAGATCAAGTTTATTCCAAATCACCGATAACTCATCTCATTTTAATTTATTTAAATTTAATTTAAAATGGTCGCGTGAAGCATACGCAGGTAAGGAATATTTCGGATTTTGGATACCGCCCCCATTCACACCATAAATGCAAAAAATGTTAAGCCCGGGATATTTCATTAGGATCATACTCTTAGTTTAGCCGTTTAGCGCAGCAGCTGTTCACAGCGTGCAGCCTGCTTTTACATGGGTGTGTGTATGTGTGATTCTGAGTATGTGTGTAAGGGAGCAAAAAGAACTGAAACGTATGAAAACTCTGGGTTCAGGGTATCGCCTACTCGGATGCTTGCGACTAAAGCCTTGTTTAAAAAGAGCAATCGCTATGAAATTCTTATGTAACATTAAGAGGGTTCCACAAGTGCTCCAATAATTGTTTAAATGTGTGTTTTATTCGCTTCCCTTTCAGTGGGTAGAGGAATCGTTTACAGATTTTGTAAAAGGAATTAATTGGCGTAGTTATGTGGTCTGCGATGTTGCTTATCACAATGTTAACAACTGGCTGTGGTCACCATTTATTGACCGTGGACCCGCTAACCGACTTTATATTGAAATTCAATTTACGATTCGCGACTGTTCGCTGTTTCCAGGTAATGAGATAACATTTTTTATTTTCTTTTTGCGAAGCAATATGATTTAACAAAAAACATTGTACAATAAATTCTTTAGGAAATGCTTTGTCCTGTAAGGAAACGTTTAGTTTGTTGTTCTATGAGTTTGATGCAGCAACTCGAGAACCACCACCATGGCAAACAGACAGTTACAAGTTAATCGCTAGAATAGCTGCTGGAGAAGGACGCTTTAATCAAAACTCAGATGTGGATATAAATACTGAGGTGAAGAGTATAGCTGTCAGCAAAAAGGGTGTTTACTTTGCTTTTCGCGATCAAGGAGCCTGCATAAGTGTCTTGGCGGTAAAAGTTTACTACATAACGTGTCCAGCTGTTACTGAAAACTTTGCCCATTTTAACGAGACGCCCACGGGCCGGGAGATTACAATAATTGAGAAGCAAAATGGCACATGTGTTGAGAACGCGGAGCCTTACGAGGCACCAACTTACCTATGTAAGGGCGACGGGAAATGGACTATTCTTACAGGCGGATGCCGTTGCAAAGTAGGATTTGAGCCAAATGATGTCAATAATACCTGTACAGGTAACTAATTTGTTTTTTTCTGATTCAAATGCAAATTATCTAATCATTGTAAATATGTTTCAGAGTGTCCTGCTGGTACATTTAGATCGGCAGAAGTGCGTAAATGTGTGTCATGCCCCCCCAATTCAAATAGTTCTAAAACAGGATCGCCTTTATGCAAGTGTATACAAGGATTTTATAGGCATCCTGCGGACGGAAGACATATGCCTTGCTATAAACCGCCTGGAGCACCCATTAATCTCACTCTCTTATTTGTAGACCAAACAAGCGCTATAATATCATGGAATGCTCCAGCAAAAGAAGATTTGTTTCTGACAAATGGAGTGGAAAAATATCGTACTGATGTAGTATATAAAGTACGTTGCAATATGTGCAGCTCAAATGTGATGTTCAACCCATCAACAGACACGTTTAATGAGACAAAAATAACCCTAACCAATCTAGACCCAGTGACTACTTATACGGTTCAAATACATGCGACTAATGGCATCTCGTATCTAGTAGAGAGCGGGTTCTATTCCAATGAAACTTATTCAAACAGTGAAAACCAATATAGCAATACTTCTAGTTTTTCAAGTATAAACACCCAACAACTTGATCTTAGTGAAATCAAAACAAAGCATGCCGAAATAGTATTTACCACAGAGTCAGTTATGCTCTCAACTGTGTTTAACTTAAGAGTCGTAGCTATAAATAACAAAGAAGCGGACCTAATTTGGGACAAGCCTGGCCAAAGTGATACTCCAGTGGAACTGTATGAAGTGCGTTGGTTTCCTAAGTCAGAAATGGAAGCTATCAATAAAACCACATTAAGCACAAAGGAAACAAAAGCTCACATCGATAACCTTATAGAAAACACTGAATATGGGTTTCAAGTGCGCTGTAAAACTATCAATGGATTTGGGTCTTATAGCAACATGGTCTATGCTCAAACCCATCAATCTGTTGGCTCAGGTAATTTTTAATTAATCGTTACTAATTGGATTCAGAATTTATAACTTGCAATTTCTGATTATTCTTTGAAATTAAAGTTTATGACGACTCAATTCAAATAAGATTTATTGCTGGAGCTATTGTAACGGGCGTGTTCTTTCTGGTGATTTTTATCGTTGCAACTGTTTACTTTATGAGATCAAAACATCAAGACGAGCTTGACAAAAAGTCCACTAACCATCTTCCATTGCCTATGGATTACGCAAGCAATGAAGGTAATATTTGAATATGTCGTTTATGTACTATAAATTAATAAGAACAAAAAACCAAATTTATAAACATTGAAACATTGAAAAGGTCCTAAAGAAGTGATATATATACATGTTTGAAATTGCTTATATAATATGTAATAAACAAATTGAAGAAACAGCACATTAAAAAATTTGTATACCCTGAACCCATTGAAAATGGGTAAATCAGGATATAATGGTTTTGTGCAAGTGTATTTAACAGGCAGAAAGAGTCGTCTCCGATCCCATAAAGTATATATATTCTTCATCAGCATCAATAGCCGAGTTGAACTAGCCATGTCCTCTCTGTCTGTCTGTATGAACGCGTCGATAGATAGAAACCTGTAGTTGTAGTTTTAAGTTCGTTTTTATCATACGTAGATCAAATTTATTTTAAATTATCGATAACTCGTCTCGTTTTTTGATCGATAATCATTAATTTATTGAACCGGATTCTTGAGCATATTTTAGAAACTATAAGAGCTGGAACTAATATGTTCGCGTGAAGCATACGCATTTAAATAATATTTCAAATTTTGGATAACATAACATGTGTGATTTTGTGTATGTTTGTATGAATGCAAGGGCTTCAGGGTTCAGGGTATCCCCTAGTCGAAAAGGGTCAGCTTTTTCTGAAAGAACCTTACACTGGCCCGGTTCCACTTTTCATGTGTGTATTTGTGTATTAGTAATCTAATAACATTGGCATGTCGCCTCCATCTCACTGATTCTGAGTATGTGTGCTGCTAATCAACTAGCTTGTCATAAACCATATAATTTAATATCCAAAAATATATCGCGAAAAACCCTTCGATTTGAAAGTTACTTAAGGCATGGACGGAAAGATACAGTAATATTACTAAAGTCTAATGTCTAATGTCTAACATCGTTAGGGAGAATTAACATCTGCTCATTGTGGTTTCTAAGACACATCTTTTTAAACTCGTTCACGAAGTGAAAAGAGTCCGTCTGTACGGATGAAAGCAATTTTTGAAATTTTGGATATTTACTTGTAGTTATCTGCTTTAGACAGTGTTAAGATTTTTGTGCCTGGCAAATCAATTACATGTCGATACACCTCAAATCGCAAATCAATAAAAGGGCAATATTTCCCACAATATTAAAGTTAGAGATGCCAAACTAAAACGCCTCCAGCTACCCCGCCCCCACGAACCGCGAAAGCCTATGTCTCCCATAATTTTAGAGCTACAGTCACCAAATTTTTAAAGTATATTAGTGGTTACCCCATTACCCCATAAATAAGGAAAAAAACAAAACGTGAAAATCTATATCTTCCACAATTTTAGCGCTAGAATCACCAAATTCATGCTCACCTTCTTTAAATTAAGTTTTAGAGTCACCAAATTCGGCAAACAGTGTTTGGGTGAGCTCTTCTTAAGAGCGAGCCGAATTTTAAGTCTTGATTTTTACCATATCTCAAAAACATAATATGGCTCTCGTAAAAGGTCCGCAGACTACGAATAGGGGATACCCCGAACCCTGTCATTATACATACACACAAAAATCCATGCCGAATATATAAGAAAATTTATATTCATATACAAACCAAAGCGCAAGTCTGCAGTATATGAATTGTGTTTTTATATTTGGGACGAGTTCTTAATCTCCCTATGCTTATGGTATTACAGAAAAGTTTATGTCTGCTTTGATCAACATCACTAGTCGAGTCGATCTAGCCAAGTTCCTCTGTCTGTCCGTCTGTCTGAATGATCGCGTCGATTTCGGAGACTATAAAAGGTAGCAAGCTGAACTTAGAGTTTTTAAGTTAATGTATGCCTTCGCAGATCATGTTTAATTCAAATCATCGATAACTCGTCTCGATTTCATAGGTTTTTAAGCATATCTTACAAACTTTAAGAGCTAGAGCCGCAAATTTAATCTGTTCGCGTGAAACATACGCAGGTAAAGAATATTTTGGATTTTGAATACCTCGTCCCATTCGCCCCATATATGTTAAAATATGTTAAAAAAAAAAATAAAAAACTCAATTGAAATCCTACGAACGCTTTGGATACTACGTAGATTTCAATGCTATTGTTAAGCCCTGCAAATTTTGTTAAGATCATGTTTAGAAATTATTCACGAATTTAGTTACATGCGTGTGTGTGCACGTGTGAATGTAAGGGCATTGAAATGTATGGTAAGACAGAGTTCATCGGGCGCTCCCGACAAGAGCCTTCTCACTTGTTCTCCATATATCGTTGCATCGATGTTCATTCCAGACTAACATTACTAATATACATATGTCGAAAAAGAAAAATATAAAATCCTATGTCAAAAGAGAGTTAAATATCTATATTTATTAACATATTAAAACTACACATAATTGTTATGTAAGTTGTGTGCTTAAGTAAACTTAATAATCTCCTTGAAAATAAAAACAATAATCACATGCTAATTGTTTATATCCCTACCCATTACTACGAAATCCGATGTCTTTTTAAGGACTCGTTGTGACATATAGTAAGTTGTTTGTAATTTTATTTCTCAACGTATTAATAATTTATATTTTATATATTATATTATATATGATATTTATATGTATATGTATATATATATATATATATACATATACATATACATTCAAAAATTATTTCACTATCTTATATCTAAATGCGATCGATCAGTAAATGCATTTTTTGCTCTTTGCCAAAGTGTAGAAAAGTTTGAATTGAATGCCCTCTCGGTAATCAGAGTATTTATTATTTTTTAAGGTCATTTAAATTCGGAGATAGCTTATTCTTATTTAATTATTTTTGTAAATTTGTGATCAATATGTTTTTATCTTTACTTTTAGTAAATGCCATGGATACAACTCCAATTGTCAAGACTCTGCATTCGAATGGTATATAATTTGTTTATTTTTCTGGTTTTATGGTGTGGGTTTTCTCATGCAAAGAGACTTTTTATGGACGTTTAGAGCCACGTTTAAAGAGCTTTAAAATAACATTTGTAACTGTATACAAAAGGATTTAATATTTTTACATGTATACATTGATATTCAATTATTTTTAAGGAATGCTTTAATTTATACATCCGTTATTTCCAATATATATGCGCATACCCTGTAAATCGATTAAGCCTAATAATTTTTTATGTTATTTTCGCCTGTTTTTGCTTTGCAGTGACGACACCCCTCTTTGGGAGCAGCCGCAGCTACGTAGATCCTCACACATATGAGGATCCCAATCAGGCAATTAGGGAGTTTGCACGCGAAATTGATGCAAATTATATAACAATCGAAGCAATAATTGGTAATTGCGTTACATTTATTTTCAATCCACTTTTTTTTAATTATAAATATTTTTAGGCGGCGGAGAATTTGGTGATGTGTGTCGCGGTCGACTAAAAATTCCGCCCAACTTTGTGCAGGACATAGACGTAGCAATAAAGACTTTAAAACCAGGTATGATGGCAATTTAAAAATAATACAAGTATGAACATTGCAGTCGAACGTAACCAACTGCGTAATACTCGTTTACAATACACAGTTATTATTGTGATTTAATGGAGGCGGGGATAGGCGTAGCCAACATTTTTCGGCTCAATTTTATGAGTAGGTCATGCGAGCAATGTAATATTTATAATGTACCAATCATTTTCTGGATGGCGGGTACCACAGCGACCTCAGGTTTGCTCGGGTCTTTAAAGAGTAAAGAGTAATTGCTTTGTGAGATCGAGCGAAATCGCAGATTTTTTTGTGCGGCTTGCTCGCACCCTCTACAGAGCAATTCTTGGATCTGGTCTTAATGTTCTGATTGACTTCCAAGCAAGTAACAAAATGTATGTGTGTACATACGTGAAAAATGTCAATTTGGGATCGCTTTTTAGACGCTGAACCCATTAAAAATGGGTAAAAAGGGTATAATGGTTTTGTGCAAATGTATATTCTTGATCAGGACGACGAGCTGAGTTGACTTAGCCTTGTGTATGAACGTAGCGATCTCGAAAACTACAAAAGCTAGACATACAATTTTCGACTACAGATTCTGTAATACCGTACGAGTTTATCATTTTTATACCCTGAACCCATTGAAAATGGGTAAATCAGGGTATAATGGTTTATTGCAAATGTATGTAACAGGCATAAGGAGGCATCTCAGTCCCCATAAAGTCTATATATTCTTGAACAGGACGACGAGCTGAGTCGATCTAGCCATGTCTGTCTGTCCGTTTGTATGAACGCAGCGCTTTCGTCCTCCCCCACTCGCCCCATATATGAAAAAAACGCAATTCAAATACTACAGACTTGGACTTTGGTTGGTACATAGATTTGAATGCTCTTATTGAGTAATAAAAATTTATCATGATCTTATGCTCTTTGTTTAAAAGTTATTCACGAATTTAGTTTCCTTCATGGGGCCCAAAAGCAGCGGCTGAGAAACGCACTGTCTGCGGCGTGAATTTGGCTTTGCGCGTGTGTTTTTGTGTATGTGTGTATGAATGCAAGGGGGATGAAATGTATGTGAACACAGGGTTTGGGGTATCCCCTAGTCGGGCGCACCCGACTAGAGCTCCTTACTTGTTTGTGTATAGTTTTCACCGATTCAGTAATATCGATAAAAATCAATTTTAAGAACTGGTTTTGATTAGTTTTTTTAGTATATCGTAGAATATAAGATGTAGAGCCACCAAATTCGGTTCCACTTGTGCTCGTGAAGCCAACGACAAAGAATATTTCTGTTTTTTTATACAAAAATTTTTGACTACGCTCTGGTGGTTGATTCGCAAATGTTTATTATATCTTGCATCTTTTTATAACAAGGAGTAGAGCTGCAGTTGGCGGCGAGGGTATATATGTATGCAAAACGGCTACTGACCTTTTTCTAATGTATATGTTAATTTTTATAGGGTCTTCAGAAAAAGCGCGATGTGATTTCCTGACGGAGGCATCGATAATGGGACAGTTCGATCATCCGAACGTTATATATCTCCAAGGTGTGGTTACGCGCTCTAACCCAGTCATGATTATAACAGAGTACATGGAAAATGGCAGCCTTGATACTTTTTTACGCGTGAATGATGGCAAGTTTCAAACGCTACAGCTGATTGTGATGCTGCGTGGAATCGCTAGTGGAATGTCATATCTGAGTGACATGAATTACGTCCACCGTGACTTGGCAGCTCGAAACGTGCTGGTTAACGCCCAGCTGATTTGTAAAATTGCCGATTTTGGCCTGTCTCGCGAAATCGAAAATGCCAGCGACGCTTACACGACCCGGGTAAGTCATCTTAAACAAGTAAGAACGTTGCAGTCGGAAGTAACCGACTGCGTAATACTCGTTCACATTACAAGGAAATTATTATTATTTTGAAAAAAATATAGAATTTTTATATTTCGTAGGGGCGGGGGTGGGCGTGGCCAACATTAAGATGGTCACACAAACACTTTCTGCCAAATTTTGTGCCACTAGCTCCATACGGACAGACGGACATTGCACAAAACCAATATACTAGTTTCACTTCGTGAACGAGTATAAAAATAGCCCTTACAAGATATAATTTGTTTAAAATAATTGGGAAAAACCTCTTTTAATAAAAAAAATTATAAGGAAGCATATCCGACACCGCATAGTATATATTCGTGATCAGGATAATAAGCCGAGTCAATTTAGCGATGTCCATCCATCCTTGTAACTGTATGAAGTCGTCGATCTTAGATACTACAAGAGCTTTTTAAGTTCGTGCATACCATATGCAGATCAAGTTTATTTCAAAATGTCGATAACCCTTTCTGTTTTCTTATCTGTAAATATCGGTGTTCTGTACCGTTTTTTGAGTATATCTCAAATTGATTTAGTGTGGTCTTGTAAACCATCAACACAAACATAATGTATCACTTTTTAGACTCGTTAACGAAGTGAAAAATGTATATTGGATTTTGTTCAATATTCGTCTTGCTTGTTCGGCGACCTGTCCGTATGAACACGATTTCTTCCGCCGCTAGCATTGAAATTCGGAATATATACTCTTGTATAAATTCGATTTTTATTTCCCTTAGTTTAAAACTAGATACAAACATTTTTTCAGACAGATACTGATGAATTGATTTAAAAATTAAAGCAGTCCAATATTCGTTTACAGTATTATGTAACTGCTTAAATTAGTCGAAAACGGTATTAATTATTAGGTATAGATTATTGTAATTTGTGGGGGCGGGGCTAGGCGTGGTCGAAGTATTTTAGTTAGACAGTAAGACAATGCATTCTTTTCAGTTCGTAAATAAGTACGAAATTCAAGTTGAACAGCCTGCGCTTTGGTTTGTATATACATTTCGATGCTCTTTTTATACCCTGAACCCTTTAAAAATTGATAAAAAGTAGAAGAAGTAAAAAAGTATGTAACAGGCAGGAGGAAGCATTTTAGACCCCATTAAGTATTTATATTCTTGATGACTTGGCACTGTCCGTTTGTATGTCTGACTGTATGAACGCAGAGATCTGAAAAGTAAAGGACTATAGATTCAGTAATAAAATACGCAGTACGCGTTTAAATCATTATTTGTCGATATTTTGCACCGTTTCATTAATATTGATAAAAATCGATTGTAATACTTGGTTTTTTTTTTAGTTTTCTTAGCATACACTAGTCTGAATATGTATTTTGACGAAATAAAAATTGTACATTTTAGAGTTTATCTTTTAAATGGCTTTATAGAGAATTCTTGTTTATTTTTTACTTTTAAGATTTATTAATACAAACTTAAAAATAGGCAAACAAATATTAATTCATAAAAACTTAAAAAGATACAAATGCATTACTAATTTCTTGTGTTGGCATAAGTATTCTGACAAGTATATAATACTAAAAACTCAAACCTTAAAGTTAACAAACGTAAAGAAATGAACAGGAATTTAATAAAATGTGTAACCTCCTTTAGCTTCAATAACTTTTTGAAGGCGTCTCGGTACGGAATCCACTAAATTTTGGAGATCTCTCTTTCCAAAGGGAAGTGATCTCAGAAATGCTCTCCGCTCTGGTTTTGTTTCAAAAGGGACCAGACGTTTTCAATAATATTTAAATCTGGACTTTGTGGTGGCCAGTTCAAAGTGGGAACACCAACATCGTCCAAAAAGTTTGTTATCATCCGGACTTTGTAACACTATCCTGTTGCAGGAGAAGTGATTCCCCAATGAGGCTATTTCCGGCAGGAAAGGCGTTTTCATTTAGGGTAATCATATATTGCCTTTGGTTCATCGATCCGGCGATAGGAACTAATTACAGGCAACACATCCCCAGAACATCACAGAGCTCACTTTTCGGCAAAAAGGACGTTTTACCTTTTTGATGAGTTACGTCCACGTCCTTAGCTTTTATTGTCTTACAATCTCCTTCCTTTAAACGTCGACGGGCAGTGCGCTCACTAATTGGAGTCTTGGCCGCCAAATTCCATTGATATGCAGCAGATTTAGCCTTCAACAAAATATTTTTTTAATTCGCTTCGAAAGACTCGGTCTTCAGTGGGCGTTGTTTTGCGCTTAGCCCCTGATCTCGTTAAGTTTCTTAGGTCATTATGCTTTTTATATCTATTAATTTTTATATTATATATTATATTATATTTTTTATCAACGTTTAATATCAATTAAAGCAAAATATAAAAGTTTGTTTTCGTTTCCAACTGCTGAAAAGTGAAAAACATTTACACAAAGACTTCGTCAAAATAATTATGCTACGCAAAAATTCGTGCCTGCATGCACTCTTATTAAAAGAACGAGAATGCAATAGGTAAACAACGTTAAATTTGGTATGCATACTGCTAAAAATATATTTTTTTTTGCATATTTGCACCGTTAGTTAACAATACATATTAAGCTAAACAAGGTTCAATAGCTACAAAAAGGATCCGTGAAAATATATATGCCGACTAGTGTATCTCCTAGACTGTAAGACCTAGAGCCGCCAAATTTGGAGAGAAGACGACAAGAATATTTCGGATATTTCACTCGTCCCATATATGAAAAAATGCAATTTAAATACCAGAGGCTTTTGCGCTTTGGTTTGTACACAGATTTGAATGCTCTTATTACGTAGTAAAAATTTCATTAACATCGTGCTCTTAGTTTAAAAGATATTGACAAATTTTATTTCCATAGTGTGTGTGTATGATTTTGTGTATATGTGTATGAATGCAAGGGGGTTGAAATGTATGTGAAGACAGGGTTTAGGTATCCCCTAGTAGGGCGCCCCCGACTAGAGCCCCTTGCTAAGTCCTGAACATTTCATAATATCATACAATAAATTTAGAAGTTGCTTAAGAATTTATTATCCACACTGGATGCCAAGCGTTGTAGAAATAAAGTGCATGCGGGGGTTGAAATGTAACTAACATCAGCTCACAGCTGGTTTCAGGGGATCGCCTAGTCGGTAACTTCCTCATAACGCATTTTAATTATTTACAATAAATACAATACAATTATTATTTTTTGCAGGGTGGTAAAATACCAGTACGCTGGACTGCACCAGAAGCCATAGCTTTTCGTAAATTTACTTCAGCATCGGACGTTTGGTCTTATGGAGTCGTTTTATGGGAGGTCATGTCTTATGGTGAACGACCTTATTGGAACTGGTCAAATCAGGTATGTAACCCATCCCTATGGAATGACAAACCAAAGTTATAACAAAATATTGCTTTATACAGGATGTAATAAAGAGCATTGAAAAGGGCTATCGATTACCAGCGCCAATGGATTGCCCAGAGGCTTTGTACCAGCTCATGTTAGATTGCTGGCAGAAGCAAAGGACGCATCGGCCTACATTTGCTAGTATTGTTTCGACTCTAGATAATTTGGCCAGACAGCCGCAGTCTTTGTTAACGACGCGTAATTCGCCAGAAAATGATAGTACTCATATTTTAGATACGCAACGCGGTCATAACATTTTTATAAGTACTGAATTGTGGCTAGAAAATATTAAAATGGCAAGATACAGTCAACACTTCAGAGAGGCTAATTTAGTGAGTGCTCAACAGGTATGTGATATTTAGTAACATTTTGATCAACTTGTATATTTTAATGTTTATTTTTCATTGTTTAACCATAGATCTCAAGATTAACAGCTCAACTGCTATCGGATATGGGTATAACTTTAGTAGGACATCAGAAAAAGATTTTACACCAAGCGCGGCAGCTGGATACAATAATATAGACAGTATATTCTTTATGTATATCTATATACTGCGTTTATGCTTTCTTGCGTGTTCAAAATATTATTGTTTTTACAACATAAAAAAAAAGTAAACAGTTAGACATGTTAAATACAAAAAAAAAGTTACGTTGGTAATGCGATGTATAGTAGTAAAGTATATGCACTTACGTGTTACTCCATTCAATAAACCAATTTTCAAACAACTCTATCATAAACGCAGTAATAAATTCAAACAGACAAACCCTTAAGTTGTGTGACATACAAAACGAGCAAGAGACAAGATATAATTAAAACATTATAAATTAAGAAACATTTTGTAGTTTACTAACTGTAAGTAATTATACACACAAATAAGTAGAGATGTGCAGGGCTGCTTATGCAGTTTTTATACTTATTTTTTTAATAGGTCAGAATTTCACATGAATTTGGCTCTCGTAATTTAAAATCGAAAAATTATTCTTGCGCATATATACTTTATAAAACGGACTTAAATTAAATTATTTTGAAAAAAAAAACAAACATGTTTTAGCCATAATGTTTTAAAATAATATAAAAAGTGGAATGATTGATTATAGGTGTTGCTTTTACCTTACTTTATATTATAACCAATGACCTGCCGACCAGTTGGTAGTACATTAATGATAAGTGCAATTGTCTTGTCAAAGACTTGTTTGGTTTTGCAAATGTCTTTCTCCACCTGCTCAAAGACAGAGCATATAGAAGTGTATGTACATGTATATGGATATGAATATGTTTCTGTAAATATATATATATATATATATGTATATATATATATATACATATATATATATATATATACATATATGTATATATATATATATATATGCATGTATATATATATATATATATATATATATATATATACATATACGTATATGTATGTGGAACGTCCAAACAAAATTAAGTAGAATTATAAATTACAAATAAAATAACAAAATATACATGTAAAATGTATATAAAGAAATAATATATAATAATAATACAGATAAACTTAAATATGCCTTCTGACTCTTGAGGCTGAAATCGATTGAATTCGTTTATATTAAAACATTTGTATACATATGCGCATATACACACATGTATATACATATGGCTATCGTTCACAGCATATAAAATACCCACACGTGTAATTTTATACATGCTTTATAACCTTCAAGTGTTTTATTATGTAACACATACGAGAACATAATTAATTTTTATTAATATATATTCGTCCCAAAATGGAAAATTACCCTATATATATAGATGCTCATAGCTTATTTCAACCAGCACCTAACAAAAACTTTAAGGACTTTTAATTACTAAACTATACAATATATCAAATTATATAAATGCAGGTTGCTAGTCTAATATTATAAATTATAAAATATAACTTCAGTTATATTTTGTTTTTTTTTTATGTTTTATAACAATTAAGAACTAAAAAATACAACCAAAGCAATCTCACCTTATTTTAACTAGGTAGCATATTATATTTAAAAATTAAGTTTATAGGCAAACAAAAATATTTGTATATTTGGTATGACCGCCTTCTGATTTATAACCAATATAAGCTTTTGGGTCACTTTCGTCGTAATTTTGGCCTATTCCTCAACCAATACTTTTTCCGTTTTCGGATGTATGTGTCCAAAATTGCCGATAAATTTTCGATAGGGTAAATGTCGGGCGACTGTGCCGATGGTTGCATAACATTGGGTTTGCACAAATCCCGACTTATGTTTCTGGTTTTATTGTCTTAAAACGTAAAGACATCACGAATGCTCAAATTCTCCGCACTTTCATGCAAATTTGCATTAAAATATATTAAATTTGGAGTCATTAGCAAACAGTGTTCCAAAAGTTAAAATTCTTATTTAAGTGTTCCTTGGCAAACTTTAAACTGGCGTGCTATACTGCAATTAAAATCGTGCTTCCACCGCCTCACTTTATTGGCGACTTTTGTAGTTGTATGTTTTCTCCGAAGCTCCTCCCAATATAGTACTCATCTGTTAGATTGAAAATTTTGTTCGAAGCATTTCTCCCCTTGTGCGTTACATTTCGCGGACATATCAATAAATAATACTTTGGACCAATTGTCCTACTCTAATGGTTACTTTTAAAATGATTGAGAACGAGTATTCGCAGCTTAATCGTCATTCGTCGTCCTCACAAAAATTACCAGAAATTAACGTGAACGCGTTGGGAGTTTCATGTTTAAAGCATAGAAAAACAAACAACCGTTACATTGCAACATATCGGATTATTGCTCAGCTGCGAAACATTTGGTTGAAATAAACTGACATTGTTTTTGGTTGCTTTTTTGTTTTTAATTGTTATAAAATATATATACAAAACTCATAAAAAATAAATGAACTCATATTTGAAAAGTTTAAACTATAGTAACCTGCATATACATAATTGTATTATATTGTCTAGTTAGGGCTTCTTAAAGTTTTTTTTAGGTGCTGGTTGATATAATCTATGAACAACTGTACGTTTATGTACCTAGGTACTTATACTTAAAAGCGAAAGCATTGCATTTATTGTAGATTTATAGGATTATATATTGATATTTGGACTTTAATAAGTATTATTTATACATTGCATACCCATGTATTTATTTGTAGCATAATTCATTTTATATTGATCAGAAAACATAAATCAACAGAAAATTCAATAAAAAGAACACTAACGATCCATTTTAATTTGATAAATATATATTATGTACTAAAATGCTCATTTAGCATACGTTCGTATTCTTGCGCCACATAGCGAAGTATAGTTAGCCGCTATTGGTATGTCCAACCATCGTATTAAATTTTTTTTAATTAAGACAAATATATAAATCCTTTTCAGTCCTCGGTAGACCTCGGATTTAGGGACATAAACACGAGGCCCCGGTTCGTAACCCCCAGGCTTTGGATGTATTGTAGTAGCCAGTGCTATTTAAAAGTTAGGTTAATGCATATCCTATATTAATATAAATAATAAATCCAATACTACCCTGTTAATAAGCCTTAACTAATTAAAAATATAACATATAGGAGGGACATCTCTAGAACAAGTGAGAAGGCTAAACATAGTGTTTTCATACATTTCATTCCCCTTCCATTCACACACATATACACAGGCACAGAAACACCCACACACATACGTAAACGCACTCTGCACGCTGTTTCCCAGTATGGAAACTAAATTCGTAAATAAATTCTAAATTAAGAGCATGATCAGGGCTCAACAATAGCATTGAAATTAAAAATTTATTCACAAATTAAAGCCCAAGTTCGTAGTATTTGAAGTGCGTTTTCTTCTCACATTTTTGCATATATGGGGCGAATGGTTACTCTAGCTCTTATGGTTTCTGAGATATTTAGCTAACGATAATTAGATAACGAGTTGAGTTATAGGTGATTTGTAATAAACTTGATTTGCGCATGGTATACCCGAACTTAAAAAGTCAATGTTCAGATTTCCAGCTTTTGTTGTCTCCGAAATTGACGCGTTCATACAGGCGGACGGACGGACAGAAGGACATGGCTAGATCGACTCGGCTAGTGATGCTATTCAAGAATATACATTCTTTATGGGGTCGGAGACGCCTTCTGCCTGTTACATACATACATTTGCACAAAACCATTATACAAATATATATATACAAAACCATTTGGCGATTTGCGGGAACGGGAGTGGGAGTGGCCGGGAAATTTTCTTCCCGATCTTAAAAGAGGGTGCCAAGCTATATAGCTTTATAACATTGTGACATTATCTCTAAATCCGTGGAAGATATAGGCTTCCACAATTCGTGGGGGCGGGGAGGCAAGATCGCAACTTCTGGGGGACCCCAGCAGCAATTTACATGCCAAATTCGGTGAGCAACTTTAATATTGTGGGAAATATTCACATCTTATCGATTTGCGATTTGAGGTGTATCGACATGTTACCGATTTGTCAACCTCCCAATAAACGTGGCACAAAAATCTTAACACTTTGTCTGAAGCAGATAACTCCAAGTATATATGCCAAGTTTCAAGTCTCTATCTTCAATAGCGTCGAAAAATATTGCGTTCATACGGACAGACGGTCAGACGGACGGACAGCATGACGGACATTGCACAAAACCAATATACTCTTTTCACTTCGTGAACGCGTATAAAAGCCGTTGCGGGCATTTTGTGCCTGGCACAAAACTTCGGTAATGAATCAAATGCTGGCTTTAGCACTGAGATATCCTCGAAAATCCGGATTAAATCCGATAAATATCGATAATATATAATACATATATATAGTAAATAATATATAATATCGATAATACGAATAATCTGGTATACACAACTGTTATATACGAACTTAAAAAACCTTTTAAATGTTTGGACATAGATGAGATTGCTTATTCTTATACCCTGAATCCATTGAAAATTGATAAGTCTGGGTATAATTGTTTTGTGCAAATGTATGAAGCAGGAAGGAAGCATCTCCGACCCTATAAAGTATATATATTCTTGATTAGCATCACTAGACGACTTGATCTAGCCCTGTCCGTCTGTCCGTCCGTCTTAATGAACGCGTCGATTTCGGAGACTAAAGAAGCTAGAAAGCTGAACGCAGATCAAGCTTATTTCAAATTATCGATAACTCATATCGTTTGCTTATTATCGATAAATATAGATTTTTACTCGATTTTTTTTAAGATATCTTAAAAACCATAAGAGCTAGATCAACCAACCAAAACCAAAACTGTTCGCATGAAGCATACGCAGGTAATGAATATATCGGATTTTGGATACCTCCGCCCATTCGCCCCATATATGCAAAAATGAGCAATTCAAGGACTACAGACTTGGGCTTTGGTTTGTACAAAGATTTCAATGCTCTAGACAAATTCACGCCGCAGGCAGTGCGTTTCTCAGCCGCTGCGCTTGGGCCCTACTATGGTAACTAAAGTCGTGTATAGCTTCTAAACTAAGAGTATGATCTTCATGAAATTCAGGGCTTATCAAGTGCATTGAAATCTATGTACAAACCGAAGCCCAAGCAGTAGTAGTATTTGAATTGCACATTTTTCACATTTTTGCATGTATGGGGCGAATGGGGGGAGGTATCTAAAATCCGAAATATTCATATATAAGAAAATGAGATGAGTTATCGATGATTTGAAATAACCCTGATCTGCGTATGGTATTCACGAACCTAAAAAGTCCAAGTTCAGCTTTCTACTCTGAAATCGACGCGTTCATACAGACGGACAGACAGACAGACAGGGCTAGATCAAATCGGCTAGTGATGCTGATCAAGAATATAATATAATGCTTCCTTCTGCCTGTTACATACATTTGCACAAAACCATTATACCCTAATTTATCCATTTTCAATGGATTCAGGGTATAACAAGTAAGAACGTTGCAGTCGGACGTAACCGACTGCGTAATACTCGTTCACATATAGAAATTTATATTTCGTAGGGGCGGGGGTGCGCGTGGCCAACATTAAGGGAAGGTCACACAAACACTTTCTGCCAAATTTTGTGCCTGTAGCTCCAAAATTGTCGGAGGTATAGCTTTCCCGATTTGCGGTAGTGCGAGAAGGTGGGAGTGGGCATGGCCGGGAAATTTTCTTACCGAGCTTTAAAAGGGGTGACCAGCCATCTACATTTACAATTTGGTGACTCTAGCTCCAAAATTGTGAGAGATATAGGCTTTCGCGATTTGCGGGAGCGGGAGCGGGAGTGGGCGTGGCCGGGAAATTTTTTACAAATCGTTAAAGGCGGTGACCAGCTATCTACTTTTAAAATTTGGTGACTAGCTCCAAAATTGTGGGACATAGGCTTTCGCACTTTGCGCGGGCGGGGGTGGACGTGGGCGGTAAATCTACTTTCAAAATTTGGAGGAGATTACCAGCTATCTACATACCAAATTTGGTGACTCTAACTTTAATATTGTGGGAAATATTCAACTTTAATCGATTTGCAATTTGAGGTGTATCGACATGTAATCGATTTGCCAGCCTTCCAGTGGGCGTGGCACAAGAATCTTAACACTTTGTCTGAAGCAGATAACTACAAGTATATATGCCACGTTTCAAGTCTCTATCTTCAATAGCGTCGAAAAATATTGTGTTCATGCGGACAGACGGTCAGAAGGACAGACGGACAGACAGCATGACGGACATTGCACAAAACCAATATACTAGTTTCACTTCGTGAACGAGTATAAAAAGCACAAAAATATTATGCTTTATTTATTAGATTAGTGTCAGTGTTAGGAACAAGCTCTTTATTTAGTTTCCATAGTGGGGCCAAGCGCAGCAGCTGTTCATAGCGTGCAGCCTGCGTTTACATTGGTGTGTGTTTGTATGTGTGATTCTATGTATGTGTGCATTACTGCAACTGAATGCAAGGGGACTTTAATGTATGAAAACACTGAGTTTAGGGTATCCCCCAGTCGGGCGCTCCCGTCTGAAGCCATATCACTTAAATAAAATAAAATAAAATTCAATAAAATCTTATTATCCGACCATTATAGCACATAACTCCCAAAGAAACAATCTGTTTTAGTTTTCCGTGAAATCTTAACCGAACTTGGCGAATTTGAGCGTTACCATAAACTGCAATATAACCAATCAAGTAAGAAAGTTAATTATTATTGTTATTTTGGTAAGATATAGATTTTTGTACTTTGTAGGGAGTGGACGTGGTTAAAATTGTTTGGCTCGAATTTTAGAGGAGGTCATTCGAACACTATTTGCTAAGCTTGGCAACTCTAGCGATCCCCCGAATACATAAAAAGTTTGTGCGATATTTAGAGAAAGTATTCAAAAATCTGTCTGAATAAAGTGAGGTAAATAAATAAATTACATCGGTTTGCCACCCTCTCAATGGAGTAAGCAATAATTGTTTTAAGCAATGTTTACAGACCATCTGTAAAATAAAATTTTGCACTTTCGGTATCAGAGTATAATTATTTTGCGAGTCTAAAACTGTAACTCTTAAGCTTTGACTTTCAAATTGCAATTTAAACTGAGAGGAATGGTTTTTGCTATGTTCGGGGGCGGGAGTGGGCGTGGCCTGGAAATTATATGTACCAAATTTGGTGACTCTAACTTTAAAATTGTGGGAAATATTCACCTAATATCGATTTTTGATTTGAGGTGTATCACGTATTATCGATTTATCAGCCTTCCCAGTGGGCGTGGCAGGAAAACCTTAATATTTTGTCTGACGCAGATAATTACCATTATAGTCCACGTTTCAAGTCTCTAGCTTCGAGAGTGCCGAAAAAAGTAGGGTTTATCCGGACGGGCAGCATGACGCACATTGCCCAATATACTCATTTAACATAATGAACGAGTATACTCCAAAGTAGCATCAATTGGTATAAATGAGAGGTTGGGTCGAGCATGGCCGGGACGAGCCCGGGCTTCACAAAAAGTCTCATGCGTGCTCGTGCGTTTGTTAAATCGTGAATTTCCGTGCCGATATAATGACCTTGTATGGAACAGGCAGAAGGAAATATATACATTTTTGGTCAACATCTGTACTCGAGTTTTCACAGTCATAAATATTTGATAAAAGCCGCCCAACTATATTTTAAGCAAATCATCTTGTACGTAACAATAATTATTGACATTAATGGCACTCCCCTATTTTTTCAAATTTAACGGAGTTACCCAAATTTCTTAAAATTTTATAATTTTTACCAAAAGCTGTAAGCGTGATCTATTCCGTTTTATTATTCCCTTATGGTTTCGATTTCCTTTTTTAGAAATGTGCGTTCCTGTTGCGTTTTGTTAATTTTTTTTTCCTCTGCGCAATTTTGCGTTTAATTACTGACTTTCTTTTGTGCTCAATTTTTTCTTGGTATTTTTACATTAAACGCTCATGGTCACACAGCTGTGCAGAAAAAGAGTGAGCGAGAAAAACGTATCGGTACAAGTGCGTTTTAAAATAGGTAAAGAAATACAAACTATATAAAATTAAGCAATATATTTGAAAAATTTGAATAAAATCTTACAAGAATTGTGTGAATGTATAACGATACTTAGGAAAAAATGCTCTAATATGTGTATAACCGCAAACTCTTATGGATAACTAAAGTCTGGCACATGTATATACATACAAATATGTGCATCAGTATTTGTCTCTTTCATGTTCGTCAGTTGAAAAGAAATAGCTATAATTCGAACAAGAGTTGCCACGTTTTAATTATTTTATATAAGTCTTTAATGACCGAAAAAGCGTATATAAGTGTAAAATGTTTGTAATTGTTGTACAATTATTAAGTATTTCATCAGGAATTTGTATAAAACGAACAACTTATATGCGTGGTGTATTTCCCTGTGCATGAAAAGTTGGGCTCGAAATTATTTGGCTAGGTGGCAACATTGGAAAAGCAGCCATTTATACAGTAGTAAATTGTCCCGTCCTATTGAACGTGTAGTTTGATAAATTTTCTCAACGAAAAAGTAATTTGATAAAAAAAATTATACTTTACTTTCCGATTGTGAAAATAATTAATAACAACATGATGTGTAATTATATTTTTTTCCTGAGATATTCGGGCAATATCTATGAAGCAAGAATTTAATTTGACATACAGATGTCCATAAAATCGTACATACATACTTTGTGAAATCGTCCAAGTGGCTTGGCTTTATGCAAACATACATACGTGCATACAGATACATACATACGTATCTGCCTATGTATGCACATATTTGTGCAGAAAATATAATTTTAATCGATATATGTTTAGAAATGCAAAAAAAAAAAAATCCCGTGGTTGCAACAGTTTTGTTTGCTAAATTCTTTATATTTTGCATACAAAACATGTTTATGAACGTACATAAAAAAGCATGCAGTGTGTACATTAATATTTATTAATACAACAAATGAAAATTAAAATTGCACATTTTCATAGATTGGAAAATTTTTTTTCATAAGTAAATGAAGTACATTTATAATTATAATACAATTTTATGTTTTGTGGATATTTTTCTATGTACATTATATGTGTACAATAATCTGTATATATACATGTGTATGCAGAATAGCATATTTGTTGATTCGTTGTGCGTATGGGTGTTTTGTGTATCTGCAAATGTGTGAGTGAACAAAAGTACTGAGTTAAATAGGGTGATTGCGTCAATGACTACTGACCAGAGTTGTCAAGTATGTGTATACACTCGTGGACATATATAAGTACACTTTGGTTACACTTTTTTGTTAAAATGTTAAATGTGTTTTTGACAAAGCAAGAATTAGAAAAATTCGAGACCGATCACATTTTTTTATTGTTGGGCGAAGACCAATTAGATAATGCATATAAGCTGTCAGTATATTCAAATCATTATCTGATTTTTTATAAGAAATTTATTTATTTAATTCACATTTTCTATATACCGTATAAGTTATAAGGAGTCGATCTAGCTACGTTAGTTTATCTCGGTTAATATAAAAGAGCTAAGTACGCAAACTTCGGCCTGTGCGGATTCTTATGTATATATAAGATAAAATATAAAAAATATAAATATATAAAATAAAAAATAATTTGAAAATTGTATAATATAAATTTATAAAAAAATTTAAATTATATATATTTTATAGGCAATATAATCAACAATCACTGGTAAGGACAGTTTCCGGAAAAAACGACAAATAAAATATTTTTAAAGAGCAAGAAGAGTTTAAACATTGAAAACAAGATTATTACCAATAGCCGTAAGAGTTCATTTAATGAAAATGACGCTGGCGGTAAAGTTGATGAAAGACTAGTCGAAACTGGAAATAGGAATGCGCCATCAGCTAATGCAGCTAAACATCAATTGGAACAGTTGAATACAATGCGCGAGGCACTTTTTTCTCAGGATGGCTGGGGATGCCAGCACGTTAACCAAGATACAAATTGGGAGGTGCCCAGTTCACCGGAGCCGGCCAATAAGGATCCATCGGGGCCATTAATGTGGAAACCCAATATTAACAACGGGACTGATTTGTGGGAATCGAATTTAAGAAACGGCGGTCAGCCTCCCGCTCAACAAGTGCCAAAACCATCTTGGGGGCATACACCTTCATCAAATTTAGGTGGAACTTGGGGCGAGGATGATGATGGAGCGGACAGCACCAGTGTATGGACTGGTCAGTCATCCAATAATGCAACATCTAGTGTTGCAGTGGGTGCTAATGCTTCTGGTGTTGGCGCTGGCGTTGGCGCCTCTACTGCTCCCCAATGGGGACAGGGCGTAGGTGTCGGAGTAGGAGTTGGATTAAACTCGACTGGTAATAACAGTTCGCCGGCAACTGGAGCGCTGCCTGTGGTGACTCCTGGATGTAAGTATAATTACTTCCATTCCACTTACATTATTTCTTAACAGAAAAAAATCTTACCAAAAAAATGGTCCAATCTTGAATTAGAATGACATTTTCTTTTCAATATATCAAACTGGCTAGAACGTATATTATCAATACAGTTTGGTTTGTCGACTAACAGGCAGCAGGAGGCATCTCCATAAAGTATATATGTATATTTTTGATCAGGACGACGAGCTGAGTCGATTTAGCACTGTCCGTCCGTCTGCCTGTATGATCGCGTCGATTTCAAAGACCACAAAAGCTAAAGAGCTAAATTTAGACTTTGTAAGTTCAACAACTCTTATTGAAAATTTCAAAAAGATTATACTTTTAGTTCAGAACTTATTCACGAATTTAGTTTCAGTTGAGGGGCCAAGCGAAGCTTGTATGTTTAATTTTGTGTATGCATCTATGAATGAGAATGGATAAAAATGTATGTAAAGACAGTGTTCAGGGTTTCCGTAGTCGGGCGCTCCCGACTAAAGTCCCTTCACTTGTTAACAAGTTAGAATGTGCTCTGGACAGCTGCGAGCTGTTCTACAAACATTTCAACCCCCTTGCATTCGTGCATACCTACACAAAATTACACGTACACGCACAGACACACACACACACACACAAACGCGCGCTTCAGTTTACTCAGCGGCTGCGCTTGGCCACTATGCGATTTGAATGCTCTTATTAAGCACTGAAAATTTCATGAAGATCATGCGTTCAGTTTAGAAGTTATTCACGAATTTAGTTTTCATAACGGCGGTCCAGCGCTGCAGCTAAGTAAAGTGCGCAGCATGCGGCGTGCGTATGTATATTTTGTGTATGTGTGTAAGAATGCAAGGGGGTTGAAATATATGTAACGACAGCTTGCGATGAGTGTAGGGTATCTTCTATTTGAACGCTGTTTTTGAATTTGTAATTTTAAAGTGAACAATTTGATAGAAACTAAAGGGAGATTTCTTATGAATGTGAGAAACTTTGAAACCGGGTAAAATTTAATCCGAGAGGCAGGCAATGTGTAGATGCTTTATAGCGAAAATTGGAATAAAAACAAACAATAGCGGGTAATACCTACTAGTATTAATATATATCGTTAACCTTAATCTTGTTCTAATATGATTAATTTTATGTAGGTGGAAATAGTGGAAATAATATGACTGCTACTGGAACAGTTGGAGGGTCTGGTGGCACTGTTGGCAGTACAGGAAATGGCTGGGGGGATCCTAGAGACATGCGCCCGCTGGGAGGATCAGGTCCAATGGACATTCGAAATGTGGATCCGCGCGATCCAATCACAATGCGTAATGTAGGTGCACCATCAGGCGATCCGCGCGACTTGCGCATGATTGACCCACGAGATCCGATTCGCGGCGACCCGCGCGGTATATCCGGTCGACTAAATGGCACGTCTGAGATGTGGGGACACCATCCCCAGATTGCCCACAATCAGATACAAAATATTAACAAAATGGTCGGTCCAGTTGTTGGCGCAGCAGGAACGAATGTTGCAAGCTCAAATATTGGCCCCAGTGGAGTTGGTGCCGTGTCTAGTAATATCGGGGCTCAATGGGGAGCCGCACAATCTGTTGTTGGTGGTCCTAAAGATATTTCCAAGCAAATTACAGGTTGGGAAGAACCTTCTCCGCCACCACAACGTCGAAATATTCCCAATTATGATGACGGAACTTCGCTATGGGGACAACAAACGCGCATACCCGGTGGCGGTGCGCACTGGAAGGACATGACAGACTCAATAAGTCGTAACCATTTGCTGCGCGCCCAAAATCCAACAGGCAATATAGTTGGAAGTGGTATCTCTGGCAATAGTAATGTGCCAGTTGGCGGAAACCCAAATAATTCAATGGCTGGTGTTGTTGGGCCTCAGTCTCGCCTTGCAAATACACCTGGCCCTAGTGGAGTTGGCGGCCCGCATGGCAAACCAGATGCCGGTACAATGTGGGTGCACCCAAATAATAGCGGAGGCGCTAGAAATGCTCAAGTAAGCTCTTGGGGCGACGATGGTCACAATGTTGGCGTTGTAAGCGGTGCTGCCGGAGCAGGCAACAATTGGGTCGATGAAAAACAGAACACTTCGCTTGCACAAATCGGAGCAAACTCAAACTCGTGGAGTGATTCACCTTCGGGTGGCGGTGGATGGGGTAATAAGCAAAGTAAATTGTCGGCTACAAGTGCTTCCTCTAGCTGGAGTAACGCTAGCACTGTTGGAGGTAATGTAGAAGGAGGCGATTTATCTTCTGATTGGGCCCATGGCGGCATCGTTGGTAAAACGCAGCAGCAGCAAAAGCTCGCTGGCATTAATGTTGGTGTTGGCATTCTCAACACAGATATAGTTAAGCAAAGCAAGCAATACAGAATTTTGGTTGAGAATGGCTTCAAAAAAGAAGATGTGGAAAGAGCCTTACTTAGTACCAACATGAATATTGAGGAGGCCGCCGAAATGCTGCGGGCAAACGCAAATTCGTCTTTAGCAATGGAAGGCTGGCGTCGCCACGAAGAGGCCCTTGGTTCCTACGCTGATCATTCGAATACAACGAATAGTGGTGGATTCCCACAACGCTATCCTGTTGGTGGCGCACAACCTTCGATGTCATTCCCTCCGGTTAGTGAGCAGTGCTTATAATGACTGTTGTCAAGCTATACAAAATTAATGAGAATATTTACCTTTTTTGTTATTCTGTTATGTTGTAGAATAATCTTATGACTAATATGAGTGGTACAGCCGTCACTGGTAGCAATAATCCTAATATGGCCGCTCTGCAAGTGCAAAAATATTTGAGTCAAGGAGGGCCTCACAACGTCGCTATCGGAGGACCTCAGTCTGTAAATGCAAATCCATCGGTGGCATTTTGTCAAAACGCTTCAAATGCAGCACCTGCGGTTAATATTGCATCGAATGCCAATAATCAACCATCTGGGCAGCACATTCGAATGCTTGGCCAGCAAATTCAATTGGCCATTCACAGTGGTTTTATATCCAGTCAAATTTTGACGCAACCTCTGACACAAAACACTTTAAATTTATTGAATCAACTCCTTAGCAGTATAAAGGTGAGTTTTAAATGTTCTATAAAATGTTTAATGCAGTTTAAAAAACACATTTAATGTATACTATTTTATGATGTAGCATCTACAAGCAGCGCAGCAATCTCTTTCTCGGGGAAGCAACGCTAACCCAATGGTTGTTAATGTAACCATCGCAAAATACAAACAGCAAATTCAGAATTTACAAAACCAAATTAATGCACAACAGGCTGTTTATATAAAGCAACAAAACTTGCAACAAAATTCACAGCAGCAACAACACCCATCTGGACATTTAAATAACTCCGGAAACGAATATTTAAGAAACCATGATGCGATAGCTACTCTTCAAGGAAATTTTTCAGAGCTTAATCTTAATAAGGTAAGTAAATAAGTATACAACTGGAAGTTTGCTGGAAATTTTATACTTCTTTAAGAAAGTTTGTATTGCGCATCTTTCATTTAATATATATTAATATTGATATATTTAATGAATAATTTTTAAAGCAATACAATTTTTTATAGTTTTGATTAATACCATTAATTAATAATCTGCCTGTTAGATAAAACTAATTTAAAATCATTGGTGTAGGGCTACTAATCATATAATCACAGAGTATTCAGGGGCTGGAAACCAGTAAATTGTAAATTGATCATGTTGGTTTCACATTATCGAGTATTGCCCAAGTTTCCACAAACTCGATAAATATCGATTATCGATACAAACGACATGCAGTTCAACATATTATTAATAGTGTAGCAAAACAGTTCGTTGATAACAGTAATTTATTTTGTTTTTGGTTTTATACATATTTCGTTAAAAAGATAAGCTCTGTAAGTCCATTATTTAAATAACCACTATTTTTCTTGGAAAATAAACGGACCTCAATTTTGTCATATTTTATAATTTTAGGGTACATTATATATTTTAATTAGGGTACTATTTTGAAATTTGAAAATAAATTGATGATATATATAGATTAAATCGGTCTGCCACGCCCCCAACGGGCGTATAATCGTTTTTTGCTCAATTTTTAAAGCAATTGAAGCAAAATAATACTGCAAAAAACAATTTTAAGCTTACAAAAAACATTTATTTTCCTTTTTGCCTTTGAAATCGTATACAGATTTGATAATCCAAGACACTATTTTAGTAGTGCGGATTAAAGTGAAAAACACAACGTGTGTGTGTTTCTATGTATCTTTAGTTGTAACCATGTATGTTAAAGAGCAAGATAACTATTTATAAAAAAGAACAGAAATATTATTTATGTTAAATTTTTTTTATTCGTTTAACTTGTAGCCAAGTGGATATCAAGGTGCGCCCAATCAGCAGTCCCGATTAAATCAGTGGAAGCTTCCAGTATTAGAAAAGGACACCATCGCTACAGACAACACTGATTTTTCACGAGCTCCGGGTGCAACAAAGCAAAATTTATCTAGCAACTCAAACAACATGGGCCCGTTGGGTCTACAAAATGATGGGTCAGTTGGCAAATGTTGAACCATACTATTTGTGTATATGCAATTAAATCTTGTGCTCTTCTCTTTTTTTATGTGTAGTACTTGGTCAACAGGGCGTAATATTGGAGATGGTTGGCCAGATCCATCGATTGATAACGAGAACAAAGACTGGCCAGTGGCACCGACGGTAGCTGCGTATACCGACATGGTGCAGGAGTTTGAGCCAGGCAAGCCGTGGAAGGTAACTGTAGACTTGCATCTTTTTTCTATAACTACCCAAGCAGAAGTTTATTTTTAAGGGTTCTCAGATCAAAAGCATTGAAGACGATCCAAGCATAACTCCTGGCAGCGTAGCTAGATCTCCTTTGTCCATTAATCCGACGCCAAAAGATGCTGATATTTTTGCCAACACTGGCAAAAACTCTCCGACTGATTTGCCGCCACTTAGTTTATCGTCGTCAACGTGGAGTTTTAATCCAAACCAAAATTTTCCTAGGTAAATGAAATTCTATACTAATGTTAAATAATATTATCAATACCATCTTTTTGCCTGGCTGACTTCAAGCACAGCCCAACCGGAATAAAATTATAGTCATATTTATATTCGTTCACGAAGTGACAAGTATATTGGTTTTGTGCAATGTATGTCCGTCTGTCCGGATGAACGCACCTTTTCTCGGCGCTATTGAAGATACAAACTTGAAATTTTGGATATATACTTGTAGCTATCTGCTTCAGACAAAGTGTTTAGATTTTTGTGCCACGCCCACTAGGAGGCTGGCAAATCGATAACATGCACCTAAAGCTCAAATCGCAAATCGGTAAAAGGTGAATATTTTCCACAATATTAAAGTTAGAGTCACCAAAAGTTGGAAATGGGTATATCTCCCACAGTTTTTGAGCTAGAGGCTCCATATTTGGAATATATATTACTGCAAAGTTCTCCCAAGCGCCACGCCCTCCTCTTAAGATCGAGCCGAAAAATCTTGGCCACGCCCGCCCTCGCCTACGAAATATAAAAATTCTATATTTTTCAAAAGTAACAATAATAACTTCTGTGTACTGTGAACGAGTATTACGCAGTCGGTTACGTCCAACTGCAACGTTCTTACTTGTTTTGAATTCTTTTTGTCCAAAAATGTTTCAACGTTCTTACATTTTTGTACCAAAGAATTTTTTAAAAGTAGCAATCCGCAAGTTTTTATTTAATTAATTTTGCTGTTGTATATAACTATATTTTCATCTAATCAGCCTAAATTTAAATTTGATGTATCTAGCTATTAAATTAAGGGAGATATTTATAGTCGTAGCCTTCATCTGACGCTAGTATATACGAGTGTATATTCCATGTTCCAAGTTCAATGCTAAAATTTTTTACTCGCATGTGCATTATTTTTAATTTATTTAATTTGTTCTCGTTTTTTTTTACATAAAGCAGCATCAATATTAGAATTTGTTTGCAGTTTTTAACGATTGCTTATAATACTTGTTTGATAAGTTAAGTCGAATTTTGTTACAATGGAAATTAAGTGGGCGGTGATCGGTGTTTAACACGCTGATTATTTTTGTGGTACGTTCTAGGTTCAAATCCAGACCTTGTAAAGCTTGTTGTATAACTTAAGGGGTTGGTAATTGGCGCTGTTGAACACGCACATATTTTTTATATACCCCGAACACATTGAAAATGGGTAAAAATTGTATATTTGTTTTGTGCAAATCTATGAAACAGGCAGTAAGCATCTCCGACCCCACAAAGTATATTTATTCTTGGTCAGTATCAATAGCTGAGCCAGTCTAGACATGTGGTCCGCCTATATGAACGCGTCGATTGCAGAGACTACAAAAGTTACAGCTGAAGTTCGTGTATACTATACACGGATCAAGTTTATTTCAAATTATCGTTTTTTTTTTTCAATATGTTCTCATGTTAAAATGAATAGCTGTCGTCCGAAAATTGTATCTCCGATATTTTGGAGCTTGCCCTGGTGTAAAGGTCTTTTAATTTTATATCGATTTTCATGGTTTACCCGCCCTTATATCTGTACGGCTAAAAAATTTTTTGAGGAGGTCATCAGTAATCTGCCTGCCAATTTTTGTGACTTGCTGAGAATCTATGGAAGATGTAGATTTTGGTCGACATTTAGACTGTGTGTTCATGAATATTTAAAGTTGTATATGTATAGAAAAAATGTATATAGACATAGAATAATAAGAAACAAGATTAAGAATATATACAGCCGTTGACAACTAATTGGAAACGCTCATCGCCCTTTTGTATTTACTGTACTCAGGACAATACCAGCAGTCCTAGCGAAATATTTTTATGCATTTTCTCTTCCTCCACTATTCTTCTTTAATATAACGGTAAAAGTTCTCTCTTTGGATTCATCGTTTTCTAATAATTGCGATTAGTGCATTGCGAACCATGGTTTATGTGTGACAACTAATTGGAAACGCATTCGATTTGGCAAAGAATTTGTCATATTTTTAAAAGTTTTGCAAATATTTCAGTAAGTTTTTATTGTTTTTAGTTCTTACAATGTATTTGTAATACATTTTGGACATTAGAACATCGTCAATCAAATTTACTGTTGAAATCGGACGTGCAGCTATTCGTAAATCAATTATAGAGTATCGGAGCTCCGGCAGGACCTATCAGGGTACAGCAACGCTGTTAAATGGCTAAAAATAAATAGTTTTTAATGCTATTGACTATTTAAAAATAAATTATACAACAGAAAACGTTTCACGAAAAAATAGACAGCGCAATAGTTGCAAAATCATACATTGTCAGATTATATTGAAGTCCAAATTCCTCCTAGTAATGTCCTGTGTATATTCAGCGCGAAAATGTTGATTAGTTTGAGCTTAGAAATATCAAAACTGATCATTTTTAGATGGTTGATTAAAGCTAGCCTCCATGGGCACTTTTCACGGACGAAGATACTTGTGACTATCAAGCAGAGAAAGCGTAGAATTTGCTAAGAACCATGTTGATTGGGCTCCGACAAAATATAAATATTTGGTCTGGAGTGATAAAATAAAGATTCATTGTCTTGGTCTGGATAGTAGAAAACGTGATCGACGACCAAAAAGCTAGGAATTAAGTCCTAGATATGCATTAACCATTGTAGAGCATGAAGGTCGCAATATTAATGTATGGGCAATCTTCGCCTGGAATTGAGTTGGCCCTATACACTGCATAAAAGGCATACGCCCCAAAGCGAAATATGTGAACATGCTTTATAATGTGTTAATAACGTGGTCGGATAAAAATATGACCGTTATTTTGAGTTTCCAGCAGGATAATGGTTCTAAACATAAAGCGAATCCAACGAAAACATTTTTCCAAACAAAATCCATGACTGTTTTCAAGTGGCTATCGTTGAGCCCGGAGGTTAATCATATCGAACATTAATGGGATAACCTTAAAAAGTCATCGCAAAGCAAAAAATAATGAATTTTGATATATTATTCAAAAAAGTTGGAAAGTTTTGGTATGTAATACCTGTATAAAGGTGCAAGTACCTTATTATACAAATATAAGGTCGATGCGTAGCTTTTTTGATGCAAAATGGATTTCCCACAAAGTAAGGATACTATATTAATCTATTATGCATTTTTTTAAAATTATTTGTTATGTTTATCTTTTGTTTTTTTATGTTATTATGTTCATTTTCAATTAGTTGGCTCGGTCGAACATGCTCATTTTATAGAAAAACCTCCATTATATATAAATATATATGATCTGTTGAAATCCAACTTTATATTTTGTTTCGTTAATATGTACCACACTTAAAAAATGTTTAACTTTTTCGGTGCCCATATAAAGTTTCGGAAATATATATGATGACACTTAGTCAAAACCATCGTTTCCAATTAGTTGTCAACGGCTGTGTACTTTATGGGGTCGGAGATGCCTCCTTATGCCTGTTACATACATTACCCATTTTCAATGGGTTCAGGGTATAGCAAGTAAGAACGTTGCAGTCGGACGTAACCGACTGCGTAATACTCGTTCACAGTACACGGAACTTATTATGATTATTTTGGAAAAATATAGAATTTTTATATTTCGTACGGGCGGGTGTGAGTGACCAATAGTTTTCGGCTCGATCTTAATAGGTCACCCAAACACTGTCTGCCAAATTTTGTGACTCTAGCTCCAAAATTGTGGGAGATATAACTTTTCGCGATTTGCGGGGGCGGGATTACGAGGGAGTGGGCGGGACTGGGCATGGCTGGGAAATTTTCTTACCGAGCTTTAAAAGGGGTAATCAGCCATCTACGTTTAATATTTGGTGACTCTAGCTCCAAAATTTTGGGAGATTTTGCTTTTTGCGATTTGCGGGGGCGGGAGTGGGCGTGGCCGAAACATTTTTTACGAATCGTTAAAAGGGGTGACCAGCTATCTACGTTTTAGTGACTAGATCTAAAAATGTGGGAGATATAGTCTTTCGCCCTTTGCGGGGGCGGGGGTGGGCGTGGACGGGAAATTTTTGTGCCCTTATTTAAAGGAGCTGACCACAAACCTACCTTTCAAATTTGGTGACTAGCTCTAAAACTTTGAAGATATAGCCATTTTCAATTTTTTAAGGCGGGGTGTCTGGGGGGCGTTGCAGTGGGCGAATATCAAGGTCTCAATCTTTTGAGGAGGTCATCAGGAATCTACATACCAAGTTTGGTGTCTCTAGCTTTAAAATTGTGTTAATTATACGCGTGTTACCGTTTTGAGCTTGCAAATATATCGATTTTAGCGATTACGGAGGCGGAAGGAGGCGTGGCCAGAAAATTTTTTCTGTGATGTTTGGGGGACCTTACCAGTTATATATATTTGGTGACTAGCTCTAAAACTGTGGGAGATATAGCCATTTCCGATTTTTTAGGGCTGGGGGCGTTCTAGTGGGCGTGGCCGGGAAATCAGGGCCGCATTTTTTGGAGGAGATCACCAGCTATCTACTTACCAAATTTGGTGACTATAACTTTAATATTGTGCAATTGCGATTTGAGGTGTATCGACATGTTATCGATTTGCCTGCCTCCCAGTGGGCGTAGCACAAAAATTTTAACACTTTGTCTGAAGCGTTTCAAGTCTCTATCTTCAATAGCGTCCATACGTACAGACGGTCAGACGGACGGACAGCATGACGGACATTGCACAAAACCAATATCTAGTTTCACTTCGTGAACGAGTATAAAAGTGAGACATAGAAGAATATGAAAAATTTAGATGTAGAAAAATAAGAAAAAAGTACTTAAATACGTAATTCAATGTTGTATACAATTTCCTGTACATAGTTGGTCAGACAACACTCAACAATGTGCCACCTCAGAACTCTGGACTAGTCCTCTAAATAAGGGCTCATCTCGAGGACCTCCGCCTGGATTAAGCACAAACAAATCTGGTGGTGTTACTGCTACCACCCCATCCCCTACGGTTACCGGGAACTCAAATGGCTGGCTTCCTAATCGAAGTGTCCCCAACACCAACACAAATTGGACTGGAGCTAATGCTTCTTGGAATTCTAATTGGTTGCTTCTGAAAAATCTAAATGCTCAGGTATGTAACAAATAGCTTTACAAAAAAAACATATTGTCCGGATCAGACAACTATTTCACATAGCCGTCCAGCAACTACCTAACGAAAATAATTTTTTAAAAATTTTTTTAACTAAACCTGCAATTTTGAGTGCTATTGTTTTGTTGTTTGCGACATAGGTAGGAATAGAAATACAGTGAACATATTTTATTTGCTATGATGGCATTGAAATTTTTATGCGAAATGACAAATTATTAAATTTGTTATAACTTAGATGTAAATTTTTTTTTTCTGTTCGCTGCTGCTCTGTTGGAAATTCACATCGTAGAGCATTTAATGGGGTTTATTCATAGGGATTATTGCTTTTTAGTGCACACATAGGGTACATGTTTTAATTGTTATTAGACTGTGAACAAGTATTGCACTGTCGGTTCCTCCCCAGCGATATTTTTATATGTTTTGTTTTATTTCTGTTACACATTGATCATTTTTTTAATTTCTACTTGCAGATTGACGGTCCTACCTTACGAACATTGTGTATGCAACATGGTCCTCTTGTTAGTTTCCACCCATATTTAAACCAGGGAATTGCCTTATGTAAATATACAACGCGGGAGGAAGCTAACAAAGCACAGATGGCTCTGAATAACTGTGTTCTCGGTAATACAACAATATTTGCTGAATCGCCAAGTGAGAACGAGGTGCAGAATATCCTGCAGCATTTGCCTCAAGCTCCGTCCTCCACAAACTCTGGTATTTCATCAGGTGGAAGTGCTGGTAATGGCAGCAGCGGTACAATAAACGCTGGCGGTAGCGGCACCTCTGGTGCGAGCATATCTGGAAGCAACAGCAATGGCAACGCCAGCAGTGGTTCGAATGCAGGTGGGGCCAGCGGCGCAGTTAGCAATGCAAGTGGTAGCGGCAATGCTACTGGAGGCTCAGTTGGTGGCAGTACAGGTAGCAGTAACAGTAGCGGAAGTAACACCAACGTCAACTCTTCTGTAAATGGTGCATCCTCAAGCGGTAGCAATGCCAACAATGCTAAGAACAACTCGACCACCCCTGGTGGGAATAACATAACTATGACAGGTGGCCAGCCCAACGTATCTAACGTAACTGCTGCGACTAACAGCAACTCAACGTGGCGCCAAACTACTCAAAATCAAGCTCTACAGGGGCAGAATAGACCAGCCGGTAGGGAAGCAGACTATGATTATATATCTCAATTCGTTTGTTCCATTGTTGATGATTAGTTTGATGATGACCATGGCATAGCATTCTGTGAATCAACACACATATATACACTCACACACACACATACACACACATACTCACACACACACATACACAAACATGTGCACACATACACAGTAGATTCAAAATGATTCAGTATGGAAAGCAAATCTATGTTATGAAGTACATAAAGTGGATCGACTGATAAACGAATGGACTTAGAATTTTGTATGCCTGTAGATTTATTTTTCTTTGTCGTTCATAGAATTTAGGGCTGTATATGTAAGAAAAAACGATATACATACATATTTGAAAATGATACTTGAATTATTTACTTACCATACTTACACATACCTACGCTACAACCTTTCCATTGTATACAAGTGTTCAGTATCCGAACCCCCAAGTTTCATACAATTTGACTTTGAATGGCACCACCAGTCAGCTATGTAACAAGTATGTATGCACGAAGTATATGTGTGGATGTCAAGACATGTGCGACCGTCACATGCATTTCTGTTTGTTTGAGTATGTGTCGTCCCAAATGTATGCACACAACTCATGAGTTTACAAATTGATTATTTTTTGTATTTCCAAAAATATATGGAACAACAAAAACTAAAAAAATACCTGTGTTATATACATAATAGGAAGTTATAATCAATTACGGTTTTGCTTTCACTAAAGCATTCCCACCGAAAAAATTCGGTTATACATACATAATTAGCTCACAATAAAATACTAATGAAGTTAATTAGAAAATCAATCGCCTTTGAATATGTATTTGGACATCTAAAATGGGAACTTAATGACTACGGTATTGCTTGCATATGTAATTTGGTGGTATCGTTTTCCCTTCGTTAATATTCAAATAAATAAATAACCTAATAAATGATTTAGAAAAATTACAAATTTACCTAGAACAAGAACAAATACTATACAGTTAAAAATTACCTACATATTGATGTATACTTGTGTATGTACAACCTAGCATTTGATTTTAATGTGGCTAACATGGTTAATATATTTAAATTTGTTTTTAAAAATTGTATTCAAGAATACACTTATACAAGTATTGTGGTAATTGGGCTTTCAAATGAATAAATACGTAATTGTATTTACGCCAACATCTTAAGCTCTCTATACTTACGTACACACATACTTAGCTCCGTATTACCGTATAAAATTGTCATACTATGTTTGCGTAACATATCAACTTTCACATGTACACACAAACATACATGCCACAAGCTAGCAGGCTGTGTTTTTTCTTTTCCACTCCATACTTTAAACATGAATTTCTGAAAAAATTCTGTGCTCATTGTCCGATCGTTATAGAATTTTCAGGCCTTATATATTGCATCCCAATTCTGAGCACAATAAGCACTGTTTGTGTACTTTTAATTTCTTATAATTTTAAACTTTACCTACTTTTGGATTTAAACTTAATTTAACAAATAAAGTAAACATTTTAAGGTTCAATATAAAAACAAAAACCTGGCTAATATATTTCATTTATAATTTTGATTCACATCTATGCCAATTTTAATGATTGCCAGTGGAAAAAGTACGAGTAGCTTACGGGCAAGGCGTGTCTTGAAACTCCTCTGTTTGATTCTAGAATAATATATATTAGATAAAAGTTGTTCAGAAGTGCAGTTACTAAATGAGCAATTCAATAAAATAAAATTGATATATCAGCACTAGTTTTGCACCTATAAACATTATTTTCTTATTTTGTAGGCCCTTTATATGGTATTTACATTTTGTTCCGAAATGTATACAGAATTGAATAATACATTTCCGAATTCATATCCGAATATCAAATACCGTACACATGTAAGTTGCGCATTTTAAAAAGCGTTCCAGCTCGATATTTAAGGGAATGAAACTAGAATTAAAAACAAGTAAGAATATTGGCGTCGAGTGCAACCGACACACAGTGTAACAACTGTTTTAAACATCGACCAGTGAAATTGTCCTTCAATCTGCCATTTAGGAAAAACATAAATTTTTGTAATTTGAGCATTGAAGCGGTCGTGGCCGCTGAATTAACAATTCAATTCGCCGATACGCAGATAAAGTTTATTTCACATTCTCGGTAACTCAGAAAATAAGATTCTTAGTGATATTTATTGGTTTTTTTTTACCAGTTTTTTGAGCATATCGCAAACTGTAAGAGCCAGAGTTAGATCGAGGTTTAATATGTTCTCTTGAAGCAAACGCGCAGGTTAATGGGATTTCGGATTTCTGATACATTTTCCCACTCGAATGAATGCTCTTGTTAAGTTCTAATAATTTCATTAAATTTGCGTTTTTATTTTAGAAGCTTTAGAAGTTTAGCCAAGAGCAGCTGGTGGATAAAGTGCGATGTGCGTTTGAAAGCGTGTGTGTAATGTGTGTGAAGACGGTTCAGGAATCGTCTAGTCGGGCCCTCTCGACTACAGCCCCCTTGGTTGTTTTATTTTGTCAAGGTTGCTATCTTCCTTTTTTTTACCTAAATCTTTTTCGATGGCGAAACTAAATCTGGCTATGCTGATATTAAGCGTACCGAATCGCTAATATCTATATCCCCAATTTATGCAGGTAAAGTCTACTGATAACCTCCTTTAAATCGAGCAAAAAAATAGGGGTCTCGCCAACTCTAGGCCCTACAAATAGCAAAAATCAATATTTCCTAAAATTACAGATTAACTCAATTTATCAAGGTTGTAATAATTATTAAGGCTGTTATATGCTGTTTTCAGTTTTTATTACACTATGATCGAAGTATGGCGAAGCCGGTTACATCACACCGCAACATTCTTAAACTTTTCAACTAGAAAACGGGCTTTATGGGCTATTCTGGTTCTAATTGTATGTATTCATCTTGCTCCAGTAATAAGTCATAAGTTTTGAGTTTCTTTTTTTTTTTTTGATTTTGGCAAATTCAATGAAAAAAAAAGTTTGATGTTGGTTACTTGGAACCCATAGAAAATTGATAAAAAGGGTATAATGGTATTGTGCAAATGGATGTTACAGGCAGAAGGATGAATTTAATCAGGTGACGAGCTGAGTCGTTTTAGCCATGTCTGTCTGTCTGGCCGTCTTTAAGATATTGATCGATAGATCAAAATCGATTTTAAGTCTTGGTTTTTTAGCATATCTCGGCGAATAAATTCAGTAAAATATGTTTTTAAAAAGCAGACGCAGACCAGGAATATCGGAATCAGATTTTGGATACCTCCCCCCACTCGCCCCAATTATGAAAAAAAAAAAACGATATTTAAGTGCTACAGACTTGCATTTGGTTTGTACGTAGATTTGAATGCTTTTGGTAAGACCTGAAAATCTCAAAGATCATACTTTAAGTTACGAAGTTATTCACGAATTTAGTTTCTATAGTGAGGGCCAAGCGCCAAGCGCTGCTGAGTAAGCTTGCGGCGTGTGTCTGTTGTACATGTGTGAATGCAAATTGGTTTAAATGTATGTAAAGACAGGGTTCAGGGTATTATTTAGCATTTGTAACAACGGTTATAAGGCCTATTTGCAATTTTATGGCTGGCAGATGAATGTATTTCCGACCCCATAAAGTATATACATATACCTGATCAAGACAGCGCATACTATATTCTACAGTATGTTTATTTTTTTTTTTTTGCTGCCAACTCTTGGCATTTCTCTAAGGTCTATTCATTTTCGCTTATGATGTTTGAACATATCACAAAAGATTTTACGAGTTCGTGGTTCGTTGTTCTTGTATAGCATACACAAATAAATAATATTTTACATTTCGAATATCTCCCAAAACTAAAAAGCTGTTTATGTTGTATAATTAATTGAAATTTATGTTCATTTAGATGTCACATACAAGCAGCACACGTTTCAAAATATACGAGAATAAAAGGCAAACTTCTTCAAGATTATAATTCCAATTGTGTTAAGCTTGTGGAAGAAGCACAACCGCTATGAAAAAACCGTACCTCAATTTAAAAAAAAAAAAGAAATGTTTATTCTATTTAAAACCAAAAACAATGACATGCTGTATATTTGTGTTTATATTCTTCCATTACTAAAATGTGTACCAATCGCATCGAAAGTTTGAGTTTTTACGGATTCCTGTTGCTGCCTAGCTTGCAAAAATAAAAACGAACGAATTATGGCAATATATTTTTTTTTTTACATATGCATTTGAAGCACAAATATTGAATACGTACACCCTGGAAGAATATAAATATATTAATAACATTTCGGTCTCGAATCCGTAAATTCCGAAAAAACACAAAATGTTTTTAACTTTTTTCCTTTACCTTACCCGTAACGAAAAAATGTCGTATGTACTGAATATATATGAAAATATCATCATATCAGCATCGCAATCTGTAATGGTGTTTGATGTATATACTAGTAGAACCTTAAAAAAGATTATAGATTGTTAGTTGCTGTTCAATTTTACTTCATGTACATTTTCGCTTAAATCGAAGCAATGTTGCAAATACATGTATATGTGCACAAAAAAAAAAACGCAATAGAAATTCATAAATTCATATGTCCAAGATAATATGCCTTTCCTAATATTTGAAAAACTGTGTCGGGCTTTTAATGATATTATACCTGTAGTAAATATAACATTTACAATTGTTTTGCCTTAAAATATGTTTTTGAACACTTGCTTATTTTAATCTTATTTTTTAGAGTGGGAATTGTCTAAGCTAGTAAAAATAATGTCTATTGGGTTGATACATACATATTATGTATTCAATAAATTATGACCTTATTCGAACCTGTGATTTTCATCAAAATTCAAAAAGTTAACCAATTTTCAATATAACAAATGGTAATATGAAATTTTAATGGCCTACATACTTTCGATATAATGTTTGATCCACACATACATATACTATTCATGTGTGTGTGCATGTAAATATGTTCAGCATATTAATAGCCATGACGATCCATATTTGTATACATTGCATATATGTATAAATATATATATATATATATATATATATGTAGGTATATCATCCTTACGTAAATACATAACCATTCAGCGCGGTTTTTTCGGAGTAACTGTAAGTCAAAAGAAATAACTGTTGTAGACATATTTATTAATAGCTGATTCAAAAAGATATGAAGTAGTAAAATATCCAAGCCCGAATATCGATTAAATCAGATATAGCATAAAGTGTTATTTGTCTAACTTCATTAAATGCATTCAACTGTTTACAATCATAAACATATATAAAATAAAATAGTTTTAATGAATACAGGTTATAAATACAAATACAAAATATAAATAAAAAAAAAAATGCAAATACAGATAGGCATATTTAAAAGAGTCACACGCACTTGAAGGAAATTAGTTATTTATTTAAGATACACAAGAGACAGTATATCACATACTTAGTACATATAAATCTTTTTAAAAATAAGTCTTTAAAAATAAATATTTTAAATTCAGCATAATTATATTTACTCAGAAGTGTTCATTTCAACTGTTCTAAACGGTAAGTCAATCTGTGTTGAATTGCAAAACTTCAACCGAAATTCATTAGCAGTGGGATCGAATGATTTATATATTTGATCTTGAATTCTTGTGTAATCACACGCCTAGAAACGTGTACACTGGGCAACTATGGTAAGCGTTTAATTTATTTCCTTCATAGTGGCATTTAACCGACCAATCTTTCTGACTTTAGGGACCTTTGTTTTTTTTGTGGCTTTAAATACTAGTGGGTAGTTATTTGTTTCTACTTGGGATTGTGCACACTAGTGTCATTAGCCTAATTTGGAAATCGAGAATATTATTTTCTAGCTGGTAGTGTCAGAAGATGCAAAAGGCTTTACGATATGATACGGCAATATGATAATTAATTAATTATTTTTTTAAATATTGCCCAGCAGATCTGAATAAAATAAGTGACGAAAATGTCGGATACCCTGAACCCTGTCTTAATATATACTTAATTAATATACTTTTCAACCCCGTTCATTTATACGTACATACCCAAAATCACACACACACATACAAACGCACGCCACACTTTACTCAGTAGTTGCGTTTGTCCCCCACTTGGGAATTAAATTCGTAATATTCGATATCCGCTATTCTTAAACCAACTTTGGTGTTTCTAGCTATTGTAGTTTTATGAGATATGCTAAAATAACCGGGTCAAAAACCAACAATTATCGTTATTAAGAAAACGTAGGCGGTTATCTCTAAGGTCCTTACGACTTCTCCGTGCCCGGATGTTTTGTGAATATGAGCCTTCTCGAGTAAACCGGCTGCCAACAGACAGACCGACTGAGAAATCTAATTAATTTGTATATTTTAGACCTTATAATCGAGTGTGTGTGGGAGTTAAAAAATGTAGCCATTTTTATTGCCAAGGTCAAGGTCAGACAAAAAGAATTTACCAAATTCTAAATGCAAATACGAATTCAAACTCAGGAGAGAGAGAGAGAGAGAAAGAGAAATACAAAATACAAAATACAAAAGTGCAGTGCTTGTGCGCAAGTGTGCGTAGGGGAGGTGCAGTGAGCGACAAAAAGCTTACCAACTCAGCTTGATTCGAACTTTTAAATTCACGCCACGCCACGTCACTTACGAGAAGAGAGAAAAAAGAGAAAAGGCAAAAGCTGAGAATAATATACACTTCCGAGAGTTAGCTGGCAATATATATTAGCTTATGGGCGTAATTGTAGTGAGACAAGTCGGTGGCAACAACACGCCAATATTCACAACTGCAACTGCAAATGTATTTGTCAGTGTGAGTGGTATGATGGGTTAGTCTGTGTGAAGAATCCGCACACAGAGAGCTTATAATGTTACAATTTCTTATTTGCACTGTGTGAAGAATGCGCACACAGTTTTTTGAAATTATGACGGTAGTTTTATGATTTTAATAAATATTAAGTTATTTTAAATGTTAATGTTAATTAACACGTGTGTTAGGTCGTGGGAAGAATGCGCACGCGGTTATTTAACTAATTATTGATAATGGTAATATAACTAAATATTGGCAATTTGCACAAGTGTACAATCGGGTCGAGTCGAGTTTGTAAGTTAATTAAAGACCAAGAAATTGAATCGACAGCGGCAATGACAAGCTGCCATCATTAGCAGACACGCAACAACTAGTAATAACAAGTGGGCGTGGACGGGAAACCCTTATTTAAAGGAGCTCACCACAAATCTACCTTTCAAATTTGGTGACTCTAGCTCTAAAACTTTTGACATTGCACAAAACCAATATACTAGTTTCACTTCGTCAACGAGTATAAAAAAGGCGTATGCGAGCGGTTCTTTTGCTTATTTAATAAACGCTTAACGCTACATATATCTACATACAATCAAGACCCCTTTTTATGAATTTGATCAATTTGATGTGAATTACATTTCACTTCACTTCAACCAAATACAAATTATAATTTCCGACCAAAAAACTCTCAACTGAACACCAGTCAAGACTCAACTTAACCGTCAATTTGAAAACCAATTCAGCCACCATATATACTAAACACACATTCCATAATAATAACCAAACCACAAACCACCACATACCACGTACTCCACATTCCGTTCCTTCATAATTTACTTCTTAATTAACTAACACTATGACACTCTCGCTCTCTGTAACTAAATAGATCACCACCACCAGCATTACTACTACTACTACGACTCACTCCATTCCACTCCACTCCACTCTACTCTACTCTCCTCTGCTCCACTCCACTCTACTCTACTCTCCTCTGCTCCACTCTACTCTACTCTACTCTCGTCTACTCTACTCTACTATTGCTCCTCCTCCACTACTGAGGAGTAGTCTCCTCAACTGCTTGCTCAAATTAAACAACAGCCCTGCATTGCACAACACTGCACTGCATCACTGCTTCTCATCAATTTAATTCAAATTCATTGCTGCAACTGATATTATTACTAACTAACTATTATACAACAATACAAATACAAATTCATATATATACAATCTAATTAAATACAAACCATTTAACATCTACAACATTTCAATCAACAACAATACATTTCAAACAAAAACTATCTATCGATACATCGATGTATCGCATGCAGTCGATACCATGAAATACGATACGATACGAAACCAACACATACCATTCAAAATAGAACAATTGCAATTACAAGCTGCAACCAGAGAGCACTAAAATACAGAGCGGAATTCAGTCTTATACATGTTAACAGAGCTGTTTTTATGGCGGGCATGAGATGGAGACTGTCTGCACAAGCAAATTCAAACGCAGCAAATTTACCATGGGAAGTAACGACAAAGCTCTATAAAACAACAACAGTTCCTTTTGTCTTCTTTCATTTTTTGATATTCTACGCTTCTTCTGTGCTGAGATGAAGACGTAGGCAACTCCGGGGGGGAGCGGGATAACAACAACCACACTAAAATCGGCTGCACTTGTAGCGTTTATTGTTTTGATATTTTGCTTCTGTGCTGAGATGAAGACGTTGGCAATGTCGGGGGGAGCGGGGTTGTAGGGTTTTTGTTTTGCTATTTTGCGCTGCTTCTGTGCGGCGATGAAGACGTAGGTAATTTCGGGATGAAAAGGTTTACAACAACCACACTAGTTTCGGCTGCACTTGTAGCGTTTATTGCTTTGATATTTTGCGCTGCTTCTGTGCTGAGATGAAGACGCGCGCAACTTTTTCGTCGTATTTCTGTTATGTATATTTTATATGTGTGCCGCCGGTATACGTATCTGAAAATTCAAAACAATGTTTAGCTACTATAAACTAGTGAAAGACAAGAAAATGAAAAAAAACAAAAATTTTTTTTTTAATTTATAACAAAATATATACAACATTTCAATCAACAACAATACATTTCAAACAAAAACTATCTATCGATACATCGATGTATCGCATGCAGTCGATACCATGAAATACGATATGATACGAAACCAACACATACCATTCAAAATAGAACATTTGCAATTACAAGCTGCAACCAGAGAGCACTAAAATACAGAGCGGAATTCAGTCTTATACATGTTAACAGAGCTGTTTTTATGGCGGGCATGAGATGGAGACTGTCTGCAAAAGCAAATTCAAACGCAGCAAATTTACCATGGGAAGTAACGACAAAGCTCTATAAAACAACAACAGTTCCTCTTGTCTTCTTTCATTTTTTGATATTCTACGCTTCTTCTGTGCTGAGATGAAGACGTAGGCAACTCCGGGGGGAGCGGGATAACAACAACCACACTAAAATCGGCTGCACTTGTTGTAGCGTTTATTGTTTTGATATTTTGCTTCTGTGCTGAGATGAAGACGTTGGCAATGTCGGGGGGAGCGGGGTTGTAGCGTTTTTGTTTTGCTATTTTGCGCTGCTTCTGTGCGGCGATGAAGACGTAGGTAATTTCGGGATGAAAAGGTTTACAACAACCACACTAGTTTTGGGCTGCACTTGTAGCGTTTATTGCTTTGATATTTTGCGCTGCTTCTGTGCTGAGAAGAAGACGCGCGCAACTTTTTCGTCGTATTTTTGTCATGTATATTTTATATGTGTGCCGCCGGTATACGTATCTGAAAATTCAAAACAATGTTTAGCTACTATAAACTAGTGAAAGACAAGAAAATGAAAAAAAACAAACATTTTTTTTTAATTTATAACAAAATTCTATTTTTTATTATAAACTATAGGTTATTTAATTATTATATTTTTATATAAAAATAAAATTAAGATCTAATTATAACAATTGTTAATTCAAAATATTAAAAAAAATATTTAAAAAATTAAAATTATTTACAGAAAATCCAAGCGGCAATTTACTCCATTTTGCCAACCTTGGGCAAATTTTTAAAATAAAAGCATCCATCCGAGATCGTTCCTGTGATGTCCATCTGTCAAAATATTCAAAATTTAATCAGTATCATATTTTTTTAAATATATTATTTAAATGCACACTTCCCTTTTAATCCGTCCTGACCAGCACACATCCATAAGCACAAAACCCGCCGGTTCAATTAAAATTTAAAAATTAAGCTCTTTAAAATGTAATAATTAATATATTAATTCGTACTTTGTATTATTCTAATTTTTTTTAGCACCGGGCCCATGTTTTTCTCTATAACTATTTATTGATTTCTCTATTGTATCGAAAAAAAAGCCATCTGGCTTTTTTCCTTAACAATATAACTATTAGCCTTTTCAATATTAAAATCCGATGATTGTGGCATTTGTGCGTAACAGCGAACCAATCTGGATACTTTTTATTCGTCTCCGTAATGCAGTTATTCATTATGCTCTTGCAAATATCTGCATGATGAGCATATTTCTCGAAATAGGCTGCAAACACATTGTAGTGAATGTTTGTAATATTAAAAAACATATCACTTGGATTTTTTAAGTGGAGTACGTTTTCGCTGAAATTTTTGGCATATATTAAATCTTCGTCAGTCGTCGCCCAACTCTCATAGTGAGCGGTCATAGTTTTCTGGTATTGTGTCCACATATTAAGTGAAGTAAAGCTACGTTATAGCGAGTAAACTCTTATCTCGCTTTACGATCAGTAAAGAAAACAACCCAAAACAAAACAACAAATCAAAATTAAGCGTCGATCGGCGACCCCCTCGTTTGGCGGTGCTGAAGCACCGATCACACATAAAATGGTACGCACACCCGATGGAGCGCGCTCATCTCAAAGCGCATACAACAATTACTACCGTCCACTACAAACGGTATTGTTTTGATATTTTGCTTCTGTGCTGAGATGAAGACGTTGGCAATGTCGGGGGGAGCGGGGTTGTAGCGTTTTTGTTTTGCTATTTTGCGCTGCTTCTGTGCGGCGATGAAGACGTAGGTAATTTCGGGATGAAAAGGTTTACAACAACCACACTAGTTTCGGCTGCACTTGTAGCGTTTATTGCTTTGATATTTTGCGCTGCTTCTGTGCTGAGATGAAGACGCGCGCAACTTTTTCGTCGTATTTTTGTCATGTATATTTTATATGTGTGCCGCCGGTATACGTATCTGAAAATTCAAAACAATGTTTAGCTACTATAAACTAGTGAAAGACAAGAAAATGAAAAAAAACAAACATTTTTTTTTAATTTATAACAAAATTCTATTTTTTATTATAAACTATAGGTTATTTAATTATTATATTTTTATATAAAAATAAAATTAAGATCTAATTATAACAATTGTTAATTCAAAATATTAAAAAAAATATTTAAAAAATTAAAATTATTTACAGAAAATCCAAGCGGCAATTTACTCCATTTTGCCAACCTTGGGCAAATTTTTAAAATAAAAGCATTCATCCGAGATCGTTCCTGTGATGTCCATCTGTCAAAATATTCAAAATTTAATCAGTATCATATTTTTTTAAATATATTATTTAAATGCACACTTCCCTTTTAATCCGTCCTGACCAGCACACATCCATAAGCACAAAACCCGCCGGTTCAATTAAAATTTAAAAATTAAGCTCTTTAAAATGTAATAATTAATATATTAATTCGTACTTTGTATTATTCTAATTTTTTTTAGCACCGGGCCCATGTTTTTCTCTATAACTATTTATTGATTTCTCTATTGTATCGAAAAAAAAGCCATCTGGCTTTTTTCCTTAACAATATAACTATTAGCCTTTTCAATATTAAAATCCGATGATTGTGGCATTTGTGCGTAACAGCGAACCAATCTGGATACTTTTTATTCGTCTCCGTAATGCAGTTATTCATTATGCTCTTGCAAATATCTGCATGATGAGCATATTTCTCGAAATAGGTTGCAAACACATTGTAGTGAATGTTTGTAATATTAAAAAACATATCACTTGGATTTTTTAAGTGGAGTACGTTTTCGCTGAAATTTTTGGCATATATTAAATCTTCGTCAGTCGTCGCCCAACTCTCATAGTGAGCGGTCATAGTTTTCTGGTATTGTGTCCACATATTAAGTGAAGTAAAGCTACGTTATAGCGAGTAAACTCTTATCTCGCTTTACGATCAGTAAAGAAAACAACCCAAAACAAAACAACAAATCAAAATTAAGCGTCGATCGGCGACCCCCTCGTTTGGCGGTGCTGAAGCACCGATCACACATAAAATGGTACGCACACCCGATGGAGCGCGCTCATCTCAAAGCGCATACAACAATTACTACCGTCCACTACAAACGGTATTGTTTTGATATTTTGCTTCTGTGCTGAGATGAAGACGTTGGCAATGTCGGGGGGAGCGGGGTTGTAGCGTTTTTGTTTTGCTATTTTGCGCTGCTTCTGTGCGGCGATGAAGACGTAGGTAATTTCGGGATGAAAAGGTTTACAACAACCACACTAGTTTCGGCTGCACTTGTAGCGTTTATTGCTTTGATATTTTGCGCTGCTTCTGTGCTGAGATGAAGACGCGCGCAACTTTTTCGTCGTATTTTTGTCATGTATATTTTATATGTGTGCCGCCGGTATACGTATCTGAAAATTCAAAACAATGTTTAGCTACTATAAACTAGTGAAAGACAAGAAAATGAAAAAAAACAAACATTTTTTTTTAATTTATAACAAAATTCTATTTTTTATTATAAACTATAGGTTATTTAATTATTATATTTTTATATAAAAATAAAATTAAGATCTAATTATAACAATTGTTAATTCAAAATATTAAAAAAAATATTTAAAAAATTAAAATTATTTACAGAAAATCCAAGCGGCAATTTACTCCATTTTGCCAACCTTGGGCAAATTTTTAAAATAAAAGCATCCTTCCGAGATCGTTCCTGTGATGTCCATCTGTCAAAATATTCAAAATTTAATCAGTATCATATTTTTTTAAATATATTATTTAAATGCACACTTCCCTTTTAATCCGTCCTGACCAGCACACATCCATAAGCACAAAACCCGCCGGTTCAATTAAAATTTAAAAATTAAGCTCTTTAAAATGTAATAATTAATATATTAATTCGTACTTTGTATTATTCTAATTTTTTTTAGCACCGGGCCCATGTTTTTCTCTATAACTATTTATTGATTTCTCTATTGTATCGAAAAAAAAGCCATCTGGCTTTTTTCCTTAACAATATAACTATTAGCCTTTTCAATATTAAAATCCGATGATTGTGGCATTTGTGCGTAACAGCGAACCAATCTGGATACTTTTTATTCGTCTCCGTAATGCAGTTATTCATTATGCTCTTGCAAATATCTGCATGATGAGCATATTTCTCTAAATAGGCTGCAAACACATTGTAGTGAATGTTTGTAATATTAAAAAACATATCACTTGGATTTTTTAAGTGGAGTACGTTTTCGCTGAAATTTTTGGCATATATTAAATCTTCGTCAGTCGTCGCCCAACTCTCATAGTGAGCGGTCATAGTTTTCTGGTATAGTGTCCACATATTAAGTGAAGTAAAGCTACGTTATAGCGAGTAAACTCTTATCTCGCTTTACGATCAGTAAAGAAAACAACCCAAAACAAAACAACAAATCAAAATTAAGCGTCGATAGGCGACCCCCTCGTTTGGCGGTGCTGAAGCACCGATCACACATAAAATGGTACGCACACCCGATGGAGCGCGCTCATCTCAAAGCGCATACAACAATTACTACCGTCCACTACAAACGGTATTGTTTTGATATTTTGCTTCTGTGCTGAGATGAAGACGTTGGCAATGTCGGGGGGAGCGGGGTTGTAGCGTTTTTGTTTTGCTATTTTGCGCTGCTTCTGTGCGGCGATGAAGACGTAGGTAATTTCGGGATGAAAAGGTTTACAACAACCACACTAGTTTCGGCTGCACTTGTAGCGTTTATTGCTTTGATATTTTGCGCTGCTTCTGTGCTGAGATGAAGACGCGCGCAACTTTTTCGTCGTATTTTTGTCATGTATATTTTATATGTGTGCCGCCGGTATACGTATCTGAAAATTCAAAACAATGTTTAGCTACTATAAACTAGTGAAAGACAAGAAAATGAAAAAAAACAAACATTTTTTTTTAATTTATAACAAAATTCTATTTTTTATTATAAACTATAGGTTATTTAATTATTATATTTTTATATAAAAATAAAATTAAGATCTAATTATAACAATTGTTAATTCAAAATATTAAAAAAAATATTTAAAAAATTAAAATTATTTACAGAAAATCCAAGCGGCAATTTACTCCATTTTGCCAACCTTGGGCAAATTTTTAAAATAAAAGCATTCATCCGAGATCGTTCCTGTGATGTCCATCTGTCAAAATATTCAAAATTTAATCAGTATCATATTTTTTTAAATATATTATTTAAATGCACACTTCCCTTTTAATCCGTCCTGACCAGCACACATCCATAAGCACAAAACCACACTAGTTTCGGCTGCACTTGTAGCGTTTATTGCTTTGATATTTTGCGCTGCTTCTGTGCTGAGATGAAGACGCGCGCAACTTTTTCGTCGTATTTTTGTCATGTATATTTTATATGTGTGCCGCCGGTATACGTATCTGAAAATTCAAAACAATGTTTAGCTACTATAAACTAGTGAAAGACAAGAAAATGAAAAAAAACAAACATTTTTTTTTAATTTATAACAAAATTCTATTTTTTATTATAAACTATAGGTTATTTAATTATTATATTTTTATATAAAAATAAAATTAAGATCTAATTATAACAATTGTTAATTCAAAATATTAAAAAAAATATTTAAAAAATTAAAATTATTTACAGAAAATCCAAGCGGCAATTTACTCCATTTTGCCAACCTTGGGCAAATTTTTAAAATAAAAGCATTCATCCGAGATCGTTCCTGTGATGTCCATCTGTCAAAATATTCAAAATTTAATCAGTATCATATTTTTTTAAATATATTATTTAAATGCACACTTCCCTTTTAATCCGTCCTGACCAGCACACATCCATAAGCACAAAACCCGCCGGTTCAATTAAAATTTAAAAATTAAGCTCTTTAAAATGTAATAATTAATATATTAATTCGTACTTTGTATTATTCTAATTTTTTTTAGCACCGGGCCCATGTTTTTCTCTATAACTATTTATTGATTTCTCTATTGTATCGAAAAAAAAGCCATCTGGCTTTTTTCCTTAACAATATAACTATTAGCCTTTTCAATATTAAAATCCGATGATTGTGGCATTTGTGCGTAACAGCGAACCAATCTGGATACTTTTTATTCGTCTCCGTAATGCAGTTATTCATTATGCTCTTGCAAATATCTGCATGATGAGCATATTTCTCGAAATAGGCTGCAAACACATTGTAGTGAATGTTTGTAATATTAAAAAACATATCACTTGGATTTTTTAAGTGGAGTACGTTTTCGCTGAAATTTTTGGCATATATTAAATCTTCGTCAGTCGTCGCCCAACTCTCATAGTGAGCGGTCATAGTTTTCTGGTATTGTGTCCACATATTAAGTGAAGTAAAGCTACGTTATAGCGAGTAAACTCTTATCTCGCTTTACGATCAGTAAAGAAAACAACCCAAAACAAAACAACAAATCAAAATTAAGCGTCGATCGGCGACCCCCTCGTTTGGCGGTGCTGAAGCACCGATCACACATAAAATGGTACGCACACCCGATGGAGCGCGCTCATCTCAAAGCGCATACAACAATTACTACCGTCCACTACAAACGGTATTGTTTTGATATTTTGCTTCTGTGCTGAGATGAAGACGTTGGCAATGTCGGGGGGAGCGGGGTTGTAGCGTTTTTGTTTTGCTATTTTGCGCTGCTTCTGTGCGGCGATGAAGACGTAGGTAATTTCGGGATGAAAAGGTTTACAACAACCACACTAGTTTCGGCTGCACTTGTAGCGTTTATTGCTTTGATATTTTGCGCTGCTTCTGTGCTGAGATGAAGACGCGCGCAACTTTTTCGTCGTATTTTTGTCATGTATATTTTATATGTGTGCCGCCGGTATACGTATCTGAAAATTCAAAACAATGTTTAGCTACTATAAACTAGTGAAAGACAAGAAAATGAAAAAAACAAACATTTTTTTTTAATTTATAACAAAATTCTATTTTTTATTATAAACTATAGGTTATTTAATTATTATATTTTTATATAAAAATAAAATTAAGATCTAATTATAACAATTGTTAATTCAAAATATTAAAAAAAATATTTAAAAAATTAAAATTATTTACAGAAAATCCAAGCGGCAATTTACTCCATTTTGCCAACCTTGGGCAAATTTTTAAAATAAAAGCATCCATCCGAGATCGTTCCTGTGATGTCCATCTGTCAAAATATTCAAAATTTAATCAGTATCATATTTTTTTAAATATATTATTTAAATGCACACTTCCCTTTTAATCCGTCCTGACCAGCACACATCCATAAGCACAAAACCCGCCGGTTCAATTAAAATTTAAAATTTAAGCTCTTTAAAATGTAATAATTAATATATTAATTCGTACTTTGTATTATTCTAATTTTTTTTAGCACCGGGCCCATGTTTTTCTCTATAACTATTTATTGATTTCTCTATTGTATCGAAAAAAAAGCCATCTGGCTTTTTTCCTTAACAATATAACTATTAGCCTTTTCAATATTAAAATCCGATGATTGTGGCATTTGTGCGTAACAGCGAACCAATCTGGATACTTTTTATTCGTCTCCGTAATGCAGTTATTCATTATGCTCTTGCAAATATCTGCATGATGAGCATATTTCTCTAAATAGGCTGCAAACACATTTTAGTGAATGTTTGTAATATTAAAAAACATATCACTTGGATTTTTTAAGTGGAGTACGTTTTCGCTGAAATTTTTGGCATATATTAAATCTTCGTCAGTCGTCGCCCAACTCTCATAGTGAGCGGTCATAGTTTTCTGGTATAGTGTCCACATATTAAGTGAAGTAAAGCTACGTTATAGCGAGTAAACTCTTATCTCGCTTTACGATCAGTAAAGAAAACAACCCAAAACAAAACAACAAATCAAAATTAAGCGTCGATAGGCGACCCCCTCGTTTGGCGGTGCTGAAGCACCGATCACACATAAAATGGTACGCACACCCGATGGAGCGCGCTCATCTCAAAGCGCATACAACAATTACTACCGTCCACTACAAACGGTATTGTTTTGATATTTTGCTTCTGTGCTGAGATGAAGACGTTGGCAATGTCGGGGGGAGCGGGGTTGTAGCGTTTTTGTTTTGCTATTTTGCGCTGCTTCTGTGCGGCGATGAAGACGTAGGTAATTTCGGGATGAAAAGGTTTACAACAACCACACTAGTTTCGGCTGCACTTGTAGCGTTTATTGCTTTGATATTTTGCGCTGCTTCTGTGCTGAGATGAAGACGCGCGCAACTTTTTCGTCGTATTTTTGTCATGTATATTTTATATGTGTGCCGCCGGTATACGTATCTGAAAATTCAAAACAATGTTTAGCTACTATAAACTAGTGAAAGACAAGAAAATGAAAAAAAACAAACATTTTTTTTTAATTTATAACAAAATTCTATTTTTTATTATAAACTATAGGTTATTTAATTATTATATTTTTATATAAAAATAAAATTAAGATCTAATTATAACAATTGTTAATTCAAAATATTAAAAAAAATATTTAAAAAATTAAAATTATTTACAGAAAATCCAAGCGGCAATTTACTCCATTTTGCCAACCTTGGGCAAATTTTTAAAATAAAAGCATCCTTCCGAGATCGTTCCTGTGATGTCCATCTGTCAAAATATTCAAAATTTAATCAGTATCATATTTTTTTAAATATATTATTTAAATGCACACTTCCCTTTTAATCCGTCCTGACCAGCACACATCCATAAGCACAAAACCCGCCGGTTCAATTAAAATTTAAAAATTAAGCTCTTTAAAATGTAATAATTAATATATTAATTCGTACTTTGTATTATTCTAATTTTTTTTAGCACCGGGCCCATGTTTTTCTCTATAACTATTTATTGATTTCTCTATTGTATCGAAAAAAAAGCCATCTGGCTTTTTTCCTTAACAATATAACTATTAGCCTTTTCAATATTAAAATCCGATGATTGTGGCATTTGTGCGTAACAGCGAACCAATCTGGATACTTTTTATTCGTCTCCGTAATGCAGTTATTCATTATGCTCTTGCAAATATCTGCATGATGAGCATATTTCTCGAAATAGGCTGCAAACACATTGTAGTGAATGTTTGTAATATTAAAAAACATATCACTTGGATTTTTTAAGTGGAGTACGTTTTCGCTGAAATTTTTGGCATATATTAAATCTTCGTCAGTCGTCGCCCAACTCTCATAGTGAGCGGTCATAGTTTTCTGGTATTGTGTCCACATATTAAGTGAAGTAAAGCTACGTTATAGCGAGTAAACTCTTATCTCGCTTTACGATCAGTAAAGAAAACAACCCAAAACAAAACAACAAATCAAAATTAAGCGTCGATCGGCGACCCCCTCGTTTGGCGGTGCTGAAGCACCGATCACACATAAAATGGTACGCACACCCGATGGAGCGCGCTCATCTCAAAGCGCATACAACAATTACTACCGTCCACTACAAACGGTATTGTTTTGATATTTTGCTTCTGTGCTGAGATGAAGACGTTGGCAATGTCGGGGGGAGCGGGGTTGTAGCGTTTTTGTTTTGCTATTTTGCGCTGCTTCTGTGCGGCGATGAAGACGTAGGTAATTTCGGGATGAAAAGGTTTACAACAACCACACTAGTTTCGGCTGCACTTGTAGCGTTTATTGCTTTGATATTTTGCGCTGCTTCTGTGCTGAGATGAAGACGCGCGCAACTTTTTCGTCGTATTTTTGTCATGTATATTTTATATGTGTGCCGCCGGTATACGTATCTGAAAATTCAAAACAATGTTTAGCTACTATAAACTAGTGAAAGACAAGAAAATGAAAAAAAACAAACATTTTTTTTAATTTATAACAAAATTCTATTTTTTATTATAAACTATAGGTTATTTAATTATTATATTTTTATATAAAAATAAAATTAAGATCTAATTATAACAATTGTTAATTCAAAATATTAAAAAAAATATTTAAAAAATTAAAATTATTTACAGAAAATCCAAGCGGCAATTTACTCCATTTTGCCAACCTTGGGCAAATTTTTAAAATAAAAGCATCCTTCCGAGATCGTTCCTGTGATGTCCATCTGTCAAAATATTCAAAATTTAATCAGTATCATATTTTTTTAAATATATTATTTAAATGCACACTTCCCTTTTAATCCGTCCTGACCAGCACACATCCATAAGCACAAAACCCGCCGGTTCAATTAAAATTTAAAAATTAAGCTCTTTAAAATGTAATAATTAATATATTAATTCGTACTTTGTATTATTCTAATTTTTTTTAGCACCGGGCCCATGTTTTTCTCTATAACTATTTATTGATTTCTCTATTGTATCGAAAAAAAAGCCATCTGGCTTTTTTCCTTAACAATATAACTATTAGCCTTTTCAATATTAAAATCCGATGATTGTGGCATTTGTGCGTAACAGCGAACCAATCTGGATACTTTTTATTCGTCTCCGTAATGCAGTTATTCATTATGCTCTTGCAAATATCTGCATGATGAGCATATTTCTCTAAATAGGCTGCAAACACATTGTAGTGAATGTTTGTAATATTAAAAAACATATCACTTGGATTTTTTAAGTGGAGTACGTTTTCGCTGAAATTTTTGGCATATATTAAATCTTCGTCAGTCGTCGCCCAACTCTCATAGTGAGCGGTCATAGTTTTCTGGTATAGTGTCCACATATTAAGTGAAGTAAAGCTACGTTATAGCGAGTAAACTCTTATCTCGCTTTACGATCAGTAAAGAAAACAACCCAAAACAAAACAACAAATCAAAATTAAGCGTCGATCGGCGACCCCCTCGTTTGGCGGTGCTGAAGCACCGATCACACATAAAATGGTACGCACACCCGATGGAGCGCGCTCATCTCAAAGCGCATACAACAATTACTACCGTCCACTACAAACGGTATTGTTTTGATATTTTGCTTCTGTGCTGAGATGAAGACGTTGGCAATGTCGGGGGGAGCGGGGTTGTAGCGTTTTTGTTTTGCTATTTTGCGCTGCTTCTGTGCGGCGATGAAGACGTAGGTAATTTCGGGATGAAAAGGTTTACAACAACCACACTAGTTTTGGGCTGCACTTGTAGCGTTTATTGCTTTGATATTTTGCGCTGCTTCTGTGCTGAGATGAAGACGCGCGCAACTTTTTCGTCGTATTTTTGTCATGTATATTTTATATGTGTGCCGCCGGTATACGTATCTGAAAATTCAAAACAATGTTTAGCTACTATAAACTAGTGAAAGACAAGAAAATGAAAAAAAACAAACATTTTTTTTAATTTATAACAAAATTCTATTTTTTATTATAAACTATAGGTTATTTAATTATTATATTTTTATATAAAAATAAAATTAAGATCTAATTATAACAATTGTTAATTCAAAATATTAAAAAAAATATTTAAAAAATTAAAATTATTTACAGAAAATCCAAGCGGCAATTTACTCCATTTTGCCAACCTTGGGCAACTTTTTAAAATAAAAGCATCCATCCGAGATCGTTCCTGTGATGTCCATATGTCAAAATATTCAAAATTTAATCAGTATCATATTTTTTTAAATATATTATTTAAATGCACACTTCCCTTTTAATCCGTCCTGACCAGCACACATCCATAAGCACAAAACCCGCCGGTTCAATTAAAATTTAAAAATTAAGCTCTCTAAAATGTAATAATTAATATATTAATTCGTACTTTGTATTATTCTAATTTTTTTTAGCACCGGGCCCATGTTTTTCTCTATAACTATTTGTTGATTTCTCTATTGTATCGAAAAAAAAGCCATCTGGCTTTTTTCCTTAACAATATAACTATTAGCCTTTTCAATATTAAAATCCGATGATTGTGGCATTTGTGCGTAACAGCGAACCAATCTGGATACTTTTTATTCGTCTCCGTAATGCAGTTATTCATTATGCTCTTGCAAATATCTGCATGATGAGCATATTTCTCTAAATAGGCTGCAAACACCTTGTAGTGAATGTTTGTAATATTAAAAAACATATCACTTGGATTTTTTAAGTGGAGTACGTTTTCGCTGAAATTTTTGGCATATATTAAATCTTCGTCAGTCGTCGCCCAACTCTCATAGTGAGCGGTCATAGTTTTCTGGTATAGTGTCCACATATTAAGTGAAGTAAAGCTACGTTATAGCGAGTAAACTCTTATCTCGCTTTACGATCAGTAAAGAAAACAACCCAAAACAAAACAACAAATCAAAATTAAGCGTCGATCGGCGACCCCCTCGTTTGGCGGTGCTGAAGCACCGATCACACATAAAATGGTACGCACACCCGATGGAGCGCGCTCATCTCAAAGCGCATACAACAATTACTACCGTCCACTACAAACGGTATTGTTTTGATATTTTGCTTCTGTGCTGAGATGAAGACGTTGGCAATGTCGGGGGGAGCGGGGTTGTAGCGTTTTTGTTTTGCTATTTTGCGCTGCTTCTGTGCGGCGATGAAGACGTAGGTAATTTCGGGATGAAAAGGTTTACAACAACCACACTAGTTTTGGGCTGCACTTGTAGCGTTTATTGCTTTGATATTTTGCGCTGCTTCTGTGCTGAGATGAAGACGCGCGCAACTTTTTCGTCGTATTTTTGTCATGTATATTTTATATGTGTGCCGCCGGTATACGTATCTGAAAATTCAAAACAATGTTTAGCTACTATAAACTAGTGAAAGACAAGAAAATGAAAAAAAACAAACATTTTTTTTTAATTTATAACAAAATTCTATTTTTTATTATAAACTATAGGTTATTTAATTATTATATTTTTATATAAAAATAAAATTAAGATCTAATTATAACAATTGTTAATTCAAAATATTAAAAAAAATATTTAAAAAATTAAAAATATTTACAGAAAATCCAAGCGGCAATTTACTCCATTTTGCCAACCTTGGGCAAATTTTTAAAATAAAAGCATCCATCCGAGATCGTTCCTGTGATGTCCATCTGTCAAAATATTCAAAATTTAATCAGTATCATATTTTTTTAAATATATTATTTAAATGCACACTTCCCTTTTAATCCGTCCTGACCAGCACACATCCATAAGCACAAAACCCGCCGGTTCAATTAAAATTTAAAAATTAAGCTCTTTAAAATGTAATAATTAATATATTAATTCGTACTTTGTATTATTCTAATTTTTTTAGCACCGGGCCCATGTTTTTCTCTATAACTATTTATTGATTTCTCTATTGTATCGAAAAAAAAGCCATCTGGCTTTTTTCCTTAACAATATAACTATTAGCCTTTTCAATATTAAAATCCGATGATTGTGGCATTTGTGCGTAACAGCGAACCAATCTGGATACTTTTTATTCGTCTCCGTAATGCAGTTATTCATTATGCTCTTGCAAATATCTGCATGATGAGCATATTTCTCTAAATAGGCTGCAAACACATTGTAGTGAATGTTTGTAATATTAAAAAACATATCACTTGGATTTTTTAAGTGGAGTACGTTTTCGCTGAAATTTTTGGCATATATTAAATCTTCGTCAGTCGTCGCCCAACTCTCATAGTGAGCGGTCATAGTTTTCTGGTATAGTGTCCACATATTAAGTGAAGTAAAGCTACGTTATAGCGAGTAAACTCTTATCTCGCTTTACGATCAGTAAAGAAAACAACCCAAAACAAAACAACAAATCAAAATTAAGCGTCGATCGGCGACCCCCTCGTTTGGCGGTGCTGAAGCACCGATCACACATAAAATGGTACGCACACCCGATGGAGCGCGCTCATCTCAAAGCGCATACAACAATTACTACCGTCCACTACAAACGGTATTGTTTTGATATTTTGCTTCTGTGCTGAGATGAAGACGTTGGCAATGTCGGGGGGAGCGGGGTTGTAGCGTTTTTGTTTTGCTATTTTGCGCTGCTTCTGTGCGGCGATGAAGACGTAGGTAATTTCGGGATGAAAAGGTTTACAACAACCACACTAGTTTTGGGCTGCACTTGTAGCGTTTATTGCTTTGATATTTTGCGCTGCTTCTGTGCTGAGATGAAGACGCGCGCAACTTTTTCGTCGTATTTTTGTCATGTATATTTTATATGTGTGCCGCCGGTATACGTATCTGAAAATTCAAAACAATGTTTAGCTACTATAAACTAGTGAAAGACAAGAAAATGAAAAAAAACAAACATTTTTTTTAATTTATAACAAAATTCTATTTTTTATTATAAACTATAGGTTATTTAATTATTATATTTTTATATAAAAATAAAATTAAGATCTAATTATAACAATTGTTAATTCAAAATATTAAAAAAAATATTTAAAAAATTAAAATTATTTACAGAAAATCCAAGCGGCAATTTACTCCATTTTGCCAACCTTGGGCAACTTTTTAAAATAAAAGCATCCATCCGAGATCGTTCCTGTGATGTCCATATGTCAAAATATTCAAAATTTAATCAGTATCATATTTTTTTAAATATATTATTTAAATGCACACTTCCCTTTTAATCCGTCCTGACCAGCACACATCCATAAGCACAAAACCCGCCGGTTCAATTAAAATTTAAAAATTAAGCTCTTTAAAATGTAATAATTAATATATTAATTCGTACTTTGTATTATTCTAATTTTTTTAGCACCGGGCCCATGTTTTTCTCTATAACTATTTATTGATTTCTCTATTGTATCGAAAAAAAAGCCATCTGGCTTTTTTCCTTAACAATATAACTATTAGCCTTTTCAATATTAAAATCCGATGATTGTGGCATTTGTGCGTAACAGCGAACCAATCTGGATACTTTTTATTCGTCTCCGTAATGCAGTTATTCATTATGCTCTTGCAAATATCTGCATGATGAGCATATTTCTCTAAATAGGCTGCAAACACATTGTAGTGAATGTTTGTAATATTAAAAAACATATCACTTGGATTTTTTAAGTGGAGTACGTTTTCGCTGAAATTTTTGGCATATATTAAATCTTCGTCAGTCGTCGCCCAACTCTCATAGTGAGCGGTCATAGTTTTCTGGTATAGTGTCCACATATTAAGTGAAGTAAAGCTACGTTATAGCGAGTAAACTCTTATCTCGCTTTACGATCAGTAAAGAAAACAACCCAAAACAACAAATCAAAATTAAGCGTCGATAGGCGACCCCCTCGTTTGGCGGTGCTGAATCACCGATCACACATAAAATGGTACGCACACCCGATGGAGCGCGCTTTTTTCTGGTGTGTCTTAGTCCAGATTGCAGACGGACTGCAACCGGACCCAGAATTTATATTCTGATGGCGATCCTTCGCATTCGCATCTTTGTGCACTGTAGCATGCAGGCCAATTTGCATTGCTACCAAGAGATGCTTGTGCGAAGGATCGCATGAGTGGGTGTGGCATCAGCACGACTTCTTGCGACAAAACAGAGCCGCGTACAGAAGTGCGCCATAAGCCGACAATTTGGATAGTGTAGTAGATGGTTTGCTTTCTAAGAGAGAGGTCAGAGTAATACACGCTCGCTATTTACAGTGAGCGAGAGAGACGTGTATGCGAATGAATGATTGTGTGTGTATGTGTCTGAATGTGATTATATAATTTTGAATCCTTTTTTTTTTTTATTTTGTGTTTGTGTTTGTGTTTGTGTTTGCATTGTGCAAATTTTTGATATTAAAAACAACAGTTCGACAAGTGTTTCGGGCAGCCGTGCTCTCTCCGGTTCACGGCAACACTTGCGAAAGGCCAAACGTGTTTTAGGTGTGTGTGTGTATGCATGTTTGTTTGTTTGCATGTTGTGTGATGTTGCGCTGGTGCATGTGCAAAGTGCGAGTGCGTGTGAAAGTTATATAGGTTATTCTGATAGCATTTATTTTTCGTGTGACAAATGTGTGTGTGTGTGTGTTTGTGTGTGCATGTGTAATTGCATGTAGCTATGGATCTGTTGAGCTGGAGCGATTTCAGTGTGCCAAGGAAGATGGATTGTCGTTGCTGTTTGCTATTATTGTTGTAAAAGAGAAAATAGAATTAGTAGAATATGTTACATGAGGAAATTTATGACAATGTTAAAATTGCAGGAGCAACAAAAAGGTGAGTGTTAGGATAAACACGTATCCCTGATGTGACTCCAGCAAATATACTTTGGTATAGTTGTTGTTATTAATTTTGTTTTGTTAATGTATTGTTGTATTTGGCGGCAGGATAGAGTCAATGCTGCCGTAGCAATTTCAACTGTGTGATAAATGTTGTGAGCAAAGAGTTGAGAGGTAAGTTGTGCGTGAAAAAATAAAGAGAACAGTTTAATTATAATTATTAAAAATAATTAATTATTTAAAGCACAGATCTGACGGTGTTCTTCGTTGAATCAAATCGGCACCTGGCCGAATTCGTTTCAAACGACTCTGTAAGGATTGATATTTTAGCATACGTGCCAGTTTGTTCGGGTGTTTATCGAGGCGTTCATTGTAACGACTCGAGTGTTTATTGATTTCATCCCATATTGACGACATGTTCAGGTCGCGATGAAGTGTCCGATTGCTCACGTAATACGGAGCACCTACAATAAGACGAAGGGCTTGATTTTGTACACTTTGCAATTTGCGAAGATGTACATCAGAAGCACAGCCATATAGCTCAATGCCATATTTCCATATGGGTGCTATAATTTGTTTGTACACTAGCAGTTTGCTATTGTATGATAGGTGTCGGTGGCATAAAAGCCATTTAAGTTGCTTTATTTTAGCTCTCACAATTTCTGTGATTATACGGACATGTCGAGCCCATAGCAATTTTTTGTCTATGTGCAGACCCAGGTATTTGGTGTGGCATTTAGCCGGAACGACTTCATTATTGACGTGTACACTGGTGCCCGAATCGTTATTTTCGCGTCTCAGCGAGAAGACGATGTGGGTCGATTTGCTGCTATTAATCTGAATATTCCATTTGCTGCACCAGTCAGCAAAGGCATTCAGTTGGCGTTGCATAGCAAGGCATGCAGTCTGTGCACAGTTAGACGTCATTAGGAATGCCGTATCGTCGGCATATGTGGCCGTAAGAAAGTTAGAATTAGAATTTCTTGATTCATTTTCAAAGTCGGGAGAGCAAGGCATGTCCGAAACAAAAATATTGAATAATAATGGCGCCAGGACACTGCCTTGCGGCACTCCGGCCAATATGGGCCGAACAGGGGAGGTGATGCCTTTGTCAACTCTGACGCAAAATGATCGTTTTGATAAGAACGATTTAAGAATAAGGTAAAGAGGTTCGGACACATGCATGCGCAGCTTAAATATAAGCCCGGATGCCAGACGCGATCGAACGCCTGTTTTATATCGAGAAAAACTCCCGAAGTGCATTGGCCATTTTCAAAGGCCTGATTGATATGATTGACAATGCGATGGACTTGCTGGATGGCATTGTGATCAGTTCGAAAACCAAACTGATGATCTGGAATCAGGCTACCAGCAGATGGGTAGCCATCGGGGTCATTTTTATCAGCGTCTGGCGGACGTAATTCGTCTTCAAGACGTGTATAAATGATTTTTTCGAAAATTTTCGAAATTTGTGATAATAAGCTAATTGGACGATATTCTTTTGATCCAGTTTTAGGTATCATGCGAACTACAGCACATTTCCATTGAGATGGAAAATACTGTAGTCGAAGCATGTTGTTAAACAAAAGGAGCATAAATAGTATACCCTTTTGTGGCAAAGATTTGATAACAAAAGTATCAATGTTATCCATGCCCGGCGATTTACGAGACTGCAGCTGGCCAATATATGCGTTCAGCTCGTCGTATGTAGCATGCCGAATATGAAGTGCAGAGCCGTCAGATCGGGTCAGATTGACGGGTTGGTTGAGCAGCATTTGAACCCTTTTGCAATGACTTATTGGTGCAATGTCAAAGGGCCTAAAACGCCGCTCAAGATCAAAGGCAAAAGTATCCGCCTGTTCTTCAGGTGTTTGACACCATTCGCCAAATTGATTTTTGATTATGTGTTGTGCGTGCGGCTGATGTTTAAGGATTTTAGTTGCCCTCCACAAATTAAGATTGCCATCCTTTTGCGAATCCGCATTATTAAGCACAAAGTTTAGATAATCCTCTTTGCTTTACTGTACCCAGCGACTAAGCTTACGGCATGCGCGCTGCCATTCAAGCCAATGATCATGGCGGCGTGTACGCTTGTAGCGTTTCCGCAGCCTTCGCTTTAGTTGCAGCAGTTCAATTTCATTGGCCGATCTAATAAATGATCGTCTTATATGATGTCGAGAGGAAGTATGATGAGTGTTATTATTATTGCTAATGTTGTTATTGTTGTTGTTGTTGTTGTAATAGTTATTATGATTTGCACCATTGGCTGCATTAGCTGCAATATATATTTTGTCAATAAAATTTGTCAACATGTCATCAATATTAGTTATTGAATTGATTTCGACATTTAGGTTGATCGAATCTTCAATGGATTGGCGAAATATTCGCAGATTCGATTGTTTGTTAAGCAATCTTCGTGGTGGACGTTGAGGGTATTGTTGTTGAGAAGAGAAGTGATCAGGCTCGCGCTGTTCTTGGATAGGCATACGACAGCAGGCCCCTGCCAGAGCAATACGGAAATTGACCAACAGCGGCAGGTGGTCACTGGCCGAATTTGGAAGTCGCCTAATAGTGAGACGTTGGCGCGATATACCACTATAAATACAAAAGTCCAGTACACTGGGAGTGTTTCCATTAGCAGGAAAGTGTGTGGGCTCTGCAGTGGTGAGAATGTTGAGGGAGTTGTACGCCATTAGAACATCGCGTAAAATGGAGCCACGTTTGCAAGCACGTAGATTGCCCCACAAGCGATGCTTGGCGTTCCAATCACCGCCAATTATGCAATTTGGACCAATATATTCAAAGAAAGATTTGAACTGAGTTGCGGTCACATTGTGTCTAGGGGGCCAATAGCACGATGCTAAGTTGATTCCACCCAGATCAGTGTGGATGCGCAAGATAGCACATTGAACATATGGCAAGGAAATACCGGAGAGAGAGGTGTGTTTGATTTTATTAGAAATGAATATGCCAGCACCACCAATGAAAAGATGACGATGGGGTGAGTTGGCTGTGTGAAAAGTGTAATTTGGAATGCTGATATGACTATTATAATTGAAGTGAGTTTCACTAACTAACAACACGTCAATATGATAATCAGTAAGGAATTGTTGCAACACATCCTGCTTGCGGGAAATGCCGTTGGCATTCCAAATTCCAATGCAGAGACCAATCATCCTGGAAACAGATGACAGGATATGATACGGCAATCACTGCTTCGACTAGAGCCAGAATTGCAGAGATTTTCATCAACGCAATTGCCCCCACTGCTAATGACAATGGGGTCATTGTCATCAGTGACCATTAGAAGTGCCAGCGGTGGCGGCGACAATGTAGACAATGATGGCGAAGATGACGCCGACGACGGTAATGATAACGGGGATGATGTGGCACGAGTCGAACTGACACGTACCGAAGGCGATGAAGGAGTGGGCGGTGACAATGAAGACAGGCTAGGCCGACTGGGTGTTTCAGACATAGTTGATGCGCGACGAAGTTGCCTCATGTCATCAATTGCTTGATTTAATTTATGAATTTGAGTAGCTAAATTGTTAATAATTGATTCTTGGCCAATCACCATACTAAAAAGACGTGTTTGCTGTTCTTGCAAATGCTGAATATAATTAGTTTGTATGATGCATGAGTGAGTTGGGGAAATGAAAGTGGAAATATTCTCTTTTGACTGGCGCCGATGCTGCTGCTGGCAACGCAGCAACGACGCAGTTGGGTGACACCAGTTGACTGATTTAAGTGCCGTTGGTTTGATTTTTGTTGTTCTTGCTGCTGTTGTTGTTGTTGTCGCAGCAATTTTGATTGCCCCAGAGCTGAAGCCGGGCTAGTGTGTGGCTCATTGGCAGGCGAAGAATTGGCCAAACTAGGTGAATTCATCGGCTCAGCATGAATGGGCTGGTTTGATTTAAATTGTTTTTATTGCGTGAATTGTTGCAGTTTTTAATAATATTGTTGATTTGGTTATTGTTATTGTTTTTATTATTGTTATTTTTTTGATTATAATTATTGTTATTTGTTTTAATATTAATATTTTTATTGCTGACAATTTTGTCATTATTGTTTGAGCTATTGCTTTTGTTGATTATTTGGTGGGAATTGTCCAATTTCATTTTGGACGAAATTACTGATTCGAGATGATTCAAGAGTAATTTAAGATAATACTCGCAACCTTTATAATTGGCTGTATGTGACCCGCCGCAATTAGCGCACTTGGCCGGTAAGTGCCTGGGCTTAGTGCAAGCTGCTGTTTGATGCTCCTGACCACATTTAACACATCTAGCGTTGTTGTGGCAATAACGAGCCGTATGATTAAAGCGTTGGCATCGAATGCATTGTGGCAAAGAGTTAACATTGCGTTTCAGCCACTCGAAATGCACAATATATTGGCAAAGACGTTTTATGCCAAAGATCTCACGATTGATTGGCAGATTTGGAGCCAATTCAATTATGAAAAGATTTGGCGAAAATATACCCTGGCCAGATCTATTTTTAAAGGACGGATTATGTACGCTTCGAACGTCATAGCCCAGTTTGACTAGTTCATCACGTATACGCTCCGTTGGTGTATTGGCATGAATACCACGAACAATCACCTTAAAAGAGCGCTCCTCACGCAACTGATAGGTATTGAATTGGATGTTATTATCCAATTCAAGAATACTGATTATATAACGATAAGCATCGGGTGTCTTTGGGTTGACACGAATAGTGCCGCCACGACCACCCAGTTTGATAGTGTAGCTATCACTGCCGATTTTGCTATTTAAATTTGAAATTAAAGCATCAATATCGACGGGAATGCGACTATGCGTTTGAACAGTTAGATCGGTGTCATTTATATAATTTGCATTAATGCAAATTTGTGGCGGCTTGTGAGCGTTCAATTGAGCGTTTGTGATTGTGTTATTGTTGTTGTTGTTGTTCTTGCCACGAACATTGTTGCGAGCTGCAACCGATGTCGAGGCTATAGGTGCACCCGAAAATGGAGCAGGACCCAAAACAGATGGCACTCTTGACTGTTGTTGTTGTTTTTGTTGCTGCTCAACTAAGACCGGTGTGTTTGTAGGCGTAACACCGTAAGTGTCCATAAGCTCTTCCTGCTCATGTTCAGGTTGCGGCCGCGATTGCGACCCGGATTGCAGTTGCGACTGCGATTGCAGTTACTGTTGTTGGCTATCCTCCGATTCGAAGTCGGATTCAGCCAGCAGGGTAAACATATTCTATTGCTGTTAAAATTGAAATTTTTAGCGCTACTTGCAATCGTAGCGAAACTAACAGTGTCGCGATCAACAATATTGTCATTAATAAAATTATTAACAATATCTTGTTGTTGCTGTTGTTGTTGTTGATTGGATGTCGAAGGTATTGCATCCACATCCAAGTCAGCATTTGCATTTGCATCCGCATTTAGATTAGCATCCGCATTGGCATCCACATTAGGATTTGGATTTGGATTTGGATTCGCATTTGCATCTGCATCCGCATCCGCATCTGCATCCGCATCAATCTCACTGCAAGAGCTGCTAAACACCTCAACGACACTATCATCGTTGGCAAACATTGCCGGAGGCGACAATGGCGGCTGGGGCGATGTCGACGGCAACATCACATTTGGACAGCTCACAGCAACAGTCGCTGGTACAGTTTCGACTGCACCGACTGAAGGCACCGATTGCGAAATTTGCGATATTTCCAAAGGATCACCGCAATTCGAGTTGCCCGCAACCGTTGATAAGGCAGGGGATGGGGATTTTACATTTAAATTATTCATATTTACAAAGACAAGAGAATTCTAAATTCTAAATTCTATATGAAAATGTGAAAATGTGAGCCTATGAAACCTGTGAGAGTAGCCTTCACAATTTGAGGAATTTTCAGCTTCGTTTGCAATCCAAATTGTCACCCTAATTTAAATCGCTAGCTTTGCCTATTCGTTTTGGTTGTCGCAGACAAAACGAGCAACAACAAAAAACGAGCAGACGAGCAAAATAGGCGACAGCACGCCAGGCAAAGGAAACTGAAACCGAAAAAACCAAAAACAAAAAACTGGGACTGTGTTGTGCACAAGTGTGTGCGTATACGTGTGCGTATATTACGTTTGCGCACTAGCGTATTTATGTGAGTATGACTGTGTGTGTGTGTGTATGTGTGTGTGCGCGCGCGGCAACTTAGATGCATGCGCACACACTAAACACTTTCTCGTTTCTCGTTCCGTGGTCATCAGTGACACACGCAATAATGTCCGAGTTAGTGTTACCCATTTTTCTATACTAGCGTGTAGCATAGGAAAAGGGGCACTGCCCGGATAATTTTATTCAAATAATACTTAACATTAGTATTTTAACAGAATTTGTTGGCGCCTACATACTAGTGTTTTTACATAGCGGCTATTAGTGGATTTTCTAACACTTAAGTTAGATGATATGGTAGTTTGAAAAATTTACATTTGTGATTTTTCTCTCTCTCTCCGTGGTCAGTGACACACGCATTTAACCTGCACACTGATGCTAAGCACAACCCTGCCTTAACAGGTAGGGAAGCAAAGCAGTGTGGCAGGCATACTTTATTCAAAATATACTTATTAGCAATGAACAATGAACAATGAATTTATGTGGCGCCTAATTTAAATTTAATGTTATTTACAGAGGCTACAAATATTGTTGTTCCATCTCTAAAACGGGAGGAATAAATTATCGAAATAATTGGAAAATATGTAAACACTGTTCAAATATACAAATGGCAAGAAATAACATAAAAAGTTGCCCGGAATAGTTTGAACTGAAAGTTAATTATTAATGCTCTCAAAAATTTTGACTGCAAGTGGAACAGCATTAGTTGTCGTCATACGCGAGGACATCAGTTTCTGCCGCACTGCAGAGTTCCAGGGTCTGCTTAACCTGGGTCGTCTGTTGATTTTGGCGTCTCGGGCGGGCAAATGCCAGCATCCAGAGGACAGCTTGTAGCAACCTCCAGGTCAGGAATAACAAGTTCTCGAGTTTCGCAGCTCGTCGCAAGAGTAGGCATCTGGAATGTGCCAGCATCTACAGGGCAATTTGGTACAATTGCTATTACAGGACTGTCCAGGGGGCGAACTTCAAGGGTCATCTCATGCGCAGGCACCTGGGAGGAATTTTGCAGGAGACGACTTGCAGTTGTGCTGCTAACCGGCATCAGGCTGTTGCAGTTGGTGCAGTTTTTGTCAGAGATATTCGCTGCAACTGGAATGTTGGTGACAAGATGACACACGCAGGCATCCCGTATCGGCATCTCTGCTGTTGTGTATGCTAGGCTCGATCTATTTGTCACCTCAGCATTAGTTACTGCAATTTGCACCGCATGCATACTAATTGTATTATCATTATCTTGGCTTCTAGATAAAGGCGAAACCTGACACTGAGGTATTTCCAGAAGAGTCTGGGGAAGCCACAGTAAGGTTGATGAGTGAGCAGGATCATCTACTGGACATAAAGCTGCACTACTGGAGCTTTGAAGATGAGCCTGACTAAGAGCTGTTGTCAACTCAGGATCTCTTGGAATTTCATCAAACTAAGTCAGCTGATTCCTAATCTCCGCAGAGGATGTGTCAGATACTGTTTGTTCTAAATGCAAGTTTGTATTAATTCGAGCTTGTGGCAAAAAAGACAGCTGTGCTTCTATTTTAGCTTGGCGCGCCTGTAGGAACAGGTGCATCGCGTAAAGAGGTGGATTTGGGACAATTTCCAGTCCAGGATTGACCAGAGACCGAGCTTCACTGCCCGTCATGTGAGCAGCCGTCTGTAATGTGTCAGTATCAGTATGGCAAATTGGGACAGTTGCTACTTCTGGAATGTCCAGAGAGCATTACTACTGTCATGCATGGAGCCATATGGCTAGAGCTTTGTTGTGCCGCCTGTCTATGAGCACTAAGTAACTCAGGCTCTGTTGATGAATTTTGCCCACGAGGAGTAAGTTGATTACTGGACATCACAGAGGTGCTGCCAGTACCTGTTTGCTCGTGTTGCAGATTTGCATTTATTTGCAGTTGTGCGTTAATTTTTGCTTGGCGTGCCTGAATGAACAGGTGCATCTCTGGAGAAATTGGGTGAGACACTGTCAGTGGAACCGTTCGTCTGGGACGTGGAGGAGGAGCTTGATTCGAATTTGCTCTGTTAGGCAGAATAAATGGATGACTCGCAAAGTTATCCCGACGTTCCTGAAGAATTTGTTCCTGGTGATTTCGCTCAATTTCTTCGTCAATAAGCCTTTGGGCAAGTAACCCTTCAGCTTGAATCCTCTCGTATTCTCTCACCGCAGCTACCCGAATAGGATTAGATGGTCTTGTGAGCGTATGTGGCGGTAAAGTTGCATGGATCATGCTAGTATATCTTGGCCTGAAGAGTCGTACAGCGTTATATGGCTCCAGTGCCAAGTTCCTGGCCTCAGGATTTCTGTGATTTAGAAGTCTCTGCATGAATTTAGCACAGGATTTATTATACACTTCGTCGACAGTGTCGATCTTCAGGTCTACGTGTAGGGTATTATTGCGCACATACCAGGGAGCACCACTTATGTTTCTAAGAATTTTACTTTGCATTACTTGGATGCGGTGAAATTGAGTGTCACAAGTCAGCGAGCCCCAAATCGGGAGAGCATATTGCCAGATTGGGGCAATAAGTTGCTTATACAGCAATACCTTAGAGTTTAGTGACAACTTACTATTGCCACCCAGGAGCCACTCTAGTTTTTTGTATCTATTTTTTAGTTTATTGACTGTTGTTGTGATATGCTTGTTAAAAGCAAGTTTAGCATCCATCATAACACCAAGATAAGGGTGGTTTGCGTTATTTCTCAGCAGTTGACCGGCAATATTAGGTGATGGTGCAGGAGAGTAATCTCTTATGTTGCGCATTGTGTGCATCACATGTGCTGTTTTCCTGACATTAATAGTAATGCTCCATTTTTCAGTCCAGGAAGCCAGCGCGTTCAGGTAGTCATTCATTTCATTAGTGGCATCACTTATGGTTGTGCCTGCCGACAAAATTGCTGTGTCGTCAGCGTACGTGGCTACTAACATTCTGCAATGATTGTGTCGAGAGGCATGAGCTAGTAGAGGGATAGGCATATCTGACGTGTAGAAATTATATAGTACAGGGCCCAAAACACTCCCTTGCGGGACTCCTGCACCCATTTGCTTCACGCTGGAGCGCGTCCCGCCACTGCATTCGACAATAAAAGACCGATCAGTTAGGTAATTTCTGACAATTCTGTATAAAACTTCAGGCAAAGCTTGACTCAATTTATAGCATAGACCTGCATGCCATACTTTGTCAAATGCTTCCTGCATATCAACATATACTGAAGAACAGAATTTATTGTCCTCATATGCCTTTAAAATAAATTGAGTAACTCGAGCAATTTGCTGCTCAGCAGCATGTTCTCGGCGAAAACCAAATTGGTGGTTCGGAAAAGCATTAGAAAAGG